>OZ010789.1:425286531-426598742 GCA_963932465.1 Maratus speciosus | reverse complement strand
GTCACGTCACATATGTGACAAATAAAAAACACCATATTGTAAGTCACAGAGTGACAAAAATATGAACTTCAAGAATCTTTGAAAATGAAGAGAAATATTTTAAACAGTCACGAGTTGCATGGCATAAGGAATAAAATATATTAGTGGATAGCAAATGGTAAATTCTGTCACTAAAGGGGAGGGGGGGGGGGGCATAATAAATAAAGTGCACGATACAAGCATTAATAAACTAAATTTTCAGGCTATATTTTATCAATTTGATATCTAAGATAGTGAATGTATACTTTTTCATGATTTCAATTTTATCTAGCATTTGGATAATATATTTAGAATTAGGAATATTAAATTTATACACTTTACACATTTAGTTTGCTGGGAGGAAATTTATTTATTTATTTATTTTTTTAGCGACCAGGATTATTCGAAACACTTGTGTGGTTTCAAAATAAAAAAATTCTATTACAGTTAAATCTGCACCTTTTAATGAGCACGTAGAAAGAGTCTTCAGAGTTTAGTCATCTATGCATTTCTTGCTTTAGAATATTTTTATAATTTGTATTCAAGTCATAAATTCTACTTCTTTCAGACTTTTTAAATAAAATTAGCATTTTCCGAAAATAAAAGAAATATACAAAATTTGTGCAAAACAAACTTTACTTAAAAAAAAAGGGGGGAGCTCGTTATTACCATTAAATTTATTTTTACACCTTTTGAAAATTTAAACAATGGTATATCTAATAAACTCTAATTATGAATATTATTATTATAATTATTTAGAAAAAAGAAACTTTACAATACATTGTAACTTGAATTATTTGGTACGGATAAAAAGAAAATGTTAAATACATTGGACATTTCTTCAAATACAACATTTTAATTAACGATACTTTCAGAAAGTTACTGCGCATTCAAGTTTCATATCTCTTGCATGCAAAAACAAATAATCTGTACCAGACCATCTGCTTGAAAATCGTCTGCCCACAAAAAAATAAACATGAGAAGACGCGGGAAATAAATAGTTCACTGTTTTTAGAACATCGCCTTCACCACGTCTACAACACTTTAAGATAAGGAAATGACCATTTTAGGATACACGGATATTAATAGAACGTATATGTAAGTTTTATTTAATTTAAATATTTTATTCCTGATTTGTACATATGAGTTAAATAGTTTTATGTTATATTTGTAAGAGACTGATCTATAACTGTCTGAAGCGATATTTTCACATTCGATAACTGTAAGGAAAAATATCTTAATCTGCCATCGCTTGAAAAAAAAAAAACTGCGCAGAGACTGTGCATGCCTACATTCATACTGGAATTAATATAAACATTAATTTACTCTTACTTGAGATTGAAAATGTATGGAACGACAATAATTTGGAATTATTTTATCGGCTTCTTACTATTTTTTGATTACTAACACTTATAGTTATTATTATTTTGGGGTTAAATATGGTGTTCGATTATCATGAGATTACGAAACTGTTTCAGATTAGAGATTAACATTATACTGGGAAAATGTATTTTTACATATTACAGTAGCGAAACATTTGAAAGAATTTTCTTTTAGTGCTAATAATATTTTAAATTATCTTTCAAAATCCTAAATCTTCAAACCAATGTTTTCAGATTTAACATTTGCCGAAATTATAAAATAATAGGAATTCCTTATACCATATGGAAATATTTTTGAGATATTGTTAAATCTAATAATGCATTTAATTTATCTATTGAGTTTGCTGTTGTTTAATAGTACAATTATAAATACTAATTATTATTTTTAGTGTTTTTCAAATTGGTATATTTATTTTTTTAAATTGTATGTAAGCATTTTTTCTGTTTGTGATTTTAATCAAACATTTAATTATAGACATTCTGAATCGGTTATTAAATTTTCTTCTATTGTAAATTTATTTTCTATGTTTATGATACGCGTAATTATTGGCACTAAAAAGTAAAATATGATATTTAAGCATTGAAACAAAGTCTTTTTCATGCCTGATGGGAAGTTATAGATTAAACTGCTTTAGTATATATTTTTTAAAAGTTCATATAATACAGGATACATAATATACGACACAAGTTGAAAAGTGCTTATGACTTCGGTTTGTCTCTACGTCTGTCCGTCTAGCAGTCTGTCCGCACTCTAACTCTCGAAAATATACTCGGATTGCCCTGAAATTTTTGGATGTTATTGACGTTTACCATAGCACGGTACCTATTTGTAATGAAGTTTGTAGCATGCTTTGTTCATTTACAGGGACAGCCAAAAGTTTTCCGTTACATTACAGCCTATGGGAACAAATCGTTTCAAATGATTTTTTATGATTTTATGCACGCTTTCAAACAGAATAAAATTTATAAGCATTTATGAAGTGCACTAAAATATGCATTCTGTTGACTATGCGATGCAAAGAATAGTTATTGTTCATTTACAGGGCTAAAAAAGGAATTCAAATACATAATGATATAGGGGTGGAGGGAATTGTTTGCGGCATACTTTAATTATGTTAATCTATTTCATATATAATGAAATTGATATATGTCGCTGAGGTTTACATACTATAAATTATTTCATGTATAATACGAATAATACGCATATAGCATTTACAGGGACACACAAAATATTTCAGATACTATATTGTATCCGAAGTACTGTTCATTAGCGATGATTGCTGGAAATGTATTTTTAATTATGATAAGCGCTTTTATGATTCACTATATTTATGCATAGTATATGGTGTATATAAATGCTATAATTCCTATACAAGGCTACACAAAAGTATTCGTAAGGATTACTGGGTATGGACGCAAATTGCTTAAGGTTGTTTTTAAATGAGTTATGCTTTTTTTTTTTTTTTTTTTTGCTGAACTGCATTTAATTTACCAAGAAATATTTGTAAAATATAGATAAAATGATATACAGGGTCACGTAAAGAATTGGATACATGGCCGTCTATAAATTATAATTTCTGGAAATGTGATTTCAGCAGTTTTAAGAGTGTCTTAGTTTGAATTAAATTTTAACTAAATAGTGGCGTGTAATAAAGATTCTAGGTAAACTACAGGGTTGTACAAAAGTATTCAAGTATGTTTCCATACATTAGTATAAATTGCTGAAAAGAATTTCAACCTGTTAGGCGTTTTCTTGCTAAACTAGATTTTCCCATTATATAGTATATATACACTTAAAAAAATGGGAAGTCAAAATTGAGTAAAAAGTACTCAATTTTAAATGCGTCACATACTCAAAATAGCTCCGATCCAAATGTACTCAAAGTTGAGAAACACATGTACTCATTTTTTATTCATTGGTTGTGATCAAATATGAATCGTTATGTACTGCCCCCCCCCCCCAAAAAAAAAAAAGAAAAACCTAAAATTTAAAGTAAAAATGTACTGACATTTATTTCCCGTTCAAAGTTCTTAACAAGAAATGTTTAATTGATTATTTATTAAGAAAAATAGCAAAATTCTTAACAAGATACTCAAATCGAATATTTTTATGACAAGAGCATTATTTCCAAGCACTTTTAAATTATTTTTAAAATGCTGTGCATAATTTAATATTTACATTAATAAACATCATTTATGCCGCCATAAATGAAATGAACCATTACAGGGTACAAAACTATTCGTTTGTTTGGGTTTGATAACATGTGATGTTTCAAAATAGAGAAAGCATGGTTGCATTTTCGATCCAAAAATATTCAATTCGATATGAGTACGTCGGTTTACTTATTTTTGAGTACTTCATTTTTCTCAGTGTATCAACCTACAGATCAAATACAGAGCTGTTCAAAAGAATTGGAAAACATATTTGGCTATGGACGGTAACGGCTGAAATCAGTTTTTCAAATGTTTTATGAATTTTCTAAAATGTTTACTTAGTTATCTTATTTACGTCATTTCCCTAAATTACGATGTCTTGTTAAAGCATTCAGAAAGTGTTGGAAAGTATTTTATAATCTATGATTAACGCATGATTTTTCTTACTCGTTTTTTTTCTATTTCCCAGATCAGTCTTTTCCTATAAAACATACCAAATCTATTTAGCTCATATTCACAAAATACAATATACACGGGAATAAAAAATTTAAATAAATATCGCTTATCATGCCGCTCTATGAATAATAGTTGTATTAATATCCGTTAGTCTCCATGTTCGTATTTAATAAAGCAATGACAAATCACAACAAATTAAAAAATTTACACATTCTAAATATCAAGCTTGAACTCAATATCAAGCATAGAACTTAATATCAAGCATAGAACTGAATAAAAAAAAATGTCAGTTGATAAGCATTGTTTTTTAAGTGGAAAAATTTAAAATGTTTTAGAAGAATACGACTCCAAAATAGCAATATTTTGCTAAAAAGTACGGTAAAAAGATAAGATTTTATATTTACAGCAAAAGGTTATTTCAAAATCCATCGCTGTATTAATACTTAGAAATTTTTCCAGAGAGAATCCTTCGCCTTATATACAATATTTCAAATGAAAATCAAATATCAAATTAATTGCTTAAAAGGTGCAAAGGCCAACATAGTGAAAAAGATTCCATGCCGGGACTCGAACCCGGGCCATCAGTATAGCACACTGACATTCTACCGACTAAACCACATGGAACGACGCCCAGTCTGTAAAATTTCTCACTATTACAGGTTGGCAAGGCTACAAACGCAGTACAAGATGGAATATTTATCGTGAGCCACCGACATGGAGTAAACACGAAACTTAATGAAATCCAGCATCGATTGAAACTATATTAATAATTGGAAATTTTTCCAGGGAGAAACATTCGCCTTGCATACAACATTTCAAATTAAAATTGCCTTTTAAGCAATTAATTTGAAATTTGATTTTCATTTGAAATATTGTATGTGCGAATGGTTCTCTCTGGAAAAATTTCCAAGCATTAATATAATTTCAATCGATGCTGGATTTAATTGAGTTTCGTGTTTGCATCATGTTGGTGGCTCACGCTAAATATTCCATCTTGTGCTGAGTTTGTAGCCTCGCCATCATGTAATAGTGAGAAATTTTCCAGCCTGGGTATCGTTCCATGTGATTTAGTCGGTAGAATGTCAGTGCGCTGTACTAATGGCCCGGGTTCGAGTCCCAGCATGGAATCTTTTTCACTATTTGCGTCTTTTAAGCAATTAATTTGAAATTTGATTTTCATTTGAAATCACAATGTTTATGACAAGTTCGTCACAAATGACACATATTTCACAAATGGGTCACAGTGTGACTTCAAAGCATTGTCACTTTCGTCACAGGTTCGTCACAAAGTTAATGCCAAAATAGTCACAAATGACACACTTTTCACAAATTTGTCACACCGTGACTTCACAGAGTGGTCACAATGTGACGTCACAAACGACCTCTAAAACGGCCATAACGACCTCGCATTCTAGTCACTGTGACGTCACATCGACGTCACGTGACGTCACATCGACGGTCACAAAATCACAGTGTGACTTCACAACGACGTCGCCGTGACGTCACCATGCCTTACGGGAGTTTAAGAAATAAATTTCATTTAAAATTGGCCGTCAGATTCCTTGGAAATCTGACGATGGAAAAGCCTTTTCCCGAACAGCCAATGAAATTGCTTGGATAATACGTAAGTTTCAGGTGGATAATACGTACCAGTCGGCGATTTCTGTCGCTTGCAATTTTTACGTGTAATAACACTATTAATGTTTAATTCATGGCGTACGTAATGTATGATCAACTCCGTGCTATTTTTTATGTCTTAAATTTCAGTCTTTGAAAAAATCATTTTCCAAATAGTCGTTGTAATTTGTTAAATTGATTTTTTTTTTTTTTTTTTTTTTTAAAGGGCCAAATCTTAAATTTTCCATTTTTCTTCTGCTCACTGTTCTTTTTACATAGTACAAATTTTTTATTTCGCCACATACTATAAGCTTGTTATGCGTGATTACAGCTATGAGATATTTATTTTTATTTCAATTGTTATTTTTAAATAACTTCTAAAATATATATTGACTAATTTAAAAAATATATGCACATACATATATTTCTGAATTTCAGCATGTGAGAGACAAGTTCCACTCACTCCCCTCCATTCTGTTATTGCAAAGTTCTTTAAAGATTTTATATGTTTTTTTTTTAAGCTCAACAAACTCACTGGGTTAAGTAATACGTATATAAATTTCATTGCGTTTGTACTAGTGTAACGTCAGTAAAATACACTGCAAACGATTATTGCCCATAGACCATAATATAACGGATTTTTTTTAGTGCACCTGTAAACCAAATGTAAGTGCTGAACATAACGCATTCTATTATAACCATCTTGTAGTGCACCTCAATGATGTATATAAATTTCATTGTGTTTGAAATAGTGTAACACCATTTAAATACCCTGGAAAGGATATTTCCTTATAGGCCATTAGTCTAACGCAATATTCTAGAGAATAATTTGTAAATAAACTATACATGCAACACACTTCGTTTCAATATACCGAACATGCCATGGTAAAGTAAATTACATGACAATCCGAGTATATTTACGGGAAGTAGAGCACGGACAGAGTAACCGAATTCATAAACACTTTTTAATTATGTCGGGAAGTGTTAAAAATACCTAACTAGTTGGATCTGCTAATCCCAAAACTTTCTTTTATCTTATACATCTTAATATTTCAAAAACTAGTTACACGTGTTAATACTTTAATATTATTAGTTCATTACTATACCAACTTTGATTTTCATCTTAACCCTAGATCTACCGGGAATTTTATTCAAGTTTTAATAAAACGTTCTACACCAGAATTTTTATTTAAAACTATTTAGCTTATTTATTTGCCTTATTTTTGTCTGGTTTATATACTTAGTTTATTTTAAAGAAATTTCTGGTTTGAATGAATATTTTGTATGTACCTGTCGGGTCCAATGGACCCGTCTGGTAGACGGAGGGTTAAATTTCTGCTTCATTCAATTAAAACAACTAAAAACGAGTTAATCTATGTCATGATATCTGTTAAAATTAATAGTTTTTCCTTATTCTGTTGTTATCAGATGCTTGCGAATAGCCGGCTTAGCAGGAAGTGAGTTCCCGTCTTTGCACGAGCCGCCGATGGACAATAGAACTACGAAAAATCAAGAAAAGTATACAAAAATCGCTACCACAGAGACCCTTTACCGCGCGATATTTCCAAATTCAAGGAGGACCTGTTGGCCAAAGCCAAAAACATGCACAAAGAATTTGGTTCAATTGTATGCATAATTTTATACACTTTTCGATTGTACAATAAAGAAAATGGTACAGACATCGTAATTATAGCGCCCCCTTCCAGCGCAATTTTTCCAAATTCAGGAAGGACCTTCATGCCATGACCAAAAAGAAACACAAAATATTTGGCTCAATTCTATGCATAACTTCATGCACTTTTCGATGGTACAATATTCAAAATGGCACAGGCGAATTTTTTCCAAATTAAGGAAGGATCTGCTTGTCATAGCCAAGAACTTAAAATAAAAATTTGGTTCAATTTTATGCATAACTTCATACACTTTTGGATGGTACAATATTCAAAATCGCACAAAAATCGCTGTTACAGCGGCCCCTACCGGCGAATATTTTCCAAATTCAGGGAGGATCTGCTTGCCAAATACAAAAACTTAAAATAAAAATTTGGTTCAATTCTATGCATAACTTCATACACTTTTGGATAGTACAATATTCAAAATCGCACAAAAATCGCTGTTACAGCGCCCTCTACCGGCGAATTTTCCCCAAATTCAGGGAGGACTAACCTGCCATATCCAAAAACTTAAAATAAAAATTTGGTTTAATTCTATGCAAAACTTCATATACTTTTGGATGGTACAATATTCAAAATCGCACAAAAATCGCTATTACAGCGCCCCCTACCGGCGAATTTTTTTTCAAATTCATGGAGGATCTGCTTGCCATAGCCAAAAACTTAAAATAAAAATTTGGTTCAATTCTGTGCATAACTTCATACACTTTTTGATGGTACAATGGCGACAGACACACGGACACACGGACAGACAGACATTTTCTATAAACATGTTTTTGGGGATCTCTGACCCCTAAAACATGTAAATCTGTCGAAAACCGGAAGTCCAAAAAAATTTCGATTACAATACTTTCTTCTATTGAAGATAGAAGAAAGTAAAAATGACAGAAATGAACGATACTCAAATTTAACTTTCGGCATTTTTCGAATTTAAGGTAATATTGTCAAACTAGTTGGATGTGCCAATCCCAAGACTTTCTTCTATCTTATACATAATATTTCAAAAATTAGTTACACATGTTAATACTTCAATATTATTAGTTCAATACTAACCCAACATTGATTTTCATCATAAATTTCTGCTTCAGCCAATTAAACGAACTAAAAACGAGTTAATCAATATCAAGATATTTGTTAAAATTAATAGTTTTTGCTTATTCTGTTGTTATCAGATGTTTGCGAATAGCCAGCTTAGCAAAAAGCACGTTTCCGCCTCTTCACGCGCCGCCGATCGACAACAGAACAACGAAAAATCAAGAAAAGCATACAAAAATCGCTATCACAGAGCCCCTTTACAGCGAATATTTTCAAATTCAGGGAAGACTTGTTTGCCATATCCAGAAACTTACACAAAAAATTTGGTTCAACTCTATGCATACCTTCATACAATTTTCGATAGTACAATAATGAAAATGGTACAGACATCGTAATTATAGCGCCCCCTTCCGGCGGAGTTTTTCCAAATTCAGGGAGGACCTTCATGCCGTGACAAAAACAAACACAAAATATTTGGCTCAATTCTATGTATAACTTCATACACTTTTCGATGGTACAATATTCAAAATCACACAAAAATCGCTATTACAGCGCCCTCTACCAGCGAATTTTTTCCAAATTCATGGAAGATGTGCTTGCCATAGCCAAAAACTTAAAATAAAAATTTGATTCAATTCTATGCATAACTTCATACACTTTTGGATGGTACAATATTCAAAATCGCTGTTACACCGCCCCCTACCGGCGATTTTTTTCCAAATTCAGGGAGGATCTGCTTGCCATAGCCAAAAACTTAAAATAAAAATTTGGTTCAATTCTATGCATAACTTCATACACTTTTGGATGGTACAATATTCAAAAATCTTACAAAAATCACTATTACAGCGCCCCCTACCGGCGATTTTTTCCAGATTCAGGGAGGATCTGCTAGCCATAGCCAAAAACTTAAAATAAAAATTTGGTTCAATTCTATGCATAACTTCATGCACTTCTGGATGGTACAATATTCAAAATCGCACAAAAATCGATGTTACAGCGCCCCCTACCTGCGAATTTTTTCCAAATTCTGGGAGGACCATCTTGCCATAGTCAAAAACTTAAAATATAAATTTGGATCAATTCTATGCATAACTTCATACACTTTTGGATGGTACAATATTCAATATCGCACAAAAATCGCTGTTACAGCGCCCGCTACCGGCGAATTTTTTCCAAATTCAGGGAGAACCTACTTGCCACAGCCAAAAACTTAAAATAAAAATTTTGTTCAATTCTATGCATAACTTTATACACTTTTTGATGGTACAATGGCGACAGACAGAAGGACACACGGACAGACGGACACACGGGCAGACAGACATTTTCTATAAGCATGTTTTTTGAGATCTCTGACCCAAACATGTAAATCCTTCGAAAACTGGAAGTCGAAAAAAATTTCGATTACAATACTTTCTTCTATGGAAAATAGAAGAAAGTAAAAATAAACAAAAGAAAGAGAGAAAGAGAGCCTTTTACCTGGCAATTAAATTACACAAACGCATCTTTAATACTCATTGAAGAGATGTTTATGGCTTTTGATTTGAAAATTAATTGAAAGTAAAAAAATCCCTGCCGGCTCGGTATACAGGCGGAGGTAGATTTCGAAGTTAAGTGCTAATTTCACCAACAAAAACTAAATCCTGATTAGAGATAAAACCCAGTTTAACTATTCTATCTGGCCGCTTTTGACGAATTTTTTATTTCATTTTTATGTAAGAGCTGGTTTTATCAGAATCATATTAAGGCGGTAGGGTCAGGAGGGATAATTATGACCAGGGGGTAATTATGACCGCCACCATATTGGAGAAAACTGTGTATGGAAAATTTTTGTTTCAAGCTTAGATATTAACCTCATAATGTGTATTTTATCTTGAATATTCTTTATCAGTAGTCTGCAGCCTTTTTGAGATACGAATAGCAATTTGAAACTAAGTCTATCGAAATTTTTGATAAACGGATTTGTCACTTTGGAGTTCAAAGTGGTCTCAATTACCTCATTAATGTGTATAGGCAAGTATAAAGAGAACATATAGTGGTCATAATTTCCCCACTAGTGGTCTTAATTACCCCAAACTTTTCTGATTGTGAGTTTCTGATGGAGTAATTATAATCATCCTTTTAACTTAAAAAACAGCTATGACAAAATTTTTATAAGGTTAAAGGGTTAAAGTTACTTCCTATGTACAAAAACACCACTTTTCCAAATGGAAAAAGTAAAAAAGAAAAAATAACACTGTTGAAAATATTCAAAATGGTCATAATTATTCCTCCTGATTCTACACTGTAAAAAAAATCACAGTAATTTTACAGCAAAAAATGCTGGCAATATGGGTGCCAGCAAATTTTGCCGTAAATATACAGCAATTTTGTTTTTTTGATTTTACAGCACTCTTGTAGATTTTCAGCATTTTTTGCTGTTAATTTTACAGCAGTTTTGTTTTTTAGATTTTACAGCACTTTCGTAGATTTTCAGCATTTTTTGCTGTTAATTTAACAAATTTTGTATTTTAGATTTTACAGTAGTTTTGTAAACTCTCAGCATTTTTTGCTGTTAATTTAACAAATTTTGTTTTTTAGATTTTACAGTAGTTTTGTAAACTTTCAGCATTTTTTGCTGTTAATTTAACAAATTTTGTTTTTTAGATTTTACGGTAGTTTTGTAAACTGTCAGCATTTTTTGCTGTTAATTTAACAAATTTTGTTTTTTAGATTTTACGGTAGTTTTGTAAACTGTCAGCATTTTTTGCTGTTAATTTAACAAATTTTGTTTTTTAGATTTTACGGTACTTTTGTAGATCTTTAGCATTTTTTGCTATTCAACATAAAATTCTTTTTTGATTGTACATAAATTTGTAGATTCTCAGTACTTTTTACTATTAATTCATCACCAGCTTTATTTTTTAGGTTTTACATAATTTTTTGCTGTTAATTTACTACAGCTTTTTTTTTTTTAAACAGCACATTCGTATATTTTGCACGAAGGCTGTGATATTTTACGCCTTTATTTTCAACAACTTTGTAACAAGCAGCATACAGACATACCATGAAGAATGTACAAAATACTTGAATAACATCATTATTTTCTAAATATATTTTTTCCCGATATATCGGAATTTCTGTAATTGAATAAGAAAAATTCCCATATGGTAATAGTGGCATACAAAACTTCACAGCCTTTAAATGATATGGCAAGCAAAATTTTATTTACTTATTATCATGGCCCCATTAAATCATTGGTCAAATTGGACAGTGGGACTAGAGCTCATAAATTTTAGAAAAACAAATCTTTAAAATACGCACTCTGAACTGCTGGCATTAAAAAAAAAAAAAAAAAAAAAAAAACTATAAGAAAGGAGCTTTAAGTCTCTCATCCTGTCAGGCGAAGACACTTACTGAACCTACGGATTTCCATTTGATAGCTGATGTTGATCCCTACATCTGTTTCTCACCCCCACCCCCCCCCCCCCCCCCGCGCCAAAAAAAAAACTTTTGTTTTACTTTTTCGATCGATTTGGATTGTAGTTTTTTTTTAGATGACACACTTATTTTCGAAACTGGTTCTGAAAGTTTAGTAACTTCATTGAAAAATACCTGTAATCAAAAAAGTAAAAAAAAGGGCAGATGTGGGAATCGACATCAACTATAAAAAATCAAAATGCAAATGAGATTATAACCTTTCCATAAGGTTTAGCATTACCTTGAAAGTATCTTTGCTGATGGGACAGGAGCCTTAATGAATTATGCCTTGGGCTTCTTTAGATTTATGGGGCCCTTTTTAGACTAGCTTTAAGATTTAAAAATCTATAAACCAGGGATGTCTACCCCCCAAAAAGCTCCGATGGATTCTTTCCAAATATTCCACTGACAAGTAGGTTTTAATGTTTTTTTTAATGGCAAGTTTTCTGTTAGTTGGGCAACACCAATTGCCAAACACCATATATCAAATATTTAATTACTGTATTATACTAAACTACCAGCTGTTACAGTAATTTCATTACTTATATCACCAACTGCCAAATGAAGCAATACTTGGCGAAATATCATTGGCACCCAGCTAACAGAAGAGTACCCCTTTTTATCAAATACAGTAAAGTAAAACCTGCAAAAATTGAACATTTTCATAACAGAAAAATAGTCTCTACAATAAAGTAGTACAATTATACCTCTTTGAAGTGGAATTTCTGACCAGTCCATTTAGCTATTCCATTTTTATAAGTTTTACTCCATTCTACTTTTTCTCTTTAATTCAACTGTCTAAGAAACATTTTTCTACTTTATTTTCTAATCTAGTTTCATATGCAGTTTCTAATATATGAAGCTGATTAAATTTCTGATAAGAAGTGCAATGTGAAACAGATTTCTTTTCATCTGAAACATAATTTGTTTTAAAATTAAATAGTTATGCTATTCAGTAAACTTTTTTTTTTTTTTTTGTAAATAAATTTAATTTGAATAAGATTTTTCCGAGGAATAGAGGCAGTTTTAATTAAAAAAAATTATCACATTTTAAAGTTGAGTGGATACTATATTCCTCATTCATAATTTATCTAAGATACATAAAACGATCATGGATTTATGAAGCTTTTGCTTGTCAGTTTGCTATATATATAATAAGTATAATTGTAGACATGTATACATAAGTTTAGTAATAAAATTTAAGTTTAGTAATAAAATTATCTTGGAGCTGAACTTTAAAAAAGAACAAGGTACTTTCAATTTTTCTATTAACAGTGAATCTTCATACAATAAAATCTTGATAATGAAACAGTTGTGGATTTAATAAACTTTGTTTCCATTAAAAGTTTATTGAAATATGAAAAAGTTACATTAAATCTTGAAAAATGAAAATGATTTATTAAATTCATCCAAAGACTTGTATTGTTCGAGCATAGTTAAATAATAATAATAATAATGGTTGGTTGGCACTGCTAGTGCTATCACTGTTATTGGTTGAAAAAAAAAAAAATATGTTGAACATAGTAAAATTGACATCAATTTGTTTTAGATAAAACATGCCACATCAGGGTCATAGGAATATTCTTTTTTGAATGTATGCTTATACCCTGTTCAGATCGGATATTTAAGATATCTTAGATCGCCAAAATCTCCGGGGGAGATCCATAAACTATCTCAGCGAGTAATTTTTCTTCAGTTAGATACAGGCACTACCACTCACTCTGGCTCCAGTTTAACTGACTGGCTGTTGGTTTTATTTTATGCATACTTTGCATTTGTTCAAATCTCAGACACAGTGACATTCACAGATGTCGTAGATGAGTTTTGAGATGTGAACAGGCATTCAATTACAAGACAGTACAGCCTTAAAAAAAAGGAAGTCTAAGATATCTTAAACATCCAATCTGAGCAATGTACAATATGTGTGAGACATACCAAAATTAAGATCATAAGGCCCATTGATATGTATTATGTTCTTGGATTTATTTCGTTGCAAGAAAACAATTTGCATTAAAAATATGTCTCAAAGATAATTGGAATTAAATAATAATAATAAAAAAAAACACATGAAAATTGAAATTGAAAAAGTTTAATTTTTACAAGATTACATCAATTACAACTCATAATCCAGTTATATAATTTAACAGGGACACTTGTGACACACTTGTACAATATTCAATCTGCTACACAATTCTTTTGTTGCTTGTTTCCTCTGTTGAGATTAAAATTCATTATGCATCTGAAAAAAAAAGAAGAAAAAAAAGGGTAAGATTCCTAGATACATATCGTATATTCTTAAAGATTTAGTATTACTTTTGGGATATAATGAATATTTGGTCTTTCGACTGTGTTCTTCAGTTATCTAATACTGAACAGTAATTGCCCAAATATTGTTGGATATTTATTTATAGCCAATAAATTCAGGATAATATATTTTCTTTATTTTTTTATGCAATGATTTTCTCAACTGCAAATTGGATGCATTTATGAAGCAATTTTAATTCTTAAATGGAAAAAAAAAAACTATTCTGATTTAGACACACAAGAAATGATGTGATTGTATGAGAAAAATTCAAACTGCTCAGTAGGGTGTAAAAAAAATGATTTTTTTTTGTTTTTTAAATAAAAGAAAAAATCAGATTTTTTTAATTTAAAACAGATTTTTATGATTTTTTTCCTAGCATTCAAATACTGAATAGCTACTAAGAGTTTTAGGTTTCCAAAACAATCAAAAGTCTAATTGCTAACATAATCCATATTTTTACACTTTAATAGAATTATAATTATTAGTTTCAGTCATTAGTAGCATACAATGTTATAAACATTAATATTTTGTAATACTTATGTAAAACTAATTGAATACTAGAGATATTTACATTTATTAAATGTGAGTAATATTAAATTGTTAACACTACTTAAGATTAAAAATTATTAAACTCTGCAATTATGAACATACTACCTTTCTATGCTTTAATTACTAAATGATAATAATTCAGTATTCATCCTAGAAAGAAAAGGGGGTAGGATGCAAGTTCCAAAAAAGGACAATATTTCATGTGGAAATATATCAGTAATGTGTTCTGTTAGTAATTATATAAATAAAAAAGTATATAGTTTCTTAGTATGATAAATAAAGTGTTATAAATTTTAATAATTTTATGAATTACAAATTAAAAAATACAATTGAATAACAACATGTTTTAACTTTTTTCTAAAGAAATAATGTTCTATCACTTTTGTAAGATCTTGGGCACATAGATTTAGAAATACTGTGGATTTTGGAATTATTTTTACAAGAAATCTCTGTCTACTACAGGTGAATTTCATTATTTTTTTAAGAGGCAGGAGGGTCCATTTTGCCAATTTCAAAAGGGGCAGTTGTGGCATCTTACATAATTGGCCTAGGGAGAATAGTAAGTACCATACATACTCTCATATAAGTCGAGGAATTTCTGACAAGTAAATTTGGGAGGTCGACTTATACGCGAGTCAATTAAAACATAAAACTTCAAATACTGCAAAATTCTGACTTTTTATGTGTATGAATAATAAAATATTACAGAAAATACAAATAATAATAATTTATCATTAAAAATTTTTTCAATGATTTATTTACTTACTACTTTTTCGCATAGGCAAGTGAAATATTTGGTTTGATTTTGCGCAAAATTGAAGTAAAAAGTTAAGGGGTTGACTTATATGCAGGTTTTTGATTTTTTGCAGAATTTGCATTCGAAAGTTAGGGGGTCGACTTATATGCGAGTCGACCTATATGCAAGTATATACGGTAATTACAAAGTTGCAAATAATTTCATTAGTTACCCATTCATACACACATACGGAGTAAATATAAGGAATAGCCAGTTATATATGAAATCCTCAAAACATTAAACAGCATAGCATTATTAGCACTCAGTGGGGATTCTCAGCATTCAGTTTGAAATAGCTTTGCCTTCAAATAGCCTTTTTAATCCGTAACAATTTTCATTTGGTGTACATGAGTTCAAAAGTAAAAAAACATTAATTCAACTTTTACCGAAGAAGCTCTTGCTGTGCTTAACATTTTATACCAATTGGTTCTTTTTCTCTTATACATTGTTTTACAAGAAACGTTCAGATGATGTCATTCTTTCATTCTTCTTTAGCTCCAGTATTTGCTATAAATTATTGCAAAAGTTCTGAATTTATGTGTTTCTGAAATTATATAATACTTGAGCAATAATAAGCAAACGATAATAAGTAATTAATAAGCAATCGATATTATGATAACTTATAAAAATGATATATGTAAAAAGTTCTTCTGCTACTAAGCTGTTATGTAACTTATTCCAGATATGTCCATACGGACAGATTAAAATCGTAGAATGAACAATGTTGAAAGAGAAATTAGGAAGGATATAACATTTGAGGAAATTTTAGTTCATGTAAGTGCATAAATTAAAGAGAACAATATAAAAAAAATCTCCAAATAAAACTTGTTGAATGGACCCTATTAAGGTGACGTCAGATGCCAGAATGATGATCTGTTATTCCAGTTACTGCACCTGCAGAATACCAGTATGCGCAGGCGCAAACAGCGCTAGCAGACAACTTTACCCTTGACCCAGGTTGAGTGCATACATTTTAACTGAAAATTTGCAAACTTAGGGAATTTTCTCGCATACAGAACAACATTTTGAATTTAGATTACAATATATTAAGTATATGCTGCAGCATCAAAGAATTTTTTTGCAGTATTTTTAACAAACAAGCATTAATAACTCACACTCCACAGACTGCTATGCTAAACACCGCCAGCAGACGAATTTTAGCCTCGACCTCAGGTCGCGTGCATAAGGTCCATTAGAATTTTGAAAAGCTAGTTGCTATTTAAAATAGTGCACATTCATGCATAAGTTATTCATAATACTGTTTTAATAGATAGAAATGATGTTTTTATTAAATGACTATGTGTGATTTTAAATAAACGTTTATGAGAAAGAAAATAAGACTTGTATTAGTTCTTTTTAATTATATAAAGCAGTAAGGGGGGGAAAAAAGGTTAAGGTCAGTGCAAACCAGACAAAGCAATTGGTATGACCTTTTATTCCAATATTAATGTCTTCATTAATTGAAAAATTGGGTTATGTAGATTTCTACTTCAATCAGGGTTGCAAAAAAGCCGGCTAAAATTAAAAAAGGCCAGGCCGGTGGCTTTTATTAGTTTTAACCGGCTATTTTTTGGCCAAAATTGGCCATAATTGGCTTTTATACAATGAAGCATTGTAATTATAAACTACACATTTTAAAGTGTTTTTAATTAGTTTTAATGACATTTAATTGATTTAGAGTTTAATAAGTAACCCAATTTCTCAATAATGAGGACATTAATACTGGAATAAAACTTAGATGTTTTGCTAGTGATTTGAAGTCAGAATTGCAAATATGTCAGCTAAATTTTAAAAGGGCCATACCAACTGCCAATTTTTTCATTTTTACTGCTTTATAAAATTAAAGAGGACAATTATTTAGTTACATATTTTATTACTTAATTTTAAGAGCTATTAATATACAAGTCTTATTCTATTTCTAGTAAACATTTAAAATTATACATAGTCATTAATAAAAACACCATTTCTCACTATTAAAAACATTGCAAACAGCATATGCATGAATATGCTTAACAACAAGCTTTTCAAAATTTTATTTACAGAAATTTTTCTTCTTGTTTAAATGCTCTGTTTTTTATACACTTATGTACCACTCTCCTCAAATATTATATCCTTTCTAATTTCTCTTTTAACATTTATAACTTAATCTCTCCATATGGACACACAAGAATGTTTCCATTTTGATGTGCTACATTTTGTCATTAATTAATCTTTAAAATGTGTAGTGTATGTGGAGCTATGTAATATAGAATTTCAAAATACCAGTTTGGAGCATAACTTATATTATTTTCAATGTTTAAATATATATATATTCCCAGACATAATGCCTTCACATTTTGGACTTACTTATTTGACAAATAAGTAATACAAATCTATAATTTTTTTAGTAGAAAATATTTATAAGTGTATTAAAAATTAATTGATCCAAATTTAAAACAAATTAACTGTAAACCAACTTTAAAAAATAAAAGCCGGCTATTTTAAAGTGGTTAAAACCAAAAAAAGCTGGCCGGCTTTTTTTTTTGGCCTGGCTAAAAGCCGGCAACCCTGACCTCAATTAAATGCCTTTAAAACTAATTAAAAAAAACATAAAAATGTGTCATTTATAATTAAAATGCTTCACTGTATAAAAGCCAATTTTGGCCAAAAAAAGCCGTTTAAAACCAATAAAAGCCACCGGCGTGGCTTTTTTTAAATTTTAGCTGGCTTTTTTGCAACTCTGCAATGATACTTTATCGCCTTAGTGGCTGATTAACTGAGATATGATTTCCCCTCCCCCCCCCCCGCTACTCTTTCTTTTTATTTTCCCCCTGTTAGAGTTGGTCCTATCAAAATCCTGTCAATATAAAACTGTACATAATATTAAGAAGATTTATAATAAATTTACGCAAACTTGATATTTTGTGAATTGACGAAGTTATGAAATTTATTTCTTCTCAAATTCCTGGGGTTTTTTTTTTCCCCGCTGCTTGAGGCAATTTTTAATGACATAAAAAATCTGCCATACATAAATTTTTGGTCATTTTCCTAAAAGTAATAACTTTAACCTGATTCGATACGTATCACAATTAAGAAGTTATAGGATTTTTTTTCTGTTTTCACAAAAATTCTCCTTATTTCCACCTCCTTGGTTTGATTTTGCCCATTAGCAAACTTAATAGAGATTTTCTGCATCAATTTGGAAGAGATTTGTTCAGAATAAATTTAAACTTCCTTCATAAAAAAACATGAGTTCAGCCATATTATCGAGAAATACATATTAAAAATAAAATATATATAGAATGATATAAATTTAAAAAATAATTTTGCCCATACATCTGAACTGAAAATTTCATTGTTTACATCTGTGATGATGTGCGGGATTTTAAAGTTGCGGATTTGAAGGAGTCTACTGAATTGAGATTAAAAATGTTTATAATTAATTATATCAAGATGACTATAATAAGGATTCAAAATATTGATAAGTGCACTCAGGTTTATGTGCATTTGAATTTTCGTTGTTTGTGTCTGATTAAAAGAAAATAAAAAAAATAGGAAAGGGGGGGGGGGTGGCAGTTTATAGGGTGGTGGATAATTGGAAGTTTACTGTATTTCTTACGAAATCTACCTAAAAAGGCTGCACTAAAAAGTTCCCAGTGGGGACTATATAGAATAATAAAAAGATATAAAAAATATATATATACAATTATTTTTTTCTTAGCAATTCATTCAAAACTTCACTGTAATAAAATTGTTAATTTAAAAGTTATTTTGGGATTTGGCAAAAAGTTGAGTTTAAAAAAGAAATGTTTAACCATTTTATTTTAAAAAGTTATCAAAATTCCACCACACAATGTGTATTTATTATAAAACAAATTTTGAAATAATTATTACAACTATTATATACATACCAGAAACTAGAATGTGTGATGCACAAGGCAAATTTATATTTCACTGTAGACTCAGTTGGTACATTGCAACCTAAAATAAATATAAAATTATAATATAATAATCATTAAATTTATTCATTAATAAAATATTCTACTTTTCGTTGTTTAATATAATACTTCTAGCTAAACTTTCATAAACTATTACTTCAAACATGGTTAAAACTTTTAAAGATAATTTAAAATGTATTGATATTGAACTCTACTAAACATGTTATTTTTAAAAAGTATATACACAATGTTATGAGTCGAACCACTGTGAACAACCCCTTCACATAAAACTATACTAGACTAATTATAGAAACAAGAATCCACCTGCATCGTTTACGGTAGTAACCCCCCCCCCCCCCACTTTTTCTTTTAAATGTGGTTTGTGTTTGGACATTCGATTTTGATGTTGGAAGGAGGTAACTGAAAAGAATCAGTGGAGTAATGACGACCATTGTGCTCACTCCAGCAAAATAGGACAATCAGGCAAGAATTTAATTTAAACAGGGTACACTATTCTGAAAAAGAACACCCATGGTCTATTCAAAAAACATATTTTGAACTGGTTTATTTAAAGTCCCCTGTTATAACATACAATTTTGTGATATTTTATATTGAACGATTGGTAAATTTAGCAATATATTCCTGCAACCAATCGATAAATTTCATATTTTCTCGTGACCAATCTGTGAATTTTTGTGTGTGTCCCTGTTACAGACACAATTGGCAACAGAATAAGTTTCCATATTTTCCCCACAACTTATTGGCAAAACTCTCAGGCTTTTTTTTTTTATGCAACTGCTGGACAAATTTTCTAATATTTTTTTTCACACAACTGACCGATTTCGATATTTTCCCACAACCGAATGACTAAATTTACAATTTTTTTTTCCTGCGATTGACTGACAAGTCACGCGATTTTCTCTTGTGACCGATTATCAAAGTTTGTACTATTTTTAGTGACCAATTGGCAAATCTTGCGACTGATTGACAAAATTAGATATTTTTTCCATTTTCCAAGCATTGGAAACTATAATGAAGGCTTAGAATAAAGAAAATTATTAATTTAATAATAAATAATTGCATAAAATAAAAATTTAATTTAAAAACCAGAATCAAGCTTTTTGGAATATCATAAAACTAAGGTGCTTTCTTTTCCTGCTTTTTTTCATTAGAAATATTGTATCAGCACCCCGAAACAGAATATGCTTAAAAGTGTGACGTATGTCATAGAACAACGGACTTCTCAGCAGAACATTTAAAATTCTCATTTTCAAGAAAATTCACCATTCAACCAAAGGAAAAATTGTGAAATTGGTCACTCAATGGCTGGGGAAAAAAAAAAAAAAAAAATCAAAATTATTTAATCATTCATTTAAAAAGACTGCGAAATTCATCAATTGGTTGCAAGAAAAACTCGAGCAATTCGTCAGTCAATCAAGGAGAACAAATCATGAAATTCTTCAGCCTGTTGTGTAAAAACATACAAAATTCAATGAACAGTACACAGAAAAAAAATCTTCAATTTTGGCCAATCGGTCATAGTTAATAAAACCACGAAACTCATCAGTGCATCGCTGGAAGAAACTGCAATGATTTTCTCTAATCGGTCACGAGAAAAAGTCAAAATTACTTACAGTACAAGGAAAATATCACGAAATTTGCAAATTGGCCGCAGTTAAAAAATGGAAAACATATCAGTGGATTCTCGGAGGAAACAGCGAAATTTGTCGATCAGTAGTGGAAAAAAAAAAACTCATGATTTCCCCCAATCGGTAACAAAAAAAAAATTGTCAATTGGTACAAGAAAAATATTGCGAAATTTAAAAATCGGTCATAGGTTTAAAAAAATGCGAAATTCACCAGTGAATTGTCAGAAAAAATCAGCAATTTGTTGATCAGTCGTGGAAAAAAACCAGAGATTTAGTCAATTGGTTGCAAAAAAGCAACAAAGTTTTCAACAAAGAAAGAAAATATTGCAAAATTCACTGATCTGTCGCAGGTAGAACGTGAAATTGGTCCGTCACAGAAAAAAGCCTGATTTTTATCAATCGTTCACAAGAAAAGACAGAAAAAATTTGCCAATCAGTAGAAACATATCGCAGATTATGCCAAACGGTTGTTTGTAAAAATACATGAAATTCACCGATTAAGTAGCAGGAAAAATGCACGATTTTTTCCAATTGGTTGCAAGAAGTTTCTGCAAAATTTGCTTATTGGTACAAGGAAAATTTCACAAAATTCCCCAATCGGTCAAGAGAAAAAACGCAAAATTTGTTAGTAGAAAGTCGGAAAAAAAATCTGAAATTCGTCGATCAGCCGCGGAAAAAACTTACAATTTTTGTCAATCGGATGCAAAAAAAACGACAAAGTTCCTTATAAGGTTTACTTTAAGTTTTTTGGCTCGCTGAATCCGAATTTTTAACTTACCCCCAAAATTCCCCCCCCCCCGAAATAGTTGTTATTAACTTAAATTTCTTATTATTTTAGGGGGAAAGCATTATGAAATTCAGAAACTAGACAAAATTTGCAACAAATAGGATATATGATATTACGGCGTAGGATAAACGGGGAGATAGGGGGCTGCCTCAGAAGTTGCACCACGCGCTTTTCTCAAAAACCAAATTTTTTGGGGGGTTGCCGGGTGAAATTTTGGTGGGAAGTTACAAATTCGGATTCAGCGACTCCAAAAGCATAAAGTGAGTCGAAATCCAGAACTAGTATTAATTTTTCCAGGTAAATCCTCTATTGCCTGACTTCATAACTTAGTGCATGTAGCGCCGCAGTGCATGTTCAGAGACAGCCCTCCCCGTTCATCCTACGTCATAATATCATATATCCTATTTGTTGAAAATTTTGTCTAGTTTTTGAATTTCGTAATGTTTTTCCCCTAAAACAGTAAGAAATTTAAGTTAAAAACAATTATTTGGGGGATTTTTGGGGGGGAAGTTAAAAATTCGGATTCAGCGACCCAAAAAACTTAAAGTAAACCTTATAGAGAAAGTTCGGAGGAGAGATGAAAGGGCGAATGTAAACACGTGGGTGGTTAAGTGGAATTGCGCAACTTAGTTCACGCAGCACCGCGCACATGTTCCGAGGCAGATCCCCCCTTCCCCTTCATCCTAAGTCATAATGTCATATATCAAATTTGTTGCAAATTTTGTCTACTTTCTGAATTTCTAGATACTTTTTCTCTAAAACAATAAAAATGATTTTTTTAATAAAAACCTTTTTTGGGGGGCACTTTACCAAAATTTGGGGGGGGGGGTTGCCGGGGGAAATTTTGGTGGGAAGTTTTCGGATTCAGTGACACAAAAAACATATAGTAAGCCTTTTTCCAGAACTACCATGAACTTTGCTAGGTAGAGCCCCTATACGGTCTCTATTGCCTGGACTATTAGCGGATCGTTGGGAAAAAAAATTTGGAAATTCGTCAATCCAATCAGCCGAAAGAAAAAAAGAGAAAAAATTTGCCAATCGGCAAAAAGAAAATAACTAAATTTGCCTACCAATCACGTGTAAAAAAACTAAAATTGTCAGAAGATGGTAAAATAAATAAATAAATAAAAAATCGCTAAATTCTTCGATTAGTTACGGAAAAAAATCCGTGATTTTTTCCAATTGGTCGCAGAAAAAAGCTAGAACAATCACCAATGAGTCGTTGGTAAAAAAAAAAAAACAAAACAAAAAAAAAAAACACTAAATTCGTGGATTAGTCGTGTGAAAAAAAAAAACTGATTTTTGCCAATCACAATCAGTCTAAGAAAAATATCGCAAAATTCACCTATCGGTTGCAGTTAAAAAACACTAAATTTGTCAGTGAATTGTGGAAAATCTCAAATTTCTTCTATCATGTTGCGAATAAGAAATTCGCAAAATTCAACAGAAAAAAAAAAAAAACACTAAGTTCGGCAGTTAACAGAGGGGAAAACATGAAATATTACGATAATCGTAAATCGATCGTTGGACAAAAATGCAAAATTCATCATTCGGTCAGGATAAAAGTGCAAAATTTGCTAGTAGTTTTTTCGTGTGTGTATGTCAGCGTTTTACAAAATGCCTTTTGCGCTTAATGGTAGTTCTGGAAATCGGCTTACTTTATGTTTTTTGAGTGGCTGAATCCGAATTTGTAACTTCCCACCAAAATTTCCCCTGGCAACCCCACTAAATTTTGGTAAAATGCTTCCCCAAAAGAGGTTTTTATTCATAAAATCATTTTTTTTTATTCTTTTAGGAAAAGTATATAGAAATTCAGAAAACAGACAAAATTTGCAACAAATAAGATATATGACATTAAGACGTAGGATGAATGGGGAGGGGACCTGCTTCGGAACTGCATGGACTAAGTTGCGCAATTTCACTTAACCACTCACATCATTTACGTTCGCTGTCCCGTCTCCCCTCTGAACTTTCCTTTATAAGGTTTACTTAAGTTTTTTGGGCGCTGAATCCAAATTTTTAACTTCCCACCAAAATCCCCCCCCCCCCAAAAAAAAAGTTTTAAAAGTATCTAGGAAATCAGAAAGTAAGCAAAGTTTGCAATAAATAGGATACATGACATTATGATGTAGGATGAACGGGGAGTGAGGGAGTTGCCTCGGAACATGCACCGTGGCACTGTTCTCAAAAACAAGATTTTTTCAAAAAAATTTCATATTGACCAAAATTCAGGGTTGGAAAAAAACCGGTTTATTTGGTTTAAACCAGGTTTTTTTGGTTTAAACCAGGTTTTTTTGGTTTAAACCGGGTTTTTTACAAATATAATTTCCTATTGCATACAGATGCATATCTGTTGATAAAATAAACATTTTTGGATATTATATAAGTAATATAACTTTTGAAAATATTTAAATTAAATAATTACAGTCAATTATATAGAAAATTTAAATCATTTCTAATTTAAACATTATTAGTAACAGCTATGTCTTATGTTCAAAGTAAACTGCTCTACACAGTGAAACATTGATACGTTGAAAATCGTATGAAGAATGCTTTGATTAATAATATAATACTCAATCAATAACATTTGATGCAGTTTCATGAATATAATATATTATTCTGTGGTTGTTATTATTATTACTTTTTTAATATCCAAATACTTCTAACGGTTATTTTGTTTTCGGAGTGATAACTCTAAGTGCCCAAGTCAACATTTTTGGCCATTAGATTCAGCAACTAACAGAAAAGATTGATTGGTATTATTGAAGTGCTATAACTAGCACTCAATTTTTGCAAGCTCTGTTATTCAATTTGATATCTTAACTTACACTTTTAAATTCTTTAACGATAATCTTCCCAATCCAGAAAATTTTTTTTTACAACTTAATCAAAATCTTAAAGATCATTGTATTTTGTTATTAACTGCTGTAAATAATCTGCATTTTTTAAAGGAAAATATTTTCTGCTAAATATTGAATATTATTTATCTATTTTACCTTTTCCAATTTCACATGTTTTAAGAAAAATCTTTAGGGACCATATCTGTTCAAAAGCACATGCTAATTTTCATTCTACATGCATAGAAACATGACCTAGGCTCATTATGTCTCATGTTGACTGCTGAGATGAAGTGTTAAAAGTAGAAATTACTTCTATCTATAATTTAAAACAATTAAATTACAAAAAAAAAAAAAAGAAAATATTATAATAGATTTTTTTATAAAAAAAACCAAATGGTTTTTTTGACAAAAAAACCAATTGGTTTAAACCGTGCCAACCCTGCGCAAAATTATATATTAAATGATAAAAAAATTAAAAGAACCTTAAAATTTTCAACCAAATATTAACTGTAAGTTTCAATGTTTAGATCTGCAATGATGAGCAGATTCTAGATGTTTGCAAATTTTAAGATTTGCGGGAGTCTGCTGTAAAATCAAATTTTAATAAAATGAAAGAAATATTTAAATTCTAAAAAAGGAAAAAAGGGTTTTTAATAATTTGCATTAACTTATTAAATTATGAACAAATGGCAGTTTACAACAACAAAAATATTTTTAAACCGATTTTTAATTCGGCAAAAAATAAGCTTTATCAAATGCAAATTTAACAATAAAAGAGTATCGCAGAATTATAGGATATAATGCCAATAATACAAAAGTGTGACATCACATTTGAACACTAGCATGTGACGTTCTTACTACATATTCTATTCTTATGTATTTTGTAGATAAGCCAATTTAGTTTTCCTAAACAAGGATATTAATTTAACGAAATAATAATTTAACTAAGTAATTAACTGTAAAAGAAAGTAAACATAGGAAAATGTCTATTTAACATAGTAAGAAATATTTTGGTTTGTAATTACTGCTTTTAAAAAATATAGGTACTTTTCCATTATATGGATACCACTGTCACCAAGCATAATAGTTGGCGCAAAACGAATATCATGTGAATTGAAACATTTGAAAAATAAAAGAAAAAACATTGTCGATAGTAAAGTGAGCATTTTAAAAATATAACATTTGAAAATTACAGACATTTACGAACTGTTTTATTAAATCACAAATATATACTGAAAATAAGTGAACAAATAACTTTTATGCAATAAAGTAATAAAATAAAACTCAAACGGCTGGCATAAAATTACAAATATCTTTTAGCACTGCACTAAACATTTATTGGCACATTAGCATACTTTTTGGCATGGTGTCTGTATAACCGAAAAATATCAAAATATAAAAGTATCTTATTGACTGGAGCCTGTTATTACTAAAAGAATCCCTGACAGGTTCTGAAATTTTATTACTCATTTTACACATAAAATAAAACAAATTTGGAATCAAAACTTAATGGTTATTTTCTGTTGTTTATATCAGCGTTGTTGTAAAATTGCCTTTGGATCAAAAAGAATTTTCAGAAAATTTCAGGCTCATAAGAATTTTGTAGTTTCATTTTCAAATTTTAATGAAAATGACTTTATTTTACTTGTTTTTAATAACTTTACCTTATTTGCAATTGTTCCTGTATCTTAATCTATTATTTAAAAAATATAATTTTTCTGTTTTGTTTGATGTTACAACTTGCAAATTTGCATTATTATGTTATTTTGGGGGTAAAGGGGAAATAAAAAGGAATTGAATTAATAAAAAATAAATTTATATATTATTTCAATAATACTTAATGAACGTATACAATTTTTTTTCTTAATTGTATTTGAAACTATGTTCGAAAAAAAATTCTGAGGCATGTAAAAATGTTTCGGGAATGTTCAAAATTTTCAGGCGGACTGGACTTTTCGCTAAAGAGAAAAAAAATGCAGAAGTGGTCCACTGTAGTCTCCTATATTTTTTTTTATCATTTTCTTAATTATCCTTCTCGGTTGATGGATAAAAATGTTTACAATGTCAGCTGAATCTGATCTACTGAAAAGTAAGGGGCTGTACATATATAACATTATCACTTTAAAGAGGGGAGGGAGGGTCTGGCACTTGATATTGTAACATATCTCTGGGAGGGGAGGAGGGATGGTTTGTTTTTTGATATCGCTATCATTTTTCATCCAACCAAACTTACAAGTGCAAGAGAACAATATTGCTTTTGAATGCATTATGTAGCAATATACTGTTATTAAAATACTTTTAAATAGTAACTAACTCATTTAGATGTTATAGGATAAAAATTTATTTCATGTATTGATATTTTATTGACTTCCTGAATCCGTAAAGTATGCGATGAATAAATACATATTCATATGTGTACATCTCTGAAAGTGTATAAAAAGAAAGAAGAATATAAAAATAAAATAATATTTAGGCATTGATAAAAGATATCATCTGGTGGGAGGGTTGGCGAATGATAATGTATCTATGATATCATAAAGGGAGGGGGTGTGTGTCCCGTCCTAAAATAAGCAAAATGTTGGTAATGTTATATATGCATAGCCACGGGTGGGGAATTTCTAGAAAATCTTACCAGCCAAGCATTTATTTTAACAGCCAGTAAGATATAACTATTATCAACTGTATGATACGACAAAATCACACAAATAATTACTATTACTACAATGCATTTTCATAATTTTTTCTAAAAATTAAGAAATATATACAACAGAAGAAAGCCTAATATAAAATAGAACTTAGTACCATGTTTCCATTGCAATAATTTGGAAAGTTACAATATCTAGGTTTTTAAAAAAATGTTTTTGGTATATCTTTACAGCCTACAATTATTTAAAAACTACCTAAAATTTCACTCGCCCAATCAGAAAATCCACTCGCCACTGGCGAGGAAAAGGATTTCCCCAACCCTGTGCATAGCCCCTAACTAGAGATCTGCAGGGGTCTTGCCAAGGTCTGAGCTCGACCTATTTTCATTCACGGCACTCGGGCCAGGCCCAGTGATTATACTCTTTAGGGGCTGGGGCGGGTCTTACTTTTCTCCATAAGGATCGGCCGCCATGCCTATTTTTTTCGTACAGACCCAGGACTGGTTTCATCATTTCTAGTCTTTACATCCCAAAAATTTTCAGTTCGGGTTTTGACCTGGCCCGTATGAAAACCATTGTCAGGGCATGGCCTGGTCCATTCAAAAGTCAGTAAAATTAAACCTGGCCTAAAAATCTTTGCAAAAAATGCATACATTTTTAAATTGCAATTACTCAACAATTGAACATTAAAATTTATTATTTTTAAAGACTAGTAGATTTGTACACTTATTAAAATATAGTAATCTGTGAGAAATATAACTTAGCTATAAATGGAAATATGTTCCTGAGACATGTGTAAAGCTTTCTGAACTGCCAATTTAACAAAATTTGGAATAAACAAAATGCAGCAGAAAAGTTAATTAAAGAATTAAAAGAACAAGGTGTAACAAAGACAGACAAAATGTGTCGCTCAGTGCCTCAAACATGTTACTAAAAATGTTTTTTTGAGTGAGAAACTTTGATCAATACTTAATAAATCTAAAATTAAAAGAAAATTATTCAAATTTCTATATTAGTCAGGATTTTAGCCCTTTTTATGAATTATGACCACTTTACCCCACCTGGCCACTTTACCCCACCTGACCCTAGAGCAGTTTGTTCTTTGAACCCAACTGTTTACTGATACTGTTTAAATTAAAATAAGAATTTTTTCAATTTTCTACATAAATTAACTGTAATTATTAACTTTAAATTATTTTCAAATGAAGTTATACTATTTATATATCCAACAATGTCTGTTTTATCAATAAATATGCATGTATATGTAATAAGAAAAGAAATGATTCAAAAAAAAAAAAAAAAAAAACCTGCTTCAATACATGGAATGTGGTTAAACAATATACAATATTATTAATAATTGAAACGCTTACATACAACAAATGGAGATTTCTTAAAAAAAATAAATATTGCAGGCTATGGCACTTCTATAAAAATTCATATTATAGGGGAAGACGGGGTACAATGAAACATTACTTGTAAAATCAGTCAAATTTGTCATAGAGAGTTGCAGTTTATATATATGTTATACAACTATATGTTCCAATTACTGATGTGATTTGGATACATTCACACTTCTACAACAGTAGCAATAGAAGATTATTGCTTTTACGCCATTGAAAGTAACTTTCTTTACTGAAAGTAATTTTGTTTATTTTTCCTTGTTGTTATATGTAATAATTATTTTTTCTATACATTGTTTTCTTTGGGTTGTTGTCTTCATACCTCCAAAACCAAACTAAAAAAAATAAATATTAGAAGTTTGAAAATAAATTTTTATTTAGTAACCTCAGTGCGGGGTACAATGAAACACTTGCAGACGGGGTACAATGAAACATGTTTTATTATAGTAATAAAAGTAGTAAATAGAATATATTAGAAGTAAGAGTAGGAAAACAGAAAAAAAAAAAAAAAAAGAGTTTTGTTCTAGCCAAGTCAGTAAAAAATGCTCTTGTTAAGCAATTAAAAAATAGAAAGAGAAAAAAAGCTAAGAAGGGATTGTTTTGAAAACAAACTCTGCCTGCTACAGACTCTGATGATGATCCAGATTTTTTTTCCAGGTCCAGCTGGTCATCAAGGTGAAGGTACTAAGAATGCAGGGCTCCCAAATGGTCCCCCTTTTCTCCCCAAAGTCCCCTTTTTAATAAAAGGTCCCCTTTAGTTCCCTTTTATGCATTTTGGTCCCCCTAGTCCCCTTTTCGGTGACTGAAAAAATCAACGCAAAATAAAAAAAATTCTAAAAATCGCTAAAAGTTAAAAAATCATAGGGGACAAAATTTGTTACAGTGGGCTAAAGAGTTGTAACTGGAATTCTTCCATGAATGTTAAAAAATCACCATGGAATACAGACAAATTTTAAGAAACTCATTAAGAAATCTCATTAAAATCCTAAAAATTAAACTATCGCAGAACACAAAAGTTACTATGTTAAGCTACTGCTTGACCAGTCTTCAAAGACAGGCCTTTGCGTGCTGCCAAAAAAAATATATATAAATAAATAAAATAAAAAATAGAATGTGTCAAATGGAGAGAAGCATTGAATTAGGAGGAGATGAAAGATTCAAATTTAAAAAAATGAATTTAAAGCTCACAACTCTGAATCATTTAAAAGGAAATGGATAGAGTAAAATGCCTTTTTGCATATTTTTAATTATTTGAATGCAATTTCTTTGAAAGAAGACGATATACTCCTACAGAAAACTTTCTGTTGAATCAAGAATTAAAATATTTCTTCCTTTTTCATTATTTATTTCGTCGTGCATAATTACCGTAAGAGCCCAAAGCGGTTCCTGCATGTTCTGTTTCTTTCGTCTTCGTCTCAGCAGAGGAGTGGACATCGTTCAACGACGCAAGCGCAGAGACCGAGAAACCTTCCAGTAAAACCAGTAAAACTTTTTTTTTTTTTTTTGCTTTTTCAAAAGAGCGGGTTGGGGGGGGGGGGGGGAATTCAGTAATGATACTGAAAATTGATATCTTTTCGACTTGATTCTTGTCTAGGATGCTTATTTTTGAAATCGAAATGTTTATAATAATCTGTGATGTTTATATTCCAATACGAATCTTTCGCGATTCGGCCAGTAGAGGGCGCTTTGAAAAAAGACAGAAAAAAACAGCAAAAAAGGCTGTGAAGTGTGTTTTTTAGTTTTCGGGAAATAATAACGGTGTTTTTTGCTGTAATTTTCACCGTTATTTTTTACTGTGTATTCAAAAAAATATTTTTTCCTACTCAACAACTCGAAATTTTCTGACGCAAATTCAGACTCATTTTTAAAAGTAAAAGCATGAAACTTGCTGTCGTGAGTTTTTGAAGAGATTTATAAGCGACCTGTATTTTTATTTTTTGTTCAATTAATTAGAACATGATTTACAAACAACTATTTTCTGAGTACAGCCATTTTTTTTTTTTTTTCGTTTCCCGTATCGCTTCGGAAAATTCGGTTCAAAATGCCCACTTTGACAGCATTTTTTGAAATTATTCTGCCTGTATAAAAAAAATCGACCAATACAGCACATTGCATCGTTTTTTAATAAGAGAACCTGCCAATTGGATGCGTTTGAGAGCAAAAATGAATTTAAAAATGAGCCAGAAAATAAGCCGTTTGGATTTGAGTACACCTATAACAGGATAATTTTTTTAACCTTTATTTTCGTTTAATTTGTTTTTGCTGTAAGAGTTGGTCCTATCAAAAACTTGTCAGTACGAAAATTGTAGATAATATTGAGAAGACGTATAATAAATTTAAGCGGATCGGATATCTTTTGAATTGACGAAGTTATGAATCTTTTTCTTCTTCATCCCCCCTCCTATCACATTTTTTTCCCTTTTTTTTATTTCTTTTCTTGCGGTAAGAATTGATCCTATCAAAAACTAGTCAGTATAAAAGTTGTAGATAATATTAAGAAGATTTATAATAAGTTTAAGTGAATTTGATATCTTAAGAATTGACGAAGTTATGAATTTTTTTCCCCTAAAACCCTAATTTTTTCGCCCCTTGAGCCCAATTTTAATTTTATCAAAAATCTGTGATACCTAAATTCTCGACCCTTTTCCTAGAAGTAATAATAGCTTTAAACTGATTTGATATGTATTATAACTAAGAAGTTATGGGGGTTTTTCGGTTTTGACAAAACCCCTCCCTATTTCCACCCCCTTATTCCGATTTCGTCCATTAACGAACTTGACCGAGATTTTCTATACCTTGATTTTATGTAGCAGTTTGGAAGATATTTGTGCAGAATTATAGAAATATCGTGTCTATAAAAAAGTGATATATAGATAGATAAAGTTTTGAACTGGGTGTGGTTTTGGGTTCAGATCTGCAAAAAATTTAAAGAAATGCCAATCTAGGTGAGATTGCAATAGGTAGTATTTCTTACGAAATCTACCTAAAAGACATGGTTGTCCATCTACGGTTATTTTTATAATAATTGTTGTTGTTGCCACTGCTGCTGCTGTTGTTCTTCTTATTGTTGTTATCGGTTATGGAAGCATTAATAATAGATTATTATTAATAATAGTACACGTAGTGGACATGGACAAAAATGTTTTGAGAAACTTATTTATTATTGTGAAAATAATTCTAACAAGACTTAACTTTAAAACAATTCATAAGTGATATCTATATATTATGTATGGTACATTCTTTAATTTCTTTTTACGTATGATGTACCTCCAAAAATGTCTTATATTACTTCCCCATAAATGTTTTATGTGTTTTTCTCAATGTATCTTGCATTTATTGCTTTACTCATTAAATAATAGCAGGAAAACCGCATACCTTATTATTATTTGTTTCTGGAAGCCCAATAAAGTTTCATTTCGAAAAGAAAATAATATCCATTTCACGTACATACTGTGCAGTGTACTTATCCTTATACTATAATATCATTTTAAATCTATGATTAGTTCATCGCATTTTTATTAATAAAGGATTATTTTTAAAAAGTCAGATATGTATAAGTTTCAGAAAATATAATTTTAGACTTTCCTTTAACCCTTTAAGCTCTGGAGGGTGAATTTCTTTCCACTTAATTTTATCCCCCAAATGTCGCAATCGGACCGGAATTTAAGACCAAATTTATTTGAAAATAATTAAGTGTATCCTGTACATCAGAAACCAAAAATTTTGTTTCAAAATACTGGTCGCAATGTTACATTTGGGATTAAAATTAAGTGGGAATAAATTCACCCACCAGAACTTAAAAGGTTAACAAGTAAAAATTAAATTTAAAAAATCAATAAACCCGAATGCGTAAAAAAGAGAACTAATTAATTATTTCTCATCAATGTGAAACTATTTTTTATATTACTTACCTATTTTTTTTATTTACTTGTATTGATGACTTTTAAGTTGTGTTTAATTGTTAGTTCCTATCTAAAAACACTGTTTTGTTACGGCCTATAGATTTCTATGATGAGTAGAGTTGCAGTAAAGCCAGAGATCCTACCTACATAAATTCCAGGTTGTATAATATTTAAACGGAATTTCTGACTCTAAAATAGTCAATGAAACATCGTTTTCATTTTGAAAGACCTATCCAATGATATGCCACTCAATATGGTGCGTAAAAATTTTTTCTTGTCTACCGTCATTTTGTATTTTACGGCCGCCATTGTGAATTTATAAAAACAAAACCTAGCCTATAACCATCGGACGGTTAAGACGAATCGATAGAGACCCCATTCATTAAAATCCATCCAGCCGTTGGGATGTTTCGGGGGTATAAAGAAATCCACATATCCAGATACGCGGGAAACGCATAAAAATGAACAATATATTTTATTTACAACTATAACTATAGCACTAAACGAATAATATTTTAATCATAAGTCTAAGGATTTGTTATTTTAAAAAAGAAATTGATAATTATTTTCATTATACAATCCTTATTAAATATGCTACATATAATAATCTGAAAATTTTTGTAACTTCAAATGTGTTCATATTCAAGAATTTTGAAAACTAGAAAAAAATAATAAAATAAACTTTTAAACACATAAACTACATAAATGCCAGTATGAAGATTTCGTAATGGCCGATTCTGCTTCTTAACTAAAGCTATTTATTTCAACCATTACGGTTGGCATATACGGTTTTGCCTTACTTTCTCCTGTAACTAATTAAAAACGAATAAAATTAAAATTAATTATGAAATTTTATTTATTTTTAGCTGCATATTAGAATGCATCGCTAAATGATTTTTTTTTCTTTGCAGTTATCCAATATAAGATCTTCAAGATCTTTATGTTACACATATGATGTATTTTAAAGTATATTTTATAAAAATAATCATACGCGCTCAAGAATATTCAGTTCATATTTATACTATTGCATTCTATTATACATACTATGTATATAATAAGGAAATTTTACTGCTATTAATCTAACTTTTAAATTTGTATTTAAACATGAAACAGCAGAACATTTTTTTTTATTTACATGTTTTACTTTCTTCTATCTTTACAAGAAGAAAGTATTGGATTCATGAAAATTTTCGAATTCCGGTTTTCGACGGATTTACACGTTTTAGGGGTCAGAGATTCCAAAAAACATGTTTTTACAAAATGTCTGTCTGTGACTCTGTGAGTCTGTCTGTCTGTGTGTATGTGACACAAAGTTTGTGGGCGCTCTATCTCAAGAACTAATGCACGGAATTTAATAAAAAATTATATTCAGTGAGTCTCTAATACAAATTGATGCTGATTAGTTTTTGGTGTAAATCGCTCAACAGGTGGCGCTGCTATGCTGCATTTTTCACGATTTACACAATAGCTCTATCTCAGGAACTAATGCACGGATTTTGACAAAAGTTCAGATTTAGTTAGTCCTTGATATGAATTGATGCTGATAACGTTTTGGTGTAAATCGCCCAACAGGTGGCGCTGTTATGATGAATTTTGCAGGATTTACACGATTTCCTCAATAGCTCTATCTTAAGAACTAACGCACGGATTTTCATCAAACTTCAGATTCAGTTAGTCCTTGATATGACTTGCTACTGATTATGTGTTGGTGTAAATCGCCCTACAGGTGGCGCTTCTGTTCTGCCTTTTTCACGATTGCCTCAATAGCTCTATCTATAGAACTAATGGACGAATTTTCATCTAACTTCAGATTTAGTTGTATGTTGATACAAGTTGTTGTTAATTAGGTTTTGATGTTAATCACCCAATAGGTGGCGCTGCTATGCAGGAATTTTCACTATTTTCGCTATAGCTCTATCTCAAAAACTAATACACTGATTTTCTCCAAACTTCAGATTCAGTCAGACGTTGACATAAATTGTTGCTGATTAGGATTTGGTATAAATCACCCAATAAGTGGCGCTGCTAGGCAGCATTTTGCTGGATTTAGTCGATTTCAGCGATAGTCATATCTCAAGAACTAATGCACGGAATTTCATATCTTTAGAATCCTCATGAGATGCATAGATTGTCATTTAATTTTGGTAGTGTGATAGCGAATTTTGAAATATTAACATGTATGAGATAGAAGAAAGTTTTGGGATTGGTACATCCGACTAGTTTTTATTCATTAGAGAAATCGAAACTATCCCTATTCTGATATTAAGTTTTTTTTTTTTAAATCATTGTTACTCTTGGCAAAAAGTATATTTAGATTAAAATCTTTTCTTTTTTATAAATACCAAAAACCAGATAACACTCAGGCAAAATAAATAAATATTTAAATTAAATTAAAATTTACGGATAATAGAACAGAAATATTGAATACAAAAGCTAAATCATCCGCTCGTTCGATATATTCTTGAAAAAGATATAGAAAACGTGACGATTTTCAGTATCTCAATATAAATACAATTTCTTTCTAATTTTTCATTTTCATTAAACTTTCAAATCGGAACCTCAGTTGCGATTCTTCATTGTGTCAATAGTGTTATAACCCGACAAACCGTACCCCAGACTCCAAAGAAAATATTGAAATAGGGACCCTTATAATATTTTTTTAAACTACAATTTATATTCAGTTTAAAGGAAAATGCTAGATTCGGGGCTTGAGGCGCTCCCTCAACCGCTTAAAGGGCGGTAGGATGTTATACTGAGGATATTCACACATTGTTGAAACGATTTTGGAAAAAGCAATATTTAAACAAAGATAAGAATTTTATTTTCTAATTATGTTAAATCTGATAGCCCTTTTGTTGAATTAGCATAGTAAATCTTGATTTCTAAGATAAAGGAGCTTTTCTTAATATGTCAAGTTTGATTTTGCTCCACCCCTCCACGACAATCTTCCAATATTTTTGGATGTAGCTTACACTGGGTTTCATAATGATATGAACACCTAGTAATTTCGTGATATCCCGGCAAAAATTCATAAATAATTATCAGAAAACTCCATTTTCGAGACAAATACAGTAATTTTACATAATACATAGGTGTAAAAGAAATATCAAACTTTAAATTAATTGAAAATGTGAATTATCTAAAAAAATGGTGTTGCAAAATGATACGAACATTGATCGAAATTATCACTAAACTAGCATGGAAACTGTACAGGACTATTGAATGCCATTCCGAGAAGAAGAAACCGAAATATGCAAATTAGTTTAGCATATAAAGTTACTTCGCAGACTAGGAAATTTCCAAACCTGATCAGAAAGTGAGTTTTAGAAGTATGGGTCGTAAAAGCGCTTTAAGTGGTTTTGAGAAAGTGAAAATTGTGACTTAAAAGGATTAAGGACTTTCGGCCACAGTTATCGCAAAAAAATTGAAATGTTCGCCAGGTGTAATATTAAATTTTCTTCGATTAAAGAGTATTATGGAGCAAAGAAGTCTTCGGGACGTCCGGCAAAGCTGTCCAAAAGCGAAAAAAGGGCCATTATAAAAAGAATGAGCAATGGGAAAACAACTTTAGGCGAACTTTCAAGAGATACACTGATAGCAGTGTCCAAAAGTACATTTTCCAGAGTAGTCAAAAGCTCTAAGGTGATGAGGCACACGAAAAAAAGCCCCAATCACGTATGACTAAAATGTATCAGCAGAATCGCCTGGATTGGGCAAAAGATCACGTGTCCTGGAAGTTAGAATATGAAAGAGTAATATTTTCCGATGAAAAAAAATTTGGTTTGGAGAAAAAATTCAATTTGGATGGTCCGGACGGATTTTCTTATTATTGGCACGATTTGTGGAAGAAACCAGAAACGTTTTCAAAATGGCAGCAGGGTGGAGGTTCACTCATGGTTTGGGCTGCGTTTGGATTTCATGGTAAGATCAACGTTGCATTTCCCTCTGGCAGAATGAGTACATTAACCTACCAGGATCTACTTAAAGAAAACTTGCTGCCATTTTCTGACGAAATTGACGGACCTTTCTGGATGTTTCAACAAGACAATGCATCTATCCACACGTTAAACAGCGCTTGGGAATGGTTTCTTAATAGACGGGTTGCACATGACGTCACATGTCTGAAATCGCTTCATATGGCGCCCAAATATAAGGCGGATGTGGTGCTCTCCATTTGATTTATTAGACTTATTTGCACTATAATAATAAAATAAGGACGATCTAAATTAAACAGAAAGATAACACGTGCTTTTAACGGCAAATGTGGAGTTCTGACGTTCCGTGTGTGTTCCAGATACAATAGTATCAGTCGTTGCTAATAGCAACGTGACGTCAATGCAAGGGGTCTGTAATGGTGTACCTGTAATTTTATGGCCATCTGTTTCTCCTGATTTAAATCCAATGGAAAATGTATGGAGCTTCCAGGTAGAGCTCATTACGCAAATGGAAAACAATATGTCACAATTTCAGAATTAAAAGATGCTATCATCTTTCACTGGAATGAAAGCGATCAAAATATATTAAAAAGCTTGGTCCACTCCATGCCTGATCACGTTTTTGCCTTAATTAAAAGATCTGGTGCATACGCTGGCTATTAATCTATAATTTTGGCTAATGTTCTTATCATTATGAAACACCTCAAAATGGGAAAATTCAGTTTATTTTATGTATAAATCGCTGTTTCAATTATATTTTGTTATAAAAATAAAACGATTTGTTCTATTTTTAACATTGATTAGACTTTAGTTTGTTTTGTAACATTTCCTTCTTTTTTTATGCTTGAAAAACGGGGTGTTCATATCATTATAAAAACCAGTGTATAAAGAGGTTTTTTTTTAAGTCCAAGTGCACAATAACCTACAGAAAAGATGTCGGGGGCATGAATGCCAGTATCTAAATGGAATAACCTCAATTCCGGTTTTATTTCGCATTTTTTTCTAAAAATATAGCAGTAGATTTAGATGTATGGCTGGTTGATTGCTTTGGTAAAATAGTGGAATGTCTTTTTTCAAAACCGGTGTTAAAACGTATTTCTGATAGTAATCCGAGTTAATTTTAATATTTTTCTACTTTCCTTATTTTAAATTTTAAGTTATAAGAGAATTCAGCAATAATTATAAAACCTTTAACTAAAGTTTTCCTTTTTTCTCTGAACCAACATTTTAGGTCTTTTCTCCTCTTTTTCAGTAAGTAAATATTGATCTCCGCCTATTGCATTCAAATAAATATATCCTCCAAGCATCATCGGTTCTAACTACATATTTTCATTTCTCACAAGCCAAATAATTTTCACTTAGCAATCTGCACAGAGTCTTGCGCTGAGAAACATGTTTTTACATTAGGCGGTGAAAATGTTTTTTTTTTTTTTTTTTTTTTTTTTTTTTTTTTTTTTTTAATTATTATTATTAGTTTTAAATCAGATTTTATAATTAGGTTTACAGTTTTTATATATATGCTTAAAGATTTTGCAATAGTTCTTTGGAAGATAGGATTTTCTTTTAAAACATAAGATGCGACTTTACATATAATAAGCGGTGAAAATACAGTCGTGGGAAAAAAAGTAAACACCCCTACTAACTCCTCAACAAATTATCGTAAAAGAAAGTTACTGGTACCGAACGATTTGAAATAATGTCTACTTTTTAAGTGATGTATATAAAATTTTTTTAGGGGACCATCTACATATTAAAACGAACCCAAACTTCATTTTTTTTTTCAATGACAATACCCAATTTTAACAAGATATTTAAAATCTTCGGTTCAAAATATGCCTAGACACCAAATTTTACTTCAAATTATAAGTTTTTGAATTATAAACATTCAAAGTTTAATGCTTCTAATGTTAAATCAATTTTTCATATTATTATTAACATCTCCTGAAATTATACTCCTAATGTGCTAATTTTTTGTGTAGCAATAATACTAAAATACCCAAACATAAATACGTTGAATTAGCAATTTTTATAATTTTATGATATGAATTATGAATAATGAATTACGAAATAATATCCGAAAAAATTATGAATTGCAACCTACAATTTTTTTTTTTTTTTGATGGATTTAGATTTATTAAGTTTATGGAAATCCAAAATTTCACATTTTTCTACCAAGTACTTTTCCAACTATGGTTAAAAAAAGGCAAAATGATGGTTTAAGTGGCCGTCTATGATAGAAATGATTAGATATTTTGAAATTTCTTATGGTATCCTGTAATCTAGAAGTCTTCAATGACTGCTTAAGATGCCTTGATCAAGAAGGGGGCTCTCTTGGTCAGCAATCGAATACCGAACTTCAATTTGGATACAGCCCCTCAAATACGCTCGTTTTAAAATAATTAATATCTCGGAAACTTATCGTACGAATTGCATAAAAAAAATTGTTAGGCTAATTGAAGGATGTAGAGTTCATTTTTGCTGTCAGAATAGTGTACTGCTATATAAAAAAAAAATTATGGTTTGTTTTAATATGTAGATGCCCCCCTAAGCAAATTTTATATACATCATTTAAAAGTAGAGTGTATTAACAATCGTGTGGTACCAGTAACATTTTTCTACGACAATTTTTTGCAGAGGTGGTGTTTTACTTTTAAGGGGTGTTTACTTTTTCTTTCCACGACTGTAGCTTTGTCAAGTCTGCATTTTTTACCTTTTTCTTAGTCAAAGCACATGAAAGCAATTAACATTATTGAGTTTGTAGATTCAATGTAAGAATTTTTTTTCTCGCATTCATTATTTCTGCGGAATATTGGGGAATTTCAAGTTTTTTGGGCAGATAAATGTGCAATATGAAATTATTCAATTTAGGTACGCTTTTCTCGGAATTTTTATATGCTTTACAATCAAAACTAACTCACACTGTAAAAAATTTATGTAACGTTACCCCATAAAATTGGTGGAAGCCTTGCTGCCTCTATTTTATTGAGTAATTTAACCGATATGACTGGTGTTACGTTACACTAATATGTAATATTACACCAGTTATATCAGTTTAAATTACACCATTGTGTAAGTTAAATTAAACCATAAAATAAAGGTAGCATGTTGCCACCAATCTTATGGAGTAAAATTACATAGTTTTTTTACAGTGACTATATATCTTTCATGAAACATATTTCATCATAAAACTATCGCTAAAAAGAATTACTTTTTAATGTAACAACTAACTATTAACCATTACGAAATTATGAACTAAATTAAACCATTTTGCTTACTCAATAGGAATGAAGTATCCATATTCTAAGGAAATTTTACAAGAATAATCTGGAATAATGCGCAGTTGTGCGTGAAACGTATGTAACTTTAACTGACGGTTTTGTTCAGATTTTTTGGGGGCTTCTCCATTATCCGCCTAACCCACAGAGCAAAATATATAATAGAATGTATAAATACAAAACATTTATGGTCAAAAATTATTTTTCAATGCACAAATTAACCTATAGCATCGAAAAATATTATTCTGAGACCAGTTTGACGAAAAGAAAATTGGTTGAAAATTTTCTAGTGTTCCATCTTCCTTTTCCTGATTAACTGAGATATGTGGCTGATTTCTATTTATTTTTGGCTAACAATACCTTATTGTGTTTATTTTAAAAGCAAGTCTCAGAGTAACAAAAACAGATTTCTTCTTAATTTTTTTATTTTGATAAATCTTATTGTTATTCTTATCCGAAAGACTCCCTTGTGATTGCAGCAAGATAAATTTCGTTGAAATTGATTTTCCTTTTTTTTTTTTTTTTTTTTTTTTTTTACTGTTTCCTTTTATTCATCTTTCATTTTAACATTGCCCAACATAGTTAAAAGGTTTATAACTTCTGTTCTTCTATCTCTCTGTCCGCGCTCAAAATCTCGTAAATATAGTTCGATTTTCGTGTAACTGCTATATGTTACTGAGGCTTACTGTAGTACGGTTCCTGTTCAAAATGGAATGTGTAACATGTATATTTCGCTTACATAGACACACAAAAGAATTAATTTACATCATGGTATATAGGGGGGAAATTGTTTGCACTGTATTTTAGTGATGTTATTCTACTCCAAACACAATCTTTACAAAATACTTTCTGTAGAATATGGAATTCGGTTTCAGTGCTGTATATGAGTGATAAATGCTAGAATTGTGTTTTCAGGAGTGATACGTGATTTTAAGCCTAATTAAATGTTGGTACATCACGTGATGTAACTTTTTGATATGATATCTCAGGCTGCACAAAAGTATTTGTAAGCATATGTCTATGGGCACCAATTGCTTAAATTTATTTTTAACTGTGTTATTCATTTTCAAGCTGAACTATATGTTAATATATACTACTATATATTCATATACAAGACTGCACAATAGAAATTGGATATATTGTCATCTTTGAATAAAAATTATCGGAAGTGCGCTTTTATTTTTGTTATGTGTTTTATAGATGAATTGAATTTAAGTTATTGAATGTTGTGTACAAAAAATCTATTAATCATATATAGGACTGTATACAAAAAAATTTGAATACATTGCAATCTATGGACAGAAGTTATTAAAAGGGGTTTTCAACTATATTACGTATTTTCTTCTTTCACCGTGTCAAAAAGATGAAGTTGTGTTGAAATATTCAGGAAGTGTTGGAAAGTTTTTCATAATCTATAGGTAACGCATGATTTTTCTTTCTTGTTTATTGTAATTTTCATTTTCTTGGCAATCACACGTAAAATTAGTAGCTACTTAAATTTTAAAACATTTTTTTTTCAAATCAGCTACACTGTTAAAACTGGAGGTGACTTTTCGGTGCCTTTTGAAAGACTGGGGTGAAAACACGGTATCAATTGGCACCAAGAGGCTTCGAAATGTGGTTGGGGTGCCGATTGGTTTCTCAATGGGTGACTGGAGTAATAAGGTGCTGTGTGGTAGAAATATGGCACCCCACTGGGGAACTGGCATTTAGCGCATGCGCTGTGACGTGTGTCAATCTCTCCGTCAGCAAGTGAAATCTACGGTTGTAAGACACAAGTAGCACACAGATATCGACCAATGTACCGATCAATATTGGCCAATATCTCAAAAGTAACTGCATGCAGACGTCAAATTTATACAATATCTGCCGATATTCACAGATGTAACTTAAAATTAGTTTTTAAAAGAAAGCATCCAAACTAATTTTTTGCGATACTTACAACATTATAATGCGTAAATAGTATTCTAAACAATAAAATTCAACAAGTTTGCCATTTTTAGAGAACCTGATTTTTTAAAGCCTTATTTTTAATATTTTATTTACATTGGCTAGTGTTTTAAATTGATATTAGTATTTAACATTCACATAAATCTATCGACATTCGTAAAAACAATATCATTTTTTAGACATTTCAAGATATCTGTTGACATTTCGCATATCTGGCAAAGTTTGTAATCTTGACCAAAGTGAATGGAAAATTCTGAAGGACCGCCCATTTCTATCGTTTTCATCGAAAAGTATTTTATAGAGACGCCTGCCGTGAAATCTACATTACAAAAAAATTTTCTTTAAGAATCTATAGTTATTTATATATATGTACTAGGGGGCTCTGCCGCCTGCAAGCAACGCTCGCCAACCCCCGTTCAGACACTGTAGAATCTAAAAGCACGCTAATCTGATCGGTTTTTAAAAGATTAGAGAAGATTGAATTATACTGAAAAAACCTGTAGCGATCTCCCTGTAAACGGATTTTCATTCAATTCCCTTTGATTGCAAAAATTTAAGGTAGAATCAGTTGCTGTTAAGACATCCAATGGTTGTTTTCGTGTTTGGTTAAAGAAGATCAGTTAAACATTTGAAAAGAAGCTAAAATAAAATGAATTAAGTAAACAGAGTCTTTGTCTCTCGGTATTTTTTAACAGCGTTATAAAACGATTGACATAATACAATTACTAAAATTTGCTGTTTTAACCCCTTCAAGGGCGGTGGTTCATTTTTGGATCACTTAATTTTAATTCTTAAATGTCACATTAGCATCAGAATATTGGGATGAAACTTCCCCTTTTATTAAGTAAGTGAACAAAAGCATTTTTGTATTTCGAAATTTGTTTGTAAATTCTGGTGCCATCCACTGATTTCAAGATTTTACGAATAGAAGTGCCTTGTCCGTGAAAGGGTTAAACGCATATTAATGTATTTATTATTTTTAAAGTTTCCTTTCCCTTTTAATATTTACGTGTAAATACAATTTTCAGGACATAATTTTCAATATTTTCCTGCCTTTAACACGTACTCATTTAATAGTAATTTTAAAGTTTTTTTTTTTTTTTTTTTTTTTTTTTTTTAATAGTCACGTGAAAATAAATTTTTAATCGTTAGGAAATATTATTCTTTGCGCTGTTTTTAAAATTGAAAACAATCTCTATAATAAAAGCCTAAGTCATGTGACTATCATCAACAGCTCCAGGCGGATCCCTTCGCTTCTTATATTCCAGGCGGCCATTTTGGTACTTTAATGTTAGACAGCCACAGGTGTGATAAGTCGCCGAATATTATTCTATCCCCATTATTTCGTTTATATTATAATAGTCCAAGTCATGTAACTGCCATAAACAACGGGCTGATTCCTTTCCTTTTCATAAAAAAGTGCTTAAGCCATTTGGTAGGCCTCCCCACCTAGCTGACCCTTTTCATAAGAAATGTTTCCATTTTGATTAAAGAATCAAAATAATTTTTTCGAATAAAACTACATAAAAGTTTCCATGATCACAAAGAATTCCTGGTACTTTTATGTTAGCCGGGTGAAAAATTCGCCAATAGCTTTTTTTTAACTCGCCAGTTAGCATATTTTTATTTTTCGAGTGGTAAATTAAAACGGTGCTACTTGGTTATCCCATCGACCTAAAATATGTCGCCATACTATAAGATCAAATGCCAATAATGGTTGATCGTAAATGTCACATTCACTTGACTTTAAGGATGTTACACATGTTCACGCCATCAAGTGATTTTTATTTCGACGTTTTATTTGTATTTTTATTAATGTTATACTAATTTATTTGTTCTTTTGTTATTTAAAAAAAAAAAATCTCAATTTGTATAATTTGGCGAAATTGGTCGACGGGAGAAGTAATAACATTAAAACGTTGCTTTGAAGTGGAAATTAAATCTCATGATTTGTTGCATTGTCACATACGCACCGGGTTTGGCGTGATTTTTTTTTTTTTTTTTTTTTTTTTTTTTTACTACAATTTGGCGAAAACCTCCTTTTCAAATACCTGTTACACACGTATTTTTAAATTATTTTTTGTTATTTTTTAAAATGAAATAACAAAAAATTAAAAAAAAAATTAATTAATAATTATCGAACAAAACAATTTATAACATTTTTGTAAATAAAAAGAAAATAAATTAAAATAAACATTTATTAATAAATAAGCAACAATAACCGGGTTACCATGTCAGGCAAAATAACGCCATTTTGGCGCCAATTAGGTGCCGCGTTGCGACTATGACATCTGTGTCTAATATTTTTCTTTTCATTTCGTTTAAAAAAAAAGAATGAAGTAAAAGCCATTTATTTTAAAGTTTTCAATTTTAAATGAAAGTTTTGTATTAAATAAAATGATAATGAAATGCAAATTGAATTCTGAATAAAAGTAACATGATGCATTTCTTAGCATACATTTAAGGGAGGCCAAACTCGTCGCCAAATTAATTTAAAATAACCTTTTCTGAAATATGAAAAAAAAAATATCTGTTATGATTAAAATTTGAGTTGCCAACATTAGAAAAAAAGTATTTAAAATTTGCAAAAAATTAATATTTCGAAAACTAATTCTAATTTTAAAATTCTAATACCAGTTTTGAGATTTGTGGATCAATACGGATTTTTGGTGTTAATTTCATCGCAAAGTATTCCATATTTTAGAAGAAATCGCCGTGAAACGTAATCAGTTGTTTAATCAGTCGTTTCATAGAATCGTTACATAAATTCGTTTCAATTCGATTCATTAGGATTTTATATATATAGGGTAGATATATATTTGAAAAAAAAATTACATAGAAATCTATTGAGATACATAGAAATCTACAGTTGGTTAATCGATCACCCACTGTACAAATCTATAAATAATATACAGGGGCTGGACAAAAAAAAAAAAAATCGGATATTTTTCCGACTATTGACGATAATTGCAAAAAATGCGTTTTAAAATGCGTTATGCTTTTTTAAATTGTTTATTTAGACGTCATTCACTTTAATAAACTGTAAAGTTTTAAAAACGTGTATAATGATCACTTATAAACAGATTCAGTAAAATAATGCTATAAAGTGATAAAATATCATTTAATAAGATTGACGATCGTTTCGTCGCACCAACGGCGACATTTTCAAAATCATACACGATAGAAAATATTTTCACATAATTTAAAAATAATAAACATAGTAAACAATGTCACGAGACATGATGCATAATGAAAAACATTGCAAACATAAAATAAATTAAAATTAAATTAGTTATTTGTGAGCGTGGATTAATTTTCATATAATTTAATAAAACAATAACATGGTAAATAGTAAAGTTAAAAAATGCTAGAAAAGGTGATAGAAAATCTTTATTAAGATTGACGATCGTTTCGTTGCACAAACGGCAACATTTTCAAAATCATTCAACGATAGAAAATATTTTCACATAATTTAAAAACAATAAACATAGTAAACAATGTCAAGCGACATGATGCATAATGAAAAACATTGTAAACATAAAATTAATTTAAAAGATTAGATTAGCTATTGATGAACGTGGATTAATTTTCAAAACAATAACATGGTAAACAATGTCACGAGACAACATGCATAATGAAAAGTATTGCAAAATATAAAATAAAAATAAAATTATCTTGGCTATTTGCGAGCGTGGATTAATTTCTACTATTGTTACTAAAATTACATAGCATCTCTTTCCAAATTTTAGGTAATTCTATTGACACTGAATCATTGCAAATATTCTTGTTGCGTAAAAATATCTCTATTGATTCTCGGATTATGGATGGTAAATAAAATCTTGATGTATAAATTAACTTGCTATTTTTAAAATCGATCTGTAAAAGTTCTTCGCTGTATAATCTGGCCAAAGCTGTGGTTCTTCTGTTGTATTTGATGTCTGCTATATGTTCTTTGATTCTAGTTTTAAGTTTTCTAGTTGTCATACCTATATAAAACTGCTTGGTTCCATCTTCTTTGGTGAAAGGTATTTCGTATACTCCCGATAACTGGTTTGACTCAATTGGATCTATTTTTTTGCATACTATATTTCTTAATTTCACAGAAGGTTTTGCGACTAGGGAGATATTGTATTTATTGAGTTTATATTTCAGACGTTCGAAGAAACCAGGAAAATATTGTAAAGTGGATAACATGGAATTTTGTGGATTGAAATTTCTTTTCTTGTTATTCTTTAAGCTCTTAATTAATTTTTCTATGGTACTTTCTTTGTATCCATTGTTTCTTGCAATATCATATATTTTATTTATTTCGTTATTTAACTGCACGGGGGTACAAACTGTGAAAGCTCTATGAATAGAATGTCTTAATGCAGAATCTTTGTATGAAAAAGGTGCTTGAGCATTATGAGGGATAATGGATTGACTGGCTATAGGTTTTCTGTAAACAGTGCGTTCTATTCCATGGTGTGTCTTGATTAGTAATACATCTAAGTAAGGTAGCGTACCATTTTGTTCTATTTCCAAAGTAAATTTAATTTTAGAATCAAGGCTATTAATCTGGTTTAAAAAGTTATCGAGCAAGGTATCTGCATGTTGCCAAATTATGAAAATGTCGTCTACGTATCTGATCCATGTATGGGGGGTATAATCCAATTTGTATATATCTATTTCAAGAGGTCGTAATATGAATTCAGCTAATAATCCTGATATAGGAGAACCCATTGGAGCTCCGTTATTTTGTTTGTATATTTTGTCGTCGAAAGTGAAGTAATTACTATTAACTATAAGATTAAGAACACTCTTAATTTTTTAACTTTATCTGTTTACTAGCAAACCCCGCGGCTTTGCTCGCGTAATATTTGAAATATGCCAAGTGATATTTATATGTCTAATTTTTATCAAAAGGTACTAACTAAATTTTTATTTTATTAAAAGATAATATTTTATTTTATTAAAAGGTAATATTTTATTTTATTAAAAGGTACTTATTACTTTTAGGAATAATTCAAAAATTACTATTTAAAACACAGTTTGACTAAACATCATTATCATTAGGCAGAAATGAGACTTAAATTAATAAAATGAAATAAAACTAAATAAATGATAATTTAGAAAATGTTTTGAAACTTTTATGCTCAATTAATACGCTCATTGCAGTATTCATTTGAAGTTTTGAATTTTTTAGAAACCATCTTCTTACATCTTAAAATTAACCATCATGTCGAATTCCAAGTCCTACCACCTCTCTCAAAATAAAGGGCTATGTTGAAACAGGAACTGTCACCATTAATTTGCCAACATTAATTTTGAAATCGGTTTGTTATTTCCTAATATTCCACAGAAACGTAATTTAAAAAGCTTTTAAAAGCCCTTTTTTTAGAACGTTTGTTGTTCCTGTGAACCCCAGGTGGTAGAATCATCGGCATAAAATATAGCCTGTGTAGGATCAGAGACTGTTACCATTGATTCGCAACTATTACTTTTATATTTGATTTATATTCCCTGAAATTGCGTAGAAATCGTAATTTAGGACTTTTTTAGAATGCTTTTCGCACCTCCCCTTCACTTCACCCCTTTTTAATTCGAATTTATTTTCGACAGTCCTTCGACGGCATTTATATTTTATAAGTAACTACCATGCCATATTTAAAGTTTCTAGCCTTTTCAGTATCACAGAAATCGCAATCTAAAAAGTTTTTAGCTCCTGCAACCCTCTGGTGGTAGTGGCACAGGCATAAAATATAGCTTATGTTTGAGCAGGTTCTATCACCAACAATTTGTCATCATTATTTTTTTAATCGGTTTGGTATTTGATAAGATTACATAAAAATTGTAATTTATAACGCTTTTCGCTCACTTCATCTTTTTAAATTTGAAATTTTCTTTCGGCAGTTCTTAGAAAGCAGTTGCATCTTGTAAGTAAATACCATGTCATACTTCAAAGTGTTAGAACCTTCAGTTATGCAAAAAACGCAAATTAGAACATGTTTTGCTTTTGCAACCCTCAGATGGTAGTGACAGCAACATAAAATATAACCTATGTTATAGCAGGGACTGTCACCATTGATTTGCAACCATTACTTTTGAAATAGCTTTGGAATTTCCTGAGATTGAGTAGAAATCGCAATTTAGAACGTTTTTAGGACTCTTTTCGCGCATTTTCACCGCTTTTTAAATTTCCAATTTTTTCGAAACTGTTCTTAAAGATCATTTATAGCTAATAAATATGTACCTTGCCTAATTTTAAGTTGCTAGCCCCTACCGATCACAAAAATCGAAATTTAGAACGCTTTTTTGCTCCTGCAACGTCTTGGTGATAGTGATAGCGACATAAAATAGCGTCTATGTTAGAGCGGAGGCTGTCAGCATCAATTTCCTACCATTACGTTTGAAATCAGATTCATTCTTCCTGAGATATTGCCGACAAATCGGCATCTAGAACGTTTTTAGAACGCTTTTCGCGCATTTTGCTCCTGCATCTCCTCTGGGGTAGTGGAAACAGATATAAAATATAGCCTATCTTGGAGCAAGATCTGTCACCATCCTTTTTACACCATTATATTTGAAATCGGTTCAGTACATCCTGAGATTGCATAGAAATCGCAATTTAGAAAGTTTTTTATAGCGCTTTTTGACCCCCTTTTAAATTTCGATTTTTTAGGAAATGTCCTCAGAGATCATTGATATCTTATAACTAACTACCATTCCAAATTTCACGATTCCAGGCCCTTCCGTAATGCAAAAGCCGCAATTTCGAACGTTTTTTGCTCCTGCACCCCCTTTGAGGTAGTGCACAGACATAAAACATCGCCTATGTTGGAGCAAGGGTTTTCACCATCATTTTGACGCCATTATTTTTTAGATCGGTTTAATATTTCCTGAGATTGTGTAGAAAACACCATTAGAACGTTTTTTAGAACGCTTTTCGCGCATTTTCACTCCTTTTAAATTTCGAATTGTTTAAGAACTGTTCTTAGAATTCCTTTATATCTAATAAGTAGCTAATATTTCAAATTTCATATTTCTAGGCCCTTCGGTAACGCAAAAATTGGATTTTTAGAACGTTTTATGCTCATGCACCCCCTTTGGGGTAGTGGCACCGACATAAAACATAGCCTATGTTGCAGCAAGGGTTGTCACCGTCATTTTGACACCCTTATTTTGACACCATTATTTTTTAAATCGGTTTGGTATTGCCTGAGATTGTGTAGAAACCACCATTTAGAACGTTTTTTAGAACGATTTTCGCGCATTTTCACCCCTTTCAAATTTCGAATTGCTTAAGAACTGTTCTTAGAAATCCTTTATATCTAATAAGTAGCTAATATTTCAAATTTCATATTTCTAGGCCCTTCAGTAACACATAAATCGCATTTTTAGAACGTTTTTTGCTCCTGCACCCCCCTTTGGGGTAGTGACACCGACATAAAACATAGCCTATCTTGGAGCAAGCGTTGTCACCATCATTTTGACATCAATATTTTTTAAATCGGTTTATATTTCCTGAGATTGTGTAGAAACTACCATTTAGAACGTTTTTTAGAACGCTTTTTGTGCATTTTCACCCCTTTTAAATTTCGAATTGTTTAAGAACTGTTCTTAGATATCATTTATATCTTATAAGTAACTAATATTCAAAATTTCATATTTCTAGGCCCTTCAGTAACGCTAAAATCGCATTTTTAGAACGTTTTTTTCTCCTGCACTCCCTTTGGGGTAGTGACACCGACATAAAACATAGCCTATCTTGGAGCAAGCGTTGTCACCATCATTTTGACATCAATATTTTTTAAATCGGTTTATATTTCCTGAGATTGTGTAGAAACTACCATTTATAACGTTTTTTAGAACGCTTTTTGTGCATTTTCACCCCTTTTAAATTTCGAATTGTTTAAGAACTGTTCTTAGATATCATTTATATCTTATAAGTAACTAATATTCAAAATTTCATATTTCTAGGCCCTTCAGTAACGCTGAAATCGCATTTTTAGAACGTTTTTTGCTCCTACACCCCCCTTTGGGGTAGTGACACCGACATAAAACATAGCCTATCTTGGAGCAAGCGTTGTCACCATCATTTTGACATCAATATTTTTTAAATCGGTTTATATTTCCTGAGATTGTGTAGAAACTACCATTTAGAACGTTTTTTAGAACGCTTTTTGTGCATTTTCACCCCTTTTAAATTTCGAATTGTTTAAGAACTGTTCTTAGATATCATTTATATCTTATAAGTAACTAATATTCAAAATTTCATATTTCTAGGCCCTTCAGTAACGCTAAAATCGCATTTTTAGAACGTTTTTTGCTCCTACACCCCCCTTTGGGGTAGTGACACCGACATAAAACATAGCCTATCTTGGAGCAAGCGTTGTCACCATCATTTTGACATCAATATTTTTTAAATCGGTTTATATTTCCTGAGATTGTGTAGAAACTACCATTTAGAACGTTTTTTAGAACGCTTTTTGTGCATTTTCACCCCTTTTAAATTTCGAATTGTTTAAGAACTGTTCTTAGATATCATTTATATCTTATAAGTAACTAATATTCAAAATTTCATATTTCTAGGCCCTTCAGTAACGCTAAAATCGCATTTTTAGAACGTTTTTTGCTCCTGCACCCCCTTTGGGGTAGTGACACCGACATAAAACATAGCCTATGTTCTAAGTTGGACTATCACCATCATTTTGATACCATTACTTTTGGAATCGGTTCGGTAGTTCCAGAGCTTATCTCCGACAAATAAACAATTTTTTCCTCTTTATAATAGGAGTAAAGATAAGTGATTATTATACATGTGTTTATGGTAAATAATGTCACGAGACAACATGCCTAGTCAAAAATATAAAATTAAAATTAAAATTATCTCGGCTATTTGCGAGCGTGGATTAATTTTTACTATTGTTACTAAAATTCATAGCATCTCTTTCCAAAAAATTTTTTCGCAAATAGCCAAGATAATTTTAATTTTAATTTTATGTTTTGCAATATTTTTCATTATGCATGTTGTCTCGTGACATTATTTACCATGTTATCGTTTTATTAAATTATATGAAAATTAATCCACGCTCACAAATAACTAATTTAATTTTAATTTATTTTATGTTTGCAATATTTTTCATTATGCATCATGTCTCGTGACATTGTTTACTATGTTTATTATTTTTAAATTATGTGAAAATATTTTCTATCGTGTATGATTTTGAAAATGTCGCCGTTGGTGTGACGAAACGATCGTCAATCTTAATAAATGATATTTTATCACTTTATAGCATTATTTTACTTAATCTGTAAAGTTTTGTTACAGTATTCTGAATGTGTTGGAAAATGTTTCATGATCTATGCTGCACGCATCAATTTTTAGTTCTTGTTTCCTTAATAAACTGATCTAGATTAAACGCAATTTTGTGGGAAATACTCGAATAAATAAAAATGAGGAAGAAAAGGATATTTACTACGCATTTTTTTATCACCCAAAACAGCAACTTTCCACTATATCGATACAATTGGAAAATAGAATATGCAATACCAAAACAGCTATCGTAGGATGAGGTTAAAAAAATATGTATATGTGATATCGATAGAAATAATTTAAAAATAATTCAGCGCAATAGAATATCGACAATAGAGACACTCCCATTCGAGCTTTTCAGATGCGGTTATAATTACATAAGCTATTCTCACATGCTCTATTTTTAGCCTACTTTTTACTTCCCGCAAGGTATGTGAGAAGAGTGCTTGATTTCAGAGTGATAATCAATGCATAATAATAGTATGCGATTAACAAAAAGACAAAATGACGTCGCTTTCGAAAATTAATCTGTAAAGGGCGATTTCACTTTCTGGCCATTCTAGTTTTATTCAACATCACTGTTAGAACAGTTAACAGTTAATAAAGGGACTAAAGACTTGTTTGTAAGTAAAATAATGCCCTTTTTATTTTATTTTCTTTATTTATGTGTTGGTTTGTGTTACAAATGTGTTACAGCTTTATGACGACATTTTGTGTAGTATTTCCTCAAAGTGGTGGTCCAATTTCAAAACAATTAAACTATTTTTGCTGCAAAGTAAATAGATTTGTTTATTTTATGTTCTAAGCACTTAGTTCATCTCTTGACTAGATAGAAAATAAGCGTTGCTTACACTTACTGATTAATCGGTAAATGAACAAAAATTTTATGACCTTAATAGGAATTCAAGTTCTAAGCATTCAATCATATCAGAATTATTTATTCAATTATATTAAAGAACGTACACTACGATCTTAAGCTGTTTATAATTCGTTTTGATTCTGTTTGAAAAAAGTTTACCTTGATTTAAAATATCTAATATTTCTGTTCTTTTGTTTCAAGTAAGCATGTCCTGATGATGGCCTAGCAATAGTAGGCACGTGCTAGGAACCTCCCACAGTTAAGGGGGAATTTCAGGGTTTTAACCTAAAATCTCACATTTTTCTATGTGTACAAAGTATAATAACCAAGAATGTTTTAAGAATATATCAAATAAAATTATTTGTTTAGTCATTCCATGAAAATAGTGATGTAATAATTCAGCCACTATTCTGTATTTGGCCTATTCGACCCTTTTCCCGAACATTTGGCTGACCAAATATTAAATGCCATATGACCGGATACTTCGACCTGGTATCTGTGGCCAAATATTTTAGATATTTGGCCGAATACTTTGGATAGTTAGCCGAATAGCTTCAGGATAAAATTACATATTATTTCTACATGAGATATTAACCGTTTGTTACTAATGATTTCGTAATATTGCCCTTGAAAACGAGTTACGAATCATTAGTTTCTATTTTATTCATAATTGTTCTCCCTTTTTGAATTTATTTTGTGTTTTTTCTCGTTGAATTAATAAATTTTAAATTTTGATATCATACATTTCGTACAGCGGATTTGTTGATGCTGACGGTGATTCATTGTTTCTGGTCTTTTTTAATTGGTTAAATTGTTTTGGTTACAGATACTTTACAGGGTATTTCAAGTGTTTATGATTTCTTACATATATACCTTTATTTATTTGGTCTTTTTATGAATTCGCCTTCCTGTTGATATTTTTCTTTCGCCAATTTTGAATGTTTTAATTTTTTAATGCTTCATATATAAGTGATTGAGATCTAGGTTTTTAAACATTCATTGGTGATTAGTTGATTTAGTGATTGTTGATCCGGATTTGATGTGTATGGTGTCTGTGTCCTGTATTGATACTCAATTGTTATTTTTTATTAAAAAAGATGATGAATTGTGATATTCTATAATCGTTATATATATATATACATATATAATTTTGAATTAACATTCATCTGACAAAGTTCATATAATAATACTACCCAAATTTCGAAATGAAGATGGCATGTAATAATATTATACGTTAATTGTTACCAGTGCGCATTAATAGCATCAGAGTGTAGCATACACTGTAAAAAAAAGGGACGAAAATACTACTGACAATCGAGACGCCAGTATACTATTTCCGTATTTTAACAGAAGTTTCCCCTGTAAATGAAAAAAAAAACGGAAAATTTTCTGCAATTTACCTGGGAAAAGTTCACTGGCATCTCGATTGCCAGTGGTATTTCCATATTTTAGTCCGCTTTTTTTTTTTTTTTTTTTTTTCAGTGTATCTGATTTCTTTGTAAATAATAACAATTAATATATTATATTATTATATGCCATCTTCAATTAGAAATTTTGCTGATATTGTTGCTTGAATATTTTATTAAAAAAATTCTTGAATTTTTAATTAGTTGCTTTTAAATTAATTATTTAAATCGTGGCAAATTTCTATATTGCATAAGTGATTCCTATTTCTTTAACGCTATAGATGGTGTTGTCAGTGTGTCAGTCTAACCTATCCAATGAAGTAAAATAATTTTAAATTTATAATTTACAACCAATTGTGCTTGCTTTTTATGAGAAATTTACCTACAAGTACTGGATAGAGCATTTATTTATTTTTTTTTAATAACAATATTCATTTTTATTTTATTTAAACTACACGACCATTAAAAGCTGCCAAGAATTTTATTTTTATCAGTCTCATTCTCTAAAAACATAAATTTGAAACTTGATGCAGCTAACGATTTATAATATATATTTTTTATCACTTGAGCTTTATTTTACATTTTTATACATTTTTTAAATGTTAAACCGTGGATATCAAGGTAATTTCTTTTATGGTTCTTATATGAATATTTTTCATTCCTTCCGTTTTATTTTTTATGAAAAAGAATTGCAAACTTTTCTTTCTGACACACACACATATATATTCTTGATAATGGTCAGAAATTATAACAAAAATTGCAGATCAGCTCAATTTATTTAATTGATAATTACGTGCAAAATCTTTCAGCTTAAATATTTTAAATACAAAATAGTTATTTTTTCAAAATATTGTTGAGTATTAAATTTTATTTAATTATATAAAGCATTCAAATAACAGTAACAAAATAAAAATCATATAACTTCTCTGCCTGATAAAATATGCCATTATTGAAATGAATTAGTGACAAAAGCATTGCAGAAATAATTTTGCCGGGCTTGGACTGCTGCTTCAGCCGCTGCGCTATCAGGAACTCGCTCTACTTCCTTCTAAATTGAAGAAGTTCGAAAAACAATTGAGGCATGCGCAATTGTGTCGAATTTGTGTACTGGTCATACAGATATAGCTTTGCGTTTTAATATATATGATAACATTCTATAATATTCTGCTGCATTATGCGCGAATATGTATGGGATGTATTTTATTAGTATATGAATATTTTTAATGTAAATTGCATTTAACATTGTGATTTATAATCCCATTTTGACACTGCCCCACCAGTGGCTGAGAGGTTCTGCTCTCGAAGCTGGTAGACGGGAGGTACTGGGTTCAAACCCAATCGCGCCCGTCGGCCTAATCGTTCGGAGTTTTCGTGGTTTTATTCGAACCTTGGATTTCCAAGCGTTAATACGGGTTAGGTTCCCTTAGAAAGACCCCCACGAAGGGCACTCCCCCCTGGGCCTATATCTCTCGTGCAGATAATTGGCCGTCATAAATACAACCAACCAACCAACCCATTTTGGCACTTAAATATTAAATAACTTTATTATGTATATAAATATTCCTATATTTTTCTTAAATCCAAAATTATACTTTCTAACACATGCATGCAGTCATCTTCATAATTAAATGTGTAAAATTTGCAGGTATTCTTATTTATATACTAAGAAGTTGAATACCATTCCTCTGTTTTCTTTAAAGGCTAACAATCTTTTCGAAATTTTTGCCAAAAGTTAAAGAATTAGGCAGAGTTTGAAAGCATAACCATTGGCGAACAACTGATTGTAGATGTAATATATTTATAGCAAAATGAAAAATACTATTCAATTCTAAAACACTTGAATATAGCTGGAAATTTCATTCATATAAAAATGGCTTTGTTAATTTGCCAAGAATATTCGCACTGTTCAAAAGTATTATTATTATTGTTTTGAAAAAACAACCTTAAATATATTTAATTCAAAATCTTGCTCAATAATAATTCAATAATAAACTTGCTCAATATCAAGCAACAAATGTCCTCTACAATTTCGTTAGACAATTTTATAGTGGGGAAATAAAGCACGCAACGGCGAAAATTAAAGGTTTTCTTGAAATATTCCATGTTTTTGTTGCAAATATGCCACTTTATATGTTAATTATTAAATAAATCTTTAATTAAACTGGAGTGAGAGATGTATAACTTTTCAATGGAAATTTAATATATATCTTTATTTTTTATTTAAAACTGAAGTTTTAAATCTGTTGTATTTTTAATTTGGATCCTGATTCAAATAATATTACAAGTACCAAAGACATTTTGAAATCATACTACCTACTTTCAACCCACAATAAAAAAACAAATTTACACTCTACCATCATGGCTAAAATTTAATTTTGGGGATTTATGGGTAGGGTGGGGAGAAAGAAAGAAAAATAATAAAGCAATTTAAAATGACTAGAGAACAGGAATTCTGCTTTTTCAGAATTTAGTGTCACCCCGGCATTTCCATTACTTAATTTTCTTCTGATGGACTGATGGCTTATATTATTATGAAACAGTCATTTATAAAGAAGAAAATAACTCGGTTAAGCAGGACTCTACTGCAGTACACAAATTTCAATTTTAAGACTTAACGCACACGTTTTATTTTATGTAAAATGGCGTCATTCGCATCCGCTTAAGAATTCCACATTTACGATCTACTCTTAAAAATCGACAGTAAAGCATGCATAGCACGTCACTATCGCGAAATAATGCACAAATGGAGCAAAAAGATGCCGTCATTCAAGAAAATTGACAAAAAAAAAAAACGGCTATCTAATGATTCATAGATACTTAAAATTAAATATAGTTTATAATAGCTCCATTGTTTTACAGAAATCATTCGTTTATATTTTTTTCAAAATAGCACGTATTTTAATTACATTTTTTTTCGGTTATTATGAGAAAATGGCAACAAAAAGATATAATTACTATTTTCCAACTATTTTTCCTTTGCTTTCTACAGAAATGGAGTACTTCAGTTACCAACATTAAAGAAATGGCACTAAAAACTACAAAAAAATTAATATTTCAAAAATTGGAGGTACAGTTTTCAAACAAAATGCATTTAAAAGAACTTTTTTTCCCAATACGACGGTATAAAAATTGAAAATGTGCGATGCTTAGAAGTTTAAAAAATTGTTATAGAGTATTTAATCGTACTGCTTTGTTTTACGGCTGGTTTCTGTAAGGTAACGTTATTTTTTGGAATACACAAAATTAGCTGGGAGAAAAAATAGCATACCGTACCGGGGGCTAATAATTATAGAAGGACGAAATCTGCTTTTGCATTCTATAAGCGTAATTTTAAAAATTAGTTTTTATTTGTATGCAACTTGGTTATAAGACTTCAAATGATTAAATTTTACGTCTCTGAAAAGTATTTTACCCGTAAGATATCTCGAGAGACATGGTAGATTAAGGGGTCACAAGACCTTTTTATTTTCAATCAAAAACATCATAATTTTCAAATGTACTAAAATTCAAATAATATGCAATTAATTTTTTTTTTTTTACTTTATACCTAAAGTATATTGTGCTTATGTAAATTGCAGAGAAAAATAAATGCTGTATATATCAAAATAATATTAATTCATACGTGAATAAACTCATTAAGTACCGCGAAACAAAAAAGAAAACAATTTTTGACCAAACTTAACAAATAAATCTTAACAACTTATAACTAATAATAACATAATATTGGGTTGGCAAGAAAGTAATTTCGGTTTTGTAGTATGGAAAATAAATAATTTTTTTAAGACAAGGAATAAACTTTAATAAATTATATATTTTCCATTTTGTTCAAGGACCTTTCGCCATTTTTCTGCCAGCTGCATGATTCCGCACTCATAGAACTTCTGGTCCTTATCAGACAAAAACTGAACCAAGAACGATTTAAGTTCATTGTCATTTGTGAAATTTTTACCATTCAAAGAATTCTGCAAACTTCGAAATAAATAGTAATCATATCGTGCCAGGTCAGAGCTGTAGGGGGATGCGATATTACATCCCAACCAAGCTCCAATAATTTCCCAGGAGTTACCAAAGATGTGTGAGGCCGGGCATTATCGTAGTGGAAGACAATTCCTTTATGATTTGACAATGCTGGCCACTTTTCTTCGATTGCTTCATCCTTTTTCATTAGTTGTTGACAGCAAACATCTGAATTAATTATCTGGTTCCTTGGAAGCAGCTCGAAATACACAACAGCTTTGTAATCCCACCAAATTGACAGCATGATCTTTTTTTGATGCAATTCAGCTTTCGATGTGGTTTGTGCTAGTTCATCATGCTTGGACCATTATAGTTTTCAAATGATGTTACTGTAGGTGACCCATTTTTCATCACCAGTGATGATTCTTTTCAAGAAAGGATCATTATTATTGCGCTTAAAATGCATATCGCAAATATTGATTCGTTGTGTTAAGTGAATATCTTTCGATTCATGCGGAACCCAAATATCGAGCTTTTTAATGAGTCCAATGTTTTTTAAGTGATTTTCACTGGTTGCGTATGATACCTATAACGTCTCTGCAATCTTTCGAACAGTTATATGACGATCCTCTTTAATAATGATGTTGATTTGGTCATCACAAACTTTAGTCGGTCGACCAGAACGTTGGTCATCTTTCAGTGAAAAATCTCCAGAACGGAATTTTTAAAACCAATTCTGACACATGCGCTCTGCTATGCAATCAACACCATAAACTTCACATATCTCTTTATGAGCCTCTGAAGCTTTCTTTCCTTTACGGAAATAAAAAAGTAAAAGATGCCGAAAATGTTCGTTTTTTCACTCCATGTTAAAATTGACCCTCAACTAACAGGTGCAAACAAAATCACATTGCATGTTTTCTAAAGCAACCTCAATGTCACTGCTATCAAATGGTAAAATGTCAAGAACATCACTAAAAGAATTCATTCAAAAAATTTAACATAACGATCTCTATGTGTGAAAATCGAAATTACTTTCTTGCCAACCCAATATATAACTAAACTTATAAATCTTAACAAAACCAAAATATATACAAAAACGGTTGTTTAAAATTTAATTTTAAGGCAAAATTTTAAAATTTTAAACTTTTTCATATTTAACATTTGCTAAAAGTGATAAAAATACAAGGCAAATAAATACCTTTATTTATTCAGACCGACATCTTTCATCTCTCTGATGGCGACATTCTCAATATTTATACTGATACAGACATTTTCGCAAAAAAAATATCATGGTGAATAAATAGAGGTATTTATTTGCCTTGTATTTTTATCACTTTTAGCAAATAGTAAGTTAGTTTTATGTTTCAAGTGATTTTCATATATAATTTTTCATATTTTTCGAGTGCAAAAAAATAAATACAAACAAAGTCAACTTTTTTGGTTTTAGCATACAGGCTCGGAAGAAAGATACATGTGGTCAATATTTTTAAACTGCATTTCATATAGTTTGTCAGTAACAGGGGGCGCAAACTCAAAATTTACAAATTCAGAAAATGCATCTTAAAGTTTCAATATCCACTTAAAATATCTATGTAATGACGGTAATTGATTATAACACAAGTAATAATGTAGATTTTCGACTGTAGATATTGCTTATTGTTCAGAAATGTTTGAAGATTCAAAGTAAAATGAAAACTAAAAATTGTTTTTTTTTTTCTATTAAATAGAATTTTAGTTATTTGATTTGGTTTGATTTGGTTATCCACGAACTAAAGCTTTCAACTCATGCAGCTAGGAGGCAATATTTGCAGGATCATTTCTGTATTCTGCGATCATGTCAATCATGTGATTTAAGTGTGTGTATGTTCTGCTTACAAAATCCAAGAATTCGATTCACTTATCTTAGCGATTTACCTTTATGTTTACTATATTATATTATCAAGAAATGAGATTTATATGTATATTCAATTCAGTGTTCATTTAATCAGTTAACTATACATAATGTATTATATTCATTTAAACAGTTCCAATGAAACTATTGAATAAACAAGTAAATAAACAGTAACATCAAATTAAAAAAAATAATAAATAAATATACAAAATTTTCATTTTAACAGTTCATTCAGAAATTTGGGCATTTCCACGCACAATATCTCATATGCAAACGTATATTAAATAAAAATATAATACAGGATGAGTCCCAAAAAGTGCTAATGTGAATTTAACCCTTTATGTACTGAATTATGAATTCATAAAAATTTTATCTTCTAAAGCATTTTTTGTGAATTGTTTAAACTTCATTAGAAGATTTACATAATCATTTATTAAATTTTAGAAGGATTTTAGAAGGATTGAAGGATTTATTAAATTTGGATTTATAAGGATTTTGCGCAATATTTATAACCTCCACTCAAATCTTTTATTTTAAATATTTTTATTAGTAGTTTGTAAAATTAGGAAATGTATAAATATAATGTTCTCACAACAGAAATATATAAATGTTTCCGAATTGAAAAATCCCCCCCCCCCCTCCCCACTAACGCAAGAAAGCTGAAAAGATGCAAAGGCGAAAGAAATCATCCTTTTAAAAATATTTTTGTTTTGTGTAACCAATAATGCTTTTGGAAAAAGATAAAGTAATGTATCTATAACTCATTCTAAACTATATTACAACTAATCGATATATTAAATGAATTTTATAACAAATTATTTTAATGGTACTTATATTATGTGTACTGTCAGTAGATAAACGGTTAAATAATCTTAAGCTAGTAGGGCAAGCACAAGTGGAAAACACGTACGCCATATTATATCTGTGCATATAACTTGTACATATGTTCAGACCCCATGCTTAAAATCCCACGTTCTATGACGATTCATTCATTTATATTTTAAACAAATTCGGATAATATTAATTGATATGGTTAAATGAGGGGCTCACAACTATAGTAGACCAAGTCTATTTTGAAAAAAAAATGAGATAGTCCACTTAGAAGGTGCATAAAACCATTTTATTCACTCCCACAGTAAACTAAGCCTGTAAGCCGATGACATATATGAAAGAGTATGTGAAAACAGACTTTATTCACTTTGGGAGTGAATAAAACAGATTTTATGCACCTTCTAAGTGGACTATCTCTCTTTTTTTTTTTTTTTTTTTTTTTTTTTTTTTTTTTTTTTTTGAAAATGGATTTGGTCTACTATGGTTGTGAATCCCTCAAACAATATTCAGATCTTTCAGCTTTTTTATAATAATTTTAGTATATGTGGAAGTAAATCACATGAATATTCTTTACATTGCATTTTTTTTAAAAAGAATGCAATCTAAAAATTATTATATTAATTTATTTAAACAGGACAAAAGTAAAGACATTTGTTCCCCATTTCGGATTACAGACATTGTTTACCCTTTTCTTTCGTTTATTTTTTCATCCACAAAAATGGAGTAATTTATCTGCCAACTTCAGGGAAATTTTGTTGAAAGTTACAAAAAAATAATATCCTGGAAACTAATTCAAATTTTAAAATTCTGAGAGCTTATAGGACATCCTCGGGTAACTGAAATAATTGTGAAATACAAACAGTCAGATTTTAACATAATAGTCTCATAACCAGCTTTTTAAACCAACTGTGTGAAATGCAAGTGCAGCAGTTTTGCAAATTGGGGAAAGCGACAAGAAAGATAACTAAAGATTGGAAGAACATGAAAAATTAATAATTAAGAATCTTAAGGGAAAGCGTTACAATTTTTTTCTTTTTTTGCCAAATTATTATTATTATTATTACGACAAGGAAAAGTTAATGATGTATTATACAAAAGCTTATTTTATTTGTTACCATTAACTAATTTACTTTCTATATTTCAGATAAACATGGATGTTTCAAAATTATCCCGAACGATGGCTGTCTTAGTTACAGCAGTATGTCTATTCTTTCAACAAACTTTAGCATTTTCATTAGCCAAAGATTTCGTCATCGCACAAATTCTCTACAATATATTAAAGCCAAGAATTGTGCCTTTGCCTATTCCTATACCATTGCCACTGAAATTCGTCAAACATTCCTTTAAACCTTATGCGTAAGTATAATTAGCATCATAAGTTAGATCATATATATTATTTCTGTTGTCAACACCTCTTGTTCTCAAATAATATGTTGCGTACAATGATGTATGAGTTATCATTGGATAGGATTTTTTGCCCACGCCACATCTGACATAGCATACTGAATTTTCGACATTATTTTAGGTTAAGTATAATCATACATACTTTTATTACTAGTTTTTCTCTACTTTTGCTCATTTTTAGGTGCGTTCGTAATTATATAAATACAGTGCAACCTCGATTAACCAAAGCTAATTGGGACCCGCTAGTACCTCGGATATCGGAAATCTCGGTTAATAGAAACTGTGTATAAAAACTCGCCGTGCTTGCAAATTTAACATCTTTAAAATAAAAAACAATAGAGCGTTTTTTTAAATAATAAAAATAAATATGTAAAATTATGTTTCACAGCTTAACAAATTAAACAATGAAATCAACTACTAGTAGTAAATTTTAAAAAGCAAATTGAAAAATTTACAAAAGTGAAGAAAAGAAAAATCAGACTTCGTTATCGGCTCGGTTAACAGAAACCTCGATTAAACGAAGCTCGGTTAATCGAGGTTCTACTGTACGTAGCACCTGTTTGCATATAGTCACCGTCTGTCCGCATATAACAGCGCAAAAACTTCCCAACCGAACGGTTTGAAATTTAACATATATAATCGTTGCAGAATTTTGGCGAGTCATTTCAAATTTTATGAAAATCGAATCAAAACTTAAAACGATAGTAATAAAAGTTTTCTTCCTTGTATTAAATCCCATCACACGTAATTAACTCAATGCTATCCCATGACAGGTAATGATTCTAGGTTTCCATGGTGATGACGTCCTATTTAAGATGGAGTCCTATTATTTCCGTATTACTGAATATGCTGTATATAATCGTAATAAATTTTGTATTCTTGCATTTTTACATAAGAGTGCGACAGCTATTGCACCAAGATCTGAATATTTATAGAACTAGTTAAAGTACGAACGCACCTTATTTGCCTTGTTTGACGTACAATTTCTGACTTGTTAAGTTTAAAATAGGAGTTACTTTTCGGAAAGAATAATTTGTTATAAAACATGAAAAATACTAGAAAATCGTTATGTCTCTTTATTCCTGTTGCAGTACCACATTTTCGAAACGTCTTCAAAAATTCTTCCTTACCGTATTGTCATATGAATTCTAAGAAAAATGACTATATTCCTTAAATTTGAATAAACCTTAATTTTTGTGATTTGGACAGCTAATTTTAATATCATTAAGGTATCTGCCTTACGCTCGGAGCGCTTTTTTTTTCTTTTTTTTTCTTTTTTTTTTTTTTTTTTTTTCTTTTAATGTGCAATATTGAATGAATACACATATTTTTAGTTCAATTATAATACAAAATGACAGAAAAACAAAATCCTAGTAATAACTTCATAACATTTTTTTTAGAAATGGGGGAGGTTTGTTATTTTTTTTATGAAAATTTCTTTCATACTTACGCCAGATAGCATACACTCAGTTTAGCTAAATATATTTCAATTTCCTTTGTATTACATAAATTTACATATGCACTGAACTAGGAGTTTTACAATATCTTTAATATTCACTGAAATACCTCAAAATATTTTTTTAAATACACATTTTTTATTCAAATTTACCATTTTGTTTATATTCGAGTACCTATAAAATAATTGCATTGTCTGTAAAGGATCACGACCCGTTTACTTCCCGGCATGTGACCGTACAGCCTGCTTTTTATATGTAAGGACGACTTGGGGATGACATCACTTCTGGGATAAGTAATTTGGACTCGGGACCATCTTGCGGGATCGAACTCATTTATATAACCGTTTCCATCTGACAGTCCGATTCGCGAGTCCGACCGAAGGTCCCGCGAGCCACTTACGTCCATGATTTTAGAAATTACATCGCCATAGAATTTGCAGGCACCTCAAATCTGCAAGATCCCCGTTTTTTGGCGCGCGTGTTAGTTAATATCTTGGGGTTTGTCATATTTTCCAGCAGAGGACACAGTTGTAAAATTGGGAGGAACATTTATTTAATTGGTTGATTAGCTTTTGATTGATTGTCCGGACTCAGATGCCAGAACTGGGTTTGGTCAGCCCGGGAATGAGCTAACCACACATGGCTACAAAATTTACAACTCAGCTATTTTAATCTTAAGGATCGACCGAAAATGACATCTGAATGTAATAAGATGTATTTCTGGGAAACAAAGTTACAAGGGTAAAACTGTTTTTAGAATGAGATTTGAAGAACGGGACTTCGGATTTTAATTTAAATTTTTGAAATTTAATTTGAATTTTACTTTTAAAAAGGTTTTTATCCTTTCATATATACATAGTATATATACATCTTCATCATCATCAACCGTTTTTAATCCACTGCTGGATGTAGGTCTCCCCAGATTTTTCCAATGTTTCCTTTCTAGTGATTTAGTCATCGAATTAACACCAGCCACTTTTCTGATTTAGTCCCTCCATCTTACTTGAGGTTCGTCTTCTTGGTCGTTTTACATCTCTGGGATACCACTGTAGGGTATTTGTGCTCTATCTATTGCCTTGTCTTCTTGGAATGTGTCCAGCCCATTTCTATTTTAGCCGTTTAATTCTTTCAATGATGTCAAAAACTTTCATCTGACTTCTTATCCAAGTTATTCTCTTTCTGTCTCTCCTAGTTATGGCTAGCATACATCTTTCCATACTTCTCTGTGTTGTTTGTAATCTTTGTACCATCCGTTTTGTTAGCGTCCATGTTTCTGCTCCATAAGTTAGTGCAAGCAAAACACATTGGTTAAACACCTTTCTTTTCAAACAAAGAGGCATGTTACTCTTCAGAATAATGTTGTTCTTCCCAAAAGCACTCCATCCATTTCTTACTCTTCTATTGACTTCATTCATGATAATATTATCTGATGATACTTGCTGTCCAAGGTACACATAACTTTGCACTTCTTTAATCTCAGTGTTGTTGTAGAAGATTTTCTTTTTTGATGCAAATGGATTGAACATCACTTTACTCTTTTCCAAGTTTATTTTTAATCCCACATTAATGCTAGCTTCTGCCAAATCTTTAAGCATATTTTCCAATTCTTCAGGGTGTTACTCAAAATTAAAATGTCATCAGCGAACCGGAGATGACTTAAATATTCCCCATTTATTCTAATTCCTTTGTTTTCCCAATCCAGTTTCTTGGAAATATTTTCTAAAACAGTAGTAAAAAGATTAGGCGAATTGTGTCTCCTTGTCTTATTCCTCTTCCAAGCTTGATATTCGCTTTTCTTTTGTCCAAACGGATGGTTGCTGTTGCTTTCTTGTAAATATTTTTAATGAAACTGATGTAAGATTTGTCTATACCAATGTCTTCCAGAGATTATACTATTGCTGATGTGTAGATCAAATCAAATGCTTTTTCATGATCAATAAAGGCAAGGCAGTATTCATTATGTTCTACTATGAGACCTCTTACTGTTTGGATATGATCCATTGCGCTGAATCCACTTCGGAATTCTCCTTGTTCTCTAGGTTGAGCTGAGTCCAGAGTTGATTCAAGTATTGTCGTTAAAACTTTGGTGAACATTTTATAAATCACTGATAGTAAGCTGATCGGACGGTACTTTTTAATATTTTCTTTCTCTTCTTTCTTGTAAAGTAGCACCATCTTAGCATTATTCCAATTTTCTGGTACATCTGACTTCTCAAGACATTTGGAAAACAGTAAGGACAGCATTTTTGCAAATTCTTCTCCTGCTTCTTTGATAAGGTCAATTGTAATTCGATCTTTGCCAGGGTATTTTCCTTTTTTCATATATCTAGTGACTTGTAAAATTTCATCTGTCATCACTCGGATTATCTCTTCAGTTTCTGTTAAGTTTTCCCTTGGATCACGTAGATTGATTTCCCTTTCATCTTCACATTTTTATAGATAATTATAGAATTTTTCGACAATGTGTACTATTTTAGTATTGATTTTGGTGATTGTTCCATTTACTCTCCTCAGTGCAATAATACCTTTTCTTCCAACACATAATTCGCGCTTAGCTGATTTTAAACTTTTGTTATCTTCTAGAACTTTCTTGACAACATCGCAGTTAAATCGTCTGATATCTTCTGTAACACATTTTCTTATTGTTTTACATAATTCAGCATATTTAACTCTTAATTTAGGGTCACTTTTCTTCATTTTAAATTCTCTGCGTTTCTTCATCAATCTTCTTGTTTCTTTTGTTACTTTCTTTGTCTTCTTTACTTTCAGATCACCGGCTATCTTCTTTGCAATTTCTTGTAGAGAATTGGTTTTTCTTGCTCACTACTGTAACATCTTGCTCTTCTTCTAAAGTTGATTGAAGTACTTGAAACGGTTTTTAAATTCTTCTTTATGTTTCTGGAGATTTATAATATCGATTGATTTCTTTGAGTGTTGCAAATGCTTCGTTCTTTCCACTTAAGTATTTAACAGCAATTTGCATCTAACCAACCTGTGATCGCTACCTGTATTTAAGTTATTGAGAACGCTGCAATCCTCAATACGATCCTTTTTGTTTGTCAAGATGTAGTCGATTTCACTTGTTGAGCCATTTGCACAACGCCATGTCCATTTTCTTTGTGTTTTTTCTTGAAAAATGAATTCATGATATACATCTTTTCACATTCTGCAAATTCAATCAATATGTTTCCTCTTTCATTACGGACCCCATATCTATGATTTCCTACTGAAAACTCACCTTTCTTTTTTTCCCCAATTCTAGCATTCCAGTTTCCCATTATTAATGTTATGTAGCACTTTCCCTTTTAATACACGGAAGCTACTTCTTCATAGATATCCTCAATTTCTTCTTCAGTATAGCTTATTGTTGGTGCATAAACTTGGGTAATTTGCAGCTTGTATCTTCTGGACACTTGTATTACTAACCTTGCAGCTCTATCTGTTGCACTATCATATTCTACGATGTGATTCTTTCACATTTTATGAATCAGAAATCCTACACCACTTGTTACTCTGTGCCTCTGTAGTATAATACATGTCCACTGTCAAGATCATTCTTCTCTTCTCCTTTTCGTCTTACTTCACATAATCCGAGGATGTCACAGTTAATTCTTTCTAATTCTTTTTCAAGTTCATGTAAACGATTTTCCGAAGGTAGGGATCGTCCATTATACGTAGCCAAGGTCATCAACTTATGGCAGCCAAGCTGAGCCCGGTGATTCTTAGCACCCTCTGTCTTCATGTCTTTCTGATCGCGGCCGTAACCAGGAACATTCAGACTGCCGGGAATTAAGGGCCGTGATTTGTTTCGTGAATTCATGATAAAATAAGGGAAGGTGGCTATAGCATAGATTTGAAGACCGGGTTCTAAATGCTAAAAAAAAACTCTAACTAATAATTTTTACTGGACTTACTCTTTATTTAAAAGCATCGTTAGGTGGCTCAGTTAAAGAACAATGGGAGAGAGAGACCCCCATAGATACATAGGGCGCCGAAGCGCCTATTCCTTTTTAGACAAGTTTACATCTTGAAAGCTGAAACAGAAGTGTAGTTTTTGTAAGAAGTCAAGAAATCTTGGCGTTGCACAGAATCGCCAATTTACAACTTTTGGTGACTGCGCGAAAATGAACAAAGGGTCTTGGCGATAAACATTACCGCAAAAATGTGGTGATACAATCGGACGGGGGGAGGCCGGGATTGCAAGCAAGCGATTCTAATACGATGAGAAATGCGTCAGAAAAGCGAAACTTGTTTATACAACAGATCTTACAAAGAAGACCGCTGCCTGAGAAAAATGTTGGAAATCAGGCATCTGGCTTTTAGCTCGACCACAAGACACGATAAATACATGCTTCCCATAAGATCTGTTCATTTTTCTTTTTAATTGTTAATACATATGCAAAGTTCACGTATTAGTAGAGATAAAAATTCTTATCAATGTGGCGCGCAAAAATCCGATGGAATTAAATGCAGACCTTGATACTAGCAGATGTGCCATTTAATTCTTATTTATTTCTTTGCACTGGGAGCGGTAGCAGACAGATACGGAAAAGAAAAAAAAAAGGAATGAATCTTTGCGGCTAGAAATAAAGATGTTTTTAGAAAGAAAACCTTTTAATAAAAGCTGGATGGTTTTGAGAAATGAATTTAATTACATATTTCAGCATAAGAAAGAGAGGGGGGGGGATAATGTGATTTTAAAAGTAAAAATTATGTTTTTAATTAATTTTGAATAAAAATTATAGGTATGGGACAGAAACGCTGTCACATAACTCACCCCGACCACAGAAGAAAGCTGGAACGTGTACGTTGCAGCTTTATATCTACTTAAAATCCTTTGTCCACCTTCGCACATACAGAGTATACAATCTACACAGAAATATAAAAAAATTTTGTATTCAATAACAGAAAAATGTTTGAACCAGTTTCTCTAAAATGCTATTAGAGCATCATTTCCAGTAATTTAAGTAATAAAATAGAAAGGTAGTATATAAACATATTTGCTTGCTTTCAAATAATTCAAAATAATAATATTTATTCATGACTGAGCGCTCATATTTAAAACAAATCTTATTTATCAATTCAATATGCCACAAGAGAAAAAAAACATCTGCCACATTTGACGAAGAGTTAGGATCCTATGCTTTTCATGTGGCTCTATATTTGTGGCGCTGGTACCAGCTTTTTCGTTGTGTCATGATTCCAAAGAGAAGTATTTGCATTAGATATATTTTATAACTTCTCACAATGTGATCTTACAATGAGATCATAATTTCATACGAAATGCAAGCAAATTAAAACAAAACACACCAATAAGAACTTTTAAAAAAAATTGGAACACAGAAAAGTATTGTATGTATATATATAAAATAAAAGTTAAAATGTACTGTATTACAATAAAGATGAATCGTATATGAAAAGAAAAATTTGTGCACGAGGCACACGACTACCAAAAAGGGGTGCATGTAGCACGCTGGCAAACAGGTGTAGCCCTAAATCTTGTGGAGACCACAAGTTTTATGGCGTCAGCTTAGGGCTTCTGCCTTAGATAATAAGGGTATATATTTTTTTAGATACCTGCACTATAACTAAGTTCCCGCTGTAACAAGAAGTCAAAGTATAATATAATTTAGTATTTGATAAATTTACACACTGTCGTCCTGTATTTCTGTGTATTAATTAAAATTTCCCATCTTGTGTTCAAGATTCTGCATGATATGAAGTGCCTGTGTACTCACTAGAGTTATTTTCTCTTACACTTGGCAAGAATATGAAAAAAAAGGTTAGAAAAATGTATCTAAATGTTATATAATGTAACAAGATACCTTACTCGATCTGCCACTTTCAAGTAAGAAGTATCTAAGCAAAGTGTTAAAATGTAACATGTTAAAAATAAACAAATTCGGAATGTATGTGTAGTTTAGTATGTCATGTGACGGATAACTCCTTGTAACTTTAAAATCTTTGTACATAGACAAAGTGATGTTGTCATTGATATATTATGACATTATGCAAACACAAAAAAACTGTTAAAAAGAAGTATTTTAATATTGAAACATGGTGTAAAATTTAAAAGGTAGGAAAGTAAAGGAGAAACTGTATGTGTGTGGAGGGCGGGGTAGAAAAAAAAAACTCCCAAACTCATGAACTACTTGTAATGCATCACATGAACAAAAGTGTACGCAAGCATACACAACGTGTAAGTAAACACATGAACAAATTGTATAATATCACATGAACTGTATGTATTAATGTCTCATTGAACTCAAATTGTTATGCATTTGCCAACAAAATAAACAGACAGTATATGTGTAATAACCCAAGACACTTACGAGTGAGATTCAATTACATAATTAATGAGTTATCATCAAAATGTAGTGAATAAGGGTTAAAAAAACAAATGAACTACTTGTAATGTGTGTGTAAACCCTGGTTAAACTCTAAACCAGCCAGTGTGTATTACTTAATGAACTACTTGTAAGAAAAAAAACAAAAAGAAATACTGCCGAATAAATCGTTAGCAAAGAACAATGTGTAAAAGCAAATGAACAAAATATGTAATTCAACACATGAACTAGTGTAATGTATGTATATGGATGCAAAAAAATGTATTCAAAATAAGCAAATGTTGTGCAACATAAACAAATATGCAACACATGAACTGCTTGTAAAAATGACTTAATGGTTGACTAAGGGTTAAAATTAAAATAAAGTTGTATCTGCGCAAGTTATTACTGTATTAAGGTAACAAAAGTGTGTATAAAATGCAGAAGTGCCCAGTAGATTGCATAATTCTACGCTGAAAATGTAGAAGTTATGCCAAACCAAACATGTTCCAAGTAAAAAGAATGAAAGAGAAAGTAAAAATGCATAGAAAAAAAAAACTAAATTCTTCATGTCATATGCGTGTATGTATCCGTCACAAGACAACGTGAGACTTTCACTCACTAATTAAAAAAAAATTTCAAATGTGAGAAAATGTCAAAGATTTAGTTTAATGACTCTATTTGAATGGCGTTAAAAAAATAACTAAAGTGTACATAACAGCTAGCATTATGCCTTTAACTAAATTTTTCGAAAAAAAAAAAAACACATGTAAGGATATCAAATGTCATGTCAGATAAAATAACATTACCTTATGTTATAAATAAAATAGCAACAAGTCACCAGCTTTGTGTAAACAATGAAATTAAACAGTAGATTAACTGTATGTGTAAAAATGTACAGCCAATGAATTATCTGCTGTGTAAAAATATTAGATGTATGTGCAAACCCTGTACAATAGTTAAATTGTGTCATAATTTCTGCAAAACTTTTAAACACATCAACCAAAAACATCCTATCAAGTGTATTAAAAAAATTTATAAATTGTATTTTACTTCGTGTAGTGTAAAAAGAGACCTTACTTGATATGCCACTTACAAGCAAGGAGTCTATAACAAAAGTGTTAAAAAGGAACTGTTACAGGTTAATTGCCGCAAAATGAATGTGTCAAGTAAAAATGTCATGTGAAGGATAATTTCATGTAAATCTAAAAATAAAATCTGTTAATTAAGAAAGTGATGGTATCATTAGTAAGTTATGACATTACCCAAACTGAAAAAAAATTAGTATATAGAGGGTAAGAGAGAAAAACAAAAAAAAAATCTGTAGTGTAAAACGAAAACTTGACATAAGATGTAGAAGTAAAAAAAAATAACGGTACGTGTGTACAAACACAAAACTCCAAAATCATTCTTGTGAATGTGATATCAATTACATAATTAATGAGTTAATATCACTAGATTATATAATGATACAGAGCTTTGCTTGACACTATGAACTAAGTGTATAAACAAAGTGTATTCTCACATGAACTAAAATTGTGTAAATATACCCATGAACTAAAATAAACTCACATGAACTAAATGTAATCTCACATGAACAAAATTGTGTAATTATTCTCATGAACTAATGTGTGTTTTCACATGAACTAAATTGTGTAACAAATCACATGAACTAATGTGTGATTTCACAAGAACTAATTGTGTAAATAATCTCATGAACTAATGTGTGATTTCACATGAACTAATTGTGTAAATAATCTCATGAACTAATGTGTGATTTCACATGAACTAAATTGTGTAACTAACCTCATGAACTAATGTGTGATTTCACATGAACTAATTGTGTATCTATCTAAAACTCAAGTGCAGCACATGAACTAATGTTGTCAAAAAAAAATAAAAAAAAATGTACCGTCAATTTTTAAAATAAATGTTAAGTAAGAGACAAAATAGAAACTGTTATTAAATTATATTGTGAAAATGTAAATTCCAAAACCAAAACTGAATGTAAAGAGTGAAATGTGATGTTTCCATCACTTGTATCTATCAAATTACCAAAGTAGAAAAAAAAAATCTAAAATCGTTTAAGTGTAACTGGTGCAAAAAAAAAAGAAAAAAGGAAGACACATCTGTACAGTGTTTGTGTGTACACCTGTACTACCAAAACCTTTACAAGCGAAAATAAAAAAAACTGATGACCTGCATCAATTTATTTTACTCTCCCATACAATCTTTTAATCATCCAACCATTCCTGCAGTAATAATCAAACGATAAAAAGATATACCTAACAGTACACACATACTTTCTAAAAAAATATATTTAAATTTCCAGTTAAGTGTTAACTGCGAAATAAAATATCACTAATGCCATATGGTGAATTATTAAGATGTACATAACTGTCTAACACAGTGAAATGTTTTTTTTTTTTTTTTTTTAAATGAACTTTCATTTTAAAGAATCCTTCACAATACAAAATGCAGCAAGAGAAAAAAATAATTTATCTTGTAAACAGGTCTTTTTTTTTTATCTATATAAAAAAAATGTGTTTAATGAAATGAATTGCAGTTGTCTAAGGTTTCTCGTTGCTCTTTTATATATCTCTTTACAGTAGGACATCTATGTGAGAAAGCTGTATGGAAAACGTTAAATTTTGTGTTGTTTACCTCATTACATCTAATGCAATTAATGCATTTTGGGCTGTTTGAACAATGAGGATCTTTATGTGATAAGGCACATACAGGACACCTAATTTTATCTGTGCATGATTTTGCCTGATGAAGAAGATTTTGACATGTAAAACATCTTTTTACCGAAACGTATCTTTTTACAGGGTAACCAGTAGACTGAATTTTGATTTCGCCATGAATAATTAATCTTTTAGCTATCTTTGGGGGCATTAGAAATATCCAATTAAATAACTCAACATATTTCATCTTATATTTTTGTTGAAATTGAATAGAAGGTGTGGATATACCAGTTAAGTCAGAAATTGCCAAAAGAATATCAGGAATATTAAAATTGAATTCTGGCAACTGACAAATTATAAGTGAAATTGGCTTCAAATCATGCCTAAAAGGGGGTGAAAAGTTACTATTTATAGGAGAAGTGGTAACATCTTGTTGTGGGCATTTCAAATCAGAAATAATATTTGAGTTATGCTGCAAGGAATTTTCAGTCAGACAGTTGATTTCACAATTATCTATTTGTGTTGTTTCAATCCGCTTAGGTGATAGTATTTCGCTGTATGCCTCGGATGTGCTTTGATAAGACGTCTCATTAATTTCAACTTTATGTTTCTCTTTCACTGTGAGTGCGTGCAATCTTTCCAAAATTTTTGTATTAACAATTTGTAAACATTTGTTCTTATTCTGCAACCTAACATAATCATCTTTTATAACCTGAAAGAAATTACCCAACATTTGAAATTCCCATAAAGATTTCTTATGCATAGAAGATATGTTTTCAACTAAAGTGTTATTGTTTTTACTACCAATTTGTTCCTGTAGTATAGGTAATTCTGTGTTTACCCTTTCCGCAAATCTGTTAAGTGCTTCCTCAAACATGTACGGCAGAGAACATTTTAATTCAGCCGTAGATACTTCTAATTCTGGATGGCTATCGGCCTGTGAGATTTTTCAAAAATGTTGGAAAAAGTAGCCAAAGAAGAATTTTAAAAAGTATAAAAGATGGCACAATAATTTAAAATTCAGCTACTGTATTAGAGCAAAAAGCAAGAAAAAGAAAAAATCAAAACAAATATTTTCTCTCCCTTTCTCTTTTTTTTTTGAATAAGCAGATTAAAAGAGAAGAAAAAAAAATTGGAAGTTCTCAAAAAATTTCTGTCTATTTTAAAAAGTATGCAGTATCTGAAATATTCATACAGTAAGAAAAATTTATAAACCCTCAGATATTATATAGAAAACAGCACAAAATCACTGCAACATCTTCCAATAATATGCATGCAAAATAATATTCACTTGTAAATGCTGAGTAAAAGCAAAAAATAAATAAAAAAACTATCAAATAATAGCCAAGAAAATTTTATAATGCACCTTTGGAAACGAGGGCAATAAATGTTAATATGCCTAGCCTATCACAAACACATTTTAACTAACTGACATTTTATTTTCTGTATGGAAAATAATTAATCACCTAAATATCAATATAAAATAAATATGCACTGCAATACTGAATTAAAAAAAACTTACCTTTCAAAATAAAGCAAGAAAAGAGAAAACAAAAATTAATTATAAGTGCCGAATAAAACATTTAAAATATAATGCTTAAATTTCGTAAGCTTCTCTGTTCATGCTAACAAATATACTGAATAGTAAGAAGTCATCATTTTATGTTTATTTTTTTTTTACCCAAACAGCATGAAAAGGGAAAATTGATAAATCATAACGCATACCTACAGATAAAAATAAAGCAAAATAATAATAACTAATTTACTGTATTTATTACAATTAAAGTTTAAAAGAAACACTTAAATTTTCCGTGTTCATGCTTATGCAGTGAAAGCTAGACACTTTTATTATGTAATCAATATTGTTAGCCATAGAATTTTTTTGTTGTATTATTCGCACACATACGATGGTACATTTCTGTACATTTTTGCATTTTTTTTATAATTTCACGTTTTCCTTTTTTTTTTTATCAGGTGTACCACTTTTACTATTGCGAACATATTGGCACTGATTTTTTACAAGCTAAGATGGCAGAAACCAGCAACAAACAAAAATCAATCTGATGCAAATTTGATGATGAAAACTGAAGCAAATTCTTTTTTTTATCACATTTATGCACAAGAAGCGAAGCACAGATTAAAAGAAAATTGTTCACATAATTTGAAATATTTTCGGACGCACTAATTCTGTTAAGATGCACTTTCTTTTCCTTTAGAAACAAATTTCACCTGATTAGAGCGTTTATGTGACATGTGTCAAGACAGATTTTTAACACCTGAAGACAACACATACATGACGTAACACATGCCAATCACCGACGCAACACTTGTAAAAAGAAAACTTTTGAAGGCACTTTCCTAAAAAAATCGTAGCATGAGATTTTACGTACACCTTTGAAGCAATGCACACGAACCTTTTTACTTTGTCACATTCCACACGATAAATCTGCAGGCACCGTTGAATGCATACGCACATAGGTGAAAAAAACACTAGGTCACAATATTCTGTCGAAAGGAGAAAGCAAAACGGCGACACAAACACACACAAGGCGAACCGCTGAAGTCACGTTTTTTTTTTTTTCTATGATTAGTGACGATACAAGATCAATTCGACGACACATCTGGGGGAGGTGATGGTGAGCAGGCACGAAGAAACCGCACCAACATCAGAGGGGGGGAGGAGAAGGCATACAGGCGAAACAAGAGCGGCTCGGCGATGTCCAGCTGGTGAGCGAAGAGACACTGGACTGGGTTCCATCACTGTCCGTCGGAGAAAATCACATCCCTCCATCGAGCGCAGGATGTAATGAGTGCGGGATATGACGGCACACCAGGAAGGCACACTGTCCGGCATGGTTGAAAAATATCCAGTCCAAGAATTTGAAGAAAATAATTGCAAGAGTACTTGAATGGCGTAATTGAATGATTTTAAGGGGGGGGGGGGGTGAATTTCTCTCTCTAACGTGCATTTTTTTTTTTTTTTAACTAAGTTGGATAAAAAATATAGGCGATGCACCAATAAGTGTATAGCATAGATTTGAAGACCGGGTTCTAAATGCTAAAAAAAAACTCCAACTAATAATTTTTACTGGACTTACTCTTTATTTAAAAGCATCGTTAGGTGGCTCAGTTAAAGAACAATGGGAGAGAGAGACCCCCATAGATACATAGGGCGCCGAAGCGCCTATTCCTTTTTAGACAAGTTTACATCTTGAAAGCTGAAACAGAAGTGTAGTTTTTGTAAGAAGTCAAGAAATCTTGGCGTTGCACAGAATCGCCAATTTACAACTTTTGGTGACTGCGCGAAAATGAACAAAGGGTCTTGGCGATAAACATTACCGCAAAAATGTGGTGATACAATCGGACGGGGGGAGGCCGGGATTGCAAGCAAGCGATTCTAATACGATGAGAAATGCGTCAGAAAAGCGAAACTTGTTTATACAACAGATCTTACAAAGAAGACCGCTGCCTGAGAAAAATGTTGGAAATCAGGCATCTGGCTTTTAGCTCGACCACAAGACACGATAAATACATGCTTCCCATAAGATCTGTTCATTTTTCTTTTTAATTGTTAATACATATGCAAAGTTCACGTATTAGTAGAGATAAAAATTCTTATCAATGTGGCGCGCAAAAATCCGATGGAATTAAATGCAGACCTTGATACTAGCAGATGTGCCATTTAATTCTTATTTATTTCTTTGCACTGGGAGCGGTAGCAGACAGATACGGAAAAGAAAAAAAAAAGGAATGAATCTTTGCGGCTAGAAATAAAGATGTTTTTAGAAAGAAAACCTTTTAATAAAAGCTGGATGGTTTTGAGAAATGAATTTAATTACATATTTCAGCATAAGAAAGAGAGGGGGGGGGGGGATAATGTGATTTTAAAAGTAAAAATTATGTTTTTAATTAATTTTGAATAAAAATTATAGGTATGGGACAGAAACGCTGTCACAGTGGCCAAATTCCTCCACGCTGGCCAAACCCATTTGGAGTAAGCCCATCCGCATTCATTCCCCATGCACTAGGCAAGCGTACTAATAGGCTGCACCGAATATATATATATATATATGTGTGTGTGTGTGTGTGTGTGTGTGTGTGTGTATGTGTATTTTTTTTTTCAAATTAAAAAAAATGGAACTGAAAGGATTAAAAAATATTTCATATTTCGGAATTATGAAACAAACATACAATTAATACTTACAATACCATAAAATATCGAATATGATCAAAAGTTTTCTTGAGAACTAGAGACGAATTTAAACACAATCGAATAATCCTTGTTAAATAATAGCCTACCCCCCCCCCCCCACCCACCCACCCACACACACATACACATTTGTAATATCTTAAATACTATGGAATAAAATTTTACTTCGATTGTTTCGCAAACATTATACCCTAAAGTTTAAACTTTCAGAGCCATAACCTCACAGTTTTCTGAAAATACCTTTGATCTACATAATTCCTTTTGCCTGACAGTTCATATGGCATTCACATACATTTAGCACACCTTACATTATCAGATGAAGAAATTAAACAGATTTCCAAATAATTTTGACAATAAACTCAGAAAAATTTGACATATAGTAGCATAAAATATTAAAATAACTTGTAGAGGTATTTCTAATTTTCGTAGTATAAATTCAGTCCTTAAATTAAATACACATATAAAAAGCAGTAAGTTTTTTTTTATGAAATAAGTACGGATATTTTTGACAATGTAGTGAATTTCATTAGCGTACGATATTAAAATCCTAACTATCGTTAAATACTAATATCATTAAAATCATAATATTAATATTTAATATAACTAAAATATTAAACTAATAGTGCATTTAATAATATTAATATTGTTTTGTATTAATATCATTAAACGCAAAATTTATTAAACATAATAAAAACTTCTTGGAGTTTCAAAATTAATCGAAATGATGTTTTAGATTCTTTTTCTAAAGTTTTAAGAAGTTTTTATCATCTTACATTTTTTTTTTACCTCTCGTATTCCAACCTACCATCTGAAATGTTAAGTTACAGGAATCGTGATTGAAATTTTACATATTTTCAGTTCTATGTAACCTAATTTCAAAACTTTCATTTTATATATGCCAGGTGAGCCAAAATTTCGTTACCACTTTAAAAATTTATAAAAAAGTAAGAAATGATGATAAAGGAGTGCGGTTTGCAAGAAAGGACTCACAAGGTAGTCGGATTTTTTTTAGCAGGAAAAAAAATCACATGTAGAGGGCTCTGGCGATCCGAAACACAATGAACAGGACAACAATACGCTCCATTAATTTGTTCTTCCAATAACAAATGTTCAACATGACCTCCAGAACACGACACAACTTTTGTCCTGTTCATTGTGTTTCGGGTCGTTAGCGTCCTCGACATGTGATTTTTTAACTTTTTTTTTTTTTTTTGCTGCTAAAAAAAATCCGACTACGTTGTGAGCCCTTTCTTGCAAACCGCACTTCTTAATCATAATTTCTTCCTTTCTTATGAGTTTTTAAAGTTGTAATGAGCTTTTGGCTCACCTGGTATTTTCTTCTTTTATTAGTCAATAGAAACTTATTAATTGTTAATAATCATTTATATTTTATTTTATTTCATAAATATAAAACTCAAACTTATATAATAAACATTTTCAGAGTGCCTTTCTACAGTCATTCTCTCTCTGCTCACCAAGTTGGACATTCATATGATAGTACTTCAGGACACGGTGGTCTATCTGGAGCAGATTACTTGTCTTCTGATTCATCTCACCTTTCATCGGGGCATCATGATTTATCTAGTTCTCTATCTGATATTTCATATGGGCATGACAGTTTATCTTCATCATTATCTGAAATTCCTGATTTAAGCACCTCTTATAATCTAGGACATCACGATTTGTCGACATCTTTGTCACAAATTTCTGGATTTCATTTACCTTCATTACCCAAAACATCATATGATCACGATTTGTCCATAGCCTTGTCTAAGCTTTCAGCAAAGGACCACGATATCTCTGATGCTTTATCGAAATATTCAACAAATGACCATAACTTATCTGCTGCTTTATCTAAATATTCAACAGATGACCATAATTTATCCGCTGCTTTAAGCAAGTATTCCACCAAGGATTATGACTTATCTTCCACTTTGTCAAAGAGTTCAGCTAAAAAATATTTCCCTAAAAACTTGAAATCGACACCTCATAACATTCAAAGCATATTGAAAGAATTGGAAACTGAATCGGAGCTTCTCCATGAAGATTCTAACCATGTTGACAGCATTCACGATGATATCGAAGCAATTGGAGGACTAGATGTTCTTACAGACTTAGATAGTCTAGGAGAAAACGAAAAATGGTGGTGAAGACAGACAATGTTTTAAATTCATTCATAAAAAAGTAATTGTACAAAAAGTTCAGTTGATTATGACTTGCCCATATCTAAGCATTCAGCAAGAGATCATGATCTCTGACACTTACTCAAAAATTTGAGGGGATGATCATAATGTATGTGCTACTTTAACTGAACTTTCAGCAACGGATTATGATCTGTTTTCCGTTTTATGAAAACTTTCTGCTAAAACTTTATTAAAAACTAAAGTCAGAACATCATAATAATCAAAGCATGGTTAAAGAGGTGGAAAGTGAACAAAACTCTTCCTTGAAGATTCTAATCATGATGACCACAGTCACGTTTATATGAAAGCAATTAGATTACTCGGATTATAGTATTGGTGCTAGTAGAAAATAGTGATAAAAAACACATTTCCACATATAAATGTGCTAAAATGCTTTAAAAACTAACTTTACTACTCAAAAGTTTAATTGATCAGATCTGTTAATAATCTAATATCTCATAAAATAATCACGATCTCTACAAATGCTTCATTAAAATTCAGAACAGATGATCTTGATTACCCAAGGTTGCGTTCGTACGGTCCTTGAATTTCAGTATCATTATTTGAAAATATTAATCTTCGCCTTATTAGTCGAAAAGAAAATTAGAAAGATGCGGATTGCTACTCGTAAATATTGGTAATGGTATTCTAGGACTGTATGAATCCTCTAATCTAATGTTTCAAGAAAAACTTTCCGAATGAATGAAGTACAATATTTAAAGAATAATTAAAAAGTTATAAAATAAATAGGAGCTCTTCTGAGAGAATTCTGAGTTCACAACATCCACAAATGATGTTGAAACTATAGTGGTATTTAATGTTCTTATAGATAGAGCTCGTCTCAATTCTACTAAAGATTGACAATATTTTAAACAGTGGTACAGATATAAACGATCTCTGTAGAGCAAAATTTTCATTTTAATTTATAAATGTCGGAATATCACGACCACTCTATAATATGTAATAAATGAGTGCATGAAGAATTAAATAAGTTGACATCATCTGACAAAAGATTAAAAATTTGAAATTTGCCAAATATTTCAAAAGAAGTCCTTTGCACCAGCAATAAATACTTTAAAGGGGCATATGATCCTTAAAATCTTTAAAAAAATCATTTTTTTTTATTCATGTGACAGAAATTGTCTTTCTGAACAATTTGCCGCAAAAAATTCGTAAAATTGCGCTCGTTATAGTAAAAAATTTAAATTAGCGTTGGTCTGTTTCAAAAGAAACATTTATGTTTAAATTGATTTTTCTCAAAATCGATTTTTTTTACTTACGCGCACGGTAACTCTAAATGTATTAAAGGTAATGATTCGAAACTTTATATTTATCTTTACTAGATCATTTTCTTCAAATATGATTATAGAAATTACTTGTAAATAGAAATTACTTGAACTGAAATCTAAGAATTTTAACAAAAATTATTAAATGTATGGGTATTCGAATGACAAAATTTATCAAAATTTTCATATAGCACACACTGTCTAAGGCAGAATCGATCGGGACCGAGAAAATTTTCCGTAGTAGATAATATTCCGCCTTAGACAAAATTTAATCTATGTCTATGGATTAGCAGAGACTTGAAAATCTTCTCGAGTTAGACGGATTTCCGTCTTACACAGAGTCTGCCTTACAGAGAGTTTACTATATTCTTATTTTGAAAATAAAAAATCTTTAGAATTTTTTGTTTATTGATTAAATTTTATAGTCCATTGTATTTTTGTAATATTCTTAAACTTATATTAAAAGTTTCAAAATTCTAGAGGGAATAGATATTTTTAAATCATGCGCGCAAGCTATATACATTATCATTAATTTAAAAAAAAGCATGCATTAAGGAATAATTATTATCAATTAATTATACAGTTTTTAATGCAACGTATATATCATATTGCATGGAGAACATATTATAGTATTAACAAAAAAGAACTGAGGTGGTTAGTGCAAAAATGAGTGCACTTTAAGAGTTAAATATTTGTCACCGAAATAAAAATTTTCGTCTGTTTAAAGGGTCGTATGTCCCCTTAAATAAAACAGGGACAAGAAAATAAAAATGTTCACTTATGTCACACGAAATTATTAAATTTGAAAAAAATAATAATAATATGAAAGAAAATATTTAAAAACTATCAAAACAAGCACAAAAGAATTGCAACTATTATTTAACATATGGATAATGACTAGAAAAGAAAAAAAATATTGTAAGAAAGTGACAAATCATTTTTATCTTAGAAAACATTAGTACGATTTCAATAGCAATAAATACATAAGAACTTCTTTCCCTAATATCTAATTAATCAATTATGTTATTTATTTTGAAATATCATTATGATTATGGGAGGAAAATAACATTTTCTCATTTAAAGTTATGTTAAATAAATTTTTTTAGCATAAAAACTTGCAAAAAATAGGGATCCCATTGCATAATAAGGGAATATATGTAAAACTTGGTTATAAAAGCTAAAGTTTTAAAAGAAAAAATTACTTCTTAATAAATTAAGCTCACAGTAAATTTATTTCAAAATGTAAAATTAAAAAAATTAATTTTTATGAAAATAAAGCAAAAAATATCCTTGAAAGACATTTTCATAGTTAAATTTTAAAGTCAAAAATATACTGTTAGTTGTATAGGGGAGATGGCTAATAGAGAAAACCTCTAATATTAAATTAGATAAAGCAAAAATGGTGCTTTAAATATTCCATATATTTTTTCTCATAATTAAATTTTGTTTCCCAGCTTCGGATCTTTCACAACACAAAAACATTTTAAACAATTAAATGCTTACTTTCTTTTCTAAAACTAGTCACATAAAAAATCATCAGAACTGAAATCAAATCAATTGATTAAATCTCGACCATTTATGTTACACTTTTCTCAGGTTATATGTTTGTGTCCGTTTTTAATCAGTTTTATTTTAATCGTCATATATTTGTATGTATAATATATTAATTTTCACTGTAAATGTATGTTCTTTTAGACAAATGTCATTTTGTTTTGTTTTTTACCATTTTTAGTCTAAAGTTTCATCGTTTCATGTATTTTTATATGTGTGCTGAATATCTAGTGATAATATTCATCGTCTGTATATACATAATCAAATAAAAAGTATTTAGTACTTTTCTGTTGTTAATTTTATAATTTTATATGTTTCCATTCATAGAAATATACAATATCCAAATTCCTCTGTTTAACTTCTATAATACTGTAGAGAAGTTATTGTGATAATGGGATATGAACATCAACGATAATCTTTATACAAAGTAGGGGGCTCTGTCCCCTAATAACTACGCTCGCCAACTCCCGTTCAGACACCGCAAACTCTAAAAGCACGTTAGTTTGATCGGCTTTTTAAAAATTTGGGAAGAATGAATTATAATTTTAAAAAACAGTGACTATCTCCCTCTTAACGGGTTGTTTTCGTCTTTGATTAAATCAGTTAAATGAAATACAAACGTAAAAAAAAAAAAAAAAAAAAAAAAAAAAAAAAATCTTAATTCGCTTCGTATTCAGAAAGAATAATCTTATTTTAAAACTTGAAAAAAAAAAAGAATAAAAATAAATGTTATCAGAGGGAAGTAGTACGTGAAAGTAAGAGAGAATTCTGCTGAAACGCTTTTCTTATTGAGAAGGATTCATGCTATTATAAAACTTTATTTAAAAAAAAAAAAAAAAAAAGACAGTTGATAAAGATAATACATGAATGTAAAAGGAAAAGCCTATGCAAATTATCTTTGGAATAAAAAAAAATGTCATACTCAAACTTAATATCTTTAAGGGGGCACAGGACCTTTGAGTTTGTCGAAACAATCAAGAATATCGCCTTCTTCAAAGTATCAAAACACAAACAATATGCAATTAAGATCTCTTTTTTTCCTTCCTGCCTAAAGTACATGTCCTTAAGTACATTATCCAGAAAAATAAATGTTATATGTACAAAATTAATATTTAAATTTTAAATTTAATAATTCATCTCATTAATGCGTGATTGAGTGCTGCGCGCATGATAAAACTATAAATTATGCATATAGAAAAGAATTTTTGTACAAAATAGAATAATAATACAACTACTTCTAACTTAAAACCAAAATATAGGGAAAGAGTTTTGTTTAAAATTTAATTTTAGCGCAAAATAAAAAAAAGTTCAAAAATCTCAAAAAAATTTCGTTTTTCAAATGCAAAAAAATAAATAACCAAAATATGTGAAATTTTTTGGTTTTAGCCTGTAGACTATACAGAAACTCATGTTTGGTTAATTTTTTTAAAGCTGTATCATACATAGTTTAAAAGTAACAGTGCGCGCAAACTCCAAATTTACAAATCTGAGGAAACGCTTTTTAAAGTTTCAATATCTACGGACCTTCCATTTTATTCACCGTCTGTAAATGATTATACTTAAGAAATAATGCAGATTTTTTAATGCGGTTTTCTGCATATTGTTGACCATTTTTAAAACATTCAGAATAAAGCAAGAAATGAAAACTGATATTTTGAAGGTTTAAAGGCCCTGTGCCCCCTTAAAAAATAACACTTGAGAATAATTATTACTTGAATGAAATACAGTGCTTTAAAAAATTATAAGACCACTTTGATTTTGAAAATTATGATGTAAATAAAGGTTCTAATTATGGTTTAAACACATGAGATATCAAAACACATCATATTTATTAAAATTAATTTGCAATAATTTTGAATAATGCAATAAATAAGTATGTTAACAAAAATGCAAGCGATGATTTAAAAATACACTATTAACAAATTATAAAATCACTTGTCTAAAAACAAAAATAATATGCAAATTAATACGACATCGGGTCCTCCATTTTTCCTTATAACCTCAAACACTCTTTTTGTCATAGAAGTGACCAGGTGATTAAGTACATATTCAGAAATATTGTGCCATTCTTTTACAATGGCTACTTCTAGTTCATTGGCAGATAAAAGTATTGGCAGATTAGCATAAACTTTGCGATTTAATACGCGCCGAAGATTTTCCATAGGGTTCAGGTCTGAACTTCTACTTGGCCATGACAAAACATGATTTTTTTTTTTTTAAACCATTGCTGGGTGGATTTAGACACATGGCAAGAAGCATTGTCCTGCTAAAACATCTAGTTAACACCACCTAAAAAAGGTTCAAATGGTATCAAAAGATCATATAACATAGCCTGATATTGCGCAGAGATCATACGTCCCGAAATTCGGGTTAAATCGCGCAATCCATCATGACTAAAAGCTCCCCAAACCATTACTGATCCCCCACCCATTTGTCGACTAAAGCATTGCTTCGATTCCTTCCTCAAATCATGCCACTAGTGTGTATAACCATCCGGATCGTCAAGATTAATTTTTTAACACTTTCCAACAAAGTTGAAAAGTATTTATGCATTCGGTTTGTCTGTCTCAATCCGTCTGTCCAACTCCCGTAAATATACTCGGATTTTCATGCATTTGATAAAGGTTATTTAGGGTCACCAAAGCATATTTGGTATTGTATATGAAGTATCTAGGATTAACAGTTCATTTACAGGGGCACTCAAAAGTATTCCATTACATTACGGTATATAGGGGAAAATCGTTTACAGAGTATTTTAATGACATTACGCTATTTCAAGTGCATTGAAACTGATATAAATTACTGGATTTCAATACGATTACGTTAGAACATTCATAACATTTTTATTCATTTACATGGATACACAAACGAAATCGGTAACAGTATTTGCCTTTAAGTAATAACTGCTAGGGTGTACGGTTTAAAACTCGGTATGCGCTTTTAAATTTAATTAATTTTTTGCATGTTACTCGTTATATATAAATTCTATATCACATATACATGGCTGCACAAAAGTATTCCCGTACCAGGACGTCCTTATTAGAGGAAATTGCTGAAGGGAAATTTTCAACTGAAGTACATGTATTTCTTAAGTGAACTAATTTTTGGCATACATGTAGTTAATCTATACATCATATACAGGGCTGCTGAAAAAAATCGGATAAATTTCCGATTGTAGATGGGAACAGCTTACATTGGGTTTTGAAATGTGTTATGCATTTCCATATGGTTGAATTAGACGTAATATTTTAATTTTTTAAACGGTGCAGCTTTGTCGTGTTGGAAAGTGTTTTATAATATATGCTTGGCGCATGATTTTTTCTTTCTTGTTTTTTTTTTTTTTTTTTCTTAAATCTGAAAATATAACTTGTTTCCATTTCTTGCGCTATGACATGACCATTTTTAGTCCATTTCAGTCTTTCTTCTTTATGATGTTTCATTAACCTCGGTTTTTTCAACAGTTTCATACATTTTGCATTAGTATTTGATTTCAGACTCTTCCAAACTGTTACGTGGGATGCTCTTTTGCTGAAACGGATCGAAATTTTCCGAGTTGAAAGACCTTTTTGACTAGATAATCGAAATATTTGTCGATCATCCCGTGCTGTCAAAATCTCTTTTCTTCCAGATCGTTTAATTTTATTTGAATCTTTTTTTTCTAATTATTTCATTGTGAATTGCAGTTTTAGAACGCTTCATTAACCGAGCTATTTCTCATTCAGATTTACCAACACTCTTATAAAACGAAATTTTTCTTACTTCGGTCGCAGACAACTCTTCACCCCCGCGACATCTTCAAATATATTGTAAATAACACTATCTAAACCTGCATCTTTGCTTCTCGGGAATACTTTCACGATATACAAACGCGTACGTTTTTTAATGATTCTGATGTGATGTGTAATATGCTAATTTCCTCAAGTGGTCTTATAATTTCATAACAGTCACCTTATTTACACTTTTAAAAAATTAGAAGATTTTAATAAAATGTAACCTAAATTTTAATGTAGCAATTGTAACAGAAAACGTTTTACGATCAATTTGAAATACAAAAGCTAAAAATTTGCATATTGTGCCTTCTTCTTCAGAAGTGCACCAATTCGTTAGTGGTCTTATAATTTCTTAACGCACTGCATATATATATATATATATATATATATATAATCTGCTCTTATTTAAAAGAATCTTCAACTCTTTTTACTATTATTATTTCTTTTTTTAAGAGAGAAATGTCTGAGTTTTGTTTTCAGTAAAAAAGTATTTGAAAAAAAAATACTTTTTAAAAATTAAAGTATTTAAAAAATGTTTACTTTATTTTATTTTTATTTATTCATTTATTTATTGTATATTTCCTTCAATAATATTGTATAATTCCTTTAATTAATGCGTAAAGTATCAAGGTAATATATCATCTTAAGGAAAAATGAAATTGTAAGATTTTATTTCAACTGAAGAAAAAACAGAGTTGTAACAAATCGAAGTAGTTTCAGTGTTTCTTTAGCAAAGGAAAGAGTGGGTTACAAATGTTTGATACGAAGATCCACTTACAGATGTACATTCATACAAACAATTATATTAATAAAAGAAATTTTTTAAAAGTTCTTTTTAAAAATATCCTTTCGAATTCGAAGAACGCATATGAATTTTTTGGAGTAACGCGCGCAATCTATTTTCATGATCCTCCCCTTCTGTTGTCCATATTTTTCCTATATATGGACATGTATTAATTCTTCTTCTTTGTTAATGTTTAAAAATGTATAATTTTAAAATCGGGAGATACTTCTCGAACAGCACCATAAAATATTTATCGATGTTTCTCTCGTATTTCTCTTTGAATCTGTAAAGCAGGACGCTATTAAATTCTGGAGTTAGGGGGTGTGCATACATAATATTATCCTTTCAGCGCGGAGGGGGTACTGGCATATGATATCGTAGGATATCTCAAGGGGCAGGGGGGATTTGTCTTTGATATCGTTATCATTTTTGATCCAACCAAAATTTTCTCTTTTTATTTGTAACTTGTTCTTTACATCAAAATAGTATGTTATCTTTTTTTAGTCTGTTATCTATTTTTATGAAAATACAAAGTTATTATTAAAATCATTAAATGATTGTAGAATTATTACATTCCAAAATTATGGAGTACGCCACCGTTTGTCATTCCTATTCTTCTGTCATATCTGTATGCATATATAATCCGCTGTTCGAGAAACCAAGTGCGAAGTATGTTTAAAATGATACATGTTGTGTTTACTCGTAAATAAAAGAGAAATAATGTTGTCCACATGTTTTGTTGATAAGAAGTTCTGCCTGACCCACACCCCTTCGGGGACAAGTGCAAAAAGGCTATTATTACTGTTGAATGCATTATGTAACAAAAAGCTATAATTAAATACTTTTAAATAGTAAATACTTCTTTTAATTATTATATTTGATATAAAGTTATTTCATATATAAAGTGATATTTTATTGCTTTCTCTTCATTTGAATCTATAAAGTATCCGAAAAATAAATGTAGCCATAAAAGTATCACGCAAAAAAAGATAAAAAAAATCCAAAAATAAAAGAATTTTTAGACATTGATAACGATATCATTAGGAGAGGTGGGGGGTTTGAGGGATGATGACGTTCGATATCGTATGGGGGAGGAGTTCAAAATTAGCAGAAAGTTGAAAACGTTATATATGTACAGCCTCTTACGGGAAGCGCAGTATCGTTTCGGGTAGAGAGGGGGGGGGGGGGTTTACTTTCGCACGGAGAAAGTTTTCTAAATTCTACATATATGGAAATTCATCAATACTATAAATATTTAAAAATAGCAAATAAAGCCTTTGTGCAACAATATTAAAAAGCAGAAAAACCAACGTTTAAAATGCACAAATAATATATGAAAAGCAGCAAACAGCTGTTTCGAATCTACTAGCGAGATTCTTCTTCAGTGGAAAAGGAACAGCGTGCTAGAAAAAGCAAGGCTGAGCAAAAAAAAAAAAAAAAAAAAAAAAATTTTTTTTTTTTTTTTTTTTCTTTTTTTTGCTCAGCCTTGCTTTTTCTAGCACGCTGTTCCTTTTCCACTGAAGAAGAATCTCGCTAGTAGATTCGAAACAGCTGTTTGCTGCTTTTCATATATTATTTGTGCATTTTAAACGTTGGTTTTTCTGCTTTTTAATACTATAAATATTATTTCCGGCAGTGGCTTAGCAGATTTCATATTTTATTAAACAGCATTACTTTATGTCCCCTGCATATATGTTCAGTTAACTATGAGATTAATATGAGAAAATCAGGATGTCATATAATTGATTAAAACCTTCTGACAGTCTTTGAAAAGGGCGAAATTATAATATTGTGTTCTCTACATTTTTTTTATGCTAAAAAAATATGATTCTTTCAACATTTTATAAAAAAAAACTTAATAACGAATATGAATGCAATCCTTGGAAGTATTAATCAATATTCAGTGTATTAAAAATACATTAAATCAATAGAATTATATTACCTTAAATATTAACTTATGTGCGTGTATTGCAGTAAAACCTGTAGCTTAGTGAACGTATTAACACGGCCTTGTCAGTGAAGTGGTTAAGAACTTATTGATTACTTTGAGATTTCTGGGCATATAACAGAACTTTCCTAAAGTAGTGTGTATTTTCCTTTGCTTCAAGCGTCTTTTTTTTTTTTTTTTTTTTTTTAATAACAAAAATAAATAAATAAAAGATTAAAAATACTCTGTAAAAATATAAAAGTGGAAATTGAGGGCTGGGATCTGAGAAGTGTGTTTTACTCAGATACGATCACCAACGCTGAATGAAGCCTGTTCCACTCCTCTTGAATATAAAGGCATCCCCCGACTTACATATTGCGACTTACGTAAATTCGCAGTTACGTAATAAATATCGAAAATTACATTTGTGAACGTACTAGCGCGTTTGATACGCATTTGCATACTTTTGATATTTATTTTGTAAATAAAATTATAGATATAAGCCACAACCGTAATATAGTTTATATTTTAGAGTTATATTTTTATTGGTATATACAATCAAATCTATAACAAAACAACTTAATCTTTATTGTTAGTTATTCATAGTAGTCATCTAATTCATAATAAATTCGGTTTATGCTTAGCAAGGATTATTTTATTTTGTGAGTGCTATTCATTTGTCTTGTCCTCAGAAATTCATGGAGAATAAGTTAAATTAGTCCTCTTTGATTATTTCTTATTTTTATAGTCGTTTGATGTAGATTCAAAATTGTTATAAATCAATTCATCAATGTTAGATTTATAAATCCCTTATTCCACAAGCTTACAAATTCGACTTACGTAAAATTCAAGTTACATAAAACTTCACGGAACGCATTACTTACGTAAGTTGGGGGATGCCGTAGTCTGTTTTTGAAAAAATAACTTAAAAACTGTACTTGATTTGTCTTGTTACAATGGCTAATCTGTACTGATGAGGCCTCGCGGTTGCTTGGCGAAAAGAATACTATATGTTTTTGAAATATTTTTAATATTTTAAAATTTTTATAAATTTCATGCCAATGTGTATTCAAGTCTTTCTTACTATATTTATTTTATTGCAATTCATTATCAGAGTCACCATTTTGAAAGCTAAGAACAGCTCAATTTTTTTGTCACAAAAATAAATGTGTACATAAATATATGAATACCGGGTGTAAAGGAAAGTCACTTTAACCTGAAAATACTTGCGAATGGAGAGAGCTACAGCTATGGAAGTCAGGTAACGGTATAGTAAAGCGACTACCGCACGCTTGAATGCAAGCGACAGCAGCTCTTCTAATGGCGAAATTTGGAAGGTAGCCATTGCAAATCGAAAACAAGTGGGTAAGTGTGATCACAGATCGCACAGAGGATTTCGTTTCATATTCCTTTCAAAACACTTTATCCTTTTGCAAAATCTGTTAGTTCCACATTTCGCAACCAGGGAACGCACTCTATTCTACACAAACCTCAATCCGAACGAAACTCCGTTTTACAACGTATCCATAGATATATTACTCGAGGGGATCGTACCCATAGCACCCGAGATAGGTAGGCGCCCCCTGGCGGTAAAAAGCGGAACTAAAATATGTAAAGCTATGTGCATAATATAAAAGAGTGGTCAAAGGTGTGTCAGCAAAAGTTAGAAAAGTACCCACCATGTGCAATAGGGAGAGGTTAGAAAAATTGCTTAAAATACACAAGTTAGAGCCCGGAGGGATAAATTAATATAAAACTTTTTGAAATTTTTATGATTTTTCATGTGATCGCAAGCGTTCTGCTATAAGTATGTAAAATTTCAAGTTTTCAACTTAATTAGGGGCTCAGTTAGAACAAAAAGATTAAAATATACAAGTTAAAGGATACAGGGTTAAATATAAGACTTTTTCAAAAGTTTATGATTTGTCGTTTGATGTGGGGTGTTCAGCTATAAGCATGCAAAATTTCAAGTCTTCAACTTAATTAAGGGCTCAGTTAGAACAAAAAGATTAAAATACGCAAGTTAGAGCCCAGAGGGTTAAATATAAGACTTTTTCAAAATTTCATGATTTGTCGTTTCATGTGAGGTGTTCAGCTATAAGCATGCAAAATTTCATGCCTCCAATATATATAGTTTCTGAGAACAGGCTCTGTGACGGACAGACAGACAGAGGAGTGAGACGAATAGGGTTTCGTCTGATAAACCCTAACAAAAAGAGATAGAGCAAAATTTTTCCAATTAGAAATTTTTAGAGCATCAATTAATTAGTACGAAACGACATTTGGTTTACATGGATAAGATAATTCTTCGCTTGTATACCCAAAAATGTCCGAAATCGATGCACTCCATTTTGTGTAAACGTTTGAATGGAATAGCCTAGAGTATGAAGAAATACGCGCAATTTATGGTATAAATATGTACTTATCTCAATATATTTTGATAACACCACACAAAAACACAAAAAAGACAAACTGTCTCACAATGATGAAAAGTTAATATTCAGTATGTTCGAAAAGTTCGCCATTGCTCACGATACACGTTTGTATGCGTGAGGGTAATTCTGCATGCACATGCACATTTCTCAGCATGGAACGTCTATTGTAAGCCAATTCAATATGACGACATAGATTTAACCCTTTCAAGGGTGGTGGCTAGACGCTCTAGCCACCTAATTTTAATTCCAAAACTGACGGCACAAAGAATATTTTAATAAAATTTTGCCTTTGTAATGAAAGTGCAAGTTAGTAGTGGGTTTTTATTTTCTAAGAAATTCGTTTGAATATTCTGGTGTTAGTCAATTATTTCATCAGTTTAGGAACAAAATTCTTCTGTCCCTGAAAGGATTAATCTAAAATTTTAAATGCATTGGAAATTTAATTTTTACAGACATTACAGCACAGTACAACGTCAAAATTTGCAATTGCGCACTGCTACATTTCCGGAATATGAATATACAAAGTAGAATCGTCGCTCATCGATTTCGGACATTTTTGGCTGTACAGACGACGATTTATCTTATCCGTGTGAACCAAATATCGTTTCGTACTAATTAATTGATGTTCTAAAACTTTCTAATTGAAAATTTTGTTCTATCTCTTTTTGTTTTTGATTTGCAATGGTTATCTTCCAAATTTCGCCACTAAGAGCACTGCTGTCGTTTGCATTAGGTCGGGTGTAGTCGCTTTACTATACCGTTACCTCACTTGCAGCTGTAGCTCTCTCCGTTCGCAAGTATTTTCAGATTAAAGGGACTTTCCTTTCCACCCTGTATAAAAACAATTGTTTATTGTACACTATTTATTTACTAATTGCACATTAATTTGTTTTGTTTTTTAAAAGTAGAGAAAAGCCAACAGATTTGTTTTAAATTATTTGCAGGCTTTGCCTATAAACATGTAATTTTATAAATACTTATTTCGAATGTTAAATATTATTGTTCAGCATTTAAATGTAAGGTGTTCATGAAAATTAACATAAAAAAGCTAAAGCACTCCTTAGAAGTTTTGGGAAAAAAAGGGTTAGAATTTTAAATTATAAAACTGTTCGTCTGTATTAAAAACTTATTTATATTATTTTAAAATAGTATTAATGGTAAATTTGGCATATGTTATCTCAAAACCTATGTGATTAATTTAAAAATTAAGTTTAACTTGGGAATCCTTTCCACTTTGTATTATTAAAGTTTATGTTCTATATTATATTATGATATATATAAACATAAACAGTATTTAGGTATGATAGACATAAGTTATAATAATTTTAGTCTATCTTTGCTGTTGATGAAGAAAGGAACAAAATCATTGTTGGCAAAGCTAAATACTTATTTTCTGCAGTTCTGGTACGTCTGGATGAGAATATTTTTTCTCTTTCAGATAATTTCCGGTCACATACAATGATTTATAACATTAATATTTAAAAATTTTATTGTGCATTTCAGAATAATCATACTTCGGGAAAAAAATATGATGTACATTGAATAAAATTAAGGGTTAAACAAAAAGTTACATGATTTAGAGAAAAGGATAAACTCGCCAACTCGATTTAATCGATACTATAAATTTTTTAATCGATGTCTCTAAAGGTCATATCATTTTCATTTTTCTCCAATCCCAAAACTTTCTTCTGTCTCATAAATGTTAAAACTTCAAAATTCGCTATCACAGTGTCAAATTTAAATAACCTATACCCATCATGAGGATCCAAAAGTATAGGTTCGTTGAAATATGTGTATTTAAAAAATATATATAAGAATCCCATTTTCCTAACAAATCATTGAATTTCGGCCCACACCCTCTTAGATGTCCGCAACGGAAAATCCCAGTTCAAAGGGCATAAAAGCGACACATGTTGGGTAGTATACACCCAAGCCTAATAAGGATCTATTTATACGACAGTGTAACAGAATATGAAGTTTGATTAAATTCCGTGCATTAGTTTTGAGATATGGCTATCATGCATATCATGAAAAAAGCAGTATAGCAACGCAGCCTATTACATGATTAACATGAAAGACTCAGAAACAACTTACGTCAATGACTAACAGAATATAAAGTTTGATGAAATTCCGTTCATTACTTCTTGAGATGTTATCGCAAACATTGTGTAAACCCTGAAAAACAGTGTTGAATTCAGGGGCTGGTACGGGTGCATCGCCCTCCCCGGAACACTGAAATGTCCCCTAGGGAGATTTGAGATTTTATGCTTAATGGACGAAAGTCCAATCCCCCCCCCCCCTGGTAACTCTAGAATGTTCCTCGCCAGAACCATAGAAATCCCCTCCCCCCCCGGAGAAAAATGTCTGAATTCAACACTGTTGATAAAAGCAGCATGGCAGCACAATTTGTCATATCATTTACACAAAAACCTAATCATGGATAACTTATGGCATTGTCTAACAGAATATTAAGTTTGATGAAATTTCGTTCTTTAGTTCTTGAGATATTATCCCTAAAATTGTTTAAATCCTGAAAAACGTGTTGAATTCAGGGAGTGGGCCGGGGGGGTGACATTCCTCCCCCCGCAACAACGCATAAAATCTCAAACTTTTTGGGTGGCCTTTGAGTGTTTCGGGGGGAGGAGAATGTCACCCCCCCCGGGCCACCCGCTGAATTCAATACGTTTTTGTGCATTAAAAATTGATGAAATTTCGTTCATTAGTTCTTGAGATATTATCCCTAAAATTATTTAAATCCTGAAAAACGTGTTGAATTCAGGGGATGGCCCGGGAGGGTAACATTCCTACTCCCCCCCCCCCCCCCATCGCAACATTCAAATGCCCCCCAGAAAGTTTGAGATTTTATGCTTTTTGTACATTAAAATGTACAAAAGTCCAATCCCCTCCCCCTCTGAACTGTCCCTCCCGGAGAAAAATGTCTGAATTCAACTCTGCTGATAAAATCAGCATAGCAACGCCCCCTGTTGGGCGATTTACACCGAAACCTAATAAACAGCAATTTATGCCAACGTCTAACTGAATGTGGTTTTATGAAAATCCGTGTATTAGTTCTTGAGATAGAGCTATTGCGAAAATCGGGAAAAATGCAGCATAGCAGCGCCACCTGCCGGTAGATTTACATCAAAACCTAATCCTCAACAACTTATGTCAGCGTCAAACTGAATCTGAAGTTAGGTGAATATTCGTGCATTAGTTCTTGAGATAGCAATCTTGCGGAAATCATGAAAAATGCAGCATAGCAGCGCCACCTGTTGAGCGATTTTCACCAAAAAGTAATCAAAACCAATTTATATGAAGGTCTAACTGAATCTAAAGTTTCAACAGATTCCATGCATTAGTTCTTGAAATAGACCGCTCACAATTTTTTTGTCAGAGACAAACAAATAGACAGACTGACAGACAAAAAAATTATAAAAATAGTCAAATCGTATTCCAGACAAGAAGTTCTAAAACTATAAATCCTTAGAAACCGGAAGTCGAAAATTTTCACGAAAACAACACTTTATTTTTCTAAAGACAAAAGAAAGCAAGAAAAGATGAACGCATCGATTCTGCCCTTGGATCAGAAACGGTGAATCGATTCAGTTCAGATTCGATGCCGATGTCGATCTTCAGATGCGATCTTCAGAATCGTTATTTTTTTGATTTACTTCAATTCTTTAGATGCAATGTCGAATCGTTATATTTTGATTTACATCAATTCTTTAGATGCAATGTCGAATCGTTATGTTTTGATTTACTTCAATTCAAATCGCATCGCGGTCGATCCACGATTCGGGTTGAATCAATTCTTCCAATTTTGCTGTTTTAGTGCCAGAATTGCTGTAAAATTTTGTATAAGAGCCTTTTTTTACTTTCTAGGTTAAATCAGTGTTGAATGCAGGTATTTTTCTCAGGGAGGGATTTATGCGACTCCGGTCGGGATTGGGGGGCGGGGGGTATTTCAGAGTTCCGTAATGGGGGGGGGTGCACATTTGTCCATTAAAAAACATAAAATCTCAAAACTTACGGGAGGGACATTTCAATGTCCCGGGAGGGATGTCCTCTCGGGCTACCCCTTGAATTCAACACTAGGTTAAATCGTTATACTTTTGTGTAGAAGCCTAGTTATTCAGATTACTAATTTATTATATTGTATTTTTCAAGTTCGTCCCTTCTAATCTCTCCACCCCCCTCTCCCCTTTTCCTCGCTGATCTTAATTTACAGGGCCGTTCAAAATTTGCATGCAATTTTTAAAATGTCCAATTCTTGTTCTATTTTATTATAAAGCCACATTTTGAAACCTTGACCAAAGGTACTTTTGAGGTCGCCCCTCCGACCGTTTGAAACTTACCTGCTCCCTCGGGGGGGGGGGGGGTATATTTTTTGTTTCTTCCAAACCATATCGTATAACATATCGTTGGAAAGCTTTTAATGTGATCTTTTATTTTCTGTCTCTAGCCTTCCTTCTTTTTGGTAAGGGTCAATCGCGCTCCAACTTTTGTATTGATATTTTTGACAGTAATTTCAAAGGAATATATATTTATTCTTTCGGATTTACTGTTTTAAAGGCAGAACTGCTGTCAAATTTCGCATAAGAGACTTTTTCTTTCTAGGTTAAATTGTTATATTTTTAGTTTAGGAGCCAAGTTATTTGGGTTACTAGTTTATTAAGCTGTACTTTTCCAGTTCGTCACCAACACCCTCTCTAATCCCAATTTTCTTAATTATGGTCCAATTTCAATGGGACCTTTTTTGACATTCTTCCCGAGTCATTTGTTTACCAACTAAACACTGATATTATATCTGCAGCTCTTGGTGAGCACTATTTATGAATGGTAATAACAAATTTCGTCTCTTTTCCATTTTAAACTTATCATTCTTGGTTTAAAGCCACGTGACTCAAGGTTCTCGTTAGTTAAGCGGTATTTCACAAGTTTGTCAAAGTGTTTGTGTAAGTTGTATTATAAAAATTGCAGTCGTTTACAACCAAACTTACTGATTTATGATACTTTGAATTTTATGAAATTTCGGAGCTTTCCGAAACTAAAGGATCTCTTGTATGTTATTAATTTTTTTCAAGGGTGTAGGTATGAAAATACTTGCTAAAATGCTTTAAAACCTTTTTTTTTTTCAAATAATATATTTAACAATTTAAACAAAGTGATTCCCGAGAATTATGTACTGTTTTAAAAGGGGACCACATCTTAGAATGTAAGGGGCGTAAAAATTCGAAACTTGGACAGGGCGATGCAAAAAAAAAAATTCTCCTTTCAGAAATTTGAAAAAATATTATCTTAATTACAAGCTAAGATATTAATTATTATTTCACTAATTGGTTTATTTCTATTAAATGCTTTTTTTTTTAAAGGCAGTCACGTGATTTTTTATAGCAGCATTAACGTTTTCTACTGTTTAGCGTGCGGTTCTTTGACGGCGGGCTGAGATAATTACTACCTTTTCAATATAAAAAATTTTATAAGTGTTCATACCACTATTTTCGAATAGTAATTTCACAAATTTCTTGAATTCTTGCTTAAGACTACCACCCCCTAGACTGATGTATCTTCGGATAGGTTGTATAAAGGAGTTTCGTTTAGATACACTTTTGTTTTGAATAGACTGCGCTCCCTGGTGGTGGAATATAGAACTAACAGACCGCGATTTCATTTAAAGTGGAAAATCTAACAAGGTGATCTGTTCGAAACTTTAAGATCGTTTATAACACGTAAGAAAAAGTTTAAAAAAGAATGGTGCGAAAATTTCGGGAGGAAGGGGGGGAGGGGAGGCCGCTAGAATTTCTTTTAAACCTTAGCGTTCCTTACCGTTTTAGGTGGGGTTTTTAGACGGAGTCCTGAGATAAATGCTACTTATTAAATATAAAAAAGTCAAAAGTTTAGTTACCACTATTTCCGAATAGTAATTTCGGCAAATAGCTTAAATTTTTGATCAAGATTGCCACACTCTTGAGTAATATATCTACTGATAGGTTGTTTAACGGAGTTTCGTTCACAGTTTTGTTAGGAATAGAGTGCGCACCCTGGTGGTGGAATCTGGAACTAACATAACGCGATTTTGTTAAAATTAGGAAATCTAACAATGCGATCTGTTTTAAACTTTAAGATTGTTTATAACACATGATAAAAAATTATAAAAAAGAATGGCGCGTCACATTTCGGGGGGGGGGATAGAGGGGAGGGGCAGAATAAAATTAGAAAATAAAACAGGGCGATTTGTTTGAAATTTTAAGATAGTTTATAACACATAATAAAAAAATTTTAAATGATGAATGTCAAAAATTGGGGCGGGGTGGGGGGAGGTGAGCGCGTTTTTCCGACCCGGTGGGCAAAGTGGGGGGGGGGGTACACCTATACGGTGCTGTACGCAGCGGGAACCCGGTCCGCGGTTCGTTCGCTTCGAGATTTCATATTAGGGGGAACCCGCTAGTTACTAGCTTTAATGTTAAAGATGCCCAAGCAATATACATGTGCGTCCACTATCCTTCTAAGACAGTAAAATTAATTGATTTTTATTTCTTCTGAGAAAACTAAATTTTCACGTCTTGCAGCGATGATTTTTTATTTATTTATTTATTTTTTTTTTAAATAAAAGAACTTTAATAAATTTTGCTAGTTACATTATTAAACTCAAATTGTAAGAATACTAAATCGGTTCTTATGGCAACGTGAAATATGTCCCTGAAAATTTTAATTTTAATTCAGGCTGGAAGAAAATCACAATGATTTAATTACAGGGACAGTCAAAAGTTTTCCGTTACATTACGGCCAATGGAAAAAATTATTTCAAGTGCATTTTAAGGATGTTACAGACTTTCGAACAGAATGAAATTGATATGCACTTATGAAGTGCACTGTTATAGTACGAGCGCACCACATTTGCCACGTTTGACGCGCAATTTCCAACTTGTATTTAACTGAGATCTTTCTTAAAAAATAAATTTAAATAAAATCTAAATTACAATATTAGTAAAATTACATCTTAAAACTAATATTTTAAAAGTTAAAAACTTTATTATTTGACTCAAAGGTCTGTAATAGCTTACGACTGCGCCCCTGACTCTTGACTTTGTCTACCCTCTAAATGTGAGGTATGGGAGGTGGTCGCTACGGCTCTGCTGATTCGCTAAGTTTTGAAATTAATATTTTTGAGCTTATCTGTGCGAATCTGTGACTATCGAAATATCGATTCAAGTATCGATTCTAGAATTTGGGAATCGATTCTTATTGTGATCGATTCAGTTTTATACGATGTCGATTTTAATCGATTCCTGAATTTTCCAGAATCGCCCATCACTAAAGTAGTGGAAAAGATTTCGAATTTTTAAATCGTCCATTTCACATAAATGTTCTTTTATTATAGATATTTCACTTGAATACAAATATTATATAATTTGAAAAACACTCCTTTAATTATTAAATTTTCATTTAATCATTAAATACAGCGAGAATGAGAAAGATCTTTACAAACTTTGACAGCCGATAAAATCGGAAACAAATAAGATAGCCAAGTTATGTTCCTTGTACATGTAACAATAATACATACAATTTAAGGAAAGTATTTTTAAGCAAACAAGGATTTGTAAAACAACCAGACTGGCAGATTGGACATGGCGATTGTACAATTTCGTCCGTTATATCACCAGTTAAAACATTATATGTTTGTTTTTCTGTAGGGATATATTAAACACCACATATGCCGTACTCCGATGACTAATATCAGTGGTTTGAAGACAAGAATAGCCTTTTAAATTTCATACACTGACGTAAATATGTGAGAACGAGCTTTGAATGAATTGCACTGTCTGTTGGATTTTTTTTCCCTTAAATCTGATAATTAAATTTATGTATTGCTATTATACACTATATGGCCAATGATGACCGGACACATCCGATTTTAGATCTTTTGTTAAATATCTAGAAAAATACACAAGGAATTATTCTGAAAATTTAGGCGTGTAAACAGCATAATAGACCTCATATATTTCTGCAAAGATTTTTTTTCCGACTCCATAAGGGACCGTCAACAAATTGAAGAAAAAACTAATATCTTTTGAATAATCCTGTAAAAACTAATGTCTCAAAAGCGTTAAAACTGTAGCACATGATTTGAAGGCTTTTTGTAATAAACTGCGCTTATTTTTATCAGGATAGCGCGTATACTCGGGGAGAAATTAAGGTTTTTATAAAAACAATCCCAAATTTCGCCTAGAGTTTTGCTTATAATTTGCAGAGTTCTTAAATATAAAAGAATGTTCTTTTCAGTAATCATGACAAACGACATTGTACACAATACCCTGCAATCAGAATAAAAAATTAATAAATATTAGACGAAAAATGAGCAGGTTCACTAAATAATGTTTCACTGCGCATGCGCGATAGCAATAAAAATATAATGCGCATAATGTATTAGCTATAAATGTAGTGGCGAACAATAGCCCAGACCAGATGTCGGAAGAAGGCGAAGTCCATTTCTCACGAGAAGTTGATGAGCTAACGAAAACGGAAGGCCGAACGCTGGAGTTTGAGGGAGATGGTTTTCTGCGTCGGAGGAGAGCGGTGCTCTCTCCTAGCTGATTTTAAAATGGGCGCTGCCCGCTTTTACTTTTTTTAGACGGGATCGCTGTAGACCCGTGCTAGAGATATCATTCAATTAAACGTTAAATGTCGTGCTGTCTTTGTATGTCAGATAAATGTTAGTAGTTTAGTATCATGTAATCTAGAAGTTTAAAAGTTTCAATTAAACATTTTAACGAGTTAAACAGTAGTAGTTCCTGTTGAAGCCTGTGTGAATTTTCCTCCCACAAATTTTTGGGGGCTCGGCCGGGATATGAACTGAATTACCGGATTCAACAAGTTCTTTTTTACGATTTGAAATTTGAAATCAATCCCCTGGACATTTGGACATCCTACAACCTGGACGGAATCTGAATCTACAACTACTCGGATCCAAAGGATTTGGTGTAAGCTGCGGAGTTGCTTCGAAAGAATCAGGAAAAGAACAACCTGGGTGCAACGAATGCTCCAAATATTTTCTTAATTTCACGGGCCGAAGGATCCCCGAGTGTGAACGACTCACAGTGTTTTTTTTTGTGTGAGTCTGTGTTCTTTTTCTCGCGAGTGATGTGATAGTTACTGGCTCACGGTGTGTTTTTTTTAGTGAGCTTTTCTGTGACTAAATCATTTTTAAGCAGCCTAGTGATTTATTTTTTGTGGGCTGTTGTTTTTTGTGTGTTTTTAGTGCGATCAAATCAATTTATGCAGCCTAGTGATTTATTTTTTGTAGGCTGTTTTGGCTAATTTTTGGCTCACTGTGCTTTTTTTGTCGTGAGCTTTGATTCGTCTTTTTTTCTCTTACGTATGTGAAAAAATATATTCATTTTACACACAGCGAATGTACCGGTGGTGGTACAAGCTCGCACAAACCATTTTTTATTTTATTATTGTGTTTTATATTTTCAAGAAAGGATTTTCTCTTTAAAAGTAAGTGAGTTCCTTTTTATATGTTTGTGTTGCTATAAAAAAATTTATATTAAACTGGAAATAAAAATAATGGCGCATTTAGTACGTGCCAAGAAGGTAGACCTTTTAGGGGTAGTGCGGGAATTGGGGCTAGAAGCTCCAGAAAGCTCTACTAAGCCACATCTCTCGGACATGATCATTAAATCGAGCAATTATAATGAAGATGTTATAAAAAATCTTCTAGCCGGAATTGTTGCTGAAAGGGAAGAAGCCGAAAAAAAAATACTATTAGAAGAAGAGGGCAAACGCGAATTCGAACTCAAAAGACTTGAACTCGAAATAGCCGCGAAAAATAAAATCGAAATACCAACATTGAGTAGCGGGATTAAAAGCCCCGATGTTTTGAAATTAATTACAAAGTACAACCACCAAGAAGAAATTAGTATTTACCTTACATTGTTTGAGCGCCAAATCAAGCGTTTGGGCGTAGAAAAGGAAAATTGGGTAACTTATTTGTTAGGTCTGTTACCGTTGGAAATAGTAAACATAATAGGTCGCGAAAAGGAGGAACTCTCCAATGATTACGATTACGTGAAACAGTTATTACTGAAAAGATTCAAACTGAGTCCAGAACAATTTAGACAAAAATTCTTTTCGCATAGAAAGGAAAATTCGGCCTCGTGGCGAGATTTTTCATTTGAAATTACTAATTTTTTGGAACAGTGGCTTACGGGTCTTAACATTTCGTCTTTTGATGATTTAAAAAACATTTTGGTTATTGACCAAATAAGGAAGAGATTACCGCTTGAGATAAGGGAATACTTTATTGATGACTTGCCTAAGTTTACGAAGGTCTCAGATTTTATAAGTAAGCTTGATGATTATGAGGCAGCTCGCAATATTATCAGGAAAAACTCCGAAACGAGAAGTCCGAATAACGATGTTAAAAAGCGTTTTACTCAAAATGTTGAAAACAAAAGTTTTAACAGAAATAACATTCCGCAGAGTAGCAAATATGAAAAAAATTATCTTAACACGAGGAATAACGCTAACCCTTTCAAAATTAGATGCTTTTATTGTAATGAATACGCCTCCCATAAATCAAATCAATGTCCCAGAAGAAAAGAAGGGCCAACTTATTTTAGAGGCAAAGAAACCGAACATAGGGCTGAGCAAAGTAACTTCCATAATAATAAATCGGTAAACACTGCGAATAAAAATTCCTGCCCATCGGATAAAATCCTCAAAATTATTGAAATTATGGGGAAAAAGGTCAGCTGTGTGGTAGATTCCGGATCTGACGTAACAATGGTTAATGATGGCATCTATAAGAGTTTAGGATGCCCTAAATTAAATGAAAACGATGTGAAACTGACAGGAATTAGCGGAAAAGGAGTGAGTCCGAAGGGTTTTTTCAATACCGACATTTCAATTGATAATATTAGTATCTATTGTGATATTTACGTTTTAAATGATTTACAATATGATATGATCCTCGGAAATAATTGTTTAAGTAAATTAAATTTTGAAATATCTGGTAATGGCCTTAAAGTTATGAGTAAGCGAAATGAGGAGAAAAATTATACTGTTAATATGATAACTGCGGTTTCCTTAAAAATTCCGAAGTTAGACACTCCTTCAGATGTTGTAAACATTCCCATGGCCAAGTCAGTCTCGCAGTCGGATGTTGTAAACATTCCCATGACCATCCCAGGCTTGCGGTCAAATTCCATAGACACTCCCATGATTGAAGAATGCTTAACTGACACTCCTAAGTATGAATCTGTTTACTTAGCAGAAATGGTAAATTCGGTTAATATAAACGAAATTGATCTTACTCACATAATTGACTGCGGTTTAAAAAAGGAATTAATTAACTTAGTTGAGAATTACAAGCCTGAGAAAATAAAAAGTGCTAACTTGAAAGTTAAAATAATATTGAGCGATGAAATACCGATTACGCACCGACCTAGGCGATTAGCATTTGCAGAACAAGCGTTTGTTGATAAACAAGTCCAGGAATGGCTTGATAAAGGCATTATACGAGAAAGTTGTTCGAGTTACGCCGCGCCTATTGTTTTAGCCAAAAAGAAAAATGGCGATTACAGATTATGCGTTGATTACAGAAAGCTTAACCGAAAGATAATTAGGGATAATTACCCCCTTCCAGTAATAGATGATATTTTAGACGAGATCGGGCAAAATAAAGTTTTTAGCACATTGGACTTAAAGAATGGTTTATTCCACGTAGAAGTCGATGAGGACAGTAAACAATTTACTTCGTTTGTTACAAATAATTCCCAGTTCGAGTATAATGTAATGCCTTTTGGTTTAAGCTCCGCCCCGCAGTTTTTCCAACGCTACATATATGCATGCCTCAGAGAGTTAATAAGAGATAAAACGATTTCCGTGTACTTAGACGATATAATCGTCCCTGCGAAGACTGAAGAAGAGGCGCTTTCTAAACTGAAACGCGTGTTTCAGGTAGCATCAGAGTATGGTCTCGAATTCAATTTTTCTAAATGCCAGTTTTTGAAAAGAAGGATCGAATTTTTAGGATACATAGTGGAAAACGGAACAATTCGCCCTTCAGAAACACAAACATTAGCCGTTGAAAAATTCCCTGAGCCACAAAATAAGAAACAACTCCAGAGTTTCCTAGGGTTAACTGGATATTTTAGAAAATATATAGCGAATTATGCTAGAATCGCTAAACCCTTAAGTGATCTCCTGAAAACGGAGAACGAATTTAATTTTGGAGCGAGTCAAAAGGAAGCTTTCCAAACATTGAAAAATAAATTATCGGATAAACCGGTGTTGCACATATTTAGACAAGGGGCCGAGACAGAGTTACACACGGATGCTAGCAGCTTAGGTTTTGGAGCAGTCTTGTTACAAAAAGACGATTATGGAAACTTACACCCCGTTCATTTCATGAGTAAGAAAACAACACCCGCCCAAGCCAAATATAGTAGTTACGAGCTTGAAGCGCTGGCTGTTATTGAAGCATTAAAGAAATTCCGGACATACCTGTTAGGGAATAAATTTAAAATAGTAACTGACTGTTCCGCTTTTCAAAAAACATTAGAGAAGAAAGATCTTACGCCAAAAGTAGCAAGGTGGGCATTATTCCTACAAGAATTCGATTATCAAATTGTCCACAGGCCCGGAAGTCAAATGAAACACGTTGATGCGTTGAGTCGTAACACCGTATTAGTCACAACACGTTCGCATGATGAAATTACAACAAAATTAACCAAAGCACAAAACGAAGACGATTACATTAAAACTATCAAAACACTAGTTGAGAAAAATGAAAGTAAAGATTATTTTGTTAGGAAAAATATGGTGTACAAATATGAAGATGGTAGAGAACTAATTATGGTACCGGAAATTATGCAGAAAGAAATTATTCGCGAAATTCATAATAAAGGACATTACGCTGTAGCGAAGACCGAAGCGATAATAAAGCAGGATTATTATATCCCTAATCTTCGAAAACAAATCGAAAGTGTTATAGGAAATTGTGTAGAATGCATCCTGTACAACCGAAAGCGAGGGAAAGGTGAAGGATTGCTAAATCCCATTCCTAAACATGATTCCCCTCTCGAAACTTATCACGTCGACCACTTAGGCCCAATGCCCTCGACCAACAAAAACTACAATTTTATATTCTCTGTAGTGGACGCTTTTACCAAATTCGTGTGGTTCTATCCAGTCAAGACTACATCTGCAAAGGAAGCAATTTCTAAATTAAAAATTCAACAAGCTACATTCGGGAACCCAGAGCGAATAATCAGCGACCGAGGTGCCGCCTTCACTTCCAGTGAGTTTAAAAAGTATCTCGAAGACGAAAATATTGAGCATGTTCTAATTACAACGGGAATACCCAGAGGAAACGGACAGGTAGAACGACAACAGGAAACACTCATATCAATCCTTGCTAAATTAAGTATCGACGATCCGTCAAAGTGGTACAAATACGTACCGGCTGTTCAACGAATAATGAATAGTACGATTTCCCGAAGCACTCAATACACACCCTTTGAGCTTTTAACGGGAGTAAAAATCAGAAATAGGGAAGATTTAAGAATAAAACAAATTCTTGATGAGGAACAGGAAAACGCATTTGTCGAGGAAAGACTGAATAGCAGAAATATCGCGAAACAACATATATTGAAAATTCAGGAGGAAAATCGCAAAACTTTCAACCGTAAACGCAAAAAAGCGAAATGTTATAAAATCGGTGATTTAGTTGCAATCCAACGAACCCAATTTGGGGTTGGTACGAAGCTACGACCGAAATTCCTTGGTCCATACAAAGTGATCAAAGTGAAGCGCAATGATCGATACGATGTCGAAAAAGTGGGATTTCAAGAGGGTCCAAGAGTGACCTCTACTGCAGCCGATCACATGAAGCCGTGGGCTTCTTCAACCTAAAAAATATAGTGCTAATCCAAGCTGATATTTTTATGTGTTTTTTTTTGCATCGTCTCATCTTTTTTTTTTTACTGTGTTTATCAAAAGTGACTGTGCTGTCATCTGAACATGTTTTTTTTTTTTTTGACTGTTTTATACAAGAAAAAAAAAACTCTCTATTTAAAGACTGTTCATAGGACTGTATCCACGTGATGAACTCACCTGCGCATTGTGTTTTTTTTGGACTATATTTAGCAAAAAAAGAACTGAAACTGTGTTTTTTCTTTTTTTTTTTGATGGAAAGACTGTGTTCGTCTGTATACGTAGTTTGATATTGCATATTTGTCATGTTGTTTGTTTTTGTGTGTGTTTTTCTAGTATTTTTCAGGTTCCAGGAAAGTCGGACGGTACCAGTCCAGTCTATATGGTGGATGATCTGTGAGGACACAGAATGGTCAGGATGGACGAATGTAGTGGCGAACAATAGCCCAGACCAGATGTCGGAAGAAGGCGAAGTCCATTTCTCACGAGAAGTTGATGAGCTAACGAAAACGGAAGGCCGAACGCTGGAGTTTGAGGGAGATGGTTTTCTGCGTCGGAGGAGAGCGGTGCTCTCTCCTAGCTGATTTTAAAATAGGCGATGCCCGCTTTTACTTTTTTTAGACGGGATCGCTGTAGACCCGTGCTAGAGATATCATTCAATTAAACGTTAAATGTCGTGCTGTCTTTGTATGTCAGATAAATGTTAGTAGTTTAGTATCATGTAATCTAGAAGTTTAAAAGTTTCAATTAAACATTTTAACGAGTTAAACAGTAGTAGTTCCTGTTGAAGCCTGTGTGAATTTTCCTCCCACATATATATTGAGCAACTTTTTTAAGTCTCGACAACACAGCTTGAAAATTCTGAAAGCGATCGCCAAAAGAATAAGCTCAAAATCCGTTGTTCCCAAAAGGAAGCAAAAAGATCAGGGGTTGTATACAAATATGGTAGTACGTACAATAATGTGTACGCTACATTGGCACTAATCAACGGATATTTGAATACAGCCCCTCATCTTTTTGCTTTATTGATGTCTACTATGCTGTTCACACACCTGAAGTTTCGGGATATTTCCTCGCGTATATTTTTCTAGATATTTAACAAAACGTTTAAAATCGCAAGTGACCGATCATCATTGGCCATATAGTGTATGAACAAGCAGCATAACATGGCTATCTCATTTCTTTCAAATTTTATCGAATATCAAAGTTTTAAAGTTAATTCTCATTCACCCTGTATTTGTTTGTCTATCTAGATTTCATTCATATGCCCATTGAAGAAGAATTTAAATATTCAGTAATTCCATTCACAGTTGTCTTCACAATAACAACATATAAATAACATACTCTTTTTTAGCAAGTTTTCATCATAATATCCTGAATTAGATTTGACTGAGAGGCTTTTAAGTTTTGACTATGCCTCGTGGTTGACCCAAATATGTCCCAGTGTTTTTGTCAGATGGCTATAAAAAGCTACTAACCTTTAGGGTGTTGGAGTTTCACCATATGAGAAATTACTTTTATTTTGAAATTCTGCTTCCTGATTAATTTCACGTGATAGTGGTTTTTATTTATTTCCTTTCTAGAATGTGCTTTAGGCAGATATGTGAAGGATTGACTCCATCAATTAATAACAACACTTTCACTTTCTTTGTCTTCTTATATATATTTTTTTTTATGTGTTCATCTTCTATCATTATTTTGATGGCGAATTTATCGTCCAGTTGGCGAGTTTATAAAAAGCACTTATTCAGGGGTGGGGAATTATGCCATATTCTACTTGCCACTGGCGAGTAGATTTTCTAACCGGGTGAGTGAGTATTTAGCCTGTGTTTTAAAAACTACAGGTTATAGAAAATATACCAAACACATTTTTATATTTTAATATTTTAAACTTATTTTGCAACTCTCCCAGTCTACTTATAAGCATATAAGGTTTCTTGAAGGTTTGGGAAATGCAATTTTTAAGCACTGTCACTTAAAACATAATTTCACTTAACTCTGTTTTTGTATTTCTTGTTCTCGTAAGTTTTTCTGACATAGAAAACGAACTTTTGAAAAGGGGTTCTTAAAATGGTATTTCAAACTTACATGGGGTAGCATGACTTAGTGTAAGATATTTAGTTTTTCATTAATATCCTCTTCCTTCCCTTCCCCGTAACCAGCGCTAGGAATGTTTAATAATTTTTTGACAGTGATTCTAATTATATTGCTGAAACTACTCATACGCAAGTTCATGCACAACCTGCGACTAACGAGCAATCTGCCGTTATCATTTATTATTTACCCCCACGTTATCAAAGACCTGTGACAGATATACAATAGCGGCACTGAAGCAGCCAAAAAAAGTTCCAGTCATAGGCAAAAATAAACTATGTAGAGGACGGAAGAAAACAAGATAGAGTATCATAACGCAGGACAGAATTTCATAAACAGACTCATTACTTTTCGATGAAAGGGAAATAAAATATAAATTATTAAAACGAAATCCGGAAAATTTTCCACCAGCTTACAATTGAAGAGATATTACGATTATTAAAGAACTTGTCTCTACGTTCATAAGTTATGTATCTCCTAAATCAAGCTCTTCAAAAGAAATAGAGAAAACAATCATTGATTGAAGAAAATATATAAGTTGAGCATTTGTTAGCTATTTGATGCGAAGGAACAACTGCGAACGCCGGGAGGAAACAAAAGTGTTATTTATGCGCATGAAAATAGATTGGGAAGATCATTACGGTGGATAATTTGTTTGTATTCCACATGAATAAATTACTACTTTGACATTTATTTGCATATCTTGACGTTAGTACATCAAGACTAACAAATATTTTCTGGAAGCATTGATAGTTTATTTGAAAACTGTCGGGGAAAATCTTACATCAAGTTTAAAGAAATTGCTCGCCAGTTATTAAAAATATCTTTGAAAAATTTAGTACAGTCCAAATATATATCTATTCGATATAGTATCTGTGTTTATATCAAAGGTATTTCAAGACGATTCGGATGTAAAATCACCTGGTAAAATGTCTCACGCAAGATGATCTCCGCAGCTGATCGAATTCTTCGGCTGTATGTTAAAAATTAATTTCTCTCGGAAAATTTAAAAGTTTAAGTAACATATGTTAAAGTTTACGGTCCAATTTGGTGTAAACTTGCGTTCCCACTTGCGATCCCACGGCATTTGCGGACGTCGATTCGGATGTTCGATATATATTAGATGAACAGAAATCTATAATTAATCCTATTATAGAAAGAAACTGCTATTTTGATCATTTGAGAATTTATTGTTTTCAGTGCTAACGTTTTGTTTTCAGTATTGTTTTCAGTATTGTTTTCAGTGCTAGTTTTCAGTGCTCTACGCACATGTCAAGGAAATTATTGCTGCTCTTCGCATCTTAAATCCTCAACAAGCCAAAAGTAAGAAAGTTGTAATTTTTCGACTTTCAAAAATGAATTTCTGTATCAGTGTACTACGTACTAATGGACTGTCAAAGAAAAAAAAACAACAAAAAAAAAATTACCGAATCTCCGATGCTAAGTAAATGTATCAAATGAGAATTTTATGATTTTCGTTACTCAAGATAGTAAAAACATATTACTTATTCTGCGAGTGTCGTACCACATTCAAGCAGTTGAAAGAACTGTTAAGGGTTTCTCAAATCCAAAAGGGCAACTTTCTGACATAAGTTTTAATTTATTTTTGTTCGAAAATCCATGAAACTTGCTGGTGTTGTTGTTCAGAAACGATGTAATTGAGCTGTTCTTTTCCATTTTTTTGCAAACGCAATAGATCTTTCAGAAAAGAGTGTCAAAGTGGGAGTTTTGAACCGAATTTCCGCGCGCGAAGGAAGAAAGAGCACTCAAGAGTGGGCGAAAAACGTGTTTGTTACGTGATCAAAATAGCTTAAAACACAATAGGTAATTGATTGATCAAAAAATGGATAAAAAAAGCAGCTCGATTCCAAATCGCTTCCTTAGTCAGACTTTCCAATTTTATACCTTTCCGTTCAAAAATGAATTTGTAAATGTGTCAAAATGTTTTGCGCTTGTTGAGCAGAGCAGTTAAGAACAGCCTTAAGATAGTAACAGATAGACCGGGAGCAGACTGCACAAACCATCACTTTATCGAGTTGACGGCTGAAATTTCAGAATTAGTTAAAATTCGATTTGCATATTAAAATGCAACGGATGATACAGTGTCATATCTTGGTGGAAAACACCTACAAATCCGATTTTAGTGGTTGACTGGTAGTTTTAACATTGTGTTTTCAGCTCCCAGTCCTCCATGTTTTCGTACCTTTGGGTGCAGGAAAACACAATGATAAACCTACCGATAAACCACTAAAATCGGGTCTGCTGGTGGTTTCCACCAAACCATGACATGACAGATCACTTGCATTTTAATATGCTAATCGAGTTCTGTCTAATCCTGGACTTTGAGCGGTAAGCTCGATGAGGTGATGCTCTTCGGTCTAAGAGGCTTCAAAGCAGGGTTGGGTTTTTGACGTCAAAAAGTGGTTTTTGACATGACAAGCGTCAAAAACTGGTTTAAACTGTCGAAAACTGTCATAAACTGGTTTAAACCGTCGAAAACTGCCAAATACATGTAACTCGCTAAAACATTTTAACAATAGATAAACATTAAATAAGTCAATGATTTATGTGATCTTTTATTGAAATTTAATAATTTAAAAAATATATTATTTGCAATAAAATATATATATATATATTTTTTTTTTTTTTGGATTTTTCAACCAGAAGAAAATAATTTTGTACAATTAAATAATCCGGATCAATTTTACCACACAGCATGCTGCAGAACACCACATGTTTAGCACATTTATTTACACCCAAAATATTTTTGAGTTTAGAGTGTATGAAGCGTTAGAAAATAGTCTGTCTCTTAATTGATGCTGAGCTAGTAGGACTTGATAGCAAACGCATTGCTAGATGAGCAAGTTTTGAAGCAGGCTCAAAAAGCTGTTGCATTTAGTGACACCTTTCCACCAAACAATGGAGTCCTACCTATAGCACTGAAATAAGAAGACTGGAAAGGGGATTCTTTAGCTTCATACACAATCAGTATGGGTAAGCATCCATAAACTCTCTCCGTAGCTCAAGCGCGAGCTGAATCAACTGATACAGCAGTCAACCCTTGCCCCTGATGGTTGGGATGCAAAGTATAAGCCAAACAATGGTATGGTTTCATGATTTGATCCCTTCTATTATGCACTTTTTCAATATGGGCTTACAGGAATTTTCTTTTAGATGACCGAGCCAATTTTGTTCAGTTTTAAAATCGAAAATATTTTTATATATTGAAAGAAAGCATGTTTTAAAAAGATTTTGACTTTAAGCTTTTTTTTTTAAATTACTTCTCTTATTTTGTAAATGTTTAAAATTAATAATCCAATTTCAATTTTGAATGGAATGGTTATTGCCTAGACTAGAATAACATTGATGCACATTATCTTGTTATACATACAAAAAAATCTACACTTTTCTAAGTTTTTTTCCCCCATAAAAAAAGCTAGCTAATGCTTTAAGCTCTCAGGAGTAAGCGAAATTAAAACGATTTTAAGTAAGAGAAAAATGTACAGCTCAGGTGAGCTTAATGTCTACTTTTTAGAAAAACACAATTTTACAAAAAAAAAAAATAAATAAATAAAATAAATAAAAATTTTACCCTGTTAGAAAGTTGTACTTAACAATAATACTTTACTATGTACTAATTACTGATATACAGTAATAGTGAATTTAAAATATTACATGTAATGTTGTCAAGTGTGACATTTAATTTGAATTTTTACAGATCAATTTAGTATTTGAGGTTTTTGACATGACGGTTTAAACTATGGTTTAAACCCGACATAAACTGACACATGTCAAAAACCTGCCAACCCTGTAATTATTACTAATACTATATACTAATTATACAATTACAGTAATAGTGAATTTTAAATATGACATCTAATGTGTGACATTTAATGTGAAATTTTACAGATCACTGTAAGTATTTGAGGTTTTTGACGAGGTTTTTGACAAGGGGTTTTTTACATGACGGTTTAAACCGCAGTTTAAACTGTCAAAAACTGACATGTGTCAAAAACCTGCCAACCCTGCTTCAAAGTCATTATATCAAATTCAGAGAGAGGATGTTTTATTAAAACATCTATTGAGTCTTGTAAGTAATGTAATCAAGTCTAGTAGATAAAGTAATGTCAAAATTTAAAAATAAAAAGATTTTGCCATCTGACAGTAATTAAAGGATTAAGACTGTTTTCGTAGTAATGATTTCTTTTATCAAAATCTATTTTATGCACTGTGTTTTAGAATCAGCCTAAATGCTTGTTTTTGTAATCAAGTCTAGTAGATAAAGTAATGTCAAAATTTAAAAATAAAAAAGATTTTGCCAACTGACAGCAATTAAAGGATTAAGACTGTTTTCGTAGTAATGATTTCCTTTATCAAAATCTATTTGATGAACTGTATTTTAGAATCAGCCTAAATGTTTGTTTTTCTACTTTCTGAGGATACATTTTTTCTGATTTGTATAAAATTTCAAACTATTTTCATAGGCAGATAATAATGCAGAATGACAATAAAAATTCATATGATTTTCAAAGATCGTTAAATATATCTTAATCTCTGTTTGAAAATAATATTGTGTCTGGAATAAACAATGCAACTAACCGTATAAAAGGAGACATTTCTCAGTTTTCCGAAAATTCAACCTAAATCTGGAAGCTGAAGGTATTGTCCTATCGCTACAAATTCTTACGCTTATTTTGGTCATCAAAATATTTTATCGCTATAATATTTCGGTTCCTGAACAGAAGTTTCTAACATGTATTCGTGACCCACTATACTATACATATAAACGCATACGTTTGCATCATCAACGGAGTTCGTAACTATCCATATTTTCGAAATTATCAAAAATTATAAAATATTGTTTCATAGATATCCCATATTTTTGTTATATATATATCCGACATTTTCAAAATTTTAAATATTTTCAGACTTAGTTTAAATTAGAAACTAAAACATACTGCAATTAAAAAGAAAACTTGATAAAACAATATTTTAAATGACCTTTTCTTTCTTTATTTTTTCACTTAATGCAATTGAAGATAATCTAATTGAAAACAGACACAATTTGCTTTTCTCGCTCATCAAAAAGCAAAGTATAGGATTCAGTGGTAACAACACATTGTTGTTTTATACAACAAAATTTTAAATACAAAATAAATTTTTTAATTGAAAAAAATGAGCATAAATCTAAGCTTGTCTGCTTCTTTAACCTGTTGTGCAGTTTAAACTGACCTAAACCAAAATCACAAAAGATTTTTTTTCAATAAAACTGTAAATATCTTATTATTTAAATCAAACGGTTTTACTTTCAATGTCTGTTCTAAGTAAATATTATCTCATATCATTATTGGTTCTACATTTAAAAACTCAGCTTTAAACGTAAAGCTTGGAAATATTTTTATTTTTTCTTCCTTGTGGGGAGGGTTCTAAAAAAGTAACTGCCAGAATCAAAAGTTCTTTAGCTACAAAACAACACAGTCATGACAGATGCGAAATTCATTTACACTTGTTTTGACTAAAAATATCAAAAATATCATATACAATGATTTTTTGAAAATAAACATAAGATATGTATCACAATATATAACCAATTATATATATCACCAAACCTTGATGATTAAATGTAGCAGTATTTATGTTTGTAGACATAGGCATAATGAAATAAATGATAATATATAATAGATGCTAGCAGATGAGAGATAATACTATTAATTGATATACTTAAAGATATGTTAATGTAAGAATGATTGGTATTCCAGGTAAAGAAAATAAATAACGAATTTTTTTAAGAAAAATGGCATTTAAATCAATATATGTATTGACTTATTGGTCAGATATAAAGGACCAGTCATTAAAATACAAACATAGGATTTTTCATTAAGAAAAACTAAACCCTTCTCTTTATCTCTGGGAATTCTGTTAAAGAAATTCTCCGAGATATTAAGATTTGATTAGAGAATAAAAAATTCATTGTAAAAGGATTGCAATCTGAAATTTTGAATGTAAAATTATTGGTAAGTATTGACAAGAATAACATGATGCTAAAGGTTTTTGAAATATGTTTAAATCAGATAAGTAATTATATCTGTAATAATAATTTTTTTTTAGACTAAAATTGCTTTGACGCATATACTGCTTTCTTCTAAACTTTTACCATAAGAAGTTTTTTCTGCTGATATGATTAAAATGAATTACATTCATAGTGTTAGAATTTTTCCGCGCGTCACTTCTCAGTTTAATATTTAGCTGTCGATAATGATTTGTTTTTCTTTTAATTTAAACATTCAGCAAGTAGCTCAAATACTATGTGAAGAAAGTTTTTTTTTTTTTTTTTAACTATATGAACTCAATACATCACTTCTTAAAACAATGTATGTTTTTGTTTTATCTTTATTTAAAAAAAAATATGTATTGTGTTTTTTTTTTTTCTCAGCTTGAATACTAATATAAATTTCATTAGCTTAATGCACGTTGCTAAAAAAAAAAAAAAAAAAGCCAGCTTTACCGGTATATACTTAAAAATATGAATTATAAAGAAAACAGAAAATCTACTTAAAAAGAAAATCTACTTACAAAACGAACAGAATTTATTGATCAACAAATTCTACACAACTGTAGTATATACAAAAAGGATGATAACATGTTACTCACATGAAAACACTCAATTGTGACAACACTGATTTATATACATATGTACAGTGCGCTACCTGCGCGTGAATGAATTCTAATGTTTGTACTAAAAATTGCGATGATGATCTACTTTCTAAAGCTACTTTAATAGCCTCCATGTAAACCGCCATGGATGCCTCCAAAATTTTCAAATCCACCATGTCCATGTCCATGGACGAGTTCGGCGTGAGCAGATTGGCTATGGGTATGGACACTAAAATAGAATGATGAATATTGTCAGTAATATTTTTAAAAATAGTTATCAATAAACAAAAAAAAGAATAATAATAATAATAAAATCGGAAATTGTGCTTCAAACGTGGCTAATGATGTGCGTTCGTACTATAACTAGTTTTATAAATATTCGGATCTTGGTGCAATAGCTGTTGCACTCTTATGCAAAAATGCATGAATACAAAATTTATCACGATTCTATACATTAAATTCAGTAATACGGAAATAATAGGACTCTATCTTAAATAGGACGTCATCACCTTGGCAAGCTAGAATCATCACCTATCACGGGATATCATTGAATTAATAATGTTTGATAGGATATAACAGAATGAAGAAAACTTTTATTAATATCTTTTTAAGTTTTGATTCGATTTTCATAAAATTTGAAATGACTCGACAAAATTATGCAACGATTATACATATTAAATTTCAAACCATTCGGTTGAGTAGTTTTTGCGCTGTTATATGCGGACAGACGGACCAGATGACGACTATAGGTGCTATGTATTTATATAATTAAGAACGCACATAAAAAACTTAATAAAAAAGTCCGTACTTAAATAAATATTCAGAATTTTGTTAGGACACCATAAAATAAAAAACAAAGTGATGACGATTGCTTTGGACAATAAATAACTCAGTCTTATCGGGTGACAAAAATAAGATGCTGTTGTGCTGGCAATGCTGTTGTTTGCCATGCTGCATGCTTTCCAAGTGTTTTTAGAAACGATGAAGGATGATTATTTTTTTTTTCACTCTGAAACAATCATCGTTGTTGTACTTTCGATTATATGATAACCTAATACGGTTCTGAATACTTAATCCTTATCAATATATAACGATAATGTTTAAGTAAAAAAGAATCAATATTGGAGTATCAAATAACATTCGATGCTTTTTTTAAAGGCATAGTTCAGGGTGTTTCTAAATGAATATCGGGGTTTTAACGCTTGGTAGTATTTATTACATAAAACTTAAAATTATAATTAAGCATTAATTATAATAGCAACTCAAACAGTTTTACCTACATGCTTATAAGTGTTCAATGTGAGCACCTTTCGTCACACGGCACACATCAAGTCGATAGCTCAGTTCTTCCCAAACGTTGATTAGTGTTTGTGGAGTAATTGTTGCAAAGGCAGCGGGTACTTTCAATCTGATAATACCATCTACGGATGTTATTATCACTTAGGAGATCACATCTGAACTTAATCCAGAACGCATGTTGCACAGTAACTACAGATTCGGTCTTTGTAAACTGCAGAACACAAAATGCTTGCTGTTCACTAGAAGCCATTTTTGCTACTAGCGCTTTCTTACGGATGACGGAAAAAACATTGCGTGCGCATGCGCATGCCCAGGTATCAACGAACTGTTTAAGTTGCTCTTTCATTTTATGTATTAAATATAATTTTAAATTTTATATAATAGATACTACAAAGCGTTAAAACCCCGATATTCATTTAGAAACACCCTGTATAATCAATGTCGTAATTTACTTTTATTTGTTAATTTATTTATCTTTCCTGAATAAACATTACGGTGGACAGCCACATCTCTTTTTCTTTTTTTTTTTAAATATTAAATACGAATACATATAGAATTTCGGTGATAAAAATAATAATAATAATAATAATAATAATAATAATAATAATAATAATAATAATAAAACTTCACATAATCTACATGGAAAAATAATAATTGAAAGAAATACCAATTACCAAGCGTCTTTTTTTCGTTTCTTTATTACATTTGATGCTTTTATTGCTTAAGGGGACCGGGAAAGCAAAATTCAACCAAAAAATCGATTATTTACTTTTTTATATCTTTAAATAGTTTAAACTTTTATCTTTCCAAAGATGTATCACACATGTTTATATATAAAAAAAAATAAGTGTTGAAATTATTCATTCTTTCTAAGAGTACTTCACAGCTTAATGGCCAATTAAATCTTTAATTGGCTTTTTCTCAAAACTTGGATTTTTCATGTTTATGTTCCCTTTTTTCAATTACCCTTTAAACTTAAGAACTCAGACTTGTTTTAATACTTATATTAAGTTATATTGTATACTTTAACACAGGTATTTAATGATTTGTTAAGAATTATTTATTTTAGGCAGTGAAATCTTACCAAAAATGTTAATTTAAAAATAACTTTCAATAAATAATTAATAATTAATTTTGAGCTTCACTTAGAAAGAAAATGGTCTATTAAAATACGTAAATCATATTATTCTAACTACTCTAAAAAATCTAGACCTCTATCTTTCACCATTTCTGACAAAAAGGTACCTAAAGTTGATGAATTTAACATGGCGAAGATGGGGCTTTCCCGGTTCCCTTAAGTAAAGCATTAGAACCCTTCATCAATCTTTTCTTAATTTCACAAATTAGAATCCGTTGTCAAGGTTAGATGTCTTGCTTTTAAAATATGTTAAATATATGATGAAAAGTATTAAATATTTTCAATCAGGGATAAATAGTTATCCTCATTTAATTTAATTATTCATTTATTTATTTTTTATAATGCTTTAAATTTCTAACGACGTCATTACTTGCATTGCTATGCTTTCAAGCAATAAGCACTGTCGGCCAAAAAAAAAAAAAAAAAAAAAAAAAAAAATAGATAAATAAAAGAGAATATCCATACATTTTTAGGCGACAGTAGACATTCAATATCACAAAATTCGACTCAAAAATCGAAATTTTTAATTTTAATAATTATGAAAATAGATGCTCAAATTTATCTGATCCAAAAAGATTTTTGCGTCTTCGCAAAGATATAAATAAGCTTTTATATTTGCAAAAACTGTATATGCTTATACAGATTATTAGTTTTTTTTTTTTTTTTTTTTTTACTGAAAATTCTGATTTCTCAAAATTGAAAATTTTGCTCATTTCTAACTTTAATAAATGTTAGCCTAAAATGTTTCATTTCAGAGATACTTAAGTGCTGAAATTTATATGCATTTGAAAATATATAGCTACTTTTTTTAGGGAAAAAAAGCAAAATTATAAAAATATATTATTTCTGTTTATACATTAGCGAACTTTTACAATTCGTGACAACTTCCATTGTAATATATAATATGTGTTTCACAAATAAATACTGTCATATTTTATGTAAATGCAATGCGCATGGGACATTTTAAAATCTGACCAATTATTCGTTAATTTAAAATTTTAAACATTGAATAATTTAAAAACTTTTTATTATTTCAATAGCAAATTTTGAATTTAACTATTTGATATTGCTATTCACAAGTTACCCAATTTTAAAATGAATCCATTGAAAGTTGGAGGATTTGTTTTTAATGTCCACTGTCCCTTTAATCTACAGATTATGATAGGAAAAAAAAAACGAAAATAGGCATTCGAATGTAAATTATGTCTTCTTTTAATTTACGTTATAAATAAGAGCTGAGAGATAGTCTTCATAGTAAAGTTGTATCAAACTATGAAATTTTCAATGCAAACACCTAATTTTGACATAATATTTGGCTTTTTTATTATTGTTATCTTAGAATACCAAATGAAAAGTGATTCGTTCAAGTAGTTTACGAATTATGAAGGTTTAAGTTTGGAACTTCCACTGTTAAATGCATTTGTAATCGTTGCAAAACATATTGCAATGCTGACAGCTTTTTAAGCATAACTCAAAAACTACTTAGCGGAATGAGCTGTAATTTTGGAATCGCATATTTGAAGCTTCTAGAAATGGATATATGTTAAACAAATGCATAGGTTACAATTCATATTTGTTTCGAAAACTTATTTTGAAAATATATATATTTTTTAATTAATTAAAAATGTATATTGCAATCTATTATTTTTTTTTTTACAGAAAACGATTTTAGTAGCCTCAAACAATGAATCCAAAATTACAGCCCATTCTGTCAACTAGTTTTTGAGTTATGTTTAAAAAAGTACTCGCATTGCAGTCTTTCATCATTAAACGATAAAGGAAAATAGCATGTGTTAGAATTGCATGAAGCTTCATACGCGATAAAAAAATAAAAAAATAAAAAAATTACTTCTCAAAAATTGTTCTATAGAAAACAGCAGATAATAAAATGTCGGCCGATAAAAGAAATCCATGAATTCATTTCATATAAATAGCAACTGAAATTTTTAATTTTTTTCCGAGATTTTCCGAAAGCAAATTATACTGCGCTATCACACCGCGTAGTTTAAATTATTTTCATCCAGTGTATTATGCTTACATTGTCATTATGTGAAAGCGTATGACAATTGTTGTTAGTGAAAAGTCTAGTTAGAGGAGTTGTATCTAGCTTCTTCTTAACCTCTTCGCGACGAGAATACCATGCACTTATTTTTATATTTCAGCATTAGTAATTCCAAATAGAAATCTTTGAGTAATTTGAAAGCAAAAATTCTGTGATTAAGTAAGGCTAAATTTACTATTGAAAAATACTGGGAGGATTGTATGCACCTTATACGTTCGTCGAGGTGTTAACGGGTCCAATAATGAACAATAATTAATAATAATACAATAATGAATAGAACAATAATACAATATTTTATTAACTACTAGAAAACGAGTAGTAAGTTCATTAAATTTAATCAAATTTAAATATTACAGGTTAATTAAAGTTTGATTTATAACTATCAACAATGTACAAAATGTTTTTTGTGCAACTTTATAATTCACTTTTTAGTATTTTCAGTCAGTTTTTAGCAGTCGATTTTTTTTTTTTTAATAGTTATAAAAATTTGGTTTAAAAATTGATATGATTTTTGATTAAAACTTACGGATATTTAGCATGGCTGTGTTTGTTGAATTTGATGGGGAATGGCAATGGAATTGGAAGAGGCACAAATCTTGGTTTCAGAGATTTCGCAAGCAAATATGCGATGAGGTACCTTGCTCTGCCACCTGCTGCAACTTCTTGAGGAATAAACACCACACCAAGGATAGCAATGCAGGCAATCACACACAGAGTCTTGCAGCTGACCATGATGAACTTAAAGAAAAACAAAGATTAATAACAGAAATATTTTAAAGATACAAAAAAAAAGTTCAGATCCGTCTTATATTTTGCTGAAAAAAAATGGTTATGGTATTTATACTTACTTATTATAACTTAATTTTAATTATTGTTATTTGAATTCTAACTTATGACACTATAGACCTTATTCAACATAATAGCAATTAGATATTTTAAATTAAACTATATAACAAATAAAATAAAAAGTTTGCTTATCCAGAATTAAATAACCCTCTTTTATTACAGAGTTTTAAAAAAAAATCTAACATTTACAAGTTCAGATTTTAAAATAACATCTCTCTCTATATATACATATACATATTAAAGATCAAGAAATATTAAGTGATTTTTTTCTTAAGCTTAGAACGTTTAATTTAATAAGGGTTCAAATTGAATTTAAAACAAAAACCGAATGGTATAAGAAAATACATCATAAAAACATCTTTGTGCTTATAGTTACCCAAAAGCAGTCACTAAAACTTAATTTTATTGTTATAAAAAGAATTAATATCTGTTCTTTTCCGGTAACTCTAAAATACTTAAGACTCAAACAATGCTTATGAAGCTAGAAAAATTTTAATTACTGTTCCTATAAGTACTTAATAAGGCTGAACAGCTGAACCTACCCTTTTAAACTTAATAAGGCTGAACCTACAGCGGTCAGTCAGATCTCAAATTTCCCTCGCTAATGTTAAACGTATTAGAGTGAAATGCATTCTTGTTTTTAGAAATTTTCTCGGGAACTTCATACTTTTTACTTCTTTTTTCTGTGTACTCTTTTTAAAAAATGCCTCCTTTTTTTCCCTTAGTTGCCAAAATATTTTTTAAATATAGACTTAATTTATTATTTAATGTGTTAAAATCTTAGGAACTGTGAGTAAAATTTTAACACTTCAGATAAAATTAAGCATATATTTAAAAAATATTTTGGCAACAAAAAAAAAAAGAGACATGCTTTAAGAAGATTACAACAGTAAAAAAAGAAAAGTAAAAAATATTGATTTACTCAAGATGTATTTTAAAAATAAGAATGCATTCCACTCCCATAGGTTTAACATTTGCGAGGGGAATTTGACATCTGACTGACCATATTCCTTAAAGTGGACTTCGAACCACTAAGTGCACATAATCAAGAACCGGATAATCATTGAATTCCGGTAACGGAACTCAAACCTGCTACTTATCTATTACGAGTCAGCAACTTAACCATTAAACAATAAGACTGACTTTCAGTCTAGGCGATTAATTTCGTTTTAATTTTTAAACTTAAACAGCATATGGATGAAAATGAAGTATCCAGTTATATGATAGATATGTAAACACTTGAAGTTTCGTAAACTTAGTAAAAAATGCAAAAGTCACAAACAAGACTGTGTTCAATAATCACCACTTTGGAACTTGAAGATGAATCTAGCCTAAGTAAAAAGTGATCTCTGTACTTGAACAGATACGATGTATATCCACTTGAAACTGGCTTACTTGAAGATGATTTCTTGAGAATTATCCTAATTCAATTGATGCTTTTGTAGTCAGAGCTGGGAGTATTTAAAGCTATTTGCACTGGTAGGAGATGTATCTACAATGATCAACTGTGATATTTGTCACACTTTTATACTCTTTGCGATCACAAGCTGAATACAGTATTATCCATGTTTTGTTTTTTTTCTATAGCTCGTACACTAATTGTAAACCCTTCCTACAACTAGAACCTTCTCGAAAGCCCTTTGGCAATCAAAACATTTCAAAATAACAAGATCACTTCCATAAGAAGCGTTGGAAGATCTAAAAACGGAAAATAACATCAAAAGAAAATACGAGACTTATCGGCAACCCTGGAGGAAAAAAAAATAGAGAAAGTCTTTTGTGCTTCATGGAAAAGAATTTTGAAACATATTTTTTTGTGTATATTATTTTTTTTTTCCGGTGATTTTATCCCTGTCTGTTATCTTTGATATTTTGCTCTAGTTTTAGCTCAAAATTTAATACGTGGTTACTCCATCTCGTTCTGTTGGAACTTTTTATGAAAGTTTCTTCCTGTGTACGTGAACTTCATATACAGTTCCCTTTAATACTTATTTCTCTAAAACATCTTATTCTTCAGGTTCATTTAAAAAAACATGAAGTAAATTTTTAGTTATATTTATTTTTAACATCCATTTCACAATCGTTTCTGATGCAGTGTTCTATAAAACAGTTATTTGATTTGAACATATAGAGATTTTGTTGACATGAGCTCAGTTTTAACAGGATTTGTCTTTATTAGTAAATCTTGAGATCAGAGGCCTCAATTAAAGTCGGATTATCCATTATGCTGAGTAGTCTGGAGCCTAGGGGCCCGTAAGGAAAGGGGCCCCTGTGCTAAGATTTTCTTTCAGATTTTTTTCTTCATAATGGACTGATATTTTATGCAAAAGAGAAATGATGCGCAATATTCCTTGTTTCATTCATTTATTGAATCTTCTAGGTAATTAATCTATAGATATGCATTCCAAATGTTACTTCCCTTTAATTTTTTCGACATTCTTGCAATTTTTCAGATTTCAGTTTGTGGCGCAGTTACACGCCGAGGCAGTTTTTGTAATCACAGCTGTCAGCGTCTGTGGTATGATACCTTTTAAAGAAACTATTAAGATCCAATTAAGCATTTTGTTTATTTTTCGCCCTTAATTTTTTAGCACCCTGGGCGATCTTCCGACCTTACCCACGTATTTTAGTAAAATGCATTGCTAAACTGAGAAACTTCTTTTGAGATTAGAGACTCCATATAAATTTTTATATGAAAATACATTAATTTTTACATTTACTTACTGTAATTTTTTTTTTACATTTACTTACTATAAATCCATTCTGAAAGAAAAAATGTATTAAAAATGAATATTTTCTAATGTCTATATATAAAATCTTCTCAGAATTGCATAATATTGCGTGATTCAAAATAGAGGATACGGCGATTATCGTTTAAACCACTGATGATAAACGTTCATCCAATTGCAAAAAAAACTTACAAATCAAGTATATATATATTTTTTTTAAAGAAAAGTCTGTATATATATTAAAATACAAATTTATATGGCCCCTAGATCCTAATAACTTAAGTTTAGAAACCTATTGTTCAACACTAGATTAATATTAACACAATATTACAAAGTTAGCTGGGTGAAAGAGTTCGACCATAATCGTCCCGGATAGCTGAGATGGCAGAGCACTGGTGGCTTCAGCCAGGAGGTCCCGGGTTCGAATCCTGGTCCGGACATTTTTCGCCCAGTTGGAAATTTACATCTAATACTATTGTTCAACGTCTAGGAAGGCAATTTTTAAAATCCCGTTTCTTTTACGACAAAAAGTTACCGAATTATGACATTTTGAATTTATGAAATTTCAACGTTTACCTGCATTAAAAGTACTTATTACCATCTTTAGTGCCAGAAAACACTGAAGTATTTCGCTTTGGAGAAGAAGAGGGGGTTCTCAAAAAAGTCTAGCCAAGAGGCCCGGGAGGTAGTTAATCCGTATCTGTCCTCAACGTCAATTTTGAAATATATTTTAAATAATGTTAGCTTATATTTATTTTCTAAGCATATAAACATTTACCAAAGGTTCAGAAAATCTAACTTTCCAGAATTGTTATATTACACATGATTCTATAAAATCATGCTCTTGAAATGCTTATTGTTTAAATATTTTAGAAGAGACCCTCACCCGTGTATCTCCCGTTGTTCCATTGAATTTCTTATCTAACCTCCTGAAATCCGCAAATGAATAATGTTAGATTATATGCATATTTCTAAGCAAATAAAGATTTCCCAAAGGTTCAGAAAATCTAACTTTTCAAAATTGTTATATTACACATGATTCTATAAAATTATGCTCTTGAACTGCTTATTGTTTAAATACTTTAGAAGAGACCCTCACCCGTTATCTCCCGTTGTTCCATTGAATTTCTTATCTAACATCCTGAAATCCGCAAATGAATAATGTTAGATTATATGTATATTTCTAAGCAAATAAAGATTTCCCAAAGGTTCAGAAAATAAAATCTAACTTTTCAGAATTGTTGTATTACACATGATTCTATAAAATTTTGCTCTTGAACTGCTTATTGTTTTAAAATTTTAGAAGAGCCCGGAAAAATAAATCATTGAAACAATTCATTCATTGTGACTTTCCCGATTACGAAATATTTAGTAAAAAAATTAAATAAAATATAAAATGGATACCCCTGAAAAGTTATACACTTTTATTCTATTGAATTTGGACTATAAACAGTTGGAGCGTATAACTGTATGAAATCGTGTTTAATATAATAGAGTTTTTAAATGCTGGATGTTTTAAAGCTTTGGAAAGCTTATATACTTAGAAATATACATATAATCTGACATAATAAAATTGCGGATTTCTGTATGTTAGATATTGTGTAATGTGAGATAAAAGTGTAAACTGATATTGAGGCCCCTGATCTGAAGATCTACTAGTTATTATTATTATTATTATTATTATTATTTAACGGCTGATATCTTTCTAAAATATGAAAATTTTAATAGCTGAAATAACGTCGGGTAATTTAGTTCAAGAAAAATTCGAGAAATAAATAAAAAATGTTTACATAAAATATCTTAATTTTTCTATTTTGAAATTAATAGCCTAAAACTGTCGTTTGTAAATAAAAGTGTAGCAGACTTGAGAAATTTTCATTAATGATATCTTTGTGTATGTGTGACGTATGTGTACTTGCGTTGCATTGACATCATTTTCATCTTCCTTGCAATTTTTAATATAAAAGGTACACTGTAAAAAAACCACTGTAAATTTGCCAGCACAAACTCGATTACAGTTGAATGTACTGTATCTTCTTTGGTTTCCTGACTATTTAAACATGAAAAATACAGTAGTTGCGTAAAATTAATAGTACAATGTACTGGTAATTTGGACGCATTTGGACGACAGCACAAACTACTGGAGTCAAATTGCCAGTACATTGCGCTGTTAATTTTATCCAACTACTGTATTTTTCATGTTTAAATAGTCAGTGTTCCGGCTAATTTTCTCACAGCTAATTAGCCAGCGCATGCTCTATTAGAACTGCCTACTTTTGAGCTGAAACAAATTAATCTTGTTGTTGACGTTAGAATTCTTTAGATGTAATTTGTCGAATGTCAGTTAATAGATTTTTATGTTCCGTTTTGTAATTAAATGTTTGTTTTGTGCCGTAAAGAATGTTGATTATTCGTAAAAATAAGTTACACTGAACCACCGTTGATACTAGATTTGATTTGAAATGAATGCTTAGACTAAATAGAAAAGAAAATGAATATTTGTGGTGTATCGGCAGGGAAGTCTAAATGTGAAAAGATTACTGCGTAAATACTTTTGTTTTGTTTCGATTTGGAACTGGTGAGTGCTGATTTTTGTTATTATATTTTATTTTTTGAAAATGAATGAAAATAAAGAACGAAAGACGCATCGAACACTATTAAATAAGCTATTTGAAGAAATTGAACAGTATTTAGCTAGTAATGCATATTCTTTAGAAAATTTACAAGAATTAGTCGATAAGGTAACGTTAAATGTAAGACTATTAAGGATCATGATAACAACATTTTAAGCCTAATAAATGCGAAAAATGTCGAAAATGAAATATTGAATATTGATGAATACGACCAGAAAATAATAACTTACAGAAATAAATTAAACTTTAAAATTAAAAGTTTATCTTCTAATGCAGATATTACACATAGTAATAACATTGATTCAGTGCGAACATGTCATGCTGCTACTAAACTAAAAAGAGTAAAATTACCAAAGCTACAAATAAACCGATTTTTTGGGGAACAAGACAAATTTTTAGAATTTTGGAACCAGTTTGAGTTAGCGATAGATAAAAACCCAAATCTAACAGAAATCTAAAAATTTACGTATTTGAAAAGTTTGGTTTCAGGAGCGGCTGCAAACACGATTAATGGTTTTGGATTAACTGAAAATAATTATGCAGCGGCCGTATCGCTTTTGAAGCAAAAGTATGGTAGACATGACATGCTCGAACATGCTCACTTAAACAATTTATTAAATATGAACGGTTTGAAAAGTTCTTCTGACATTGGTGGATTAAGAAAGTTATACGATAAATGTCTAGTGCAAATTCGGAACTTAGAGTCGTTAGGTGTAAAACCTGATACATACAGTGGGTTACTTTGACCAATTTTACTGAAGTTAATACCCCCAGATTCGACCGTGGAATTTAATAGAAATCTAAAAGACGGAGAAATGTGGGATATAGATAAACTTATGAATTTTCTTAAAAATGAAGTTGAAAGTAGAGAACGCGTATCAACTCTCCATGACTTAGATGGTAAGAAATCATTTTCTAATGATAATAAATTTGAATATAAACCAAAATTTACAGATAAACAATTGAAATGTAAGCCGCGATATCAATTTAATACTAAAGGATATAAACAAAATAGTGTTCCAGCTACTGCATTAATGGCTTCAGTAAATAAGAATTCGCGTTTTTTTTGTAAAAGTGTTGATCATAATAGTGAAATGTGTAAGTCTTTAACCATTGATCAGAAGAAATAAATACTAAAAAGGCAGGGAAGATTCTTTTTATGTTTACAGTGCAAACACAGAATTAAAGACTGTGAGAATACCAAAATGTGCTATATTTGTGGTAAGAAACATAATAAGGCTATTTGTTTTCAATTTGGAAATGATTCCAAAATAAACGTTGATAAAAGTGCAGTATCTATTTACCATTGTGGTAACAATTCCACTAGTAATGTACAGAATGAAAACACGCATTGCAACATATTTTTGCAGACTTGTTCTGTTATAATAAAAGATCCTAAAAATGATAATAATGAACCAGTTCGTGTCTTATTAGATAATAGTAGCATGAGAACATTTATAATTCGCGACATTTCTCAAAAATTACAATTGCCGGTTATTAGAAAAGAAATCTTATCTGTTTATGCTTTTGGAGCCGAAAGGACAACTGAGAAAACTTATAATGTAGTAAAGGTAAAACTTGTAAATAGATAACACCCCTCTTTACACATTGAAGTTGAAGCTTTGGAAACAGATCAAATTTCCGCTGCTTGCTTACCCACTCCTGATAAATACATTAGGAAAACTTATAATAAATTAAAAGGTTTACAACTTGTTGATAGTTATGAATGTACTAGTAAAGAAATTGCAGTTTTAATCGGCACTGATAATTATTATAATATTATAAATGGCAGAATCAAAAGACTAAAGAATAATGTCGTAGCTACCGAAACCCTTTTTGGCTGGTGCTTACAGGGTTATACGGGGTCAGGCAATGAATTGTTCAGTATGAAAATTATCGTTGAAGAAAAGGATATATCCGGTCAAATCAGAAATTTTTGGCAATTGGAAAGTCTAGGAATTGAATCCGAAACTCAAAATGTTAGTAATATGGACGATGACATTACTGCTGATTTTCGGTCTAATATTATTTTTAAGAATAACCGGTATAAAGTGAAATTTCCATGGAAGGTAAATGTGAAAATGTCTCTTAATAACAATCGCGAAGTCGCATGCCGAAGATTTTTGAAATTGAGAACAACCTTTAGAAATGACCCTTTGTTATTCTCTGAATATAACGTTATTTTAGATAGTTATTTAGCAGACAATATTATCGAACGTGTTGATAATACATTTGATGTAAACTCATTTTACTTACCACATAGAGCAATAATTCGTGAAGATAAGTCCACCACTAAAGTTCGCATTGTCTTTGACGGAAGTGCCCATGCTAAGGGTGAACTGTCACTTAATGATTGTTTATATACCGGATTTAATCTCATTCCCGAACTGTTCAGCCTTTTAAACAAATTCAGAAACTTTTCCATAGCAATTACTGCAGACATTCAACAAGCTTTTTTGCAGATCGAGATTGATGAACTAGATAGGGACTTCACACGATTTTTTTGGGACGATGAACCATGAATTGATGATCCGGGTAAGGAATTTAAAATATTCAGACTAAACAAAGTGCTTTTCGGTGGGAAATCGAGTCCCTTTCTTCTGGCTGCTACCATCAAGCATCATCTTCAAAGGTATGTAGAAACATTTCCTGAATCTTTTGAAGTTTTAAATTCATCGTTGTATGTTGATGATTTTATAACAAGTCAACCGAATCTTGATTACGCATTTAAAATTAGTAAGGAAGCCTATGAAATATTTCAAGAAGCTAGTATGATTTTTAGAAAATGGAAAACCCACCAACATCAACTGCGTGAGAAATGGAAAGAAAATGGTTTACATATTGATGAAATTCCTGATAACTTAAATCTCACTAATTAGAATTTGATACATTCCAAGGTTTTAGCGGTTGCTTGGGACCCAATTAGTGACATGATTTCATTTACGACTAAAAATCTAGAAAATTTCCTCTCCAATAAACTTACTACTAAACGTTATTTATTGCAAACTGTTGGTCGAATTTTTGACCCAATTGGATTTATAAGTCCTTATACTATTAGAATTAAATGTTTCATTCAAGAAATTTGGTGTTTAGGACTTCATTGGGATGAAAACCTACCCAAACATTTAGACAATTTATGGAATGAATGGTTTGAAGAAATAAAAGATCTAAATTGTATTAGCATTCCCAGATATTATTTGGCTGATATTGCCCTTGATCAAGTTGATTATTTTGAATTACATAGTTTTTTAGATGCTTCAAAGAGGGCATATGGTACGGTAGTGTACCTTAGAGCAGTGTTAAAGAATAAGAACATTGTTACTAGTTTTGTGGCAGCAAAAAGTCGAGTCGCCCCTTTTAAAACTGTCTCTATACCTCGTCTGAAACTTTTAGGAGCCCTTTTGTCTGCTAGACTTTGTAATAAAATTGCTAAAGAATTAGCTTTTCCTGCAACTTGCTACTTTTGGACCGATTCTACGATTACTTTCTTTTGGATTAGAGGTGAGCTAGAAAGATTTAAAATGATTGTCAGAAATCGGATAAAGGAAATCAGAAATCTTAGTAATCCATTAAATTGGTTCCACTGTCCTGGAAAAGATAATCCTGCCGATCTAGTTACTAGGTGTTTGAAAGTTTCAGAGTTGAAAAATAACCATCTTTGGCCCCCAGTGGTTAAAGCAAGACAGATCTCTTTGGCCAAAATTGGATAATACATTCGATAAATTAGATATTTCTGAAGTTAAAGATCAGTTAGAACTAAAGAAAAACACTGTTGTAAAATCAACTATTGTAAATGAAAATCAGTTAAAGATTGATTTGATTAATCGATATTCTTCTTTTATGAAGTTAATGAGAATTGCTGCATGGTGTTTAAGATTTCTGAAAAACTGTAAATTGAAATCAGAAATTATAAAATATGATTATTTAGATACTTCTGAGTTACAGAATGCAACCAAGAAGCTAATAAAGATTGTTCAAAATTCCGCATTCCAAATTGAAATTCGATGTTTAAAGGAAAAACGTCCACTCCCAAATAGCAGTAAGATTTTGGACTTAAATGTATTTATAGATGCAGAGGGTGGAAGGCTGAAATTTTCTAATTTATCAGAATCGCAGAAACATCAAATACTTTTACCAAAGTCTCACTATTTTACTGATCTTTTAATTGATTATTACCATAAAAAATCCTCCATTCAGGTACTCAGACAACTCTATCTTTATTAAGACAATTTTATTGGATACCATATGGTCAAAGTCAAGTAAAGAAAATTATAAATAGGTGTGTGACTTGTCTTCGAACAAAACAGCAAACTCTTCAACAATTGATGGGTGACTTGCCCCGTGATAGAATTGTACCATCTAGACCGTTTGAGAAAACAGGCGTTGATCTAGCAGGTCCTATTATAACAAAACCTAATTTAAAACGTTCAAAGATAACCCTAAAATCCTATATTGCTATATTCATTTGTTTTTCTACCAAAGCCGTTCATCTAGAAGTTGCTTCGGACTTGACCACAGAAGCATTTTTAGCCTGTTTGAGAAGATTCATTGCTCGAAGATCTAAACCCTGTGTCATATGGAGTGATAATGCCACAAATTTTAAGGGTACTTGTGCTCTTTTGAAATCGTTCTATCAAATCTGTGCTTCGGAAGAAATTCAGCGATTTAGTGCTGAAGAACTAATTCAATGGAATTTCATACCCCCTGCATCCCCACATTTCGGCGGATTATGGGAATCGAATATAAAAACCATGAAGCGAATCCTCTTAAAGATAACTAAATCCTCTATCTTAAATTTTGAAGAGCTGTCAACACTTGTGACGCAAATTGAGGCAGTAATGAATTCAGGTCCGTTGACCCCCTTGTCTGCAGATGTTAATGATCTACAACCACTAACACCTGGTCATTTCCTCATTGGAGGTCCTCTTTTGAATGTTCCTGAAAATAATACTTTTTTAGACTCTTTACCTTTTTCTTCTATGTGGACACTAGTTCAAAGATTAAAAATGTAATTTTGGCAACGCTGGAGCCGAGAATAATTAAATGAGCTGCAAGTCCACAGTAAATGGAAAAAGTCCTCGCAAAATGTTAAAGTTGGACAGCTTGTGAAGGTTTGTGTTTATTGAAGGAAGGAAATGATAAGTTTTATCGACTGGAAACTAGCTAGGATTGTGAAAACTTATAAAGGTGATGATGGACATGTCCGTGTAATTGATCTCAAGACCTCTACAGGTATGTTATGTCGAAATATCACCAAAGTAGTACCTTTACCATTTTATGATGATGTTGGACAACCGTCCAACGCCGGGCGGGATGTTCCGGCTAATTTTCTCACAGCTAATTAGCCAGCGCATGCTCTATTAGAACTGTCTACTTTTGAATTGAAACGAATTAATCTTGTTGCTGACGTTATAATTCTTTAGATGTAACTTGTCGAATGTCAGTTAATATATTTTTATGTTCCGTTTTGTAATTAAATGTTTGTTTTGTGCCGTAAAGAATGTTGATTATTCGTAAAAATAAGTTGCACTGAACCACCGTTGATACTAGATTTGATTTGAAATGAATGTTTAGATTAAGTAGAAAAGAAAACGAATAGTCAGGAAACCAAAGAAAGATACAGTACATTCAACTGTGATCGAGTTTTTGCGCGAGATCAACAGTACTTTGTACTGTAAAAATGTCGTTTTTTTTTACAGTGTACAACATCAAGCATTTAACATTTATAAAAACTTTTAAATTGTTTTTAATAATATTTACGTATGACTTTATGAACTCAAAAAAGGTGAAAGAAATGTGGATCTAAAACTTGATGTGTATATATATATATATATATATATATGTACTGTGAGTCTGTCTGTATGTGACAAAAATTTTGTGGGCTCTCTATTTCAAGAACTAATGCACGGAATTTAATAAAAGTTTAGGTTTAGTTAGAGCTGGATATAAACAGATGCTGATTAGTTTTTTGGTGTAAATCTCTCGCCAGGTGGCGCTGCTATGCGGCATTTTTCATGATTTCCGCAATAGCTGTATCTCAAGGACTAATGCACCAATTTTCTACTCAAGAACTAATACACCTATTTTCATCTAACTTCAGATTTAGTTAGACGTTGGCATGAGTTGTTGCTGTTTAGTTTTTGGTATATATCTCTCAACCGATGGCGCTGCTATTTTGCGTTTTTCACGATTTCCACAGTAGCTCTATCTCAAGAACTAACGCACGAACTTTCATAAAACTTCAGATTCAGTTTTATGCTGACATAAGTTGCTGCTGATTCGTTTTTGGTGTAAATCTCTCAACAGGTGGCGTTTCTATTCTGCATCTTTCACTATTTTCATGATAGCTATATCTCAAAAACTAATGCACACAATTTATTGAAACTTCATATTCTGTTATACTATCACTTAAATAGATCCTTATTAGGCTTGAGTGTAATGTGGGGGCATTCCACGTCAAATCAGGCAGTAAAATATCAATATGTAACCCACCATCACAGATTTTAATGAAACTGCGTGTGTTTGTTCTTACTATTAAGATATGATCACCAGTAATTTTTTTTGCTCCTTGGTGAAATAGTTTCTGAGAAAAAATTGTCAAAATTTTGAAAAACTGCCGTCAGTTGGCATTCTTGATAGCTCGGTTTTCAAATGTAGCATGTCATATATATAATCATATTTCAATATCTACTCTACAAATCATCTTCAAATAATTTATGCACAATATTTAGGGTACGCAGCTTATGAAAAAAATATATTGTTACGCTTATAACATTTTAAGTGTGTCTAAAAAAATATTTAAACTTTGAAGTCGTTAATTTTTTATGAAAAATAATGCATTAACAAAAAAAGCATTATCAACAAAAGGCGGTATTTTTATTAAATTTATTTTTTATGGGAAATATACTTAAAGGTGTCCTTTACCTGATTCTGAAATAAAAATAGTGGGATTTTGGGTGTTTTTGGTAGTATTTCCTATTTAAAAATATTTTGAGGTGCATTTCATATCAAATCAAGCAGAGTCATTCCATGTCAGTTCCCCTAAGCCATTTAATCACTGTCACAAATTTCAATGAAATTGGGTTTGTTTATAGCTTATTTTAAGACGTAATCACCTTTAATTTTCTTGATCCTAAGTAAAATATTTTTTAAGATAAAAAATATCAAAATTTTGAAAAATTGTTTTAAATTTTTTTAATGACAGTTCGATATTTAAAGACTACATTAAAAAAAAAAAAAAAAAAAAAAAAAAAAAAAAAAAAAAGTCATTTCAATATAAAATCACTAAATAGGTTTCAAATAATGTATATGTGACAAATACTGTAGGCTGATTATTATTTCTTGTTTTTTATCATATTTAAACACTAAGAGTGTCTTTTATCTTATGAATTTTTAAAATCAAGAATTTTGTCAAAAATAATGTGTTAATCAAAAATTTATTATTAACCGAAGGTAGGGTGTTATTGCTTTTTTTTTAATTGTACGTAAAAATATCTTTTAAATGGTTATAAAATAAAAATAGTGAACATATGAGAAAAAATTATCAAAATTTTGGAAAAATGCCACGAGTTGCCATTAATGATTATTCAATTTTCAAAGGCCTCATTTTATATATAAAATCATATTTCAATAACTAATAAAGAAATCTTCTTTGAATAATTTAAGCAAGGTAAATAAAGTATGTAGATTATGAAAAAAATATTGCTGTAATGTTAAAAAATATTTAAATGTGTGTAAAAAATTGTATAATCTTTGAAATCAAAAATATTTTACAAAAAATAATGAAATTATTAAAAAATCTTTATCAATCAGAGGCGGAGTTTCTATGACTAATTTTTTAATTTTAAATTGTACATAATACTACATTATAACCGGATCTGAAATAAAAATAGTGGGATTTTGGTTGGTTTTAGTAGTATTTAAATCATATTTAAAATTATCAATATTTTCAAATGTAAAACCTATCCAATGTATCATCCCTGGAAATATTTTTATTTATACATTTATTTTATTTTTCAAATTATCTTTTATGTTCGCTTCTTAAGGAAAAAAATAAACAATATTGTTTTTTAGTAAAACTTCTAGGGCGAAGAGCAATTATCCCTTTCCAAAAAAAGAGAAAAATCACTAGCTCCTCACTGCCCAATAGAAATTTTCAAAATGACAGTCCTAATCTTTAAACTCATATTTGGCTGTTAATATCAAAAATTTAGCATTGAGCTGCTAATATTGAAAAAAAAACAAATTTCACTCTGTTGAAGAAAATTTTGACGTATTGTGCTTTAAACATATGCAAAAAATGCATAATCCATTATATTTATATCTTTCAAATAACTATATCTAAAAAAATATTTAAAACTTAATGAGTTGCACTTTTGTAACTTTATTCAGTTTCTAATGATATGTACCGTAATTTCGGGTGTATAGCCCGCAGATCAAACAATTCAGTTTGGACCCAGAAATTTTATTCAGTATTTGAAGACCAATATTTACTGTGATCTAAAAAGTTACATTTTATTTTTAAAAATTTCTGGGTCGAAACACGATTGTATGATCCGCGGGCTATACACCGGAAATTACGGTAATTTGATTTATTTCATCACAATATTGCTGAAAGATGGATTTTCAACATATATATGTGTGTATATATATCCCTGTTCTCAAACAAATTATTTAAAAATTATTCATTTATGTTTAATAAAGCATATATATATTGTTTATACACTTACAGAAAATACATATAGCAAATTTTATGATATTATGTCAATAATGTCTAAAAGTAAAGAACTTATCTAATAGTATGTAACAAAAAATTTAACATCTGGTGTAATGACAACAAAATTTTATAATTGTTTTACTTAATTTGGATGAATGAAAAAAGCTTACATGTTTATATTTTATTGAAGTACAGGTGAAAATGTCACAAAGACATACCTCAACAACCACTGAGTATGTCACATTCACACTACAGATGATTTTTTTTCTTTTTGATCTTTCGGGTTTGATTTCAGATGGTAATGAATTAATTAGTTTTGTTAGAAGTGTCATTGCAGTCAGCATATTAGGCTCACTATTTTTTTTTTATATAATTTGTTTTGATTGACTCGATGAACAACAATATTTAAAGGGACCATTTCATGACTTTTCAATTAAAAGCTGATTTATAAATTCATCATGTTGTTTAGTTATTATTATCGTCTTAAGATAATAAGTTGATATTAAAATTTTTAAATGCAGTTTATTTATTATTTGAACAGTTGAAAGTATTTTTCAATAAGAGTGCGGGCTGTTGATTTTAAGTCGGCTGTTGAGCAATGTAGTGTTGGTAAAGGAACTGGTACTATTTAATTTAATTTTTATTGCTGTAAATAATATTTGTTATTTTATTATTGTATGTATTATATTTAAGCAAGAGTAGAAATACACGATATCGTAGTCATTTTAGTACATCTTAGCATGAAAAGCTTCAATATTTATCATTAAACATTCACATTTTATGAAAATTTTGTTAAAATTGCTCATATTTTCACTATTTTTATTTTATAACTATTGAAAAGATATTTTTACGTACAATTAAAAAAAGTAATAACAGCCTGCCTTCGGTTAATAATAAATTTTTGATTAACACATTATTTTTCACAAAATTCTTGATTTTAAGAATTCACAAGATTAAACACACTCTTAGCATTTAAACATGACAAACAACAATAAATAATAATCTGCCTACATTATTTGTCACATATACATTATTTGAAACTTATTTAGTGATTTTATATTGAAATGACTTTTTTTTATGCAGTCTTTGAATATAGATCTGCCATTAAAAACATTTTTTAAAAAATTTCAAAACTTAGATATTTTTTTTATCTTAAAAAATATTTTACTTGTAATCACCTTTAATTTCCTTGATCCTGTCTTAAAATGAGCTATAAACATACCCAGTTTCATTGAAATTTGTGACAGTGAATTAAATATCTTAGGCGAACTGACATGGAATGACTCTGCTTGATTTGATTTGAAATACGCCTCAAAATATTTTTAAATATGAAATACGACTAAAAACACCCAAAATCCCACTACTTTTATTTCAGAATCAGGTAAAGGACACCTTTAAGTATATCCCCCACAAAAAATAAATTTAATAAAAATACCGCCTTTTGTTAATAATGCTATTTTAGGTAATGCATTATTTTTCATAAAAAAATCACGACTTCAAAGATTAAACATTTTTTTAGACACACTTAAAATGTTATATAAGCGTAACAGTATTTTTTTGCATAAAATACGTACCCTATATATTATGCATAAATTATTTGAAGATGATTTGTGGAATAGATATTGAAATATGATCATATTTATGTCATGCTACATTTGAAAATCGAGCAGTCAAGAATGCCAACTGATGGCAGTTTTTCAAAATTTTGACAATTTTTTTCTCAGAAACTATTTGACCAAGGAGTAAAAAAAAATACTGGGAATCATATCTTAATAAAAGGAATAAACACACGCAGTTTCATCAAAATCTGTGATGGTGGGTTACATGCCTGCCTGAACTGACATGGAATGACCCTGTGTCGTTTTTATGCTCTTAGGATTGGAACTTTTGATTGCAGACGTGTAAGAAGGTGGTGGTGCCGAAATTCGATGATTTGTTTGAAAAATTCGATGCTTATATCTCCTTTCACTAAACGTGTGGATGTTTTTTTATACATATTCCTACCAAAAAGGGTCAAATGACCCCTATATAAAAAGTTATTTATTTTACGATGTTGCGCGAAAAGTATACTAGTTAATACACTTTGGTGTACGTGTCGTAGACTAATTAAGAAATCAGGTTCTTTGCAAAGAGCCTAGGCTGTTTGAAAAGAGGCGGGCTAATTTGAAGAATCGTCTCTCTTTTTCCAATTAGCCTGATATTTTTCAGGCTTATTGCAAAAAGCCTAGACAGAGTTAGGCTAACTGAAAAATGACCACTTATTTCCCAATCAGATTAAATTTTTTAGGCTTATTAACCCATAACCCGACTTGAACCCGAAAAATAAATTACAACAGACTGTGCCCCGATTCAAGCAAGACAAAATAATTTCAGTCTACACGCAACCCGACCCGAACCTAAAAATTCCATTAAAAAAAAACCCGGAATCTAAACCGAACCAAATCTGAAACCGACAAAAATGTTCCAATGAACCATAACCGATCCGAGCAAGACAAAATAATTTCTGAGGCCATGCAACCCAACCAGAACCAAAAAATTCAATTTAAAAAAAAAACCCGAAATCTGACGCGAACCAAACCTGAACCAGACTAAATTATTCCAAACAACCATAAATGGATCCGAGCAACACAAAATAATTTCCGTGGACATGTTACCCAACCCGAACCAAAAAATTCCATTTGAAAAAAACCCGGAATCTGAACCGAACCAAATCTGAACCCGACAAAAATATTCCAGTGAACCATAACCGTTCCGAAATAATTTCAGAGGACATGCAACCCGACCCGAACCTAAAAATTCTATTTGAAAAATAAAACCCGAAATCTGACGCGAATCAAATCTGAACCCGGCAAAATTATTCCAAAGAACCATAAACGGATCCGATTTAAATAATTTCCGTGGACACGTTACTTGACACGAGCCTAAAAATTCCATTTGAAAAAAACCCGGAATATGAACCAAACCAAATCTGAACCCGACAAAAATATTCCAATGAACCATAAGCAATCCGAGCAAGATAAAGCGATTTCTGAGGACATGCAACCCAACCAGAACCTAAAAACTCAATTTGAAAAAAAACCCGAAATCTGACGGGAACCATATCTGAACGCGACAAAGTTATTCCAAAGAACCATATACGTATCCGACCAACACAAATTAATTTCCGTGGGCATGTTACCCGACACGAACCTAGAAATTTCATTTGAAAAAATCCCGAAATCTGACCCGAACCAAATCTGAACCCGCCAAAAATATTCCATTGAACCATTACCCGATCCGCGCAAGGCAAAATAATTTCTTAGGACATGCAACCCAACCAGAACCTAAAAACTCAATTTGGGAAAAAAACCGAAATCTGACGCGAATCAAATCTGAACCCGACAAAGTTATTCCAAAGAACTATAAACGCATCCGAGTAACACAAAATAATTTCCTTGGACATAGCCGACCCGAACCTAAAAATCCATTTGGAAAAAATCCCGAAATCTGACCCGAACCAAATCTGAATCCGACAAAAATATTCCATTGAACCATTACCCGATCCGAGCAAAACAAAATAATTTCCGTGGACACTCACCTCAACCCGAACCGAAAATTTCATTTAAAAAAAAGGACGTTTGAACCTGACAAAATATTCTAAAGATCGATAATCCGATACGACCAAGACAAAATAATTTCCGTGCACACGAAACCGACCCCAACATAAACATTCCATTAGAAATAACCCGAACCAAATCTGAACCCGACAAAAATGTTCCAAAGAATCATAACCGGATCCGAGCAAGACAAATCAATTTTCGTGGACACGCAACCTAAAAATTCCATTTGAAGTCAACCAGAAACTGGATTCAAACCAAATCTTAACTCGACAAAAATATTCCAAAGAACCTGTTCCGGTTAATTCTCTAAACAGCTAGTTAGCCAGCGCATGCTCTATTAGAACTGTCTACTTTTGAACTGAAACGAATTAATCTTTTTGTTGATGTTAGAATTCTTTAGATGTGATGTGTCGAAGGTAACTTCATAGATTTTTATGTTCCGTTTTGTAATTAAATGTTTGTTTTGTGCCTTAAAGAATGTTGATTATTCGCAGAATTATATAACACTGAACCACCGTTGACGCTAGATTTGATTTGAAATGAATGTTTAGATTAAGTAGAAAAGAAATTGATTATTTGTGGTGTATCGCGCCGACAAGTCTAGGTGTGAAAAGGTTACTGCGTAATATTTTTGTTTTGTTTCGATTTGGAACTGGTGAGTGTTAATTTTTGTTATTATATTTCATTTCTTGAAAATGAATGACAACAAGGAACGAAAAATGCGTGATACGCATCGAACGCCATTAAATAAATTATTTGAAGAAATTGAACATTATTTAGCTAATAATGAATATTCTTTAGAAAATTTAGTAGAATTAGTCGATAAATTAAACGTTAAATGTAAGACTATTAAGGATCATGATAATAACATTTTAAGCCTAATAAATGCGAAAAATGTCGAAAATGAAATCCTCAATATTGATGAATATGACCAGAAAATAATAACGTACAGAAATAAATTAAGCTTTAAAATTAAAAGTTTATCTTCTAATGCAGATATTACACATAGTAATAGCATTGACTCAGTGCGAACATGTCATGCTGCTACTGAACTGAAAATAATAAAATTGCCAAAGCTACAAATAAACCGATTTTTTGGGGAACAAGAAAAAATTTTAGAATTTTGGAACCAATTTGAAATAGCAGTAGATAAAAACCCAAGTCTAACAGAAATCGAAAAATTAACGTATTTGAAAAGTTTGGTTTCAGGAGCGGCCGCAAACACGATCACTGGTTTTGGATTACCTGAAAATAATTATGCGGCGGCCATATTGCTTTTGAAACAAAGGTACGGTAGACATGATATGCTCGTATATGCTCACTTAAACAATTTATTAAATATGAAACGTTTGAAAAGTTCTTCTGACACTGGTAGATTAAGAAATTTGTACGATAAATGCCTAGTTCAAATTCGAAACTTAGAGTCGTTAAATGTAAAACCTGATACATACAATGGGTTACTTTGCCCAATTTTACGGAAGTTAATACCCCCAGATTTGACATTAGAATTTAATAGAAATCTAAAAGAAGGAGAAATGTGGAATATAGATAAACTTATGAGTTTTCTTAAAAATGAAGTTGAAAGTAGAGAACGAGTATCTACTATACATGATTTAAATGCTAAGAAATCATTTTCCAATGATAATAAATTTGAATATAGACCAAAATTTACAGATAAACAATTGAAATATAAGCCACGATATCAATTTAATACTAAAGGATATAAACAAAATAGTGTTCCAGCTACTGAATTAATGACTTCAGTAAATAAGAATTCGTGTTTATTTTGTAATAGTGTTGATCATAATAGTGAAGTGTGTAATTATTTAACAATAGATCAGAAGAAAGAAATACTAAAAAAGCAGGGAAGATGCTTTTTATGTTTACAGTATAAACACAGAATTAAAGACTGTGAAAATACCAAAATGTGCGATATTTGCGGTAAGAAACATAATAGGCTATTTGTTTTCAATTTGAAAATGATTCCAAAATAAATGTTGACTAAAGTGTCGTATCTATTTCCCATTGTGGTAACAATTCCACTAGTAATGTACAGAATGAAAACACGCATTGCAACATATTTTTGCAGACTTGTTCTGTTATAATAAAAGATCCTAAAAATGATAATAATGAACCAGTTCGTGTCTTATTAGATAATAGTAGCATGAGAACATTTATAATTCGCGACATTTCACAAAAATTACAATTGCCGGTTATTAGAAAAGAAACTTTATCTGTTTATGCTTTTGGAGCCGAAATGGCAACTGAGAAAACTTATAATGTAGTAAAGGTAAAACTATTAATAGAATAGTGTAAAAATAGAGAAAATCCCTCATTACACATTGAAGTTGAAGCTCTGGAAACAGATCAAATTTCCGCTGCTTGCTTACCCACTCCTGATAAATACATTAGGAAAACTTATAATAAATTAAAAGGTTTACAACTTGCTGATAGTTATGAATGTACTAGTAAACAAATTTCAGTTTTAATCGGCACTGATAATGATTATAATATTGTAACTGGCAGAATCAAAAGACTAAAGAATAATGTCGTAGCTACCGAAACCCTTTTTGGCTGGTGCTTACAGGGTTATACGGGGTCAGCCAATGAATTGTTAGGTATGAAAGTTATCGTTGAAGAAAAGGATATATCCGATCAAATCAGAAATTTTTGGCAGTTGGAAAGTCTAGGAATTGAATCCGAAACTCAAAATGTTAGTAATGTAGACGGTGACATTATGGATGATTTTCAGTCTAATATTGTTTTTAAGGATAACCGGTATAAAGTAAAATTTCCATGGAAGACAAATTTGAAAATGTCTCTTAATAACAATCGCGAAGTCGCATACAGAAGATTTTTGAAATTGAGAACGAGCTTTAGAAATGACCCTTTATTATTCTCAGAATATAACGTTATTTTAGATAGTTATTTAGCACAGAATATTATCGAACCTGTTGACAATACATGTGATGTAAACTCATTTTACTTACCCCATAGAGCAGTAATTCGTGTAGATAAGTCCACCACTAAAGTTCGCATTGTCTTCGACGGAAGCGCCCATGCTAAGGATGAACTGTCACTTAATGATTGTTTACATACCGGATCTAATCTCATTCCCGAATTGTTCAGTCTTTCAATCAAATTCAGAAACTTTCCCATAGCAATTACGTCTGATATTCAACAAGCTTTTTTGCAGATTGAAATTGATGAACCAGATAGGGACTTCACAAGATCTTTCTGGGACGATGAACCATGGATTGATGATCCAGGGAAAAAAATTAAAATATTCAGGCTAAAGAGAGTGCTCTTCGGTGGGAAATCCAGTCCTTTCTTCTGGCTGCTACCATCAAGCGCCATCTACAAAGGTATGTAGAAACATTTCCTGAATCTTTTGAAATTTTAAATTCATCGTTATACGTTGAAGATCTTATTACAACTCAACCAAATCTTAATTACTCATTTAAAATTAGTAAAGAGGCGTGTGAAATATTTCAAGAAGCTAGTATGACTTTTAGAAAATGGAAAACCAACTCGCATGAATTGCGTGAGAAATGGAAAGAATATGGTTTACATATTGTTGAAATTTCTGATTACTTAAATCTCACTAATCAGAATTTGATACCTTCCAAGGTTTTAGGGGTTGCTTGGGACCCAAATAGAGGCATGTTTTCATTTACGACTCAAAATCTAGAAAATTTTCTTTCGAATAAACTTAGTACTAAACTTTATTTATTGCAAACTGTTGGCCGAATTTTTGACCCGATTAGATTTATAAGTCCTTTTACTATTAGAATTAAATGTTTAATTCAAGAAATTTGGGGTTTAGGACTTGATTGGGATGAAAACCTAGCAAACATTTAGACAATTTATGGAATGGATGGTTTGAAGAAATAAAAGAACTAAATTGTATTAGCATTCCCAGATATTATTTGGCTGATATTGCCCTTGATGAAGTTGATTATTTTGAGCTACATAGTTTTTCAGATGCTTCAAAGAAGGCATATGATACGGTAGTGTACCTTAGAGCAGTTTTTTAAAAAAAAGAACATCGTTACTAGTTTTGTGGCAGCAAAAAGTCGAGTTGCCCCTTTAAAAACTGTCTCCATACCTCGTCTGGAACTTTTAGGAGCCCTTTTGTCTGCTAGGCTTTGTAATAAAATTGGTAAAGAATTAGCTTTTCCTGCAAATTACTACTTTTGGACCGACACTACTATTACTTTCTTTTGGATTAGAGGCGAGCTAGAAAGATTTAAAATGTTTGTCAGAAACCGGATAAAGGAAATCAGAAATCTTAGTGATCCATTAAATTGGTTTCACTGTCCTGGAAAAGATAATCCTGCCGATCTAGTTACTAGAGGTTTGAAAGTTTCAGAGTTGAAAAATAACCATCTTTGGTGGGAAGGTCCCCAGTGGTTAAAGCAAGACAGATCTCTTTGGCCAAAATTGGATAATACATTCGATAAATTAGATATTTCTGAAGTTAAAGATCAGTTAGAACTAAAGAAAAACACTGTTATAAAATCAATTACTGTAAATGAAACTCAGTTAAACATTGATTTGATTAATCGATATTCTTCTTTTATGAAGTTAATAAGAATTGCTGCATGGTGGTTAAGATTTCTGAAAAACTGTAAATTGAAGTCAGGAATTATAAAATATGATTATTTAGATACTTCTGAGTTACAGAATGCAACCAAGAAGCTGATAAATATTGTTCAAAATTTCGCATTTCAAACTGAAATTCGATGTTTAAAGGAAAAACGTCCACTCCCAAACAACAGTAAGATCTTAAACTTAAATGTATTTCTAGATGCAGATGGACTGTTAAGAGTCGGTGGAAGACTGAAATTTTCTAATTTATCAGAATCGCAGAAACACCAAATACTTTTACCAAAGTCTCACTATTTTACTGAACTCTTAATTGGTTATTACCATAAAAAATTCCTACATTCAGGTACTCATACAACTCTATCTTTATTAAGACAATTTTATTGGATACCATCTGGTCAAAGTCAAGTAAAGAAAATTATAAATAGGTGTGTGACTTGTCTTCGAATAAAACACCAAACTCTTAAACAATTGATGGGTGACTTGCCCCCTGATAGAATCGTACCATCTAGCCCGTTTGAGAAAACAGGCGTTGATCTAGCAGGCCCTATTATAACAAAACCTAATTTAAAACGTTCAACGATAACCCTAAAATCATATATTGCTATATTCATTTGTTTTTCTACCAAAGCCGTTCATCTAGAAGTTGTTTCGGACTTGACCACAGAAGTATTTTTAGCCTGTTTGAGAAGCTTCATTGCTCGATGATCTAAACCCTGGGTCATATGGAGTGATAATGCCACATATTTTAAGGGTACTTGTGCTTTTTTGAAATCCTTCTATCAGATTTGTGCTTCGGAAGAAATTCAGCGATTTAGTGCTGAAGAACGAATTCAATGGAATTTCATACCCCCTGCATCCCCACATTTCGGCGGATAATGGGAATCAAATATAAAAACCATGAAGCGAAGCCTCTTGAAAATAACTAAATCCTCTATCTTAAATTTTGAAGAGCTGTCAACACTTGTGACGCAAATTGAGGCAGTTAGGAATTCACGTCCGTTGACCCCCTTGTCTGCCGATGTTAATGATCTACAACCACTGACACCTGGTCACTTTCTCATTGGAGGTCCTCTTTTGAATGTTCCTGAAAATAATACTATTTTAGACTCTTTACCTTTTTCTTCTAGGTGGACACTAGTTCAAAGATTAAAAATGCAATTCTGGAACCGCTGGAGCCGTGAATACTTAAATGAGCTGCAAGTCCGCAGTAAATGGAAAAAGTCCTCGCAAAATGTTAAAGTTGGACAGCTTGTGTTATTGAAGGAAGGAAATGACAAGTGTATAGGCTGGAAACTAGCTCGAATTATGAAGACTTATTTAGGTGATGATGGACATGTGCGTGTAATTGATCTCAAGACCTCCACAGGTATGTTACGTCGAAATATCACCGGAGTAGTACCTTTGCCATTTTATGATGATGTTGGACAACCGTCCAACGCCGGGCGGGATGTTCGGGCTAATTCTCTAAACAGTTATTTAGCCAGCGCATGCTCTATTAGAACTGTCTACTTTTGAACTGAAACGAATTAATCTTTTTGTTGATGTTAGAATTCTTTAGATGTGATGGGTCGAATGTAACTTCATAGATTTTTATGTTCCGTTTTGTAACTAAATGTTTGTTTTGTGCCTTACCGGCCGATTCTCTACCAACCTTTAACTCGCGGTTCAACTCTCAGTTGAGAAACCTTCCGTTGACAAATCTAACCGCCGGTTAATATTTCGAATTCATCGATAACTTTCAAGCCGCGATTAGTCGACCTGAGTTAGTCAACTCTCGCTTGAAATCTGCGTAGTTGATTGGCCAAAGGAATCACATGACCTAGCAATCCTCTCTGCGAGTTCTGTCCTTCCTTGACACCATCTTAATCTGTTTCTTTTCAATAACGAAACTAAAGGCAGTGTTGAAATTGGAAATGCATATACTTATCATGTTTAATTTTTAAATAAAAAATTCTTATAAGTAAATGTGCAATTACCATTTTGATTTCATGATTTTGTTCTTTGCAGAACAAAAGTTTCAATAAAATTCTTAACAATAAAATTCTTAAAAAATAGTTGATTATAAAATATCTTGATTAAAAAAATCATTTTCTTTAATGTAAGTTTAATAAACAATTATCTGATCAAACTAGTAGTATTAAGTAGAATAAAAGTAAATAACGCAATAGGTTTATTTATTTATTTTTTACAATGAATATTAGATGTGAAGATATTTTCATATAATTATTTTTAATGCATATATATTTTATTTAACAAATGTCTGTACAGATTCAATTAAAATATCTTGGATAAAATAGCATGCCGGTAGCAAAAAAAAAAAAAAAAAAAAAAAAAAGAAGAAGAAGAAGAAGAGGCCTTAGAAAATCCTGTGTTGATTATTACGCATTTTTTTAAAGATCATGTTTAATAACTTTAGAATAAGGTCGAGAACATGTATTAATATTCTTGATGTATTGCGAAATTATATAAAAAAAAAATCTTCTGAAAAAATGTTTCTTTAAAACAAAAATCATTATTTCAAACTTACTAAGTATGTAATAAAACAAATAATTATTTATCTATTATGAACAATTGATCACATATACACAATTCGGTAGAAAATTCATGCTTTAAGCAACTACGAACGAGGGACTCAAATGGAAGAAAATTTGTTTTCTATTTTTTCATTATTATTAAAAAAGAGAGAGAGAAAGAAAGAGTTTTGAATCATATATTTTTACAAAATTGGTATTGAAAGTACATATTACCATGTAGATTTGTTAGATGGCGCCACCACAAAATACTTTGTAAATCAATAAAATTTGAAGCTTTGTTTTCGACACACAAATTAGTATAATTTTGCATTCATAGAGCAAAAATATCCAAAAAAAAGGGGAAAAATGTAAGTGACACATTCTTTTATAATACCATCTTTAATAATTAATGCTTCGTTTAATTAGTAAATTCCAAAAAGCTTTGTTTTTAAAAAAGAAGCATCAGCGCACAATTTAAAACGACCGCCATCTTTCTTTCTACTAGGCATGCGCGGTTCACTAACCTACCTACCAGAGCTTGGGTGAGTTAGTCAACCCCAGGTTAGTATTTACCTCGAATTTCGTCAGGTTGGGTAAACGGAGAATTGGATTTCGCATTCAACCGAGAGTTAAGCTCCGAAACGCGAGGTTGAAGTTGACGGAGAATTACCGGGTTAAAGTATATTGATTATTCGCAGAATTATATAACACTGAACCACCGTTGACGCTTGATTTGATTTGAAATGAATGTTTAGATTAAGTAGAAAAGAAATTGAATAGAACCATAACTCGATCGGAGCAAGACAAAATTATTTCCATCAACAGACAACCCGATCCGAGCAAGACAAAATAATTTCCTTGAACACGCAAACCGACCCCGACCTGAACCTAAAAATTCAATTTGAAAAAACTCGAACCAAATCTGAACCCGACAAAATATTCCAAAGAATCATAACCAGATCGGAGTAAAACAAATTAATTTCCGTGGACACACAACACGACCAGAACCTAAAAATTCCATTTGAAGTCAAGCTGTAACCCGACCCGAACCAAATTTTAACACAACAAAAATATCCCAAAGATCCACAACCCGATCAGAGCAAGACAAAATAATTTCCGTCAACAGGCAAACCGATCCGAACCTGAAAGTTCTAGTTGAACTCAATCCGAAACTCGACCCGAACCCGAGTTATATAAGGTTTTCGGGTTGACTTCAAATGGAACTTTTAGGTTCGAATTCGGTTGCTTGTCGAAGGAAATTATATTGTCTTTCTCGGATCGGGTTACGGTTCTTTGAAATATTTTTGTCGTTTTCAGGTCTGGTTCGGGTCGGGTTTCAGGGTGACTTCAGATTCTGGTCGTACTGCATCTACATGGAAATTAATTTACTCGGATCGAGGTACGTCCTGATGTATTTTTATTTCCGGTTCTGACCGGATTTCGTGTTAACTTCAAGTAGAACCTTCCGGTTCGGATCGGGTTGCATGCCGACGGAAATTATTTTGTTTTGCTCCGATCCGGTTATGGTTCTTTGGAATATTTTTAACGGATTGAGATTTGGTTCGTCTCTGATTTTGGGGGTTTTCTAATGGAATTTTTAGGTTCGGGTTGGGTTCCGTGTCCACGGAAATTATTTTGTCTTGCTCGAATCGGGTTATGGTTTTTTGGAATATTTTTGTCGGGTTCAGATTTGTTTCGTGTCAGATTTTGGGGGCTTTTTTTCAAATTGAATTTCTAGGTTTGAGTCGGGTTGCGTGTCCCCGTAAATTATTTTGCCTTGCTCGAATCCGGTTATGGTTGTTTGGAATAATTTTGTCGGGTTCAGATTTGGTTGTCATCAAATTTCGGGGGTATTTTCAATTGAATTTTTAGGTTCGAGTCGGGATGCGTGCACACGGAAATTATTTTGCTTTGCTCGGATCCGGTTATGGTTCTTTGGAATAATTTGGTCGGGTTCAGATTTGGTTCGCGTCAGATTTCGGGGTTTTTTTCAAATTGAATTTTTAGGTTCTGGTTGGGTTGCATGTCCTCAGAAATTATTTTGTCTTGTTCGGATCGGTTATGGTTCATTGGAATATTTTTGTCCGGTTCAGATTTCGAGTTTTTTTCAAATAGAATAGGTTCGGGTCGGATTGCATGTCCTCAGAAATTAATTTGTCTTGCTCGGTTCACTGGAATAATTTTTTCGGGTTCAGATTTGGTTCGGTTCAGATTCTGGGTTTTTTTTAATGGAATTTTTAGATTCGTGTCGGGTTGCGTGTAGACTGAAATTATTTTGTCTTGCTCGGATCGGGGCGCGGTCTGTTGTAATTTATTTTTCGGGTTCGGGTCGGGTTATGGATTAATAAGCCTAAAAAAAGAATCTGTTTGGGAAATAAGTGGTCATTTTTCAATTAGCCTAACTGCGTATAGGCTCTTTGCAATAAGCCTGAAAAATGTCAGGCTAATTGGAAAAAAGAGACGATTCTCCAATTAGCTCGGCTCTTTGCAAACAACCTAGGCTCTTTGCAAAGATCCTGATTTTTCAATTAGCCTACGACATATGAACAAAACTTTTTTTTTTCAAATAATTATTACAAATTGTTTATTTATTAAAGTAAAAATATATATATATATTATAATTACGCAAAACTTTTAAGAAAAATTAATTATTTTAAGAAATTCGAAAATTTAATAAAAAAATATTGTGCAAATTTGTTTTATGTTCACCACATATTTTTAAAATATGTGGTGAAAATAAAACAAATTCGTTATTCGTTATTTCGTTTTATTCGGTTCGTATTTTCGGTTATTTCGTTTCTCTATATAACTTGAAATGTTCAAACTAGAATCTCACTCGGAGTAAAGTCAATTTCTAATTATACCATGACACATTAACAAATATGATGTAATACAATAGAATAAATGATGTAATAGCAAAAATACGCAATTTACTAATCATCTTATAAAATAAAACATTTATATTTTGATGATTTAACATAAATTTATTCAGAGGTCAAATGACCCCTTGCGGTAGTTAAGCCTAAAATATTTTTTTCTAGTCAAAAAAAGTAGCACGGAGATGAAACATTTTAAGGAATAATATGATCATATATTTTAATAAAAGGTGTGAAATATAAAGGAAATTCGTAATGTTTTAGTTTAAGAAAATAAAAAAAAAATTTCAAAAATGGTCATTTGACCCCTCGATGTAGTTTCAGTGTTAAATGAACACAATTCAACGAGCCTATACCTTTAGAATCCTCATGATGGGTATAGGTTGACATTTAATTTTGGCACTGTGACAGAGAATTTTGAAGTATTGACGTGTATGATATAGAAGAAAGTTTTTGGATTGGCACATCCGACTAGTTTTTTTATGGGAAGCAGAGCTCTATCAATTTTATTTAAAGCATAACGGTTTGGGTGCTGTTATAAGTTGTGTTAAATTATGTGAACATGATTCGGAACCCGTCCAATTCGACGAATGAAAATTTTTAAAAGAATGATAGTTAGATGAATGTTTAGAAGAATGTTAGATGTCTATGAGGGTGGCTAATATGAACTCGCTCGAGACCTTCGTATGTCCTATACACATGCTTAGTCACATCCAAAACTGTTAATTAATAAATAAATACGCGTGCTATCGCAAGATAAAAATCAAATTGTTTCAAAATGTCAGCAACCCTAGAAATTCAAACTGCCATATCTCAGCCATTTTTCAATTCCTACTATTAGGTCACACTCTCCCTATATCTACCCTATATATATAAAATCCTAATGAATCGAATTGAAACGAATTTATGAAACGGAAGTATGAAACGACTGATTAAACAAATGATTACGTTTCACGGCGATTTCTCCGAAAATATGGAATACTTTGCGATGAAATTAACACCAAAAATCAGTATTGATCCACAGATCTCAAAACTGGTATTAGAATTTTAAAATTAGAATTTCTATCCTATATATATAAAATTCTAATGAATCGAATTGAAACGAATTTATGTAACGATTCTATGAAACGACTGATTAAACAAATGATTACGTTTCACGAAGATTTCTCCTAAAATATAGAATACTTTGCGATGAAATTAACACCAAATATCCGTATTGATCCACAGATCTCAAAACTGGTATTAGAATTTTAAAATTCGAATTAGTTTTCGAAATATTAATTTTTTTCTAATTTTAAATACCTTTTTTCTAATGATGGCAACTCAAATTTTAATCATAACAGATATTTTTTTTTTCATATTTTAGAAAAAGGTTATTTTAAATTAATTTGGCGACAAGTTTGGCCTCCCTTAAATGTATGCTAAGAAATCCATCATGTTACTTTTATTCAGAATTCAATTTGTGTTTCATTATCATTTTATTTAATACAAAACTTTCATTTAAAATTGAAAACTTTAAAATGAATGGCTTTTACTTCATTCTTTTTTTTAAACGAAACGAAAAGAAAAATATTAGACACAGATGTCATATACGTAACGGGGTACCGAATTGGCGCCAAAATAGCGTTATTTTGCCTGACATGGTAACCCGGCTATTGTTGCTTATTTATTAATAAATGTTTATTTTAATTTATTTTCTTTTTATTTACAAAAAATGTTATAAATTGTTTTGTTCTATAGTTATTAATTAATTTTTTTTTATTTATTGTTATTTCATTTTAAAAATAACAGAAAATAATTTAAAAATACATATGTAACAGATATTTGAAAACGAGGTTTTTGCCAAATTGTCGTAAAAAAAAAAAAAAAAAAAAAAAATCACGCCAAACCCGGTGCGTATGTGACAATGCAACAAATCATGAGATTTAATTTCCATTTCAAAGCAACGTTTTAATGTTATTACTTCTCCCGTCGACCAATTTCGCCAAATTATAAAAATTGACATATTTTTTTATTTTAAATAACAAAAGAACAAATAAATTAGTATAACATTAATAAAAATACAAATAAAACGTCGAAATAAAAATCACTTTATGGCGTGAACATATGTAACTTCCTTAAATGCAAGTGAATGTGACATTTACGATCAACCATTATTGGCATTTAATCTTATAGTTTGGCGACAGATTTTTGGTCGATGGGATAAACAAGTAGCTCCGTTTTAATTTACCACTCGAAAAATAAAAAAAATGCTAACAAGCGAGTTTTAAAAAAAGCTATTGGCGAGATTTTCACCCGGCTAACATAAAAGTACCAGGAGTTCTTTGTGATCATGGCAACTTTTATGTAGTTTTAGTCGAAAAAATAATTTTGATTCTTTAATCAAAATGAAAACCTTTTTTTATGAAAAGCGAAGGAATCAGCCCGTTGTTTATGGCAGTTACATGACTTGGACTATAATAATATAAACGAAATAATAGGGATAGAATAATATTCGGCGACTTATCACACCTGTGGCTGGCTAACATTAAAGTACCAAAATGGCCGCCTGGAATATAAAAAGCGAAGGGATCCGCCTGGAGCTGTTGATGATAGTCACATGACTTATGCTATTGTTATAGAGATTGTTTTCAATTTTAAAAACAACGCAAAGAATAACATTTTCTAACGATTAAAATTTTATTTTCACGTGACTCCCAGCAAAGAAAGAAATAGTGGGCCATCAGCTGGAAAAAAGATGGCAGCCAGCAGTGCTATCAGCGGTAAAGTGCAAGGGTGCCATTACTTAAACCTGTCGAAAAGTGTCCGACCGAATGCAGCTGGCCCATCAGTGATGGCCAACAGCAGGCCAGCATTGGTATGCCATCACATTACTTCAATCCGGCACTTTTCCTGCAGTGCTAGCACCTATCCCACTACTATTCCTTTGCTGGCCCAGCACTTTCCCTTCAGTGTTCGAAATTAACGGTCGTTAGTCGTCAAATACGACTAAATTATTGTATTTGACGACTACAAAATTATTTCTGGTCGTCAAATTTGACGCCTAGCTTTTTTTAATTTAACTTTGAAAGCTCCCGGTTGGTACTTTTTTTTTTCTGCCGCCGATGGTACTTCCAAAATCGAGCACCTGCTTTTGAAAAGAGAGAGAAGGGAGTGGGGATACGTGACACGTGGTAAGTATTTCTTTAATAATAATCCCCACCAAGACTATTCTATAGTCCAGACTTTTCATAGAAGGTTCTATTGTCTGTGGTAATCCCCTCACACTTGTCAGTCACAGTAAGGTGGTTCCAGGCAGTGACCAATTACTGATAAAACTGATCTTGGAGGTTACACCCCAAAAATTCTTGCACCTCACATGTTCAAAAGTTTGGTAGCTGTGTTAAAATTTCGAATAAGGGGAGTGTCATTTTCTTAAAATGTAAGGCGAACACGTGCATAATGGCGAAACGGAATATATCTTCCTATTTTACGATCGCATGTTCATCTAATACAAAACGTTTAAAACTCAATGATAATGAAGAAAAAGAAGTTAAAGAAGCGAATGATGAAAACAATAAAGAAAAAAATTGTAAATCTGCTCTAAAAGTTGTAAATAGTGCAACTTTTTTGAAATGGCAAAAAGAAAAAAACTGGCTCATACAAGAGCAAAATTTGATGGTATGCACTCTGTGCAAAGAGTTTGCTAAAGCTGAAGATACCAACTTCGTGAATGGATGTCCAGCTCTACGATATGAGACAATAAGTAATTTTTTTTCTGACAATGATTTTATTTCTTTTCTTACTAATTTATTTTTATTTACTTAAGTTTAAAAAAAAAAAAAAAAAAAAGAAAAGAAAATACACCTGTCTTTTGGGTTGATTTTTTGGAATTATAAAATCAATATTTTTATTCATTTCTCACTTCTATTAAATTAAAATTAAACAGATTTTGTATATTTTGCTTGCTTTATCGCCGATAATGCGGAAATAATCATTAAGTATTTATTTCAAATTAGCTTCCTGCATTTTCCTCAAATAGATCATCAAACCGCATAAATCTATCCCCCCCCCCCCACACACACACAGGGATGTAGTGGAGGGTATACGGGGGTATACGCCGTATACCCTCTGGATTTTTTAAGGACCGCCGTATACCCTCTGTTTCTCAAGAAAGCTATAGTATATAAACTCCAGGGTATACGCTCTGCCTTGAGTGTATACCCTCTGCTTAGAGAGTATACCCTCTGCTTTTTTTACGACTACACCACTGCCCCCCCACACACACGCACAAAATCATTTCCAACTTCTTTTATTTTTAAAAGGATAATAAATATATATTTGGATTGAAATCTGAATAATATCTCTTACAGCCGGAATAAATAACTGTAATAATTATAAAATAAACAACTTCTAAAGCATTAGAAGTTCTTATAAACAATCTCTGAACTAAACAGTTCTCTTTCAAAGCTGACCTTTGATCGGAAAGAAAACGCAGGTGTGCAGCTGTTAGCAAGCAGCCGCAAACTGAAAGAGTATTTATTTATTCTTTTGTTCGGGAAGCGCGTGTTATTTTGAAAAATATATGTAAAGCAGTTTTAAACTTTCTTATAAATGTCATTAAAAGAAAAAAATACTTTGAAATGAGCTATAGTATTTTCAGTTAATAACAGAGATGCATTGTAATGGGTATACGGATGCAGAACATGTGGCCTGAAATAATATACGAACATTTATGCAGTGGTCGCGTTTCTCATCTCCACTTTTCCCATTCGTGAAAAAAAAAAAAGAGTGCCGATCCTTTCTTTTTCTTTTATTATTTATATATTTTTTGGTAAAAGCTGGATGAACAAAAAAAAAATCTTTAATTTTCAATTTTTTCATGTGGAAGTTACCCGTTAAATATTTACCTCAAAGAAATAAATATATTTGTCCCATATTTTTCTTATGAACTTTTAACTATAAAAAATATTGATTAAAAAAAAATACAGGTTTTATTTAAATTATTTTTTTAATATTTTAGAGTGATAGTTAGATCGTTAATATGATTACTTAGAATTTTTTAACATTTCTTATGGTTTTATTTTAGCTAATTAACCAAAGTAAAAGTAAATATTAAAATTTTTGTGGCTAAAAGGAATTAAATGTAGCTGAATCTGGGGCCAAAGAAAAACACATAATCTCAGAAATACCTCTATATATTGTTTTGTTTATAGTTTAAAAAATTTAAATCATTTTCTAATGCAGTTTTTTAGCATAATTTTATTTTTCAAAATCTGAAAATAGATAAAAATGACAGTCATAAACAGCTTTATTTGTATTGTCTTGAAATTAATAAAAAAAAATTCTAAGCCATAATTTAAAATTTCATAACTGTTATTTTGATTACCATATCAACTTGAATGTATTTTGTACTCTTTTGGTAAGAAAATAGGGAGTGCAATGAATAGTAAATATAGTTATTAATTTTCATTAATTTAAATTTGAGTATTTTCATCTTTTTAAAATTTAATAAGTTAAAAAATATTTAATAACAAACTAAGCATTTTTGGTTTTTTCTTAAAAAAACAACAACAAAAAAAAAGTAATGCTTTTTGTTCAATAACAAGTTGATATTGAGACACATGTTTGGATTTGGAGGAAAGCTAATTTTGCTTTACATTTTTCTTTCAATTTCTAAAAATAGTAATAATTAAAAAAGCTTTTTATGAGTTTTACAAATGCTTCAATTTTTATAATCTTAGAGATTAAAACTTCAATCATTTAATATATATATATATATATATTAGTGTTTATAAAGTAGCGTATAATGTTAGTTATCTTAAAAATAAATTTTAGAATTGACGACTAGAAATTTTAATTTGACGCCTAAGATGTTTATAGTAGGCGTCATTTGACGCCTTACTTTCATCTTCCAATTTCTATCACTGTTTCCCTTACAAAAATTTCTTATAGAATTCTGTAAAAAAAAAACAAAGTATTATATAATTATGGCTCTTTCTTCTATAAGCTAGTTTCACCAAGAGCTATAGAAATATCTGTAGAAGTGTCTATGATAGAAATGCCTATAGAAATATTTGAACTGCATGTGTCACCCTCCCAAGTACTGACTGCGCTCGATGCTGCTTGGTTTTCGTGATCGGACATGGACAAGTGCTTTCAGCGCACACTACGACTGCTCGTAGCTTTCAAGCTCTCATTATACTATTTCAAGTATGTTTGTTTTGTGATTTACGTTCCCAACCATTAAACTGGTATAGAAATTATTCTATTGTATAGAAATCCTATGTATTTTATACGTTTTTTATTATTATTATTGATTCTGAACTGCGTAAATTAGGAAAACCGAAATCCTTTGTAACCTAGTAAAACCAGATTTAAGGAGAAAAAAAGTTCGTTGAAATAAAGAATTTATTTATTTATTCATTTACTTATTTATTTTGTTGGTGGCAGTGGTGCTATATTTTTTACAGTTTCAAAAAAAAAAAATTAGTTTTGTTGACAGATATTGTGAAATATAATCTCCAAACAAGGACATTAAAATAATCAAGCTAAGTAAATTGTTTTTTCATGTGTCAAATGTGATTTATAAAAATAATTATCGAAAGTGTTTATGATCTGAAGGAAGGAAGTGAAATTGAAAAGTGATTGCACAATCGTAAACAGATATTTTATTATAAACATTTCGCAATACTCAAGAACTATAAGACATTTATAAACTCTAATTTTAAAATACCATAAATATAAATATTGATACAAATTATTTGTTATGCTGATTTATGGCATTAATTTCCTGTTCTTTATTGTAAATAATATTTTATACATGTATTTTTTCTCTACTTTCAGTTGTAACTCAGACTCTCAAACTGAGAGATGTATATCTTAAAGCTCTTATTAAATACTAGCAGATCTACCCGGCTTCGCTCGTGTCAATAATAATGGTCCACCCGGGTAAAATACATTAAAATGAAATAATACGACAGTGACAATAACTGAGATTGGTGCATTACCGTCCACGAATCGTTAAAAGACCGATAAGAAATATAAGTAAAATAGTTTTAATTGCGTCTACTATTAACTATACCATAATAATGTATATTCCAAACAAATGTCATAACATATATTAAAGTACAATTATTTGCTTAAAAAGCGTCATTTAAATAATAAAAAACATTAAAAATATTAAAAATTTACATGTTTCGACTCTTTCATTGAGTCATCTTCAGAATATATATATATATATATAAACTACAAACACAATGCCAATTGTGACATTATACTGATGATGGCAATGACCTAACCCATAAATTTTGCCTTTACTAAAATTTTTTAAACTTATTATCATCATACAATTGCGTTTTTCACACTGTCGAATAGAAAAAGCTTCTGTCAAATGATATTTATTTGAAAATTGTATCTCAATATTTTCATGTGAATGGATTTTAAAGTAATTTTCAATCATGGATATTTTTGATTTGCATGCAGCCAGGGATAAGATTTCCGCATTTTTTCACACCAGTATTTTGTTAGAGTAAATGATATTTCATTTAATCGGGACACTCTCTTGATTTAACAGAACAACATTTTCTTTAAGAATATACTGGTGTGCAAAAACGTGGAAATCTCATCCCTACATGCAGCCCAATTACGAAAGATATACCTGTTTGCTCTTAATGCAATATTATAAAGTAAAGACATTGATGAACTATGAGTAACTCTAGCATCATATTGTTGGTGGCAATAACCTAACCCAACCATAAATTTAACTTTTACTGCAATTTGACCTTTAAACATCGCACATTTGATTATTCCAAAATCTTATAGAATACAAAAAGTACTTTCAGTATTTTTTTTTTTTTTTTTTTTTGAAAAGCTTATCTCAATTTACGGATTGTTTATCCATTTTAAATTAATTTTCAATCACGGATATATTTTTAAATATACCTGTAACCCAATTCAGAAAGATATATCCGTTTGCTATTAATGCAATATTATGAAGAAAAGACATATCTATGAGTAACGCCTAGCACCATATTGTTGGTGGCAACAACCTAACCGTACCATAAATTACGCTTTTACTGCAATTTGATCTCTAAACACCATGCATCCCATTATTTCAACGTCTAACAAAAAAGTCTGTCAGTCATGAAATTTTGTTTAAAAAAGAACAAAAGCTTGCCCTAAAAAATAGTAGCTATAATTTCTATTTAATATAAATCGTACAAAAATCGTATTTTATATAACCGTATTCGATACAAATCGTAGAATGTTATTATTGTATTTCAGGTATTAAAACATTTAACTAAATGATACAATTAAAGATTACAAAGAAATAGGGAATAAATTGTAGCATCCAGTTTTTAGAGCCAGTTTCAAATTATATTGATGACACTGACGTCATATCTAGAAACGATTTTTTTTTTTACTATTATCATTTTTCTTATTTGATTCTTGATATTGAAACGACTTCATTAAAATAGATTTTTTAACATTCAACTAAAGTGCTTCTAAGGTCATTTTAAAACATGCTTAGTTAAAGTTTTTACATAAATATATAAAAATGAGCATTTTCTGATTAGAATGACGTCGATTTCAAAAATGTAAAAATATAGCAGTCGAGTCTGAATTTTTATTGGCTAATAAAACAAAGTACTCGAGTTATCAATTATTGAGCAGTTTTTTAGACGTGTGGCAACAGGAAAGAAGCTATTGAATTTGAAAATTTAAAATGAGATATTTCTATAATGTTAAATTATGAAAGATGATAGAAAAAAGGGATAAATATTGGTCTGATGATTTTTTAAAGGTGGCAGGGATCTATTCCACGTTCTAAAACGTATGTACATCGAGTTTCATGCAAATCGGTCAAAAATTAAAGATTTGTATAAAGGACATACACACAGAGAACGGCTTTTATATATATAGATTAATTTTACTTTCTATTTATAAGTTTCGGCACAAATTTAAGTTCACAAGTCACACAAAAATATGTGTCCTTTTAAACCACATGAAGTTCACACCATCATCACCTGTGGATTAAAACAGAAATACAAGAAAAATATGTAGATCGATTTACCCTTTCCGGACGACAGTTATTAGATGATAAACGGATATACATAAATATAAGGTAAGCCCAATTTATCTTACCTATGTTTTTTATACTGAGAAATAGATAATTAATTTTTGAGGATAAGAACGAACATCACGCCATTTCTGATAGCAAAGATTAAATATTGCTAACAAATTGATTATGAGACTGAGGAAAAAAAAAATTCTCAATAAAAACATCGTCACTAATCCGAAAAATAAAATCTGGTAATCCGATAGGGCAATTTATTAAAAAAAATAAAACGAATCATTATGGCTTCTTCTACAAAAGACCATTGAAAAATTGAATGCCAACAATTATACAAATTGGCGGTTCAAGGTCGAAATGCTATTGATTCGAGACGAACTTATTGAAGTCATTACGCAAGAGGCCTCCACTCCATTGAACGATGCTTGGACCAAGAAAGACAGAAAAGCAAGGGCATTAATAAATTTGTCCATTGACGACAGTCAAATAGTGCATGTCAAAAATTTAAATACAGCTAGGCAAACTTGGGGCGCACTTAAACAAATACATGAGAGATCTAATCTCTCTAGTAAGCTGTACTTGCTACGAAAACTGTACAGTACAAAATTAACTGAAGGTGGCAATATGACAGCCCACATTACTAAAATTTTAGAGATAGTGGATAAACTGTCAGCCATAGGTGAAAACATAACTGACTCGCACATTTCAGCACTACTGCTATGCTCGTTACCACCGTCCTAAGATACCCTAGTTACTGCCCTGGAGGCCAGAGATGAAGCTGAGTTAAGAGGCTACTTCAGTCAAATGAAAAGACCCGTTCGCTAATGCTAATCCTATGGAAGAAATTTATAGCGATATCTCGGTAGCATTTCAATATTTTGAAATGATTTTTTTGCATTGGATAGCTGAGATCGATCTGTATGCAGGCCGTTTTTTAATTTTTCGATTTTGTTTACAGATATTTTTAATGAGGACGCTTTCATTTTCGGAACCGGTTTCGAAACTGAAAGTTTCCTCATAAGAAATACCTGTAAACAAAATCGAAAAACTAAAAAACAGCCTGCATACAGATCGATCTCAGCTATCCAATGCAAAAAAAAATCATTTCAAAATATTGAAATGCAACCGAGATATCGTTATAAATTTCTTCCATAGGATTAGCATTAGCGAACGGGTCTTTTCATTTGACTGAAGTAGCCTCTTAACCGTACAATTTATAAAAAGCAAGCTTACGGATGAATATACTCGCAGAGTAGATAATAGTGAAAATTCCGAAAACAGCAATAAAGCCTATAAAACTCAAGGTAAATTTAATCATTCAGAACAGAAAAGAGGCAGCAATAAGTACTGCTCACACTGTAAAATGAAAAAACACTCAAATAAAGACTGCTGGTTTCTAAAAACGAAAAACAACAACAGTTACACTAATAACAGACACTATAAAAATAAAAACAATTCAACATCACTAGTTTATGAAGAAAATAATTTACATAAAAATGCGGAACCTGAAGAAAGAAAACTCACACTAAATGAAAACAACAGTGTCGCTTTACTAACCGAAGACTCCGAAAATAAAGGGACTTTTATAGTAGACAGTGGCAGTTCCAGTCACATAGTAAATTCAAAAGAATTTTTTACCAAAATTATAAATAATAATGAAACAAACGTCACAGTCGCTAATGGTAATAAACTGATTTCATATGGATCTGGAGAGGTAATAATTCATACCGAAAATAACAAGTTGGAAATTGCTCGTCAAACGTGGCAAATGAGGTGCGTTCGTACTATAACTAGTTTTATAATTATTTTTTGCACCCCATATTGTAGTGAATGTTTATTTTTTTGCGCTTCATAAGTGCATAGTCTGTAACATCTTAAAATGCACTTACAATAATTTTTTCCCCATTCCCCGTAATGTAACGGAAAACTTTTGACTGTCCCTGTAATTAAACTATACATTCGATTTTCATAAAATTTGAAATGGCTCAACAAAATTTTGCAGCAATTATATATTTAAAATTTCAGACCATTCGGAAGGCTGTAAAATCATTAAAATGCATTTGCAATAATTTTTTCCCATTGGCCATAATGTAACGGAAAACTTTTGGGTGTCCCTGTAATTAAACTATACATCCGATTTTCATAAAATTGGAAATGACTCAACAAAATTTTGCAACAATTAAATATTAAAAATTTCAGACCATTCGGAAGGCTGTAAAATCACTAAAATGCATTTGCTATAATTTTTTCCCATTGGCCGTAATGTAACGGAAAACTTTTGGGTGTCCCTGTAATTAAACTATACATCCGATTTTCATAAAATTGGAAATGGCTCGACAAAATTTTGCAGCAATTATATATTAAAAATTTCAGACCATTCGGAAGTCTGTAACATCATTAAAATTCACTTGCAATAATTTTTCCCATTGGCCGTAATGTAAAGAAAAACTTTTGACTGTCCCTGTAATTAAACTATACATCCGATTTTCATAAAATTGGAAATGGCTCGACAAAATTTTGCAGCAATTATATATTAAAAATTTCAGATCATTCGGTCGGGTAGTTTTTGCTCTGTTATATGCGGACGGACGGACAGACAGACGGACTGAACGACGACTATAGGTGCTACGTATTTATATAATCTCGAACGCACCTAAAAACAAACAAGTTATATTGCGTGACGTACTATACGTTCCTGACATAGAAACTAACCTGCTGTCAGTGAGTAGGGCAACTAAAAACGGTTGCAAAGTCAAATTCGAAAAAGATAAATGTGATATAATTCACGAAGGCGACGTTATACTTCAAGGTAAACTTAAAAACAATCTGTACGAAATACATGTTAGTAAAGATGAAAATCACAAACACTATGCAAATGTCACCTACAACTGCTCAAATGCAAATTGCATAGATTTGTGGCATACTCGAATGGGGCATAGGAGCTACGACACAATAAAGTCCATGTTATCAAAGGACTTAGTTGAGGGAATTAAAATCAACAACTGTAAACATAATGCGAAATGTGAGGTATGCATCAAGTCAAAAATCAGCGAGACCCCATTTCCTAAATCAGGTGCATATAGAGCTACAAAAAGGGTCGAGTTAGTCCATACTGATGTATGTGGCCCTATAAATACACCCACAATTGGGGGGGGGGGGGAATACTTCGTCACTTTTATCGATGATTATACGAGATTTTGTGTAATTTATTTAATGGCAAATAAAAGTGTGGCTTCAGAGAAATTGAAAGAATACGTCTCAATGGTGAAAAACAAATTCGGAAAAATGCCTACTGAGATCAGATCGGACAACGGTGGTGAATATACGGGTAAAGAAATAGAAAAATATCTAAAAGAAAATGGAATTCATCATCAGCTTACCGTACCATTTAACCCAAGCCAAAACGTGTCGCAGAGCGTAAAAATAGGTCGCTACTAGATATGGTTAGAGGTATGCTAAATAAAGCAAATCTCCCACACAAATTATGGGGGGAAGCCATATGTACCACGAATCACTTACAGAACCGGCTACCTTCAAAATCGGTAAGCACCACACCCTATGAATTATGGATGAATAGGAGACCAAATTTGAAATATCTCAAAGTTTTTGGCTGTACTGCATTCGCCTACATACACAAATCAAAGAGAAGAAAACTAGATAATAGAGCGGAAAAAGGCACTTTTGTCGGATACGACAGTCGCTCTAAGGCGTACAGAATTTATACAAGTGACGGAAGAGTAATATTGGCCAGAAGCGTAAAATTTATAGAAAATAAAAATAATCCAGATACTAACGAAAATCTAGATAGAAGAGAATTAATCGCGGAAACAAACAAACAAACACAACAGAAAGACACGAATGAAATGGAAATAGATCTGACACCAACACGAAATGAACTAAGTCCACCACCCGCATCACAACAACAAATTCCACAAGTGAGAAGATCAGAAAGAACCAATAGAGGTGTGCCGCCGGACAGGTTTGCTTATGCAGTCAGGCACGATCCAGTAAATGTACCTAACAGTTGGGAAGATATGATGAGTATAGAAAATCCTATAGAAAAACAGAACTGGATAAAAGCGACAGAAGAGGAAATGAATTCCCTTAATGAAAATGAAACCTGGTGTTTAGTTGATCCCCCACAAGGAGCAAGAGTAATTGGGTCGAAATGGACTTTTAAAGCGAAATATGACGAATTCGGAAAAATCAAGCGTTACAAAGCGAGATTGGTAGCAAAAGGATTTAGACAAAAATACGGAGTAGATTTCGATTAAACTTATGCGGCAGTAGTTTCCCATACAAGTTTAAGAGTCTTCATAAGTGCCGCAGCATACCACAATCTCAATATTAGGCAGATTGACATCAAAACTGCATTTTTACATGGTGAATTGGAAGAAAATGTCTATGTATCACAACCTAAAGGGTATATAAACACTACAGAACCCAATAAGGTTTGTAAGTTAAAAAAAGCCCTATATGGACTAAAACAAGCTGCAAGAGCATGGTATTCAAACATTAGTGAAACACTAAAAGAATTAAAATTTAAACAGAGCAATGCTGACAATTGTTTATTTATAAGAAAAAAAGGGGGAAAACACGGTTTATATAGCAGTATACTTAGATGATATTCTCATCGCAGGAAAAGATGAAAATATAAATGAGATAATAGATAAACTAAAATCTAAGTACGCACTTGAAGATTTAGGTCAAATTTCCAATTACCTCGGGATAAAAATACAAAAGACTCACAACGGCTTTAAACTAAATCAAACAGCAAAAAAAAATAGAAATTGCAAAAAAAATTTAATTTAGAAGATTGTAAGCCATATGGCACTCTAATGGAAACAGGCTTTTAACGATTAGACAATGAGGAAACACAAATGCCAAACAACACTAAGTACCGACAAGCAATAGGTGCGCTGTTATATGTTGCTACAATAAGTAGGCCCGATATTTTAGTAGGGGTAAACATCTTGAGTAGAAAGAACGAAACGCCGTCTGAAAGAGATTGGAAAGGTGTTAAAAGATTAATAAGATATCTCTATTCAACAAAAGACTTAAATTTAGTAATTAGCACGGAAGAACCACCCATCCTGGAAGTATATACTGATGCAAATTGCGGTGGAGATCTAAAGACAAGAAGATCGACAACAGGCAATTTATTCCTTTTAGGAAAGAATCCAATACAGTGGATAACAAAACGACAAACGTGTGTCGCACAATCATCTGCAGAGGCAGAGTTCGTAGCAGCGGCGAGCGCAACACAAGAATTAACATGGCTGCTAAAACTATTAGAAGATCTTGATATACCGCAAAAATTGCCTATAGTAATTTACGAAGACAATAAATCTTGCATAAAAATGATAGAATCCGAAAAGTTTTCCAATAAAACGAAACATATTGATATAAAATATAATGTGATTAAACAGCTGAAAGAAGATAAAATTATTGAATTGTGTTATTGCCCAAGCAAGTCCATGACAGCGGACATACTTACGAAACCAGAGCCCAAGCTTGAATTTCTAAATAATAGAAACAAACTGAAATTACAGAACAATCCTCGTTAGGAGATTAAGGGGGGAATTGTTGACAGATATTGTGAAATATAATCTCCAAACAAGGATATTAAAATAATCAAGCTAAGTAAATTGTTTTTTCATGTGTCAAATGTGATTTATAAAAATAATTATCGAAAGTGTTTATGATCTGAAAGAAGGAAGTGAAATTGAAAAGTGATTGCACAATCGTAAACAGATATTTTATTATAAACATTTCGCAATACTCAAGAACTATAAGACAACTTATAGTTATGTTATATATATGTTATAAACTCTAATTTTAAAATACCATAAATATAAATATTGATACAAATTATTTGTTATGCTGATTTATGGCATTAATTTCCTGTTCTTTATTGTTAATAATATTTTATACATGTATTTTTTCTCTACTTTCAGTTGTAACTCAGACTCTCAAACTGAGAGATGTATATCTTAAAGCTCTTATTAAATATTAATTTTACTTTCTATTTATAAGTTTCGGCACAAATTTAAGTTCACAAGTCACACAAAAATATGTGTCCTTTTAAACCACATGAAGTTCACACCATCATCACCTGTGGATTAAAACAGAAATACAAGAAGAATATGTAGATCGATTTACCCTTTCCGGACGTAAATTACCAGATGATAAACGGATATACATAAATATAAGGTAAGCCCAATTTATCTTACCTATGTTTTTTATACTGAGAAATAGATAATTAATTTTTGAGATAAGAACAAACATCACGCCATTTCTGATAGCAAAGATTAAATATTGCTAACAAGCTTCACAGCTTAAATTGTGTTAAGATATTCATTTCAGATTTGTGTTCAAATACTCAATGTCTTCGATATTTGCAGCGCCACCTAGCGTAAGGGTTCCCAGCAATAATACTGCAAAAGTTCGCACACTTCCATATAGTTGTGGGCCAGCGCATGAGATAAAATGGATGCCCACCAGAATTTTATCTGATGATTTCCAACAGCAAAGTTGACTGAAGCTGTCCAGCAGTGGTCATGCAGTGGTAGACCATCAGCCAGCACTTCTCCATCATTGCCAGCACCTATCTTGCTGCTGGCCAGCAATTTCTTCTTTGCTGGGCTATTAAAAACAGAAAAAAATCTTTAAAATTACTATTAAATGAGTACGTATTAAAGGCAGGAAAATATTGAAAATTATGTCCTGAAAATTGTATTTTCACGTGTATATTAAAAGGGAAAGGAAACTTTAAAATAATAAATACATTAATATGGTTTTAACCCTTTCACGGACAAGGCACTTCTATTCGTAAAATCATGAAATCAGTGAATGGCACCAAAATTTACAAACAAATTTCGAAATACAAAAATGCTTTTGTTCACTTATTTAATAAAAGGGAAATTTTCATCTCAATATTCTGATGCTAATGTGGCATTTAAGAATTAAAATTAAGTGGTCCAAAAATGAACCACCGCCCTTGAAGTGGTTAAAGCAGCAAATTTTAGTAATTGTATTATGTCAATCGTTTTATAACGCTGTTAAAAAATACCGAGAGACAAAGACTCTGTTTACTTAATTCATTTTACTTTAGCTTCTTTTCAAATGTTTGACTGATCTTCTTTAACCAAACATGAAAACAACCATCCCTTGGATGTCGTAACAGCAACTGATTCTACCTTAAATTTTTGCAATCAAAGGGAATTGAATGGAAACTTGTTTACAGGGAGATCGCTACAGGTTTTTTCAGTATAATTCAATCTTCTCTAATCTTTCTAAAACCGATCAGATTAGCGTGCTTTTAGATTCTACAGTGTCTGAACGGGGGTTGGCGAGCGTAGCTTGCAGGGAGCAGAGCCCCCTAGTTTATTTATATATTTATCTTGTTCAAATTTTCAATCGTTAGTAAAATACTCATTATTTATCCTATCAAGTTGAAATAAAATTTTTTAAACTTGTACTGAATGACAATTGATGTTAATACAGTTTTTTCAAATATTAATTAATTTTAGTTTTGCAAGGGAAACAAAATGGCGGCCATTGGTCATTGAAGATCAATGAAAATATTTTCAATAAGGGGTTACCATAGGGGGTACCCTGTTCTGTCGCCAAATACCGCCAAATTTGACGGCTAAAATGAGTCGCCAAAAGTGACGCCAACATGGTGATATCTCTAATATTTCGCCAAATTCCCATAGAGTTCCATTGTAAAACTACTTGCTTATAGAAAATCAACAAATTGAGATATTTTAATGCAACAAAAACTAATATTAGCTTAAGGGATTATATTAAATTTTTCTTTGATGGCCTAAGTAGGAATTGACTTAAAAAACAAAATTTTTATATTACTTGTTTAAAATAAAAACGAAACAAATAAAAATTAAATTTAAAAAATCAAAAAACCCGACTGCGTAAAAAGTGAACTAATTAATTATTTCTCATCAATGTGAAACTATTTTTTATATTGCTTACCTTTTTTTTTTTTTGTTTAATTGTACTGATGACATTTAAGTTGTGTTTAATTGTTAGTTTCTATCTATAAACACTGTTTTGATAAGGCCTATAGATGTTTATGAAGGTTAGAGTTGCAGTAAAGCTAGAGATCCTACCTATACAACTTCCAGGTTGCGTAACATTCAAACGGAGCTTCTGATTGTAAAATAGTCAAAGAAACATCGTCTTCATTTCGAAAGACCTATCCAATGATATGCCACTCAATAGGGTGCGTAAAAAAAAAAATTTCGCCTCTACCGCCATTTTGTATTTTAAGGATGCCATTTTGAATTTTTAAAAACAAAACTCAGCCTATAACTATCGGACGGTTAAGATGAATTGATAGAGACCTCATTCATTAAAATCCATCTAGCCGTTGGGATGTTTCGAGGATATAAAGAAATCCACATACGCGTGAAACACATAACCCTTCTTGGCAGTCGGGTAAAAATACTCCGGAATCCTTGTATCAGAATGAAAAACTTAAGAAAAAATATTTTCCAATTTCTGTTTTTTTTTTTTTTTTACTTTTTTTGAACTGTTAAATTAAAGGAAAAGGTTAAATAACCACCATTTTGAAACACGACGGCGGATGAAGCAGGCTAACGAACTCGGTCGAGAACTTGGTATGTCTTGTACACATGCTTAGTCACATCCAAATCGGTTCATAAATAAGAGAGTTACAGCAAGACAAATATAAGATATATAATAAATATATATATATTTTTTTTTCTAAATTTAAATTCTTTTATTTTTTAATTTTTAATAGTTTTACAATTGATTTTATTTTTGATGCAATATTTTTTGGTTAATTTACAATTTGTTAAATTAACTGTTAACTGTAATTATACAATCACTCCATGTGTTAGTTAGTCAGTATCGTATGCAAGTTTACGAGGTCTACATAGCAATGCTTAGTACTGTTTTTCTAATATTTTTTGGGTCCGTTTAAAAAAATTTCATTAAAATATTTGTAATTTTTCTTTGTTCCATTCTAATTTATATTGCATCTCTAATGTATTGATTTTCAGATTTTTTCCTAAAATAATTTTATTTTACATGTGGTTGATGGGGCAATTTAAGTAAAAGTAATTTATGCTACTCGGCATGCTTTCCTCATTCAATTGACAGATCAATTGCGATTTACATATGTTGTAGAATATTGCCCTTTATAACTTGTTGCGCAATATAAGTTTCCATTTTCTTCTTGTCCTATTTTTACTTTCTGTTCGTGGATATTTCTTCCTAAATCTTTTATTTTTTTTCAGTTTATGAATTTCAGATTAACGGATACCCAATTTTATATTCTATTAAATATAATTTTTGGTTCATTTATCTATTGTCGATTTTTCACCTGATTTATGGTTAATAAATACAAAAAGTTTATATATATATATATATATATATGTAAATAGATAGATAGATGGATATAGATAGATAGATAGATATAAACATTTGAACGGAGGGTGGTTTTGGGGCGAGTTGTTCATGATCGGGGAGAATATACCAAAATCTTCCGAAATTGCTTTCCTCCGACGGCTGAAATAGGTAGCTTTTTACTTTTCTGATGAAAGCTGCCTAAAAGTAACTTTGAGTTCTATTATTGAAAATTGAAAGCCACACAACTAATATCAGGTTCAAGTTACTTTTATTAACGGAATGAAAGCTGAATTGGAGTTATCTGACAAGTGGTTCCTGTTTGAGTTTTTCACATCATTCATTTCCGAAAATAATGACTCGCGGGCGGTAATTTGTCAAAGTGGTTAATACATTTACTAATATATTCTAATATATTTTCGAGATTTAAGGGGTCTCAGGACTCTTAAAGATTTAAAATTTTCGAAATTTTTATTTTTTTAGATGTTAAACAACTATCTTTTCTGAACATTTTGATATAATTGTTTCCTTGCAATTCCTATTAGAACTGAAGTTATGGCTTTTACATTTATACACGTTCAATAGCTGAAGCGTCGTTTCGGAAACTTTGAAGACATTTTTCTCCAAATGACGTTTTTGGGCATAACGCGCACGATATCTCAAAAACTTATGAATATTTTTTCATGAAATTTTCAAAACATATCTTTTATGTTAGTCTGTATAAACTGAACCTAAAATTTCCTTTTTATTGTTGAAAACAATATTTTTTTAGGTGATTATACTGTTGAAAATTTCTTAATTTTGCATTAGCTAAATAAAACTTTGTATTAAAAATATAAAAAAGCTTTAAATGCAAATTTATTTAGGTTCAGGGTAATTATTACAATCTGAAGCATAAGTAGGTACCAAAATTTTCATTCCAGTTGCAATACTTATTTTGTAATCGTGCGCGTAAGCTGTTATGCCGATTTTTTGCTCGTCAAATGTCTAACAGTTTGGAGCTCCCTGTAAATGCTAATTCTGCATCTTATAATTTTCTAAATACATGAAATGAAAGAACATACTTATATATTTCTTTCCAATTAAAATTGTGTCTTAAAATAAAATACATTTTATGATATTAAATGTTGAAAATTGTCTTTTTTTCCAATTTTAAGAGTCCTGAGGCCCCTTAAAGAAGAATTTATAAAAAACAAAGTTTCTTTTGCTGATTTTCGGAAAACTTTCCGAATAGTTTTTATAGTGTATTGATCACTTTCCTCAAACTAAAATAAATGTTTTCTGAATGCTATCAATTCTCAAGTAAACATTTTTCATGTTCAAATATCATGTTTTGCAGACAAACGTGATTAATTAACAGCACTGACATTAACAATTAAAATTAATATTATTTCATTACTCTTGTCTGTATACATTCATCTGCGCAACTAAAAATGTTTGATTGAGAATGGGTAGCATCCCTAAAAACCGATATTCTTGCTTCAGAAAACTGATTAGTAAACTATAAAAACTGCTCGTAAGCGTTTCCCAAAATCAGTAGCAGCAAAAGAAAATTTGTTTTTATACATTATTTTTTAAATATTGAAAATATTGTACAGACCCAGAATATTACAATATTCCGTATATAAAAACCCTAAGATGATACAGTTTCTCAGAATAGGAACTGCAATGTGTTTTACGGAATCAATCAAGAAATAGTCAGAGTCCACTAATCCGTCGGGGACATTAGATCAAACGTTATAATATCATGATCAATCTTGGAGGCTCGACAGTCTTTGACAGGCACTTAGTCACAGGTCACCATGAGAGACTTTGATCCCCTGACATAGTGAAACTAGAAAAGTACTTTCGCTTTAAAAGGCATTTCCTTCAGGTATGCAGCGCAAGAGTAGGGCGGGTTATATGTGAACCCCAGCTGACCACTCAGGTGAGACAAGTATGGAGATTGGCCAAAGTTCTGTACACAGAGTGCCAGGGAAAATAGTCTATAATAAAGAAGATGAGACAATAATTAAAAGAGTTAGTTAGTGATCACTCCATACTTGAGAGAGCATAGATCGGTTGGGCCGATGCGTTGCCTCTGATTTTTGAGAAGGGGTCTTCTTGATCCCAAGGAAGGAGCAGAGCTTCGTCGGCGCACGAGCCTTGCGACCAAGCGAGTTGGGCCATGCCACGGCGAAAGTTTAGCGAGACGCGACTTTGCCGGTGCAAAATTAACTTACACTTTGACAGAAAGATTCAGCGAATAGATTACTTTTGATCTTAGAGACATTTAACTCTGTGAACTTTTCATCTCCTACAATTTGGACTTGTAACTTATAGCTGCCACCTCGTGACTGTTTATTTTCACCTGTACTCAACTATAATTATTATTGTTGTGTTTGTGATGTCTAGTAGCTTTAATCTAGAAATTGTCTGTTTAATTTTATCTTAATAAATATAACATATTTTCTACATCTGAGTCATACTAAACATCACACCTTCGAAGTATATTCACGGCTCTCGCTACCACACTTTGAGGACTCGGCACAATATATCGATTTCTGAGGTTTCTAAAACTAATTAAAGCTTTTCAGAATCGTTGTTAACTCGGAAGAAGTTGTTGTACATTGTAGTATTAGATTAAGAAACATTCGTCTTTTTTTACAGTGTTATGTCTAATGTCGTTTCTTGATCGTGAACTTCTGTAAAACTATTTGTATTATTGCAATAAAAAAAACTATATATAAGTTTAATAATTTTGAAATACTGCTCAAAATATACCTGATGTCCATCCCATATGTGTATGAACGGGGCTAAGCTCCAAAATAAAACGAAATTAAAGATTTATTTTTTGAAATATATGGTTAAATGTCTAAAATTAAAACATATTACTTTAAATTATACTATGGTGTTCTTTTTCTTTTTTGCTATTTTGTCCATTTGACAAACTATTAGCTTGGCAGAATTATCATTGAAAAAAATCTAGAATTCAGATTAGAAGTCTAGAATTCTAGAACAGAGAAACTAATTTTGTTCCTTTATAGCTTTTCAAACTTTGGAGTTTTTTTCTTTTTTTATCATCAAATACTTTTTGTTTCTGGGGGAAAATGTTTAACATTATTGTACACTTCGTTAATTTTAACACAACTATTCTAATATGTAAATAAATCAAAGGGTTATAATTTTTCCAACTGAATGAAAAAGTGTTCAGGTCAGGATTTTAACCAGGGACCTTTGGCTTTTTCTAGTGATTTCGTGAATATCGCTAAGCTCTTCCCAATCCCAATAGCGGACACCTCCGAATAGCAGAAAATTTCTGCACTCCCGAGGTGTCCGTTATCTAGAGATTTTACTGTATGTGCAGTAGAACCTCGATTATCCGACGTAATTAGGACCGAACCTACATCGGATTATCGAAATTTCTAGACAATCGAGAATTTATGAATACAGCAGAGCGCCGATTATCGGAACTCTAATTAACCGAGCTTCCAATTATCCGAACAGCCTATTTATCTCAAAAAAATTAACCTAGCTTCTGGTTATCCGAACAGCCTATTTCTCCCCAAAAAAAAATTAACCGAAATTCCAATCATCCATTGGCTTGGAATAAAATTTTAAATAAAGAAAAAACTGATAGTGGATCAGAAAATGAGGAATGTAAAACAATAAAGGAGATAGGGAGAATCCTAAGCTATGAAGAAAATGAAATGAGCGAATGGTTACATAGTGAAGTACATAAGCCGGGCCTGGAAATCACATTTTAAATGATGATGAGATTGTGGATGAAATTCATGATGAAAAAGAAATTGAAGAAATTGAAAATGAATGCTCTGAAAATAACCCAGTCCAGGTCCATCACATATCGCCTTTCATGTTTGGAAACAGCTATGAAGTGGCTCGAACGGCAGAAGAACATTGATCCTATTCAACTAACATATTTAAGAAGAATTACAGATATGGAAGCATTGAAAGGAATGTCTTCATTGAAGCAAGCAACAATCAAAAGTTTTTTGCTTAAATTATAATCTCTAGAGTTCAGAAAACGATAAAAAAAGAAAAAAAATTTTAATGATAAAAATGCAAACAAAAAGTAAATAAATAAATAAAAAGAAAAAAAACAAATTTTAAAGATGCCAGCACTAACTGGTGCTGCCAGTCCTAAGCTTAGATAACGTATGAAAGTTTAAGTATAGTCAGAAACATCCCCTAAATTGTCTGTCCATTTATCCGAACTTTTGCTTATCCGAACTAGGGTCTGTCCCCACTTATTCGAATAATCGGCGCTCTACTGTAATTATCTAGTTTAACATGTAACATCGTCATAGAATTACTATTATGACTATTTAAACTGCTAAATAAATATCTAAATTCAAATTATACATGAAAATAAATTTATTTTAAAACAAAAAACTTACAATGATTTAAATGGAAGCTTCATCTGGCCCAAATTGGCCATCCTTTCCCGTGCATCTCTGTCAAGAAATTTTCTTAAAAACATTACTTCAGAGGAATCACACTGTTCTTGATGTTCGTGAAAAGATGACAAAATGGGTTTTGTTCCCTGCGATTGCTTACAATCAGAGGGTTCAATAACATTCAAATGTTGTGTCACTCGGCAGCACGGCTATATTTCGAAATGGGGAGCGCTTTTGTTCAGAACAGGGACGTGTACACAGGGGGCTGGGGGGAAAACCGACGTCGGTTTACAGAGAGTTCGGGTTAAACGACAGTTTGATAACTGAGGTTCTACTGTGTATATATGTATATACATACATATACATCATACTTCTGAAATTCTCGTTGTAATTTGTTTATTTCTATTTGCTAACACGTTATCCATTAGGATAAAGTCTATCGTTATTTTTTTCACTTTAGTATATATACGATTGCGATTTAAAGGTACCTTCTGTTTTTAGATTTTTTCCCTGCCCTTTTTTTAAATCTGTGCATTTAGCATTATTCATTGTATTATATTTTCTACTGTATTCTAATTATTGGTTAATTTATACTGTGTCTATTATCTTGTGATTTAATAGTTGTATCTATCCACACACACACACACACATACACACACATATATATAGAGAGAGAGAGTGACTGAGCCAGTAGTTGATCAAATAAGGTCGGTGCTACGGGATTTTTATTATATTTCCTTCACTTTAAGTTTTAAAAGTAAACTAACATGATTTCTACAACCCTAAATGAATGTCCTATAATGGAAAATAATTAAATTCTGCTGAAATTAAGTAGCAACAGTATTATAAATAAAAAAAATTTTTAATTTCCATTTCCCTTGTAGTTGATCAGGTGAATCCAGTTTTTGATCGATTTCATTCCAGTAGTTGATCACTGGTCATATTTATCTTTTTTTCAATGTAAGTAGAAAAAATTTGAGAATAGTAAATTTGAGAATAGTAAACATTTTAATAAGAAGAATAAAAGTTAAAAGATACAATAACTTATAAGCAATATTGAAACTCTAATTCAGGGATAGAGAAAAGATTCCTTGTTCTACTGATTTCTGTAGGTTCTATGTGGAAATAACTTGATCCCACCTATCAAAAAGGACAACTTCCATAGGCGCCCACATGCCGCCATGGAATCCACCGTCGCTCCTTCTTTTTTCCATTCCAATATTTTCACAATGACAACGTGCTCATCAATATACTTTTGCATCGTCTGCCAAGTATGGGCAGTTTTCTCGTCTGAGAATTCCACTCACACACTCTCACCGGACGAAACTTTGGCACTGGACACGAAGCTATGTGAGTTGCTCAGTCGTTGTTTTTTCAGCCTAGTCGGAATTTTAGATAGTCCTATATCTTGCCTTTGATGTATAAGTTGTTGCTTCCTCTCTTCCCTTTTCTGAATCATTTCTTTCTTTCGGATTTCTTTATCTTCTTTTTCCTTTTCCTTTTCTTCGAAAGACTTTATCCACTGTTTTGACGTTGTCGCATAAGGCAACAGTCTCTTTTCTGTTTTCTTTTTCTTCTCTAAGGAGTCGTGAGGCCATAGAATGTTGTCTGCAAAAGCTGGACGGACATTTTTTACTTTAGCTAGACCTACGTTTTTTGGGCGCTCAGGAGTCGCATAATTTGGAAGTGGGTCCGTCTGCCTTGAAGAACCTGGTGTTGTATGATCATAATCCAATGTTGTTGGAGGATCATCAGATTGTAGAGCAATATAAACAATTGCTGCTCGGAGAGAATCAACTGGTGATTCAGGTTCGCTCTCTGGTGTCTCAATGTTCGTTCGAGTTCTTTCAAGACTTTTTTTTTGCATTTGCCTCCAGAAATGGAACAATTCAAGAGCCTCAATATCACCCTTCCATTCGTCCCCTTCCACACTTCTGAACTCAGGATATTTTGAAAAGGGATTTAATATAGAAAAGCGTTTGGACTTTGAAGTTTTCCGCTACTCCTACTCTAGACCAATTTTCAAGTAGGTTTGTAGGCGGACAATGTCGTTGCTTACTGCTGGTGCACCTTTCGTAGTCTGCTTCATCTGGGTTAAAGGGAAACAAACCGCATTTCCGGAAGCCGTTTTTAATGATTTTCGGAGTTTCTGCTTCTCGAAATACTCTTGCAATCAAAGGTCCAAATACTGTTTTTGCGACCACTTTGTTTCCAGATTTAGTTTTCTAATCGTAAACGGTTTTCGGTCAGCGCAATTTGAGAGGCCTGAAAAAAGCAACATCAGCTGGTTGGAGTATGTGTGTTGCATTTGGGTAAAGAACGAAATGAAGAATTTGATTATCTGAGCATAACTTAGCCACCTCAAGAGTTAAGTGGCTCTTGTGGCCATCCACCAAAAGTAATATCTGTAGTTTGATATTTTGCTTTCTCAACCAAGGCAAAAATACATTTACGAGATATTAAAAGTAGGTGCTCCCAGACATACAACCTTTCTTTGATCTACCTATTCCCAAATCCTCCGGCACATTCTGTGCAATTTCACGTGATATTTTCTGAAATGTGTGAACGATCATCCCAGGAATAGCCTCTCCTGCTGCATTGAAAGTAGACATCACGGTTATAGCTTCTTTATCATTACCTGTTTTTATTTCATATAAAATGTTGAATTAAATGAGTCCTAAAACGTTTCCCGTTTTTGCACAAGTTTGAAAACCGCTTTCGTCAGCATTAAAAATTCTCCTGGAATCAAGAACAATGTCAAGGCAGCCTTCAGTTTCAAATTTGTGAAGTTCTTGAAACCACTCGCGGATGTTAGGCTCTGATACTTCTGCTCTTGCAGTGTTGATAGCATCTGCATACCTCTCAGCTATCGAACTGTTTTTACCCATGAAACCTTTAAACCATGTTTTCCCCGGAGTTGAGTTTGCAAAAGGGTTTGTCCTTTTATCGGCTGCAATGATGTTTTTTACGGTTCCAAATGAAGTCCTCCTCTTAATCGGAAACTCTTTTTTGGCATAAGCATTTATCGGTCAACAAGGAGCTGTTCCTCTTCTTTGCTTAAAACTGATGAATGTCCCACCCGTCACACCTTTGGCGTTTTCCCTTTAACCTAAAACAAAAAAGCTTTTTAAGGAAACATAGGTGGAACATTTCGAACAGGGCTATTGATTCGAAATTATGGGAACACCATTTTCTCTTACGTCTTCAACGGCTGCTCGTAGATCCTCCTCTGAGTACTGGAAGAATCTTCTCTTCCTGTTTTCCCCAGAATTTCTTTTTCATCGGCATAATGAATTCTGACAATAAGCAATCATGGCTTGGTAAGCTAATAAATTAAAAAATGATCAACTAATGACTACGCATGTTGTTAGCCAGTAGTTGATATACTGATCAATAACTAGAGTCCTTGAAACCAATAATTGATCACAGCTGATCAATTTCTGGAATTTGCGTATTTAATAAGACCAGAAGTTGATCAGTCAAATTTGAACCCCTAAGAAGAAGTCAATCGAAAATCTAAAAATTAATATTTAAAATATCATCCTTGGACTGTGATTAACAATCATTCTTATAAAAATAGTAGTTGAAATAAGCCAGATAGAAGGAGATTATTTTAACTTGCTGTTATTGTCTCCAACTAATCAAAAACAAAATTTTACACTTTCCAATAAAAAAAATTCATAATACAGCTTCTTTTACAGAAGACAACTGAAAACTATGTGACAGCAAGTGCACTAACATTCAAACAAAAATATTATCTCTAGTGCCACTTGTAAAACTCATTTCCGCCGGAAATGGCACAATATTTAAAAAATTTGATCAACTACTGGAGGGGTATGAACTACTGGCGCGGTCACCCTATATGTTGTATGTATGTATATATATATCTACCCTATATATATATAATCCTAATGAAACGGATTTATGAAACGTATATGTGACACGAATTTATGAAACGGATATATGAATCGACTGATTAAACAATTGATTATGTTTCAAGTGATTTCTCCTAAAATATGGAATACTTTGCGATGAAATTAGCACCAAAAATCAGCACTGATCCACAGATCTCAAAACTGGTAATAGAATTTTTAAATTCGAATTAGTTTTCGAAATATTAATTTTTTTCTAATTTTATATGCATTTTTCTAATGATGGCAACTCAAATTTTAATCAAAGAGATATTTTTTTTTCATATTTCAGAAAAGGTTGACTTGGTAACCTGGCTATTGTTGTTTATTTGATAATAAATGTTTATTTACTTTTCTTTCTTTTTATAAGTTATATAAATTATTTTGTTCTATAATTATTAATTCTTTTTTTTATATTTTCTTTAGAAAATAATAGAAAATAATTAAAAAATACGGTACTACTTAGTTATTCCGTCGACCAATTTCGCCAAACTATATAAATCGCCAAAACACTCGCCAAATTATATAAATCGCAAAACACTCGCCAAATTATACAAATTGACAATTTTTATTTTAAATAACGAAAGAACAATTAAATTCATATAACAATAATAAATATACAAATAAAAAGTCGAAATAAAAATCACTTGATGACGTAAACACGTGTAACTTGCTTAAAGTCAAGTGAATGTGACATTTACGATCAACCATTATTGGCATTTAATCCTATAGTTTGGCAATAGATTTTTGGTCGACGGGATAACTAAGTAATACCAAAAATGCATATGTAACTGGTATTTGAAAACGAGGTATTCGCCAAATTTTCGTAAAAAAAAAAATCACGCCAAACCTGCTGTGCGTATATGACATCTGGCCAAATATTACCACTCGAGAAAAAAAAATGCTAACTGGCGAGTTGAAAAAAAGCTATTGGCGAGATTTGCATCCGGCTAGTGTAACAGTAACAAGAATTCTTTGCAACCGTGGCAATTTTATGTAGTTTTATTCGAAAAAAAATTGATTTTTTAATCAAAATGGCAAACTTACGGTCCCATATTGTCGCGATTTTTTTCTGACGCCAATGTCATATACGGAACGGGCACTTAACTGGCGCCAAAGTATTGTTATTTTGCTTGATATGGTAAGCCGGATGTTTTGTTTATGCTGTTGATGCGTTCGCCAAATTGGCTTCGTTAAAAAATCGCGCCAATATGGAACGTATATGACATCTGTGCCAAACTTTCATATGAACGGCGAAGGGATCAGACCGTATTTGTTTAAGGCAGTTGATGACTTGAACTTTTATAATATAGATGAAATGATGGCGATAGAATAATATTTGGCGACTTATCACCTGTGCATGGCTAACATTAAAGTACCAAAATGGCACTTAGAGTATAAAAAGCGAAGTGGTCCGCCTGGAACTGTTGATGATAGTCACATGACTTAGGCTATTGTTACAGAGATTGTTTTAAAATACCGGGAGACAAAAACTCTGTATACTTAATTTATTTTATTTTAGCTTTATGTCTTAACAGCAACTGATTTGCCCTTAAATTTTTGCAATCAAAGGGAATTGAATGGAAACCCGTTTACAGAGAGATCTACATAGCTTTTTTCAGTATAATTCAATCTTTTCTAATATTTTTAAAAACCATCAGATTAGCGTATTTTTAGATTCTGCTGTGTCTGAACGGGTATTGGTGAGCGTAGCTTCCAGGGGGCAGAGCCCCCTAGTATATATATATATATATATAACCATTAAATAAACATTACCGACCACCAACAAAAATTGTGATATTATGAATGAAATGACAATAATACAGTGTCCCCCAACACACTTAACATGGATACCAAAAACATAGTATATACCAACTGTTATGTATAAAATATAGTCCCTTGTACTATACTACAAGTATTAATATGGAAGAAAAAAAGAAAAATATCGATACCGATAAAAATAATTGAAAAGCTTATATATATATATATGTTACGGCCAAAACCCGGAGCTTGGCCAATACGCGAATTGGCCGGCCAATTCGGGAACTGGCCGAGATTCCTGGCCAAAACCCGAAATACATGAAGTGAACAGCGTATTTCGGGTTTTGGCCGGCCAATTCGCGAACTGGCCGGGAAGCTTTGACCAATATACGAAGTGTTCAGCAATGGCTATCCACAGCCGGTAGCCTTCATACTTTGCATTTCTTTTAACTGTCATACAACCCTGCATATGATCTACAAACCAGGTAATACACTACAAATAAATTAAATTTTAAAAGCCTATCACAGCTGAAAACGCACATCAAGCAATAATGGCTCACAGCCAATCCAATAACCAAATTATTTGAATGACTCTGAAAATAAACGATAAATTCTACCTAGTCAATAATCTATAGAAAACATGTTGTAGAGCATATGAGTAATGTATAACAGTTTCATTATGTTTGAAGCAGTGTAACGTCATTAAAATACCTAATAAACGATTTTTTCACATTTATCATAATTCTTTATCGGAATATTTTTGGGCGTCCCTATAAAAGAACTATAATAGCTACTTAATCAATACTCTACAAAAAAACATATTGCTCCCCACATGTGCGAAGCATGTAAATTTTATTATGTTTGAAATAGGGTGACATCATTTAAGTGCACTAAAAATAATCTTTCACCATTCACTGGAATGTAACAAAATACTTTTGAGTGTCTCTGTAAGCAAACTATAATTGCTACTTATTTCATACACTTTAGATAACAGTTTGTTGCCCATCTTAATGATGCATACTAATTTTATTATAATTGAGATAATGTAACAACATTAAAATACACCGGAAAAAAATTTCTCATTCATGATATTGTAAATAAATACTTTTGTGTGTCGCTGTAAATTAACCGAAAATAGTACACACTTCACTTTCAATACCAAATTAATTTATAAACCTAAATAATACAAGTCAATCCGAGTCAGAGCGCGGACAAGGGGACGGCCAGACAAATTCATAAACCCTTTCAACTATGTTAGAAAGAGATAAAAAGTAACAATTGGTTTCTATATACACATTTCATGAACTGGCCGATCGCGTATGGCCACTTCGCGAACTGGCCGATCGCATCTGGCCAGTTCGGGGATTGGCCGGCCAATTCCCGAATTGGCCAGTCAGTGAAAGCGTTGTTGGCCAATTCGGGAATTGGCCAGCCAGTTCGGGTTTTGGCCAATTTCGGGTATTGGCCGAAACATATATATAAGTCATCCAATTAACACCGAGCACTATTCTGATTTCGTCACTCCATCTTACTTGAGGTCGTCTTCTTGGTCGTTTTACATCTCTGGGATACCATTGTAGGCCGTTTGTACTTCACCTATATGTATATATAGCTTTTAAATTAATACAGTCAGTATTTCACAATAGATCAAACAGTATTTCATTCCCCACACTTTCGAACTCAGTCTCTTATAAAACCGCACAAATATAGATTCCATCGGTGGTTTTTTTCCTTTCCTTATGTGCTCCTGTAAAAAGACAACGTTAGTTTTAAAAATGCCTAACTTATAATAATTTTGAAATTTTGCAAATATCCTAGAGAGTTTTCTGTATTATATTAAAAAGTGCTCTAAAATCTGGTGAACTTAATAATACAGCAAGAAAAATAGATCCAAACATCACCTATGGTTTTAGTTCTACTTGAAGAAGGAGAAAAGAAAGGTAGGTACTTTTTCATTGGTTTTCGTAAATATAGGAATTATTTTATCCCAAGGAACCATCTACATTTGGCCCGCGGGCCAAAAGTTGCCCGCGATGGGTTAACTTATGGCCCGCGAATTTCATCAATCTATAACTTGGAAAAATCGTAATTTTTTCCCATATGTCGCTGGAAAAAATCGCGAATTTCGTCAATTAGTCGCTGAAAAAATTGCAAATTTCGTTGACCGGGTTTCAAAAAATTCCGAATTTTGTCGATCATGAACGGAAAAATCTTCAATGTCGTTGATCGGCTACAGAAAAATCGCGAGTTTCGTCAGTTTATCGCGAGAAAAAAATCGCAAATTAATTAATTTTCTGCCGGAAAAGAATTACAATTTTCGTCAGTCAGTTAAGAATCACGAATTTCGTTGATCGTGTTAATAAATATCGCGAATTTTGTCGATCATGTGCGAAAAAATCACAAATGACGTTGATCGGTTGCGGAAAAATCTCGAGTTTCGTCAGCTTATCGCGAAAAAAAATCTCGAATTTTTTCAATTTGTCGCGAGAAAAATTACAAATTTCGTTGATCGGCTGCGGAAAAATCGCGAGTTTCGTCTCGTTTATCGCAGAAAAAAATTGCGAATTTCGTTAGTTTTCCGCGGAAGAAAATTTACAAATTTCGTCAGTCAGTTAAAAATCATAAATTTCGTTGTTCGGGGCGGAAAAATCGCGAATTTTGTCAATATATCGCGAGAAAAAATCGCAAATTTTGTCTGTCGCGGTAAAAAAAAATTACGATTTTCGGCAATTGATGAAAAAAAATTACAAAATTTTGTCTATTGGTCGCAAAAATATCGCGAAATTTTTCAATCGTTCGTGGAAAAAAACGTGATTTTGTGAAAATTTTCCATTTATCAAGAAGAATCAGTTAGCCTTCATAAAGTAATGCATGTTTATTCATACATATGTGAAGAAGACCTGCATACAATTATGTATATCTATTTGTTTATATTTTTATGTACAAAAAAATCATTATTCTTCAAGAATAAAGAGTTATTACCCCGCCACCCCCCCACACACTCCTCAGCTTCACCGATACAGAATTTTCCTCTGTGTTACTGATGTGGCCCTCGACAACCCAGACATTTTTGTAAGTGGCCCTTCTCTTAAAAAGGTTGTGCACCCCTAATCTACATATTCATATTTAACCTAACTTCAAGTTCAATAACGCCAGTGCAATCTCTTCACTTACTTCTTCTATCACATCATAATCTTCAATCAATGTTGCTGAGTTGGTAATGCAGTTTACAGAGAATAAAACAGGGACCGACCAGGGATGACGCTATGTTGACGATGTATTCCTAATATCTGAAGATCATAATCTTCTTTTAATTTTACAAACAGCTAACTCAGTCTACCCGGCAATACAATTTACCATCGAACATGAAGTTGTTCATTGTTTACACTTTCTCGATATTCATATTAAAAGCAATGATGACGCCATCCATCAAAGTATCTGCACCTCTGTATATCAAAAAGACACCTCTACTGGGCTATGTGAACTTCAGACCAGAATGCCCCATTTTTCATAAGATCATTGTAATTAAAACTTTGCTAATTAGAGCCCTTCGTTATTGCTGAAGAACTCTTCGAGATTGAAAAAAAAAAAAGAATTTTAATGTTTTGAAGAATAATGTATATACTTCAAGATGGTGTAACAGCATTTTTTTTTTTAATTATACATGCCTATACAGTGACGCCTCCATCTTTTCAACGGAATATTATCAATCAATTAATGGTCATATCATATTACAGAATCCTATCGAAAAAAATCTCGCATCTTTTTAAACCTTTTGGTATATTTACATCTTTTGTCCCACAGAAATTTTACAAGGCTCCCCTGTAATTTTAAAAGCAAGTATGGTCATTCATTGTGCTTAAATGCAACGACCTCTAAATTCGACAATGCTCTTATACTTAATTTCTTAATGCAAGAATCGTAAATAAATGCTATATAATGAGACAGCCGAACCTCAGAAATATTACCCGAAATATAACTCTGCATTTAAAACGTTTTCTTAAAAGAAAATTGCCATTTAAATACACAGCGCTCTTTATCAAGCGCCCCCATTTACCCTAAAAGAGGCAAAAAATCCCAAAAGAGGTTCACTGTTTTTTTCTTTTTTAACGTGAAGATAAAAATTCTATGGATGTAAAGGTTTACGGCATGGGTTTCATTTAACTGAAGTGCAATCTTAAGAAAAGGCGACCAATTTTAAAATTACAGATAAAATATTCGACGCATTTTGTTGACTTTGCTTACTTGAGATACCCGTTAGCGACAACCTGAATACCCTAAAAGGAAAGAGACTTTTAGGGGATTACCGAGGCAAGTTTATAGGGCATTTTTCATATATTGTATTAAAATATTGTTTAAAGCAGAAATTGAGTTTAAATAAGCTGTGTTGAATTAGCAAATTAGGAATTTCAGCGTGATCCTCCATCTTTAACCAGGGAATTAAATATGTGTTTAAAATGATCAAAATATGAAAATACGTGTCTAAAATTATTAATAAAAAAATGGCGTAAGAATAGCAGTGTATATTCGAGGCATTGAATATTGATACGTGATTATGTATCATGATTAGTACTTTTAAATGATGCACTGAAAAAAAATGAGTTCTCAAAATTGAGTAAAAAGTACTCAGTTTTAAATACGTAACATACGCAAAATAGCTCCGATCCAAATGTACCCCAAATTAAGAAACACGTGTATTCATTTTTGATTTCATGGTTGTGTTCAAATATGAATCGCTATCTATACCGTTCCCTGAACCTACAAATAAAAGTAAAAATGTACTGACATTTCTTTTCCGCTCAAAATTATTCACAAGAAACGTTTAATCATTTTTTATTAAGAAAAACAGCAAAATTATAATCAAAATACCCAAATGGAATATTTTTACGACAAAAGCGTTATTTACAAACACTTTTAAATTATTTTGAAATACTGTGCTTAATATAATATGTACATTAATAAACACCTTTTATGCCTCCATGAATGAAATAAACCATTGCAGAGTACAAAATTATAGTTTTGTTTGGGTTTGATAATACGTGATGTTTCAAAATTGAAAAAGGATAGGTTCTTTTTTATCCAAAAATACTCAATTCATTACGAGTACATCGAATTACTCATTTTTGAGTACTTCATTTTTTTCAGTGTGGAAATTCTGAAAAATCTTGTATAGATTAAAAACACTTAAATTAGGTTAATGCGATTAAGTAAGTTAATTTTAGAAACATTAAAACACTCGGTAACTTAAATGCCGAATCTGATTAAAGCATGATGCAGCTGAATGATACAGCTGAGCTATGCCCTGGTTTGAAGGTCTCCATTTTTTTCTTTTTTTTACACTTTTCTTAAATCTGATATTTTAATTCTGTTTTCAACTTTTACTCATTATAATAAACATTTTCTTCTTTTGTATTAGAATAAGATAAAATAAGAAAATTGTATTTATCTAAATGATTATTTATGTTTCCACATATGTATTCTAAGGCATAGAAAATGTTCACTTTTTTTGTGAAAGTGTAAGGTGCAGGCAACACAATATCAGACCTTAGTCTTCTCTTGCCTGCTTAAATCGAATTATTAGTAACATTGCACAGTTTTATCTGTTTATGTCTAATATTTTTAGCGTGTGACATTTTATAATAACTCGAGTTATATGTAATAAATATTCTTGTGAAAATTGTTATAAATATCTTGTAAATACCTTGTCTTTAAATATTGCAAATATCTTGTGTTTTAACCCGTGAACTCCACATTAATGCGAATTCGCACCGATCAAAATTTAAAATGTCGGCATTATTTATAACATGCTTTAATTAATTTGTATTTTTCATTAACAAAATAATATTTTTGATAAAAATCAATATACCGTTTCGATTCCTTATTAAACTTTGTATAAGAATCATGTGTTACATTTCATTTACACTATATTGCCAAAAAAAGTATACGGAATATAAGTTATGGAATCTAATTCGCACTATTGTGGAATTTAGGGTTAAATATTCGCTTGCGAATTCCGCCAATTTTAAATAATGTTTTCTGCGACAAGTGTGTAATCGTTAACTGCGGTTAGCGGTCTCACGGACCATTTCCTTTTAGAATTGTCACGGATTAACTTGGAATTTTCAGTTTAACTATAAATATTTGTGAAATTGTGTTTCATTTGGAGCCTTAGTACTAATGCTAGAGACTTCCGAATAAGTGATTTTAAATTATAATATTCCTATACATAAAGATAAATTCCTATACATACAGAAACAGTATCATATGGGTTAATGAAGCTATTTATTTATCCTTCATCAAGCGGCCTCGGAAACCGTCCACAGTAGCTATGCGACAAATTCTGTCACAGTAGTTAAAGATTAATGAATATTTCCAGATGAATTGGCATGTATTTTGGCATGCCCTTTGTCACATTTAGCTATTTGGAAGTCTCGTTTACGTTTTAACTGCCATAAATACGACAAAAATCACCTAAATATGACAATCGTATATTGTGTGATTATACTACAGATATTGATTACATTTCTACAAAACAAGTTAGTTTTGAACTAAAAGCACAGTATTCAGTAATTTTTTGCTTAATAAAAAATATATTTACTAGTTGAAATACCTGGCTTTGCCCGGGGTTTTAAATATGCTTGATTAGAAAAATCAATTTTAAAATTATACACCGTACGGACTATGAATCTCGCGCAAATATACTATCTTTTTTACTATGTTGAAACCCTTGAGAAATTTTGCTTTTATACCAGTATTAAAAAAAAAATTCCTAAGTCTAAATAAATATAGTTTTGATTCTTGAATAAAAAATTGAAAAGAAATGTAAATTCATGAAAAGCCCTTCACGATATCACTTTCTCTTGTAAAAGCCATGCATTAACCATATATTCGTTTTAAATATGAAGCCATACGTGAATTAATCTATATTATTCAACACTAAAAAGAAATGGCGCATTTAGTGTTTGTCGAGAATTAAGTAAAAATCATGCACACGTGACATCATAATTCACGTTTATATTTTAACAGAATTATAAGGCTACTATAATTTGGGACTCATGCTATAGCCAGTATACACGTCAGGACAAATTGCCGTTATCATTATCTTTTTACGCATGAAGACTTTCGCTATGGTACTCCATTGTGGAATTTGGTATAATTTTTTAAATTCAATATTTGAAAAACGGCATAACCATTAGATTTGAAATTTATATATAAAAAAATACAATTTTTTACTTTTTTAACGCAGTTTGTCTAACAATTATCTCACAACTTACTTTTCGAGCTATTAATTTGTTCAGTAACTTCAAATGTTTCATTTTCCGAGATTAATCTGTGGCAATGAGTAGCGAAAAAGCCGGTCGCCAGCAACGCGTAGCCTTTTATTAAAGAGGATTTAGTAAAATTTTAAATATACCGCAAATGAGACAAAACTATGGGGGAATCGCGTCACATTTAGGCACAATGACCTTACCCCAGTTCTCAACAGAAAGGATTAGTCTACGATATCTTCACTCACAGAAATAAAACTCTCACTTTTGACGATTCAGCAATCCTTGAGCTGTATTTCGTCGTTTTTGACGATCATTTCCAATCAACATCACGTAACTTTTAACGAAACATAAACTCTTAAATATTTGACGAAAGTTTTGCCTCAATCACGGTCAAACTCAATACATTTTAAGGAAACAGTTGCTGTACCTCCTCAACCTTGCGATTTTAGCAAGCAGATATTTGCTTGTTTATGTTAGTCCTGTAATAATTTGTTTTAAAACAGTACTTTTTAGTGCTTTTTCAGAAAATACTAAAATATAGGTAGTTATTGTTTCTTCATTAGTTATTTTTTTAACTGATAAAATTTTTAGGAATGCTTATTATTATTTTTATTTATTTATTTATACGTTGTTGTACGTTATGTTTTAATTTGAAAAGAATAAATTTCCTGAGTTCTTCAAAACATTTGAAAAAGAAAATTCGGTCAATAAAATTTCAAACTTCCAGGATATCTTTTTTAAAATTTATTTAAGAAGTATATTCTGTTTCCAATCAAATTAAAAATAAATATAACTGATCCCTCTCCCCTTTATAAACAGTAAAGTGTTAAAATCTTATCCACCTACTCAAAATGATAAAACCTCACGCAATCACTTCACAATTCGTTATTTGTGAGCAATAAATTAACCAGATCATATTCTAACTATTCATTGAGCAAAGAAATTTCACTATTAAATTATTTAACCAAGCCATATTATAATTATTCATTGACCATGAAAAAAACCATAATAATAAATTAGCCTTACTTAAAACTTTCAGAAGTTATAGCAGCACCGATAAAATTAGAATCTACCTAATAAAAATATAAACACCCAGAAGAATTCATTACATCAATCTAAAAGCACGTCTACACAAGTCCCCAGTAGCGAGGTTGTAAGAGCAATGGCCTCCCACGCCAAAGGCCGCGGGTTCGAATCAGCCCGAGGAAAACGAGAAGTGAATTTTGTCTTTCTTTATAAATACAGGAGCTTCCAAACTGTTCGATAGATGGCACCACCAGCCCTCTTTTGACGAAATTTATATCGTCAAGCAAGTGAAGAAAGTAATTTCATCAATTTGACGAAATATTCACTCGGAGCATTTCCCGGGAAACGGTTTCGTCAAATACAAAGAAAATTTCGTGAAATCTGAGTATTCATTTCTGAGTGTAAAAATGTGACGCAATATATATCGGAGCGAGGCTAACGAAAAAGACAGGCTACCGCGGTGGGTCCGATTCTTCTTTTTTTACAGACCGCTGGAGTCACGTGATGCTCGAATGCACCAATGAAGGTGTGCGAAAAGAGCATCACGTGACTCCAGCGGTCTGTAAAAAAAGAAGAATAGGACCTACCGCGGTAGCCTGCCTTTCTCGTTAGCCTCGTATCGGAGAGACTAGCCGTACCTCGGAGATTCGATTAAAAGAACACCTGAATGGTTTTAATTCAAAAAACTTAAACTCTAAAATTGTAGCCCATGCCATAGAAACGTATTATTTTCCAGATTTTGAGATGGCCAAGGTCATTAAATTAATTACAACGTATACAAGAGTAGTATTTTCTTGGAGACATGGTTCACTATAACGGCCAAATTTCCACTCAATGCTAGTTCATTTCAGCAAAATATACCATTTTAACTTGACCAAGTACCCACCTCCGTCTTTAACCCGTTCGGGACCATGGGTGCATATATGGAGCCTCAAAAAGAACATACAGAATTTGTTTAAGGCACCTGTAAAAAAGAAAAGTAGAAATTAGTTTCTTTAATTAGAGCATTTTCGTGATTGTTAAAGTAAAGGTAACTTTTTTAAAAAAGGGCTGCCAACTGAATAAAATTTGTGTAAAAGCCGCCGGTCCCGAAAGGGTTAATTATTTGTGACACATGCTCTCACCTGTAAGTTGAATTATGTAATCACTCGTGAATTTGTGTTCATTTGCATTATTGATAAGCACATTCGAAGCAAATTTGAAACGTTTAATGTTATTTTTAAATGATTTTTATGTGCCTTTTAATTATTGCATGTTAATGTTAATTAAATTGTCTGTATTTTTGTATTTGTTTTTAAATTATAATGAACAGACGTAATGTCTTTTCTCACTTTAAACAGTACTTCAAATTCAATAACAGTACTTTTATTACATATTAAAATTCAACATATAACGAAAATTTGCATACATAAATTTCATCAATTTTCCATCAGTAGTTAAAGAATTTTTTGAAAATTGAGCCAATCTATATTATAAAACAAAAACGTGTTTGTGAGTAACGCTGACATCATACACTATATGGCCAAAGGTGACCGGTCACTTGCGATTTTTGACGTTTTGTTAAATATCTAGACAAATACATCAAGAATTAATCTGAAATTGCAGGTGTGTAAACAGTATTGTATAGGTCATATATTTCTGCGAAGATTTTTTTCCCGAAACCCAATAGGGGACCGTCAAAAAATTGAAAAAGAACGAATATCTTTTGGATAACCCTGTAAAAACTAATGGAGCAAAAGCGTTTAAACTCGAGATTATTAATAAGTGGCTTATTGTAATATATTATGTTCATTTTTATAAGGATAGCATGTATACTCGTAGAGAAATTAAGGTTTTTATAAAAACAGTCCCAAATTTCGCCAAGTGTTTTGCTTATAATTTACAGAGTTCTTAATATAAAAAAAGTTCTTATCAGTTAATATGACGAACAACATTGTACACATTACCACGCAATCAGAATGAAAAAATAATAAAAATTGGAAGAAAAATGAGCAGGTTTACTAAAAAATGTTTCACTGCGCATGCGCGAATGCAATCAAAATATAATGTGGATAATGTGTTAGCTAAGTATACAGAGCAACTTTTGTAAAAGTCTCTAAAACATAGTTTGAAAATTCTGATAATAATCGTTTATAGAATAAGCTCAAAATCCGTTGTTCCCAAAATGAAGCAAAAACATAAGGGGTTGTATCCATATATCCACTGATTAGTGCCAATTTAGCATACACAATATTGCACGCAATACTGTATTTGGATACAATCCCTCATCTTTTTGCTTCATTTTGGGAACAACGGATTTTGAGCTTATTCTATAAACGATTATTATCAGACTTTTCAAACTATGCTTTTGAGACTTTCACAAAAGTTGCTCTATACATTTAGCTAACACATTATGCACATTATATTTTGATTGCATTCGCGCATGCGCAGTGAAACATTTTTTAGTAAAGCTGCTCATTTTTCATCCAATTTTTATTATTTTTCATTCTGAATGCGGGGTATTGTGTACAATGTTTTTCGTCATATTTTCTGAAAAGAACTTTTTTTTTATATTAAGAACTCTGCAAATTATAAGCAAAAAACTTGGCGAAATTTGGGACTGTTTTTATAAAAACCTTAATTTCTCTACGAGTATACATGCTATCCTTATAAAAATAAACACAGTATATTAAAATAATTCACTTATTAAAATTCTCGAGTTTAAACGCTTTTGCTCCATTAGTTTTTACAGGGTTATCCAAAAGATATTCGTTCTTTTTCCATTTTTTGACGGTCCCCTATGGGATTTCGGGAAAAAATCTTCACGGAAATATATGACCTATACTATACTGTTTACACACCTGCAATTTCAAGTTAATTCCTTATTTATTTTTCTAGATATTTAACAAAACGTCAAAAATCGCAAGTGACCGGTCACCTTTGGCCATATAGTGTATTAACAGTGACGCTGATGTCACCGTTAATATGACGAATAGATCGTTGCGAAATAGATCAGCCCAATCTATTTCGCATTTTTTGCAAATTTGTGAACTTCGAATCCAACGTGCAAATAAAATTTTTACGCAGTCGAAGAGGATATCTGTACTTTCAAATGCAATTTCTATGAACACTCTTAACATATACTGATTTCTTTCGCAATTTACGATTTTTGTGGTTTTTAAAGTAATTTTCAAACATGCATTTTTAAATAAAAACTATTTTTATAGCATGCAGCCCAATTACGAAAGATTAACCTGTTTGTACCTGAAACAATATAAATAGTTTAGGATTTGTCTCCGGATAATATTCTATAACGACATTGAAACTTCACGAATAAATAAATTAATAAATAAGTAAAAGAAGATAAATAAATACGCGCTTAAACACTAAAATAATGAGAATAAAAAAGGCCGCTGTTAGTAATACAGTCGGACCTCGTTATCCTGACACCCGGTTTTTACGTCACTCCGCTTATCACGTCAGTTTTTCAAAGTCCCGATTTTCTGTATATGATTTTAAAGTACATAAACTTCGGATTTTACGTCGTTGAATAATTTTCAACTCCGGATATTCCGACGGTTTAGGAAAGTTGTCCATTTTTCATAATCCGTCGTATAAGCACGGAAGTTAAGCGGTAAGAGATGTCTCAGCCAAACTTTTCACAAAAGAAACTAAAATACCCATTGAGTCAAATGAGAAATTTTACTTTAATCCTTTATCTTAATAAATAAACCCGCACACTTATGAATGACCGACTTAAGTTACAGATAGACATATCAGTCTACTCGCGGTCTTTTTGCTCTGATCAGGCAGCGCTTTCTTATGGTTACACGGCGTTTTTCATCTTACTAAAACCGAAGCATTGCACATTGCATTGAAATGATCAGAAATTATCTAACATGCATTCCTGAAACAACGAATATTGATTACAATTCATTGTATAATATTGAAAAAAGAATTGTAGAAAGCACATCTACGGATAAGCAAACCTTAATTCGTCAATATTTCATGTAACAATAAAAAAAAAAAAAAAAAAAAAAAAAAAAAAAAAAGTCATCATAAATCTGATTTTTATTCTTTTGAATTTTGTTTTTTTTGCTTATTTTGTTTAATAATAATGCTTTATTACTTAAAACTGCAAGAACAGTTATTAATTTAAAATTGTCTTACATTAATTAAAAATGCAGCTTTTTATAAACATATTTTTCTCCAACTCCGGTTACCGCGACACTCTGCTTACGACGACACCTTTTTTTGGTCATTAGAGTGTCGGGATAACGATGTTTGACTGTAAGTTTCTTTGGCGATATCTTCGTCTATCATTCCCTGGTATCATGCAAATGCAAAAGTATCACTTTTAATAAATTTCAAAAAAATATTTGAATAATTAGTATTTTCAGTATAAAAATGCTTTTTGCTTTTGCTAGTGGGTGTAACTAAAAAATATATATTAAATGTTAAAAAATCGATTAGGGTTTTTAACTAAAAATGGTTTTCAGTTATGTGCTGTACACCAGATGGTATGTTGTGTAACCTGTGAATCCCAGGTCCAGGTTGGATCTCCTGGTTGCTATAACTGAAACACTTTAAAGTTTTCTAAATTAATCTGTATTGTTAACGTGAGCAATAAACGTCGCTTGTTTTGGAATAGACTTTGGAATGATTTATGCATTTCATCTAATTTTGATTTATGATACTTTGTAAAAAATATATACTTTGTATAAATTTGATTCCGAAGTATTAATTATTATTTAACAATGTAATTTTTTTTTTAATTCATAAATAGGTCATATGCTTTTTTTGTCACCATTAGCACAGTCAAAAATCTCGCAATGCAAATTTTATTTGCAAGAAATAGGCAATAAAATGATTTATGTATTTTTTTATGATACTTTGTAAAAGTTTAAAGTTTGCATTAAGTTATTTCTGAAGTATTAATAATTATTTAACAATGTAATTTTTAAAATGATTCCGAAATATTAATTATTATTTAACAATGTAATTTTTAAAATGATTCCGAAATATTAATTATTATTTAACAATGCAATTTTTTTTAATTCATAAATAGATCATATGCTTTTTTTGGTCACCATAAGCATAGTCAAAAATCTCTCAATGCAAATTTTATTTCCAAGGAATAGACGATAAAATGAATTTTGTATTTCATTTACTTTGGTCTTATTCTACTTTATAAAAGTATAAATTTTGCATCAAATTGTTTCTGAAGTATTAATTATTATTTAACAATGTGGTTTTTAAAAAATCATAAATAGAATCAAATGCCTTTTTGGTCATCATCAGCAATGCAATTTTTCTTTACAAGAATTTGACGATATAATGATATGTGTATTTTATTTTATTTTATTTTATTATTTTATGATGGTTTGTAAAATTATAATTTTTTCATTAAGTTATTTCTGAAGTATTAAGTATATTTTAACAATGTAATTAAAAATACATATATATAAATAGAATCATGTGCCTTTTGGTCAATAGCATAGTCAAAAATCTCTCAAATTATTAATTTCATTATTATTTAACAATGTAATTTCTAAAAAATCATAAATAGAGTCATGTGCTTTTTTGGTCACCACAATTGCATAATCAAAAATCTCTCAAATTATTAATCTCTATATAATAAAAGGCAGTGTAAAGCATCCGGGGCGAACCCATCAATCTTACCAGTCTCCGATAAGATGGAACCACGTTAGGCTTAATTTCGATTTGAGATGTATATGAGAAAACTTATTTGCCTAAATACAAATCTTTTCTACCTGAAATCCCTTCTGTTCAAAATAATTTTCTATAAAATATTCAAAATTAACAAAATTTCAATGTTTTACGCAGCCATTTCAGAAAATAAACATAGCGTAAAATGTAACAAATCTGCGTAAAATGTAAATAAGAAGCTGTGTTAGAGGGTCATTCCTTTTGTGATTCATTGAAAAAAAAAATTAAACCATGGAGCTATGAAGATTAAAGGAGACGACATAAACGACATCACTTGAAGCTGTCCCACCCCTGCTGCGTGACGTCAGCCGCGGGTAAACAGAAGGAAAACACTAGGCTAATAGGCGTGAAGAACACTTTAACGATGCTTCCCCTTCGTTCTTTCGGACGGGGTTCAACCCGAGATACTTATTTATTAATCAATATACATATTTAAAAAATTTGGAGGGGGGGAGGGTAAACGATAAAAATACAATTTCAAAGTGTTATTAAAACAAATAGTATTATTTCTATAGTTGCAGCAGACTGTTTTAATTACGCGGTTTTATTGCATATTTGTTAAATTTTTGTTTTATTAAGAAATCTTAATTTTGTTATAGTATATTAGCCGGAAAACCAGGTTTACTCAGAAATATTGTAAATGCTGTGTGTTTATTAGAACACAAACTAGCCGAACTTTGTTCGCTTCCATTTTGTCTAAACGCTTCCATTTTGTCAACTATTTTTTATCAGTTTTTCAAATTTTAAGTGAAAAACACAATTCCAGCGTCCTAGGACGGGCATTTAGACTAGTTTCATTAGTATTCAACAATGTAATTTTTAAACATTCATAAATAGAAACATATGCATTTCTGGTCAACATTAGAATACTCAAAAATCTCTCAATGCAAATTTTCTTTCCAGTCCGACTTCTGATTTTCAATGTAAAAAGCGGCGGCTTTAATTCTCCGCGTATAGGACTCGAATTGGCACTTTCCTGTCTTAAAATTACGGAACGATTTTGTTAATTTTTTTCTATATACATATATTTTATTATTGTGTCTACCACAATTTCTAAAGGGAATTCTCCAAGCTACAATTTCAGTTGATTCCTGCCAGAAATTTACCACGAAGATTATTGTTTAGAAATACTTGTAAGCAAATCATAAAAAACCAGGTGGAACCCGTCGAATTTTGTCGAAAGAAAATGTTTAAAAGGGAATCGTTATATTGATTTAATTAAATTACAAAATTCACTACAATAAAAAAAAATCCAGCTTACATTGGTTAGTCAAACTATTAAACAAATATTATCTAATATTTAATCTAAAGTTACCAAAATACTTTTTCCATAAACTTCCACTGTTCAAATTATTGAAAAATTATCTTTTCTTTTCGTATACATACTCAGTAATATAATCGAGATCAGTAATTATCATGAAGTTGTCAATTGAGGTTCTTATGGAATTTACTATATATATTACGGAATATTTATACCGGCTGGCCTAAAAAGGACTGACTGATATTAAAATTCAATAACTTGCAAATGGCGATAGCTATTTTTAAAAAAATTACAGGAGAGTTATGAAAGATGCCAGGAGTTTTTATACTGCAATTCTCAGTTTTAGTTACAAATAGTAGCGAGAGATAGCGCTACAAGCAACAGGCGCTAAATCCGGACTCGATTTTTTTCGCCTCTTTCTTCACCCATGCGAAAAAGGGAGATCAAAACGTATTGTGTGGATCCCAATGTACCAAAAATCGAATCTGGATTTAGCGCCTATTGCCTGCAGCACCATCTGTTGTTTGTAATTCTAACTAAAATCAAGAATTATAACAAAAAAAAACTACTGTCATCATACATAATTCTCCTGCAAGAATTTTTCAAATATCTGTCACTGTTTACAAGTTATTGAATTTTAAAATCAGTCAGGCCTTTTTAGGACACCCGGTATATATAAAGGAATGGAAAATCAGCAAAAATTATCTCATTTTGACACAATCATATAATTTTTTTTCCTTGAAATCTAAACCTAACGTCATTTTAACCTTCTCAAAATTTACACGCGCACCTTTCATATATGTATTCGCCTGTTAAAAATGTTTTAATACGCAACAGGTTATTAATAAATATATTTCAAACTTGAAGCCATGTTTGTCAGCTGCAAGTTTGCATGCGAACATTCGCACTCTTAAATTGAGGTTCTAATCTCAGTACCGTTGAATAAAAATTCCAGAAATTAATGTGTTTTAATTTTAGATGCATTCGTTGTAAAATATGTTGTTTTACAAAAGCAAATTATCCTTTTTTTTTTCTTTAAATATGATATCATTTTCACTCACTAAAGCATTTCGCCTAGCGTCTCAAGCTCTGTATCAGCGAAATGAAAAAATAAAGAATGGAAAAGAAATGAAAAGTACTAAAACAGGGATTCTGTTTTTTCAGAATTTAGTGTCGCCCCCGAGGAAAATATATATATATATATATATATATTCTATGCTAATATTATAAAGAGGTAAAAATTGTTTATTTGTAGGAGGTAAGCTCTAGAACTACCGAGCCGATTCCAAAAGTAATGGTATCAAAATGATGGTGTTAGTCCAACTTAGAACATAGACTATATCTTACGTTCGTGCCACTTAGTTAAAAGGGAGTGCAGGAGCAAAAAACGTTCTAAACATGCAATTATTGTGCTACTGAAGAGCCTAGAAACATGAAATTTGGAATGATAGTTACTTATAAGATACTAATGATCTCTAAGGACATTTCCTTAAAAAATCCAAATTAAAAAGGGGTGAAAATGCGCGAAAAGCGTTCTGAAAAACGTTCTAAATGGCAATTTTTACGCAATTTTGGAAGTACCAAACCAATTTCAAAAATAATGGTGTCAAAATGATGGTGCCAACACTTGCTCCAACATAGGCTACATTTTATGTCGGCACTACCCCTAAAGGGTGTGCAGGAACATAAAACGTTCGAAATTGCGATTTTTGTGTTACTGAAGGGTCCAGATGCATGGAATTTGGCATGGTAGTTACTTATAAGATATAAATGATCTCTAAGAACATTTCTTAAAAAAATCGAAATTTAAAAGGGGTGAAAATAAGCGAAAAGCGTTCTGGAAAACGTTGTAAATTGCGATTTCTACGCAATCTCAGAAAGTACCCAATCGATTTCAAAAGTAATGGTTGGAAATTGATGATGACAGCCCTTGCTCCAATATAGGATCTATTTCATGTCGGCATCACTACCACCTTGCGGTTGCATTTTTAAAAACTTTCTAAATTGTGATTTTTGTGATACTGAAGGGGCTAGCAACTTGAAATTGGTAATTACTTATGAGATGTAAATACTCCCTCAAAAGAGTTCCTTAAAAATTTGAAATTTAAAAAGGGTGAAAATGAACGAAAAGCGTTCTATAAACGTTCTAAATAGCGATTTCTATGCAATCTCAGGAATTATAAACCGATTTAGAAGTAATGGTTTCAAATTGATGGTGACAGTCCCCGCTCCAACATAGCCTATATTTTACGTTGTTGTCACTACCATCTGGGAGTTACAGGAGCAGAAAATGTTCTAAATTGCGTTTTTTGTGTTACTGAGGAGATCTAACATTTTAAATTAATGGTAATTACTTCAAAGATGCAATTGCTTTCTAAGAATTGTCGAAAGAAAATTCCAAATTTAAAAAGAAGAAGTGAGCGAAAAGCGTTCTATAAGCGTTCTAAATTACGATTTTTATGCAATCATATGAAATACGAAACCGATTTCAAACATAATGGTTTCAAATTGATGGTGACAGAACCTGCTCAAACATAAGCTATATTTTATGTCGAGGGTTGCAGGAGCAAAAAACTTTCTAAATTGCGATTTCTGCGGTACTGAAAAGGCTAGAAACTTTAAATATAGCACGGTAGTTACTTATAAAATATAAACGTCCTCTGAGAACAGTCGAATAAATTCGAAATTAAAAAGGGGGAAGCGAAAAGCATTCTAAAAGAGTCCTAAATTACGATTTCTATGGAATCTCAGGAAATAATAAACCGATTACAGAAGTTATTGGTTGCGAATCAAGAGTGATAGTCCCTAATTCTATACGGGCTATATTTTATGCCGATGTCAGTACCACCTGGTTGGCAGGAACAACAAGAAAGCTTTTAAAAACGTCTAAATTCCGTTTTCTACAGAATATTAGGAAATACCAACCGATTCCAAGGTTAATGTTGGCAAATTAATGGTGACAGTCTCTGTTTCAACATTTCTCGAGGCATTCTATTTCAACTCTGTTTCGGCATTTTATGTTGGTGCCACTAACACCAGAGGGGTGGTAGACTGTTAGACAAGAAGCTTGGAATTTGACATGATGGTTAATTTTAAGATGTAAATGTGTTAAGATGGTTTCTAAAAAATTCAAAACTTCAAATGAATACGGAAATGAGCGCATGAAATGAGCATAAAAGTCTCAAAATACTTTCTAAATTATCATTTAATTGGAATTAGTTTTAGTTCTTCTTATTAATTAAAATCTCATTTCTGTCTATTGCACTTTTATAATGAAGTTTAATCAAACAATTTGTAATTTTTGAATTATTTCAAAAAGTGTTTTTCTAATTAAAAATAGTCATGCAAATATCACTTGGCATATTTCAACTATTAAGCTATAGGAAAGCCGCGGGGTTTGCTAGTATGTATATAAATATAGATAGTTCAGTTTTAAGACTCCAAACACGCGCTTTTATTTTATATAAAATGACGCCATCCGTATCCGCTAAAGAATTCCCCATTTACGATCCAGTCTTAAACAACATCTATAGTAAAATATGCATAGGACGTGACTATCGCTGAATAATACACAAATCCAAAAAAGAGATTTCGTCATTCAAGAAACTAAACAAAAAAAAAAAAAAAAAAAAAAAAAAAAAAAAAAAAAAATCGGCTATCTCATGATTCATATGCCTTCATTTGTTTGTAATATTAATATAAATACTTAAAAATAAATTTAGTTTGTAATAACTCAGAATAGCTTTTATCAGAATAGGTTTGAATTAGGTTTGTAATAGCTTTTATCAGAAATCATTCATTTAATTATATTTTTTTTTCAAAATAGCACTATTTTAATTACATTTTTTTTTAAAGTTTTTATGAGAAAATGGCAACAAAAAGATATAATTGCTATTTTTCAACTATTTTCCCTTTACTTTCTACAGAAATGGAGTACTTGAGTTTCCAAAATTAAACAAATGGTGCTAAAAACTGCAAAAAAAATTAATATCTCAAAAATAAATGGAGATGCAGTTTTCAAACAAATTGCGTTTAAAAGTTCTTTTTATTTCCAATACAACGGTACAAAAAATAAAAATGTGCGATGCTTAGAAGTTAAAAAAATTGCAGTAGAGATTATTCCGAACAATGATACATCTGCTTTGTTTTACGGCTGGCTTATACAACATAACGTTATTTTCAACAGTTTTACGAGGGAAAGTGCGAGGTTTTTTAAAGCGTAACGTCATTTTCTGTTCAAATTTGGTTAAAAGTTATTTTTCATTGCAATTACAAAGTGTCATCGATTAGAATATAATCAATAAAAATAAATAAAGCCCATTATAGATAATGTGCATGTGAAGTCACTCACCCCCCCCCCCCCCCAAAAAAAAAGACGTACTTCTCAACTTGGTGTAGGCAGAAAGTAACAATTCTCGCAGAGTTAGTAATTTATAACTTATTATTTCCTACATATAACACAATATATTATAAATACGTGAAATAATTTTAGCATAATTTCAAGCAATTTAGTTGGAATTTTTACCTACATTAAGTTGAAGTCACGCAGCGAGCCAGTTTGTTGACAAACATGCACATTATCTATTTCTCTTTTCTCTGCAACAATGGAAGTAATCAAATTGCCACCATTTTAAAGAAATTTCCAAAAACATTTAAAATTAAATTTAAAATATCAAAATTGGAATAATTTAAAAAATAGCTAGTGCGGGTACATCTACAAAGGAACAGCTTTCATATTAATTATATATATTAAATATATATATATATAATTATTAAAATTGGTTCAGTTGACAAACTGACCAAATGACTAAAAAACAGTTTTTTCTAAATACCGGGGGTCTACAAATTAGTTGGACAAAAAGAATGATTTATTGAATGGAATTGACAGAAAAAAAAGGAAAGTATATATTGTTGTAAGATAGAAAAATAGTTCAAGTTTACCCACAAACCCTGCAAAATTTGGGTTGCGTCATATTGCTTAGCTTTTGATAATTGATTCTTACGTATTTTGAAGTGCTGAATCCGAAAATGGCCTTCATTTTTTACCATCACGTCAGGATTTTTTGCAAAATTTTTACTTTTTTTAACTTCGAAATTTACGATTTGCGAAAAATTTTGACGTGATAGTTAAAAATGAAGGTTATTTTCAGATTTAGTGCTAAAGGCACATGAAAATCAATTATCAAAATTTAAAAGCACAACCATCACATCTATTTTATAGTATCAGAATTTTGCTATTTTTTTACTTTGAAATTTACGATTTGCAAAAAATCCTGATTTGATACTTAACTAGTTGGATGTGCCAATCCCAAACTTTCTTCTATCTCATATATTTTAATATTTCAAAATGTTGTTACAGATGTCAATATTTCATTTTTATTAGTTCAATACTATATCAACTTTAACTTTCATATGAAATTTCTGCTTCAGTCAACTAATCGGAGTGAAAACGATTGACTCTTGATTGTGATATTTACTAAAATCACGAATAGTCACGAATAGTCGGCTTATCAGGATGGGAAGTTTCTGTCGATTCACGAACCACTGGTGTACAATAGAACTACGAAAAATTAAAAGAAGATTACACAAAAATCACTATTACAGCGCCCCCTTCCGGCAGTATTTTTCCCCATTTAGGGAGGACCTTCTAGCCACGGCCAAAAACATACACATAAAAATTGGTCCAATTCTATGGATAACTTCATATACACTTTTCGAAGGTACAATATTGAAAATGGCATAAAAATTGCTATTGCAGAGCCCCCTTCCGGCGGATTTTTTTCAAATTCAGGGAGTACCTTCTTGCCATAACCAAAAACATACATTAAAAATTTGGCTCAATTCTATGCATAACTTCATACACTTTTCAATGGTACAATATTCAAAATGGCACAAAAATCGCTATTACAGCGCCCCTTACCGGCGTAATTTTTCCACATTCAGGGAGGACTTTCTTGCCATGATCAAAAACATACACAAAATTTTTGATTCAATTCTATGCATAACTTCATACACTTTTCGATGATACAATATTCAAAATCGCACAAAAATCGCTATTACAGCGCCCCTACTGGAGAATTTTTTCCAAATTAAGACAGGACCTGCTTGCCATAGCCAAAAACTTTTAAAAATATTAGTTCAATTCTATGCATAACTTCATACACTTTTCGATGGTACAATATTCAAAATGGCACAAAAATCGCTATTACAGAGCCCCCTACCGTCGAATATTTCCAAATTCAGGAAGGACTTTCTTGCCATGACCAAAAACATACACAAAAAATTTGGTTCAATTATATGCATAACTTCCTACACTTTTCGATGGTACAATATTCAAAATGGCACAAAAATCGCTATTACAGAGCCCCTACCAGCGGATTTTTTCCAAATTAAGGAAGGACCTGCTTGCCATAGCCGAGAACTTAAAAAAAAAAAATTTAGGTCAATTCTATGCATAACTTCATATACTATTTCATGGTACAAATGCGACGGACAGACAGACAGACACACGGACAGACATTTTCTATAAACATGTTTTTTGGTATCTCTGACCCCTAAAACGTGTAAATCCGTTGAAAACCGGAAGTCGAAAAAAATTTCGATTACAATACTTTCTTCTGTTGAAGATAGAAAAAAGTAAAAATGAAAGTCATTTTCGAATTCAGCGCTAAAAATATATATAAAAATCAGTTATCAAAAGTTAAGAAACACAACCATTTCCTGTATCTATCAGTATCAGATGGTTTCTATTTTTTTACATTTTACCATTGAAATTTACGATTTTCAAAAACTCCTGACGTGATGGTTAAAAATGGAGGTCATTTTCGGATTCAGCGCTAAAAAATACATAAAAATCAATTATCAAAAGTTAAACAACACAATCATCGCAGGCTTGTATTATCATAAATGTTCGATCTGACTTCCTTTCGTGGCAAATGCCCCATCGGCAAATCATTTCTTGCCACAGATTTGTCAGCATGTTTCCGTCGATCAAAATAATTGCAGTTCAGATTCTTGATTTTAGTTCAGGAATGGATGCAGCAAGTGGCGGATTCTACACTTGATCCTTTACAAAACCCCATACACCGAAATCAAGCGGGGAAAGATCTTGTGATCGTGGTGGACGTGGAATAACACCTCCGCTCGCTTAGCGATAGCGTCAGTTATGACACCTAACGCCATCTATGAATAAACTTCGGCAATATTACTACTAGTCTGACTTTCAACTAGTTAATTTCATTTAATATTTCGAAAGTTCTTAACTTACGAAATTGCCCAACTAATTTGTAGACACCCTACATACAAGGAATTCCAACCCGGGCTTCCCGGATTACAGAATATAGGTGAAAACCATTATATCTTTTTTAGTTGAAAACTCTAATAGATATTTTAGATTTAATATATAGATTTTTAGATTTTTCTCTAACAATACCAACAATCATTTTTATCTGAAAAAGAGCAAGTTTCTATTAAAATAAAATTTTTAAATTTATTAAAAGCAATAATTTCGTATTGGCCTCGTGCAAGGATATGACAGTTGAAGAAATTGCAAAAGATCACTAGCCTTTTTTATTCTGATAATTTCAGTGGTGTAAGCGTGGTTCCATTACCTATCTTAAGTTTGTGTTTTATTTATACTTCATTATTTTATTTATAGATTGATAAAGTTATAATTTCGTTATGGAATATAAGACGAAAACAAATGCTAAACAATTTTATTTATATTATTTTTAATGCAAACAGGTTTATCTTTTGTAATCGTCTGTCTGCAAGTGATAGAGATATAGATTTTAAAAAATCATGCTTGAAAATTATTTTTAAAACAATAAAAATTCAGTAAATTCCGATGCAGTTTTCAAAAAACATGCATTTGAAAGTATATTTTTATTTCTCTATTCGTCGGTGCAAAAATTGAAAATGTACGGTATTTAGAAATTTAAAAAATTGCAATAAAAGATAATAAAAGTTAAATTTAATCGTATTGCCATTCGCAAAATGACGTCAGCGTAATGCACAGACACGTTTGTCCTTTATAATATAAGAAGATAGCCGCTTGTAGCAAACTTTTGTCGGGATTTTCAAGTTACCCGTAGTAGCGGAAACTCCATTACGGAAATCACTATAGCCATAAGCATATCTTACATATAAGATTAAAATTAGGATTCTGTTCCCTTGCCATGTTAGATATTCTAATCATTTAAAAAACAAAGGTATGTTTAAGAATTTTCAGATAAGAAGTTTGAAGTTTTTAAAGATATTAATAATAATGGCATGCTACTACACGTTTTAAAGTATGTTGAAATTAGATAATTAATTTTATAAATACTAAATTTAAAGCAAAACGACTAAAACTTTTTTTTATGTGTGTGTTTATAACTTTTTATTATGATGACGTGTTTTCTTCTTATATGGTTAAAGTGAATCATTTTTAGAATTTTTTAAAACGTCATTTCTCAGTTTAATATTTTGTGGCAGATAATGGTTTGTTTTTCTTTTCATTTAAATATAATATGTTAAAGAATTTTTTATTTTGGAATTTCAAACTAATCATAACAAAACAAACAGTATAATAACAAAAACAAAATTTCAAACAGTAGGTGCATCACTTCTAAAAACTATAGGGGATTATTTTGTTGTTGTTTGTTTGTTTGTTTTTTATCTTTATGTTAAAATTTTTTAGGTATTAAGTTTTTCTTTCAGCTTGAATATTAATATAAATTTCATAGCTAAGGAACACTGCTAAACAAAACCCAGACAAACTTTACAAGTGTAGAAATATTTTTAAAATAGCAACTGAAAAAAAAAAAAACATACAATCTACTTATAAAATGAAGAGAATTTATTGATCAACAAATTCTATACAATTGTAGTATATATACAAGAAGGATGATAACATGTTACTGACAAAACAACACTCAATTGTTACAACACTTATTTATATACATATGTACAGTTGCTGCCTGCGCGTGAATGAATTATAATATTGGTACTAAAAATTACGATGAAGATTTACTTTCTAAAGCTACTTTAATAGCCTCCATGTCCGCCTCCAAAATGTTCAAATCCACCATGTCCATGTCCGTGGACGAGTTCAGCATGAGCAGAGTGGCTATGACTGTGAACACTAAATGAAATGATAAATATTATCAGTAATATTTGAAACAATTTTTATCAATAAGCTAGAAAAAAAAAAGGGCCTTAATAAAAGGCCCATGAATTAAGTAAATGTTCAGAATTTTGTTAGGACACCATAAAATAAAACATAAAATGATGACGATTGTATCGAATTTAAAATAACTCAGCACTACTATTAGGTTAACAAAAGTAAGAAGCAGCATTCTACACTATCATTGCTTGTAATGCTGTTTGATTCTGAAGGGGCGATTTCTGAAGGGACGTGCTTTATTAAGTAGATTTTTGTGAAGGGACCAGTGTTATTAAATAGATTTTTGTGAAGGGGCCCTAAATCGGCCCCAAATTTTGCCTGGATCGACCCCTGGTACCCGACTGGGACATGAGAACAATGACTGTGTTCAGATGTATTTCTCCTTTAACTTCACTAAGAGATTTAGATAAAAAGAATACGTTAGAATTTTATGGAAGCCTCATACGTCGTAAAAAAAAAAAAAAAAATGTAACTTCACAAAAATTACATTATAGAGAAGAGCAAACAAAAAATTGTCGGAAGGAAAAAGAAAACTACAAATTCAATTAATATAAATATCATAAACTAAAATCATGCGTAAAATATAGGTTACGAAACACTTTCTAACTCTTCCAGAATGCTTTAACAAAACTTCACCATTTAATAAGGTGAAAGTTGATGTCTAAGTAAACAATTTTAAAAACACATAACACATTTGAAAACCTAATTTCAGATATTATCATCAATCATAGGAAAAATATCCGAATTCTTTTGTGTAGCCCTGTATATGACCTATAGAATTGTATATACAGTAGAGTCCCGATTATCCAAGTTAATATGGACCAAGCTAACCTCGGATAAGCAAAAAACTCGGATAAACCAGATTCACACAAATCGTCACCAACTAAGAAGATGAAATATAAATTTTCACTTAATTCATTAATTTTTATGGTACTAGTAACATTTCTTTGATGTACATTTCCGTTACTTTTAAGGAAAACGGTGAATGAAGTTGTTTATTTGAAAAAGCACTTGATAGTTTTTTGTATGTTAAATGTCAATTTTGCTTTTTCTTTTTCTTTTTTTCTTCTTTTTTTTTTTTTTTTTTTTTTTTTTTTTTTTTTTGCTGCAGGGCAATTTCACAGAAAATCATCATTTTTGGAGGAGGAATCAAATTTATAATATGTTTAATTTAAGGGTACGATTGGAAAACTTGATATCTTTATATTCTAAAAAAAAAAAAAATCCTAACAAAAAGGCATTGTAAATTACTGTTTACAAACTATTTTAAGTGCCATTATTATTTTGTAAAGTCATAATGTTACGTCAGTTACACCTGTAAACGCCATTTTTTTTCTTTTTTATTATTCAAAAATTAATTAAACAAGTTACTGTTATAATTTGTCATTACTTAGTGTTGTTGAGAACATTAAATAACTTTTTTAACTGGATAATTTTGATGATTTTTACACTTCAATGAAGGCAGAAAATTTGTTGTATATTTTATGTTACGTCAGTTGCAGAACTTTGAATTGCAATTTTTGGAACTCAAAGACAGATTGAAATAATCTGCAGGTATTTGGGTATTAAGACCTTAGTAAGAAATATTTTAAATTGTAAAAAATTTGTTCTAGCTTTATTAGTAAATTTTCTACATAGATTTGAAAACAAAATTCGATGATAAAATGTTACGTCAGTTACGATGGAATTGCCCTGCAGTATTACGCTACTGCATAGCTACCAATTTCTAAGATTTTTTCCTGCCAGTAAATTTTGCCTAATACAATGGCCGAAATCTAACAATTGTCGACGGTTAAATATGGCAAAAATTTGTATTAAAATTTAGAGATAGCAAAACCGTACAAATTGGCAGCTGTGTGATTCTATTAGTGTCCTGAAAATTGCAGGTATAGCCTCTTCTTTCTGCTCAAAGTATTAAATAGTTTTTTTCAATCGAACTTATACCTTTGGAATGAATCATTTTCTTCTGATGGACTGATGGGTTCCATTATTATGAAACAGCCATTATAAATGAAGCGTAGGGTGAAGATGAAAGAGCAGTCACGAAAAGTTAGAACTCTGATTTTCTGGTCAGAACTTTTTACGACTTCTCTTTCATCTTCACCTAACACTTCATTTCTAATGGCTGTTTCATAATAATGGAAGCCACCAGTCCATCAGAAGAAGATAACTCTGTTAAAGTGGAAACTCGGTTAAGCGGGATTCGATTAATCGGGACTCTACTGTACGTATTATGCTAAAATTTAGATCAGTTAGGAAACGCATAGCAGAATTGTGAATTCCCCTTCAGCAATTGATGTCAATAAACCAAAATGCACTCGAAATCTATTGTGCTGCCCTGTATATGATCTGTAGAATTTATACCCAACAAGTAATAGGCAAAAAATTAGTTAATTTTAAAAAGGTGTGCCACAACTTAAAACACACTTCCAGCAAATAAATTATTAAAATTCAGATAATTTAGTAACTCAGATTCGACTTTAATTAATCAGTACTGTAATATAATTATTTTTTCTATAATGAGCCTCTTGCAGTGCACTTTAGCGATGTACAGGGTGTTTATAATTAAACGAAACCTACTTTAAAGACAAAAACTATTGTTCATAAAGTTGTGAAATTTTGTGAAAGGCATAATAAAGGGATGGAAATTTGTTTAAGCAAAAAAAAGTTGAACATTTTGCCTCCAGAGGGCGATTTTTAATAAATTACTCATTTAGCATTACGATAGTCTAGAACTTTTATTTACAGGATGTCCATAATTAAACGACCTTATTAACCATTTGGAGAAAAATGGTTATTGTCCTCGTCAGGGTAGGAAATCAAAAGCATATCTGAAGCTTTTTATTGGTTTAATCCGCATTTTATTCGTTTTCTGATTGGTCTATACAGTAATCTGTATTTTCCCTTTACTTTCAACAGAGATGGATACTTCTGTTGCCACTATGACAAAAAAGTAATAAAAACTACAAAAAAAATTAATAACTCAGAAACAAATTGAGATACAGCTTTCAAACAAATTGCATTTAAAAGTACATTTTTTTTCTCTGTACGACGGTGTAAAAAGTAATGTTGTGGGATGTTTAGAAGTTTAAGAATGAAATTTCATTTAAAAGGGGTCGTCAGATTTCTTGGACGATGGAAAAGCCTTTTCCCGAACAGCCAATGAAATGCTTGGATAATACGTAAGTTTTAAGAAATCTGACGGGTCGCAGACGATTTTTGTCGCTTGCAATTTTTACGCGTAATAACACTATTAATGTTTAATTCATGGCGTACGTAATGTAGGATCAACTCCGTGCGATTTTTTATGTCTTAAATTTTAGTCTTCGAAAAAATTCTTTTCCAAATGGTCGTTGTAATTTGTTAAATTGCTTTTTTTTTTAAGTCGTCTACAGGCGAAACTATTGTTCAGAATGTTGTGAAATAATGTGAAGGACATAGTAAAGTTATGGGCGAAAAAAAAATTAAGAGACCGTTTATTAACGCATTTACACATTTAGCATACATTTACGATAATTTAACAAATTTTGTTATAAGCAAACATGTTCCTCATGACGGTCATCATTTTCAGATACCACCTGGAATCATAAGATAGCATATTCCACAGTTGACCGCAGTGTATTCTGGAAAATGCTAGGAACATGTCGTGTAATGCTGTCTTTAGAATCAGGTTAAATTAATAAATAAAATTGCTAAACTATCGTAATGCTAAATGTGTAACTTATTAAAAATCGCCCTCTGGAGGCTTTTCAGAACTTTATGACGAATAGTTTTGTCCGTAGACAACTTTAAAGTAGGGCCATTTAATTGTGGACACCCTGTATATCAATTTCAATATGTTTGAACGATATCATTAAAATACACGCCAAACAATTCTTCCCCATAGACAGTATTGTAATGAAATTATTTTGAATGTCCCCGTAAATCAACTATAGATTCTACACACTTTATTTTCAATACCGAACATTCTATAATAAACCTCATTAACATATATCAATTGTATGCCAATGCAAAAATATTTACGCGAGTTAGAGCACGTACAAATAGACAGACAAACAAATGCAACTGATAAACACTTTTCAAGTATGTTGGAAAGTGTTAAAAAACGAAAGCTTTCTTTTTTACCAGACTGAAAAGAAGGGTTGTGTGTTTCACGCGTATCTGTGTATGTGGATTTCTTTATACCCTCGAAACATTCCAACAGCTGGATGGATTTTAATGAATGAGGTCTCTATCAATTCGTCTTAACGGCCCGATGGTTATAGGCCAGGTTTTGTTTTTATAAATTCAAAATGGCGGCCGTAAAATACAAAATGGCGGTAGAGACGAAAAAAAAATTACGCACCCTATTGAGTGGCATATCATTGGATAGGTCTTTCAAAATGAAGACGATGTTTCATTGACTATTTTACAGTCAGATGCTCCGTTAAAATATTATACAACATGGAAGTTGTGTATGTAGGATCTCTAGCTTTACTGCAACTCTAACCATCACAGACATCTATAGACCTCATCAAAACAGTGTTTATAAATAGGAACTAAAAATTAAAAACAACTTAAAAGTCATCAATACAGGTAAATAAAAAAATATTTAAGTAATATAAACAAGTAATATAAAAAAATATTTTAAGTTAATTCCTACTTAGGTCAATCAGACAATTTTTTCCCCCCCATTCTTCTTTCCGCTTGAGTGGTGCTTAAAATACCTTGATCAAGAAGCGGGCTCTCTCGATTATTGAAAATTAATTAATTTAATTTAATTAATGAATTGGTATCAATAATGAATTAATATCTGGATTAACATCAAGTGTCATTCACTACAAGTTTTAAAAAAATTATTTGAGCTTGATTGGATGAATAACATGTATTTTATTAACGATTGAAAATTTGACCAAGGTATATATAGCTAGATTGGGAGCTAATAGTAGGAATTGAAAAAAAAAATAGTTTCACATTGATGAGAAATAATTAATTAGTTCGCATTTTACGCAGTCGGGTTTTTTGATTTTTAAAATTTAATTGTTTATTTACCCATGATAATTACAAATATTTATATATATACATATATATGTTGGTAAAAAGCAAATTACACTACACAACCACACCGAGTAATCCAAATTATATTCGCCCAGAACATTATGCTTACATTTTCCATTATATGGTAGCGTATGTCACGTGTTTTTAACGAACAGGATAGTTACCCAGCTTCTTCAGGGACCTTCAGGGACTTCACAGGACCTTTAAACTATCAAAAAATCAGTTTTCGGTTTTTTATTCTGAATATTTTAAAATTTCCTAACAATATTATAAAAAAACCTATTCAGAAACCTGCATTATTTCTTGAGTTATAATCATTTATAGACGGTGAGAGTAATTGAAGGTCCGTAGATATTGAACTTTGGAACGCGTTTTCTCAGATTAGTAAATTTGGAGTTTGTGCGTGCTATTACTTTCAAACTATGTACGCTACAGCTTAAAATGAACCAAATAGACGTTTCTTTATAGTCTACATGCGAAAACCAAAAAATTCACATATTTTGGTAATGATTTTTTTTTTTTTTTTTTTTTTTTTGCGCTTGAAAAACTTGAAATTTTTTTATTTTATTTTTTTATTTTGTGAAAAATTAAATTTTAAACAAAATTTGCCGTATATATTTTGGTTTTAATTTAGAAGTAGGTGTGTTATGATTCTATTGCTTAAAAATTGTTTCCTATAATCAAACATTGTTGGACGATTTAGAATTTTATCACGCACGCAACACTTAATGGTTTTAATTCAAGCATTACTGAGACGAATTTTTAAATTTAAAATTTAAATATTAATTTTGTACATACAAAATTTATCTTTCTGGATAATATAGTTAAGAATGTATACTTTAGGTAGAAAAAGGGTGGGGGAGATCTTAATTGCATACTATTTGTGTTTTAGTACCTTGAAAAAAGCGATGGTTTTGACCGTTTCGATAAACTCAAGCATCCTGTTCCCCCTTAAAATTATTTTTTTAAAGCAAAACCATTCCCTTACTGTGTCCTCATTAACACATGGAGGAAAGAAAATTCTTTCCTTGCCATTGTAGCGTATATCTTTATTATTTTATACAAAATCCATTAAACAGACTGAAATAAATATTTAGACATTTAATTATATTTATGTGGTCATAGCGTCTGGCAACCACGCAACAGGTCCATAGTTCGAATCCGGGTTGGAAAAGGTTCACTCAGCCTTTCATCCATTCGGGATCGATAAAAGAAGTGCCAAGCTTGCTTGGGAACTAAACACGTAAACACTGAGGTATCGTGTTAGGGACAAATGCTGTATAGCACCGGGACGTACACTGTATAGTACTTAAGCCCCATGGTCAAGAAGACAGTGTTGGGCATTGCAGGGCCTGATCCTTAATAAATCGAAAAAGCAGGTTAAGGTTTTTTAATTAGATATTGCAAAACTTCATAAAAATTAGGGGCTAAAATTACATTTACACTTTATGCAATGAAGGATATTGGAACAATTTCTTATTGTTGTCCCAAGTAACTGGCATTATTCCCTGACATTACAATATAACTGCTCTTATTTACGCATTAAATGATAGCACATACATTATATAGTTCTAGAGTAGCCTTTACGTTTTGCTCAACAACATTCTTCAATAGCTAGCACATACCTTTCAGGTATTAAATCAAAGCAAGTACTTTCATTACCCGTTAATCCCTCTTCTATTGTATTTTTTTATATAAGCAAATAAAACTTATTGTGTTATTGGAAATGTGTTTTATAAGATAATTTGCAACTGAAAACATTACATTATTTTTGAACAAAATTATATACAAAAGTATTTTATCATTCCCTCACAATCCTTCTTTCATGATTTTAATAACGTATAACATAATTTTAATACGCACTCATAATTTTATGAGTACTATGCAATAAAATAAGACTAATCTGATGCAATAAAGAACATATTAAAAAACTCATAAGATTTTTATTTAGAGTAAGCAAGGATAAGCTATTTTGGGGGGAAATTTCATTTTTTTTTTTTTTTTTTTTTTTTTTTTTTTTTTTTTTTTTTTTAAGCATCCACTTTTAGAGAATAGTCTAATTATCAAAATTATAGAAAATGTTTTTAGAGCATCTTCTAAATGATTTTTTTTAGTATTTTCAGTAAATTTTCAGCAGTAGCTTTGTTAAATAATTGGTTTAAAAATTCAATAAAACTTACGGATATGTAGCATGACTTTTTTTGCTGAATTTGATGGGGAATGGCAATGGAAGTGGAACAGGCACGATTCTTGGTTTCAGAGATTTGGCAAGCAGATATGCGATGAGGTATCTTTTTGTGCCGCCACCTGCGGTAACTTCTTGAGGAATGAACATCACACCAAGGATAGCAATGCAGGCAATCACAGATAAAGCCTTGCAGCTGACCATGATGAACTTAATGAAAAACAAAGATTAATAATAGATTTTAAAGTTAAATTTGAAAACTTCAAATTCGTCATACAATATTTTGCTGAGAAAAATTTGGTTAAAGCATTTGTACATTATTATCGTAACTTACTTTTTAGTACTATTAATAGTTATTGATTATATTTATGAGACTATTAACTTGATTCAATCCAATCGCAGTTAGTAGTTTTAATTTGAACTCTATAACAAAATAAATAAAATATTACTTATTTATAAATTAATAAGCCTCTTTTACTACAGAATAAAAAAAAAAAAAACGACATTTACAAATTCAGTTTTTTAAATAGTATATACATATATATTAAAACGCAATAAATATTAAGTGATTTTATCTTAAGCTAAGAACATTTAATTTAAAATGACTTCGAATCGAATTCAAGGAAAGAACTGAAAAGAAAAATACAATGTAAAATATATCTGTGCTTATAGTATCTAAAAGAAAATAAAGTTTAATTCTATTATTATAAAATAAAAAATAATTTATGTTCTCTTCCGGTAACCATAAAGTACTTTAGACGCAAACATTGCTTTTGAAGCTAAAGAAAGTATAATTAATATCCCTCTAATAATTTCTAAAATAATTCAAAAGTGACAAATTGTGCTACAAAAAAAAAAAAAAAAAAAAAAAAAAAAAGTTCTCTTCTAAAAAATATAATACTAAGATTAATCCAATGCTTGGTTTCATAGCGCTAAAGTCATTTTCTACTTAGAACGTCTGAACGGACCTTAGAAGTGGAATACGAAGGAGGAGGTTATAAGAAGTCTATGGAACGGACCAACCAGTACAGCCTAATGGGGAAATCGGGTCACTCAGGGCATCTAAGCTAGAATCGGAACTCAAAGCTACCACCTTTCGATTAGCGGATAGCAACCTAACTGTTAAACAATGCGGCTGGTCTTCTGTGTAAAGAATTACGTTCATAGAGAAAAATTTTTAATTAAAAAACGGCAGATATCTTTGAAAATGAAGAAACCAATTATATGATACATAAGTAAACACTTGAAGTTCCACAAGCTTGATAAAAAATGCAAGAGCCACAAACAAGATAATGTTTATGAATTACCACTTTCGACTTTGAAAACTAATCTAGTCTAAGTAAAAAGAGTAATCTCAATACTTTGAACAAATACGATGTATATCCACTTGAAGCTGGCTTACTTGAATAGTAATATAGTAAGATGGATTCTTGAGAATAATCCTAAATCGTTTTGAGGCTTTTGTAGTCAGAAGACTGGAAATATTTAAAGATGTTTTCACTAGAAGGGGATGGATCTACAATGATCATCTGTGATATTTGTTTCACTTTTATACTCTTTACGATTGCAAGCTGAACACGGTATTATCCATGTTTTTTCAATATCACGCACATTAATTATTATTCCTTCCTCCTATTATAGCCGTTTCGAAACCAGAAGTTAAGCCTTTGGCAATCAAATCATTTTCTAATAACGAGATCACATCCATAAGATGCGTCGGAAAATCTAAAAACGGAAAATAAGATCAAAGGGAAGTAAGAGTTATTTGCAACCCTGAAGGGGGAAAAAAAACTAGAGAAAGTCTTTTGTACTCTATGGAAAAGGAATTTGAAACATATACTAAATACATATATATTTGTTCTTTTTGTTTGTTTGTTTGTTATATTTTTCCGATGATTTGTCTCAATCTGTAAGCTTTGATATTTTGCTCTAAGTTTAGCTTAAAATTTAACAGGTAGATCCGCCATCTTATTCTCTTGGAACCGCTTTTGAAAATTTCTTCATGTATACGTGAACTTCCATTAGTTTCCCTTAATATTCATTGCTCTTTATCTTATTCTTTATGCTTATTTTAAAAACATTATGTAAATTTTCTATTTTTAACATTCATTTCACAATCGTTTCGGATGCACTGTTCTACAAAATAGTTATTTGATTTGAACATTGGGATGTTGTTGGCATGAGCTTAACTTTATCTGGATTTGTCTTCATAAAATTTAAATTACTTTTATTTAAATTGTTCCTGAAATATTTTTAATAATATAGTTAAATTAAATTAGCTTTTTTGTATCGTGTTTAACTTCAACGTAGAGTTATGGGAATTTCTTGGACATTTGACAGACGTCTTTCTAAAAAGTATGTGCAATTTTTATTATTATTGTTTAGTAAGAAAAATTAAAATTATAGTCTATGGAAAGTTTGATTGTATATTTAGTTCCAAAATATAAGTTCTGAAATTGTCTAGATTGAATGAAGATTTACTGAAAAAATAATTATTTGGAAATTTTGTAAGTATTTGGTCCATTTCTTAAACCTGCTTTTCTGAAGATTTTCTTAACAATTAAAATTTGCAGATGCTCTACAAATTTCGAGACACAATACTACGTATAATTTAAACATGCTGTATAATATCCCGTTCACAATATGGTATTTGAGATACTTAACTAAGTTAAAAGAGTGTAGTGTGAACACTCTAACTTAATGCTGTTAGTCGCAGTCAACTTCCCAATTCCGCTCGTTATTTTATTAAACCAATGTAAGTAGAATTCATTCGTATATTTAAACTACTATATCCTTAACCCATTCGGGATCATGGGTGCATATATGCACCTGCAAAAGATGCATACAGAAAATGTTTTGGTACCAATAATATAAAAAAGTAAAACTTACCTCATTTATTTCGAGCATTTTTGGGGATTACGAAAGTAAAGGCAACTTTAAAAAAAAAAAAAAAGAAAAAAAAACAGTGGTGCCAACCGAATTAAATTTGTGTAACAGACGCCGGTCCCGAAGGTGTTAAGAAAATTTATATTTTTGACTTATTTTTTCTTTGTAGTCTTCTTAAAGGACTAGCCACCCTTGGCGACCAGTTTGGTCGTTCTTAAACATATGCTAAGCATTGTATCACGTTAATTTTATACATAATTTAATTTACTTGCTCAATCCTTCGCCAAACCCGAAGATTCTGATACAAAAATCCTGAACTCGGCATTTTTATGTTAGCCGGGCGCAGGTGATAAATCGCCAAACATTGTTCCAGTCGTATTTTTTCGTAGTTCATTAATTTCATTTAAAATACAGTACTTTCACTTATAACTTTAAAATTGAAATATTTAAAATTTATGACTCTTTATTATTGCTTTTAAAAAAAGAAAAAAATTATAAATAATATACCATAAACCATGACATTTAATTTCAACATCAAAGCTTTGTTTTAATTTACCACGTGAAAAATTGTTTATGACAGTTGCATGAAATGGACTATTATAATACTAATGATATGATATTTAAAACATTTGGCAAAGGAAAAATATTTGGCGATTTATCACCTGCTCCCAGCTAATATTAAATTACCAAATTGGCCGCTTAGCATACAAAAAGTGAAGCGGTGTCAACCCGGAACTATTGATGACAGTCACATGACTTAGGCTTTTATTATATAGATGTCTCTTTTTAGGTGCGATCGTAATTATATAAATACGTAGCACCTATAGTCGTCGTCTAGTCCGTCCGTCTGACTGCATATAACAGCGCAAGAACTACCCTGCCGAAGGGCTTGAAATTTAACCCTTACCACTCCGTTGGCTCAGCTGCGGAGACATTATCAGTCTTTGCAAAATTTGTTTTTGGTACCAGTAATAAAAAATAATAAAATTTACCTTATTTAATCAGAGCATTTTTGAAATTCTGTACTTGAAGGAAACTTCTTTTTAAAAAGTGGTGTCGATCGAATAAAATTTGTGTAATAGACGCCGGAGCTTTAAGGGTTAATATATATAATCGTTGCAGAATTTTGTCAAGGCATTTCAAATTTTATGAAATTCGAATCAAAACTTAAAAAGATATTAATAAAAGTTTTCTTCCTTCTATTAAATCCTATCGTACGTAATTAATTCAATGATATCCCATAAAGGTAATGATTCTAGGTTGCCATGATGATTACGTCCTATTTAAGATGGAGTCCTATTATTTCCGCATTACTGAATTTAATAATCGTAATAAATTTTGTATTCGTGCATTTTTGCGTAAGAGTCAGTTTTTGCGTAAGAGTCAGTAAGAGTCAGTGCGTGTGATCAGTTTGCATCAAAACTTAAAAAGATATTAATAAAAATGTTCTTCATTCTATTAAATCCTATCTTGCGTAATTAATTCAATGATATCCCATGATAGGTAATAATTCTAGGTTGCCATGATGATTACGTCCTAGTAAAAATAGTTATAGTACGAACGCACCTCATTTGCCATGTTACAATTTCCGACTTGTTTTTCTTAGTTGTCAAAATATTTGTAAAATACATGCCTCATTTATTATTTTATGTGTTAAAAGCTGACAAGCAGCGATTGAGATTTTAACACTTCACGTAAAATTAAATATGCATTTTAGAAATATTTTGACGACTAAGGAAAAACCTTTAAGAAGAGTACGCAGATAAAAAGAAGTTAAAAATATTAATTTATCGACGATATATTTTAAAAATATACGAATGCATTCCATCCTAATAGGTTTGACATTAGGAATTTGGAAAGTTCACTGACCAACAACTTTAAGGCTGTTCTCAAATCCAAAAGAGGTACTTTCTGGCACATTTTTTAATTAATTTTTGTTTGGAAACGTATGAAATAGGCAGGTGTTCTTACTCAAAACCTATGTAATCGAAAAGCGTTTTCTAGTTTTTGGAAAAAACAGAAGATCTTTCAAAAAATACTATCAAAAAATACTTTGGCATTTCAACCGAATTTCAGGATGCCACGCCGCAAGAAGGGAGAAAAATGGATCGTCACATGACAACAATTGCTTATAACATGATAAGTAATTTATTTATCAAAAAATGAAAAACGCCATTCGATCCTAAATTATTACAATTGTCAGGCTTGTGGGCTTCATCAGGTCAGGCTTTATACCTTTACGTTTAAAAAGGAATTAGAAAATATGTCAGAAAGCTTTGTGTTGTTGAGCAAGGGATTTAAGAACCGCCTTAATGACGTTTTCGTAACATTCTTAAATATATTTAGAAATCTTCTAGTTTGAAGACAATGTAAGCGGCAACGTGGTAACTCTACAGCACTTTAAAAGTAGTCAAAGAGAACCTCTATAACTCTAACAGATAAGCAATTGTAAATGACTGACACTTTATTCGACAGGCGTTGGGAATCGGACTTGGATACACCAGTGCATTGCGATAGCCAGAATTAGACATCCTTTGCAATAAAATCGCATTTTTTATTTTACATGCTTTATATATAATTCGCGTACATTATGAAAATTATAAAACTTTTCTTCGGAAATTATATGCTTTTTCAACTCAGTATAATGTAGATGTTTTACATAATTTTCTACCCCCATTGGCATAATGGAATACCCGATGATTCAATAAATAATCATATATCTGATATTTTAAAAATATTATTTATACACTAATGAAAAGAAATCTATCTAATATAAAAATCATGGGACAAACTTTGAGGGGTGGTAGAGCTAACTACAACTAATAATTATTGTATAGGAATATATGACGGAAGTGACACGTTGAGGCACAAACACAAAAGAAAAAAAAACACATTCATGGAATCATAAAATGGTCACTTACTTAACCAGTGATTCCGTACAGAAAATGTTAAAACATTTGCTGGAAATTGCATCCAACAGCAGTCACACATGCTTGGCAACCTCTATGGCGTGATTGGCTGACAGTTGGCGATAGTTGACGATAGTTGAGGATAGTTGAGGTTCATTTAACGCCAGTACTGGTGGAAGGAGTCGATCAAGAACTGTACGACAATCGCACATGGAAGAAGCCATCTTGGACCAGGTGGATGAAACACCCACCACAAGTACAAGGGCTGTAGCAAGTCGTCTACATGTCAGTCAAAAACAGTTTAAAGGGTTTTCCACGCAGAAGGTTTACATCCATTCCACATACAGAGTCTAAGCTTTGCAGACGTGTAATTACCTTCTGCGCGTGGCTTTCTGCCAATGGTTCTTGCAATTCCCATGTGTGGGCAATAGGAAATCCACACGCCACACGCCCACATGCATTTCAACAACGCTTCTCTGTGACAGTTTGGGTGGGTATTGTGAATCATTACCTCATAGGCCCATATCTCCTACCCACCTGACTCAATGGCCACTGTTATCGGATTTTTCTGGAAGAGGTTTTACCAGAATTGCTACAAGAAGTTCCGACTGGCGTTGGTTTCAGCATGATAGTACGCCAGCACATTTCAGTATGGAAGTCCGCAATTACGATAACCAATGGCCACCACGATCGCCAGATTTTTCGGGTCTCGATTTTTTCCTATGGGGGCATTTGAAATCCCTCATTTACGAGACTCCACTTGACTCCATTGAAGAACTCGTTGCTTGACTATCCTGTGCGGCTGCACGCGTACGTGAAATACCCGGGGTATGGGACTCTGTTCGCCAATCACTCCACCGACGCTACCAAGCTTTCATTACTATCTATGGCCGCAATATTGAGCCCTTATTGTTGACATTGCTCTAAAAAAAGCATTTAGCGACGACGTTGTACATAAACAATGATTTTCATTTCATGTGTGATTGTTTTGTGTATGTGCCTCAACGCGTCACTTCCGGCCATATATTCCTATGCAATAATTGTTTGTTATAGTTAGCTCAACCACCCTCAAAGTTTGTCCCATGATTTTAGACTCACCCTGTATAAAAATGAAAATTTGTCTGTCTGTAATTCAAACAAATCCACAGTTTGTAAGCCAGAATTGTGAAATGTTGCGTACATGTGTATTAAAATACGACCGAGGCAACTAAAGTAATTCGGAATCGAAATAATGTATAGTTAATTTTTAATTAATAAAAAATCACCAGTTTAACAATAATTTTCTATCAAATGTAAACATTTTTCGTTATAGCAGTTGCCAACAATTAAAAATCCACAATAAAATTCTTACCACAACAATTACTGTTCTATCGGAAGGTGAAAAATGAAAATGAACTGTTGAATGCAGGCGTTATTTATGTGTGAATGTGTGTTTTAATATATATTGTAGTATGTGTGTTTATTATTATGAAATAAGTAGTTTGACGAATTATAAAAAATTTTAATATTACGTGATATCGGAAATATAATAGCAGGTGAATATATAACGTCATATGAGTTTGAAAAGATGCACTGAAACATGATAAACTCCCGATTATGGAAATATCGACATATTTTAACATTTTGAGGTTCTCTTAATTTGTTTTCACCATTTTTAAATCTATTCCATATCTACAAATTCCAGTTCGTTTAGCTTTTGCCATATCGAACAATAAGATCACAGGACCAATCTTTACATGCAGTTGGAGTCAACTTGGAATCCCCTTGCTTTTCCCATAGACAGTTTTACGTTGCGTGCTCAAGAGTGGGCTCTGCAAGAAATTTGTATGTATTTGACCCAACTCAAGAAACAAGAAATATAGTTTATGAAGCTGCTTTGACGTAATTGTTTTTTAGTTCGTTCCATCATGTACACGTTTAAAAACAGTTTGACATTTTTTCTTTTTATCTTTTATTGCTTCAATGATGAATGGAAATAAGCTCATGTATAGCCATATTCTTTTAATGCTGCTATAATAATCAAACGTCATCAAACGTCTTAGACGTCTACCATTTTTAATTGAAAATATTTGTATTGCATATTTTGTATTATGTTTATGACGATTGTACATAAGTTAACAAGATGCAACGCAAAATACAAAACTTAAAAAAAAGTCTAAGATTTATTTCGATTTCATTTGAACGGAATCTAATTTTTTAGGATGTTTTAAGTATCATATTGTATGAATTTTATTTTTATTTTTAAGCTTCAATTGACTTAACTTATTTGTTACAAAAATTTAACATTAAATGTAGAACTAATTGAATGAAATATTTTAATATCTGTCCCTTCTCGGTCTTAAGCAATGTAAAAAATATTTTCTTTTTCCCTTCAAATTATGTTTTTGTATACTAATATGTCAAGTTTTTTAATAACTACTGCATTCAGACGAACTTATTTCAAAATTAATGGAGGGTATCATAATCAGCCTTTGATGTATGCGGTTATTGTATCACAATGTGTGATGCAGTTTACTAATGTATAATTCAAAATATTTCACCACTGCAGTAATGCAGGTTGCTATAATATGGACAAAAACTTCCAATCAGGACGTAAAAAATCTATATTCAAAACATAAAAAAATAATTTCACTTAAATTTAGATACCCTATTTCCCACCCAGGAACGCTCAGGTGCTATAATGCTTCATAAATGCTGCTATGCTGCATTTTTCACGATTTACTCAATAGAGAATAGCATCTTAAGAACAAATGCATGGATTTTCATGAAATTTCAGACTCAGTTAGTCCCTGACATAAACTGGTCCTGATTAGATTTTGGTGTAAATCGCCCAACAGGTGGCGCTGTTATGCACAATTTTTTACGATTTCCGCAATAACTCTATCCCAAAAACTAATGCAGGGATTTTCATCAAACTTCAGATTCAGTTAGAAGTTGTCATAAGTTGTTGCTAATTAGATTTTGGTGTAAATCACCTAACCAGCGACGCTGCTATGTTGCATTGTTCAGGCAGTATTAACATGTATAAGATAGAAAAAGTTTTGGGATTGCCACATCCGACTAGTTTATATTGGGTTTTCATTTGATACATGTGTATAATATACATCGACTACTTTTTTTATAGTTTGTTTTGAACTGTGTGTTTAATTTAGAATTTGATTTTTAAAAACAAACATTCTTAAAATTCCTGGCAACGCCAGGTACTTTAGCTAGTTCTAAAAAAAGTAACTAATGCTGTCACTGACGCTGCACTGCAAATAGAGGCGTCTTAAAATTAGACACATATGAGGCTGAAAAAGAATTTTAGACACTTAAGTGTCTTAATCTGAAAATTCAGACATTATAGATGTCTTAATTTAAGATACATAAGTGCCTTACTATGATCATGGTGTAAACGAACTGAGAATAGTGTCTAAAATATCCGCAAACGTCTTATTTTAAGACACTTCGTTGCTTCAAACGTGTCTTAATTTAAGACGTTTTGATTCTTCCAGCGAAATAACCACCAGGGGGCACTCTCAGTTACGCATGCGTTTTAGATGTCTTTCGTTCGAATTAGTATACGTTGTAATTCAAACGGAAAGTTTGTTTTTATGTACGCCTGTATTTTAATTCGTTTTTTGCGGAATGTGAAGTACTGTGATTTTAATTCGTATTCACTTAGTTTATTTATAAATTGAATACATACATCTAACGTGTGTGCTTGACACCAAATGTCTCTTATAAGCTGTCGTCAATATAAGGGCGTGATAGAGTAAACAACAACTTGAAGATTACACACGGGAACTCTACAAACTGTGTGCAATGGACTTAATGCTAATTTGTATTGTTTCAATAATATTGTGTTATTCGTCTTCATCCTGTCAAAGCTGCCAAGGAAATAAAAAACAACTTTTGTCTGGCGGGTCCTATTTTGAGGATGAAACAATTCATTCTTTAAATATGGCTAGTCGGATACATTATGTAATTTTCTTCTAAAATGATGCAAGTCTTTCTTCCGCACGGTGGTAGTTTTTAAAATTCCAAATCCAGGAATTTTTCTTACCTCTTGCAAATAGCGTTTGAAGTAAGTGCCAATTTCTTTATAATACTAAAATTAGTGTATTTTATGATTTTATTTATTGTACAAAATCTTGCATGAAATTCAATTAGTTTTGAATCTGTTCGCAAAAAAAAACCACTAATTCTAGACGTATATATTTTTAAACTTATGATGCTGTCTTTTATAACAAATCATATATTCAATGGCAGTTTTTACTTTCAATAGCTAATTCTTATCTCACAGTAAACGACGACCACAAGGCAATAAAGAAAAATAAAAGCTTTGAAAGATCACCAAATGCTTTCTTACTTCCTGGCATAAAACCGCAGATTAAAAAATGATTAATAAAGTACATGAGACTCGTCTATTATGTGAAGCTGCCAGTGAAAATATACATATGTATTTGATTTACAATACACTCTAATATTGATTTTTTGATTATTTTTAATAAATAAAGTAATTTGAAATTTATAATGGGAAAAAGTAAAAGGCTATAACTAGATTTTGCACTTAAAATAACTTTATTTATATGCACTTATATGAAAAATACAAAAATTACAGTTAAATGTTACTATATATATTTAAGACGAAAGAAGTTTGGAAACTATAAGTTATTTTTTCTTCATGTTATTAATATGGAATATGTATTTATTTATTTTTATTGATGGTTGAATAGCTTTTGTGATTACCCTCTGATCTACATAAAAAGTTGCCCATGTGGCAATATATAAATTTTTAAAAAATCTAATTTTAAATGATAAGGATTTTCATTTTTTTCGGAGGGGGGGGGGGGATTTTGTATGAAATGTTCGCAAAGCTGATATTTTAAATCTTACACTGATTATAATGAAAGTTTTGAACTTTTAGAGTAAGACAAAATTAAAAATGCAAATATATTTAACAAAATACCGAAGGATTTTTTTTTCTCAATGTTATTAAAGTAGAATATTTATTTATTTTTTTTTTATTCATAGTTAAATAGCTGTTGTATAAATAGCTGTATCACCTGATATAGTATATGTAAAATTGCCTATGTGGCAATATAATTTTTTTTTAAATCTAATTTTTAAATTATATGAATTTTCATTTTTTTGGAGGGGGGGGGGGGATTTTTGCAAATTCTGTACATCTGATATTTTAAATCTTTTTCGGCATTCAACCGAGTATAATAAATATTTTGAACTTTTAGAGTAGGACAAGATTATAAAAAAAAATATATTTATCCATATGTACCTTAAAAGCCCTTAATAGCGCATACTTCAGGACCGCGGAATTTGTCCGATAAACGGAGATATCTGCTTTTGTGAGGTAAAAATATACAAATATGTATGTCTTTCGGATTAAAAAAGTATTCGTTAAATAGAGGTGTCCGCTATTCGGGAATGTCCATTAACTTCCACAACGGATACTCCCAAATACCGGACATCTCAATTTAGATAACCATAATGCAGGGTTGCGTTTTTTGCAAAAAAAAAAAAAAAAAAAAAAAAAAAAAAAAAAAAACTTCTTGATTAAAGCATTGGTATACTGGGCAGTGCCCCGTCCCCCTACGATTGTAGAGCCCCAAATTTGATGTGCAATATTTGTAAAGCTTATAATTTAATCTGTTTCAAAACTGTACTGATTATAATCAATATTTTGAACTCTTAAAGTGAAATAAGATTACAAAAAAAAAAATGAATAAAAAAAAAAATCTAATATTTAGATAAATATTTTTTGTCATTAATCTTGTTCTACTCCTGAAGTTCAAGATATTGATTAAAATCAGCACAATGTCGTAAAAGATTTAAATTATCAGTTTAACGAAAATTGCATACCAAAATTGGGAGCACACAAAAAAAAAAAAAAAAAATCAGGCTGTATGGGGGTCGAAGGGGCAGGACCGCAGCCAAATATTTTCCAGGATTCAACGTGGTCAAACATGGCTACTTATTATGCTTACAAAAAAAATGGATGCGATTCAGACGTTTGAAGTGTCTGAAATTCAGACGCAAAAAGTGTCTGAAAAAATTAAGACATTTTAAAATGTCTGAAAATTGAACACTCCGTTTCAGACAACTAAATGTTTGAATTTCAGACATTTTTATTTACAGTGTGTCAATGAATTTTTTGTGATCGGGAGTCTTTCTTCGTTAATATTAAGAAAACTGTTGCATCAAAAATATGAAAATCGGTGGTATTATAGAGAAATGTTTAATAAACACGCTGATATAGGTAGTTTTTAAATCGAATAATTATTTTAAGAGATATTTAATGTTAAAGCTGTCAAAATCGTTCCATTAAAAAAGTTTTATAGGAGCAAAAACTATACATAAGAATTTAATCATTTTTAGATCATTTTATACATTAGAAATTCCCGGTGTATAGACTGCATTTATTTTTTTAGTTTGACTCATTTTTTGAGGATTTATTTCCATCTTAAATTCAAATTTTCAGCATTTCGTGAGATATTTTTTGCATAATTTATAAAAGAGAATTATTTTAAATTGTTTCCAATTTTAAAAACAGCGCAAAGAATAATATTTCCTTCAAATTAAAAATTTATTTACACGTGACTATTATAAACAGAAAAAATTTTTCAAATTAGAATTAAATTATTACGTGTTAAAAGCAGGAATATATTGAAAATTACGTAATGAAAACTATATTTACACCTGAATTTTAAAAAAGAAATAATAAATTCATCATTATGCGTTAAAAGTTGTAAATGGAAGGAATTACGTCATATTTAAAATAGCCAAATTATAATAATGCAAAAGAGTTTAAATTAAAAAATATATTTGCGCGAGACATTCATTTCGTATTTTATGATAATCTTTTCAACCATTGTTGTGAATTCTAAGACATTTTATTTATTTTATACAAATAATATTTCCTTTCTAACAATAAAAGTATTTTCACGTGAATTTAAAAAAAAAGAAAGAAAACTTTGGTGAAAATTACCTCAGATTTAAAACGATACAACAGTTTAAGTTTAAAAATATATTTACATGAGACATTTTACATTTCTAGATGTTCTTTTAAACTATTATTGGCAATCCTAAAGAAGCGCACATAAAAATATTTCCTTTCTAGCAACCAAAGTATTTTCACGTTAATATTAAAAATAAAGAAAACTTTATAATAATAAATTTATTAATATGCGTTAAAAGCAGTAAATAAGAGAAATTACAAATTACGTCATATTTGAAGTGACCAAATAATAATAATGCAGTTTAAATTTAAATGTATATTTGCCCGAGACATTTATTTTATATTTTGAGATATTTTCAGCTAATGTTATCAATTCTAAGACAGCGCAAAAAACCTTTCCTTTATAGCAGGAAAAGTATTTTCACGGGTATATTAAAAAGAGAAAGAAAACTTTCGTGAAAATTACATCAGATTTAAATCGATACATTTAAAATGTCTTATTTAAAAGAACTTTCTTACACCGTTGTTAAAAAATACCGAGAGACAAAGACTCTGTTTACTTAATTCATTTTACATTAGCTTATTTTCAAATTTTAACTCATTTTTTTTTTCATCAAAGACGAAAACAGCCATTGTAGCTCTTAACAGCAGCTGATTTGGCCTTAAAAATCCTCAATCAAAGGGAAATGAATGGAAACCCCTTTTGCAGGGAGATCACCACTGTTTATTTATTTATTTATTTATTTTTTATTATGATTCAATCTTTTTAAAGCCGATCAAATTAGCGCGCTTTTAGAATCTGGTATGTCTGAGCGGGGGCTGGCGAGCGTAGCACATAGGGGGGCAGAGCCCCCTAATCATTAAAAAAAACCCTTAAACCTGACAAGTAAATATAGCATTATAATCAACGTATTTTAAGAATTTAAATGAATATATAGACCACATTCCTTAATTCGTTCTCTCGAGATCCGGGAAAATAGTTCGAATTATCCGATTCTAAAACACAAAATGATATATTGTAAAATCTCCAAAGAAAATATTCTTACCTAATGATCATTCTTATCCAAATAACATATATTTTCTATTATTCGTTTTTTTTTCTTTAATTTTTAAGTTATTAAAAACATTTTTACATTTTAAGCTTAAAATTATTAGAAGGATATTAATCTTTAAAAAAATAATAATATCTAGCTTTATCGTAAGTGGTAATAACAGAAATAAAGTAGAACATAATAAAATATGTAATCTCTCTATTCTAAAAAAAATAACTAACGCTGCCACCACCGCTATAAATGAATTTTTTGTTACCGGGGGCCTTTCTTCATTAATATTAAGAAAACTACTGCATACAAAAATATGAACATGGGTAATATTATTGAGAAATGCTTGATAAACACGGTGATGCAGATAGTTTTTTAATCGAATGCTTATTTAAGAGATATTTAATGTCAAAGTTGGTCAAAATCGTTCCATTAAAAAAGTTTTATAGGAGAAAAAACTATACGTGAGAATTTAATCATTTTTCCTAAGACTATATACAATAGGAGCTCCCGGTGTGCAGGCGGCATTTATTTTTTTAATTTGACTATGTTTGGAGGGTTTATTTCCATTTTAAATTGAAATTTTCAGGATTTCGAAAGATATATTTTACATATTTTCGAAATAAATCTTAGACCTTTTTCCATTTTTAAGTTACAAATATTTGTTTTAGATTTTGTATCATGTTTATAATAGGTGCATATAAAATGATGAGATACTTTGAAAATATAAACCATTAAAAAAAGGTCTCAGATTTATTTCAATTTCATTTGAACGGAATCTAAATTTTTAGGGGGTTTTAAGCATCACATTGTTTGCATTTTATTTTTATTTTTAATGTTCAATTGGTTTAAATTATTTGTTACAAAAATTTAACATTAAATCTAGAACTAACTGAACGGAATATCTTAATATCCGTCCCTTCTCGGGCTTCTACAATGTAGGAAATGAAATGTTTTGTTTTTGTTTTTAATTTGTTCTGCAAATTACGTTTTTGTTTAATACATATACAGATCTATAAATCATCTACACCATTTTGCGGTAATCAGACCTTACGAACTTATTACAGTTAAAGCTCCACCATTTTGAGAAAATGTCCATTCCTCTTTATATCAGTTGCATGGATGTGATTTATTCCGGAGAAAGCTAAAAACACACAACTTCAAAAATGTGAGCCTCAGTGGCTTAATTAAATTACGAACCATGGACTCAATGTTTTTTTGTTTTTGCTTCAAAAGAGCTCTTTCTAAGAACTATTTCACTTTTCTAACTATGCGCGCGAATTCATTAATAAACAAGACACGAGAGTTTAAATTTTCTAAAATTTCATTTTCGAAAGGGATCATTTCTTGATAATTTTAAACCATTTTGAAAATTTGATTTTCATCTCCAGTAATTGATTTTGTTGCACTTATTTCAAGTTAACGAAATTTTGCCCGAAACAAGATTTTTTCTTTCTGAAAGGATTGGATTGTATGAAAAATGGATCAAGCAGCTGAAGGTAATTTTGTGGCCGAAAATCTAGAAACTGCTCCTGGATCAAGCTCAGAAGGAATTACTGAAGTTATGGATTCAAATGAAATTGTAGCAGATGTTGTGCCCGGTATTCAACCAAAATGTGGGAAGAATAAGACTGAAAATGCAAAGTCCGAAATCCAGAATGATAAGATCAAGAAAAAGACAGTTACATTTGTCCTTGAAAGAAAAAGCCTGAAAAGAAAAACTACTCATCCTCCAACTTCTGAAATGGTGATGGATTCCATTAATGCCCTGAAAAAGCGTAACGGGGCGTCATTTGAAGACATAAGAAAATACATGGAAGAGAAGTATGTGGTCAACATGAAATTATTAAAGCACCACGTAGACAAGTTCTTGCAGAAAAGTTTTGATAATGGAGTACTTGAGAAAATTGACAGAGGTAGAGCTCAAGAAAGGTTCAAAATCAAGAAATCGGAAAATGTCAAGACAGATTCAAAAAATTTGCCTCGAAAAGAAGGGAAAATGAAACTAGGGGAAAAAATGGCTGCAACAAAAAAGCAAGTTAAAGATTCAAAAAATGTGCCTCGAAAAGAAAGGAAAGTGAAACCAGGGAAGAAAATTTCTGCAACAAAAAGGCAAGTTAAAAAGTAATCAAAACTGTTAAATCTCCAAATTGTTTTTCCGCTTTTGTACATGGAATAATGGACATTCAAAATTGTTTAAAATTTCTCTTGTAATTTTCTACTTAATCCCATCAATAATTTAAAAATAAACAGGTTTTCGATCGTTAAATTTTTGTTTTTCTGTTATTTTTATCAGCTTCACTACTACAGGGCTTGCAACATGTAGGAAAATTAATGTTCTTACAAGTATCCTTAATCAGTAATCATTTTTACAAATTTCTTTAACATATGGAATCTTAGACAATTATTTCAAAATAATGATAGGAACAACAAAATTTCTCCTATAGGTTTCGAGATCTGCAACTAACTTTTATCATTTTATGTCGGGCACAGATGTCATATACGCCCCATATTGGCGCGATTTTATTCCGACGCCAATTTGGCGAAAAAATCTACAGCATAAACAACAACATTTGAGTTACCATATCAAGCAAAATAACGACACTTTGGCGCCAGTTAAGTATCCGTTGCGTATAGACATTGGCGTCAGAAAAAATCGCGCCAATATGGTCGATACCTCTGTGCCTTATGTCGATCTATATTCTAACAGGATTATATGCTTTTTGTGCATTTGGAACAGATGTTACATATTCCCGCGGCCGCCATCTTGGATTTTTTCTTGGCGTGAAAACCCCTTTTCCTCCAAGTAAATGTCGCCAAGCAGATTTATGCACATGTTAGGCTTAACGGGGTTGCTAGAACACGTCACTTGTCGAGGTTGCCTTATCGATAAACGCCAACAAAACATCGCGAAGAAATCAAATATGGCGGCCGCGGGATTATATAACATCTTAGCGGTGCATTTTTTTCAAAGGTAATACTGATATGATGCATCTTAAATAAAAGGGGATCTCCTTCAACTTTGGATCATAATTATTTGGTATTTACGTACTAACCGCATGCTGGATAATCGCCAAAGAATGATATGTATTAACCCTTTAGAAATGCATAAATATCATGTATGCATCTATCGTAATATATAAAGGGCGGCTAAATTTCAATTCGCCAAGCTTGGGATAAAACAATAGCAATTTGGGAGCAATGTGGCTGTTGTTAAAAATATAGCAAAACTGTGAGAGCAGTTATCTATCAAAAAATGCTTGCATATTTACAGAATATTTACAAAAAATGTATCGAATGTTTAGGAAAATATTTAAGTTCATCAAATTAGTTAATTTTATCAAAAGAAATTACAAAATAAATAACTGAAACAAACAAACAAAAAACGACATTTATTATCTGTTTTTAAATGTTGTATTTTTTTTTTTTTTTTCATATCTCACAATAAACGGTCAAAAAACATATAATATCGTAAATATATTTCAAAGACAACCACTGAAATATGTTGCAAAATTATGACATCTGTGCCTATTTCGGGTGTCTTAGTTATCCCGTCGACCAAATTACTGTCTCCAAATTGTAAGATTAAATGCCAATAATGGTTGCCATTAATTAATTAATTGTAAGATTAAATGCCAATAATGGCCAATAAAACCATTAATTAGACGTTTTATTTGTATTTTTATTAATGTTTTACTAATTTATTTGTTCTTTCGTTATTTAAAATAAAAATTATGTTAATGTGTATAATTTGGCGAATGGTTTGGTAATTTACATAATTTGGCGAAATTGGTCGACAGGATAACGAAGAAGTACCTAATTTCGCAACATATTTCAGTGGTTGTTTTTGAAATACATTTACGTTATTATATGTTTTTTGACAGTTCACTGTGGTATAGGGAAAAAAAAGGCACAGATGCCATATGCGCCCCATATTGGCGCGATTTTTTTTCTGACGCCAATGTCATATACGCACCGGGTACTTAACTGACGCGAAAGTGTCGTTATTTTGCTCGGTATGGTAACCCAAATATGGATGATATAGTAACGAGGTTTTCGCCAAATTGGCGTCGGAAAAAAAATCGCGCCAATATGGGGCGTATATGACATCTGTGCCAAACAGTGAAATGAAATTTGCGCCAATCCGCGTTCAGCATAATACGACTATTGGCGAGATATCCACTTGTGCAACTGTCCACTAAAGGAGATACTATATAAATGTGAGTCTATTTGTATAAAATGGGAGAAGCCAATATTTAGAGGACGTTGCAACTCTACACGTCTTGCACGCACCAAACTTGAAGTCTGACCGCCAAGGCTAGCAACAGCGGCATATTCGATCTTCATAGTAGGGATACCTTCACTAATCGGGTGAGATGGCATCATCAGCCTTCACTAATCGGGTCACACGGACAGAGGTGTACATAGACATCGTCAGTAGGTCTAATAATTTTAGTTTTAGAACATGCATACGACTCGTATAAAAATTGGTACTTTTCCGTTATACCAGCACCATGCCAAAGTGTATGCTAATGCGCCATTCATTTCATCTCTGACAGTGCAAAGGATTTTTATGGCAAACCGTGCCAAACAGTGTAACCCGCTATTTATTGAGCGTGAATCATTTCTTTAATGGTAATGTTTCTTTAATGGTAATCATTCATGTAATGGTAACGACGCAAAACATTTTAATTCGGTGTTTTTCGAATAGACAACATTTTTTTATTAAGTTACAACAGTGGCGTACGTAATATTAGAGTACGTAGAAATCTAGTTGTCTGAGCGAAACGAAGGGTAATACACAGCGCAATGTTACTTTGTGGCATATATAGCGACGGTTGACATTAAAATATTTCGTCAAGCATAATTCAAAAAATATTCATTTTTATTTTCACAGAATGTACCTATGAAGGTGACAACGAGACCGCCTATTAGGAAGAATAGGTATCAAACAAGTTTCGAAATTATATTAAACTAGTATGTTGTGGCCATCATAAAACTTTCTTCTGTATAAATCACGTCAATTAAATCATTTAAATAGTAAAAGAAATTACATCAATTTAGAACAAATTCATATCAAATTATACCTGAATTTGAAGTTTGGTGAAAATTCGTGCATTAGTTGTTGAGATAGAGCTGTAGGGGTATTTCAGAAAAATGCAGCATAGCAGCGCCATCTGTTGAGCGATTTGCACCAAAACACAAACAGTACTAATTCATATTAAGGTATACCGGAATCTGAAGTTTGATGAAAATCCGTGCATTAGTTCTGGATCTAGAGCTATTGTGGAAATCACAAAAAATGCAGCCCAGCAGCGCCACCTGTTGAGAGATTTACACCAAAACATAAACAGCACTAATTCATTTCCAGGTATACCTGAATCTGAAGTTTGTTGAAAACCCAAGCATTAGTTCTTGAAATAGAGCTATTACGGGGATCACAAAAAATGCAGCATAGCAGAGCCACCTGTTGAGCGATTTACACCAAAAGGTGCAAAATGTCAAGTCATATCAAGCACTAACTGAATCTGAAGTTTTATGAAAATCCGTGCATTATTTCTTGAGATAGAGATGTGCAGAAATCGTGAAACATGCAGCATAGCAGCGCCATCTGTTGAGCGATTTGCACCAAAACGTTACCAGCACCAATTCATATCAAGGATTAACTGAATCTGAAGTTTGATGAAAATCCGTGCATTAGTTATTGAGATAGAGCTAGTGCAGAAATCGTGAAACATGCAGCATAGCAGCGCCACCTGTTGGGCGATTTACACCAAAAACTAATCAGCATGTTTTTTGGAATCTCTGACCTCTAAAACGTGTAAATCCGTCGAAAACCGGAAGTCGAAAATTTTTACGAATCCAATACTTTCTTCTTGTAAAGATAGAAGAAAGTAAAAATAGATTTTTTAAAAAAAACGCAATTAAAGTACACGGAAAATCTTATATTTCGAATTGGCGTCATTTTTTCACATGTCGGCTTGAGACTTTCATAGACAACCGGATTACAGCACATAGAGGAAAACATTTATGCGCGCAAACATATTACAGTACAGGGTGGCTACTAAATACTGTTAGTAAATATTCAGTCATTTTATTGTACAAATATAAAATATAAAATGATAAATAAACTAATATGATGAACATCAGACATGAAAGTTTATCAAGAAATAATTTTACTCGGATCGACCGCCATCTTAATCGATTACCAAAGATAATCTCTTATGCCATTGCCCGACTGCGGCACGAATCATTTTAAGAGGTAATCGGTACCATTCACGCAATATGGAAGCTTTGAGAGAGTCCAAACTTATGTGTTGTTTGCTATTTATTTTAGCCTCTAAAATACCCAGACGCAATAATCTAAAGGATTTAGATCCAGTGAAGAAGGTGGCCAATCTTCTTGCATGATAAAGTTCGGACAATTGACATGGAGCCAAGCCTGTGTTGATTTAGCTCGCTGCGAAGGTGCAAAATATTGATGAAGTATCAAATTCTTTTTGGGATACAACCTGCCAGAATGTGGCAATAAATGTGTAGCCAATATGTCCTGTTTGTAATAATCCGCATTGATTTTTATCCCTTCATCGCCAAATTTGAAAGGTAATTTTCGATTGTTTGACACTGCAGCCTAAACCATAACATAATTCTTGTTCTGAAAGTGTTTAACTGTTCGCAGAGTTTCAGGTATATCCTCGAAGGTTGTTGAATATACGACATCATTTTTGGCATTATAACACTGTTCAATGCCAAACATCTTCTCATCAGAAAATATTATTCTGTCAACACTTTTCTTACCGTACCGCTTCAGCAATTTCTTGTATCTTTGTAATCTCTTTATTCTTTGTGCAGTAGTCAAACCTTCAACTTTTCTTTTGCGATAAGGGTGAAAACCCAGATCTTCATTTATAATAACTTGCATAGTTCTGCGACTCGCGTTCTCTTCTGCAGCCATTTTATTTGCAGAACGTTGTGGATTTCATCGTATCTTTCCACGAATTCTTTTGATGCGCTCTTTTGTGCGGACTGAGCCTGGGCCATCGGATCTAGGTCAATTTTAAGCTATTAGTATCCAATAATCGATTTATAGTTCTATATATAAAAATTCTATTGAAACCAAAGGCATTTTAATTGCTTGAAGAGTTTACCTTCGAAAAATCCTCCATCAAAGAGCTGTTTAATCATCATTCTTTTGGCTTCCATCTTTAAAATAATTTAAAAAATTTGCTTTATACAAAAATTGACTGCACAAATAGTGTTGAAAAATTATATAATATGAGGAAAGACAGAATTTATTAAGTTACGTTTTAACAGGAAAATTACAGTACGAACATCTACTCACTCGTCTCGCCGGTAACTGCGAAAAGTAAACATAGTGAGAAAAATACATCGGCACAGCGCCGTCTATGAGAGATAAGGAAAAGTACAATTTTATTTTAACACTCTCCCTAAAATTGGACTATTCCTGAAATATGAATAGTTCACAGTCTTAAACGAGTCCAATAAATGCACTTAGTTCTTTTAAACGTAAATGTCCCATAGGCTTTGTCATCATATCTGCTACTTGATTTACAGTGTCCACATACTCTATCAAGATCTTTTTCTCTTCCACTAACTCTCTTATATGATGATATCTAATATCTATATGCTTTGTGCGTCTATGGTTAGTTGGATTACTAGCTAACCGAATTGCACTTTGGTTATCAACGAATAGACGTCCTTGTATTCCAGGTTGAAATTCACTTATTAAATTGGTCAACCAGACCAACTCTTTGGATGCTGTTGATGCAGCCATGTACTCAGATTCTGTCGTAGAAAGGGCCACACATACTTGTCTTTGGCTACTCCAAGTAATTGCACCATCACCTAAGGTGGAAATGTATCCTGTTGTGGATCTTCTTGTTTGCACATCCCCAGCATAGTCAGCATCAGAAAACACATTGATATAACCGTCTGTTGAGCCACTGTAGTGGATTCCCATGTTTATTGTACCTTTCAGATACCTCAAAATATGTTTAATGAATTTCCATGATCCAACAGTAGGTGTTGACATCCACTGTGCAGCTTTTCCAACTGCGTATGCCAAATCTGGTCTTGAAACAACAACTAAATACATTAATCTTCCAATAGCTGATGCAACTGGATGTTCAGAATCTAATTCATTTTCACGATACAGAATATCTAAAGAAGTTTTATCTACTGGCACTTTAGCAGGTTTACAGTCACCCATTTCAAACATTGATAGTGTTCTTTTAGCATAAGCTGCCTGATGAATTCTTATGTTGTCTTTCATTAATTCAATTTGAAAACCAAGAAATTGTCTGACATTTTCACAAATCGTGATTTCAAATTCAGTTTGTAACTGGCTAAGAAGTGTTTGAATATCTTCCTTATCAGTGGCAGCAATCAGTCCGTCGTCAACATATACAGCAATAATGACTAAATTTTCACCAACATACCTCAGATATGCACAAGGGTCATAACTACTAGCTCTAAATCCAACGCTTGTTAAAAATTCAGTTAGTCTTTGATTCCAGCATCTAGGTGCCTGTTTTAGACCATATAGACTTCGAATCAATCTGCAAACACGTCCAGATCTATCATTATAACCTTCTGGTTGCTCCATGTATATCAGTTCATCAAGTGTTCCATTTAAAAATGCAGTCTTCCAATCAAATTGTGCTATTTTTAATTTCTTAAAATAAATAAACCAAAATAGAAAACGTACAGTATCATACCTTATAACCGGACTAAAAGTCTCTTCATAGTTTACTCCATATTGTTGCTCAAATCCTCTAATCACCAAACGCGCTTTAAAGCGTTCAATTTCATCATTTTCATTTGTTTTGACATGAAAAACCCATTTGGCAGTCAATGGTTGCATCGTGTTATCACGTTTCACAAGTTCCCAAGTGCCGTTCTTTTGATGGGAATGCATCTCATCTTCCATAGCTTCAATCCATTTTTGTTTCTCAGGTACTTCCATAGCTTCCTGGTATGACTGAGGTTCAATTACCGTTTGACAAAGTTGGGAATAGCATATAGGTGGTTGTATCGTTCAACGATCTCTCAACTGGTATCTTACTGGTTCTTGTTCCAATTGGTTATCTTTGTCTTCCTTCTCTACCAATTCCACCTCTTGCTCTCCCTGACTCCAATCTAACAATGTATTTGGCACTGAAACTTCATGAAATTCAACATCTCTACTTATTTCTATTGGATTTTCACCTGTATACACTCTATAATTTCCAGTGACTTCTTCATAGCCCACAAAAATTCCCCGTATACTTGTTTTACCAAACTTCTTGTCAACACGTCGTTGCTTCGGAATTTGGACAATACATTGACTTCCAAAAATTCTCAAGTGCTTTAATGAATATTCCCTTCCATACCATGCTTCATAAGGTGTTTTACTTTTATCACGACTCTTACCAGTACGATTTAAGATATATGAAGAACAGTTCACTGCTTCAGCCCAGAAGCGTTTTGACAATCCCTTTGTCAACAGCATTGTTCTCGCCATTTCTATCAATATTCTATTCTCACGTTCAGCACGTCCATTCTGTTGAGGTGTATACGCAGCTGATCTTCCAATTTCAATTCCATTTTTCACTAGGCAATCTATGAAATCTTGATCTGTATACTCTCCTCCATTATCTGACATAACTGTCTTGACTGTATTTCCAGTTTGAGTTTTAACATATGCTATGAACTGTTGCAATTTATCTTTCACTTCACTTTTATGTTGCATAAAATATACTTTACGGTACTGGGTGTAATCATCTTTGAATGTAACAAAATATTTAGAACCTTGAAAAGATGCTTCTTGCACTGGACCACAGACGTCACTGACAATTAGTTCACCAGCTTTACTGGCTTTTGGCATTTCTCTAAAATTTGTTCTCTGAAACTTTCCAACTGCACAACTATCACAATATTCAGTCTCATCAGTTTGAGATATTTCAATTCCTTTCGTTTTCAGCAATTCTTTTGTATGATTTTTACTCTGATGACCAAATCTTTCATGCCATATTTGAAGAGAATTTTCTTTGTGATTTCTTACCATAAGGCTACTTTCTTCATTTTTCAAAACATCTATATCTAGAAAGTACATATCTCCATATCGATATCCTTCAACAATAAGTTTATTATTTTTCGTAAATTTCCATTTATTTCCTTCAATGGTTTGCATGAAACCTTTCTCTGCTGCTGATTTTACAGAAAATAAATTTGTTCATTTCAGGAACATACATAACATCACAAAAATGATGTTCTTTTCCATCTAGATTTGAACGAATTTTGATATTACCAATACCTTTGGCTAAAATTTTTCTGCCATCACCAAGTTCAAACATAACCTTTTCTTCTAATTCTTTATATGTTTTAAAATATTCAGGTTTCCAACACACATGTTGAGTACATCCAGAATCAATTATCCACTTTGATCTTCCTGATTCATCTGACTGAAATGTATTTACAAAGGCAAAACCGTTACTATCTTCTTTTTTCTTATCAGAATATCTATTATTTTGTTGATTCTTTATACAATTACGCCTCAGATGTGGCCCTCCACAAGTCCAACATCGTAATTTTGGTTTCCTTTTGTCATACTTGCCTTTTTCATTATTGAAATGAACATTTTCTACACTTCTGGTTTTGGAAAAGTTCTTATTTGGCTGTCGTTTTTCCATTACCAATGCTGATTCACGATTTATATTCACATCAACAATACCTAATCTAGTTCCTTCAATCATCAGTCTAGATGTTAATTTCGACAATGTACGATCATCCAAAGGTGTTGAGTCCCAAGCACTATGAAAATGACGATACTGCGAAGGTAATGTATTCAAAATGGTTGTTATCACCAGTGAATCTGTTAGTGGTTCTCCAAGTTCACGTAATCGTCGAGCAAAAGATTCGATTTTGCTAATATGTGTAGCTATATCATCACCAGCAACATAGCGATACTCTCGGAATTTAGTTTGAAGTAAATAAACAGAGTCCGCTGATCTTTGCTCAAACACATCTAATAATTTAACCCACATTTCTCTAGCATTTTCACAGTTCATAATTAAAGCTAATGGCTTCTTATCCACCATTTCACAAAAATCTCTTTTGCCGTTTTGTTTGCTTTTTTCCATTTTTTCATTTCAGCATCGTAATTATCGCTACCAGCTGTCGGTTGTATATGCGTTCCATCAATCAGTTCTAACGCATCCCGAGCATCTAAAATCGCCCGAACTTGGAATTTCCACTGTGTCCAATTATTTGAGTCCACAAGCTTTTCTATTTTCACTCTGTCACTTTCCATTTTTGTCAGGAAAATCGAAAACAAAGTCCAGAAAACAGTTCAAAGAAGCGCTTACTTCGTTAGGCTTAGCGATCGCCGTAGAACTCAAAAAATCAAAACGCAAACACAAGTTAAATTAAAACTATCAAATTCTATTTATTTATTTATTTATTTGTTTACACATACATCTGACTTGTGTGCTTGACATCTAGGTCCGCTTATAAGTCATCGTCAATATACAGGGACGGGATAGCACAATGAAATTTACAACACAGAGAAATTACATCCGGGAGCTCCACAAAGAGTGTGCAATGGAGCCAGCGAGAGTCGAACTCGCAGACCTCTGCCGCTCTCTCAATGCTATCAAATTCTTTCCAACAGAAAATCTTATACGCAGTCCGGAAACGTGACTGGGGCCGATAACCTGTAGAAAAATTATATAATATGAGGAAAGACAGAATTTATTAAGTTACGTTTTAACAGGAAAATTGCAGTACGAACATCTACTCACTCGTCTCGCCGGTAACTGCGAAAAGTAAACATAGTGAGAAAAATACATCGGCACAGCGCCGTCTATGGGAGATAAGGAAAAGTACAATTTTATTTTAACAAATAGAACATTGTCAAACGCTGAAATAGAGAAATAAATTGTTTTACCAAACAATTAAAATTAATTCTTATTTTTTGGAGTGTAACAGTATTTAGTAGCCACCCTGTACAATAAAACCTCTTTTTATTTAAACAAACTGGAAAATAAAGCTGTATTTATTTCTATTTGAAAGGAAAAGCCCGTAATAACTCAGTAGATATTTGGCGCAAATCTCGCCAATAGCATTTTTTTTTAACCATCAGACACAGCTTTTCTAATTCGTGCTTGTAAATAAGAAACCATTCTTTGTGGGTTAAATAAAACCTTTTGATTTATAGCATTTTTTTTTTCTTATTACTATAAGTTTTGGTATTTTAAATTAAATTAGTGAAAGGCATGTATTTTAAATATATGTATTTAAATCAAATGAGTGAAAGTCGTGTATTTTTAATGAAATGAGTGAAAGGTTTATATTTTAACTGAAAGGAAGAAATCCTTTAAATAAAATACAATATCATATATATTAAACGAGCAAGCGATTTTCCCGATTATGAATCATATATATTAAACAAGCAAGCGATTTTTCCAAAGATTTTCACGAGACTTGCCCCTACACTAAATCGAGCACGAGAAAAAGATCTAGCTCGGTCCCGAATACAACAAAATTCGTGTTTACAGCGTAAACAAACTCAGAGCCGAAAATGCTTCTTGTTATAAATGCAAAAATGCTTATACGATTTACACAAAACGTGTTTTTTATACTAATCTGAGCACGAGAAACCCATTTAGCTAGGTTTTGAATTCCCGAAAGTTCGTTTTGACATTAAAACAAACTCGGTACTGGAAATGCTGCTGTATATCGAAAATGGATTTAATGATTTTCACAAAATTTCATGCCTATACTATTTCGAGCACAAGAAATCGATTTAGCTATGTCGCTAATTCAGGAAAACTCGTTTTCTATGCTTAAAATAGGCTCATTGCTCAAAATGGTGGTATCAATCGAAAACAATTACGACGATTTATATGAAATTTGCTTTAATCGATTATGAGAAAACTATCTAACTAAATGTCGGCTTCGGGAAAAAAAATTGGTAGGTTTAAGCAATTTTTAATAATCTTCCGTAATCGCAATTCTCGCCAATGCTAATAGTCATTTATCCTAAACACAATAAAAAATTATCTTGAAGGGGCACTAATGGCTTGCCTTCTCTATTAAATCGGGCACTTTAAAACGGCCTATGTAGGTCAAAAATACTGCAAAATTAGTTTTTAGTGGCTAGAAGAAGTAAAATTAATTGATTTTACCAAATGGTGATTTTGTGAACTTAAATATTTTCATAAACATTTTATAAATCTATATAATAAAAGCCGAAGTCATGTGACTGTCATCAATAGTTCCGGGCTGACCGCTTCACTTTTTATATGCCAAGTGACCATTTTGCTACTTTTAATTGAGCTGGACGCAGATGATTAAATCGGCAAATAGGGTTCCTTTGCCATCATTTCATTTAAAATACATAACTTTCATTTAAAATACACATCTTTCATTTACCTCATTTAAAATACAATAAATGAATAAATAAATAAATAGATATTTTTCCAGTATAGGTTCTTGACGAGGAAAAAAATGGCATCGAATTTTCCGGCAATTAATATCCTATTTTATATACATAAGCAATTTTTTCCCTATGTATACAAATGACTTAATCTAAAGAAGCCAATAATCTATTTTTATATAGAAACAGAAGTAATTTATATGTAAACAAATATTGTATATATATATGTGTAAATAAAATGTTTATATGCAAATAAATACATATAAATAAAAATAGAAGTTCACCAGGATTGTTTTCATAGCTATCTATATATTTTATCAACGTATTTCACGTTCTGAAGCCCGAATTGCGCCAAGCTTAAAGAAAAATGCCAAGGCCCCTGTAATGGAAAAGTACCTAAATAAACAATTAATCGTAATAATAATAACTTAAACTAAAATATTTCATTTAAACATCAAAGTATTGTTTCTAATTTACATTCAAATATATATTCCAAGATTTGATTTCAATTGAAATTAAGTTGACAGCTTTCTATTTCACTTCATAGAGTAAACAAACGCAAGAGATTCATTCATCATATAAACGGTAGAAAATATTAGACCATGGAGGTAATCATTCGCAAAACAGGTTCTTCAACAATGAATGGACAATATTCTTATGACGTCATAGTAGGTAAATTGGCGACGCTAACGTTTGTTAACGGCTTGCATTCACGAGGGTTTTATTTCGCTATTTATCTTAGTTACGTTAGTATATTGTCATATTTATGAACTCAGAAATCAAATCTATAAAAACAAAAGTATATATATTCATTATTTAGGTATTAAGTAATGAAAAAAAAATTATAAATGCATGATTTGCAAAATTTAAATAAATTTATTAATTTTAAAAAATAACATTGAAGTAACAGCATGTTTAAGTAGAATAAGTTTAATTTAGATAATTTATGAAAAATCTCAGTTTAAACACTTGAAGTTTCACTCATTTTTACAGCTACGGAAATTATGACGTGTTTGACAAAAAAGACGAAATACGCATAAAAATAAAAATGTATGAAATGTTATCAAGTTCGCAAAGAATTCTTGATTTCTCTATCAGAATCTTTGGACTCGGGGAAGGATTGAGCAAGTCAGTTAGTTTCAGAATGAAAGTAACATGATGCAGTGCTTAGCATACATTTAAGGGAGACCAAACTGGTCGCCAGAGGCGGCTAGTATGCTAATATTTCCTGATAGATTACTGCGCTTATACTTTTGTTATATTTAAAATCACTACCATATTGTTACAAACATCGTTAAAGTTTGATGCCATGGCAATACAACCTGGCTCAAAATTAGCTGCAGTTTTAAAAGCAAGACAATTTTTCTGCTAAACTTACCTCCCGAAATAGCTTATATTTGCCAGCTGTTATTGACTATCCACGATTGTCGAAGAACAAGGATTTAAATTTTTATAAAACATGGAGAATGGCACTCTGGCTATGTCTCAGATGATCGCATTCATGTAAAAAACGTTTATTTTTAAAAATAACAATCCAAATTTCTTGCTATAGAGAAAGGTTTTTTTACGTTAAAATCTGTCTTTTACGTACTCGAAATAAACGCTTCGGAATTAGTTCTACCGCCCCACTTTCTGGAATAAATGACATTACATTTAAATAAAAACAAACATTTTAAAATTTAAAACTGAAACTTGTCATCACTTTTGCAGCACTGTCATCCTTTTTACTGACTTTTCACTTTCGACTGTGTTAAGACTATGAGCCGTAGATATAAATATATCCCCCATAACTTAATGATGTTTTACGTATATTGTAACTTACACTTTTCTAGGTTTTTTGAAGTAAAAATAGAATTTGTTCTGCACTATCTCGTCAACCATTTTTCATTAAAAAAAACTATCGTAAAAAGTACGATTTTACGCCAAAATTCCATGATCGTAGCATCAGATGCGTATAAGGGGCATCCCATACTGAGACGACAAGCGATATGAAGCCGAAACGTGTAGCGCAAAAACCGGTCGAAACAAAGAATGAAGTTGTTTCAAACGTGTTTTAAACCAGTTTTTCCAGCGAATTCAAGCGACATGTCTTATGTGTCGCCTTAGTGTCGCCTGGCGCATCCAATTTACATTTTTCCTTTCTCACACCAGATGGCAGCACAGTTATGGGTTTCAGTCAGATGCTCAATTGTAGCTCACATGTTAAAATCGTCTTAACTATGTTTTCCATCCTGATATGCTGTAGTTTTGACTCCTGGTATGTAATTAAGGTGTTGTGCTCTGTAATTTTTAATATCCTGTATGAGGTGTATCTTTCTTTAGATCTCTTGGATTTTTATTATCTTTGTTTTGTAATGTTTGCGTTATAAGGAGCTAAATTTTGTCATTTTAGGCTTAATGCCGACAAAATTGGATGAAATAACGCATCTTCTATAAATGAACTTCATATCAAAGTGTATCTGAATTTGAAGTTTGATAAAAATTCGTGCCTTAGTTCTCGAGATAGAGCTATAACGGAAATTCTGAAAAATGTAGCATAGCAGCGCCACCTGTTGAGTGATTTACACCAATACATAAACAACAACATTTGATATCCAGGTATACATGGATCTGAAGTTCGTTGAAAATCCAAGCATTAGTTCTTCAGATAGAGCTATTGCGGAAATCACAAAAAACAGCATAGCAGCGCCACCTATTGAGCGAATTACACCAAACTGTATAAAATGTCAATTCCTGTCAAGGACTAACTGACTCTAAAGTTTGATGAAAATTCATGCATTAGTTCTTGAGATACACCTATAGTGGAAATTCTGAAAAATACAGCATAGCAGCGCCACCTGTTGAGCGATTTACACCAAAATGTACAAAATGACAATTCATGTCAAGGATTAACTGATTCTGAAGTTTGGTAAAAATTATTGCCTTAGTTCTTGAGATACAGCTATAATGGAAATTCTGAAAACTGCAGCATAACAGCGCCACCTGTTGAGCGATTTGCACCAAAACACAAACAGCACTAATTCATATCAAAGTATACTTGAATCTGAAGTTTGATGAAAATCCAAGCATTAGTTGTTGAGATAGAGCTATTGCAGAAATCGTAAAAAATGCAATATAGCAGCGCCACCTGTTGAGCGATTTACACCAAAATGTACAAAATGTCAATTCATGTCAAGAATTAACAGATTATGAAGTTTGGTAAAAATTATTGCCTTAGTTCTTGAGATACAGCTATAATGGAAATTCTGAAAACTGCAGCATAGCAGCGCCACCTGTTGAGCGATTTGCACAAAAACACAAACAGCACTAATTAATATCAAAGTATACTTGAATCTGAAGTTTGATGAAAATCCAAGCATTAGTTGTTGAGATAGAGCTATTGCAGAAATCGTAAAAAATGCAATATAGCAGCGCCACCTGTTGAGCGATTTACACCAAAATGTACAAAATGTCAATTCATGTCAAGGATTAACTGATTCTGAAGTTTGGTAAAAATTATTGCATTAGTTCTTGAGATACAGCTATAATGGAAATTCTGATAATGCAGCATAGCAGCGCCACCTGTCGAGCGATTTGCACCAAAACACAAACAGCACTAATTCATATCAAAGTATAGTTGAATCTGAAGTTTGATGAAAATCCAAGCATTAGTTGTTGTGATAGAGCTATTGCGGAAATCGTAAAAAATGCAGTATAGCAGCACCACCTGTTGAGCGATTTACACCAAAATGTACAAAACTTCAATTCATGTCAAGGAATAACTGAATCTGAAGTTTGATGAAAATCCGTGCATTAGTTCTGGAGGTTGAGTTATTGCGGAAATCGTAAAAAAGGCTGCATAGCAGCCCCACCTGTTGAGCGATTTACACCAAAAACTAATCATCACCAATTTATATCAGGGACTAACTGAATAGAAATTTTTATTAATTTCCGTTCTTGAGATAGAGCGCCCACAAAATTTATGTCACATACAGACAGACAGACTCATAGATGCACAGATTCACAGACAGACATTTTGTAAAAACATGTTTTTCGGAATCTCTGACCCCTAAAACGTGTAAATCCGTCGAAAACCGAAAGTCGAAAATTTTCACGAATCCAATACTTTCTTCTTGTAAAGATAGAAGAAAGTAAAAATACATCAATGAAATTAAATTTCCACACTTTTAAAATATGCAGTTGGCAGGAAACCCGATTTCGGAACTTCCCTCCACAACTTGGATGATTAACATGTATCTAATAGCCTTGACGGTACTTTAATGTCATACGGGCTTTGGCGTTTTTTTTTTTTTTTTTTTTTTTTAAGTTTAACACAATTCGGTTTTAAGAAAGTGAGATTTATTGCCAAATGGCATAAACAGATATGAAAATAAAACTAATGTATCATTATGCTGCTTTATGTATGCATTTAAAATATTGCATCTGATTACACTTATTAGATAAATTACTTCTGTTTGTATATAATGACAGGTAAATGGCTCCTGTATATTAAATAAATTGTGGAAATGTATTGGGGAAATGCATGCGTGTATGGAGCAAGGAATAGATTGTCGAAAAATACCAATGCCCCTAACACAAATATCGCCAAGCCCTAGATTTCATTTAATCATGAAAAATAGACGTCTTGAGTATTGGCTTTTCTTTTTTTTTTTTCAACTAATATATTTTTCAGATATTTATGGAAAAGTTATTTTCTCAGTTGTCTTTAGCAGATTGTTTATAAAATTACTTATTCGGCTAAAGTTTAGTAATTTCACATTGGCATATTTCAGCCTGTATGATTTGCTGAGAAAATACGCACAAATTTATATATTACTTGGAATTCCACTTTGACAGCCCAAAGGTATGCAGAAGAGATACTCAGATATCGTGCCATACCTTACGATGCAACCGTTGTTGATTTCTTTCTTTTAATGCATGGCAATGTATTACAACTACACGTAATACAACTTAACTTGTGAAGAAAATATTTCAAATGGAGACAATACAGCGTATATAGTAGACAACATGCTCTTCTCACTTAAATCCGATCGAGTACGTCTGAAGCACACTAGAACGATGCACTGCAGCAAAGGAGATATCTCTGTTGACTGTCCCGGACTTTGAGATAGCACTTTTTGAAGAGTGGAATAGAATTTCAATAATCTTATACAACCTCATCTCATCGCGTCTATTGATAACCGAAGTACATCAGTTTTAACTGTTCGAAGGGCCCACACGCCATATAAAAAAAAAATAATAATTATCTTTAAATAACACATTTTTTGTCATTTACATGTACTCAAATAGGTGTGGAGAGTTTCTTAATGTTCTTTACATCATTTCGAAGAATTAAAATTCCAATACGCGATGTTTTAGTGTCGTATTTTCTGTATTACCTTTCAATTTTATACCCATGCATGACTGTCTCACATGGTTGTGTCACATGGTTTTCTCTGTTTGCTTCCTTAATTTTTTTATCAAGTATATGAACTTACATGTGGTACTTTGTAATTCGACCATTTAATTTGCTCATTTTGGTTCGAATTTCTACCACTACTTAATTAATTAAAGATAGCATCTCAGTTGCATTATTTGTCAGAAGTTATTGTTAAATCTATGTTCTCAGCAATTTCGTTCTGACTAATCCGTTTAAGTGAAGTCTCTTAGTATTACATACGCAACGGTTATAACTTTCATTTTTCGCTGAAGCTAAGATAGGTTTTAGAATTGTCAATTACCTGATCATGAGGAAGACACAATAAGATTATATATGAACATTTAACATACAAAATCAAAATTATGACTTTTTATTACAAAAAGGCGCTAAAAATATAAAGATAAAAACCATAGTATATATAAAAATAATGTTATAAAGTCGACACCCAAGCGCTTTCGATTGATTCACACAGGGATTCACCAGGGAAAAAAAATGTTACTGAACTATCGTTTTCTCTGTCTAACCTCATTCTTTCACATTTATACTTCCTCTTTAAAATATTATAACGATTTTAAGTGGAGAATTTCTCGGTGCGTGGAATCAACCTTGACAGAGGCCTAACATCGTAAGAACAGCAGGACCAAGAGCATTACTAGAATATTTTCCCACGTCGTCGGTAACCTTTAAGTGATCTCAATACAGATGTTCTTTTCTTGTGCTGAGAAGAATTACAAACAAAAGGTCCCGATATTGCACCTCGCGAGGGAAAAGGTTTCTGTTAAAGATGATCGCTGTAGTCAAAAGATCACCTTGATGTCTTAAATGTCTTAGATGATTAAAATATCACGTGCAGTACAATTTCATGTTTTCCCCTTTGAGATACAAAAATGGGTCCGATTATTGGTGACATTATTTTTCTACAGTTTGAGTGGCCAAGAGAGACCCCTTCCGAATCGAGTGGTGTTGGGAAAGAGAGAAGCTGAAAAGGGCAGTTCTTAAAATCTCTGTGAAGAGAATAACATCTCCTTTATCTGGAGAAGGAGGCGGCGGATGAGTATCCTGCTGATGTCAGAGGCTCAGAAACTTCTGTGAGAGAGAATCTTAGGAGCTCAACGCGAGTGTCCACTGAACAGTGATAAAGTACGTGAAGTATACCGCACCGTCACATGTTTGAGAAATCTTTATCCTGACGATAATCATCTAGACAATTTGCAGCTTTTAAAAACTTTTTCTAATTGTTAACGGACAATAAGTTCGAGTGTATGTGTACGTCTGAACTTAGAGACAATCTTATCTTTCCAATATTAGCCAAGAAACTTTCTTTAAACCTGGTGATGAAAATGTCAAAGAACCAGCAATTTAACAATATAATGTAAAAGCACTTTTTTTGTTTGTAGGTCAAGAGTTTAATTTAGTGAATAGATGATTGAACTTATAATTCAAAAGTTAGGTATATTTTAACGCTACCACCAAACAAAAATTTGATTGACACATCACGGACTTTTTACAATATTTAAAATATCACGTTCCATTTTTGAAATCCAGTATCGATTTGCCTTTCACATTTATACCTCCTGTTTAAAATCTCTCTATTCTAAAAAGAAGTAACTAACGCTGTCACTGCCGCCATAAATAATTTTTTCTGACCGGATGTCTTTCTTCGCTAATATTAAAAAAACTACTGCTACAAAAATATGAAAATTGGTAGTATTGTAGAGAAATGGTTTGATAAACACGCTGAAGCAGACTGCAGACATTTTTTAAATCAGAGAATTATTTTAAGAGCTGTATAATGTTAAAGTCGATCAAAATTGTTGCATTAAAAAAGTTTTATAGGACCAAAAACTATGCATAGGAATTTAATATTTTCTTCCTAGGGATATACTTCACCAGCTTGCAATGTGCAGACTGCGCTTATTTTTTTTTTTTATTTTTTTTTTATTTTTTTTTTTAAGGTTTTTTTTAATTTGTTATTCAAATTTTCATTATTTCAATTGAGATTTATTTCATATTTAGAAAAGGTAATTTGTTTAATTTGTTGCTAAATTGTAAATCACAGCACAGAATAATTTTTCCTGTCATTTAAAAAATGTATTTACACGTGACTATTAGAACATAAATTAAATTTTAGAATAATAATTAAATAATTAAATGATCAAGTGTAAAGCAGAAAATATGAAAAGTCACGTCATAAAAATTGTATTTACACGTGAATATTAAAAAATATTAAAAAAGTTAACAAAATCTTCAAATAATTAACTTATAACGCTAGAAACGCATTTAATGGTGAAAAGTACGTCATATATTTAAACGATACATCAAAAATGATTTTCTTATTGACAGTATTCATGTGACGTCACATTACTTAGTCACCTGGCTTAAAAGTACTGCGGCTTGCAAGTTTGTTTATGTATTTCATCACTTGATGCAGTATAAATACAAACAAATGCATGCGTAAAGTACTTTAGATTTATTTTGTACGGATTACTGTTCGATAAATAATATTAGAAATTTCGTATATACTTATTAAGTAAAATAAACAATTTACATCTTAAAAATAACCTGAAAATATGTATGTGCATTAAAATAAAGAAAAGAATTCGTGCATAAACTTAACTTTTCGAGAAAATATGCAAACTCGATATAAACATAAAATGTAAGCGTAAATTTTCTAAACACAGTGCTTTCAACGCCGCGGTTCTGAATATTATTTGGAAACACACGAATTTTTCCAACATTGAACCCAAAGGAAGAATATTATTAGTCGTACATTGCAAAAAAAAAAAAAAAAAAACGGACTAAAATACGGAAATTGTATTATCAGTATAAATTGTATTGCTAATACAATTTCCGTATTTTAGTCCTTTTTTTACAGAGTAATATTGTTAGTATTGGCGTTATAAAAGTCCGAGAGGCAGCGCCACGTTTAATTTAACCATTTTATACAAGTTGATTTTAAAATGTGCAATTGATATTACTTATCAATCCCATAAACATCCGTCAACTATCGCGATAGCAGTGGATGAGGCCACGGAAATTGAAAAAAGCCTCATTCAAACAGAAAAGCATGGCAACCCGATTACGAAAGATCGCCGCCATTCCTGATAATATCATTTAATCTTCAATAACCAGGTAATATTTTTAAAATAGATTTACATCATCATTTTTTTAGAGGCTGCAAAGTCTGAACGGGGGTTGACGAGGGTAGATCGCAGGGGGTAGAGCCCCCTAGTATTTAAAGTATTATGTTCTATTTTGCAATCCAGTATCGATTTGCTAGTAAAACAGATGTTGCCAAAATTTTAACTAATTACATCCTATTATTTACTAAAATTATCACCTTTAAAATAATAATAATAATAATAATAATAATAATAATAATAACTACCAGTGTCTAAAATGCTGCTTTTCATCAAACCCACTGGAAACCCTATAAACATAATCTAACTACACCAATCTCAGTAAAATCCCAATATTTTCATTGACTTCCATATTTATCATTCTGATAAAAAAAAAAAAAAAAAAAAAAAAACGTATAAATTATTATATTCAAGCTAGCCGCCCTTGGCGGCCAGTTTGGTCTCCCTTAAACATATGCTAAGCATTGTTGTAACACATTGCTTTTATACGTAATTTGATTTACTTGCTCAATCCTTCGCCAAATCCGTAGATTCTGATACAGAAATCCTGAACCCGGCATTTTTATGTTAGCCAGGCGCAGATGATAAATCGCCAAACATTGTTCTCATCGTATTTTTTCGTATTTCATTTAAAATATAGTACTTTCACTCATTTTATTTAAAATGCATAACTTTAATATAAAACTGAAATATTTAAAATTTATGACTCTCAATTAGTGCTTAAAAAAAAGAAAAGAAATAAATAATACCATAAACTATGACATTTAATTTCAACATTAAAGCTTTGTTTTAATTTAGCACGAGAAAAATTGTTTATGACAGTCGCATGAAATGGACTATTATAATACTGATGACATGATATTTACAATATTTGGCGATGTATCACCTGTTCCCGGCTAACATTAAATTACCAAATTGGCCGCTTGGCATACAAAAAGTGAAGCGATCAACCCGGAACTGTAATAGCAGTCACATGACTTAAGCTTTTATTATATAGATGATAAAAACATCTACACGCAGTTAAAATTCCGTCTTCATAAACTCCTCCGAACTTTCCCGATAACCCACTAGAATAAAAAATAAATAAATAAATAAATAAATAAAATTAGAAACCGGTAAAAAGGAAAAGTCTCAAAAACGTTTTATTCCCACTTCATGTTCCCACTTAGCCTCATATATCAGATAGAACATAAATAGCTTTGCGCTACAAAAATAATTTTTTTATTTAATATATATACATATAGCGTCACGCCCTGATCATAATAGTTTATTGAACAAAATTGTAATAAGCAAAATATTGCATACTTTGCTGAAACAGAATGAAACTTTGAATAATGTTCACCTTATTCTTTTATTTTAGGATCAGTAATGAACTACATGTGCATAGCTTTGTTTACTTTGTATAAACCTAATTTTTTTTTAAGCTATACACAATAAGCATTTTGCAAAAAATATCAGTCAATTATTAGATTTTCGTGAGAACAATCTATTTGTCATTATAAGTGTCATTCTTGCACCCATCGGGAAGTGATGTAGTTTTTGGAAGTTCCATTCGCACGTGTCTTCACTTCTATTGTTTAAAAACAATGTAATCTACATTTCTTTCGTCGGCGTGTTTTCATCGCATCGTGAATTGTGAATTAAATTTGACGTCAAGTCTTGGAGACTCTGTGATGCCTCGTGGTTGACCCATTTATATCCCAGTGTTTTGGTCAGCAGCTATAAAAAGCTCCCAACCTTAAGGGCATCATCGTTTCAAAATACGAAAGAAAAAAAACATATATATATTTTTGAGTTCCCCTTCCTGTTTCATTTCACGTGTTATACGAGATGCTGATATAGATCTCAGTTAATTTCCTTCCTAGAATTAGCTCTAGACTGGCGAGTAGAAATCGGCTCTATCAATTAATAACATCACTCTCCCTTTCTTTATCCGGTCATTCTTTCTTTCTCAATAAGATACATTTATTACGAAAGACGAATTTATCATCCATTTGGCGAGTATTGTAAGCAGCGTATTATTGAGATATATTTTCAAATTTATAAAAGACTAGCAAACCCCGCGGCTTTGCTCGCGTAATAGATGAAATATGCCTAGTGATATTTGCATGACTACTTTTTATTAGAAGAACACTTTTTGAAATAATTCAAAAATTACAAATTAACCCACAGTTTGTCTAAACTTCATTATAAAAGTGCAATAGACAGAAATGAGATTTTAATTTATAAGAACTAAAACTAATTCCAATTAAATGATAATTTAGAAAGTATTTTGAGAGTTTTATGCTCATTTCATACACTCATTTCAGTATTCATTTGAAGTTTTGAATTTTTTAGAAAGCATTTTAATACATTTACATCTTAAAATTAACCATCATGTCAAATTCCGAGCTTCTTGTCTAACAGTCTACCACTTCTCTGGTGTTAGTGGCACCAACATAAAATGCCGAAACAGAGTTGAAATAGAATGTCTCGAAAAATGTTGAAACAGAGACTGTAACCATTAATTTGCCAACATTAACCTTGAAATCGGTTGGTATTTCCTAATATACTATAGAAAACGGAATTTAGATGTTTTTAAAGGCTTTCTTGTTGTTCCTGCCACCCAAGTCGTATTGAAACCGGCATAAAATATAGCCCGTATAGGATCAGGGACTATCACTCTTGATTCGCAACCAATAACTTCTGTAATCGGTTTATTATTTCCAGAGATTCCATAGAAATCGTAATTTAGGACTCTTTTAGAATGCTTTTCGCTCCTTGCCTTCTCTTCACCCCTTTTTAATTTCGAATTTATTTTCGACTGTTCATAGAGGACATTTATATTTTATAAGTAACTCCGTGCTATATTTAAAGTTTCTAGCCTCCTCAGTACCGCAGAAATCGCAATTTAGAAAGTTTTTTGCTCCTGCAATCCTCGACATAAAATATAGCTTATGTTTCAGCAGTTTCTATTACCATCAATTTGTAACCATTATGTTTGAAATCGGTTTCGTATTTCATACGATTGCATAAAAATCATAATTTAGAACGCTTATAGAACGCTTTTCGCTCATCCTTTCATCGCGCTTTTCATCCTTTTAAATTTGGAATTTTCTTTCGACAATTCTTAGAAAGCATTTGCATCTTTGAAGTAATTACCATTCCAAATTTAAAATGTTAGACCCCCCTCAGTAACACAAAAAACGCAATTTAGAACATTTTTTGCTCCTGTAACCCCCAGGTGTTAGTGACAACAACGTAAAATATAGGCTATGTTGGAGCGGGGACTCTCACCATCAATTTGAAATCATTACTTCTGAAATCGGTTTATATTTCCCGAGATTGCGTAGAAATCGCTATTTAGAACGGTTTTAGAACGCTTTTCGTTCATTTTCACTCCTTTAAAATTTCAAATTTTTAAGGAACTCTTCTCAGAGAGTATTTACATCTCATAAGTAATTACCATGCCAAATTACAAGTTGCTAGCCCCTTCAGTATCACAAAAATTACAATTTAGAATGCTTTTTAAAATGCAACCGCAAGGTGGTAGTGACGCCGACATGAAATAGATCCTATATTGGAGCAAGGGCTGTCATCATCAATTTCCAACCATTACTTTTGAAATCGGTTGGGTACTTTCTGAGATTGACTTTTCGCTCATTTTCACCCCTTTTAAATTTCGATTTTTTAGGAAATGTTCTTAGTGTATCGTAGTGTAGTTATCATTTGTATCTTATAAATGACTGCCCTGCCTAATTTAAGGATTCTAGGCCCTTCAGTAACACAAAAATCGCAATTTAGAACGTTTTTCGCTTCTGTAACCCCTAGGGGGTAGTGACACCGACATGAAATAGAGCCTATGTTGGAGCAAGGGCTGTCATCATCAATTTCCAACCATTACTTTTGAAATGGGTTGGGTAATTTCTGAGATTGCGTAGAAATCGCCAGTTAGAACGTTTTTTAGAACTCTTTTCGCGCATTTTCACCCCTTTTAAATTTCGAATTTTTTAAGAAATGTTCTTAGAGATAATTTATATCTTATAAGTAACTACCATTCCAATCAATTAATTTGTATCTGGGCCCTTCAGTAACACAAAAATCGCAATTTCGAATGTATTTTTGCTCCTTCACCCCGTTTAGGGGTAGTGGCAACGACATAAAATGTAGCCTATATTAGAGCAAGGGTTGTCACCATCATTTTGACACCATTATTTTTGAAATAGGTTTGGTGCTTCTTGAGATTGCGTAAAAACCGCCATTTAGAACGTTTGTTAGAACGCTTTTTGCGCATTTTCACCCCTTTTAAATTTCGAATTTTTTAAGAAATGTTCTTAGAGATCATTTATATCTAATAAGTAACTACCATGCCAAATTCCATGTATCTGGACCCTTCAGTAACACAAAAATTGAAATTTCGAACGTTTTTTTGCTCCTGCACCCCCTTTAGGGGTAGTGGCAGCGACATAAAATGTAGCCTATGTTGGAGCAAAGGTTGTCACCATCATTTTGATACCATTATTCTCTAAATTGGTTTGGTATTTCCTGAAATTAGGTAAAAATCGCCATTTAGAACGTTTTCTAGGACGCTTTTCGCGCATTTTCACCCCTTTTTAATTTCGATTTTTCTACGAAATGTCCTTAGAGATCATTAGTATCTTATGAGTAATTACCATTCCAAATTCCATGTTTCTAGGCTCTTCAATAACACAAAAATCGCATTTTTAGAACGTTTTTTGCTCCTGCACCCCCTTTTGGCCAGTGGCACCGACATAAAATATAGCCTATGTTCTAAGTTAGACTAACACCATCATTTTGATACCATTACTTTTGGAATCCGTTCGGTAGTTCCAGAGCTTACCTCCTAGAAATAAACAATTTTTACCTCCTTATAATATTTGTATAGAAGATATATAAATTGCGTGTTGCTGTAATTATTTAATTTTATACGGTGTCACCGGCGGGATAAGTTTTAAGTGTATTTTGATTAAGAATCCTATCATTAAACATTTCGATGTTAAGTCGTTATTTCCATGGCAACAATACTTTGCTCTGACACTAATAATATCGAAGTCAAATTGCCAATGCTCAGAATCGAACCTTAATTTTGAGTTTAAAACAATTTTAATCCATTTAAATTTTGTTCAAAACAGCACAATTACGATCATTAAATTTCACTATATACACATATAAATGTATATGACAAAACTGCTGTTATAAAAATGTATTTATTTAAGTTAAACTAACTTAAACTAACTGTGTATGGAGAGTTGAAAAAGTTTTTCTTAAAGAAAATTTATCATAGTATTCGAAATTTTATTGTGTCGCCAACCAGCGTTAAATCACAAAAAAAGGAAATTTTCATTATTATTTTACGAACACTAAATCGAGGTTCTGCCGACTTTTTTTATACACACTAGGGGGCTCTGCCCCCTACGAGCTACGCTCGCCAACCCCCGTTCAGACACTGCAGACTCTAACAGCACGCTAATTTGATCGGCTTTAAAAAGATTTCGGAAGATTGAATTATAATTTGAATACGACGTAATTTTCACCAAACTTTTCTTTCTCTTTTTAATATTCACGTCAAAATACTTTTGTTAGAAATGAAATATTATGATCATCTTAAAATATCAAATAAATGTATCGCGCAATTTTTATATTTAAACTGTTTTGCAATATTATTTTGGGTTTATTTTACGTAATAAGTGTAATGTGACGTAAATGTGATGCATGTTAATGAATTTATAAATTTACAATATTCTTTCTCTTTTAAAATTCACGTGTAAATGTAGTTTTTACGACGTAATTTTCAATGAGTTCATGCTTTTTATATTTTCTGTATATAATAGTCACGTGTAAAATTAATTTTTAATTTGAAGAAAGCATTATTGTTTGCGCTGTTCATACTTTTGGCAACAGTTTAAATTAATACAATTTTCTAAAGTAGGTAAAAAATATCTCTCGAAATGCTGAAAATTTGAATTTAAAATAGAAATAAAACCTCAAAAAATGAGCCAAATTAAAAAATTAAATGCAGTCTGCACACCGGGAAATTCTGACGCATAAAATGATCTAAAAATGATTAAATTCCTATGTACAGTTTTTGCTCCTATAAAACTTTTTTTATGGAACGATTTTGTCCAACTTTGGCATTAAATATCTCTTAAAATAATTCTTCGATTTGAAAACTGTCTGCATCAGCGTGTTTATCAAACATTTCTCTATATTTCTACCTATTTTCCTATTTTTGTATGCAACAGTCTTTTTAGTATTAACGAAGAAAGGCCATGCTTAAGCATTCAAATTGAATGCCGATCTGCCGGGAATATCTACGCAAATTTTTATTGGTCCATTTCCAAAACAAACCTTTTTTTTATATATAGAAGGATATATATCCTCATGAGAAGATTATTCTATATTTTTTTCAAATATTTCTCAGCTTGCGCTTATGGAGAACTTCTTTTGATGTCATCTTATCAATTTTTCAGTTGTATTTTTCTTAACCTGATGCAAAAGATAAATCGCCAAATCTTATTTCAATTGCAATATTTCAACTGAGTAATTTTTCAAGCATTACGAACATTTTCTTTAACATGTTTAAATTAAATATTTCCATTTTTTAATATCATCATTCATTAAAACTGATTTCTTTTTTTCTTTTCCTCCTTTTTAAAAATTTTAAATAAAATTAGTAACAATTTTTTCTTTTATTTTTCGAGCCGTTTCAATTTTTTCATCAACGATAAACTTCGCCAAGAAATAAAATGGTAACCTTATAGTCCAAAATAACAGAACTTTCTGTCATAATTCTATAACTAATCTACTAAGAACGATGTGTTATAGCTTAAAACCTTCCCTGAAACGATATCCATCTAACAATGTAAGTTCCGTCATAATCCATGCAGTAGAACTCGAAATATAGGCGTTCGGAACGAAATTTCAGTTTGGATTTTATATATACGAGGTGGAACCCGCCGAATTTCGACGAAAGAAAATGTTTACAAAAGAACTGTTGCAACAAATTTATAATACATCGACAACAATAATTAGAATAAAAAATCGATCTTACACTTGTTAATTTAACTCTCCAAAGACATATTTTAACCTAAGATTAACAAAATACCTTTTTCATAAACTTCAACTGCTAAAATTATTGAAAAATTAAACTTTATTCATATGCGTCATCAGTAACATATAATCAAGATAAGTAATTTTGATTAAGTTATTAATTGATGCTTGCTTTTACGGAATGAAAAATCCGCAAAAATGATTTCACCTTGACATAATCATAGAATTTTTCTACCTTTACATCTAAACCAAATCAAGTCATTTTCCACGTTTCACATCCATATTAACCATTTAAAAGCATTTTAACGCGCAATAGGTTATTAAAAAATATATTTTCAAGCTTAAAGTCATGTTTGTCAACTATTACAACTTTCCATGTTAAAATTCCCACTCGTGATTTGAGGTCTTAGTATAATCTCTGTACCTGCGCGTAAAAATTCCAGAAATTTATAACTTTTAGACGTATTCAAGGGGAAACATCTCGTTTTATCAAATAAAATTATCGTTTACTTTTAAATATGACGTCATTTTCAGTCGCTGAAATATTTTTCAGATTGACTCAAACTCAATATCAGCGAAATGAAAAAATAGTGAAATATAACAGCATCATCAGGGAAATTGTGTCTTTTTTAAAGCGTAACGTCATCTTCTGTTCAAATTTTTATAAAAGATATTTTAATTGTAATGATAAAATGGCATCAGTAAGAATATAATCAATAAAGATAACTAATCCACTTTTAATAGAAATGAAGCACTTCAGTTGCCACGATTAGAAAATTGGTTTTAAAAACTATAAAAAAATTAATATCTCAAAAATAAATTGAGATACAGCTTTCAAGCAAATTGCATTTAAAAGAGCATTTTTTCTGCATACGACGGTGTAAACATTTAAAATGTGGGATGTTTAGAAGTTTAAAAATTATGCAGTAGCGAAAATTGCAAAAGCGAAATTTCATTTCAAATTTCAAAGTGTTGCCATTCACAGAATGACGTATGCGTTACGCACAGATATGTTTGTCCTTTATAATATAGATAATAGAAGTAACTACCATTCCAAATTCCATGTATCTGGGCCCTTCAATAACACAAAAATCGCAATTTCGAATGTATTTTTGCTCCTGCACCCCGTTTTGGGGTAGTGGCAACGACATAAAATGTAGCCTACATTGGATCAAGGGTTGTCACCATCATTTTGACACCATTATTTTTTAAATCGGTTTGGTACTTCTTGAGATTGCGTAAAAACCGCCATTTAGAACGTTTGTTAGAACGCTTTTTGCGCATTTTCACCCCTTTTAAATTTCGAATTTTCTAAGAAATGTTCTTAGAGATCATTTATATCTAATAAGTAACTACCATGCCAAATTGCATGTATCTGGACCCTTCAGTAACACAAAAATTGAAATTTCGAACGATTTTTTGCTCTTGCACCCCCTTTAGGGGTAGTGGCAGCGACATAAAATGTAGCCTATGTTGGAGCAAGGGTTGTCACCATCATTTTGATACCATTATTCTTGAAATTGGTTTGGTATTTCCTGAAATTAGGTAAAAATCGCCGTTTAGAACGTTTTTTAGAACGCTTTTCGCGCATTTTCACCCCTTTTTAATTTCGATTTTTCTACGAAATGTCCTTAGAGATGATTACTATCTTATGAGTAACTACCATTCCAAATTATATGTTTATAGGCCCTTCAATAACGCAAAAATCGCATTTTTAGAACGTTTTTTTTTTTGCTCCTGCACCCCCTTTTGGCCAGTGGCACCGACATAAAATGTAGCCTATGTTCTAAGTTGGACTAACACCATCATTTTGATACCATTACTTTTGGAATCCGTTCGGTAGTTCCAGATCTTACCTCCTACAAATAAACAATTTTTACCTCTTTATAATATTAGTATAGATAGATGACAAGGGCGCCGGCAAAAGAAAATCCAAGGAGGGACAAGATTTTGGAACAGAAACAAACACATGTGGTCCACAAACTAAGTTCTTGTTTTTTTGTTGTTTTTGTTTTTTTCGCTTGTTTGTTTTAATTGAGAATATAAATATGAAAATGGTAAACTAAGAATATTTTGTCAAGACATTTGGTGCAACACAATTTTTAAACATACATATAAAAATGAAAAACAATAGAGAAGACAGGGGGTTAATGGGACACATGTTACATTTTCATACTGTAAAAAGTATAACCTGTACAATTTACAGTTTTTCCCCCTTTCTTTTGACAGACAATTACTTTAAACTGTTATATCTGGCCATAGCTTAGTTACTGACAGAGAAATAGCCTTTATTTGTGCAATGTAATTTAGTTCCATTAGCATTTAGCTTCATTAGACATAAATATTTCCTAAATAGGCAAATTCAAGAGTTATGTCAGCACTATTACAAATTCAGTGAATAAAATATTGTTTATAAAATTAAATTATCTTTCTAATTTAATAAAATTTATTAAACGAAAATTGATTGAAATCTTTATTAACATGTAATGATTTTATTGAATGTTAATCGGGTAATATACTGTTTATTTTAACGGATGTAAAAGAATAAGACAAATATTTTTTTTGTGTACAAGATGTATCATTTAATATAAATTTTGGATGCAATGTTTATATATTATCACTTTGGGGGGATCTGACATGCCTCATTAATTACTATATCATTTTTAACACCATTTATGCTTATTGTAAATTAATTATTTATCACTAACACAAAACGAAAATTATGAATGAATAATATTGATTAAAAGCTACATAATCATATATAATATTAGTTAAAGCAGAGTTAATATTTTATCAAAACAAGTATTTACTAAACGTATTTCTCACAATTAGACTTATGAATGCTTTGCTTCTTAATTTATAACAAAAAAAATTGTTCAATACATGTGCTTGTACTGCTATCTATTGGCAAAAGCCTGAACATTTAATGGATTTATTTTACGAGCAAATGTACTTAACCGTTGTGCCCTATTAGTCTCATTTTCTCCTGTGTACCAATTAAGAAATCTTAACAGACTCCAAAACACCCCCCCCCCCTCCCGATTGTTTTAAAAATGGAGGATTAAGGGGCTACTTCACTCAGACGAAAACACCCGCTCGCTAATGTTAATCCCATGGGAGATATTTGTTAAAATATCTCGTTCGCATTGCAATATTTTTATTTTATTTTATTGTATTATTTTTTTTAACTTTATTTTAATTTTTTTTTGGCATCGAATAGCTGAGATTGATCTCTAAAAGATTTCAGCTATTCAATGCAAAAATATAAATAAATAAAATCATTTAAAAATATTGAAATGCAAACGAGATGTTTAAAATAAATCCCATAGGATTAACATTAGCGAGCGGAGGTTTTAACATGAGTTAAGTAGCTTTTTAAGGCAATATATTCTTTCTCGAACCCTGCTCTCCTTGTCTGCGTTACTATATCGTCAAGGTTACTATATTATATCTAACGTATACCTAATAATATAATAAAAAATATGTAATAATATCTAAACGTGTGCGTAAGATCATTTTATATGTGAACGTAAAAAGAGAAAAACACCGCCCCCCCCCCCCCCGCACTTCCCCAGATGAAAATTCTTTAGCTAATTTTTCTTTGAGGGTTCAATTAATTTAAGTCATTTTAGAAGATTATATTTTATAATTTTTCTTTCTATAAATCATCAGGAAAATAGAAAATTTGATTAATTGAATTTGAAAATACAGAGAAAGGCAACGATCCCGTTTCGACGATATCATATTTGAAGGACGCTATGTATTCATCATGTATTGCTTTAGATTCTTTTTTTCAAATTTCCTTCATTCGAATTCTAAAAGTTAAAACAAGTAATTACCTATATGGAGTATCTTGAGTTAACTAGTGTAAACAAAAGTTATTAATAAATTTGGTTAAAGCATTATGAGAAGTTTTTATTTTCATCTTAATTTCTAAATTAGCACTAAAAATTTTGAGAGAGGAGTTACTTTTTACCGAAAAACGCAACTTTTATTATAATGAAAAGTGTAATACTTAAACAACTTTTAAAAAACAAGTTGGAAGTTTCACGTCAAACGTGGCAAATGAGGTGCGTTCGTACTATAACTAGTTTTATACATATTTTTTGCACCGCACATTGTACTGAATGTATATTTTAGTGCACTTCATAAGTTCATATCAATTTCATTCTGATCGAAAGGTTGGAACATCATTAAAATGCACTTGAAACATTTTTTCCCATTGGCCGTAATGTAACGGAAAACTTTTGACTGCCCCTGTAATTAAACTATACACCCGTTTTTCATAAAATTTGAAATGACTCGACAAAATTTTGCAACAATTATATATTTAAAATTTCAGACCATTCGGTTGGGTAGTTTTTGCTCTGTTATATGCGGACGGACAGACAGACGGACCGAACGACGACTATAGGGGCTACGTATTTATATAATTACGAACGCACCTAAAAAGAATACATTGTAAAGGGTGTTTTTTTTTTTTTTCATTTCTTTTTCTCACTCTTATTAAAGAATTCAAAGAAACTAATCATCTCCTGTAAATGTATTAAATATGTATTCATAAATTATGATTTTTTACCTTCTCTTTTTAATATTTCAAAGAAATTTACTCTAAATATACCTTATTAATATTCAGAATATAAACAAATCCCTTCCGGCTCGGCCTACAGGCACAGGTAGATTTCTAATTTAAGTACTATAATTTCAACAACAAAAACTAAATCATGATTAGAGATAAACCCACTTTAAAATTTTTATCTGGCCGCTTTTGACGAGTTTTTAATTTCATTTTTATATAAGAGCTGGTTTTATCAGAATCATGTTAAAGTGGTATTAAAAAAAAATACTTTTCCATGCTCAACAACTCGAAATTTTCTGGCATGTTTTCAGATTCATTTTTAAAAGAAAAAATATTAAACTTGCTGACGTGATTTTTGAAGAGATTTATAAGCGACCTGTGTTTTTATTTTTCGTTCAATTAATTAAAACTTGATTTATAAACAGTTATTTTCTCAGTAGGACCATATTTTATTTTATTTTTTCCAACAAAATCGCTTCGGGAAATTTCGTTCAAAATGCCAATTTTTACATCATTTTTTGAAATTTATTCTGCCTCTATCAAAAAAGTCGGCCATTACGGTACATTATATAGTTTCTGAATAAGAAAATCTACCAATTGGATGCTTTTGAGAGCAAAAATGAGTCAGAAAATAAGCAGTTTGGATTTGAATACAACCGTAATGCGATGATTTTTTTTCTTCAACCGCTATGTATTTTTAATTTGGTTTTGCTGTAAGAATTGGTCCTGTCAAAAACTTGTCAATATAAATGTTGCAGATAATGTTAAGAACATATATAATAAATTCATGCGGATTTTATATCTTGTGAATTGACGAAGTTACGGATTTTTTTCTTCTTCAACCCCCCCCCCCACCCCCCTTTTTTGTTTTCGTTTTTAGTAATGATTTTTGCGGTAAGAATTGGTCCTATCAAAAACTTGTCGATATAAAAGTTGTAGATAATATTAAAACCATTTATAATAAATTTAATTGGACTTGATATCTTGAAAATTGACGAAGTTATGAATTTTTTTCTCCCTAAAAACCTGTTTTTTGCGCCCCTTGAGCCCATTTTTAATTTTATCAAAAATATGTGTTACATAAATTTTTGGCCCTATTTTTAGAAGTAATAAAAACTTTAAACTGATTTGATATGTACAAAAATTAAGAAGTTATGGGGATTTTTCGGTTTTCACAAAACCCTTCCGTGTTTCCATCGCCTTGGTCCGATTTTGCCCATTAACGAACTTGACCGAGATTTTATACTCCTTGATTTTATGTATCAGTTTGGATGAGATTTGTTCAGAATTACGGAACTTATCGTGTCCATAAAAAAGTGATATATATATATATATATATATATAGAGAGAGAGAGAGAGAAAGCTATATAAAGCTTTTTACTGAGGGTGGTTTTGGGTTCTAGGTGTCATGATCGGTGCAGATCTGCAAAAAATTTTCAGGAATTCCAACATAGGAGCGACCGCAATAGGTAGTATTTCATACGAAATCTTCCTGAAAAAGATCAAACCAAGAGATACGATATATAAATTGTTACGTAGAGACATTAATACTTAAACCGTCTTAAAATGTCCCATTTGCATTATTTAATAGTGACGTTTATGAAATAAAACTAAAAGCTATAAAAAAAATTGTTTTAGTACCACTGAAAAATTTTGTATCTAAGTCTGTAAAGTAAGGTATATTGTACGATGTGTAAACCTGACAAGATTTATTTAATTCATATGACTTGCATCAAAATATCCCTAAAATGTTAAGCAAACTTTAGCAACTATTCATAAAATAGAAACTTCATACATGCATTAGATTTAAAAATAATAATAATAGATAAAATAAATAAATAAATAATTTTTTTTTATTATTTAGTCTCACGTTTTTCTTTAAACAAGCTAAAGAGTATTCATCATCTTTTTCTTTTGTTCTTTCTTTTGTTCATAAAGCGAGAGAAAATTTAATATGTTACTGTGTATTTAATGCAAATGTGTTGCATGAGTATATATCCATAACATACGTATAGGTATGCATTCATTACACAATCTGATAAAATACTGCATGTAATGATAGATTATTAGACAGATTATAGAAGTATATGTACATAAACGGGCAGATAAAAAATGTATTTGTCTATATCTTATGTGAAAATCTTATAACTGTATAGGTATGAAAGTTTATACAAATCTTCTAAAGTTTCATGTTCAGTCAGTGCAACTTGTATCTTTGTAAACAATAAAGCCAAAATTATGTTAACATTAACAATAAAATTCATTTTATCCACAGAACTCACTTAGTTTTAATTGCATACGGACGTTTTCTTATATTTTCCGTTAAAAAATATTGGTATTTCTAAAATATTGACAGATTTAGTGTCAATCGGCTTGGGAAAGTAGATGTAATTTTATCGGCATATAAACAATGGTGTACCTTTGTGAAAGAATGAAAAATACAACTTTTAGCTATTTTAACCTACAGTTTAAAATAGCAAAATCTAAAAGAAAGAGGGAAAAAATAGTCTGTTTATTTGATATTTAGGTTGAGATATTCACAAGCGCAAATAGTAAAAAAACAACAAATTGAAGGTGAAAAACTTAAAAATTTTGTAGATATCATTCCGAACGTTATACCCTAATATGGAATAACTTCTGGGAGAAAAATAAATACATATTTTTTCAAATGTTACTTTTAAAACTTTTGATATTATGCTAACTTATCTTTCAAATTAAAAATATCTCATATTTATTTCATATTTGAATTTCTTTTTTTTCCCCAACCAAATCACTGTTTATTTCTATATCTCTTCCAAACACTATCTCTTAACAAATCGTTTGTTTATTTATTTTTAATGTATTCCAATTTTGCATTTGAAAATTTTACATTTTTATTCAATTTTACATTTTTGTTCAAAATATCACTTGTGAAAACTTTTTTCAAGTACTTTAAGATTTTTTTCTTCTTATCCATCAATTAAAAATTTATGAGTAATGTTTTTGTTACACCACACACTAACTTTACACATTTGTTACTTTTTTTTTTTTTACACATTTGTGGTTTGAAAGCCAATACCAGCATTTATTAATTTGAAAAGAAAAGAATGTTATTAAAATTATTTTAAATCAATGTTTAAAAAGGTTTGAGTTGTACAGTTTGCTTAAAAAATAAAGATTATATTATAAAAAGACTAGTTCAAACTAGACTTTTTAACTCAAATTTCATTTTCCTTATTAAACTTATATAAAAATTACCTTTGTAAAAAGTTTTATACTAAAGTATCTCTCTTAACATTAGCACGTTTTTGAAAGCTTAACTTCAAATTTTTACTCTTATTAAATCTGAAACAGTGCAGTTCATCAATATCTTTTTTTGTCAGCTGAAAAACTAAATGATAGAAATATAGTAGATGTGTATTTTCATAGTATCAAATATAAATAATACATCATCATTTTTCTTTAAATATGAATAGTATTTATTGATCAACAAATGCTATACAGCAAAACTATATACAAAAGATGATAAGATGTACTGATGTGATAATACTTGATATGATAACATACGGTAGATACATATGTACATGGCATTGACAGAGCCGAAATGATTTGTAATGTTTGAACTAAATTATGATGATAGCCTATATACTAGAAATTTGTTAATATCCTCCATGTCCACCTCCGTAGGATTCGAATCCACCACCGTATCCACCATGTCCTCCGACAAGTTCAGCATGAGCAGAGTGGCTGTAACTGTGGACTCTGTAAACGAATAAAAATATTAAGTAAGTAAATAGGATATTTAAATTTCTTGTTAATAATATACACTTTTTAACCAAAAAAAACAAAGAGACTTCAAAATTATTTATTAAATTGACAGTTTTGTTAACCGCACTCTTGTACTCTAATTACTTGATGATTTTATATTAACCCTAGAACTACCGGAAATTTTACTCAAGTTTTATAAAAACATTCTACACCAGAATTTTTACTTAAAACTATTTAATTTGTTTATTTAACTTATTATTGTCTGATTTATACATTTAGTTTGTTTTGGAGAAATTTCTGGTTTGAATAAATATTTTGAATGTACATGTCGGGTCCAATGGACCCGTCTGGTAGACGGAAGGTTAAGGCTGTTTTCAACTGCTCTGCTCAACAAGCGCAAAACGTTTTGACACATTTACAAATTCATTTTTCATCAGAAAGATGTAAAAGTGAAAGGAAGCGATTTGAAAGCAAACTGTGTTTTCCATTTTTTGATAAATAAATTACCTATTGAGTTATAAGCGATTTTGATCTCGTGGCAAAGACGTTTTTCACCCTTCCGTGAGTCGTTATTCTTCTTTCGCGCGAAAATTCGGTTCAAAACACCCACTTTGACAATATTTTCTGAAAGATCTATTGCGTTTGCAAAAAAAACGAAAAAAACAGTTCAATTACATAGTTTCTGAACAACAACCTCTCCTAGTTTCACGCATTTCCGAACAAAAATAAACTAAAGCTTATGTCATAAAGTTATCCTTTTGGATTTGAAAACAGCCTTAATCAACAATGGTTAAAACAAAACCTTATAAAGAGAGAGGAAAAGCGCCGAGTAGTGAGTTTCTCGCCAAACAGATTAGAGCTGCATCACTTGTTGAAAACCGTTGAAATTGAAATATTTTAACGATGTTTATTTATTTTGTTTTTGCTTTTGTTGAATTTCTAAAAAAGTACTGAACCAACTTTGAAGAACTTTAATTGTGACCAATTCGAGTGCATCATCTTTCAATTAGAAAGAATTACATGAATCTGTCGCGTAGTTTCGGAGTAATCGGTGAACATACATAAAAAAAAAAAGAAATACATACGCGTCGAATTGAGAACCTCCTCTTTTAAAAATTACGGATACTCTCAAAATTATATTCTTCCTCGATCAACAATTCCAAAATTGTCTGGCACATTCTTGGAGTCATTTTTAGATGTAAAAGAACGAAATGTGCAGACATGATTTTTTAGTGATTTGGAATGGAATATCATTTTTCATTTTTGGATAAATGAATTACAAACGATTGATATCTCATGACGACTCTTCCCAGTCTGTCGCATCCCGAAAATTGGCTTTAAACTCTAACAACATTTTCGGAAAGATCCTTTGAATTTATAGAAAACTTGAAAACGCGATTCGGTTCCTCTGTTTTTGAATATGAATACTTTCTAATTTCGCTCATTTAAGAGCAAAAAAGATTTTGTAAATGTCTGAAAAAATAGCCAATTTGGATTTTAGAACAACCTAAAGAATTATGCACACTAGATTCGTTTTGCATAACGTACATTTTGTAGTTACTTTCAATTCTTCCCTTTTTTTTTTTTTTTATTCTGCAAAGAATCATTTTGTGCAATGCCATTTTTAAACAATAGCTGAAAATTTAAATTTATTAAATTGTAACATACACTTTGTCTTTTTTTAATCCTTATTTTAGAAAAAAATTATAATTTTTATTCTATCATTCACGCATGTGTGAGATCATGTGTTATTAATCCTGCTGCAATAAGGCTGCAATGTGAAAAATTTATATATGAATCCTTTTGTATATTTCAGGGATAACATGAATTTGACCGGAATTGACATAATTTTATTAATTATCTAGTACCCAGACCAAATTTTTATAGACAATAGAACTGTAAGACAATTGATATACATAGGTAATAACTTAAATAATCATCTTATATCCAATATAAATTAAGAGGAAAATGTATTATTCATTCAGTGCAACATGACTAGCATGAGCACTTTTGTATCTAAAAATAGGTAAAAACAATAAAATCTACGAAGATTTTTGCGAAAATGTTTGCTTTTTTGAAAATTTTCACATTATATAATCCACTGTTAAAAATTTGCAGCAAAGTGTCTAATCATTTGACCGCTTTTATAGAAAACGGTTACATAACAGTAATTTAACTCTATTCTGACCATATTATTGCCCATATTAGGGTCAGAAGAAAGTTAAATTACGGTTGTGCAACCGTTTTCTATAAAAAATCGTCGAATGACTGGACAGTTTGCTTCAAATAACAGTGTCTTTATAAATTTCTAATTTTAGGCAAAACATGTTGGTATTAATAAGGCATAATACTGAAGATACATGAATTCGTGGCTAATTAAATTAACGCTAGTAAATAAGCGTAAATTAACGCTAGTAAATAGTGTAAAACTAACAAAATATTTGAAATGTATTAATATAGATGAATTTACATAAAATTTTTAATCCTTTGTGAAACCCCTTAACACACGTATGTTATACAAATTTCAAAGAAATAAACTTTAAAAAAATTGTCTTCTAGTGTAATCTTGGACCCTGTATTAGTCGCATGTGTAACTCTGTGACGCAAGTAGCTGTTTTTCATTTGTAAGTTTTGAATGCATTAGCCGTTTCGAGAGCAACTGCAGTGAGCGGAAAATTAATACCTGTGGGGGGAAAATAGAAGGAACCACAAGTTCCGAATCTATTTGTTTCAAAACTTACAAGAGGCACACTACACTGTAAAAAATGTATGTGACGTTACTCCATAAAATTGTTGGCAACATGCTGCCTCCAATTTTATGGAGTAATTTAACTTATATAATGGTATAATTTATGCTTATGTAACTGGTGCAATATTACACATTAGTGTAACATAACACCAGTCATATCAATTAAAGTACCCAATAAAATGGAGCCAGCGAGGCTACATAAATGAGTAACGTTACATAATTTTTCATACAGTGTGGCGGCTCGTATCACAGAGGTACACGTGAGACTAACGCAGGTAGGGCTCCTATTACAGGAGCCTTAACGCAGGGTTAAAGCCTGTCTCCCACCTCACGCATGCTCACAAAGGAAAAAAATCCTATGTTTTTTGTATGGTTTTAAAATAATTTATGATGTTCTCGTAAGTAAAAGAAAATTCTTAAAATTAGTGAAATCTTCAATATTTAGGGATGTATATCAAGTTAAACAGTTTTTGTATTATAGACAAAAATAAAAACTAATAAATATATTGAAAAGTTATCTATAACTTATTATTTCTCATAGAAAAAAATTTAATGTACTGCTAACGAGACACAGAATTATGATTAAATTAACATTACAAAAACAACTGAAATACCTAGAAGATAAAAATATCATGTTATATTTAGAATCAAAAGAAAAATATTACTGCTACTGAGTTTATTATGTGTATAATTGTTACATTATATGTAAAATTACATGAGAGTTTTCCAGAATAAATATTTAACAGTGTAATTTTTTGCGCAAAATTAAATACTGTGTAACTGACAGCTAAAACTTATTATCCATATTGATTCTAACTAAATAATTAAGCTTACAGATTACACTTCAAAGAATTTTTCCGAAATCAGTTTAAAATTGATTAGGGTGTCAACGATTTTAATCAGTTGATTTAAATCAGCGATTAAAATCATGATTTTAATCAACCTATTTTTTTAAAAAAATCACTGATTTAAATCAAAAATTTTCTAAATGTTTAAAATGTCAAAAAATATATTAAAATCTAACATAAACATAATTTGAAAGTTTCTACAGGTATTTTGACTTATGAATAAACAAAAAAAGAGCTTTAAATAATAGTTTCTAAGCTTAATTCATGAGTATTGTAAAAAATTAAAAACAGTTGAGTTTATAAAAAGCATTGTTTTTAAGTTTTTATCCAAATTAAAACAGTTTAATTTAAAAATTATATTTAAATTTAATATAATTTGCAATGTCATGAATTCCTTTAGGTAATCAATTTATGGATTATTTTATATAAAATTACACATAGCAAGTGTAATACATTTCTACAAGTAAAAGAATAAATAGTAAACTTTGTAACTCACATAATACTAAATAAAAAATAATGATTAGGGATTGAAAAGGCAGCAAAATTTTTCTTAAAAAGAAAAAAAGAATTGAACCATTGAAAGCTAATAATCCACACTGAAAGGTTATAATGCTGTTACTTAAATATTTTGATGATTTCAGATATAAGTGGCTAACTTTATCCTATATGAATGGGTTTAACTTATTTTCATAATTCTTTTGGTTATACACATACATGTGTGTAAGTTTAGATTTTGGTGGTTTACAGTAATTTTCCTAAATACAGATGCAAAACGAGCTGCAAATAATATTTGTTAGTTTTGTTATTTGTGTTACTAACTAATGAATTACTTATTTGTAGTTTTTATTAATCCTGTAATTACTTATACTATTTCTTCTAGGACTTTTTAAATGGTGCCGCACCATGCCCCTTTTGAAATCGGCAAAATGCACTGTGCCTTAAAAAAAATAATTGAAATTCACCTGTAGTTGTAGCCAGAGATTTCTTGTAAAAAACTTCCCCATTCAACAGTATTTCTAAATTCATGTGGCCAAGATCTCGCAAAAACAGAGAACTTTATTTCTTTAGAAAATACAGGATATTATTAAAATATGTTATTTAATTGTATTTTTCAATTTGTTATTCATAAAATTATTAAAAATTAAGAACACTTTATTCATCATACTAAAAAACTAATTTTTTTTTTCTTATATCATTACTAATATATTTCCTCATGAAATAGTGCCCTTTTTTTTGGAACTAGCATCCTGTCCCTTTTCCTTTCTAAAATGAATACTACATTATTATCATTTTAATAATTAAGTCTTGTTCCCAATTAGAGAGTTAATTGTTTAATAATTATTAATTTGAAGTAGTGTTAACTATTTAATATAAAATGCAGTTAATAATTTTAATAAATATTAAATATCACTAGTATTTATAAAGTTTTACATAATTATTACAATATTAATGAATATAACATTATTGTATGATACTGCCTAATGAAACTACTAATTTGCAGTTTTTATAATTTCTGTAATTACTAACTAATAATTATAATTTTATTAATTAAAGTGTAAAAACATAGATTATGTTAGCAATTAGTGGTTTAATTGTTTTGGAAACCTAAAACTCTTGGTAGCTATTCCGTATTTGAACGCTGGGAAAAAAATCATAAAAATCCGATTTAAATCAAAAAAATCCGATTTTTTTGATTTTTTAAAAAAAAAATCATGATTTTTTTACATCCTACAATTGATTAAAATTGATGATTTTTTTTCTGATTTTTTTTTTTTTTTTTTTTTTTGTAATCCGAACGAATATAAGATTTAGATATGTCTTAGCTCTTTTATAACAATTTGAAATGAAATAAACTAAACACTTACGGGTATTTGGCATGGCTTTCTTTCTTGAATTTGATGGGGAATGGCAATGGGAGTGGGATTGGCACGAATCTTGGTTTCAGAGATTTAGCAACCAAGTAGCCGATGAGAAGCCTCTTATAACCACCACCTGCAGAAACATTTTGGGCGACGAATGAAAGTCCGATGATGGAAATGCAGACAGCTAGGCACAGAGTCTTGCAGCTGACCATGGTGAACTTAAAGAATAACAAAGATTAATGTACTAGGATGATTACAAAAGTACACATAAAAAAAGTTATAATCATTAGAAAATTATTCTATTGAAAAAGTTAAAACATTCGTTAGGTCATGATCACTTTTTATCTGATTTGTTGTTACATGTATACAACTTTCGTCTTCTTAATCCCAAGTAGCTGCTTCTAGATAAAATCTATAAAACAATAAATAAATTGCTTGACAATTAATAAAATAAAATTCAGTTTATAACTTCAGATTTTTAAAGAAGTAAATTGACATAAAGTAAAATGTGAAATTTATAAAATTATACCCCGTCCCAACAGTTTACCTTAAAATTATGGAGAAAATCTTAACAAATTTAGTAGAGAAACTAGTCGGCAATTTAAACTGTGAAATGCCGTTTTGAATTATTACCATTAAGCTTTTTTTTTTTTTTTTTTTTTTTTTTTTGTAGGTGAATAAATAAATTTAAAAGCAATAATCATTCTTTAAATGCAGTCAAGATGCCTTTTTTTGCATGCTTGACAACAAAAACAACTTTTAGGTTGTAACTTCATAATAATAAGAAAATATTGGGCAATGCCTAAATGCTGAGATTTTGTTTCTTCCTCAACAGCTTATAACACAAGACTATCAAGAAAATGTTTGCGGATTAAATGCGGAACAAAAAAAGATAAGGGTGTTAATAATTCAAAAATAACGTTCTTCAACCATAGTGCACTATAGAGTTAAAAAGAGTCATTAAACCTAAATCTTTTAAAAATTAGCGGTATCATATTCTACGAATTCTTATAAGTATAAAGAGGCTTCAAGCCCTAATAAAAGAACAACTCATTTCTAAACTAAGAAATAAATCGTTCCATTCTCTTTAAAAAATTAAAAAGTAAACTGTCATTCAAAACGAATTATCCAACTTTGAAGTGATTGAGTAAAAAATAAATAAAAGTTCTGTATGCATCACTGAAATTTAATGAAAAATATGACTTCCAGAAATAATCCATTGCACTTGAAGGCGAATATATGGTAACGGAAAAAGCTCCTTTTTCGAACAAATATGAAATATCATCCAGGTGAAGCTTGCTTACTTTAAAAGTAGTGGAGTAAAAAACTCGAAAAGAAACCCAAGACAACTGTAACTTTTTAGTCTAAAGACTAGATGTAATTACAGCTGCTTGCACAGTTAAGAGATGTTTCCGCAATTGACTATCCGGAATATCAGTTACGCTTTTATACTTTTTGTGATCACATGTGTTGTCCAGTTTTTTTTAGTATCGTGCAAGTTAATCATTATTCCTTCCTCCAATTAGAGCCCTTTCGAAAGTAAAAGTTGCCCCTTTGGCGATCAAATCATTCCCAATACAAACGGTCACTTTCACTGGACGCGCTGGTATCTAAAAACGACTCACAGGAAAGTAAAAGTTACCGGCAACCCTGAAGGGAAAAAATGTAATCCAAAATATCACATCATCAGCATCCCAAACACACCTGGATGGTGTGACGCCGGAGGTTATTTGGGGCGATCTTGTTGGACGTGCCAAGCCTTCCAATCGCCCTGGTTCATGGAATGGAAGAAAGAGAGCACTGGAATAACGGGTTGTCTATGAAGCAACAAGACAAAAGAAAAATCCGATGATGTAAACAATTATAGTAACAGACGCAGGTTACTTTTTTCGTACCCCTTGTGTCCAATTGGGCCACCTGTGATTTGAAGGAAAACCCAAGGGCCACGTCTTGTTTTGATATAAAAAGGGAGGGCAAGGAAGAATTGGATCATTATCGTAAGAACACTTCCGAAGGAAAACGAACGTGTCTGCGGGCAGATCCTCCAATTCTAGTGAAAGTAAACGTACGAGGTAAGATAAAATCAATTGAATGGATTAGAGCTAATTAATAGGCAAAGCAGGATTTTACACATTTTTTCCTCGATAACTATCAAATGCAATTAACAATTGGTTACTAGTGGTAACTTTGGCGAATATCCGGAACACGTTTTTCTTGACTTATTGTTATCAAAACAAAAGAAATTATTTATCATTTTTTTTAATCGGAATTTTTCATTAAAAAAAATGGTATACTTATAATAGTTTTTGATATCATCAATGACCGAATAGTTTTTTTTTTTTTTTTTTTTTTTTTTTTTTTTTTTTTGTTTACTTTAATTTATATTAGTTATGGTTCTTTATAGCAAATAAATTTAATGTTCAAACTTGAAAAAAAAAAATCATAAAATACAAATTATTTAATCAAAAGAAATATATTTCACTTATTTTCTATTAATTATTTAATAAAATAGAAATCGAGCATATGAAATAGCTAAAAGTGCGATTTAAGTTTATTTTGATTTTATTTATATAAAGTTCAAAAGTGTTATTTAATAATGAGCTTGGAATCTTAAATTTCGTATTCATTGCATCATACTTTTATCTGAATAGAAATAACAAATAGCTTTCTGCTATTTTTAAATATTATTTTTTTTCTATCTGTTATTCTGTCTAGTTTCTTTTCCTCTTTTTTTTAAAAATAAATTTTAAATTACTTCATTTCATACAGTTATTTTTGAAATCGCAATAATACCCCAGTCTTTAGTAGTCATGGATATTAAATAAAATGAAATTTCTGTACTTGTAAGAATAATTTGAATTATATTTTCCTATTTCATGATAACACAACATTAAAAATTTAAAAATATTTAAAAATAATTTTTAAATAATTGTTTTAGTACGTTCATTATTAATGTCTTATGGAATTTGAATAATCGCGATTATTTGACCTTTTGAGTTTACTTTGTCGAAAAGAAAAAGAATTCATCTATCTTTTACATCCTTTCCTCTATCTTTTTTCAACTTTAACCTCTAATTCTATTTCAGTCTTTAATTCTCCACTTGATGAAGTCTTTTACTGTATTCGACCTTACCTCATATTTTCCATTTCACTTGTGCTTTATTTTCTATACATTTTCAGCACTTTTTTAAACTCGCTTTATTAATTCAGAAATAATAAATAAAATATTTTTTTTAACTTTTTTCAATAGTTAATTTAAGTTGTAACAAATTAAATTTATCACAAACACATTTTTGACAAATTTAAACGTATTAAAGTCTTGAAGTTGATCTTTTCTCTCTCATAATTCCACAATTCTATACCATGATTTTCTAACTATAAGTTTGTAATTTTAATAATTTAAATTGTTTTTTCTACTTAATATTTTTCATTATTGATATAAATAATGTAACTTTATTAATTCTTTTATTATCTGCAACCTGTGTACTTTAATTTTATTGAAATTCTATGAATTGTGACAATTATGTCTGTTTATATATATATATATTATCATATAAAAAATTTATATACATAAAATATTATTTGGATTCATTATTTGAAAGGAAAATAGAGAGAGAGAATATGTTCTTTCCGTGTTAATGTATTTAATAATATCAAATTGTTGCAGTTTATTTATAAAATTAAAATTCATTTTTTTATTTCATATAAAATTTCACAATCGAAAACAAAAACTGTTATATATTTACCAAATTAAACCTTTTTTTGCTAAAAAAAAAAAAAAAAAAAAAAAAAAAAAGGTAAAATGAGCATGAAATAATCATAATTCTAGCACACATAATGATTATAATTTATTTATTTATTTATTGTAGCCCTTTGAAAAATTTCATCTAAATAATTTATTCTGCAAAGATTTAAGAAATAATTTAATTTCAAATAAATAAATTCCGATGTATAAAAAAATTGCAGAATAATAACTAAGAAATAAATTTAATTTAACTGTCAAATTATTGAATGCATTGTATCTGTTAAAGCATAGAATTTATTAGGGTTTTTTTTATATTATTACTATTAAAAGTCAATGATAAACCATACATAAGCATACTTTTACAATGCGTTGTCTACTTTACACCGTGTTCAGTAATTTTTTTGAAATTCTTTTAAATAATAAAAATAATTTTTCGGACAACTATCAGATAACTTTATTAAAAACACAAACTTTGGTTCTAATTATTATTATTATTATTATTATTATTTACAATAATTATAACAGGACAAATTATTCTAAAAGCGAATTATCATATTCATTTTACATTTATGTTTGGTTTAATAATAAATTTCTGTATCCGACTAATTTTTGCACGATAATCTTATTTTATTACTTCTAGGTATGAAATAGTTTTCATCAATAACTATTGTAAGTTTCTTCTAAGTCATCCGTATTTAAAAGAGCTTATTTTTTAAAGTTCAGCATTCAAAGGTACCATTTTTATTTCTATTTCTACAATTTACTTTTATTTAAAAATATCAGCTAATTTTTATAATTTTTCAAAAGTACCAAAAGAAAAAAGCAGCATAAAATTCTAAGTTGATTTTAAAAAGTTTTCACCTTTCCCTAAATGCATTTTTATTTTAAAATTTCCATTCATGTGCATCCCTTTCTTATACCTTTACCTGAAATTTTTCAACTATTTTTATATCAGTTGCAAAGTTATGATATTGTTTCAGTTAAAAAGATTTAAAATCTCCATTGAAATTTGTTGATTAAGTAATTAGTAGTTTTAAACATATATGTTAATAATCTTGTGACTATTATAAAAGAATTTTGCTTTAAAAATGTTGAATAAGTTTATCGGCTATTTTTAAATTTGTTTCAAATGTTAGTCATTCTTTCAAGAGAAAATATATTGTATTTCTAAAATTGTTAATGTAATTCGAATGACTTTTGATAATTTATGCCCACTGAAATACAATTTAGAATTTAAAGTATATTCTGTATTTTTCTATGATTTTTTCCCTTCTTTCTTATTAGCATTATTTGCGAAAATGTGAATTTTAAATATAAATTAGTATAATATATGTATGATTATTTCAATATTAGATTTGCTGAAAACTTAAAGTTTCATTAGTCGTACAAATAGGGGATTTTTTAGACAACCGATGGTGGGAAGAACTTCATTTTGTTGCTAGAAATAAAGTTCTGATGGCTTCCCAAAAAGTTAAATTGTTTTACTATGTTTCAGAGGAACTGGGGGTGGGCATTTTAACTCAAGCAGGAGGGGAATACTCAAAAGTTTTTACGTAGGTCCTGTGAGGTATCGTTTATTATGCATTATTTAATTCTAAATCGAATGGCACAATGAACAAAATCGATACGATCATTTTTTTACAAAGTTACGGCAGATTTTATGAATGCAAAGCCTAAAACAGTACTTTAGTGAAAATACCATGAGTCCCTAGAAAAAAAAAAGTTGTTTTACTGTTTAGGGGGGTGTCAAAGGGCGTTTTAACTCATGGGTGAGGGAGTGATTCAACTTTCTTTAAACTGGTCAACTGGGGTATCGTTAATTATGTATTTTTTAATTCTGAATCGAGTCACACTGTCTGCAAGTCGATACAATCATATATATATATCGATACATATCTTTATTATTTTAACAACCTTTTAAACTTAATCTCCTTTTCTAAAAAGCACAAATATATGTATACATAATGGAGAAAAATGAATGCTAACATTGAATCAAGCGTAAAAAATATTTAAGTAAACTCTTCATCGCTTGACTTTTTAGGGAAGGGGGGAAGAGGGGGTGTCAATAGTGCTGTATCATAAACCAGCCGCTGCAAAATGCGTTTTCCGTTTCAGTTTTTCTATAATTAAACTTTCATTGTAACGTCAAACACAATGCAGACAATAGGTATATCACTTGTTACACACCTCGTGTGATCATTACCTTTTTGAGGAAGCTAATTTTTCCATCCCACTCATTTTAGGAAGGAACTAAATCATTAGGGTTAAGTCCGGTCTGCCGGGAAAAACAACTTTCCCTTTCTTTTCTCCACTTTCTCTCTCGCAGCAATATCGTGTGACCTACATCTCCGGCTAAAAGTTGAGGAAGCAAAGCTAAAATAGGTAGATTGGACACTTCATCTTCTTGAATCGGAGATCAAAGGGCATGAATACATAAAAAGAAAATAAATATGGCAACGAGAAAACATTTCCAAAAATAATTAAAAGAAATGTTTGAATAAGTTATTTTAGCACGATCGCTAATGATTTCCATGACTGGAAATGTCTTTGAAAATTTCTTCTTTAACACAACATAGCTTAAAATTGTTTTTGGCTGTTTGTTTGCCTAATCTATCATATATATATATATATATATAATCCTAATGAAACGAGTTTATGAAACGATTTCATGAAACGACTGAAATGAAACGAATTCATGAAACGATTTTATGAAACGACTGAATAAACAACTGATTATGTTTCACGGCGATTTCTCCTAAAATATGAAATATTTTGCGATGTAATTAACACCAAAAATCCGTATTGATCCGCAGATCTCAAAAGTGGTATTAGAATTTTTAAATTCGAATTAGATTTTGAAATAGTAATTTTTTTCTAATTTTAAATACTTTTCTCTAATGAATACTTTTCTCAAATTTTAACCATAACAGATATTTTTTTTCATATTTTAGAAAAGGTTATTATTTTATACTAATTTGGCGACCAGTTTGGCCTCCCTTAAATGTATGCTAAGAAATGTATCATGTTACTTTTATTCAAAATTCAATTTGTATTTCATTATCATTTTATTTAATACAAAACTTTCATTTAAAACATTTAAAATAAATGGTTTTCACTTCTTTCTTTTTTTAAAACGAAACGAAAAGAAAAATATTAGGCACAGATGTCATATACGCAATGGGGTACCTGATTGGCGTTATTTTGCCTGACATGGTAAACCGGCTATTGTTGCTTACTTATTTAATAAAGGTTTATTTGAATTTATTTTCTTTTTATTCACAAAAAATATTATAAATTGTTTTGTTCTATAGTTATTAATTAAACTTTTTTTATTCATTGTTCTTTCATTTTAAAATTAATAGAAAATAATTTAAAAATGCATATGTAACTGGTATTCGAAAACGAGGTTTTTGACAAATTGTCGAAAAAAAAAAAAAAAATCACGCCAAACCTGGTGCGTATATGACAATGCAACAAATCATGACATTTAATTTCAACTTCAAAGCAATGTTTTAATGGTACTACTTCTCCCGTCGACCAATTTCGCCAAATTATATAAATCGCCAAATTATACAAATTGACATAATTTTTTTATTTTAAATAGCGGACGAACAAATAAATTAGCGTAACATTAATAAAAAATACAAATAAAAAGTCGAAATAAAAATCACTTGATGGCGTAAACACGTGTAACTTCATTAAAATCAAGCGAACGTGACATTTACAATCAGCCATTATTGGCATTTAATCTTATAATTTGGCGACAGATTTTAGATATAACAGGTGACAGATTGTGAATCAAACACGAAAACAACCATTGGATGTCTTAACAGCAACTGATTCTGCCTTAATTTTTTTGCAATAAAAGGGAATTGAATGGAAACCCGTTTACAGGGAGATCGCTACAGGTTTTTCTGTATAATTCAATCTTCTCTAATCTTTTTAAAACCGATCAGATTAGCGTGCTTTTAGATTCTGCAGTGTCTGAACGGGGGTTGGCGAGCGTAGCTTGCAGGGGGCAGAGCCCCCTAGTAGTACTATAAAGTTGTTTAAACTGTATCTAAAATGTAGTGTATATTTGAAAATGTTTGCAGTAATTTTTCATCTGAAAAATGGCTGATCTGAAACACATATTGATCTTTGGGAAAACGTTCAGATTTCTTTAACGATCTCATTTGCTCAAGGTGTAGAGAGTAGTTGCGCAACGACATGTAAAACAACTGATATTGATGTATTTTTTCCTTCGGGAACTACTGAAGGGATTTCAATACATTTTTAGGGCTCCGTACTTAAAAAGTAAAAACGGAACCATTATAAGATCACCCGTCTGTCTGTCCGTCTGTCACAACCGTTTGTCTCGCAAACTATGAAACGTGGAAAGTTCAAATTTGGTAGAAGTAATAAAAGCTATTGACCCACATATTTATAGATTATTAACCATTCACAAATACATTTAGGAAAATGTGGGGAGGCTAATTAAGTTACTTGAAAATAAAAATCTTTCTTTTATCGTGTGGGGTATCGTGCGAAAGCTCTTGTAACGACGAACAAAAAAATACTATATGTCATTTCTGGCATGAATTTGGAATTTTAGAATAAAAAAGGGGGCTAAACAGACAATCTTGATTCTGACTTTTCTTAAACGTTTTAGTGTATTAGGAATTTTCTATTTCTTTTCTTTACAATGAATTAAAGAATTAACAGTAATCTCACTAAGCGAAGACCCCTGTAATAAAATATCTTTATATCACAAAGTCTTAGTGCTCTACTATGCGCAAGGTTTCGAGTAAGACGGGGATTAGAAGAAAGTGAAAATGTAAATGAAGTGATTTATTGATCACAGATTTTTTCTTAAAAGTGAAAAATGTTTTTTATGTCCTTTTTGATGCTCATGTTGAGGAAAATATTCAAACGTACAATTTCGACACAATTCAAGAATGTCTGTCAAGTTGGTAGGATCATAAACTTAGTCATACAAACAACAGAATTTTCAGTTGATGAGTTAGTTTTATAGGAGTTATAATTTCCAATTAGTAAAATATAAATTTAGTCATAAGACACCAGACCAAATCAACGAGATAGCAGACGATTATGGACTGCTGCATAGGAAGCAGCTACAAGCAAAGTACAAGAGAAAACGTTTACGGAGCTTCTACTGTAAAAGGAGATTTTATGGTGATTTTTGAATTTGTGGTAAGTATTACAAAAATTTACAAATTTATACTCAAAGCAGCTTAGTAAAATGTGATTTACAGCTAATTTTTAAGTATTTTGTAAATAAAACTGTCTGATTCTGTTACATTCTCTGTGTGATCACCCTGGATGTTAATCCTCGCTTATCCTTGCTGATTGTATAAATCGGAGAAAATGCTTCTGTTAATTCCTGTTAATCTATTAATTCTCCAGATTTCTGATTGGTTCTTCTAAAAATTTCTAAAAAGGGAAACGTGTGAAGAATCATGGACATTCTGAGTGCGGTTGCCAATTCGACCACAATTTACTAATTGGTACGTGATAGTGCGGAAAACTCAATTTTTCTAATTTTAATGTTTTGAAAAGCATTAGAAACTTTTAAAACGGTGCAGAAAAAAAATAAATAGCCTTATTTATCAGGACTGTGTTACTTTTTTTCCCGTCAATAATTATTTATCCACAGCATTTCTTAGGAATGTAAGTGAAGTTTCTTTGAATACAGTAGAGTCCCGATTATCCGAGTTAATATGAACCAAGCTCACCTCGGATAAGCAAAAAACTCGGATAAACCGGATTCACACAAATCGTCACCAACTAAGGTGATGAAATATAAATTTTCACTTAATTCATTAATTTCTATGGTACTAGCAACATTTTTTTGATGTACATTTCCGTTACTTTTACAAGAAAAACGGGAAATGAAATTGTTTATTTGAAAAAATCCCTTGATAGTTTTTTGTTTTTTAAATGTCAATTTTGCTGCAGTTTTTTTTTTTTTTTTTTTTTTTTTTTTTATCCACTAAAACTTACCAGTAAATTCTGGCTAATTTAATCGCCGAAATCTAACAATTGTCGACGATTAAATATGGCAAAAACTTGTATTAAATGTTAGAGATAATAAAACCGTACAAATTGGCAGTTATGCGATTCTATTAGTGTCATAAAAATTGCAAGTGTAGCCTCTTCATTCTGCTGAAAGTATTAAATAGTTTTTTTCAATAGAACGTATACTTTGGAATGGATCATTTTCTTCTGATGGACTGATGGCTTCCATTATTATGAAACAGCCATTATAAATGAAGTGTTAGGTAAAGAGCAGTCGTAAAAAGTTAGAACTCTGATTTTTTGGCCATAATGGACAAACAAATTTGGCCATAATTTTTTTTTTAAACAAAAAATGAAAGATTGCAAAATGCAAAATCAAAAAATGCAAATTAAAAATATATATATATATATTTTTTTTTTTTTTTCAAATAAAATTATGGCCATTTTTTTCCCCATTCTGACCAGAAAATTCTAACTTTTTACGACTTCTAACTTTTTACGACTGCTCTTTCATCTTTACCTAACACTTCATTTATAATGGCTGTTTCATAATAATGGAAGCCATGAGTCCACCAGAAGAAAATAACTTGGTTAAGCGGGACTGGGATAATCGGGACTCTACTGTACTATTTTATTTTAACACTAGATGCACAATTTTCGCTGTTTGCCCATACTCACTCTCTATCTCTGCAGCTTATCATGATGAATCATAAGTATCTGAGCCTTGTATTATGCATCGTACTATTGGGAGCGACAGTCTTCCCTCCAGAAGTGGCTGCTGGTCATCTACGGTATAAGAAACTCCTCATCGGTTACCTTGTTGCCAAAGCTCTCAAGCCAAGATTTGTACCTGTACCATTGCCGTTGCCAATCCCAATAAAATTAGCCAAACACAGCCATGTTAAGCATCCGTAAGTATTCAAGATTATATTTTTTTATCCGTGATTCATAAATCAATTTCTGCAACTTCGAAAACAACAGGGTTTTTAATATTCTTACACAACTGCGTACGCAGTTTATTTTTCATTAAAGATGTTGGTTCAAATTCATAATCCCAAGTTCAAGTTGAGCATTCGTGTTGCCACAGTAAATATAAAGTAACCCAACACTTTCAGACGAGATAAATTAAAGTGTAAACGTAACTTAAACTTCTATTAAAAATTTGTATTAAACCTGTACGCACCATGTATAACTGTGTTCTTCCAGTAAGCTGTACAATTATGTATTACAAAAAATTCATTCTCCTCATAAACAATATAATAGCAAATAATTTCAATAAATGTAAAAATAGTAAAATTAAAAAAAAAAAACACTCTTTTATAAGCATTTAATGTTTATCTTAAATTCACGCCTAATTTCATGGCTGCATTTCATGTTAAAAAAAACAAATAAATAAATAAAATAATACTTAAATACGTTTCCATGCGTTAATTTGGCTTGGACCCCGATTATTGAAAAAAAAAACGTTTGATTTACGATTAATAAAAAGCGCAAACTAGTTAATTTATTAAAAAATATATAATTTTTATCTGTTTCTTTTTTAAGAAATAGCAACAGGGAAAAAATGTTTTAACTATCTGTTTAGATTTTAAATTTGTTTTCTCGACGTATAATCATAATTTATTTAATATTAAACTATTAAATGATAAAGGCATATTTTTAAAATATATATTGGACTTTTTTTTGTACTTTTTAGTATATTTCGCTGTTGGAATCTCACAACGACTTGTTTATTTTGGCGAGAGTTGTTCGTCGCATAATTAACTCCATTGTTTTTGTAACTCGTAAACAGTTGTAATCATAAAGATTAGTTGTCGGTTTATCATTTACGACCAGCTAACGGGAAAATACATTAAAATTAATTTATTAATTTATAATTATTTTTTTAATTAATTTATTAATTTATAATTAAGTTCTAAAAATATTAAAATGTTGCATTGTCACCAGAAAAATATCTGTGTGCATAATTTTTATGATTCGAACATATCAGGAAGTGAGTGAAAAATCTATTACAATAATCCACAAAAATAAAGTTGTGGGGGAACGGGACAGAAAATTTTAGAAAAAAATGCATTAAAAAAAAATTATTATTGACTTAAAAGAATTACACAGTTTTTAAAGTTAAATACCTCCAACCTCATACTTTTATCGTGATTAGATCCGGAGGTATAACATTTTAGTTATATTTTGTAAGAAATACTACCTATTACATGTTACATTTACCCTATGTTGGAATTTCTGAAACATTTTTGCAGGTCTACACCGATCATGACCCCTAGAACCCAAAACCACCCCCTAGGTCAAAACTTTATCTATCTATCTATCTATCTATATCCAGGGCTGCCACAGGCGGCTTTTTTTCAATTCTATTCGCACCAGTATTAAAAAAAAAAACAGATTTTGTAGTATATTTCTTTTCAGTATGTCAAAAATTTTTGTTTTGAGAAAATATCAAATTCACTTAAACTTATTATAAATCTTCTTAATACTATCTACAACTTTTACATTGACAAGTTTTTGATAGGACCAACACTTAGCGAAAAAAATATGAATAAAAGGGGGGGGGGGGTGAAGAAGAAAAAAATTCATAACTTCGTCAATTCACAAGATATCCAATCCGCTTAAATTTATTATAAATCTTCTTAATATTATCTACAACTTTTATACTGACTAGTTTTTGATAGGACCAACTCTTACAGTAAAAACAAATTAAACAAAAATGGGGGTTAAAGAAAAAATGATCGTATTAACCTGTTTCTTATAAAAACCAGCTATTACAGAAAAACAAAATTAAAAACTCGTCAAAAGCAGCCAGTAGGGGTCTGTGCAGATTTTTCCCGCAGGGTCCTTTTTTTGTGAAATTGTGAAGAGCTTTTTTATATTTGTGAAAAATCTAGTAGTAATTTTGTGAAATGATCGTTATATTCAAGTTCCTTTTTATATATTTTTAAGAAGATATATGTATGTAAAATACATATATTTTTTTTTACATGTGTAAAAGAGAAACGTCAGATTTTACTTTTAAATGATTAAATTAGTGAAAGGTTTAATTTAGAGCTATAAAAGTTTTGTAAGAGGCCTATTTTTAAGACAAAGAATTTTGTGAAGGATCCTTTTTTTAAGGTGAAAAGTTTTGTGAAGGGTCCTGTTTTGAGATGGAAAATTTTGTGAAGGGTCCTGTTTTGAAATGAAAGATTTTGTGAAGGGTCCTTTAAAGGACCCAATTTCTTCCTAAACAGATCCCTGGCCAGGCAATCAAGTTTATAATAACAGCATACAGAAACGCTTCTGTAAAACATGGTACACTGTTGCATAAACAGTAATTTACAGATCCAAGGAATAGCTGCCATTCATCAGGAATATCTTTCACAAAACCTAATTTTAACCCAAGAACTTTATCGACAATTAACATAGCTGTCTCTTTTTTCAAATTGCTTAATTCATTAAGTTTTGGCAATGTACCAAAGCTTTCAACAATAAGGATAGGTTCAACAAACTCTGTGTCAAATCTAGTTTCATGAAGATCATATTCTTCTATGGGAGCAAGACATTTATCCTTTTGACAGGGACGACCATCAACATCATGACGAGTCAAAATACCGTAAATCGATCTTCTGATGTAACGAGCACGCATATAACTGCTGCAGAAAGAAAAGTCATCAATTTGAGGAACCAAGAAAGACTTGTGAGCAACTATAATATTCGGAAATAACGATGAAAAATGTCCACTGTGATATTTAACAATGAGGTCTAAAGGTAAGGAATTTCCACGAGGTGTAGTTAATCCACTATCAATTAAAAACTCACATTTAATACAATTCAACTTTTGATGAACAATATGCTGTAGGATGGTACAATGGCGACACACGAACAGACGGACACACATACGGACAGACAGACATTTTGTATAAACATGTTTTTTGGTATCTCTGACTCCTAAAACGTGTAAATCCGACGAAAACCGGAAGTCGATTATGATTATTATTACTTTCTTCTATCTTCAATAGAAGAAAGTATTGTAATCGAAATTTTTTTCAACTTCCGGTTTTCTACGGATTTACACGTTTTAGGGGTCAGAGATTCCAAAAAACATGTTTATAGAAAATGTCTGTCTGTCTGTGTGTCCGTCTGACCGTCTGTCTGTCGCCATTGTACCATCAAAAAGTGTATGAAGTTATGCATAGAATTGAACCAAAATTTTATTTTAAGTTTTTGGCTATGGCAAGCAGGTCCTCTCGGAATTTGGAAAAAATTCGCCGGTAGGGGCGCTGATATAGCAATTTTTGTGCGATTTTGAATATTGTACCGTCCAAAAGTGTATGAAGTTATGCATAGAATTAAACCAAATTTTTATTTTAAGTTTTTGGATATGGCAAGCAGGTCCTCCCTGAATTTGTAAAAAATTCGCCGTTAGGGGGCGCTGTAATAGCGATTTTTGTGCGATTTTGAATATTGTACCATTGAAAAGTGTATGAAGTTATGCATAGAATTGAACCAAAAAAAAAATTAAGTTCTTGGCTATGGCAAAGACATCCTCCCTTAATCTGTAAAAAAGTCACCCGTAGAGGGCGTTGTAACAGTGATTTTTGTGAAATTTTTGTGACATTTTGAATATTGTACCGTCAAAAAGTGTATGAAGTTATGCATAGAATTGAACCAAATTTTATGTGTTTGTTTTTGGTCATGTCACGAAGGTCCTCCCTGAATTTGGAAAAATTCTGCCGGTAGGGGGCACTATAATTGCGATGTCTGTACCATTTTCATTATTGTACCATCGAAAAATGTATGAAGTTATCCATATAATTGAACCAAATTTTTTGTGCATGTTTCTGGCTATGGCAAACAAGTCCTCCCTGAACTTGAAAAAATTCCGCCAGAAGGGGGCGCTATAATTCCGATCTCTGTGCCATTTTCATTATTGTACCATCGATCAGCGTATAAAATTATGCATACAATTGAACCAAAATTTTTGTGCTTGTTTTTGGCTTTGGCCAACAGGTCCTCCTTGAATTTGGAAATATTGCGCTGTAAAGGGGCTCTGTGCTAGCGGTTTTTATATACTTTTCTTGATTTTTCGTAGTTCTATTGTGCATCGGCGGCTCATGCAGCGGCGGGAACTCGCTTCCTGCTAAGCCGGCTATTCGCAAACAGCTGATAACAACAGAATAAGGAAAAATTAATAATTTTAACAAATATCATGATATAGATTAACTCGTTTTTAGTCCGTTTAATTGACTTGAGCAGAAATTTAAGATGAAAATCAAAGTTGGTATAGTATTGTACTAATAATATTGAAGTATTAACATGTGTAACTAGGTTTTGAAATGTTAAGGTGTATAAGATAGAAGAAAGTTTTGGGATTGGCACATCCAACTAGTTTTTTTTTAATTTACGACACCAGAAAAGTTTTTAGTAAAAAATATAAACTTTGTCGCTATAAATAATAAGAATGCATGTTAATTTAGGAAAATTCTTTTTTTAATTTAATAAAAAATGTATACCTTTACAGAAAATACAGATTTTTTTTTTCATGACAGGCATAAAGAGCCCAAAGCACATTTTATCTATTTGTGCATTATGATATTTTTCGGGGAAAAATACGACGTAAAGTACTATTGATATATTAAATACGAATGCGTACATGTATATATATATGGTTATATATATATATATATATATATATATATTGCATATTCGCATTTATAACTGAACAGTATTTATTCGTGTTTCATAGTTAAAAGTATTTTGTACTTGTCACGATGTACCATCTTCTACACTTAGCCCATATTTTGGCAAATTAATTCAATTTAGTACTATATAATATATACTGTATGTTCCAAAATTTCTCCGACAAATTAAGAGGGGTGATAGAAGGCATCAAGAGGAGGAAAAATTACCATAGAACATGGGATCGCAAACGACGTATTTCGTCACAAAGGCAGAGTGTTTCATCCTAACTGAACTTGAGTTAACGGTAATAATTTTGTGAAAAATCAAAACATTACGATGAAAATGTAGCGATATGTACCTTGTTTTGTATATACAGAGTGTCCCAGAAGTGATGGGACAAACTTTAAGGGGGGTAGGGGATATCACAAGGATTCAGAATTGCATAGCAACCCATGGTCGGAAACGGCCTCGTTCGCCGCTAGGTGGTGTAGCTCAAAAGATCCACGCTCTTGGCCACCACGGTCTCCTGATTTAAGCAGCATAGATTTCTTTCTCTGGGATGCACTGAAAAGGGCTTTGTACGCAACGACTGTGTATTCTGATATGGATCTGGTTGCAAGACTCGACTGTACTGCTGCGGATATCCAACAAAATTTAGGTGTATTTGAGCGAGTCCGCCAATCCATGGTTCGACGGTGTAATGCATGCATCGCTAGCAATGGTCGAAACTTTGAACATCTTTTGTAACATTTTCACATATCATGTACCACAGTAAATGTAATATCGTTGACCAATAAATTATTTCAGATGATCTCAGTCTTGTGTCTCTTCGTCCCTTGTACCTGTCATACTACCTTCTCATGACGTTTCAGACCATGGGTTGTTATGCAATTCTGAATCCTTGTGATGTCCCCTACTTCCCTTAAAGTTTGTCCCATTACTTCTGGGACACCATGTATATGTTATAACATTACGAAAAGTTCTAGAAAAACAGGGTGCTCAATCAGTCGATGATACCATATGAACTGGCTATCGCAGTCCAAAATGTGGAGCGTCAAGTGCATACTGCTGGCGCGCATAATGGAACCTTCTATCACTTTTTTCAATATTATCACATTTACAACAAAGGTGAGAATGTCTATTAAAAGTTTTATTATAATATACTTCAGTTTTCTGAAAGTTATTGCCGTCAACACAAATTGAATTAGGGCATAACGCCCTGTATTTTTGATTAAATACGTGATTTGCGACCCCATGTTCTATGGTAATTTTTCATCCCCTTGATGCCTTCTATCACCCCTCTTAATTTGTCTGTCGAATTTTAGAATACCCTGTATATATATTAGGAATATTATACGTTACACTTTTGAATCAGACTTGACTTTTGACAATTTATATCATGATGCACCTGTCACTTCAAAAAAGTTTTTGAAAAATCAAATAGTAAAAAATAAACAAGGTTATACTTCATTGCTTTTAAATTAAAGCATGAATAAAATAGGCAATCAGAAGAGATTGTTTACTTTTTAGTAATATTTTATTTTTACATACGAAATAATATACTTTTCATAGGGCGAATTTTAAAAATGTTGATCAAATACATTTAACGATAGTTACAGAGAAAGTACATAATTTATGAAAATTGTGTTTTGCAAACAAATTAAGATTGGCGCAGCACTTCCTTTTACAAAATAAGTTTTCATTGCTTGAAAACTAATCTTTTTTTCCATTTATTTATATATTTTACTACTCAGTACTTAATATTTTGCCCCGTCTAGAGCATAAACGAAAAGGAAGATCATGAAGTAAGCGCTGCGTATGTATGTAAACAAATGATTTGGCTTAAAAATTGAAATAACACAGACTATGAAACATTTTGTTTTGTAAAACAAAGTTACCTTGGACTACTAAGTACCCAATTCGATTTTTTACAATATGTCACTTCGCTTAAATTATTAAAATGATTATCTCAAATAAAGTTTTTGTTTTTTAGTTACACGATATATTTTTTTTTCCTTCAAGTTTAATTCTATTGAATTTACAAACTTTCTTGTATGATTTATAATGAATAAACATATTACAATATTTTGTTTATTTGTTTGTTTTTTCAGTGTCCCTGTTTACAGTCATTCAGCTCACGCTGAATATGTACCAAGTCACCATGGGGGATACGGAGGAGGATATGGAGGAGGACACGATTTAGGAGGATACGGAGGAGGACATGGTTTAGGAGGATACGGAGGAGGACACGATTTGGGAGGTTACGGAGGAGGACACGATTTAGGAGGTTACGGAGGAGGACACGATTTAGGAGGATATGGCGGAGGTTTGGAAGGCGGATACGGAGGAGGACATGATATTTGGTGACAACGCCAAAACTGAAATGCCAGTATATAATTGTAGTCTTTGCGCACAACAGCGTGTGTATATATTTAATTCCTACTTGTAGTGCTACCCCCCGATTTTGTACCTCAAGTCCCAAAGCGTTGTATCCAGTCAACAAACGCCGTGCTTTTGTAAATAATGTTCCTGTTTTTATTGATCAATAAACTCAGTCCTTAATTTAATTTATATAAAAATTTATTTGTCTTTATTTTTGTTAATTACATGTGTCTTTAGTAATTTTGGAGTCAGATTAACTCAATAAATAAAATAGATTCACAATCTCAAATAATAAGCTGTACCTATCTTTATGTTGTGTCTGTGTGTGAGAGAGAGGAAGCTCGCATGTGTGCACTTGCATGATCATAACTATACTAATGCCTAGCAAGGATATAAACTCTACAAGATAGATTATTTCAATTATTTTTACAGTCTTCGTTAAAATTATTATTCATTATAGATAATCATCTTTAAAAAAATTTCATTGACTGGTTTTGCCCGTGTAAGCAACAAGTGTGAGGCCATTAGACGGTCTAATTTCAAGTTCTTTGTAGGGATATGCACGAAATAAAAGCACGAAAGCATAAAATAAAATAAAAGAGTGAAAGATACAAAATAAAATTTTAACACAATTTTGTCTCTTTTCAGAATAGTTTAAAATTAACTGTTATTTTCACATAAACAAAGATGTTAATTTAGTTAATTATTGAAATTTAGTTATCCATTTGAAACTAATTTAGTTATTTACTAACAACCAGACAAGCTTTAAATAAATTAAAGTAAAAAAACACGCTTTAATTAATGTATCCAGTTTTTCATTGAACAGTTCAATCGTTTATTTTTTTAAAAAGGAAGCTGATGGATGTTTTTACATTGTTGAAATATTCTCGTTATGACATCACAATTTCATCGTTTTCTTTATTCTATTTTGAAGGGAAATTCATAAATGAATTACATTGCTGAAATAAACACATTCATCGACTTTGCCTTCTTTTAGTCATTTTTCATTGTTGAATTTAAATATAGATTAAATTGAATTGAATTGAATCGATACTACATTGTTGAAATAAACACATTCGTTGTTATGACATTACAATTTCATCGTTTTCTTTCTTCTATTTTGAAGAAAAATGGATGGATGAATTACATGCTGAAATAAACACATTCATCGCCTTTCCTTTCTTTTAGTCATTTTGCATTGTTGAATTTAAATATCAATTAATTGAATTAAATTTAATCGATACTATATTGTTGAAATAAACACATTCGTTGTTATGACATTACAATTTCATCATTTTCTTTCTTCTATTTTGAATGGAAATTTATGGATGAATTACATTGCTGAAATAAACACATTAATCTCCTTTTCTTTCTTTTAGTCTTTTTGCATTGTTCAATTTAAATATCGATTAATTGAATTGAATTTAATTGATATTATATTGTTGAAATAAACCCATTCGTTGTTACGACATTACAATGTCATCATTTTATTTCTTCTATTTTGAAAAAAAAATTTTGAATGAATTACATTGATGAAATAAACACATTCAACTCCTTTTCTTTCTTTTAGTCATTTTCCAATGCTGAATTTAAAAATGGATTAATTGAATTAAAATTAACAGATTAATAACAAAAAATAAGTTCTGAAAATTTAAAAATATTGTATTGTCATCAGAAACACAGATGATCTCAAAACTGTAGCACGTCAAAAAATGAGTGAAAAATTGATTGCAAAATGCCATATTTGCATACATGAACCAAGTTAAGTAAAATAAAAGCGAGTATTTTTTTTCATTTGTTTGTTTTTGTTTCAAATGGAAGAGCTTTTGCCCTTCAAAGTCTTTAACATCCTCTGTTTACTACCTATGAAGAAATATATCTGAACTTATAATTATGGAATAGTGCTTAACTGAGTTACTCACTAAAAAAAGAAATTTCCAGTTTACTCTAAAATTTGAAAAACAATAGCTCTACACAGAAAATTTATTTTGAGTTGTATTTTAAAATGTTTATTTATTTATTCATTCATTTATTTATTTGCTTTTATAGTTGTAATTCAAAATGCGAGCCACAAAGTTTACTTAATTCAAATTAACTGGAAAGCAATAAATAAATTATATTGAATCAAATAATAAATGAAAATGCAAAACTAAGTGAAGTTTGATTATAAAAACAAAATCTGAAATATCTGATAATCCTTAATTTTATTACAAACTGAATGCATATTTGGATTTGTTCGCATTTTTCGTACTTATTCGTAACACATCTGTCAACAATATTCAACCCTACTTGCTTTTTATTTAAAAGTACAGTTGCAACTTATAAAATACAAGCAAATTCCTTTTTTTCCTTAAAATAAGTTTATTATTATTATTATTATTATTATTATTATTATTATTATTATTTATCAATTAAAGAAATACAGTATGGGTGAAATACCGATTAAAATTATCCACATATAGACCTCTAAAATTCGAATTAAAATAAATTTTAACGTCTGTTTTACTAGAAATTAAAAGAAAATTATATTTTTACAAACAAATACTTGCAGTTCGAATACGTGTATGTACATACTCAATGTGCTATTTTAAGTTTTACAAGCAATCATTGTATTTTATATATATATATTTTCTTTTTACAGATTGTTATTTTATTATTATTGTTTTGGCACACATGAAAGAAATGAATATATTATCGACAACTACCTTCGTCAATTGACTAAAATTAATGCGAAAGCTTAATATGTTTCTAATATTGTTAATTATGATGCCTCGTTTACATTTTTTTTTTTCTAAATGATATTCTATCACATGCAAACTTTTTACATAAAACATAAAAAATTCAAATCTACTGTCACTTAAAACGATTTTTCAATTTTTAATAGCGTATTTTACTAGTAAATTTTACGTATACTACTAGTGTGATAGGTAATACTTGTATCACAATTACACAACGAGTATTAGGGAATGTATCATAGCAGTTGACTAAAATTATAGAAGAAAATTATTAATGTGCAGAAATAAAGATTTGTAAATAGCGAAATATGCTAATTTCGGAAAAATGCATACCTTCGATTATAAATAAGAGCGTGGAGGTCAAAATACAAAGTTCTTAGTTCAAATAGAAAAGGTTTAGAAATGTAGGTTTCTTTAAAAAGGAGAGAGAGAGCGGTAAAGAGGTCGATTCCACATTTCTTTAAAAACAATTACTTGTTTTCAGAAATAAAATAAACATCCAATACAATATTAATTCGTATTTATTAAAGCGAACATGAAAATCACCTACAACTAGTTGAATCCACAATGCCAACATAGCACAAAATATATAATTTTGTCTGCTAGATTAAGCCCTTTATGCCTAGCGTCCCATTTTTGGGACGTTTCGAATTTTAATAAATTCTTAAAATTTTCTTCTTCTTTACAACATGAAAATTGTATGAAGTAATTGTCTATAAATGTCTTTATCTATTACCGAGAGATGACAGCATAAGATTGATGTTTATTTGCTGAAATAAAGGGCTTTTTTCGGTGTTTATAGATTTTTCATTTTTCAAGATAGCGAACTGTAAAAAGTAAGTTTATTTGTATTTTTTGTATCAAGGATCCAAATAAATAAGTCCTAATCTTAGCTTGTATACTGCTTTGAAATACGTATTTTTTGAAATTGCGAAATTATATGTTCAAGCTTTTTTTTTATGCTTGTTTGTAACGTAAAAAATATAGGCCGCTAGAAGCAAATGGGCACATATTTCTATTAGCCATTTAGGGGACAGTTATTTATGTAAAGTCCTTTTCAAGATGATTTTGAAATAACTGTTTTTTAGCCTCAAATACGATTATTCTTAATTTATTATTAATAATACATATAATGATATTAGTGTCTGTAAAGAAAAAAAATATATTTTTTTAATAGTTCATAAAAATACTAATTATAGTACATATTATACAATTCAAAAGCTTAATTTATATAAATTTAGACAAAACATATAATTATGCATTTTTCAACATATAGATATTCTCATATTTAGTGCGTCTACATTTTATCAAATAAATACAAAAATATTTTAGCGTAATTTTTTTTAGTATTTTTCCAGTTCATTTTTCAACATTTCATAATGATTTTACAAACAAATTTGAGAAAACAAAAATTCAGGCATAAATGTGTTAAATTAGATTGTAATTTTGACCTCTTTTTTTACTCATTTAAAGATTATATTTAAGTATCCCAATTAAAAAATATATGCATAAAACAAACTAGCACATAACTTTAAAAATTTTACTGTATGCTTACAAGCTTTTTTTTAATAATATATATAAAGACGAAGTAATTTGCTTTCACATATATTAGATGAATACATAGATAACTGTATTGAAAAAACATATACTAAATAATGGTTGTCACTATAATATTCATAAATGGTTTACCTCATAAAATACAGAATGAATAAAAACTTTAATTAATGTAAATTCCTAAAATTGAAAAGAAAACCTTTCAGTTTAGAGTATCAAAATTTTATTTAGTTTTATAATAATCATTTATTTATTAATTTCTACATTCATACACTTAATATGGGCTGTAAATTCAATAATGCTTATACAGGGTGCCCGGTCTCAACGGTGTCCAATGGCTAATTCCTAAACAGTTAGTCATAGGCCTATAGTGCCAATTACAAAAATGTTTTAAATCAGGTAAATAAATATTTTAAAAGCGATTTTGGTCAATAAAAATATTTCTTAAAAAATTACGAAATTTAAATTTTTATAGGGCCCCCCCGGTTTTATAAGTTATATTTAGTAAAATTTTCCTATTACACTGAGAAGTATGGCAAAAAAAGTCCCATTCATATAACACTAAAATTGAGCGAGTTATGAAACTTTAAATTGCATGACATATGTCACTTTTCTGCTCTGAAAACAAATGAGTTCGGCTTGGCTTTGAGGAGTCACATACCAAGTGCTTAAAGTATTCAAAGATCTTATTTCATGTGTATCTGCGCTTTGAAAAAAATCGTACAAGAGTTACGTTAAGTTAACCTTTATTAAGTTTCAGATTGGCTAAAATAACGTATGTTTTATTTTGTCAGGATTTGAGACTGTTTCTTTTAGGATTTCTTTTAACAAAAAATTCTGTTATTTTTCCAGTTCAAAATTTGTACTCGAAATTTAACTCACTTTCAAATATCCGATCGAGATTACATTTTACATACTGGCGCAAATCCAATAGCAATCTAACATTTATGATTTTCGGAGGTTACCATTTATACTTATTTTACAGGATAACACAAAAAAATTCGGATAGATTACCGCCAAGAAGTTTAAGAAAAAGTTTTAGATTAGATAATACAAGACTGCGAATGTTGGGTTTTTTAACTTTTATGTATTTTTTAGCAATGAATCCGAAAATTACCTTAATTTTTAACCATCATGTCAGGATATTTCGGAAATCATAAATTGTCAAATTTAAAGATTAAGAAAAATCGGGTACTATAAAGTAGAGGAGATGGTTGTGTTTTTTAACTTTTGATAGTTGATTTTTACGTACTTTTTAGCACTGAATCGAAAATGACCTTAATTTTTAACCATCACGTTACAATTTTTTTGCAAATCGTAAATGTGTAAGTTAAAGTATAGCGAAAATCTCATACTATAAAACATATGCAAAACTTTTTTATTTTATTTTATTCAATAATTTATTCGATATTTTTGCTTATCCTGGGATTCTTACAGATAAACAGCTGAGAGGTTCGATGAGATGGGGGAGGAGATTCAATTTTAACTTTTAACTTTTTAACTTTGAAATTTGCAATTTGCGAAAAATCCTGATGTGATGGTTAAAAATGAAGGTCAATTTCGGATTCAGCGGTACAGAATACATAAGAATCAATTATCAAAAGCTAAAAAACATGACATAACCCAACTTTTGAAGGCTAGTGCAATCTAATAATATTTTAAAATACGTATCATTTTGTAAAGAATTGAGGCTGTTAATGTAGCATCATTTTATTTAACAAAAATTCTGTTTTTTCTTTCTTCTCAAATGTTTATTACAAATCGTATATTTTGCATTAATATGTCAGAATGATTAAAGATTTCAAATTTATATTACAATGTTAATTTTACTCTCAACCATTTTTTAATATATCTGACGAAATTATATTTCGACTAAATTTGTGAATGACCCCCAATTTGCAGTAAAAAATATACTCCAACTTTAAACAGCTATTACTCGGTCAATTTTAATCGTATAATAACGGGACTTTTTTTGTATTACTTGTCAGTGTAAAAAAAAAAAAAAAAAAAAAAAATACTAAATATAACTTATAGGACCGGGGGACCGTATAAAAATTTAAATTTCGTAATTTTTTAAGAAATGTTTTTATTGACCCAAATTGCTTTAAATTATTTCTTTACCTGATTTAAAACATTTTTTGTAATCTGAACTATATGGCTATGACTAACGGTTTAGGAATTAGCCGTTGGACACCGTTGAGACCGGACACCCTGTATATGTATAACTAGCTGCAATACCCGGCGTGCCCCGAGTCAGAATATATCGTACACCAAAGATCTTTCTTTGCACACGCTTAATGACATGAGGACCAGTCTCTCTATGCGATGTGTTTCAGTAATTTGTTGCAGTTCATTGCTTCGGCGTCGAATAATGATATAACGATAGCTATATTCGTTATCGATAATTACTACTGCAACTTCATTGACTTGAAGTGCATTAAACCTTCGTTCATGCTCACCAACTGGTTTTTTGTCGGCCCCAATGACGATCTTTTTTGTGTGCAACCATTCGTTCTAGAGAAGCCTTGAACATATTGATCAGTTGATTATGGTTATGGAGTAGACGTTGTAACTCCTGAACAATTTCTCGTTGTAGCCCCTGAATGTGAGTGCAACGCTGATATATTTCGAGGTTTTCATCACCAACAAAATACATTTGTAGGAATTTCTGTATTTCAATATTAAAGTTTCAATATTAAATTTCTTATTTATGTATTTCATTTGGTATGGGCGTTACAGAGCCTACTCGATGATAAATTTGCCCTTGGACTTTAAACACTGAGTTGAAATTTTTTACGTTACATAATGATGTAGCCCCGAACGAAATCATTTGAAAGCAATAATTGTATCGACGAATATTTTGTAAAAAATGTTTTTATTCTGATGCCGTTCCTATCATATAAGCGAATAGTTCTGATGGTGGTACTGGTAGTCTGACTTTATCACTCATACAGTACATACCGACAGCTTCGCCCTTAAATTTTTTTGCGCCGCAGTAGTTGATGTTCATTGTATTTTTTCATGAATCATAACGGAACGCCTAAAGTTCTAAATTATATTATCTACGTACTGTAACTCGTTGATCTTCATGTAGAGTGGCCATTCTTTTTCTGTATTGTTTATTTCGCATTTGACGTTGATGAACCGATTCACTGTTTCTAATTGAACTTACTCTAATTCGCGTTTCTTCATTAATGTTTGCTCTTTATTCGTCACTTTGATTTTCTCTCATTTGTTGCACCACTTTTCGAATTTTCCTAAGTCATCTTTCTCTTTCTTCTTCTGTTTCGTTTCTACGTGCTGTTTTTCTTCTTTGCGAATTCACATAAGATTGTACAAACATTTTGCACTTTATGTATAACAAAAACTTTGAAAAATAAATCAATAGATAAAAGTAAATCATTAACAGTATATAATAAAAGTAAAAAAAGTTCTATACTCAGTTCGATAAAATTTTTAAGAAAACAATTGAATACATAGGAAAGAAAAAAAAAAGAACAAAATATTTTTTTCGAAATCCCTTGAATTTATCATTTTAGATTATTTTGGAACATTATAGATCATTCTAGATCGTTTTAGAATACTTTGAATTATTCTGGAAGATTTTAGTTTAACACATGTTAGATTACTCTCGAACATTCTAGAACATTCTGAAATTTTCTGGAAAATTCTGGATCAATCTAGAAAATTATGAAACTTCCTAGAAAATTCCGAATACATCTTTGTCCCTCACTGACACATTAAACGCCACTCAAAATATTTTAGACTCTATTCATAAACACAATGTGCGAGAAAAAGAGAGATATCTAATTTCATTTTCGTCACCCACCGCGACCAAACTCCCTTACTAACAGCAGGAAACCAAGAGTTATCTACAACTACAACCACGAGTGGGTGGCAGTGGGTGATCATGGAGAAAGGTGTATCTTTACGTACACACACTTGACTTATATGGGGCATTCTCACAATCTTTTGACTTTCATGTCCCTGAATAATAATTTTTATTTTAATACACTTTTTTGTGTTTTTTTATTTCATATAATGGGGAACATCCCATTGCATGATTGAACAACAATATTAACGAGATAAATAAGTTTTGGACGATGTTGGGGGTCCAAACACCTGTTAAACTCCTATACCGTTCCGTCTCCCTGATGCTGATTTTTAAGTTTGGAGCTGACTGGATAAAATTGTTTCAATAAAAATAATTCGATGTAATTTTTTTCTGAAACTGGAACTATTATTTTATATAAATATGTAGCTAAAAATTAACCTGCACACATTTTTAGGGTTGTTATTGTTTTTTAAACTCTGTCCCTGGGTTTTAGATTCCTTAAGATCCCTCTTCTAAAATTATACAGAAAATCATTTCAGATGCAGCCACATAATTTTTTTCAAGTTTTTTCTCATGCAGAAGTATGCTAAAGAAATAATGTCTAAAATTCTTTGTCAGGAAATTTACTGTAGAATTTAAATCAGCATTTAAATATCAATTTCAAACATCGTGGCTTTATTGGTAGTTTCACCGTCCCCAAGGTTTATTCCTGCACTTTTCGAGGTAAATGTAAAAAAAAAAAAAAAAATTAATCGAATATTAACAACTGTTTCTAAAAATCAATGAATATTGTGGTTATCACTTAGTCTTAACATGATTTTCTTAAAAATAGGTGGTAATTTTCCTTACCGTCCTTTTTTTTACCATTTCGTCCCTTTTTTCCAATACCATCCCCTTTTTTTACTTAATCGTCCCTTCTTTAACACCCCTTTAAGACAATGTTATACAAAAATTCTGTATTAAAAGTACTACATTGTTATTATTTCTTATTTGAATGTCCTGTGGGTCCTATGCAAATTCATTATAAGTAAAAATTTAGAAGAAAATAAAAAGTTATAGGGGTAAAATTGTAAGGAAAATTAAACTCGCAAGTTTAACTTAAACCTCAGTTAAATAAAAAAATTTTCACTGCTGACCATTTTTTCTTTATTTTGAATCATTAAGGCATTCGTCTATCAAATTAAAATGTTATTTTAGCAAGTTTAATTTTGTCAGATTTTTTTCCCCAAAAGTCAAAAGATTGTGAGAATGCCCCATATATATATATATATATATGCGGGTGTCCGGTCTCAACGGTGTCCAATGGGTAATTCCTAAACCATTAGTCCCAGACATATAGTTCCAATTACAAAAATGTTTTAAATCAGATAAAGAAATATTTTAAAATCGATTTAGGTCAATAAAAACATTTAAAATTTCTTAAAAAATTACGAAATTTAAATTTTTATACGGTCCCCCGGTTCTATAAGTTATAATTAGTAAAATTTTCCTATTACACTGACAAGTAAGACAAAAAAATAAGTCCCATTCATATAACACTAAAATTGAGAGAGTTATGAAACTTTAAAAATGCATGACTTGTGCCACTTTTCTGCTCTGAAAACAAATGAGTTCGGCTTGGTCTTGAGGGGTCACATATCACGTGCTTAAAGTATTCGAATTCGAAGATCTTATTTCATATGTATCTGCGCTTTGAAAAAAATCGTACAAGTATTACGATTAAGTTAATATTTATTAAGTTTCAGGTTGGCTAAAATAACATATGTTTTATTTTGTCAGGATTTGAGACTGTTTCTGTTATGATTTCTTTTAACAAAAATTATGTTATTTTTATAAGTTTTTATGTTACTTCACCGATCGTATGTATGTTTTTCCATTTTAAAATTTGTACTCGAACTTTAACTCACTTTCAAATATCCGATCGAGATTACATTTTACATACTGGCGCAAATCCAATAACAATCTAATATTATTATGATTTTCAATGGTTACCATTTATACTTGTTTTACAGGATAACACAAAAAATTTCGGATAGATTACTGCAAAGAAGTTTAAGGAAAAGTTTTAGATTAGATAATACAAGACTGCGATTGTTGGGGTTTTTTTATACTTTCATGTATTTTTTAGCACTGAATCCGAAAATTACATTAATTTTTAACTATCATGTAAGGATATTTCGCAAATCATGAATTGTCAAATTTAAAGAATAACGAAAATCGGACACTATAAAGTAGAAGAGATGGTTGTGTTTTTTAACTCTTGATAATTGATTTTTACGTACTTTTTAGCACTGAATCTGAAAATGACCTTCATTTTTAACCATCACGTTACAATTTTTTTGCAAATCGTAAGTGTGTAAATTAAAATATAGCAAAAATCTCATACTATAAAACATATGGAAAACTTTTTTGTTTTATTTTATTCAATAACTTATTCGATATTTTTGCTTATCCTGGGATTCTTACAGCTAAATAGTTGAGTGGTCCGATGAGATGAGGGAGAAGATTCAATTTTAACTTTGAACCTTTTAACTTTGTAATTTGCGAAAAAATCCTGATATGATGGTTAAAAATGAAGGTCAATTTCAGATTCAGCGATACAGAACACATAAGAATCAATTATCAAAATCTAAAAAACATGACATAACCCAACTTTTGCAGGCTAGTGTAATCTAATAATATTTTAAAATACGTATAATTTTTGTAAAGAATTGAGACTGTTAATTTAGCACCATTTTATTTAACAAAAATTCTGTTTATTCTTTCTTCTTAAATGTTTATTACAAATTGCATATTTTGCAGTAATATGACAGAATGATTAAATATTTCAAATTTATATTGCAATGTTAATTTTATTCTCAACCATTTTTTAATATATCTGACGAAATTATATTTCGACTAAATTTGTGAATGTCCCCAATTTGCAGTAAAAAATATGCTCCAACCATATGCTCCAGCTATTACTCGGCCAATTTTAATCGTAGAATAACGGGACTTTGTGTGTATTACTTGTCAGTGTAAAAGGAAAAATTTACTAAATATAATTTATAGGAGCGAGGAACCGTATAAAAATTTAAATTTCGTAATTTTTTAAGAAATGTTTTTATTGACTCAAATTGCTTTTAAAGTATTTTTTACCACCTGATTTTAAACATTTTTGTAATTGGAACTATGTGTCTATGACTAACGGTTTAGGAATTAGCCATTGGACACCGTTGAGACCTAACACTCTTTTATATATATATATATATATATATATATATATATATATATATATGATATATATATATATATATATATATATATATATATATATATATATATAGCCATAATATATAACAAATCGTCATCTATTTCCAATGATTGAAATTAAATTTATAATATAGCAAATATTCATATCTCAGACATTTTACAGAATAGAGAAGGAACATGTAACTAGTAATAGAGTATTTTATTAAATGCAACTAATTCACTAGCATATTGCTGGCAATAAATCTATATGAAACATATGAAAAAAAAAAAAAAAAAAGACAACCCAATTTTTGATAAAAGTCTGATTGAAGACAATAGATAATAAATCCAGCTAAATAATGTTGAACCAGAAAAAGCCGTAATATAAACATACAAAAGATAAAATGGATGAATGAAGCCGGAAGCTTATAAGGTATTTCACTTGATCACGGGTACATAAAATACATTTATAAGCAAAAAACATAGTCGATTTCTGTAACGCAGAGGTTCCCAAACTGTGCTCCCCGAAGCCCTAGGGGCTCCGCGTGAACTTTCGAGGGGCTCCGCCGCGCTTTAGAAAAATAATGAAAATTTGAACGAAACCAACACATTTATGGCATCAGCACATTAAGTTTCTTTTCTTTTCTTCTTTTTCTTTTTTTTTTTTTTTTAAATGGTAACATATTCTTTAGTTAGGGTAGTATTTATGCATATCATCAATCTGAACTCTTTTAATTAACTTAATATTATTTTCTTTAAAATTTCCGGTGCGACTATTAATTTATGTTCTATTTTTATGTTTTCCGATCAAAAAATGCGATAAGTGGAGAAACAAACATATATTTACTATAAAAATGCCAGAAATTGTATTCTGAAGAAAAATTTGGATATTTGAATTTCCCAACTCCTCCTCTCAGTGTGACTTGAGGTGAAGTATTATCCAATGACTCCACGTTTCATGTTCAACTACGTCACATTCCGAGAGAAATCATGATTTGAAAGATAAACCGCCTGATTTTTTTCCTATATGCAGGGCAAAGTAATGTATGCATACTTCAAAAGAAAATATCACAACACTTGTTAAAACAAATGTGAATGCGCTGGACACAGGTGCAGACTTCACGGATACAAAATAGGCAATACGAAATACTTCTACAAAAAATTTTGTCCTGTTTAATCACTGTGATTAATTAGGACAAAAATATTGTTCTATAATTAGTGATAGAAGTTTGACTTGCTAGACCCCATCACCTCCATTAACCCTCTCGCTGCGCAACCGGAGGTTTTATCGGGGATGCATTTTTTCTTTCTAATTAATCCTCTTTAATTATTCCCACCAGTTATTTTTGTATTGCAAATTTTGCCTTATTTAATCGGAGCATTTTCCCGATTAAATTAGATAAAAAATTTTGTTTTGAGAAACCTGTGACGAAAGAATAAAAATTCTATAAATACGCAATTTTTGAAGCTATTTTGGTAAAACAATTACGCAGCGAGAGGGTTAAGTCGGCTCTTATGACCACATGGCGCTTACCTGGTATTTTAACGAGTCGCTTGAGTTTGTGGAGATCATATAATTGCAAAGACTCTTAATAAACCTCGTAAAATTGATATTGTCATGAAATTGCTTTATGAAAAAGTTGTTAATTTACTGTCAATATTTTCTTATCAAATAGATCATTTTTAAAAAATTAACTCTATAATAGGTGACGAAAAAGAAAACTTAACAGCCTCTTCAGATGTATAAAATTTGCACTACAAATAAATGAATCTACTGAAGTCACTCGATTAGCAGTTTTGTTAGTATTTTTCAGTTACATATACTAATATCCCATTTAGGCCAGGGAAATTAAGAGTCTTAATTGACTTTTTTGAAACGTGCACCCGGAATTTAACTTGACTTTTCTACTATTACGGTGTTTGATTGATTAAAATTAAGCGCCTTACTAAGGCCAGTCTGAAAGAGGTTTCCCGATACTATCAGGATCATATTTTTTGAAGATCACTACAAACAAAGCACTAAGGGGCGAAATATTACTGTTTTATTACATAGGAAAACACATATGAACACGAATGCACTGATGATGCGAAAGCAAAGATTGGTCACAATGCCATTCCAAAAATTAAAGAGACGATAAAGCACCGTAGCACCATCAATTGCGTTCTTTATAGATACACGCTATTCCCGGGAAAATGCCTTCTGAACTTATGAAAAGGTTAAATGCTGCCATTAAAATAATAAACTATATAAAATCACGAACTCTTAAAAGCAAACATTTTAAGCATATGTATGAAGTTATTGAATGCCAGCATCCGTCCCTCATACTTACATACCGGAGTAAAAGAGTATTGTATATGAAGAGTGTTTACACGATTGTTGCAACAATAAAGGTGATATTAGAAGAACCATAACACAAAACTGGCAAAATTTTTAACTAATGAAGATTCAAAATTTTAATTGCATGTTTTTCCGCTATGTTTAGCAAAATGAAATAAATGCATCTATCATTGCAATGAAAATCTGTCACAATTTCCGATTCATTTACCAAACTTTTTTCCTTTAAGATGAAACATGCATTGGTCGGATTCTGAGTCAAACGATGATATCGATTACGTCCCTCTTGTTAAAAAGGAATACAAACAACACCAGATGAAAAAAGTATACAAATAAATATTCAGGGTCATCCTACAGTTTTGCAAAACTCTTTCAAACACCATTTTTCAACATCTGAATATAAAGGCTTTGGATGATTTTAAATGTGTTTTGTGCTATTTAAAATAAACTTAAAAAAAACATCCAGTTTAACATAACTTAGTGAAACACAGAAGTCATCATTGGTTTGACTCCTCATAGCAAGTTACACTAAATATACCAATAACAATCGTTTATTTGGTGCTACCAAATGAAATTATTTCGATTTGAACGAGATATTTTTCATAAAATAAATAAATACAAATCAAGCAGAAATAAGTTAAATAAAAAAGTTAAATAGTTTTAAATAAAAAAATATTGGTCTGAAATATTTTATAAAACTTGAGTAAAATTCCTGGTATATGTAGTAGTGTTAAAGATCTTACTTTAAAAGCAAATCGATATACAGAATTCTTTTAAATGCATAACGAAACATTCGCCAGCAATTACTATCAACTGGACCTGAATTCAGACATTTGTGAAAAGCAATCCAATCACATTAAGCGTTTATGCTTTTTTGTTCGTCCCTCTAGTAATGTAAAATTTATTGTAAAGCAAATGTTACGATTTCATGAGTTTTGGGGGTTTTTAACTGTAAGTTTGTAAAATTTTGACAGTTCCACCTGTATTGATGATAATTGAAAATAAATTCAGTATTACAGTAACAGCTTCAAAATGTAATATATTTCTGGGAAAATGCAGAATTGTTTAGATTACTGTTCATTCCCTCTTCATGTGCTCAGTAGCAATCTCCTAAAAAACGTTACCCTGTAACATAGGGTACGGTAGGCTTCAGGGGCTCCGCCATAGAAATTTATTCCAAAAAGGGCTCCGCCAGTCAAAAAGTTTGGGAACCACTGCTGTAACGGAATTCAGCAATAAGCAAATATTGAATTAAATTATGCACCCAATCGACTAAGCACCAGAGAATATTAAACAACCATGTAAAATATTAAACAATGTGAAATCCACAACATTGAAAACAATTAAAAAATGAAACAAATTAAATAAAAGACAAACCGAGCACGAGGACAGCCTAGACATATTAACACTGACACAACAGATCACGTACTTTGACTTAAAATCCCGCTTAAATACTGACACAGTTAAAAGCTAATGCCACGGTTGCCGCAACAGATAGTCCATAAAATAATTATTATTACATTCGATAATAAAGATCCTGTAATAAATTACAAGAAGTAGTTTAAAATTAAACAATTAATAATTAATAGATAATAACAACACCAACAAAAATTGTCATAGTATGAATGAATTGACAACAATACACTTTCCCCTAACAAACTGACTGGATACCAAAAACATAATATACAAGCTGCTATGTATAAAATAAAGTCCCTTGTACTATATAACAAGAAATAATATGGAAGAAAAAAAGAAGAATATGGATTTCGATCAAAATAATTGAAAAGCTATATTATATATTGAATTACGTTATCACGAGTACAGAATTCAATTATATAAGCAAATTAGTCGTTTTCTGTGAGAAAAAAGCTAAAAGCTGAAATTTTTTTTTCTCCTGTTCTCTAACGACTAAAATAACCACGAGAATAGTTTCAAGATGAAAACAGAATAATATTAAATGCTATGAAATGTAAAAAGCAATACAACCTTTTAAATATTTAATTTATAGCAAGCAAAAATAGTAATATTACACAACATACCTAATAAAATCCCAGTTTTTTTATCCAAATACACTCCTGCACATGGTATCCAAAAGCTCGATAATTTTAAGGTTATTTTTACAGTTAAGTTAACACAGATTTTAAAACCTAATGGGTACAGTTAATCTATTTTGAAATACCGTGATAAATGCAATTAAAATAGTATAAATTGAAAATAATTACATAATAAGTAAAATACCTATTAACACTTTTAAATTTTTATATTGCTTAACTAAAGTAACTAATACCAAAACTATTAGTTTACAATATCGCAAATAACCATCATTAAGCACCACCGCGTGTTAAAAATTGAAATTATTACTCTAATCGAAGCAACAGACAGAATCCAAATTAAATTTTGGTGCTGCCATCTATTATAATAACTTGAAACTATTATGAACAAAATGTCATAAGATTAAGCTATTATAAACTAATTCTTTCAAAATATACCAACTGCTTTACGCCAACAAATCCTAATATAAAAATACCGTATTATATGTCATTATTCATATAAATAGTAAATAAATACAAATGTTAATAGAATGATTACAATATATTCTACTACCATACCCAATTAATCTATACGGAAAATTTAAATAATTTTATAACATTGATAATATAATATAGCAATATGCTATAACACTAAATAAATTATATATAAAAAATTATATATAATAAAAATATAAAAAACTATAAGAAATACTTTTAAATATAAAAAATAATTAATTAATAAAATGAACAGGAAGAAAAAAAATGGATGTTTATAGAACTTTGTCAGAATCTTCATTTCCCAATTGCCTAATGATAACAAATAAATTGTGTGGTTTATTTTCATATTAACCATAAAAAACTAAAGAATATGAATTTGGGATTAACATTCACATAAAACCGATAATTAATTATTTAATACTAAGTTCAAAATTAAACAATATTAAAAAGTATAGAGGAATAATAAAAAACTAATAACCCAATTTTAATACAAACTCTAATAACATTAGTTATATGAAATAAACTTATTATGCATATTATTCTCCATAAAGATGGTATACTATTAGATATTAATATGATATTGTCCCGAGAAAACTAAAAATTAAAAACAAGTTAATTGTTAACTTGATTAAATATTAATTAAGCTAAATAAATTTAATATGAATTGAAATATAAATATAACGTCACCATATATATATAAAATATCGAATCAACCTTCATATAAAATGTGTATTAGCAATGTAGTTATAATTCAAATACCCCATCAATTTTTTTTTAATAAATTAACCATTGCGCATCCAGACAACAACACCCTCCTCCGTACTCTAACATCTACCCACCCAACCGTCCTATAATAATTTTTTTTATTATTATTTTACAATTTTTTATTTTTTTATAAATATTTTCTTATTTTATAAGTTTTTTTTTTTTTTTTGAAATTTTGTTTACGCATGCGTTAATTTGTTTTTTAAAAAGATCATGTAAATACTAATTGTATATTAAAGAATATATGAATTTTTTTGGAAAACCATGATTTAATGCATCATAAATTAGTTTTTTAATATTATTATTAATTAGATGAGAAGAACATAAACATTTTACTCTATTGATTATCCAATATTATAGACAAAACAGCTTTATATAACATGTCATAATCAAAGGTATCGTATATATTTTTTCTCTTTTTGGGGAGGAGGGGGCAGAATCTCACAACTTTTCTTTTTTAAATATATGTTGGCATATTTTATTCATTTTCAGCAATGGCAAAAGATATCATATCTTTTTCAGGGATCAAACATTTAATTATTAATATCATGTCAAATATATTGAATAACGAAACTTATTTAAAGCATATATATGTAAATCATAAAAATAAAAAATTGATATTTTACTTTTTCACATTATGAATTAAAGAAAAACGGATCATAATATAACGGAAGAAAATAAGTAATAGTTTTAAAAAAATTCTGAAAGAGCATAAGTTATTTAAAGATGCAGGTTACCGGAACGTTTCACAAAGCGTTTCACAACCCATGTACGTAGGAATTGATATACATACAAAATACAATAAACTAGAAAACAGGAATTCTGCTTTCTCAGAATTTAGTGTCGCCCCCGATGAAAAAAAAAATATGTATATATAAATAGTACAAAACATATTTCAATTTTAAGACTTAAAGCATAAATTTTAATTTTATGAAAAATGACGTCATTCGCATCCGCTTAAGAATTACACGTTTACGATCCACTCTTAAACTTCTACAGTAAAGCATGCATACATTGTAAAAAAAAATCTGTAGGTCTACAGATGTAAAGTTACATGCTTACTAAACTTTCAACTGTAACTGTGCGAAAAAAGCTGCAAATCTACAAAACTAGTTTTTGTAAAGCTACAAAAATCTGTAACTTTACAAATGAATCTGCTAAAATTTCACTAATCTTACTAAACTTTTATTTGTAACCTTGGCTGCAGTTACATAAAAAGTTCTCGGAATCCCAGTTTCCAAAAAAATTCTTAGTAACCTTACAGATTTTTTTATTTTCGGCGCAAAAGTGTGTCTGTTACATGAAATTTTGTTGTTGCCGTTACATGAAAAGTTCTAGGAATCCCAGTTTCCTAGAAAAACTTTAGTAACTTCACAGATTTTTTTTTTACAGTGTAGGATGTCACTATCTCAAAATAATACACAAATGCAGCAAAAAGATGCCGTCATTAAAGAAACTGGAAAAAAAAAAAAAAAAAAAAAAAGGCTATCTAATGATTTATAGGCATTCATTTGTTTGTAACGTTAATATAGACGATTTCAGTCGTGACGTCAGTCGTTTTCGTTGGAAACTGACTCCAAACAAACGGTTGCTATGTTGTATTTTCTATTTTGTTTGTGTGTTGCAGCTATATCTTATATCTATCTATATCTCACATCTAAGTGTTTTAATACTTGATATGTACTGGTAACATTTTCCACGATTTATATTTAAAAAGAAATGACGCATAGCAACCGTTTGTTTGGAGTCAATTTCCAACCAAAACGCCATGATTGACGTCACACTGAAAGAGTCTACAGATACTTAAAATTAAATATAGTTTATAATAGCTCCATGTTTTATTATTCGTAGAAATTATTCCCTTATATTTTTTTTTCAAAATAGCACGTATTTTAATTACATTTTCTTTCTGTTGTTATGATAAAATGGCAACAAAAAGATGTAATTGCTATTTTTCAACTATTTTCCCTTTACTTTCTATATAAATGGAGTACTTGAGTTGCCAAAATTAAACGAATGGTGCTAAAAACTACAAAAAAAAATTAATATTTCAAAAATAAATGGAGATTCAGTTTTCAAACAAATTGCATTTAAAAGTACTTTCTTTCCCAATACGACGGTATAAACATTGAAAATGTGCGATGCTTAGAAATTTTAAAAATTGCTATAGAGCATTTAATTGTACAATAATATATTTGCTTTGTTTATTGATAGCGTCTGTAAGGTAACGTTATTTTTTGGAGAAAAATAAGCTGGGAGAAAGAAATAGCATACCGTTCCGGGGGCTAATAAAATAAAATAATATTAATGAACAGTACCTTAGTTAGTCACACTTTCATCGACGTCAGAAACATGACAAAATCGATTTACACAAAACAAAACAAAAGGCATTTGTTTACCAATTGTAACGACAGACGATATTCCATTATTTCCCCTTTTCTTTCCCATTTCTCACAACAACGGAGTAATTTAGCTGTTGCTACCATTACTAAAGTTTCTTTTTTTAATTAATATCTTGAAAACAAATTTAAATTCTAAACTTTCGGGAGTTATTATGAAATTCTTGGACGCTAATAAATAACTAGTCTTTTTTTTTTTTTTTTTTTTTTTTTTTTTTCAGACGCATGGCCAATTCTCAGAGAAATAATCGTGAAATTCTAAATACAGACTCAGATTTTAATATGGTAGATTATGTTATTTTAAAGAGATATGGAAGAAAATTCATTTTTAAAAAGATTTTAAAATTATAACTTTCTCAAATAATAAGAAAATTGTCAATATTAATGATAATTAAATAAGTACAGAGATAATTAAATGATTTTTTTTTCAATTTAAATGCAAAAAGAAATGAAATCTGGAAATTAGAAGAAAACATTATTTTTAGAAATTGGATAAATGGGGGGATAGATTTTTTTTTATGTAATTCTTTATTCCGAGCATGCGTGTTAAAAGCACAAATGACATCTCAACAATATAACACAAAAAACACTTTCTATATACATAATTATATTCATTAAGGCTGTTTATTAATATTTACTTGCATCTATCTAGATATCTACAGCTACATCCTTTTTCTAGAAAAGTATTTCAGAAAACTTCTTCAAATCATGCATGAATGCTAAAAATACGTCATACAAAAAGAAGCATTTTCCCTTTGTCTCAAAACAGAAATGAATTTAAAGAATAATTAAGAAAATCATAAAAAAATCAGGATATCCTGTAAAAAAACTTATATATCCAAGTATATCTTTTGTAATACAATTATAGTTACATTCGTAATTGTTAAAGATTGATTAATTATACTAAAATATGAAATTTGCACTAGCTTTAATAGACTTTATGAAAAGAGTACCTAAATAATTTGTAAGAAATTTATTCAGAAGAAAACTAAAAAAAAAAAAAAAAAAAAAAACAATAAATAAAAGAAAGAAGAAGAAAATAAACAAATATTTACACACACACACAAACATACACACACAAACATGCGCTATATTGTTTGTTTAGGAATTGAATTCCAGGAGTATTAGGAGTTCATATATTGTGAATAAATTATATATTGTCGGAATTGTCGGAAACTGCTTTATTTTTTAAACCTAAAATTTAAAAATTCGAAAATTGAAAACATTTTATGTTTTGTGTGTCCTTAAGATCTTACGCTAGTAATGGGAAAACACACACAAACTAACTCTAAACCAATAGTAGCGTTCTTTCCAAATTTCTAGTTTACATTTTATTAGTTTTAAATGTTTGTTTGTTTTTTCTTTCATAGAATATATGAGGTCGATGTCTAACAGAGTACTTTCGTACTGGTTTCGAAAGTCAAACTTACCCCCGGTGGGGGGGGGGGGGTAAAGAAACCATAATCGAAAAAGCGGGAAGATACCCGGTTAGACATCGGCCTCCGATATTCTAATGCAAAAAACATCATTTAAAAATATTAAAATAGAAACGAGAAAATTGGAAAGAACTCCGCCATTGGTTTAACATTACCATTAGCCTGTCTATCTTCATGTCGCTAGCGTAGGATGAAATCTCAAATCCTCTCTTATCATGCTGTTAAGGGGTCTCAGGAGTCTTACTTTTTATCTGGCGGTGCAATTTAGCAACATGTCACATTTAATTTTTTTTCTCAGTCTCTATAAAACATAAAGGCATAAAATTTTTAATATAGACAACCTAATATCTTTCCTATTTAAAATATTTTTTTTAATATTCTATACTGAAATTTTATTTAATTTTTTGCATGTTTAATTTTGATAAAAATTTAAAATTGTTTTTTGACTTGCATGCACTGCGCGCAACATTTTTCACAAACTAATAAAGCAATTTGCATGAAACTTAGTAAATATCTTCATTTTAAGGTAAAGAATAACTTATACTTCAAATTTAGTATTATATTTGCATTGATTACTTAAAATTGGCAATTTTTCAATAAAAGAATGAATTTTTCCAAAATTTTATAATTTAAATTTAATTTTCAAGTAAATTTAAATAAATAAATTGCTTAAAAATGAGGTATACGTTCAAGATACATTAGTTTTACATCATTATCAATATTTTTGGCGGCTCATAAAGCAATAGTTATGCTGAAGTCTTGCGCGAAGTACATGCAAGTCAAAAAACAATTTAATTTTTTTTTAATCAAAATTAAACATAAAAAAAAGAAAAGGAAATTTCAATATAGAATATTAAAAAAATTATTTTAAATAAACGAGATATTAGGTTGTCTATATTAAAATAATTATTCTTTTATGTTTTATAGAGACTAAGAAAAAAATAAATGTGACATGTTGCTAAATTGCACTGTCAGGTAAAAATAATACTCCTGAAACCCCTTAAATTGTTGCATATTGTAATAAAAAATACTAAAAGAACCTCTTAAAATAGAGCATATGGTGAATATAAGGTTCCGATACTGGCGATACACAGAGACCTTTATAAAAGAATTCCAAATACAAGTATAATTCCGCAAACATTTTACACTGGGATACGGCTTACATGAAAACTTTTTACAGGGAGATTCTCAAAAGGTGGGATCATTAAACGTTAACTATATGTAATTTTTAAATTTTTCAAATTTAAGGCCAAAATTTTTTTAATAGTATAGTATTTTGTCTATAAATATAATATATAAATATTTTAATAGTATGTCTACAAAATTATACACAAACATTAAAAGACAGCAACTATTCTGGAAAATTAATGATTAAAGCATTTAATTAGCAGTTGTGTACGTTACAAATTTTGGACATAAAGATTTTGGACGTTGCTCTTAGTATTTAAAAAATTCTTAAGACTAAGAATGTAGTAAATGTGTCTGTATACATATATATATATATATGTGTGTATAATTAACTTTTTGTTATCCAGTAATAATAATAATAAAATCAAATGCTTCGTTACGTACGTTACTTTCGGATATAACAAAATACAGAAAAATGCTTTATAGAAAAGTCCTTCTATTTTCAAAAAAGCAATAAATCAGCCTGCCATCTCTTAACGAAATTATCAAAAAATCATCCATTTCCTTTATGCATTCGTTGTTTACCATTAGAACCACCTGGAAAAAAGTTAAAACTCTTTTTCTTGGTAGTACATTGGAGCAGTTAACGTTATGAATGTCCGAAATTGGCCTCTTTCGCATAAAATAATAAAATTTTAAGATATTTATACAAAGCTTTTACAATAAATTATGTCATTTTCTATCTCTGAATAGAATTAAAAACTCAGTGTAAAAAAAATAATAATAATAAAGTCAATGATAATTAAAGTTATGTTTGAAAGGCTTAAAGTTATGACTTGTGTCCAGTGCCCACCTTTTGAGAATCGCCCTACACTAGAAACCTTTATCCTATAAGGGGGAAGAGATGAATGTTAATTAAAAAAAATAATTTCATCTGTTCTGGTTTTAATTATTAATCTTAACATTTGATTATTTACATAAAATTAATAAAATATTTCAAATGTTTATGATTTCCTACATATATATCTTTATTATTATTTAATATTTATTTGTTCTTTTTATGCATTCGCCTTCCTGTTGATTTTCCTTTCGCCAATTTTGAATGTTTTAATTTTTTAATACTTCATATATTGGTGATTATGATATAGGTTTTTAAAAAAATTCATTAATGATTTAATTAATAATAGCTGATCCAGATTTATTATGTGTAATGTCTGTGTAATGTATTGATACTCAATTTATTAATTTTTCTTATTAAAAAAAACATGATGAATTGTAATATTATATAATTGTTATACATATATGTATATATATATATATATTATACATATATGTATATATATATATATATATATATATATCATTTTTTTTATGGACGCGATAACTTCCATAATTCTACACAAATCTCTTCCAAACTGATACTTAATGTCAAGGGGTAGAAAATCTCGGTCAAGTTCGTTAAAGGGCAAAATCGAACCAAGAGGGTGGAAATAGGATGGGGGTTTGTGAAAACCAAAAAGCCCCATATCTTCTTAACTTTTATACATATCAAATCAGTTTAAAGTTATTATTACTTCTAAGAAAAGGGCCAAAAATTTATGTGTCAAAGACTTTTGGTAAAATTGAAAATGGGCTCAAGGGGCGCAAGAAATAGGGTTTTAGGGAGAAAAGATTCATAACTTCGTCAATTCTTAAGATATCAAATTCACTTAATTTGATTATAAACCTTCTTAATATTATCTACAACTTTTATATTTACAAGTTTTTGATAGAATCAACTCTTACTGAAAAAAATAGGGGGGGGGGGGGGGTTGAAAAAGAAAATTCATAACTTCGTCAATTCACAAGATATCCAATCCGCTTAAATTTATTATACATCTTGTCAATATTATCTATAACTTTCATATTGACAAGTTTTTGATAGGATCAACTCTTGCAGCAAACAAAAAAAAAAGGGGGTGGGTTGACGAAAAAATTATCGTATTAAGGGTGTACTCAAATACAAACGGCTTATTTTCTGACTCTTTTTTAAATTCATTTTCGCTCTCAAACGCATCCAATCGGCAGGTTCTCTTATTCAGAAACTATATAATGTGCCGTATTGGTCGATTTTTTGATAAAGGCAGAATATATTAAAAAAAAGGCTGTCAAAGTGGGCATTTTGAACCAAATTTCCCGAAGCGATAGTGCTGGAAGTTTCATGATTTTACTTCTAAAAATGGGTCTAAAAATGTGTCAGAAAATTTCAGGTTGAACAGGGAAAAATATTTTTTTTAATACCGACTTAATATGATTCTGATAAAACGAGCTCTTACAGAAAAATGAAATTAAAAATGCTTCAAAAGCGGCCAGATAAAATTGTTAAACTGTGTTTTCTCTAATCTTGATTTAGTTTTTGTTGGTGAAATTAGTACTTAACTACGAAATCTGCCTCCGCCTGTAGGTCGAGCCGGCAGGGATTTTTTATATGTATGATTAAAAAGCAAAACTGAAATTGAAATGTTCGAAAGAAAAAGACATCATCGATCAATCGAAGTAATGGTATTTCATGTGTAGCCCAAAAGGTATGCTTTCTGATATTAGATTAATTTGTATTTTATATCTATTCAATTTATTTTTCTTTGGCCGGTGTTTTTCCCTAAGCAAATGACGTCATCCTCTAATACAGGAATGAAGCTAAAATGCGATTGTTAGTATTTTTCTACCGCGTGCCTTTTGCTATCTGCGATCAATTTTTACTGTAACTTTGATGGAATAAATTAGATGATATTCTGGCTTGATTAATGTTATTTGAGAATATTTTTATCATTAATTTTTCTTTAGAAATTTAAACCTGCATATAAAAAATATTAGATATTTATTTAAATATATATATATATATATATATTAGACTATGTACTGCGAAATCCTCGCACAGGTCCACTGCTAAAGAGTTATTTTCATAATGAAAAGAAATTCTTTATAATAATTTAAGAATGCCTACATAATAAAAGCTAGATGTGAATTTTCAAAGTTTAAATGAAATTATTGCTAAATAGACCCGTCATATTACATTTTTTCCTGCTGGTTTTAATTTCCGTAAAGATAAATATATTTACATCGCTGGAAAGTGACCCAAATTTTGACCACAAAATACAACCAAAATAATACGGAAGCAAAAACGTTTACTTCCAGGGAATCCCTGGAATTTAAGGATTAGGTCAAGACAGTGACCTAGTTTACTAACTTCCCACTTTACATCATGCATTAGTTAGAACACGTTTACCTCCATATTCACTTTGCATAAATTGCGAGCATAAAACGAGAACATTTACGAGTCGTAAATTACTCATTTTTACACTCTTTTATTAAACTCAACTTGTTTTTTGTGTGTAACGATGGAATTTTTAATCGATTTTTCATACACTTCCTAATTGACCAGAATTAGCGTTTCCGATGGCAATACAACATTGAAATATTTTAAAACTTAATTATAAGTTAATACATTAATTTTAAGGCATTTTTCCATTACCCAGCAGATAAAAGATCACCCATTTTGTTTAATAGCTGACCCGTTCGACGTTGTCTGGGCCTGAGTTTAAAAAATTAAATAAATAATCACAAAAACACAAAAAAAATAGCAGAGGATAAAATTTACTATATTGCAGGATTGAAAAGCAACTTTTTAAAAAGCTATACCGGTGGCTTTTATTGCTTTTAACCGGGTTTATTATTATTATTATTATTATTATTATTATTATTATTATTATTATTATTATAAACTGCACATTTTTAAGTGTTTTTTAGTTAGTTTTAAAGGCATTTTAATAAATAAAGTAATTTCTCTATAATGAACACATTAATATTGGAATAACACATACATGGAGCTGCTACTGATTTGCAGTCAGAATCGCAAATATGTCAGATACATTTGAATAATTTAATAGAAATCGCAATTTAGAACGTTTTTAGAATGTTTCCGCTCATTTCACATTTTTAGATTTTTATTTTATTTTATTTTTTATTTTTTATTTTTCAGAAAGCCTCCTTAGTGAACATTTGTATCTTAAAAATAACCGCCATGCTAAATTTCAAGCTTCTAGTTCTTCACAAAAATCGTAGGTTTAGAACTTTTTTCTCTTCATCATTTTAAATTTCGAATCTTTTTTTTTAACTGTTCTGTACATTCATTTACTTCTTAAAAGTAAGAGCTATATCAAATTTCAAATTACTATCCCTAACAATTCCGTAGAAATCATAATTTAGAGCGCTTTTAGAACTGAACGCTTCGTCCACTGACATCATCCTTTTAAATTTCGAATTTTTTTAGAAACTATTTTTAGCGAGCATTTGTAGATTAAAAGTAACCGCCATGCCAAATTTCAACTTTCTTATCCTTTCAGTATCACAAAAATCGTAATTTAGAACGTTTTTCTTTTTCTCGTGCATCATTTTAAATTTCGCTTTTTAAAAAAATATTCTGTACGTGCATTTGTGTCTTAAAAGCAGTAGCCATGTCAAATTCCAAATGTCTATCCTTAATAATTCCATATAAATCGTCTTTTAGAACGTTTTTAGAACGCTTTTTACTCATTTCATTCTTTTAAACTTTAAAATTTTTAGAAACAGTTCCCAGAGAGAACATTAAAATACATCGCAAAGGATTTTTTACCAAAGACCATAATGTAACGGAATACTTTTGAGTGCCCTGTAAATGAACTACGAATAGTACACACTTCATTTTCAATACCGCGAACATGGTGAACCTCAATATTGTAGATCAATTACATGTCAATCAGAGAGTATTTTCGCGCGTTAGAACACGGAACGGAAGTCATATTCAACTACAGTCGAACACTGATTTAATGAATCGGTCGGAACTAGCAACTTTATTCGTTAAATCGAGATTATTTGTTAAACCGGGATAATCAAAGGAATTTTTTTGCTTTAAGAAAATACACTCAATAAAAATTTATTCTTTTTTTATATATACGTACTACTATAAATCACAAGCATTGCAATGAAGAAAAAATCTTATTTATTGAAATTTTATAGAAAAATTATAATTTATCTTTTATAGATGTTTATTTGCTTTGTTTCGATTTTGTATTCCAAACTTTTCTACGATTTTTTTTTCCTTTTTTTCGTGAAGTTGTAAAAACAGTGACATCAATATCATGCGCCATCAAATACTATTTCAAAGTATCCAAACTGCTAACTGCTTCTTTGATGCTTCATCTCTATTTCATCTTCTTCATCCGATCCACTACTAGTGCGACTTATTAATAAATAAACTCGCTGTAGTGTACATTTTCGCATATACCAATACTTCTTCATCCCAAGATACGTATTAAGAAAATTAAAAATGGAGATAGAAAAATTTTCATAAAGTTTCTTCAATATTTCATTTTTTTTTTTTTTTTACATCGAAAGTTATTCATTAAATTGGGATTATAAATTCGTCAAATCGAAGTATTTTTGTTTCATTTTCGTCAGGACCATAAAAAAAATCGCTAAATCGAAAAGTTCGTTAAATCGGGGTTCGACTGTATGTTAGATGTTAAAAAACAGAAAAAAAGATACACCCCTACTAATTCTGCCAAAAATCATCGCATAAAAATGTGACTAGTGCTATTAATAAACTCGGTGTAGTGTACATTTTCGCATATACCAATACTTCTTCATCACAAGATACGTATTCGTCAGAAAATTAAAAATGAAGATAGAAAAATTTTTATAAAGTTTCTTCAATATTTCTTTTTTTTTTTTTTTTTGACATCGAAAGTTATTCGTTAAATCGGGATTTTATAAATTCGTCAAATTGAAGTATTTTTGTTTCATTTTCATCAGGACCATAAAAAAAATTCGCTAAATCGAAAAGTTCGTTAAATCGGGGCTCGAATGTATGTTGGAAAGTGTTAAAAAACAGAGATGCACTCCTACTAATTCTGCCGAAAATCATCGCATAAAAATATGACTGGTACTACTCGATTATAGTAATAACGTCTGCTAATGAATGCTATATATAAATTATGCTTAAGGGTCGTTTACACATAGAAAGTGTAACAAACTTTAAAATTTTCAATACTAACACTCAATTTTGACAGCATATTTAGATTATTTGGTACATATTACCTTCCGGTATGAAACTGGAAGTCATTCGGACATGTAATTTAAGAATTATGCAGGTTTAAAGTCTGGAACTCCTAATATTCAATTCATTTTTGAACGTTGTAAAACAGATTGCAATTCGGGCCCTTTTCTGAAGCACCATTCAAAACCTACTTGACAGAATGAGCCGTAATTTTGGATTATTTGATTTGATACATTTTTAATATTTTAACCATCCATTTCTGTTAAAGCATAAATTAATTAAAACCCTTATTAAAAAAAGAAAAAGGAAAAAAGAAATCGATTTTTTAAATTTTGAAATATGATAAACCTAAATTACAGCTCATTCTGTCAAATATTTTTTGAGTTATGCATTAAAAAAAGTACTCTCATCGCAACCTATTTTGCAACAATTAAAAATGAAGTTAACATTACAAGTTCCAAATTTTAAACCTGCATAGTTCCTAAATTACTTGTCCAAATGACTTCCAGTTTGGTATCCGAAGGAACAATTTACCAAAGAATACAAATATAATGTTAAAACTAGGTATTAAAATTAAATTAAATTTTCAATACTGGTTAGGTTTGTTGCATTTTCTATATCTAGACGACTCCTAAGCAAAATTTAAGTATAGCATTCATTAGTAGACGTTATAACTAAACGATTGATACCAGTCACATTTTTATACTATTATTTTCGCCAGAGTTAGTTGGGGTGTATCTTCTCCCTCTGTCTCTTTTTCTGCACGGTCTAAGAAAGAAACATTTATTTTTGGGGATGAGACTTTAATTATCTCTCTATCTATCTATATTAAACATATCTGTGCGTAACGCATACGTCATTTTGCGAATGGCAAAACTTTGAAATTTGAAATAACATTTTGGTTTTGCAATTTTCTCTACTGCAAATTTTTAAACTTCTAAACATCGCGCATTTTAAATTTTCACACCTTCGTATAAGGAAAAAAAAAAGCTCTTTTAAATGCAATTTGTTTGAAAGCTCTATCTCAATTTATTTTTGAGATATTGATTTTTTTGTAATTTTTAATACCATTTTTCTTATTGTGGCAACAAAAGAACCTCATTTCTAGTGAAATTCATTGAAAGTAAACGGAAAATAGGAGATACTGTATCTTTTTGTTGCCATTTTCTCATAAAACCTGAAAAAAAAGTTGAAATTAAAATATGGGCTATGTCAAGAATATTATCTGTTATTCCGTGATAATGACGTCATATGCACACTTTTCTATAGACGAAGTTTAAGACATGGATTGTAAAAGTGGATTGCTTTAACGGATTCAAATGACATCACTTTATAAAAAAGCGTGTATTTTAATTCTTAAATCTGAATTATGTTTTGTAGAAGTGCGTCATTTTCACAGCCCAGCTGCTTTGAAATTCTTCACAGGTGAAAATGCTTCACTTTTAAAAATAATGTAATCGAAATCACACACTGATAAAACGCAATGTTTTACAAAAATTTAAAGTGTCTTTATAAAGGAGGGGTGACATGCAAATAATAGTGATTTATATTACAGAAATTGATGATTCTCGCCTGGATGGGTTTGCTTCGGCGAGTTAGACAAGCAAACAAATAATTCGTGGTTGAAAATAATATCATGTTCCTGAAGTTTTTGTCGAAAATTCTCTCGAATAATAAAATTTTAATGCTATTCTTTGGTACATTCTACTATAATTTTATCAAAATAACATAATTGGCTTAATTTAATTTTTCCTAAATTTATATAATCTATATATTTAAAACACAAGTGTGTTTTTCAGTCCTCTGCCCTGATCTTTCTGATAACCAATTTTAATAATATTTTTTTTAACTGAAAGCTCTTTCTTTGTAGATGTGATCACACTATCTGTTTTTTTTTTTTTTTTTTTTTTTTTTTTAATATCCCAATTTTTATATTTTAATTTTAAAAGCATTTTATGAAATTTCTTCAAAATTATGAAAATTAGATAGCTTTCATTATCGCAGACAAGAGAGAAATAATGAGGTATTTTTAACTTTATTCATGCTATTTTCTGATAAAAATTCAAAATTGTTGATAAAAATTGTTGTATAGGGTTTAGTGGCGCAAAATCCCATTAAGAGCAGAATATTATATTAGGGTCATAATAACGGAAAATGACATACTGCTTTTGAAAACACGCTTTTTTCCTCATAAATTTTCTATACTGTTTGTTCTCCTGCATCTGTACTGATACTAAGTTTCAGACAGTTGTCGAAATGCTTATTTAAGTGAAAATGAAGTCATATTTAAAAGAATCGATCATTTTCTTAGATAAAACTAAACTTTTTAACACAAGTGCATTTAAAAAACATAAATTACGGAAGTTTTTACTCTCCGGAATTGAGATTAGAATCTAAAGTAAAGAGTGTGTCTGTTTACATAAAAGATGTTGCTGACAATCGTGACTTCAAGTTTTGAGTTAAAATGATTTTTAAATGATCAAACACAATACAATTTTTTTTTTAATGATGAATATGGATATAAGACGGGCGTACGCAAATTTTGAGAAGGTGAAAATTGCTGTTTTCATTCCGGAAATCCAAGCATAAGAACCTCAATTGATAACCACATCCAAATAACTGATCTTTATTATATTTTACTGATTGAGTATCTATATTATAAAGAACAAACGTATCTGTGCGTAACGCTGACGTCATTTTGCGAATGGCAACACTTCACGATCAAATTTCGGTCTTGAAATTTTCGCTACTGCAATTTTTTAATCTTCTGACCATCGTACATTTTCAACTTTCGTCGCATAGGGAAAAAATTTACTTTCAAATGCAATTTGTTTAAAAACTGTATTCATTGACTGATATATTATATTTTCTAAAACAATTTTTAAGCATGATTTTTTTTAAGTTTATGTTATCACGTGCCGGTTTCAATTCATAATAATAATAAACATCTTGCACATAAAGCAACAAACATTTTTCAGCATTTGTTTCTGACTATTTTAGCATAACGAAAATAACATTTCCTTTATAAAAAAAAATAAAAGAATAATATAAAAAGAACCACTAATCTAACATATTTGTGAAAGACAAATTAACGAAATTAATACTTCTTTTATAAACAAATAAAAGAATAATATTGAAAAAACACAAATCTAACATATTTGTAATCGTACAATTTAAATTTTTAGATCACCAAATAGGATTTTTTTTCAAGTGGAATTTGTTTGCAAAGTTCATCTCAGTTTACTGATTGTCTATGGTTTTAAAAATAATTTAAAAGCATGAAATATTTTTTAATTTATCTATATCGTGCGGAGCTCGATTACGAAAGATTAATCCGTTTGCCCTTAAAACAAAATAAAGAGTCATCATTTTCTTACGGCTAATATCCATTAAAAAAAAAAAAACTTCCCTATGAATAAATAAATAAAATAATATAAATAAAACACAAATTTACCAGACATGTATAAGCTCTGAAATTATCAGAATATAAAAAGATGCCATAAGTAGCAAATAACTGTTAGCATGCGGCTAATAAGAAAATATCGCTTTTGATAAATTTTAAAAATTTATTTGATTCTATAATTCGTATTTTCCATATGAAAAATGCTTTTTTAATGTAAGTGGTCAATCTAAAAAATTTATTGCATATAAAAAAAAATATTAGTTTTCAATTTAAAAAAATGTTACCCGGGAAGCCCGGGTACGATCCCCTAGTATATTTAAAAGACAAGGCTGTTTTTTTAGTAATCTGATCTGAAATTTCTACTGAACCGATTTTGATATTTTTTTTAAGGAACTACGGGGCTCGGCTCCCTACGAGCTACGCTCGCCAACCCCGTTCAGACACCGCAGTCTCTAAAAGCACGCTAATCTGAATGGCTTTAAAAAGATTTTGAACGATTGAATTATAATTTAAAAAACAGTGGCGATCTCCCTATAAATTGGTTTCTATTCATTTTTCTTCGATCGGAGAATTTTAAGGAAAAATCAGCTGCTGTTAAAAGATACAATGGCTGTTTTCGCCTTTGATTAAATAAAATCAGTTAAACATTTCAAAATAAGCTAATATAATAAGCAAATCTGCATCAAAATGCAAATATATTTTACAAATACCAATGCCTTCTTTTAACGGAAACGACATAGAAGGTTAACGAATCTTAACTAAACCATTTAAGCAATTTCTTTATTTTCTGCTTCACAGATTTTTCTCTTTCAAATCATATTTTTTGTTGATGACACTTCATTTTCAGCTTGTAATCTTTTTTATTTTTATTACATTACTAAATAATCGCTCGAAAGCATTCTAAACGCGTTCAATAAAATTAATATTAATCTTATTAATATAATCTCAAAATATCAAATTAATGTCTCGCGCAATTTTTAAATTTAAACTGTTTTGAAATATTACTTTTTGTTCATTTTACGTAATAAGTGTAATTTGACGTAAATGTGACGTAATTTCTCCTATTTAAGACTTCTAACTCATGTTAATGAATTTATTATTTTACAATATCCTTATAAAATTCACGTGTAAATATAGTTTTTATGAAGTAATTTTCAATAAGTTCCTGCTTTTCACACGTATTTATTTAATTCTAATTTGAAAGGTTTTTTTCTGTTAATAATAGTCACGTGTAAATAAATTTTTTATTTTAAGCAAACATTATTATTCGCGCTGTCTATACAGTTGGCAGCAGTTTAAATTAATACCATTTCCTAACATCTCTGTATTCTAAAAAAAAAAGTAACTACCGCTGTCACCGCCGCCGCCGGTTTTGAATTTTTTGTGACCCGAGGTCTTTCTTCGTTAATATTAAGAAAAATAATGCATACAAAAATATGAAAATCGGTAGTATTATACAGAAATGGTTGATAAACACGCTGATGCAGTCAGTTTTCAAATCGAAGAATTATTTTAAGAGATATTAAATGCTAAAGTTGGACAAAATCGTTCCACTAAAAAAGTTTTATAGGAGCAAAAACTATTCATGGGAATTTAATCATTTTTAGATCATTTTATACGTTTGAAGTTCGCGGTGTGCAGACTGTATTTCTTTATTTTAATTTGACTCATTTTTTGAGATTTTATTTCTATTTTAAATTCAAATTTTCAGCATTTTTAGAGATATTTTTTACCTATTTTAGAAAGTTATATTAATTTAAACTGTTGCCAACTGTATAAACAGCGCAAACAATAATGTTTGCTTCAAAACAATATATATTTATACGTGTAAATAAATTAAAAATTTATTTACACGTGACTATTATAAACAGAAAAAAACATTTGGAATTAGAATTAAATAATTATGTACAAAAAGCAGGAACTCATTAAAAATTACGTCATAAAAACTATATTTACACGTGAATTTTAAGAGAGAAAGGAAATTGTAAAATAATAAATTCATTAACATGCGTTAGAAGTCTTAAATAGGAGAAATTACGTCATATTTACATCACATTACAGTTATGACATAAAATGAACACAAAATAATATTGCAAAACAGTTTAAATTTAGAAATTGCGCTAGACGTTTATTTGATATTTTGAGAGGATGCTTTTCAACTATTCTTGTTAGGAAAGCGCAAATAATATTTCATTTCTAACAAAAGTATTTTCACGTTAATATTAAAAAGAGAAAGAATAGTTTGGTCAAAATTACGTCAGATTAAAAACGATTAATTTAAAATGTCTTATTTAAAATATCTTTCTTTTCGCTGATTAATTTAAAATGTCTTATTTAAAAGATATTTCTTTTCGCTTTGTTAAAAAATACCGGGAGACAAAGACTCTGTTTACTTAATTCCTTTTATATTAGCTTGTTTTGAAATGTTTAACTCATTTTACTTAATCAAAGACGAAAATAGCGATTGTATCTTTGGTACTACTTAGTTATCCCGTCGACCAAAAATCTATCGTTCGCCAAACTATAAGATTAAATGCCAATAATGTTAGATCGTAAATGTCACATTAACTTGACTTTAAGCAAGTTACACGCGTCTACGTCATCAAGTTATTTTTATTTCGACATTTTATTTGTATTTTTATTAATGTTGCACTAATTTATTTGTTCTTTCGTTATTTAAAATAAAAATTAAGTCAATTTGTATAATTTGGCGAGTGGTTTGGGGATTTATATAATTTGGCGAAATTGGTCGATGGGATAATCAAGTAGCACGATTTTTGGAGGCGGCGGATTTGGCCTTAAAATTCCCCAATCAAAGAGAAATTAATAGAAATCCGTTTAAAGGGAGATCTCCACTGTTTTTTAAATTATAATTCAATCTTCCGAAATCTTTTTAATGCCGATCAAATTAGCGTACTTTTAGAGTCTGCGGTGTCTGAACGGGGATTGACGAGCGTAGCTCGTAGGGGGCAGAACCCCCTAGTAAGTAAAAAATATCTCTCGAAATGCTGAAAATTTGAATTTAAAATAGAAATAAAAGCTCAAAAAATGAGTCAAATTATAAAAGTGAATGCAGTCTGTACACCGGGAAATTCTAACGTATAAAGTGATCTAAAAATGAATTAATTCCCATGTATAGTTTTTGCTACTATAAAACTTTTTTAATGGAACGATTTTGTCCAACTTTAGCATTAAATATCTCTTAAAATAATTCTTCGATTTGAAAACTGCCTGTATCAGCGTGTTTATCAAACATTTCTCTATAATACTGCCGATTTTCATATTTTTGTATGCAGTATTTTTCTTAATATTAACGGAGAAAAACCTCCGGTCACAAAAAATTCAAAACCGGCGGCGGCGGTGACAGCGAAAGTTACTTTTTTTTAGAATAGAGATAATCTCTTTATTTGTAGATGTGCCAGCTCTTGCTATTTTTTTAAATAATCCCACTTTTATATTTTAATTTTAACTTTAACAGTCATTTATGAAATTTCTTCATATTGGTGGAAATTGGGTTACTTCCATTGTTAAAGAGAGAAGCGAAACAATGGGAATTACCATATCATTACGGATGCCATTTTCGTATCTCTCTATTCTAAAAAAAAGTAACCGCCGCCGGTTTTGAACTTTTGAGACCGATGGTCTTTCTTCGATGATATTAAGAAAACTACTTCATACAAAATATGAAAATCGTTGGTATTATAGAGAAATGTTTGATAAGCACGCTTATGCAGACAGTTTTCAAATCGAATAATTATTTTAAGAGATGTTTAATGTTAAAGTTGGTCAAAATCGTTCCAGTAAAGAAGTTTTATAGGAGCAAAAACTATACATAGGAATGTAATAATTTTAGATCATTTTATACATTAGAAGTTCTCGGTGTGCAGACTGCATTTATTTTTTTTTAATTTGTCTCATTTTTTGTGGATTTATTTCCATTTTAAATTCAAATTTTCTGCATTTCGAGAGATATTTTTTACAACTTTTAGAAAAGCGAATTATTTTAAATTGTTGTCAATTTTTAAAACAGTGCAAAGAATAATATTTCCTTCAAATAAAAAATTTATTTACACGTGACTATTATAAACAGAAAAAAACTTTCAAATAAGAATTAAATGATTACGTATTAAAAGCAGGAAAATATAAATAACTATGTCATAAAAACTATATTTACACGTGAATTTTAAAAGAGAAAGAAAATTTTAAATAATAAATTCATTAATATGAGTTAAAAGTCATAAACGGACAAAATTACGGCATATTTAAAATTTCGAAACCATAATGTTGCCAAACAGTTTAAATTTACAAATATATTTGCGCGAGACATTTATTATTTAATAAATGAGATGATATTTTAAACTATTGTTAAGAATTCAAAGACAGCGCAATTAATATTTTCTTTCTAACAACAAAAGTATTTCCACGTAAATATTAAAAAGAGAAGTAAACTTTCGTGAAAATTATGTTAGATTTAAAACAATACATTTAAAATGTCTTATTTAAAAGAACTTTCTTATAGCGTTGTTAAAAAAAACCGGGAGACAAAGACTCTGTTTACTTAATTCATTTTATATTAGCCTATTTTCACATGTTTCACTGATCTGATTTAATCAAAGACGAAAACAACCCGTTAACACGGAGATCGCCACTCTTTTTAGGTGCGTTCGTAATGATATAAATACGTAGCACCTATAGTCGTCGTTCAGTCCGTCTGTCTGTCCGTCCGTCTGTCCGTCCGTCTGTCCGTCCGTCTGTCCGTCTGTCCGCATATAACAGAGCAAAAACTGCCCGACCGAATGGTCTGAAATTTTAACTATATAACTGTTGCAAAATTTTGTCGAGCCATTTGAAACTTTATGAAAATCGGATGTATAGTTTAATTACAGGGACAGTCAAAAGTTTTCCGTTACATTACGGCCAATGGGAAAAAATTATTGCAAGTGCATTTTAATGATGTTACAGCCTTCCGAATGGTCTGAAATTTTAAATATATAATTGTTGCAAAATTTTGTCGTGCTATTTGAAATTTTATGAAAATCGGATGTATAGTTTAATTACAGGGTAAGTCAAAAGTTTTCCGTTACATTACGGCCAATGGGAAAAAATTATTGCAAGTGCATTTTAATGATGTTACAGCCTTCCGAATGGTCTGAAATTTTAAATATATAATTGTTGCAAAATTTTGTCGAGCCATTTGAAATTTTATGAAAATCGGATGTATAGTTTAATTACAGGGACAGTCAAAATTTTCCCGTTACATTACGGGGAATGGGGAAAAAATATTGCAAGTGCATTTTAATGATGTTACAGACTTGTGCACTTATGAAGTTAAAAAATATATACATTCAGTGCAATATGTGGTGCAAAAAATAATTATAAAACTGGTTATAGTACGAACGCACCTCATTTGCCACGTTTGACGAGCAATTTCCAACTTGTTTTAATTAACACTTTCCAATAAAGTTGATTAGCACTTTATGATTTCGGTTTGTCTGTCCGTCTGACAGCGCTCTAACTCTCGTAAATATACTCGGATTGCCCTGAAATTTTGGGATGTTATTTACGTTTACCATAGCACGATCCCTATTTCTAATTAAGTTTGTAGCATGTTTAGTTCATTTACAGGGGCAGTCAAAAGTATTCCGTTACATTACGGCCAATGGGAAAAAATCGTTTCAAATGATTTTTAATGATGTTACACGCGTCCAAACATAACAAAATTGATATGCATTTATGAAAGGCACTAAAATATGCATTCTGTAGATTATGCGTTGCAAATAACAGTTATTATTCATTTACAGCACCACAGAAAAGAATTCCGTTACATAATGATATAGGGGGGAGGGGGGTAGTTGTTTGCGGCGTATTTTAATTATGTTAAACTATTTCATATATAATGAAATTGATATACGTCGCTGAGGTTTACTATAAGTTATTTCGTATATAATACGAAGTGCATGGCATTTACAGGGACACACAAAAATTTCTGATACTATATTATATCAGAAGTACTGTACATTAGCGGCGATTGCTGGAATTGCATTTTAAATTATGATATGCGCTTTTATGTTTCACTATATTATGCATGCTATATGGTGTGTATAAGTGCTATAATTCATATACAGGGCTACACAAAAGAATTCGCAAGGGTTACTGGGTATGAGCGCAAAATGCTTAAAGGTGGTTTTTAAACGGGTTATGCATTTTTACTCTGAACTGCATTTAGTTTATGAAGAAATGTTTGTAGAATATAGATAAAATGATATGCATGGTCATGCAAAGAATTGGATACATGGATGATAATTTCTGAAAATGTGATTTCAGTAGTTTGAAGAGTGTTTTAGTTTGAATAAAATTTTAGCTAAATAGTGGCGTGTAATAAAGGTACTAGGCAAACTACAGGGCTGTACAAAAGTATTCAAATATTTTCCCATCTATTAGTACAAATTGCTGAAAGAGAAATTTCAACCTATTATGCGTTTCCTTGCTAAACTAAATTTTCCCATTATGTAGTATATATACCAACATACAGGTGAAAAACGAGGCTTTCAAAGGAAATGGAATAAATATTTGACTATGGACGGTAACTGCTGAAATCAGTTTTTTGGATGTTTACTTAGTTATCATATTTACCTTATTTCCATAAGTAACGAAGTTTTGTTAAAGCTTTCAGGGAGTGTTGGAAAGTGTTTCATAATATATGCCGTACGCATGATTTTTCTTTCTTGTTATAATTCATTCTTCAGAAAAAAAAAATTAAAGCCGATCAAATTAGCGTGCTTTTAGAGTTTGCAGTGTCTGAATGTGGATTCGCTAGCATAGCTCATAGGGGGCAGAGCCCCCTAGTTACAATAAAAAATAACTTTTTTTTTTAAACTTTTGAACAGAAAAGGACGCCACGATTTAAAATAACGCATTTTTGCTCATAAAACTGTTACAATTCAATATTTATTTTTCATTACGCTGATACTGAGATTGAGACGCTCATCTCAGATGGCTTCAGTGGATGAAAATGAAATCATAGTAAAAATGAAATGGGTATGTTCTTTGATAAAACTGAATATTTTACTACGAAAGTGCCTAAAAGTAAATTTCTGGATTTCGCCGGCACTCAGATTAGAACTTCAAGTAAAGAGCGCGAATGTTTATATGAAAAATTGTAACTGTCACACGTGTCAAGTTTGAGAACGTATTTATTAATAATCTATTGCAAGTTAAAATATTTTTTAAATAGTGAATATGAATATAAAAAGTAAGCATGTAAATTTTGAGATATTGAAAAATATGTTATTGTTAGATTTCGGTAAAAATCAAAATTCTAATTTTGTCATAGTGGCGCAATTAGCATTGATTTTTCATTACGTAATGGTAAAGGTTAATAACTTCAGTTAATAACTTCATAATTTCATTATCTTAATTGCATGTTGCTGATTACGTATAGGATTAAAGTTTAATTTTTCAATAATTTGAAAAGTCGAAATTAAACTTTAGTTAAAAATAATGTTTGTTTTAAGAGTTAGGCTTGTCAATATAATATCGATTAATGATGTAATTATCTTTGCTATTTTTTTATAAATTTAGTCAGTCAGTTGTTTAAACATTCTCATTCGCCGAATTCGACGGGTTTCGAGTCGTAGCATTTACAAATATTTTTTAAAGTTATAAAAGATTATTTCCTTTTCAGAATTTCATTATTTGGAAAATATGTTTTTTCTCTTAAAGTTAAATTTAAGAAACATAATTTATATTTATTTTCAATGGGCTTTAAAATTTCTGTAAAAGATTTTAAATATACTATTAGTATTGAAAGTGTACGGACTTCACTAATATTTAGCTAAGATAATCTTGATAATTTAGATCTGTATTTCCTAATTTAAGGATTGAATAAACTTAGATGCCTATGCTTAAAAATAAAGCACCCGGGGAAGGGAATGTTAGCATTTCAAATAATTGCATGCTAAAAATCAATTATTAAATTACCACATTACGTGTTTTTTACGCTGCAATCTGATCGTATTGTAGACTGATTTGACAATACTCTAAATTTACATTTTTGTTGACAAAATATTTGCAAATCTGATTAGTTTGCCCGTCCAATAAATCTAACTCTACTGAATGGATATCATGTAATAATTGAAAATTACTATTATCAGAGAGTCTCACAATAAAACTAATTATATTTTATAAATCAAACTTTGGATATTAAATATATTATATTAAATATATTACTTCAGGTAATATTTGACGTAACCAGTGGCATGTCGCTACAGCTTTAGAAATTTGCTCTCTTTCTAAGCATGTTCTTTGGTTTCTATAGAATTTGGGGTCTACAGAAATAAATAATTTCCCTTGATAGGCTAGAGAATCAAAAGATAGCCCTCCTTCTTAACAAAATCCATTAAAAATTAACATTAGTCGGGAAAAACGATTAACAGATTGTCAAAATTTGTTTTCGCCGTGTTGATGCTCTTACTGCTGAAAAATTAGTTTTAGAGGCACTGCAGACAAGCGTTTCACCCGCGGAAGAAATATAATCAACGGACAAAGACTGAGGGAATTTACTTTGCAATTTACATCTAGGAAGACTCCTAATATCCCGCTCACACTATGATAGTTAAGTCACTTGAAATTTTGTTTTAAGTGGGTGACTCGGAATGAAAATTTTCGACTTAAGTAAGTTTCTGAAACTTCCTTAACTTTGGGATTCTCGATTAACTATGAGCTGAGTGGAACTCTGCATCCTGAGCCATTTTTCTCTGTTAAAATTGCTCTTAAATTTCGAGTTAAGCCCTACAAGTAACTAATTAGTTTATCGAATGATCCATTCAATCGTTTTTTTATTTAACGCACCGCAAAGAATGAAAAGAATAATAAACTTAGTCAAAAGCTGTAGTTAAAAATATAACGTTCCATACGCATGCCCAGAGCTAAGTTAAGTCTCAAATGTTTGGTAATGTGAACGGGTTAAGTCTAATTATCGGTTGTTCGATTCAAAAAAGTTAAGCTAAGTGTTTTAATACAAAACCACTGTTACTATAGTGTGAATAGTATATAAGGCTGTGACAGGATAAACATCATAGCAACTTTCTTAAGAATTTGATCGTTCCAATTAACCAAATTTTAAGTCCTATTTTTCTTTTTAAATTTCATTTTTTTTCTTTTTATGCTGAATTTGAATGGTAATTACGGCTAGGAAAGAGCGAAAATTTTCCAGTTATACATATGGGATATCAGTCAACACATTAAAATAAATTATTTTGCCGGCTTTTTTCCATACTTTCAAACATATTTAAAAGTGATTATGACTTCGGTTACGAAACTGATATGCACTGTTTAGGGGGGTCTTTAAACCCCTAACAAACGTGACACCCCCATCCCCCACTCGAGAGTATTTTAGTGGCCCGCCATGTCTTTTCGTGCATTAAGAAACAAAAGTTTTCCGCGACATCGAAAAAGACTTTGGAAACGTTTTATGGGATCAGTTACATACTTTAAGAGCACATGGAACATAAAATGGTTCAGATTTTCGAGTTTTTATTTATCGGCCTAAAAAATAGAACTAAAAGATTATGGTGCTAAATGATTATGAACCTAAAAGATTATGGTGCTGGAAGGTTTTTTAATAATATATTTTAAGCACTGTGGGTGTGTATATAGTTTTTTGCTTTTTTTTCTCGAAATGTGTTTTTTTTTTAATACTTTGGTACATTTTTCTAAAATTCTACTGTAATTAAACAATTGAAACTTTCCAAAATTGAGTAACTAACTTGTTTCTTTAAAAATTTCTAACATTATAAGTCTGCGTGAAAAAAAAAATTAAATAATCAATAATTTGTTCTAATTATTTTTACGATTTTCAAAGTATTTTAGTAAAATATTTTAATTTTATTTCTTTTAATCTGAGATGAAAATTGCTTCTTATTATTCTCAAGTAGTATGTTTTCTGACACTAAAACAAATTTTAAGGTGATATATTCAACAGTTTTTTAGAAAAGTCTACCGAATGGACATATTGTTGAAAAAAATTCATAGAGATATGTAAAAAGTTAATTAGTTCTTGAAAACTAATTTATGCATGAAATAAATCTCTTTTTATTTATATATGGCATATAATATGTATATTTACTGTAAAAAAAAAAAAAATTCATTTCTATCTCTATTTTTAAAGTTAAATACATGATGTTAAATATTTCTCAAAAACTGCTTCATTTTACTTGTCGAGATGTTCTATACGCCCTTAAATAAAAAATGACCAATAAAATAGAAAAAAAAGTCACTTGGTATGTGCAATTTTGTTCCGTATTAACACAAATACTGGCAAAGTGAATTTTGCCGTCAAAAACTGGAACTTTGCGAGACTGGCAGTACAACTTTATGCTTATAGCTCCGGATGGCATGTATGCTTTCTCATGTGTCAATATATTAGAGTAAATACGAGTACAATGCTGCTAACATCTTTTGCTCTTTTGATTGTTACGGGAAGGATAATATTTATAATTGCTTATACATGCCACTGCTGCTTTTACTACTATTATTAGAAACTATTACTAAAAGAAATAGCTCTATGTATTTTCTGGTGATAAAATTTTAATATTATGTGCATATGTAAATAAATAAAATTTTTCGCGAATCAAGAAGAAAATGAGAATTCTGCTATTCCGCATTACAATTCGTCGTCGGTCTTGTAACTTATGCGAGTACACATTTCCGGCCTACGTTATTTAATTCTTCTGGGTTGCCCGCGAGACTAATAAGAATTCATTGATATGGCATTCAATCCTGAAAGTTTGAAGTCCCATACACTACATGGTGTTTCCTATAAAACAAAAAGTGTGCGTAATATATAATTTTCATTTACAAAAATACAAAAAAGGGAAAAAAAAACTCTATTGCATTACTGTCAGTAGGTAGCAATTGTTTAAAGTACGCTTTATGAAGCAAAACAGCACCGAAAACTGGCGATATGAAGCAATTAAAATTATAAAACTTTGTAAAAAATCATCATAAAATAAAAACAATACATAGGACGCGTTTCAAGCTAAAAATATAACAGCTCGTTATCAGCTACAGTAAACACGTGTCCGTAAGCGGAAAAGGTCAAAAATGAACTGAAAGGTATAGAATGTTGCAAAGAATGCTTTCTTTGCAACATTCTCTACCTTTCAGTTCATTTTTGACCTTGTCCGCTTACGGACACTTGTTTACTGTAGCTGATGACGAGCTGTTCTATTTTTAGCTCGAAACGCGTCCTATGTATTATTTTTATTTTATGGTGATTTTTTACAAAGTTTTATTATTTTAATTACGCTTTATGAAATTCGTATGTGCTGTTATTGAGATGCGCGGTAACTTTAACCGTATAGCTCCTGTAACATATGGTGCCCACTTATGGGGACACTCAAAATAATTCGGGTACATAATGACCTATGTATGATGATTGTTTATGATATGTTTTAACGATTTTACCCTAATTCCAACATTACGAAATTTATATGCATTATTGATATGCCATACAACATGCTTCCTATTAAAAATGATGTAGCCTTTATTGCTCATTAACACGGACACACAAAAAAGTCGATTACATTACTATGTGTAGGCAATAGTCGTTTGAAAATCCTTTTATGAAATTGATATATACTATTGAAGTGCACGATAATATTTTCCGTATAGAAAATAGCTCATGTAACATTTAGTGTTATTTAACAGGGCTGTCCAAAAGAATTCAGATACTTTATCATATATGAGCCAGAATTTTAATCAGTGAGTTTTTATTTTTGTAACGCTTTTTCAAATTGACTAAATTTTAGTACATTAGATGGTATATATAAATTCTAAAAATCACGTAGAGGGCTGACCAAAAGAATTCGAAGTATCTTCTATCAACTGAAATTGCTGAAAGTATGTTTTCAATTGTGTTACGTGTTTTTAGGTTATATAAATTTTATTATATTATGTATTATTCTAGGAATTTTTCTTTTACATGTGCTATAAGACCTTTCTTCGTGTCAAACTTCAAGGTCAACTGGATGCACCGTGTAGGTTTCACTCTCAGAACCTATAGGATACTTCCAGTCAGCCTACAACCTTGGAATTTTAAGAAGAGTGGTCTTATAGCACATATAAAGAAAAAAATACGGAAATTACTAATTTATAATTTTTTGTTGTTGTTTTTTATATGATGAGTATTCCCGATTATTAATTTGTAACGTAATAAACTGACATAGATTTATAAATTAATGATTTTCGGAATTTTTCATTTATATCTGCTATAAAACCTTCCTTCGTGTCCAATTTGAAGGTTCTAGAGCAACCGGAAGTATCCTATAGCAAATCTATTTAGTACTTTCGTTTGAACTAGTACTTTGAAATTTGGCACGGAAGAAGGTCTTATATCACATGCAAATGAAAAATTCGAATATCCTTAATTTGTAATTTTATGTCGATTTATTCGCGATTTTAGATTTCAACTTAGCACTGTACTCCGAATGCTTGTTCAATTGAGCAGGCGTAAGCTACCTAAAATCAGCGCTTATATTTTTGACTCGTATGACCCGTATCTACGTGTATTTATATATTTTTCTCTTTTTTTTATAACATTGCTAAATTTGAAAAATCAATAACACTTAATCAAATTCGTCATTCAAACAAAAAGCATGTTCTCTTGAGCTTGCTAGAGTATTTTCAGAAGATATGAAAACGTCTTCAAAACTTCTATTTGCTTGTCTATGTCTGTCCACTCGTTCTTTTGTTTCTATCTTTTAAAATATAGACACGGTAAAGGGATTACCTGTTATAAGTTCGATCCCCTGCCACTCAGGAGTGAGGGGTGCAAAACCATATCTCAGAGTCTATCTTGTTCTTAAATATGAAAATGTATGATAAATTTCAGTACATTGGCAAGAGTAAGAGGGATTTTCTTTTCATGTTTCAACCCCCTTTCAGAAGTTGCAAAACTATATCTCAGGATCTAGTATATACAGTCGAACCTCGTTATCGCGACACTCTAAGGACCAGAACAAAGTGTCGTCATAAGCGGGGTGTTGCGGTAACCGGAGTTGGAGAAAAATGTTTATGAAAAGCTGTATTTTTTATTAATTTAAGACAATTTGAAATTCATAACTGTTCTTGCAGTTTTAAGCAATAAAACATTATTATTAAACAAAATAAACACAAAAACAAAATTGAAAAGAATAAAAATCAGATTTATGATGGCTTGATTTTTTTATTGTTACATGAAATATTGATGAACTAAGGTTTGCTTATCCCTATATGTGCTTCCGACAATTCTTTTTTCAATATTATACAAAGAATTGTAATCAATATTCGTTTTTTCCGAAATGGATGTTAGATAATTTCTGATCGTTTCAGTGCAATTCAATGCTTCGGTTTTAGTCGGATGAAAAACGCTGTGTAACCTCAAGAAAGCGCCGCCTGACCAGAACAAAAAGACCTCATGCAGACGGATACGTCTATCTGGAGCGTGGACGTTCATAGTGTTTGGGTTTATTTATTCAGATAAAGGATTGAAGTAAAATTTCTCATTTATCTCAATGTTTGTTTTAGACACTTTTGTGAAAAGTTTGGCTAAGACGTTTCTTACCGTTAATTTACGTGCTTGTAATATGGATTATGAAAAATGGACAATTTTCTAAATCGTCGGGATATCCGGAGTTTAAAATTATACAGCGACGTAAAATCCGGAGTTTATTTACATTAAAATCATATACAGAAAATCGGGACTTTGAAAACTGACGTGATAAGCGGAGTGACGTGAAAACGGGTGTCGGGATAACGAGGTCCGACTGTACTTATAGAAAAATTTTGTGTGATGGTGAATTTTAAAACACGGACATAAATAAATAAAAATTCTTCACCGTGCTCCCATTGGTAAAGCACATTCCGAGATCTACCAGATCCTTTAAGATAAAAATTTGTAACAACAAAAAGAGAATTTGTTTTTATTATAAAACAAGAAATATCTTTAGCGTTACATCTCCTCCAAGCCAACTGCCATCTTGTTATTGCGCATAGTCTTATTTCTCCTCCGCTTCAATTACCATCCTGTTATTGGACATTTAAAGCATATTTTCTGGAGTTTCTTAAAATAAAAATCAATGCTATATGATGCATATACTGTTGCGGTTTATATAAACTTAAGTTAAATTAGCTTTAATATTGCTTGTAATAATATTTATATACAAATACTTTTCAAAATATTATTTTATTTATTCTGTAGACTTTATTTTAAATATCACGATGTATCGTGATATCGCAATGTTAAGCTGGCGATATTTTACGATATTTAAATTGTGATATAGCCTAGCTCCCACATAATATAAAAAATCCAAATTTAGAGAAGACACTGGGAGTTATTTTGATTATGTCGGAAAATATTTTAACGATCTGTAGGAATATCGAAAAAAACAGGGGTGGGTAATTCGTTAAAGCTGTAGTATAACTTTCCGAAAATTCAACAAAAGCTTATGATTACAAAAAAAAAAAAAATGCCTAATGGTCACAAACAAGAAATAACAAAAATTTATTTAAAGATGTTTTATGAAGCGAGGGGTTCCTTCAAAAGGAAAAATTTATTTAAAAGATTTTTGAAGGTTTGCGTGCTTACCGGAGAGAATAAATGAACAATAAGTGGAAGTTTTTGTTAGCAATATTCCATGCTCAATGTTAGTGGACACGCAAATAAACGTCAAGCTTCTAAGAATGGCTTTAGCTAAAGAAACTAAAAAACAGCTTTATGACCACTACTTACGATGAATCGGTGACGCACAAAAAATTTATGCAATTGTGTGGTTCCAGATCATTGCATCATCTATACTCCTATTATAAAGAGGAAAAAATTGTTTATTTGTCGGAGGTAAGCTCTGGAACTACCGAACCGATTCCAAAAGTATTGGTATCAAAATGATGGTGTTAGTCCAACTTAGAACATAGGCTATATCTTATGTCGGTGCCACTACCCCGAAGGGGTTGTAGGAGCAAAAAACGTTCTAAAAATGCGATTTTAGCGTTACTGAAGGGCCTAGAAATATGAAATTTTGAATATTAGTTACTTATAAGATATAAATGATGTCTAAGAACAGTTCTTAAACAATTTGAAATTTAAAAAGGGTGAAAATGCACAAAAAGCGTTCTAAAAAACGTTCTAAATGGTAGTTTCTACACAATCTCAGGAAATACCAAACCTATTTAAAAAATATTGGTGTCAAAATGATGGTGACAACGCTTGCTCCAAGATAGGCTATGTTTTATGTCGGTGTCACTACCCCAAAGGGGGTGCAGGAGCAAAAAACGTTCTAAAAATGCGATTTTAGCGTTACTGAAGGGCTTAGAAATATGAAATTTTGAATATTAGTTACTTATAAGATATAAATGATGTCTAAGAACAGTTCTTAGACAATTCGAAATTTAAAAGGGGTGAAAATGCACAAAAAGCGTTCTAAAAACGTTCTAAATGGCAGTTTCTACACAATCTCAGGAAATACCAAACCGATCTAAAAAATATTGGTGTCAAAATGATGGTGACAACGCTTGCTCCAAGATAGGCTATGTTTTATGTCGGTGTCACTACCCCAAAGGGGGTGCAGGAGCAAAAAACGTTCTAAAAATGCGATTTTTGCGTTACCGAAGGACCTAGAAACATGAAATTTGAAATATTAGCTACTTATTAGATATAAAGGATTTCTAAGAACAGTTCTTAAACAATTCGAAGTTTGAAAGGGGTGAAAATGCGCGAAAATCGTTCTAAAACACGTTCTAAATGGTGGTTTCTACACAATCTCAGGAAATACCAAACCGATCTAAAAAATATTGGTGCCAAAATGATGGTGACAACGCTTGCTCCAAGATAGGCTATGTTTTATGTCGGTGTCACTACCCCAAAGGGGGTGCAGGAGCAAAAAACGTTCTAAAAATGCGATTTTTGCGTTACCGAAGGACCTAGAAATATGAAATTTGAAATATTAGCTACATAGATATAAAGGATTCCTAAGAACAGTTCTTAAACAATTCGAAATTTAAAAGGGGTGAAAATGCGCGAAAAGCGTTCTAAAAAACGTTCTAATGGTGGTTTCTACATAATCTCAGGAAATACCAAACCGATCTAAAAAATAATGACGTCAAAATGATGGTGACAACTCTTGCTCCAACATAGGCGATGTTTTATGTCGGTGCCACTACCCTAAAGGGGGTGCAGGAGAAAAACTTTCTAAATTGCGGCTTTTGCGTTACGGAAGGGCCTAGAATCGTGAAATTTGGAATGATAGTTAGTTATAAGATATCAATGATCTCTAAGGACATTTCGTAAAAAAATCGAAATTTAACAGGGGGTCAAAATGCACAAAAAGCGTTTTAAAAAACTTTCTAAATTGCGATTTCTATGCAATCTCAGGAAGTACTGAACCGATTTCAAATATAATTGTGTAAAAATGATGGTGACAGATCTTGCTCCAAGATAGGCTATATTTTACATCTGTTTCCACTACCCCAGAGGAAATGCAGGAGCAAAATGCGCGAAAAGCGTTCTAAAGCGTTGTAAATGCCGATTTGTCGGCAATATCTCGGGAAGAATGAATCTGATTTCAAACGTAATGGTAGGAAATTGATGCTGACAGCCCCTGCTCTAACATAGACGCTATTTTATGTCGGTATCACTATCACCAAGACGTTGCAGGAGCAAAAAAGCGTTTTAAATTTCGATGTTTGTGATCGGTAGGGGCTAGCAACTTAAAATTAGGCAAGGTACATATTTATTAGATATAAATGATCTTTAAAAACAGTTTCGAAAAAAATTGGAAATTTAAAAAGGGGTGAAAATGCGCGAAAAGCGTCCTAAAAACGTTCTAAATTGCGATTTCTACTCAATCTAATGAAATACCAAAGCTATTTCAAAAGTAATGGTTGCAAATCAATGGTGACAGTCACTGCTATAACATAGGTTATATTTTATGTTGCTGTCACTACCATCTGAGGGTTGCAAAAGCAAAACATGTTCTAATTTGCGTTTTTTGCACAACTGAGGGGTCTAACACTTTGAAGTATGGCATGGTATTTACTTACAAGATGCAACTGCTTTCTAAGAACAGTCGAAAGAAAATTCCAAATTTAAAAAAATGAAGTGAGTGAAAAGCGTTATAAATTACAATTTTTAAGCAAACTTATAAATTACCAAACCGATTAAAAAAATAATGATGACAAATTTTGGTGATAGAACCTGCTCGAACATAAGCTATATTTTATGTCTGTTCCACTACCACCAGAGGGTTGCAGGAGCTAAAAACTTTCTACATTGCGATTTCTGTGATACTGAAAAGCCTAGAAACTTTAAATATGACATGGTAGTTACTTATAAAATATAAATGCCCTCGAAGGAACGTCGAAAATAAATTCGAATTAAAAAGGGGTGAAGCGAAGGGGAGGTGCGAAAAGCATTCTAAAAAAGTTCTAAATTACGATTCTATGCAATTTCAGGGAATATAAATCGGTTATAAAAGTAATCATTGCGAATCAATGGTAACAGTCTCTGATCCTACACAGGCTATATTTTATGCCGGTGATTCTACCACCTGGGGCTCACAGGAACAACAAACGTTCTAAAAGAGGGCTTTAAAATATTTTAAATTACATTTCTGTGGAATATTAGGAAATAACAAACCGATTTCAAAATTAATGTTGGCAAATTAATGGTGAAAGTTCCTGTTTCAACATAGCCCCTTATGTTGAGAGAGGTGGTAGGACTTGGAATTTGACATGATGGTTAATTTTAAGATGCAAGAAGATGGTTTCTAAAAAATTCAAAACTTCAAATGAATACTGAAATGAGCGTATTAATTGAGCATAAAAGTTTCAAAATATTTTCTAAATTATCATTTATTTATTTTTATTTCATTTTATTAATTTAAGTCTCATTTCTGCCTAATGCAGTGTAATAAGGATGTTTAATCAAACTGTGTTTTAAAAAGTAATTTTTGAACTATTCCTAAAAGTAATAAGTACCTTTTAATAAAATAAAATATTACCTTTTAATAAAATAAAAATTTAGTTAGTACCTTTTAATAAAAATTAGACATATAAATATCACTTGGCATATTTCAAATATTACGCGAGCAAAGCCGCGGGGTTTGCTAGTAGTTTATAAATTATCATTTATTTAGTTTTATTTCGTTTTATTAATTTAATTCTCATTTCTGCCTAATGTAGTGTAATAATGATGTTTAGTCAAACTGTGTTTTAAATAGTAATTTTTGATTTATTCCTAAAAGTAATAAGTACCTTTTAATAAAAAAACCTTCCAATAAAATAAAATATTACCTTTTAATAAAATAAAATTTAGTTAGTAGCTTTTAATAAAAATTAGACATATAAATATCATTTGACATATTTCAAATATTACGCGAGCAAAGCCGCGGGGTTTGCTAGTTAATAATAAAGATAGACGTAACTGATACATGTACTACATTTTTACAGAAATTTAATTTCGCTGTACTTCTTGAAATAAATAAGATACTGAGAAATATTCCAAAAAATCCCTTGCTGACAGTACACGAGATAGTTAAAAATCGTCACTAAAAGGATTCTTATCATTCCCACGTGATTTGAATTTTTAATTCGTAAGTTCCTAAATATTCAGGTCAGCATTTTATTGATGATTGCTCACGGATAGAGGCAAATCTAAAAACCAGGGCTGACTGGATCTTCAGGTGATCAGATAATCCGACGACATTGTGTAACCGTGTATGTGAAATAAATGTAATTAAGCAAATATATTAGCAGGAAAATATTTTAAAACGCATCCCGGAAAATAAAAATCTAGGCTTATAAAAGAAAAAAAAATATTTGAAATAGAATGATTTTAATACGAGAAAGCTAGGTGTAGAATAGTGAAATTTTGAGATGTCAAATAGCAGAAAAATTAGTTTAGGGTAGAAATGAATAAATTAAATGAGAAAAATATGGATATTATATATATATAGTACCTTTGAAATCAAAAACATTTCTACGGTATGTTGTATATTGTGTTTGGGTACGAAGAACTAAAGAATAAAAACAATATTTATTTAATCATGTAAGATATATGTAATGCAGAAAACAGCTCATTAAAATTTTGAAATTGTATGCAATCGAAACTGTTCAAAATAGTAATCCAATATTTGTTACTTTCAATAAATAAAGTGGTAGCTGAAAGCTCATTTTCAAATAATAAAAATATATTTAGATAAGTTTAAATTAAAATAATTAAGCCAAACGTAATATTTTACATTATATTCGCTTAAAAATATTTATCATAACATTATGTTGAAATAAATTGAATTACTATAAATGTCAAATATTTATTCATAGATACTTGATATTTTCTTTATGTATAAGCTTACAATAAGCAAAACTGAATCTCATAAGTTATTTTTCTCTTTCTTGCAAAAAATTTCGCGAATTTTATAATATTTAGAACGAATCTATAGCAATATGTGTGTGTTTTTTTTTTTTTTTTCACAATTATATTTAATCGAAGAATAAATATCCAGAGTGTCTATTTACTCTTTATGAAAAAAATACCTGAATATTTTATATACCTGTATGTTCCAATAATCGATATTGTAAAAGTTTTTGTCACTTTTCAATTTCGAAACCAAATTGGTTGGTTGGTTCTGAGATTAAAAGTGTTCTCAGACTGAAACTGGAACCAAAAAAAAAAGTACAAAATTATCACGTTTGACATCGAACATAGATATCTTATGTAAAAAGAATCATTTAAAAACATTGACATGGAAACGAGAAACTTTTAAGAACGCCTCCATTGGTTTAACATTAGCTTACTAATGTTATCCGGTCACTATAGTAGGCTCTTAAGATTGTGCAAATATACAATAATCAATTTTACTTCTTATTACTATTAAAACTGAACCATTGCTCCAGATACCAATTTTAGTTTGCAGAAAATTTGCAGCAGTCTTGCTTTGCAAACCTGCAAAGTTGCAGCAAAGTTCAGCATGACAAGACTGAAAGTTTATAACGAGACTGCAGCAAGAGAACGCAAACGCCGAAATCATCATACTTTGAATTTGCAGCTAACTTTTCGTGCCGTCTGAAGGTTTATGCATTGTTTTTATCACCATTAACAAATAAAGAGTCTTTTTGGTATTCGATAAGTAAAGCGTTTAAAAAAAGCGATGCCAAGCGAATAAATTTGTGTGAGGGATGCAGTCCCGAAAAGGTTAAAAATCATAGACTCGAATGGGGTTAAAAGCAAAAATAAATAAATATCAATTAAAACGATATCTTAGAGAAAAAAATCCAATAATATTGAGAAAAATTCATTTAAAAATTAAAATTTTCAATATAAATTTAAAATGGCCGAAGACGTAAACATAGCTTAGTAAATTAACATAACTTTTTAATTTGTAAGAATTTTTATATGAAATAAGTTGTAGATTATAGATATGATGTAACTTTACAAAAAATAACTACATTTGAACAGTTAAAATAATAAATGCCTTTTCTGGGTTCCTTAACTTAGCCAATCAATGAAAATAAGATTCCATAAAGGTAACAATGATGTGTGTGCCTTGCCTTTTTGAGTAGCACCCAATTTCTGCGCATGTGCTGATTGCCTATTCTCTCAACAGAGGGATCTTTTGCTTTCATCACATTCGTAAATTAAAGACAGTCTTGCATCAGTTTCGTAACAAACTGCTCATGCAAGCGGGTGATGCAGTGTGGCAAGTGGTGTGTGCGGTGCGGCAAGTGACAAGTGGGTGACTTTGCGAGAGATTCGCTGCGAATTTGCCAAGTCAAATTTGTCACAGCAAGATAATATCAGAAAAATATCAAAATTGCTGCTAATGTGCATGCTATCTGGGACAGAAGATAAATTCATTTTCAGCCTTGAAATTAATGCTTCATTAATCTCTTTAGACCTAAAGTACTCAAAAGTGGATCGCTTTCCTTTTCCGCATTAATCCCCTCATTAATTCCTTCATTCCCACCAAACTGTTTTGTTTTCTTACTTTTTACTTTCTTTTATCTTCAATAGAAGAAAGTATCGTAATAGAATTTTTTTTCTACTTCCGCTTTTCGACGGATTTACACGTTTTAGGGGTCAGAGATACCAAAAAACATGTTTATACAAAATGTTTGTCTCACCGTGTATCGCCATTGTACCATCGAAAAGTGTATGAAGTTAGGCATAGAATTGAACCAAATTTTTTGTGTATATTTTTGGCTATGGCCAGGAGGGCCCCATTGAATTTGAAAATATTCCGACGGAAGGGGACGCTGTAATAGCCATTTTTGTGCCATTTTTCTATTGAAAAGAGCATGAAGTTATGCAAAGAATTAAACCAAATTTCGTATTTACGTTTTTGGCTATGGCAAGCAGGTCCTCCTTGAATTTCGAAAGCGAAGTGATGTCTGCCGCGTGACACTAGTAGTAAATTTAGATCCATATTTTTGTACCTAAGTTAACAGTTAAAATACATATAAAAGCACAAATAATTGTACAAAAATTACTTTCAGGAGCATACATATAATATAAAGTTACTTAAAATACATTGAAAATATCTTAAAATACATTAGAAAAACCCAGAACGTTTTCAGTCATTACAAGGCCGTCATCAGTGGGGTTTAAATGTTGTATTTTCTTTGCGCTTATTCGAGAATTGTCCAGAAGGAAAACATTGTAATTTAAAGATTGTACATGCTAAAGGTTTAAAGTGTTGTAAATTAACATTCCCCTAAAGGTCAAATTCAGAAAAAGGGCTTTTTCTGTCATCTATGGTGTCATTTTGCTCGTGTAAAAGTATGTGTAATAAAAGGATGTGTACTTTTATTATTAGTTTAACTTCAGTTCTCAAAAGGTTATACGTAATTGAATCTTTTTAATATTATTGTGATGAGCTTTTCGTTTTCGGAAAATCTATTTGATATGAGCTAGTTGTGAATTCTAGAGCAACAATTTTGAAAGACAAAAGATTATTTATTCTTCCTTGGATGAAAGAAACAAGTTTAAAATTACTATTAGTTTCAATCGTATTCCAAGGAAATAACTTTTAGCTAAAACACATTAGGCTTGTACGAAATGATTAGATAACTGCTTTTCTTTTGAAATTCTTTTGCAGTTCACCTTCTTAATAAATCGTTGAGAGGAATTTCCAGCCTTGCAAGATATGTTCGTAAATCCTTGGTCGATTAAGAAATTACTTCTCCCTCTCCTAAAAAAAAAAGAAGAAGAAGAAATATGTAGAAAGAATAACTTACTTCAGTAAAAACGATTACAAATAATTGAGATAAGTCTTTTGTAATGTTTTGCAATGACTTTTTTTATGTTTTGTAATGTTGGAGTATTCAGTTTTTTATTAAGGAACGGAAATATATACACATTTAACTTTCAAAATGTGTGACTTCAGTTTTGGTTTCAACACTTTAAAAGGTCTTACAATGGACAGTCATTCTCAAAAATGTGCATCGAACTCAACATTTTACATGTGGAATCGAACACTAAGATTTGAATTATAAATCAGTTCTCATTGTAACAGGATATGTTAAACTCACAGGTCTTTTGGTTGACAAAGCTTGTACATTATTAAACCCTACAATGCACATTTTCTTTCTGCAAAAAACTATATGTGTTTTCGTTTATGTTTTACAGACTTAGACTATACGAAAAATAATTCAAAAAATAAACCATAAGACTTTTAGCAGAAAATGTAAATTTGTATTACATTCCAGTGGCAGGCTGTGCATTATGACTCCTATTTTATATCACATAGCAAACATTCATCATATCAAGTGTTTTAAAGTTTAAAGTTCTAGAAGTGTGTGATTATCTAAATATAAATAAAACGAAGTGTGACGATTTCGGTGCGAACCCATCCGTCTTACCAGTTGGCGATAAGAGGAAGTCGAGTTAGGCTTATTTCAGATATTTACCAGAAAACTTATCTACCTAAATACAAATCTCTTCCACCCCAAATCCACTTCTGTTCAGCATATTTTTCTATAAAGCATTCAAAACTAACTAAATTTCAATGATTTGCCATCTTGTAACCATTTCAGAAATCCTGTTTAATTTTGCGCTATTGTAAACAATGAGCTGTGTAGTGAATCATTCATTTTTGAGATTCACTGATAAAAATTAAAAAAAAAAACTTTCACACATTGAATATTTTAACCCCTGTAGTATTAATATTTAATTTTTGTGTTCTTTAATAGTTCATATCAAATCATCGTGTTTAATTTTGTTTATGTAAACAGACAAAAATCATAAAAAAGCCTTTTACATAATTCGCGTATAAACCAATAAAACTAGTTTTTTTTTTTTTTTTTTTTTTTTTAAATAAACTTCTAGACAACTCAATTCGATTTTTTGCGTATCAACTTCTGAAATGGAAAAGGTAGTAAACGTAGTCTGTTGTTCGTTTATTTTGGGTTTCTATGAATAATTTATTTCGGTTAAATTAATTGATTTGGTGAATCATTAATCCATTTCCCCCCGTTTTTTTTACAAATCTAATTACTTCTCAGCATCGCAAAATTTTAAAAATTAGGCCGTTGAATAGGGGGTGAGGTGTACTTTCAAATGTAATATTTTTGAAAAATGTATTTCAACTTATTGACTTTTTATGATTTTTGAACCAAACAGCTCGATTACGGAACATTAACACGTTTTCCTTATTGTCAATGAATAGTATTTAAACATTTCTATATTTCTTATAGTACAAGTCAGTAAAAGCTATTTGTATTCAGACTGATTCAATCTATATAGATGTTTCCTTTTACTAATTAAGATAGATCTGTAATTTCTTTTCTGTTTTGTCATCTTATTTATATCTGATTACAAATTTATTATTAAAACCCCAGAACCCCATGCACAGAGGTGCCAAGTCTCTGGCTTTTTGGATACCAGTATTTTAACACAGAAAATGTTGTTTTATTCAATTGGAACATTTGGGCGATTTAAAAGAACCAGATTTTCTCTAAGATAATAGTGGTGTGCAAAAAGCCGGAGACTTGGCAACACTGCATGCATTATAATCAGACACTGAACTTAACTTTCGTTCAGTAACATTTCAGATCAGTTTTTCTTTTTGTCGATGAATAAATAGTATATGAATATTTTTGAGTTAGTTGTTAACTTACAAAAGACGATTGTTTCTGCACAAACATTTAAGTGAATAACTCATCATCAAATGGCATAATTTCATCGAGTTATGTTTAGATAAACAATCAATCAATCGTAAATCATGTTAGAAATATAAACATTCCACAACTTCATCATATGTTTGTGAGATAACTGTTTGTGAATTTTCTTTTATTAATTACTACAATTTTGAAACTATAAATCATATAAAGTACTTTTCTACTTAGACATTTTCTCAGTTGCTTCTAATAACTTATTATTTATTAATATCTATCAAGATGCTTTTCTACTAAGAAATTATCTTTATTGCTATGAACTATTTGTGAAATATACATTTCTTCTAAATAATTGCTGATATTTAGGAAAGTCATATCTCATGTTTAAATATTTACTTAAAGACAGTATTTTTCATTTTCTTATTGAAATAACTTTGTTTATTAATACCAATAACACTGTGAAGGACACTTCCTAGTTTTTCAGTGCATCTACATTGGAAGAAGTAGTTTGGAGTTGAACTGTCAACAATCACGCACGCAGAAGCTTATCCTTTTTAGCTGTGATTTTCTAATTTCGCAGCCAGGTAACAAAATCCCCGGTCCCTGTAAAACCGCAAGCACTCTTTCCTGTGCACATGCATGAAATTGTAACTCATGTCATTATTCAATACAATTTTATTTTAATCTCCGCTATATTTATTGGCTGTTTTGACGCAACACATACAATTCGTCGAACATTAAATTTTGGAGGCACGCGGCGTTATCTTGGATACTTTTCAAGTTTGGAATAAGTGTACGCTCATCATATCATCTTACTGCAGTTTTTAATAAAGTTTACCCCATTCTTATGTGGAATTACAATAGCCGACGGAGCATCTCGCATCACATTTATTACAGATAAGTACATTTTATCTTATTATTATTATCGGTTTGGCTTTTGTTTTTTATGCTATTTACCTCATTATTTGAATATTGAGTACCGACTTAGAAGCCGCAAAAAAGGCTGCTGAAGAATTGGAAAAAGCAGCCATAAATTTACGTGGCAGAGCTAAATCTTCTCTAACAAGAATAAACAACTTTATTAACTCTGAGAAAACGTTTCAAAAGAACGATTTATACAATAAATTAGAAAAATTAGAGGCAGTTTACTCAGACTTTGACAAATATGATGCTCAATTACCAGCTGAAACATCTGAAATTGATGAATTTGAGAAAAAATACTATGAAACCAAAGCCAAACTGCAAACGGAACTTGAAAAAGTTACTGTAAATGTGCAAGCACAATCTCAATTGATAAATGATCAGATTCCAGTTGTTAGTTCTACTATTTCCAACAATTTTAAATTGCCTAGATTAAACATAGAACAATTTAACAGTGATTTTAAAAACTGGCTGTCATTTAAAGATTTATATTTATCATTAGTTCATAATAATAACAGCATAAGTAATATACAGAAGTTTCAGTATTTAAGAGGGTTACTAGGGGAGGAGCCAGCCTCTATAATAAAACATATTCCTATTTCTGAAAGCAGTTATTCAGAAGCGTGGGAAAAATTGCTGTCGAGATATAATAAGAAAAAACAAATTGTTTCTACTTTGGTTAAAACATTCTTGGACATTCCCCCCATTACTCAAGTGAACGCATTTAGCTTACGCTGCTGTTTATCAGATGTATCAGATGAAGTAATTAGAGTCCTTAAATCAATCGATGAAAAGGCATCTGGCCGGACTTATGGCTAATTCATATTTTATTACAAAAGGTTGATTCTAAAACAAGGGAGGAATGGGCAAAATTGACCTCAAGCGAAGGCTTTCCGTCTTTTGATCAATTTATTCAGTTTATAAATGATAGATGTTCATCTTTAGAGTTGTATAAAAGTGAAAATGAAGGTTCGCATAAACAAGAGAAACAATATAACGTCAATAGATCTTATTCCTGTGGCATTAGCAAATGTTTACTTTGTAAATTTAATCACTCACTTTACAAGTGCGTTAAATTTAAGGAATTAAGCACCAGGGATAGGAGACAGTTTGTTAAGAAAAACAAGTTATGTGCTAATTGCTTGTCTGACAAGCATTCTACCTGGCAATGCAATTCCTCTTACTCTTGTCATAATTGTAAGCTTAAACATCATACTAGTTTATGCGAAAATAAGCTGCAAAATTACGCGATATCAACTTCTCGTTCAAATGAAAAACAGAGCCACAAAAACAAACCTGATTCAGAGACCGGTTTGATTCCCGATGTGAATAAAAAGGAAATTTCTCCTTCCATAAATACAGTTCAAACATCTTTCGCACTTTTGCCCACTGCTAGTGTATATATTAATGATTGCATGGGTCAAAAGCACACTTTAAGAATCATGTGTGATAGTGGATCAGAGTCTACGTTTGTTTCTGAATCCTGCATGAAAATGTTAGGAATTAAAAGGAAAAATGCTAAGTTCCCCGTAAAAGGTCTGTCTAATTCAAAGATTGAAGTAACTAAGGGTAATACGTAATATTTGATCTTACATCAATTTATGATGCTGACACCAAGTTGTATGTGAAGGCATTTATTTTAGATGATTTAACTGCTCCGTTACCTGCGGAAAAAATACATGAGAAGCATTTTTCGCATTTAAAGAATATGAACTTAGCGGATCCACATTTCGAGACGCCAAGTAAAATAGACATTATTTTAGGATCTGATTACTTCTTTTCTATTTTGCTTCCTGGTCAAGTAACAGATACGCAGAGCAATTTAATTGCTCAAAATTCAATTTTTGGCTTTCTCGTATCAGGGAAAATGCCACATTCTAGTACATCTCCAAATTCGATACGTAATTTACATATTTATGAAATTAATATTGATAAAGAGTTAAAGCATTTTTGGGAAGTAGAAGAAGTATTTAATAAGAATACTCAAATTTTGTCGCCTGAAGACCAGTTTGTTGAATCACAGTTTCAGGAAAATTATTCAATTAATTCCGAGGGTCGTTTTGTGGTAAAGTTACCTTTTATTAAATCTAAATCAGAATTAGGTAATTCTAAACCTGCCGCAATTTCTCGCTTGCTTACTATGGAAAGGAAATTTAGAGAAAAACCAGAATTTGAAAATCAGTACAAAGTGTTTATGTATACGAATATGAAGAATTAGATCACATGGAATTAGTTGCACAAGATGAAATTAATAATTATGAAAATGAACACTATTTTCTTCCTCACCATGCGGTTATTAAATCTTCTAGTATCACTATTAAATTAAGGGTAGTTCTTGACGCTTCATGCAAAACTTCAAGTGGTTTTCCTTGAATTCCATTTTCGGTGTAGGCCCTAAGTTACAACGGGACATTTTCGAAATCTTACTTAATTTTCGATTTCCGAAAATAGTCTTTTCTGAGGACATAGAAAAAATGTACCGCCAGATTTTGGTTGCCGAAGAAGATCAAATGTATCAACAAATAGTTTGGAGGTCTAATGCTAAGGAGGAAATAAAAAATTACAAACTAAAAACTGTCACATATGGTTTAGCGCCAGCATCTTTTCTGGCAACTAGATGTATAAAACAAATCGCTCAGAATTATACAAAAAATGCTTGCATTTCGCGCATGTTAGAAGAGGATATGTACATGGATGACTTATTATCCGGTACGAATACTGTTAGAGAAGCAATAGAAACTTGCAAAGAAATTACAGATTGTTTAGACGCGCATGGTTTCCACTTAAGGAAGTGGAATTCAAATTCACAGGAATTTCTTAATCATTTTATAGATTCTTCTAGCACTGAATCAAATTTTGAAATAATTCCTAGTGACAACGGAAGCTCCAAAGTTCTAGGCTTAAGCTGGAACTCTTCATCAGATAGTTTTATTTTCATAACTGCACTAACACTCACTCCACCTCTTACAAAGAGACATATTTTAGCTGAGTCTGCACGAATTTTTGACCCACTAGGTCTAATTTCTCCCTGTACTGTAACTTTAAAGGTATTTTATCAGAAGCTTTGGCTTACAAAGGGGGACTGGGCCTCTATTATACCGCAACATCTTTCAGACGAATTGCTACAATTTCAAATTTCCTTTAACGGAATAAATCAATTGTCTGTTCCTAGATGTGTCACGCTTTCATACGGTAATCCATTTGAATTACACGGATTTTCTGATGCCTCAACACTGGCATATGCTGCCGTAATTTATTGCCGACAAAGTTATAAGGGGAAAACAAACTCTTTTTTCTTAGTTGCTAAAACTAAAGTTGCTCCAATTAAAGTTGCTCCAATCAAACAGATTTCGGTGCCAAAATTAGAACTTTGCGGTGCGCACCTACTATCTAAGCTGTTACATTCCGTCAGGGAAACATTAAAGAGTTACAAGTTCGATATTTTCGCCTGGACGGACTCAAAGGTTGTCCTTTCTTGGCTATCTGCGCATCCGCGTAAATGGAAGACTTTTGTCGCGAATAGAACATCTCAAATTACCGAAATTCTACCTACAAAGCACTGGTGACATGTCCCATCCAAAGAGAACCCCGCAGATATCGCTTCACGCGGTATTGATCCTAAATGTCTTCCAGGTTGCGATTTGTGGTGGAAGGGGCCAAGTTGGCTGGTTTTGGACCCATCCAATTGGCCCAAAGACGACTCAAATGCTGAGGAATTTGATGATCAAATCAAAGCCGAACATAGGTCTGATCCATTTTTTTCCTTTCACACCCGCACATCAAATGATCTATTTGATAATTTGTTTCAAAAGCACTCTTCGCTTGCAAAAATTATTCGCATTTTGGCATATTGCCAAAGATTTTTCAAAAAATGCAAGAAGTCTAACAAAACAGAAATTTCTTCGCCGCATCTTACTTACAAAGAAACAAAAGCTGCCGAAGAGAATATTGTTCGTTGGATTCAGAATTCTTACTTTCAGGAAGAATTTAAATGTATCCAAGAACAGAAAGCTTTTCCAAAGAAAAGTGCATTACAATCCCTCCACCCATTTATTGACGATAGGGGTCTGTTACGGGTGGGGGGACGCTTACAAAATTCGCAATTATCATTTAATCAGAAACATCCCTTAATCTTGCCCTCACAGCATAAAATGGAAGAGTTATTATTACAGCAACAATACATTGCCCATTTGCATGCCGGGCCTTCACTGCTATCCCACATCATCAGACAATCTTATCGGATAGTTGGTGCAAAAAAAGGTCATTAACAAATGCATAAATAGATGTTTAAAATGTTACAGATATAAAAGGTCCATTGCAACCCCTCAACTAATGGGGAATTTGCCAAAGCATCGAGTAACCCTGGAACGTCCATTTTTCTCTAGCGGTGTTGATTACGCAGGCCCTATATCTATTAAATTTAGTAAGGGTCGGGGTGCAAAAACAACTAAAGGGTATATAGCGTTGTTTATTTGTTTGGCTACAAAAGCTGTGAATATTGAAGCTGTGAGTGATATGACAGCTGAGGCATTTATAGCTGCCCTTCGACGTTTTAGTGCAAGGCGAGGCGCCCCACGACATCTTTATAGTGACAATGGCACCAATTCTGTCGGTGCGTCCAGAAAGCTGGAAAAAATATATGAACTATGGCGTTCATTTACGGAAGATGAAATAATAATGTCGCATTATATCACAGAAAACTCTCTGGAATGGCATTTCATCCCTCCTTCTGCCCCTCATTTTGGCGGGATTTGGGAAGCTGCCATAAAATCGACAAAGCATCAGCTCAAGCGAGTAATAGGAGAGGCATTGCTCACTTTCGAGGAGCTCGCTACGTTACTCGCCCAAGTTGAAGCGTTGCTCAATTCTCGGCCTCTTATTCATTTAAACGATAATGATGCTGATTCAATAAATGTTCTCACTCCCTACATTTTCTTACAGGAGATGTTTTGCATTCAATAACCGATGAGTCAGCAACCACTAACACAAATCTAAAGAAGCGATGGCAGCTGATCCAGAACATGAAAGTTGGATTCGCCAAACGTTGGAGCAAGGAATACCTGGACTCGCTGCAACCCAGAGCTAAATGGAAGATTGCCATGCGTAACATCCAGGTGGGTCAGGTAGTGTTAGTGATGGACGCAAAACAGCCGCCGGGGACTTGGCCGTTGGGCCGTATTACAGAGGTCCACCCAGGCAGTGATGGAATCATCAGAGTAGTGACTGTGCAACGCGGGTCTTCTTTTATCAAACGGCCAGTGCACAAAATCGCATTACTCCCTCAATATCAGGACTAAGGCCCTGACAGGGGGGGAGTATGTTTCTGCACAAACATTTAAGTGAATAACTCATCATCAAATGGCATAATTTCATCGAGTTATGTTTAGATAAACAATCAATCAATCGTAAATCATGTTAGAAATATAAACATTCCACAACTTCATCATATGTTTGTGAGATAACTGTTTGTGAATTTTCTTTTATTAATTACTACAATTTTGAAACTATAAATCATATAAAGTACTTTTCTACTTAGACATTTTCTCAGTTGCTTCTAATAACTTATTATTTATTAATATCTATCAAGATGCTTTTCTACTAAGAAATTATCTTTATTGCTATGAACTATTTGTGAAATATACATTTCTTCTAAATAATTGCTGATATTTAGGAAAGTCATATCTCATGTTTAAGTATTTACTTAAAGACAGTATTTTTCATTTTCTTATTGAAATAACTTTGTTTATTAATATCAATAACACTGTCAAGGACACTTCCTGATTTTTCAGTGCATCTACATTGGAAGAAGTAGTTGGAGTTGAACTGTCAACAATCACGCACGCAGAAGCTTATCCTTTTTAGCTGTGATTTTCTAATTTCGCAGCCGGGTAACAAAATCCCTGGTCCCTGTAAAACCGCAAGCACTCTTTCCTGTGCACATGCATGAAATTGTAACTCATGTCATTATTCAATATAATTTTATTTTAATCTCCGGTATATTTATTGGCTGTTTTGACGCAACACATACAATTCATCGAACAACGATGATAAGACAATTATTTATTGTCGTACCACATTATTAGCCCCGGGTACGGTATGCTATTTCTTTCTCCCAGCTTATTTTGTGTCGTCTTCAAAAAATAGCGTTACCTTACGGAAGCCAGCCGTAAAACAAAGCAGTACGGTTAAATACTTTATAGCAATTTTTTAAACTTCTAAGCATCGCACATTTTCAATTTTTATACCGTCGTATCGAAAAAAAAAGTACTTTTAAATGTAATTTATTTGAAAACTGTATCTCCATTTCTTTTTGAAATATTAATTTTTGTGTAGTTTTTGGAGCCATTTGCTTAATATTGGCAACGGAAGTACTCCATTTCTGTAGAAAGTAAAGGAAAAATAGTTGTAAAATATTATTTATATATTTTTGTTGCCATTTTTTCATAACAACGGAAAGAAAATGTAATTAAAATTCGTGCTATTTTGAAAAAATATAAACGAAGGATTTCTGTTAAAACATGGAGCTATTATAAACTATATTTAATTTTTAGCATTTTATATTAATGTTACAAACAAATGACGGCCTGTGAATCATTAGACAGCCGTTTTCTTTTGATCGAGTTTCTTTAATGACGGCATCTTTTTGCTGCAATTGTGTATTATTTCGCGATAGTGACGTCCTATGCCTACTTTACTGTAGATGTTTAAGAGTGGATCGTAAATGTGGAATTCTTAAGCGGATGCGAATAACATCATTTTACATAAAATAAAAGCGTGTGCTGTAAGTCTTAAAATTGAAATATGTTTTGTACTATTTATATATACATATATTGTTTTTCATCGGGAAGCGACACCAAATTCTGAAAAAGCAGAATTCCTGTTTTCTAGTCTTTCTTTCTTTCTTTCTTTCTTTCTTTTTTTTTTTTTTTTTTTTTTTTTTTTTTTTTTACACAATAAATTAAAAATAAGGACTCGGCACCACTTTATTTTTATTGTAACAATTTCTGTCACCCACAGCTACTATAACAATTTCTGTTCACCCACTCTTCAGAATACCCAGTTTTTTTCACTTTTCAGGTCTTTCAATGAATTGATTTACAAATCTTCGCCCAAAAACCCTTTATTTACGGTTCCCAGTCAGTGCATCCCTTCTTTTGGTCAAATAAAAAATTCAATTCTGGAGATGCGTACCAGTTGTTAAAGAACAATCTGTAATTTTGGTTCCTAAGTATGTGCACCTAAGACGAACAATGATATTTAGACTTACATCCAAGCCAGGCCCATTAGAATATCTCAAATCTAGGTTATTCTTCATTCCCAATGCATTTCAAAGTCTTGCGCATCTTCTGTTTTTTTTTTCTTTTTATAACAGAAAATGGGCTGTTAGTTTTTAGTTGTTAGTTCAAAAATTTTAAAATCAAGAACTTGAAGCCAGGAGAGAACAAGTTAACTTAACAATATCTCAAAATTGAGATCTTAATATTAAACAAAAACATTAAGTGTAGGTACTCATTTTATTGAGAATTCTAGGCTCTACAACTTTTGCATTGACAATGTTTTTGATAGAATTAGCTGTTTTGAGATACTGTTAAGTAAACTTGGTCTCTCCTGACTTCAAGCTCTTCACTGTAAAAAAAATTCCGCAACGTTCCTGGGAAAAAATGGGCAGCTGGGTTGCCCATTATTTCCAAGAAACATTTCTTGAAAATGACTGGAACTTTACTGTATATGTTAAAAACTTTCTACAGAAATGCCAGTAAGTTTCCTGCGAAATACCAGGAATATTTCTGTTGACAGCAAAACATTACTGATATTTCACAGCATGCGGGATCCGCAGACGATTTTTACATTTCCAGTTGACAATTTTCGCTTTATTATCATTATTTGTTAGAATGAAAAAATATTTTGAAATTGACATCAAAATTATTATTTATAATTTACACGAAAAAATAAATTTTCAGTTAAAATTCAATAAAGTAAATATATATATGATATATTGTTTCTGAACTTTGCTTAAAATATATAAATGTAAATAATAATTAGAAAAAAAATCTAGACATAAAATATTTTTGATTTTCGTCAGTAATTATGTTAGTTTACAAGTTAGATAAAATACATATAAATTTTCATGAAAAAAAAAACCTAAACGTAATTGTATATTTTTTCCGAAAAAAAAATCAAATTTGCAGCAGTTCAACGTGTCAAATATTTATCAAATTTAAATCAAATTGTAATAAAGTGTTAAAATATAAAATTAATTAAAAAAGAAAAAAAAGGCAAGAGGTAGCATCGAACTCGGGCCGTACGGGTGGCGTGCGAGCTTTCTGCGTTCACACCACGAAAGACATGTTGATAGCTGCAAACTAATGGGTATTTGAAACGTATGCTAAACCTCGGCATCTAATTTCTGAAAATCTAAGGCCCATTTGAAGAAATCCTTTCACAGGAATAATTAGAGATAAGAACTCTAAAACATACTTTAAATTAATCAAAATCGGTGAGAATCATGTTTGATGGTCCCCTGGTTAATGGAGATCCAAATAATATGTGTATTTTTTTTACACGGTCTGCTCTTTAAACATTCCACAGACAAGTACGAGAGATAATCTCTTAGCGATGTCACAGAGGTATTGTATTTTCATCTGAATTGTCTTGACAATAGAGACGTAAAGGATTATGTCGTCTATTGATTTATTTGCATTCCATATTGATTTTTTTACATTCATTTAAGGAAATCGTCTTCGACACTCGCGCGCGAGCAACGGATTATAGCAAAAAATTAATAAATGGCGGCCGCAGCGTTTTGCTGTTTCCAACTTTTGTTCAGGAACGTTTCAGATAAGAAAACCAGAATTTCACAGGAAAGAGCTAAATTATTCTGAAAACCTGAGAAAAGGCGAAACGTTCCTGGATTTTACATGGAACGTTATCATTTTTTTTTACAGTGTTGATTAGCGATTAATGCAAATTTTTGAAATATAATTGCGACCTTAATGTTGAACAAAAATATTAATCATGGTACTCATTTTATTCAGAATTTTAAGCTCTACAACATTTGTATTGACAATGTTTTTTATAGAGTAGCTGTTTTGAGATATTGTGAAATTAATTAAAAAAAAAAAAAAAAAAAAAAAAAAAAACGTGTTTTTCGAAAATAAATATGTACATACTTTCTAACATTCACCCAAGTACGAGGAAGAAAACATAGTACGTTCATTTTAGACCTAAACTGAAGGGATTAAAACAATTTTCAGTTTTCTCCAAATTAATTCTGAGTTCGACCCCCTGAGCACGAGTCTAAAACTTTAAAGTAGAATTGTGACCTTAATGTTCAACAAAAATATTAAGTGTAGGTACTCATTTTACTCAGAATTGTAAGTACTGACAATGCTTTTGACAAAGTTAGCTGTTTTGAAATATTGTTATGGTATGCAAAAAAACGAGTTTTTTTACTATAAATCTATACATATTTTCTAACGCTCACCTAGTACGAGGGGGAAAACCTAGCATATTCATTCTAGACCTAAACAGAAGGGATTAAAACAATTTCCAGCTTTCCTTTAATTAATTCCGAATTCAACTCCCTATCCACTGGGCTATTGTAGAGATCGCATTATATACTCCGCTTAGTGAAGTAAGCTACTTTATAAACTAATCGTAATATTTTAAAACTTCGTGGGCTTCTTCACAGTTATTGTTTAATACATTTTTTTTTTAGCCACTTTGTAGTCACAACATTACATATCTTTTTTGTATGGTATGCAAAAAAGACAATCCGAGCATAAATTATAGTTTCAATTCTAAAACTTGCAAAATAAGTGTTTGTATTTGTATGTTAGGATTTTTTATATATTTAATAAATTTTGTTGTTTTAAGGACCAGTCTACATATATTTGTTGTTGTTTGAAATTGGTTTTTTTAATATAAATTCTACATTTATATTGATTTTATTCGATTTACCATACTTCGCTTACACGAAATAAATTTTTACTGCTCTGTCTAGAAAAATGCTTCAAATCTAAGTTAAAATAAATTTGGGTACTACATCATTATTAAGAAGTCTATTTTGAAATGCATTTATAACTTTCAAAAAAGGCTGTATTATTATTTTTCCCTAACCGAGAATAAATTTTTTACATGGCAATTCATAAATATATCGATATTTGACAATACTTAGCATATTGGAAATGCAGGAAATGAATTTTTAATTTTAACCTAATACATCCACATTTAACGCGGCCGTATTTATATATTTGCTCATAATTTGACAATAAAAAATGAGAATGGAGTAAAAAATGTTCTGGATAGTTTTCGACATTCCTGGTTCTAATAATTACCAATAAAGTGCATGATTCTATTTATGAATTTATATTACTATAAAATATTACTACTATAGTAATAAATATATTGCTTATTAATAATTACCTTTCCAAAACAGTTTAATGCAAATTATGCAGCATCTAATTCTAAATAACCAAGGCTTCTCTTTAGTATTGATTTAATTTTCAGTAATTTATGTTTCTCTAATCACTGATTCAAAAATGATAAATTTATATTTCCACATTATTTCACATTCTAAAATAAAACATGTAATAAAATTATGGTGCTGCCATTGGAATTTTAAAATGTTACACTCAATTTTAATATATATAGATGGCCCCTTGTAATTAAACAGCCCATATATATTTAGAAAGAACATTTCATAAGTAAACAATGTATTTCCTTTTTTATTTCGTTTGCATCATTTGAAACTGAAGTTACAGGCTGTTTTGATCAGAGTAGGGATGGCGAACCGATACGGCACAGGTACCTGAAGTGGAACGTATGGAAATTTCTTTAACATGCGAAAAATTTAAGATTGATAACCGTTATAAAGAGAAAATTAGTTTTTATTTTTATTATAATAAAAAAAGTTGTTTAACACATAGAGATTTATCACAGATAATTCAATTCAATTATATTTGCATTAATTAACACATTAGTAAAACTTCTTTTTGTGTGTGTGTGATGTATCGACGTGCAATTATTTTGCATTTCTATATGAATTTAAAAAGCTTTAATTTTTTTTATTAATTCCAAATGGAACAAGATATCTGTACAGTGAAATGACAAGTGGCCCTAGTTTTGCGAAATATATTACTGTAAATAACAAAACAAGACAATCGCCATCGAAAGTACAAAAGCAAAAATCGCATTAATAAATTTTTATTACATTTTTAGTGAAACTCGTATTATTATAACTCATATGTTGTATTAATAATAAGTTAAAAATTACTAAAATGAAAATTCGCATTTTTTTCTCTTATCACAGTGCGCGCCATTTAAATGAATTGAATTTCTGAAACAACATTTCATTAAAATAATGGCTGATTCCCAATGTACTCAAAAATCAAACATTTTGATTTTTGTTTTTGTTTATTTAATGCATTAAAGCGGCTGACTCTATTAACTAGAAATTCGTATTACATGTATATGCCGTAATATATTTTTATATAATCATTTGGCGGCACTTTACCATGTTGATAGATATTGTTTGTGAATTTTTGGCACGTCTACGCAAAATGCCCGCAATCTCTTCGCGGTAGGGAGAGGGGGATTCGAATTATTCCCCTTCTGTTTAATAAAATAACGTTATTCACAGAAATCGATGATAATGCATTTCATCCATTATGCATTCCATTTTACATTTAAAATGCACATTGTTTATCATTCTTTATACTAAATTACCATTAAACTTCAAATCTTGCCTAAAATTTAAAATCCGGGTCACGGTAAATAATAGGAGAATTCTGAATTCATATAAATTTAATCGAAATGAGTAAACAAAGAAAATCAGTCAAGAATAATAAATAAGCTTATACATGTATAAGGTTCCACTCAGCTTTCTTAAAGTGATCACCAGTAACAATTCTCAATAGGATTTCGATTTATCCTCATCAATCTTACAATAATCCTTCTGTTCATATACTGCAGGTTAGAGAATAGCCTGTCTAATCGAGTAACAGTAGAAACTATTCTCACAGTTTTCTTTGAGAAAAAGATTATTTTAATCCATTCACTTTCTCATTTCCACTCTGTTTTTGACCTTTCCTGTGGCTTTTTAATGGATTGAGTTCCAGGTCATGTCTTTCGTATTTCGGACAGTGGCTGTTTAAAGAAAAAGTTTATTTTTAGCATAAATTTTTACATTCAGCTATGTTAACAGACGAAGTCATTGCTTTCGTTTAAAAAGCGTAGTGTATTCTTATATTTAATTTCGTTTCTATGCAAAACAATTCCAAATATTTAATTTAAATAATTTTAGTACTTATTTATTTTGAATAATGCTCCTTCTTATTTCTTTGAAGATAATTGTGACATGAATCTGTTTAATAAATTTAAATAAGTCGGAAATTGCACGTCAAACATGGCAAATGAGGTGCGTTCGTACTATAACTAGTTTTATAAATATTCAGATCTACAAAAATGCATGAATACAAAATTTATTACGACTATATATATTAAATTCAGTAATACGGAAATAAAATTAATTCATCTTAAATGGGACGTAACCGCAACATAGAATCAGTACTTATCATGGGATATCATTGAATTAATTGCCTAAGATGGGATTTAGTAGAATGAAGAAAACTTTTACTAAAATTTTCTTAAGTTTTCATTCGATTTTCATAAAATTTGAAACCACTCGACAAAATTCTGCAAAGATTATACATATTAAATTTCAAACCATTCAGTTGCGTAGTTTTTGCGCTGTTATATACGGACAGACAGGCGGACAAACCAGACGACGACTATAGGTGCTACGTATTTGTATAATTAAGGACGCACCTAAAAATTGCTTGCAAAATATTTTTTTTCCAAACGTAAATGCATCAATAAAAGGTCAATCAAGTGTACAAAAGTTAGGACATATTTTCTTATTATATCAACCTAACATGCTTGAAGCTTTTCATAAGGAAATAATTTTTTTCAGCCTTTGCTTCTATCTAATATTAACACCTTATGTATTATGCCTAATATATAATTTTCATAAGGACATGCGTTATATCATTTTTTTCCCTGAAGTCCATCATGATAATGCTGTCAGATTGTATCTATACTCATAGAAGTAGAAAGAAACTTAGAATCCTGTGATCTATAAAATTATAAAGCAAATACATATCCGCAAGTAACGCTGACGTCATACTGATGGTGCTAATACATGACCAATTATTTTCAATTTCACTAATCTGAGCTTTCTACCAAGCGTAAATAAAAGCGAGGAATTTTGCATTATCGGAACCTAAGCCAAATTCATGTATTTTAACGGAAACAAACAACTGAACAAAAATGAATTACAGTCGGGAAATTAGGCGTGATTTTTAAGCTAAACATTGAATGCTTATGAAAGCGTATTTAAAGAAAAAAACTTAATTATTAATAAAGAAAAAACTTAAAAATTCACTAAGCTTTGCGCTACAGCCTTGGCCATTCAGAAGCCTCATATTTTTAATATATCTTTAAAATCTATACTCGGATACAACTAAACTTTTTTAATTAAACCATTTGATAAAGCCAAACAGAAAATATTTTTAGGTTAAAAATTTTAATAAAAGATTTTTTTTTCATTTATACGTATTTTTTTATTATTATTATTAACGCATATTAAAAATTTAATAATAAAAAATGCATATAAATTTTTTACAACTTTTTTTCTTTTTATTTTTAACATAAAAAAATTCTTTGTTGCTTTTGTTCCAGCATACTGAGGTCTTTATATTTTAGGATATTATGCAAAAAAATTTCTAATTTAAATATCGTAAAATAGAAAACTCTCATAATACAAAAACGAAACTTCCAGAAAAACAAAATTACTTAGGATTTCTTTTAACTCGTTTTTTAAAACAAAAGGTTTAATTAAAAAAATGTTTAGAAATTAGGTGTTTCGTTTTCTTTCATTTTAATTAAAACAAATTATAATAACTTAAATATAACTTTAAAAATATAGTATAATATAATATAATATAATATAATATAATATATATCTATAATAACTTTAAAAATAATTTTTAATTGTCATCAGTTCAACATTTATATTCGACTGTTACTTTTAAAGATGTATTAATAAAATAAAGGTGCTGAATTCTTTCGGAGAAAGCTGTACAGTTTCTTTGGAATGTCTGCAATCTGTTCAGGTTTCGCTCTCAATGAATTTCTCTTCTTCCTCTTCCTCTTCTTCTTTTATTTATTTATTTATTTATTTATTGTATGTGTGTGTATGTTAAAATATCTTAGCTGGTAATGGAAATAAAATATATTTTAACACACAAAAAAGAAGAAGAAGAAGAATGTTGCATTTAGAGCTATGTTATTATATCGTAATTTAGTCAAATAGATTAATTAAATAAATTTCTGGAGATAAACTTACACTGAATTCAAAAAATTATAAAAGTTATAAAAATAACAGTTGAAAAAAAATCATTATTTTTTATTACATAACATCTAAACTAAAACAGAAAACATATAATGGCCAATATAAACAGATTTTTTTTTCATTTTCCTTCTCTTTTTTTTTTCTGTAAATCTTGTATCACTGGATGTCTTTATGTAATTTTATGTAATTTATGTTATAAATAATTTTGTATACAAAATACAAATTGTTTGTTAAAGAATCAAATGAAATTTTTTTTAATGTATATATTTTTTAATTAAATATAACTGGACCAAAAAAAAAAAAAAAAAAAAAACAGACTAATTGAATTACACAAGAAATAGTATTAATATTTATTTATTTATTTATTTATTTGTGTTGTGTGTGTTATTTAATTTTATTTTTTTGTTATTACTTTATTTATTACTTTGTTTGATAGTTCAAGTTTTTGCAATGCAAACTAGAATTCAAAATTTAATTTATAGATTTAGTAGTAAGTAAGAGAATTTTAATTTTTAACAGCTTCATTTCTGATAATTTTTAAATTTATTTTTTAAATACTAGTAATTATAACTGCATAAAGAAACAAATAAAAGAATATTATAAAATAATTTTGATTTTCTTTTTATTTATTTACTTTGTAAATAATGCATTTTAATTTTATGTAATTTTCAATTTCAAAGGGAATAAATTAAGTTTTATACAAAGAACTCGTCTATTTCACAATCATCTATAATGTAACATCATAAGTATCCTATTCCATTTTTGCATTTCTTTCTTTTTTTACACATTGCAACACCGATAAAGATTACTACATAGTAAATTTTATCTTTGATAAAAATCCATGAAATAAGTACACCCAGCTATAAATTTCAATTACATCATTGATTTTACTTTCCCGAAAAAAAAAAAAAAAAAAAAAAAAAAAAAAAAAAAAAAATTAAACGTTGTATTAAAGTCGCTTCAATTGCTCTTTATCAGAATATATCATATATGCAAAAAAATTTCTACTACTTCCTACATAAAGCAATAAAAAATTGTGAAGATCCTCTAATAATCATTTCCATTTTTCCTTATACTTTCTCCCACTGTCAAATAATGTGCGACTTTGGCAAGAGAGTGAATCTTGAGGTCACTTGCTAATGTAAGTGGGTCATACCCTCTTTAGCCCCATCTTGGGGTTGGTGAATACATTTTCTATCTCCCCCTCCTCCCCATCAGGAGATTCTTGACTACTCGACTGTATTTTCAGCATATAAATACCAGTGAGAGTAAAATTTTTCGTCAAACTTTCACTTGTTCTTGAAGGTAGTTGGATAACTTAACATTTGGGTATTTCCCTGGATAATACAAAGTAAGTAACTAACTATATAGCACAATATTTTGGATTTTGCGTACTTTAAAATGTTGAGGAATCTTTTATAAAATTCGTTATAGCTTTAATACTATTTTTTTTTTTTTTTTTTTTTGAAAGTCAAACAACGAAGAAAAAATATTTTAGAAATATTGCTATAACTTCATTGTTATTTTTAATATTGTATAAAAACAATTTTCGTATAATAAAGTGGAATTTTTAAAGAAACAGTTTCATTTTTAATGTTTCTCAAAAATCAGTGTTCAAACAATAAAGAGTCTTTCAAAATAATAATAATAATAATAATTCAGCTTTATTGCTATTCTTAATATTTTTTTGGAAATCAGTTTTAAAACAACAACGCGGAATTTTTAGAATTTATTTATTTTTTTATTTATTTTAATCTTCTTTCATTTTTCTGAATATTTCTGAGAAATTTGTTTTAAAGAATAAAGGGAAATCTTACAGAAAAAGTTTCAGCTTTATTATTCTTACTACTTCATAGATATCAGGTTTCAAACAGCATTTTTTTTTCCTGGTTTTATTTTTATTATTTGTAATGCATTTTTAAAAACAGTAATTAATCTCGCTCTTTTTTAAAAGAATAATTTTCAGCATTATTATTTGTAATATTTCTTAGAAATAAGTATTCAGACAGCAGTGTGGGAACTTTTAGAACAAGTGTTTCATCTTTCTCACTCATCTTAATGTTTCTTGCAAATTACTTTTACATGTTTAAAAAATAAAAAAATAAAAAAATTTCTAGCATACCAATTTTCAAAAAACAAAGATTAGTAACGAATGCTTTATTCGTTTTTGAGGTAATATAAGCTATGTTTTTAAGATTCATTCATATTTTTTTATATCACCAGCCCACAAACTAAGACTTTTTTTTTTATTTGCATTTTTCAAGTTTTATTTAGATAAATTATTTTGATACTCTTTTTTAACGGATCTTTACGTTGGGGAGGACTTGCACAAGATCCTAATTTCTTCTCAGTCCATGTTCGTGCATATCTTTTTTGCGGGTACGCTTTTTTAAAGTGTTTTTCTATAATTCTTCTTTCAGTGTAGTAAAATAACGATTTTATCATAATGTGCTGATACCCTCCGAAATTTTGAAGACCTTAATAAAGGTGACCAGGGGGGGGGGGGGACATCCATGCTTACACACCTGGTTCCCTCGTCTTAAAAGTCCTTCTCAGGCAGTCAACAATTAAAGTCACTCTCACATTTGAAAAATCGAATTTCGCATATCTTGTTATTCAAATGTTTACAAAACCGTTTTCCTTTACTTTCACTTCAATTATAATTAAAGACACGGAGTTAAGAGAGCAAAAAACAATACACAATATTTTTTAGAATAACTTTACATTTTAAATGCAGTGTTTTTAGAATTTTATTTTTAGAAAGAAATCTACCCGCCCCCCCTCCCCCCTTTATCGTGATATATCAAGTAATACTCAAGTTAATTTAATGAAACAATCAGATAATGTTTTAGAGGATATTGTCAATTAAATGAACTAAAAACATTGACGTGGATATAATACTTCTCGTTTTATGAATGTTTTTTGCCTAAAACAAAAGTCGCAACGTTTGGAAAAGTAACACGTCATATAATGTACATGCAATCGCCATTCATTTCACTTTAAAATATCTCTTATGTTTTATTTTGAAGAATTTTATCACATGTATAGCCTTCGCATATATTTATATTCATATAACAGTGTTTAAATCAAAAATTATCTAACAAGTTCGAATAGCAAAAATGACCAAATCTTTAATTTAAACAGGGCATGTAATAATGTTTTAATTTATTGTATTAGTAATAGTATATATATGTACGCCATATTGATTCCTTCACAATTAATAGTAGGAAAATGGAGTTGGTACTTGGGAATAATTTTTATTTTTTATTGGTATATTAAAACAGACTAGTAACAACTAGTACAAAACTAGTAACTCTTTGTGTCGCTCATTTAGAGAGATCGCTATTTTCCCATGTCTCGTGATAAAAGTAAGTTCTATTGAACATTTAAATAACTATAACTGTTTCTCAATGGTCTCTGTCGAAAACTATAAAGTAACGTTTGAATGTGATTATAAAGTAATATTTTGCAGATAAATATAAAGGATCTTCTTTCTTAATTCTTTAAAGTCTTCGGTTATATCGCTCTTTCTCTCGCGGTTTTCTCTTCCAGCATGAGTGATATAAAGAGAATGTAACTGTACTTTTAAAATTTTCATAGAAGGCTATCTCTACATTAAAATGAACAAACTTTAAATATTTAAATGCCAGATACTTATTTTTGACACCAAACTACGAAGCTGACTCTCAAATTAGCCTAAGTACAATTTTTTACTGAGTTTAATGATCAGTCCCAAAGCTATTCAATATTAAAATCTGATTTAGTTTCGGGAGCCGACTCAAGGGTAAAATTTGTTACTGTAAAATTCAGATTCGATAAGAATTTTAATGATTTTCTATAGGAAATATTATTAGTGTAAGAAAAACGTTACAAGTGAATGTCACAAAATGTGAGATTTTGAAAACAAAAATTTTGAAAATTTAAATCGTTTCAAAGCTTCTGATTTTTTTTTTTTAATTTTGGTTGAACAGCTGAACAAAGGAATTTATATGTAAAATTGTTAAAGTTTGAAGAGCTTAAGTTTATTTTTATGTAATCATAATTATATGTCATTTTCTTGGCATATGTCTGCCAGGATAATGACAATTTCATTCTAAAAAAATTTCACATTCTTGTTTTTTTATTTTTAGATCTAACATTTTAATTTTGTTTAAAGGAACATGTTTCTTCTATAGTAACTCAAATTCAGTGTAATGTTCAGTTTTATTTGTAATTTACAGAAGCCAGGAAAATGACATAATAAAAGTCTTTTATAAAGCCTTTAAACACATCATTCTTAAAGAAATATCTAAAAGATCTTACTGGTAGCAATGATTTTACTACTTCTGACTTGAACTATGTCAAGAACAAGAAGAATTACTCTGCTGTGCCATCTTTATACCTCATAAAGAACTAAAATGAGCAGACCAGGGCATTCATTTTCAGGGACAACCATATTTTAATTATGGAAAATTATTTGTAAAATACAGAACTTGTTACCTTCCACATATATGTGTTATATATGGTATAATTATTAATTAGAAATAAAAAACTAGAAAAAGGTACATGATAGCAGAAAGCCTTTTACTTTGCACGCATCACAATATGACATGCCAGGAAAATGACAATCTGAAATTTTAAGTCTTTTAATTGCCTTATTTTTGTGTTATTATGAATATAATGTCTCTTGAAATTACTTCTAAGAATATTTTTTATTAGAATGTAAAAAAGAAAACTGCATTATATAACATTAAATAGAAATTTTTTCGTGCGGACTGCAATTTTCGTATTTTGTGATATTGACCCTTAAATAAATCAATAAACAACTTAATATCGAAACAGGTGTTACAATAATTTTTTCAACGAATTTATGGCCCCAAACTGTAGTGTTCGTCATTTTTCTAAGTGTAACTCAAAAAATCTTTGCGGAAAGGGCTAAAATTTTGTATGCACATATTATAGGCTCTAAATATCGATTTGTGTTAAAATATTTCTTGTATAATTCATAATTTGTTTTACGTTAATTTCATATTTTATATTTTAAAATTATGGAAATTAAAAGATTGAAATAATATTTATGTTTGTGTCTTTAAGTGGTATGTCCATACAAAAATGATAATATTATTATTTTAGGAGATATAAATAAAAATATATAAAATTTATTTAACATGAAGCTTAAAATTTTGAATAATTTTAATTTCAAAACTTCTCGTCCAAATAAACTTCAGATTTGATATCTGGACATAAATTTAAACGTAGAATAAAACATTTTGTCAAAATATAGTGTTGTCATTGAAAATTTAAAAGTTAGTTAATTTTAAAATGCAGACAACCCCCAAATCCTAATGCAATGTATAACATTTAATTGTTGATGATTTGCAGAGAGTGTATTAAAAATGTGCGTGTGTGAGGGAGGGGGGGGGTAAAACGTATTCATATTCAAATCAATCGAGAAATATCATTCGAAGTAATAAAAATTATTTCGAGAAAAAACATATTTCGTTGAATCCAATTCTTGAAAAATAATAAATCTTGAAAGTCTTTTTATCTTTTATTTTTGACAGCACAGCACGACGACATTTAGAACAATTAATATTTAACAGTTAAATAAGATAATAAATTCCGAGAATGCCATATAAATATGCATCTCTGCCAAGTAATAAAGATATTATAATCTTCTAGTTACATAAATTCAAGCATCACTTCACTACATTAAATCACACTTGTTAATATAAATATTTACAATTCCGAGAAAACATTTTTTCCCGACCAAACGCAATTCGAGTTTTTTACTTACTAAAAGAATTCTAGCATCAGTCAGTTTTATTCGCGTTCTTTCGCAAACACACGTACCGAACCACGTGATCTCGGCTATTTTTAGATTTCTCCGCACGCAGGCAGGAGCCATTTCGTAACAGGGGCACTCTTTTATCCCATGATTGTGCTTTTAATATGAAGGTAATCGAGATCATCGTGTTTGAATTTTTTATGAGTCATTGGATAAGGCCAGGATTAATTAAAATTCTTTTCAAATTACTCAATAATTAAAAAGTATGATATTAATATTTTTTAATATAAAATATCACATTTTTATTTAGTATCTTATCTTAAAGGGATGTTGGACGTAAAAAAAAAATTCTTTAATTTTCATCATAGAGATATGAAATTTTGAGGAAGTATACATCTCATCATAAGTATATAGAACACCTTAAAAGAAATTTTCAATCTTATTTTAATTTTATGATTTTTTGAAAATTTAAAATTTAAAACGAAATTTTAAAACGTCAAAAACCGTTGTAAGTTTTCGTAAAAACTCAAACAAAATTTACTTCACCTTTTCATATCATATAAATAAAAACATACATTTATTTTACTTAAATAGGTGTCACAAATATAAAAATTAAATTAAATTAAATTAAAAAATCGACAATTTTAAAATGTTCCATGCGCCTTAATTTTTGAGGCCCCACCAGTGGCCGAGAGGTTCTGCTCTTGAAGCTGGTAGACGGGACGTGTTGGGTACGATCCCAATCGCGCCCGTCGGCCTAATCGTTCGGGGTTTTCGTGGTTTTCTTCGAACCTTGGTTCTCCAAGCGTTAATGCGGGTTAGGTTCCCTTAGAAAGACCTCCACGGAAGGCACTCCCCCCATTTAGGGCCTATATCCCACGTGCTGATAATTGGCCGACATAAATACAACCAACCAACCAACCTTAATTTTTGAGAAAATTCCTCGATTTTGCATTTTAATCACTTAAAACACTATTACAAACACATTTGTGTGTCGATTTTTTAATTCCTTTAATAGTTATTTTTTTAGAGATTTTTTTTCTGAATTCCATAATCAAAATTTTGCCTTTTAATAAGTTAAAAATCAAATTTAATTATCTTAATGAAGTCGAATTTTAAAATGCATACACAGTTTCTTTCTAAGTAATTTCAAGATTCCTCCTTATCAATTTCATGAACTGTGATCAGAAATTATGACGCTTGGAGCATTTCAAAAATCTAAAAGCGTTGAAAAATCAGTTTTGAGAAAAACAGATGTAAAGTATATTAAGGGTATATTCGAAAAAATATTTTTCCACCCTCAACAGCTCGAAATTTTCTGAGACATTTTCAGACTCATTTTTAAAAGTAAAAACATGAAACTTGCTGGGGTGATTTCTGAAGACATGTTTAACATGCCGTGTGATTTCATTTTCAGCTCAATTAATTAGAATTTGATTTTTAAACAGTTATTTTCTCAGTATGACCCTTTTTTGCATTCCCAGATCGCCCGCTTCGGAAAATTCGGTTCAAAACGCCAACTTTGACAGTGTTTTTTACAGTATTTTCTGCATTTATCAAAAAATTAAGAAGCACGGCACATTATAGAGTTTCTAAGTAAGAGAATTTCCCAGTTTGATGCGTTTGAGAGCAAAAATGAATTTTAAAATGAATCGGAAAATAAGCAGTTTGGATCGGAATACACCCTTAAAGGGCCGAAAACTAGTTTGTGTACAAAATTCAAACGTTTGTAACTTTGCGTTCGCAAATGGCTCAGAAGAAACTGGAGAGTAATGATATGCACAAAAATAATTTTCGGTTTTTGGGTCGATTTTTGCTCAAATAAAGGTCCACGATCCCCTTAAAACAAAAATAAAGGAAATTGATAAATATCTTTCTTCAAATATCCATGGGTTTGTCGTTTCTAGTGATTCAAATTTAAGTTTAAGAATATGTATCCTTGACAAATAGTAATAGTCCATGAAATCTTATTGAATTCTTTTTTTAATTATTTTTATTTATAGGTTTATTCTTAAGTAAAATGTTTTCTGTATATTTTAAAAAAAAATAATAAAATCTTTTGGCTTCTTAATTACCAAGAAAAATTTCGTGATTGATGTATTTTTGAAATAAATACCAATTTTTTTATCTGATTATCTTATGAATCATATTTTCTAATATTAACAATCTTTTATAACTCTTTTTTTCGGCATTCATAAAAAAAAATATATTGGGTTCATGAAATTTTCAGCCCCAGTTTTTGATGAATTTATATGCTTTGATATATCCTGAAAACGATTAGACGATTTTTTGGCCGATATATATCTATGTGTGTGTTACACAAACATTGTGAGTGCTGTAACTCACGAAAAAGTGTACGTAATTTCATCAATCTTTATGTTTATTTGTATCTCGACATAAATGAGTGCTGATTAGATTTTGGAGTATGTTACCCAACAGGAGGCGCTGATATGCTGTGCTTTTCCCGGTGTGCCCGTGTGGGTGATAGTTATATCTCTACTTTAAATTATACCCAACGTAATATGTAAGTAAGATGCTAATTCTGAAAGACTATGCTTATTGTTTTTATCACTCAACAGGGTGTCCTTCTATGATATGATTTTTCTGATGAACATTACAGCTGTATCTTACTTTCTTTTCTTTAGAAATGGTACCAAATTTTACATTTGAAGTTATGAATATAATTGAGGACATCAGAAGCCAAGGGGTAGTGCCAAAATTTCGATTTGGAGTAAATTGACTTAAAAGATAATTGACGTTAAAGTTGAACATCAATAATAATTGTCTGAATTGAAATAAGAAATTGCTGCTTGTTTCACAGTGGTCTTTGAACTCTTATATCAATAAATGTGAAAAAAGTAGAGTGCAATTTTCTTTAAATTTATAATTAATCAATATTGATCATTATTCGGCAAAAGTGGTTGATCTTTAAAACACAACATATAATTAGAAAATCACTTATATTTCATTAGTTCACTTTAGACCAATTTTTTCAATTTTGTCAAACCTTTCGCTTCATTTATATAATGCCAATCACTTTCAAGTTAAGAGAATATTAATCGGTCATTTTTCTTTAAGCAGCCAATCGGAAAACATTGTAAAACTGATCATGGCCAAACTCTATGGGAAGAATCAAGTTTGGCCGTGAACTGATACACTGACACTACCACACAATTTTCGTGTATATAATCTACTTACATAAAATCCAAGTGTAGGAAAGTGTTGGTAACCATTCCGGGGCGAAACGTGCCATCTATATATATTTAAAACACAAAGCTGTTTTTAAATTATCTGCCCTGAGCTTTCTACTAAACATTTTTTTTTTCTTTTTATGAAAGCTGTTTATTTGCAGAAGGGCCCGCGCTAGCTATTTTTAAAAATATTCCCATTGTTGTACTTTAATTTTAATTTAAAAAGTTTTTTGTGAAATTTTTTCAAAATGGTGGCAATAGGTTTACTTCCATTGTCTCAGATAAAAGAGAAATAATGAAAAATATTCAGCCACGTGTCTTTTTGGTAGAATTGCAAAGGGTGAAAAAAACCGGGTTTAATCCCGGGAATAAACCAGTTTTTGGGGAGGGAAACTTTATAAAATCCGGGAGTTTTCTGAAAGTTTTAGTCATGAAAACTTTTAATTTATTATTTTCAATGATTTCAATTTTTTTTCAATGTAAACAAAATGTATTTTGCAAATGAAAACAATATAAATATAGAAAAATAGCTTCAGTTTACATAAAAAGTAATGAAATAGACGCTTAATTTGCAGAAATATTAAGTAAGATAAATTAAAATATAAGTTACTTGATATTTTAATCGCCGATAAGTAAAAAAAGAAAAAGGGAAGAGGCAGATGACAGATTCATCCTCCCGGACATAGATATAAACATCACCCCTATTTTACGAATCATCCAATGTAAACAAAAAGAAAATGAAGAAAACTAAAAAAAAAAGCAATGGAAAAATACAATGCAACTCGCTAGAAAATTAATATAGAGTATGTCTGAATAGTAGATATGCCAGCTGACAAACTTTAAACGCAAAATCATATGTTTTGTGAATTCATAATAAAAAATATATCTAAAAATTTTCAGAACAGCGCCTGAAATTATGAAAAATAAAAATTTTAAATGAAAAATTATTGGTTCCGTTTGCCTTGAAAACTCGTGCAAAATTTCCAATATTCCCCAAAGTTCCCGGTTTATTCCCCAATATTCCCTGTTTTATTCCCGTCCCTCAAAATCTGTGGGTTTTTTGCAACTCTACCTTTTGGACGTATTTTTTCATTATTTTCGGTAAAAAAATTTCTGAAAGTGTACTTTATTTTTAAAAGCGAATGAGAATTCTAATTTATTCCGACATCAAGAGAATATTGTCTATTGCATTTATTTAATCTTTATGCATTATGACTTTATTAGGGTTTTTTTTTTTTTTTTGGTTATTACAATTAAGTAGAAAATATTTTTTTATTTGAGTCCTGTGGTTAAATATAAAAGTAGGTATGTAAAGTACATTTGAAAAGTTTGCGCCTCTGACATTATGCTTAGCTTGAAATGTATTTTTACATTAATAAAACTAAGGGGGGAAATTGATATGATGGTGTCGATATGACGTAATTTTCAGCGATTTTTAATTTCTTAATTCTAAAGATTAGAATTGGAGCCTTTATTGATCGTTAAACTATTTGAGAAATTGAATATTGTGTAAAAAATATATCACATAATTTGTATTTGTAGAAATCATTTGTCCTTTTTAAATTGTACTTTACTACAATACAAACCTTTCAATAATAAAATCTTCATGCTTTTTGTTTGTATGAAGTCGTATGAAACGCAGTTCAACATCCCGCCATTTTTGATAGGTGTTATATACTGGTTCTAATATGTAACATATATTTAAATAGTGCAGTTTCACACTAACAATTATGGATATGGAGTAGAGTGAATTTCTTTGAATTTAACATCTCGTTACAGTTGTCACTTTTAGCTTATAAAAAGGTGTAACACAACATCACCCCCGATTATGAACTTAAAACCAAAATTAAATCAACATATATATTTGTATTAATAACCTTAAATATAAAATTTTCTGCATTTCAGTCCAATAGAAATGGAGATAAAGTTACAATGTTCCAGTTCCTCTCAAAAATATCACAGCAGCGCCCTCTCTTTAGTGATCGCAGCTAAAATTGAATAAGTATATTATTTTATAATAAAAAACGTAATAGATACTAAGTTTGGTGCAATTCCATCCCATAGATGCCAAGTTAAAGTTATCGTGCAAATCGTAGCAGCGTCACCTATTGGGGGATACACACGAAAATCCAAACAGCAGTAAATTATGTTAAGGTGCATTAAATGAGAAGTTTCGTGGAAATTTGTGCATTAGTTTTTAAATGGATTCGAAATTTGTTTAACATACGCACACACGGACAGACATTGGTTCAAAACTAGTTAAATTGTATTCCGGACATCACAAAACGTGTAAATCCCTTAAAAACACAAAGTCGAAATTTTTCGAGATTTTTTTTTTAAATATTACTTTTAATCTATAATTAAAAGTAACTACAAAATTTATGGGTTTACGTATAAAATTTACTGTGTGAATAAGTTGGCAACTTTCCCTTTGTTAAGCGTAGTTATTTAGTTATTTAGTTATTTATTTTCTTTTATTTTATTTCATTTTAATTTTTTAACTATTTGGAAAAATGGTTATTGTTCTCGTCAGGGTAGGAAATCAAAAGCATATCTGAAGCTTTTTATTGATTTAATCCGCATTTTATTCGTTTTCTGATTGGTCTATACACTAACCTTTACTTTCAACAGAGATGGATACTTCTGTTGCCACTATGACAAAAAAGTAATAAAAACTACAAAAAAAATTAATAACTCAGAAACAAATTGAGATACAGCTTTCAAACAAATTGCATTTAAAAGTACATTTTTTTCTCTATATGACGGTGTAAAAAGTAATATTGTGGGATGTTTAGAAGTTTAAGAATGAAATTTCATTTAAAATTGGTAGTCAGATTTCTTGGAAATCTGACGATGGAAAAGTCTTTTCCCGAACAGCCAATGAAATGCTTGGATAATACATAAGTTTCAGGTGGATAATACGAACGAGTCGCAGGCGATTTCCGTCGCGTGCAATTTTTACGTGTAATAACACTATTAATGTTTAATTCATGGCGTACGTAATGTATGATCAACTCCGTGCTATTTTTTATGTCTTAAATTTTAGTCTTTGAAAAAATCATTTTCCAAATGGTCGTTGTAATTTGCTAAATTGCTTATTTTTTTCCTTTTTTTTTTATTCTTCTTCTTCAGGAATTTCCACTAAACAGTGGGTTTCCTCGACCCATAAAAATAACTCTGAGAGATCCTTTCCACCTCTCTCTGTCCAGAGTAATATCATTTGACTCAATATATCTTCATTGTCTCTCGAATACAACTTTCCCAAGTGATCCTCGGTCTGCACCTTCCTACGTTTGCCTTCCAGGCTCCATTCAAAAAGGATTTCAGGAAGGCGTTCCGCTTTCATTCTGCGGACATGTCCATACCCTCTAACTTGTTATACTCGACTGTATTAACAACATTTTGTTTGACTTGCATGATTTCACGTATTCTTGAATTTTTAATTTTGTCCAGCCTAGACTTTCTTGCTGATCTTCGCCAGAAGTCCATTTCGGTAGAGGGGAGTTTCTTTTTTAGACGGAGATTTAATGTCCATGTCTCTGCACCGTACACTAAAATGCCATGCACAATAGCATTATAAATTAATCGTTTAGTTTTAGGGAGAATATTACTACTCCACAGAACAGAATTCAACATTGCATTGCTTGTCTGCCTTCACCAATTTTCCTTTCAACATCTCTTTGACTTGATCCATCTTCATGAATGACAGATCCAAGGTATTTAAATTACTCTACAATTTTTTTAATATTAGTATCATTCAATAAAATATCATGCTCAGTTTTATTCACATTTATCTTTTAATCCCCATTCCTCATAATTGATTAAATTATCAGAATTTTTGCATTTTCCGTAATTTACATTTGTCGTTGCTTACATTTTATTTCAGACATTCATACAAAAAATCAAGAAGCAAGAAACATCATGCTTCAAGCACAGTTTATAAAACACTTTCCAAAACATTCAGAATACTGTAACAAAACTTCAATTACATTTTAATGCAACAAGTTTTTTATATTTTTAGAACTTAGTCATGAATTAATAAATTATGTACACACGTGTGTTTCCGATGACAATACAGCCTTTTGATATTTTTAGAACTTAGCCATAAATTAATAAATTAATTTTAAGGGATTTTTTCATTAACCCGCCACAGGTGATAAATCGATAAATATTCTTTATAGAGTTTACAACTTTAAAAAAAAAAAAAAAAGAAAAGAAAAGAAAAAATTTGGAATTAATTATGCATCAAATCACTCTCACCAAAATGTGAAAACTGACTGGGAAAATACAACAATGAAACACTCCAAACACTAAAAAATAGAAAATTAAAATAATATAGTGGGACATATTTAAAAATATCTACTTTTTTATCAATAATAGATTTTTAAAAATTCTTGCCTGAAACTTATTTAAATTGATTGGGATTTATAAATTGTTTTCTCAACGTGTAATCAAAATTTAATCAAAACCAATCTATTAATTGACAATTTAGTTGAAAATGTGAAAATATTGTATTGTCATAACGAACACACAACTTCTAAAAATCTAGCACGTCACGTAGTGAGCGAAAAATCGATTATAAAATTCAATCTTTAGATACATGAACCCAGTTAGGTTAAATAAAAAAAGTGAAAAAAATATATTGAATCTCCATTTTGTTCTTTTTTCGGAAGCAGCGCACGTCTTTCCCATTCTACCCTCTTTCTTTAATACATACATCACGTGTTCCACCTCTCATAGAGAGAGAACCACAGTTCAGGAAATAAAAACATTTACTACAATTTAAGTAACATAGGTGTATGCCGAGAGCTTATCTTATTACATAATGATTACGGTCTTACCTGCTCACGTAACCTAAATATTTTTGAACAGTTAATTTATGTTAGAGTTTATTTTAAACGTTAGGAAAATGATTGAAACTTATGGAATGATCATTTTGGTTTAATGAAGGGAATTCGCTGCAAGTATGTAATAAAATAATATCTAAATTTGTATTGTTGTCCAAAACCGCTAAAGCACAGCGATTATTTCCAGAGACGTTGCCAAAGTTACGTACAATATGCGATAATCATATGCAAGACACGTACACATAGCTATTAAGAATTAAAAAGAAATACTAAATGATATCCAATGAGGGAAAAACATCCATTTTCGACTGAAGTAAGTGCATCCATTTACTTTCAGTTTACAATTTAATGTATTTTTACACTCTGTCATCTCAATCAACCTAGTTTTCGTATGTAAAGACGGAATTCTGTAATCGATTTTTGATCCACTTCCTGATATGCTAGAATTATAAAATAAATAAATAAAAACGTTCACGGTGGCGTTTTCTATGCCTACACAACATTTTAACATTTTTAGAACTTAATTATAAATTAATACATTAATTTTAAAGCATTTTTCCGTTAGCCCACCACAGGTGATAAATCGCCAAATATTTTAGTTCAAATAACAGTGAACTTAATGATGCGCCAATACACGCTCGCCAAAATATGGCAAATGGTTCTGAAATTGCAACAATGAAACACTTTAAAGGCTAAAAAGTAGAAAATAAATTATAAATAAAAAAAAATAAAGAGTGTAATATATATTTTTTTAATGTTTCTATCAATTAATAGTTCAATATTAATTAATTTACGATTATACGCTGAGAAATGAATTTAGAAATTCTAAAAAAGTAGTTTAAATCAAAGTCAACTTACATATAATCAACCATAGTTCTCCCTTATCACAATAACATAAACACTATATGGCCAATGACGACCGGTCACTTGCGACTTTAGATGTTTCCTTAAATATCAAGAAAAATACTTGAGGAATTATCCTGAAACTCCAGGTGTGTAAACAGGATGATATAAGTCATGTATTTCCGCGACAATTTTTTCCCGAAACCCCATAAGGGACCGTCACCCTGTAAAAACTTATGTAGCAAAAGCGTTCAAACTGTAGAACATGATAAAGAGGCTTATTGTAATAAACTGTGTTCATTTTTATGAGGATAGCATGTATACTCGTAGAGAAATTAAGGTTTACAGTCCGAAATTTCGCCAAGTTTTTCGCTTATAAGTTGCAGAGTTCTTAATATAAAAAAATGTTATTTTCAGAAACTATGACAAACCACATTGTACACAATACCCTGCAATCAAAATTAAAAAGTAATAAAAATTGGATGAAAAAGGAGCAGGTTTACTAAATAATGTTTCACTGCGCATGAGCGAACGCAATCAAAATGTAATGTGCATAATCTATTAGCTAAATGTATAGAGCAACTTTTGCGAAAGTCTCAAAAACATAGTTTGAAAATTCTGAAAATTATTGTAGATAGAATAAGCTGGAAATCCGTTGTTCCCAAAAGGAAGCAAAAAATATGAGGTGTTGTATCCAAATATAGTATCGATCTGTTCTAAAAAAAAAAAAAAAGTAACTAACGCTGTCACCGCCGCTGTAAATGAATTTTTTGTGACCATGGGTCTTTTTTCGCTAATATTAGGAAAAATACTGTATACAAAAATATGAAAATTGGTGGTATTATAGAAAAATGTTTAATAAACACGCTAAAGCCACACATTTTTTAATTAAAAAAAATAGATACAGTCTGCACACTGCGAGTTTCTAATGTATAACCTTATGAAATGCGTTGAAAAAATAATTCAATTCCTGTGTATAGTTTTTGCTCCAATAAACTTTTTTAATGGAACGATTTTGACCAACTTTAACATTAAATAGCTCTTAAAATAACTCTTCTATTTAAAAACTGTGTGCTTCTCAAATCAAACATTTCTCTATAATACCACCAATTTTCATATTTTTGTATGCGGTATTTTTCGTAAGATTAGCAAAGAAATATGCATGGTCACAAAAAATTCATTTAAAACGGCGGTGGCAGCGTTGGTTACTTTTTTTTAGAATAGATCCTTATAACATTATAAATAATATTATAAATTATAAATGTGAAAGTGTGTCCGAAAGTTTGAATGAAGTCAACGTCAAAACGGATGAATTAATGTCTTTGTACCTTTGCCTAGACATATATTAGAAACAGAAATGAACATAAGCTGTGCTTAATTTATTTTATTCAAATATTTATCTTAATGTTTTAAAATTTCCTTATTTTTCATACAGAATCAATTGACAATTTTTCTGTAAAATTTAACCATCTTTCTTTTTTCGTTGCCAAAAAATAAAAATCCGGAATAATAATTTCTCCCCAGTAATTAATTTTAAATTGAAGGATTTTCACGCGAAAAAAAAAAAAGAAATAAATTAACTTAGAATAGATACTTTCAGTATGACGTCAATCATAACGTTTTGCTCGGAAACTGACTCCAAGCAATCAATTGCTACGTTGTATTTTCTATTTCATGTGTATATTTTAGTTATAATTTATAGCTATATCTCACAGATAAGTTTTTTAATACTTTATAAGCAGTGGTAACATTTTCTATCAATTACAGTAGAACCTCTTTTATCCGAAACTCTTTTAACCGAAATTCTCGGTTAACAGAAATCCATTTTTAAAACTTGATTTTTTTTTTTCTTGTTAACATATCCTTTTTGTACAAGCGGCCCTTTCCGAACTAAGAGTACATATAAATATTTTCGATCCCCTTTCTTAGAGTTCAGTTGAATTTAACTTGAGCTCCTGTAAGTTGCGGAGTGGGACGAATAAAACGAACAAATTAGCAATTCTGAAGCTTTTGAATGTTTTGCAAAATGTTTGGCATGGCTGGAGCAGCAGAAAGTCGGTGATACTGGTGAACTAATAATATAAAAAAACTTCTTGATAGAGCTTCAAAGCAAAGACAATCGAAACTGCGACAAACAAAACATCTTTTCAAACCCTTGTGATATATGCAAAAGGCACTTAATTTCAAAATTAAAATTCAAGTAATTTATTCGTGTTTATATTTTGCTATTGCTTTATTTTTATTTATGCAGTTGTTACAATAGTAAGAAATATTGCATATATTTCTCCTTAATCTTAAAATTGATGCATTGTCGATTATCCGAAAATTTCGATTTTCCGAAAGATGGCCGGTCCCAATTACTTCGGATAATCGAGGTTCTACTGTATATTAAATAAGAAATGAAACACAGCAACCGTTTCTTTGGAGTTTTATCGCCTGCACATAGATAATGAAAAGGTTTAGTTTTTAATTTAAAATGAAAAAAAAGCTTTAAAAAATGGATAGTAAAAGGAAAAAATAGTTTGAAAAAAAAAAATGGATAGTAAATGTCAATAATATGAGCCGTAAAATTATCCATGCCAAAAATGATGTCATGATTATCATCAAAACCCTGAATAAAAATTTCTTCTCAACAGTTAATTTTCTATTAAAGGTTTATACGTCAAAATGAAAATAAATTAAAAATTAAGATTTAAAAAAAAGATGAATATATCGTCATATTTTAAATAAAACGGAAATGTTCAAGTATTTCTAAATAATATAAATTGCATGGATCTGAATAAGTACGGAAAGCAAAAATATACAAATTTGATACCAAATATCAACTAAAATACACCCTTCTATTAGAATTCTCCCGGCATTTTTTTTTCCGTTTTACGAAGAGAGATTTGTAGAGACTGGGCACTCATTTTTTCATTGGTTTCAGTTTCATTTTCGCAAGTGTTTATCTTATTTGGCACAAAATTTCACTTTTTTATGACTGAGTTAAAGGCCTATAAATAAGAAATACGACCGTATAGTCTGTTATAAATTTTGATAAAGAGTTGGTTAATTATATACGCGTTTTGGGTCGCTTTCATTATAAAAAGCTACCTATTGCAGCCGTTCGCGAGGAAAGCGATTTCAAAAAATTTTGGTATATTTTCATCGATCATGACCCCCAGACCCCGAAACCACCCTCCGTTCAAAAGTTGATATATATATATATAACCATTAATTAAACATTACCGACCATCAACAAAAGCCGCAATATTATGAATGAATGACAACAAAATGCGCCACAAACCAACAATATAGAATTGTATGTATAAAATAAAGTACCGTATACCTAATTACAAGAATTAACATGGAAGAAAAAAAAGAAGAATATGGATTCCGAAAAAAATGGAAAAACTTATATATTGAATTACGTTTTCAAGAGTACAGAATTCAATGATATAAGCAAATCGGTTGTTTTCTGTGACAAAACAACTATAAGCTGAAAAAAAATTTTCCCCTGTACTCAAACAACCAATATAACCAAAAGAATAATTTCAAGATGAAAACAGAACGTAATTAAATGACATGAAATGGAAAAAAACTACAACCCATTAAATATTTAATTTATAGCAATAGAAATCTTACGAAACATACCGAATAATTCCCAGTAGATTTTCAAAATATATTCCCGCACATGGAATCCAAAAAGCATGATAAGATTAAGGTGAACAAAACAGTTAAGTTAACACAGAAATTAAAACTTATGGAGTCAGTTATTTCATGTTGAAATACCGTGATAAATATAATTAACATAATATAAATAAAAAATAATTACATTATTTATAATACCTAAAAACAATTTTAAATTGTTTAATAACAATTTTACAACATTGCCAGTATTCAGCGTTAATTACCACCTGGTGTAAAAAATTAAAATTATTACTTAATTAGAAGCTTTAAAAATACAAAATTTATGGGGCTGCCATCTATTATTTTATTTTAAAAACAATTATTATTATACAAATGTCACAAAAAGAAGAACCTAATACATGCTAATGAAATTAAATTATATCAACTGCATTCCTACACACATCCTAATATAAACAATACCATACTGTATATCATTATTCAAAAAAATTTTTAATAAATTAAATGCTAATAAAATGCTTACAATATATTCTATTACTATACTATTAAATCTACACTGAGAAATTATAAAAAAAATTTAAACTTGATAATATATAGAATATAGTTATATGCTATAAAATAAAATAAATTATATATTATAAAAATATATAAAAGTCTTAATATTTACCATTACATATAAAAAATGAACAGGAAAGAAAAAAATTAATTAATTAATTAATTAATTATAAAATAAATAAATAAATAAAAATGGATGTTTATATAAGATTGTCAGATTCTAAAATTCCCAATAGCCTAAAGATCACAAATATAGTGTGTGAATTATCCTTATATTAGCCATAAAAAAGCTAAAAAAAATATGATTGTGACAATCAAACATATGAACCGATAATTAATCATGGAAAACAAAGTTGAAAATAAAACAATATTAAATAGTATAGAAGAATAATAATATAAACTATTTACCCAATTTTAATGCATACAGTATAACATTAGTTATATCAAATAAACTTATATGCATAATAATCACTAAAAAGATGGTATTCTATTATTAATTAATATGATATTGTCCTGAGTAGACTAAATTAAAAATAAGTTAATATTGAATTTGATTAAATAAGTTAAATTTAATATGAAATAAAAAAAGAAGAGAAGTCACCAATTACATATAAAACATCACATCAACATCCATATAAAATACGTAATAGAAATGTAGTTATAATACAACAGCCCCATTTTTATATATATATATAAATTAACCATTGCGTATTATCCAGACAACACCACCCTCCTCCGTACTCTAACATCTACCCACCCAACCATCCTATAGTAATTGTTTATTATTATTTTACAATTTTTAATTTTTTATAAATATTTTTTTATTTTATAAATTTTTTGGTAAATTTGTTTACGCATGTGTTAATTTGCTTTACATGCTTAATCATGTAAGTACTAATTGTATATTAATGAACATATGAATTTTTTTTGGAAAACCATGATTTAATGCATCATAAATTAGTTTTTTAATATTATTGTTAATTAGATGAGAAGAACATAAACATTTTATTCTATATAAATGATTAAGTAGTATATTTCGATATACAGAATGATGAAGACAAGATTTAAAATTTGTAAATGTATTAACTTTGAATTTAAATTCTTTACGTTTATCATATAAATCAGTTATTGTTTTGTTGTCTTTTATTGTAATTTTAAGATCTAAGAAGTTAATTGTATTGTAGACAAGAGGTTTTCCGTTAATTCCAAATTAGTGGGATAATCAACTGGAAATTGAGAAATTTTAGATTGATCAGTGGCAATTAAAATTATGTCATCAATATAACGATATAAATGGAGATTATTATTATTAAAAGTACGTTCATAGTGATATAAGTATAAGTCTGATAATAAACTGGATGTACAACCACCTTGTGGTATACCGACGTTCTGTAAATATAATGTGTTATCTTGCAATATATAATTATTATAGATAATGAAGTTTGTTAATGATTTAAAATAAGCGATATCAATATTAGATGGCAATTCCAGTTTTTTATAATAATTTTTAAATGATGCATTTATAATATTATGTAAATCTAATAAGTCTATATTATTAAAAAGATCTTTGAAGTCGTATGTCGTTATATTATATACACAGTTAAGATTTTTTAAAATATTGACCAGTTGATAGCTATTTTTTATACAATGTGCATTATCATTGTTTGTAGTAAGTATATATAATTGATTAAGAATTTTTAATAGAAGTTTATTGGCTTTATTATTATATGTATTGCAACCAATAGTTACAGTACTAAATTTAATTGGATTTTTATGAAATTTGGAAATAAGAACTAAATAAGGATAATTAAAGTTAGTAGATAGAATATTTAATAGTTTATGATAACTTTGAATTTTACGATTATTTACAATTACATTTTCATTAGTTTTTGGAAAAGATTTATTAGAAGAAATACAGGTGTAAGAAGTTGGTGATATTAAGGTTTACATATGATTTCATAATTATTAGGAGATTTGTCTACATATGTAATAACGTAGTTTTATTGTAATTTAGTTATTTGTTGGAAACAATGCTTTGTGTTAATAGAAACCAAATCAGAAATATTATTTTTTAAAGCTATAGTTAATTTTTCAATTACTAATATCTTCCATTGATTAAAATATGCAATAGGTTTATTGTAATAGATTGAAATTTTATATATAAAAATATCTATATCATATGTAAACTGTTTGATAATAGATTTAACAGTAAATTTAGATGGAAGTCTATATTTAGTATCAAAACCCATTAGTTTTTTCAATTTAAAATCATTAACAATATTAAGATTCCCAGTGATTATATGTCCATGATCATTGTTTATATATTTTTTTAGATTGGGGTCATTGCAATTACACGAAAAATTACTGGCAGCAGATGTATTTTTTGAAAATGTATTGTAGTTAAAAATCTTTCTACCAATTGTATTCGGATATTTAAAGGTTTTTGATATATGAAGATTATTAATAGGAAAATAACAGTTTTTATCGTTAATTATAGAATTGATATTAATTTTATTAAATATATGATTTGAAAAAGTTATTATCATTTGAGTATTCGTATTTTCAATTTTATGTTTTGTTTTTTTTTTTTTTTTTTTTTTTTTTGTAAATTAATATTTAAAAGATTAACCCTAGTCATAATGAGATCAAAATAAATATCAGAAAAATGTTTAGAGAAAGTTTTACTTAGAAATACATTTAAATGTTGTATAATCTGTTTCTTTTTAATAGCAAATATGTATTTTCGAATTAATAACCAATTATAGTGCTTTAAATATTTACTTTGAAGATCATTAGTTTGTTTAGTGATATATTTTTTAGAAACTACACCTGAAGATGAACCCTTTCCACGTTTGTTTCGTGTTGTTTTACAATTTAAATTATGATTAAGAGTAAGATAAATTGGAGAATAATGAATAGTGTTATTTATAGATGTGAAGACTTTGACAGGTCGATTAAATATTTCAGTATTAAGTCCATAAGGATATATTGTGTTGTAATATTTCATGTATGATGACACCATATAAAGCCGTTCTGATTTATTTTTTATAATTTGAAGGATTTCAATTGTCGTATTTTTAAATTGATGTTTATGAAAATGTGCAATTTCAGCTGTAGATTTTTTGCTTTGTTTTTATTAGAGTCTGAACGATGATGATTCATACGTTTATGAATTGGACCTGATGTTTCACCTATATATTTCATGTCACATAAGTTGCACTTTATGCAATAAATAACATTAAATGCTTTACAAAAATTTATATATATATATGATATTTTTCACACTGTAACTCTCGTATTTATGAACCGATTTGGATGTAACTTCGTGTATACATAGTGCATACCAATGCCTCGACCGAGTTCGTTGGCCAGCTTCATCCGCCATCTTGTTTCAAAATGGCGGGCATTTAAATTTTTTTTTAATTTAAAATTTGAAAGGTGGTACCAAAAAATTGAAAATTGAAAAATATTTTTTTCTCATGTGTTTGACCTTGATACAAAGATTCCGGAGCATTTTTTGTTTTGTCTATATCTTAAAAAATGGCTGAGTTATAGCACTTTGAATTTCTAGCTTGGCTGACATTTTGAAACGACCTGATTTTTGTCACGCGATAACAGGCGTATTTATGAACCGATTTGGATGTACCTTGGTGTATACATAATACGTACCAATGTCTCGATCGAGTTCGTTCGTCAGCTTCATCCGCCGTCTTGTTTCAAAATGGCGGCCATTTTAAAATTTTTTAATTTAAAATGTGGTACCAAAAAATTGGAAAATGAAAAAGATTTTTTTTTGTTTGTGTTTGACCTTAATACAAAGATTCCGGAACAGTTTTTGTTTCGTCTATATCTAAAAAATGGCTGAGTTATAGCATTTTGAATGTCTATTGTGGCTGACATTTTGAAAGGACCTGATTTTTGTCACGTGATAACAGGCGTATTTATGAACCGATTTGGATGTAACTTGGTATGTACATAATCCATACCAATGTCTCGACCGAGTTCGTTGACCAGCTTCATTCGCCATCTTGTTTCAAAAGAGCTGCCATTTTTTAAAAAAAATTAATTTAAAATTTAAAATAAGTTATTGAAAAATTGAAAAATGAAAAGATTTTTTTATGTGTTTGACCTTGATACAAAGATTCCGGAGCAGTTTTTGTTTCGTCTATATCTTAAAAAAGTCCTTCCGGCCAGTGCCGGGAGGAAGAGGTAGCTTTCATATTCCTTATTTTAAAAAAGCCAACTTATATTATTCAAACACACGAAGCTCAATTAAGTGGAAACCGAATGTAGGAGATTCAATACTAATTTTTATCAATACTAAATCATTATGAATGAGAATTTCGCGAAATTAGTCAGCTGTATCCAAGATGCTTTTATTTAAAGTAACTTATATTTGGCTGCCAAATTCGGCGATTTCTTAAAGTGCCTGCCATTTTAAGACAACATGGTGGATGAGGCTAACCAGTGAACTTGGTCGAGACCTTAGTAATTGCTGTGCACATGCTCACTCACATCGGAATTGGTTGATATATACGAGTGCTGTCGCATGCAAAAAAACAGATTTTTCAAAATGTCACCCACAATAGAAATTGAAACTGAGCCATTTTTTAAGGTAAAGACAAACAAAAAATGCTCCTGAATCCTTATATCTAGGTCAAATACTTAAAAAAGAAACCTTTTTCAATTTCTAATTTTTTTGCATCTCACTTTAAATATATATTTTTTTTATTTAATGGCTGCCATTTTGAAACAAGATGGCTGATGAAGCTGGCCAGCGAACTTGGTCGAGATATTGATGTATACAATCCACATGCCTTATTCCATCGAAATAGGCGAATACGTGTGGTATCGCGTGACAAATACAAAATCGTTTCAAAGTGTTAGCCATGATAGAAATTCAAAGTGCTATAATTCAACCATTTTTTAAGATATAAACAAAAGAACAAATTTTCAGAAACAAAAACTGCTCCAGAATCTTTGTATCAAGGCCAAACACATAAAAAAAAATCTTTTTCATTTTCCAATTTTTTAATACCTCATTTTAAATTTTAAATTACATTTTTTTTTTAAATGTCAACCCTTTTGAAACAAGATGGCGAATGAAGCTGGCCAACGAATTCGGTTGAGTTATTTGTATGTACTATGTACACACCAAGGTACATCCAAATCGGTTCATAAATACGTCTGTTATCACGTGGCAAAAATCAGGATGTTTCAAAATATCAGCCACGCTAGAAATTCAAAATGCTATAACTCAGCCATTTTTTAAGATATAGACGAAACAAAAACTGCTCCCGAATCTTTTTATCAAGGTCAAACACATAAGAAAAAAATATTTTTTCAATTTTCAATTTTTTGGTACCACATTTCAAATTAAAATTTTTCTTAAAATTTTAAATGGCCGCCATTTTTAAACAAGATAGCGGATGAAGCTGGCCAACGAACTCGGTCGAGACATTGGTCTGTACTATGTATAAACGAAGTTACATCCAAATCGGTTCATAAATACACCTTTTATCGCGTGACAAAATTCAGGACGTTTCAAAATGTCAGCTTCGCTAGAAATTCAAAATGCTATAACTCAGCCATTTTTTAAGATATAGACGAAACAAAAACTGCTACGGAGTCTTTGTATAATGGTCAAATACATAAGAAAAAATATTTTTCCATTTTCAATTTTTTGGTACCACATTTCAAATTTTAATATTTTTAAAATTTTTTAAATGGCCGCCATTTTGAAACAAAATGGCGGATGAAGCTGGCCAACAAACTCGGTCGAGACATTGGTATGTACTGTGTACACACCGAATTACATCCAAATCGGTTCATAAATACCAGAGTTACAGTGTGACATAGGTCAGATATATATATATATATATTTATATATATATATATATATATATATATATATATATATATATATATATCAATTTTGAACGGAGGGTGGTTTCGGGGTCTGGGGGTCATGATCGATGAAAATATACCAAATTTTTTTGAAATCGCTTTCCTCCGAACGGCTGCAATAGGTAGCTTTTTGTAAAGAAAGCTACCTAAAATGGTTGAATTATAGCACTTTGAATTTCTAGCACGGCTGACATTTTGAAACGATCTGATATTTGTCACGTGATAACACGTGTATATATTAACCTATTTCGATGTAAGATGGCATGTGGATAGTATACCGTAATGTCTCGACCAGGTTCGCTAGCCAGCTTCATCAGCCATCTTGTGTCAAAATGGAGGCCATTAAATTAAATAAAAAATTATATTTAAAGTGAGGTGCAAAAAAATTAGAAATTGGAAAAGGTTTCTTTCTTAAGTATTTGACCATGATATAAGGATTCCGGAGCATTTTTTGTTTTGTCTTTATCTTAAAAAAGGGCTCAGATATAGCAGTTTCAATTTCTAATGTGGGTGACATTTTGAAAAATCTGATTTTTTGCTTTCGACAGCACTTGTATATATCAACCGATTCCGATGTGAGTGAGAATGTGCACAGGAATTGCTAAGGTCTTGACCAAGTTCACTCGTTAGCCTCATCACCATGTTGTCTTAAAATGGAAGGAACTTCAAGATATCGCCGAATTTGGCAACCAAATATAAGTTACTTTAAATAAAAGCAACTTGGATAAAGCTGACTAATTTCGCTAAATTCTCATTCATAATGATTTAGTATTGATAAAAATTAGTATTGAATCTCCTATAATCGGTTTCCACTAAATTGAGCTTCGTGTGTTTGAATAATATAAGCTTGCTTTTTAAAAATAAGGAATATGAAAGCTACCTATTCCTCCCGGCACTGGCCGGAAGGACGTTTTCATTATCAAGAGTGAAATGATTTTCTTAAAAATGTATTAGCCCCCGGTATTCTATTTCTTTCTCCCAGCTAATAAAGTGTCGACTCCAAAAAATAACGTCCCGCTGTATAAGCCAGCCGTAAAACAAAGCAGATGTATATTACTGCACTATTAAATTGTCTACTGCAATTTTTTTAACTTCTAAGCATCGCACATTTTCAATTTTTATACCGTCGTATTGGAAAAAAAAATAACTTTTAAATGTAATTTGTTTGAAACTGCATCTCCATTTATTTTTGAGATATTAATTCTTTTGTAGTTTTTAGCGTCATTTGTTTAATTTTGGCAACTCAGGTACTCCATTTTTGTAAGAAATAAAGGAAAAGTAGTTGAAAAAGAGCAATTATATCTTTTTGTTGCCATTTTCCCATAAAAACTGAAAAAAATGTACTTAAAATACGGGCTATTTTGAAAAAATATAAATGAATGATTTCTGATAAAACATGAAGCTATTATAAACTTATATTAATATTACAAACAAATGAAGGCATGTAAATCATTAGATAGCCGATTTTTTTTTTTTTTTTGTCGAGTTTTTTGAATGACAATATCTTTTTTTTTTTTTTTTTTTTTGGATTTGTGTATTATTCAGTGATAGTGACGTCCTATGTGTACTTTACTGTAGATGTTGTTTAATACTGGATCTCAAATGAGGAATTCTTCAGCGGATTGCGGATAACGTCATTTTATATAAAATAAAAGCTTGTGTTTTAAGTCTTAAAACTGAAATATGTTTTGTACTATTTATATATATATATATATATATTCGTCGGATGCGACACTAAACTCTGAAAAAGCAGAATTCCTGTTTTTCTACGTAAACGACGTCACGGGTAACTGCTAGTAGATACTATATTTGGATACGGCCCCTCATATTTTTGCTTCCTTTTGGAAACAACGGATTTCGAGCCCATTCTGCCTACAATAAGTTACAGAATTTTCAAACTATGTTTTTGAGACTTTCACAAGATTCGCTCTATACATTTAGCTAATAGATTATACGCATTATATTTTGATTGCGTTCGCGCATGCTCAGTGAAACATTATTTAGTAAACCTGCTCATTTTTCATTCAATTTTCAATATTTTTTAATTCTGATTGCAGGATATTGTATACAATGTCGTTTGTCATAGTTTCTGAAAATAATATTTTTTTTTTTTTTTTTTTATTAAGAACTCTGCAACTTATAAGCAAAAAACTTGTTGAAATTTGGAACTGTTTTTATAAAAACCTTAATTTCTCTATGAGTATACATGCTATTCTCATAAAAATGAACACAGTTTATTACAATAAGCTTCTTAATCATGTTCTGCAGTTTGAACACTTTTGCTACATTAATTTTTACAGGGTTATTCAAAAGATATTCGTTATTTTTCAATTTGTTAACGGTCCCGTATGGAGTTTCGGAAAAAAATCGTCGCGGAAATATATGACCTATACTATTCTTGTTAGATGTAAATTTCCAACTGGGCGAAAAAGGTCCAGACCAGGATTCGAACCCGGGACCTCCTGGCTGAAGCCGCCAGTGCTCTGCCATCTGAGCTATCCCGGACGATTCTCGTCGAACTTTTTCACCCAGCTATTTTTTTTTTGTTTTTCTGTCGAGTTTTTTGAATGACGATATCTTTTTTTTTTCTTTTTTGGATTTGTGTATTATTCAGTGATAGTGACGTCCTATGTGTACTTTACTGTAGATGTTGTTTAATACTAGATCTCAAATGAGGAATTCTTCAGCGGATTATGGATAACGTCATTTTATATAAAATAAAAGCTTGTGTTTTAAGTCTTAAAACTGAAATATTCGACCAGAATCGTCCGGGATAGCTCAGATGGCAGAGCACTGGCGGCTTCAGCCAGGAGGTCCCGGGTTCGAATCCTGGTCCGGACATTTTTCGCCCAGTTGAAAATTTACATCTAACATGATTTGTTTACCAATTAGAATAATTGTGTGAAAATTAATCTAGCTATACTATTCTGTTTACACACTTGGAGTTTCAGAATATTTCCTCGTGTGTTTTTCTAGATATTTAACAAAACGTCTAAGATCGCAAGTGACCGGTAATCATTGGCCATACAGTGTATACGTTATTAGATAAGGAGGTCTTGGTTTAAATAATGTCCCATTTTTACTTTCTTCTATCTTTACAAGAAGAAAGTATTGGATTCGTGAAAATTTTCGACTTTCGGTTTTCGACGGATTTACACGTTTTAAGGGTCAGAGATTCCGAAAAATAAGTTTTTACAAAATGTCTGTCTGTGAGTCTGTGCATCTGTGAGTCTGTAAGTCTGTCTGTCTGTATGTATGTGACACAAATTTTGTGGGCGCTCTATCTCAAGAACTAATGCACGGAATTTAATAAAATTTATATTCAGTTAGTCCCTGATATAAATTGGTGCTGATTAGTTTTTGGTGTAAATCACTCAACAGGTGGCGCTGCTATGCAGCCTTTTTCATGATTTCCGCAATAGCTCAATCTCCATAACTAATGCACGGATTTTCATCAAACTTCAGATTCAGTTAGTCCTTGACATGAATTGAAGTTTTGTACATTTTGGTGTAAATCGCTCGATATGTGGCGCTGCTATACTGCATTTTTTACGATTTCCGCAATAGCTCTATCTCAACAACTAATGCTTGGATTTTCATCAAACTTCAGATTCAAGTATACTTTGATATGAATTACTGCTGTTTGTGTTTCGGTGCAAATCGCTCAACAACAGGTGGCTCTGCTATGCTGCACTTTTCAGAATTTCCATTATAGCTGTATCTCAAGAACTAATGCAAGAATTTTCACCAAACTTCAGAATCAGTTAATCCTTGACATGAATTGACATTTTGTACATTTTGGTATAAATCGCTCAACAGGTGGCGCTGCTATGTTGTATTTTTCAGAATTTCCGCTATAGGTGTATCTCAAGAACTAATGCACGAATTTTCATCAAACTTTAGAATCAGTTAGTCCTTGACATGAATTGACATTTTATACAGTTTGGTGCAAATCGCTCAATAGGTGGCGCTGATGTGCTGTTTTTTGTGATTTCCGCAATAGCTGTATCTCAAGAACTAATGCTTGGATTTTCAACGAACTTCAGATCCATGTATACCTGGATATCAATTATTGCTGTTTATGTATTGGTGTAAATCACTCAACAGGTGGCGCTGCTATGCTACATTTTTCAGAATTTCCGCTATAGCTCTATCTCAAGAACTAAGGCACGAATTTTTATCAAACTTCAAATTCAGATATACTTTGATATGAATTGGTGCTAAATTGGTGTAATTTCTTGTACTATTTAAATGATTTAATTGACGTGATTGATATACAAGAAAGTTTTGTGATGGCCACAATATACTAGTTCTTTCCTGTTGCCACATCTTGAAAAAGAAACAGAGCAAAAATTATATGTTTTTTTTTAATAAATTCACTTGCTTACCCCAAATTTGTTTATTGAAAACACAGAACTGCAAAATACAATTAGCATTGCATCATTGATTATTTCACAGAAAAATAAATACTCGACTACGACAAAAAGAGTTTTAACTAATTTACCATCTCTTTCTCTGTTAGTAGTAACTCTCGTTATAACACGCATTGGGAGACAGATAAACAATACAAACGGGAGCATTAAAACGTTGAAATAGATATAAAAGTAAAAATATATAAATTTTTTTAACACTATTTTATAAGTATTCAATGTTCATATTCAAAATCACGACTAACATTTTAATTGCAATTCATCTTTTTTTCCAAAAATTTCCATTGCAATACATTAATTTGGCGTGAGAACAGATTTCAATTATAAAAAATTCACTGCTTTTTTACGCTTGATAGAAAACACAAGCAAGTGAATTTATTAAAAAACTAGCCGTTGGGGACCAGCGTAATACTTACCCATCATGGATATACATAATATAAAATATGAAAATAAATCTTCAGTACTGAAATTTAATAGGCTTTTTCGCACTACATTCTAAGTACATACCAAATTCCTAGCCCCTATCTCAATTTGTTTGGTAGATAGAGTGTTTAAAATCATGACTTCATGACGGTATAAATTTTAAATGTTCTGTTACTGAATTGCATAAAAGAAGCATCGTTATAACTCCAAAAATGATAATCATATTAACTAATAGTTTACTGAGTCGGATTAAGCATCTCATTTCGAATTAAAGTATGTCTTTGCTTTGAAATTTGAAGGAAATACACTGTCATGAAAAATCGAAGAGTGTGGAAAATAGGATTACAAATGTCTGGCAACTAATTATCCGATCGACTTCATTCTTTATGTAAAATTTATGTTTTTTTATTGTCTTTTATATTCACTTCTTCAAATAAACAATTTCGAAATTTTTTATATACCTTTTATCAGAACGAATCTTTCGAGAGTCCGAAAAAAATAGTTTCGGATAATCGAAGTTACTTAAATTCAATAGGCTTCTTTTAATTATTACATACTAAGTTAAAAACAAATTTCAAGTCTCTATTTCAATTTGTTCGGGAGATAGAGCGTTTACAGACACACACACACACAGAGAGAGAGAGAGAGAGAGAGACAGACGGACAGCAATTTTTCTTTTTTCTAAAAATATGTTTTTCGGAATATCCAGTGTCTGAAACGTGTAAATCCGTCAATTTTTTTTCGATTTTTAAAACGATTACAACACTTACCCTATACTACGTATGATGGGTAAGTAACACATAATTTTTGCTCTATTTCTTTTTTAAGATCGGGCAACAGGAAAGAAAAAAATGAAACATGATTTAAACTATCTTTTTGATATTGCTAAACAGATTTCTCAACGTACATTCGTAAATTAATTAATATCAAACTATTAATTGAAAAAAATGTATTTTTTTTTAATATTACGCTGTTCATTTTTATTTATACTTTATTTTGTACTTTTTAGCCTTTAACCGTTTATTCCTCGACGGTACTTCTAAGTACCACTAAAATAACTTGTTATAAAATTCATTTAATGCATCGATAAGTAATACAGTTTAGAATGAGTTACAGATACATTATTTTAGCATGTCCCAAAAGCATTATTGCTTGCGGAAAACGAAAATATTTTTAAAAGGATGATTTCTTTTGCCTTCACATCTTTTCAGCTTTCTTGACGTTTAAAGATTGGGGGAGGGGGGATGTCAGTTTGTAAATATTTCTATTGTAAGAACATTATATTTGCACATTTTAAAATTCTACAAAATACTAAAAAAAAAAAAAAAAAAAAAAAAAAAAAATTAAATAAAAGATTTGAGTGAAGTTATAAATATTGCACAACATCCCTATAAATTCAAATTTAATTAATTGATTAATGAGTCAGAAAACAAGCAGTTTGGATTTGAGTACACCCTTAAAGGTACTTGTATAAGTATTGTGTAAATATGTATATATTTACACAATACTTATACTTTAAAATCTCTGTAACACGTCGATGGCAATAATATAGTTTACGATCAGTTCTACATTACTTTATTTCATCATGTTTTAAAAGTAATTTGTTGTAGAAAGCAAAAATATTTTTAAAAAGACAATTCCTTTTGAAATTAAAATTGTTTAGCTTTCTTTCTCAATGTTGAATGCCATGGAGTAGAAAGATTCAGTTCTGAAAAATTTCTTTATCAATTTCTAAACACTGTTAAAAAAATAATAATAATAAAAGGAAAATCTATAGGGTTTCTAAGAATTTTCTAGGAAACTGGGATGCCTAGAACTTTTTATGTAACTGCAATAAAAGAAATTCATGTAATTATCACGGGTTACCGATAAAATTTTAGTAAGCATACAGATTTCTGCAGCTTTACAAACCAAGTTTTATAGATTTACATCTGTTTTCTGTACAGTGTACAGATAAAATTTTCGTAAACATACAGATTTCTGAATATTTTACAAAAACTAATTTTTGTAGATTTACATTTTTTTACACTGAAGCTATTATATTTTTACATTTTCTGTTTCTATAAAATACAAAAGCAAAGAAATGAATTTGAGTAAAGTTTTAAATATGCCACATAACCCCTATAAATATCAATTTAGTTTATTGTTTTTAATAGACGAAATCTTGAAAAAATCTATATAATAAAGCAAAAACATGACCATGAGTACCGCTGGCATCCTATTGACGGTGGCAAGACCTGACCAATAAATTTCGCTTTTACTGCAATCTTTTTTAACTCCCATAACTTCAATTTTTACACCGTTAGGGGGGGGGGGGGGGTGTTCTTTCGAATGCAATTTGTTTGAAAAATATATCTCAATGCACTATTTTTTTAATTTATATATATATTTTTTTTTTTTTTCTTTTTTTTGAAATTTTTGTAGAAAATTTCACACGCCTTTAATTAAGTAATTTGAAATTTTTATTAGCTGGATTTTTATTAAATTTAAAGTTGAATATAAATTCAGCAATTAAAAATTTCAAATTAATAAATTAAAAACGTGAGAAATTTTCTACAAAATTTTCAAAAAATTATATGTTTATTCACTTCTATCGGTGCTGCGGATTCTCTTTCGTTTCGTGTTTGCCCCAGAGGTGGTGACTTATGAAAATTATTCCATCGTGTTCTACGTTTGCAGCCTTGACAACAGATAAGCATAAAAAGTGATAGGCTTGGTATCGTCCAGGTAGCTCAGTGGTAGAGTATTGTCGCGTAATGTCAATGATCCTAGTCCCAAGCTTGCACACTTTTTCGCTCTGTTGGTTTTACGCCTCTTAAGCAAGTTGAATAAAAATTCAGAAATTAAAAATTTCAAATTATTAATATTTATGATTTTAAATTTATTTTTCAAACATGATTATATATATATATATATATATATATCGCATGCAACCCGAGTTCGAAAGATTACCCTCTTTGCCTTTAAAACAATAATGAACGCATTAAAATAGCAATTAAAGCCTTTGTGCAGGAATATTAAAAAGCAGAAAACCAACGTTTAAAAATGCACAAATTATACGTGAAAAGCAGCAAACAGCTGTTTCGAATCTACTAGCGAGATTTTTCTTCAGTGCAAGATGGAGCAAGACACAGCGTGCTAGAAAAATAGAAAGCAAGGCTGAGCCTTGCTTTTTCTCTATCTTGCACTGAAGAAGAATCTCGCTCGTAGATTCGAAACAGCTGTTTGCTGCTTTTCACGTATTATTCGAGCATTTTTAAACGTTGGTTTTCTGCTTTTTTTTATAATGAACGCTTTTGTTTCCAGCTAATATTTCATAACTAAATTAAAACTTCACCAATAATTTAAGTATTGCGCAGCAGCGCAATACTTACTTATTTCCAGGGTCACTTCTCAATGTTAAATTAACATAGAAAAGCCTATGGAGCTCATAACTTTTTTTTTACTTTTCTTCGCACCTTTTTGTCCCTGATGACTCACTTTTTTATTTTTTGCTAATTCTAATGATAATATAAATTTAAAGTGTAAAAATGTTTTCTTGACGTCAGGGTCAAAACACGTAATAAAATGCCTTTGCATATGGGTGAATTATAACCCTCAGAGTAACATGGACTAATTTTTATTTACATTATTCAAATATTTTTTCTTAATAATTCCAAATTTCGCTTTTTTCGTTAAGAATCAACGGACATTTTCCCTGTAAAATTTAACGTTTTTAATTCATTGTTGCAAATAATTTAACACCCATAATAATTATCTGTCTATTTTTCGTCGAAATATTTCCACGTGAAAAATAAAACTGTAATAGATTTTTTTTTTTTTTTTTTTTTTTTTTTTTTTTTTTTAAGAATTAAAAAGAAGATGAATATGGCGTCATAGTCGAAATAAAAATGACATTTTCAGAATAAATTTTTGCTTTGGTCAAGTTTATGTTCTGATAAAAAGTTTGAAAGGATGGCTATTTTTACGCTGGTAGCGCCCCTGGTGAGGAATTACATAATTTATGCTTTAAAATGTATTTTATTTCCAAGATGGGAACCATATTCCAAGTTAAACTTAGGTAATAATTTTCTCTTGTGTTTATACCATTCCCTGGGAAGGAACAACGAAATTTAAGTAAAACTTTTTTTTAATGTTTTTCTTTATCACAGCTGTAATTTTGTTAAATATTAGCAGTAAACGTTCAACACAATTTATTTTTGCATTCATAGTGTTCCTGGATGGGAAATAAGGTAACTAAATTTAAGTGAAATTATTTTTTTATGTTTTGATTAAAGATTTTTCACGTTGAGATTGGACGTTTTTGACCAAACTACAGCAACCTGCATTACTGCGGTGGTGAAACATTTTGAATTATACGTTGGTAAAATGCATTACGCATTGTGATGCAGTACCGCATGCATCAAAGCCTGATGATGGTACCCTCCATTAATTTTGAAATGTGTTCGTCTGAATGCAGTAATAGTTATAAAAAAAACTTGACATATTAAACAAAAACCTAATTTGCAGAACAAATTAAACTAGTTGGATGTGCCAATCCCAAAACTTTCTTCTACCTTACACATCTTAATATTTCAAAAACTAGTTACACATGTTAATACTTCAATATTATTAGTTCAATACTATTCCAACTTTGATTCTAATCTTAAATTTCTGCTTCAGTCAATTAAATGAACTAAAAACGAGTTAACCTATATCATGATATTTGTTAAAATTAATAGTTTTTCCTTATTCTGTTGTTATCAGATGTTTGCGAATAGCCGGCTTAGCAGGAAGCGAGTTCCCGCCTTTGCACGAGCCGCCGACGGACAATACAACTACGAAAAATCAAGAAAAGTATACAAAAATCGCTATCACAGAGCCACTTTACCGCGCGATATTTCCAAATTCAAGGAGGACTTGTTGGCCAAAGCCAAAAACCTGCACAAAAAATTTGGTTCAATTGTATGCATAATTTTATACACTTTTCGATTCAAATTTATACACTTTTCAAAATAAAGAAAATGTCACAAACATATCTATAAATAAGTATTGCGCTGCCGCGTAATACTTAAATTACAGCGCCCCCCTTCCGGCAGATTTTTTTCAAATTCAGGGAGGACTTGTTTGCCAGAGCCAGAAACGTACACAAAAAAAATTGGCTCAATTCTATGCATAAATTCATACACTTTTCAATGGTACATTAATGAAAATGGCACAGAGATCCAATTATAGCGCCCCCTTCCTGTGGAATTTTTTCAAGTTCAGGGAAGACTTGCTTGTCATAGCCAGAAACATACAAAAAAAAATTTGGTTCAATTCTATGCATAACTTCATACACTTTTCGATGGCACAATAATGAAAATGGTACACACATCACAATTATAGCGTCCCCTTCCGGAGGAGTTTTTGCAAATTCAGGGAGGACCTTCGTGCCATGACCAAAAACAAACACAAACTAGTTGGATGTGCCAATCCCAAAACTTTCTTCTATCTTATACATCTTAATATTTAAAAACCTAGTTACACATGTTAATAATTCAATATTATTAGTTCAATACTATACCAACTTTGATTTTCATCTTAAATTTCTGCTCAAGTCAATTAAACGGACTAAAAACGAGTTAATCTATATCATGATATTTGTTAAAATTATTAATTTTTCCTTATTCTGTAGTTATCAGCTGTTTGCGAATAGCCGGCTTAGCAGGAAGCGAGTTCCCGCCGCTGCATGAGCCGTCGATGCACAATAGAACTACGAAAAATCAAGAAAAGTATACAAAAATCGCTAGCACGGAGTCCCTTTACCACGGAATATTTCCAACTTCAAGGAGGACCTGTTGGCCAAAGCCAAAAACAAGCACAAACATTTTGGTTCAATTGTATGCATAATTTTATACGCTGTTCGATGGTACAATAATGAAAATGGCACAGTGATCGGAATTATAGCGCCCCTTCTTTCGGAATTTTTTCAAGTTCAGGGAGGACTTGTTTGCCATAGCCAGAAACATGCACAAAAAAATTTGGTTCAATTATATGGATAACTTCATACACTTTTCGATGGTACAATAATGAAAATGGTACAGACATCGCAATTATAGTGCCCCCTACCGGCAGAATTTTTCCAAATTCAGGGAGGACCTTCGTGACATGACCAAAAATAAACACATAAAATTTGGTTCAATTCTATGCATAACTTCATACACTTTTCGACGGTACAATATTCAAAATGGCACAAAAATTGTACAAAAATCGCTATTACAGCGCCCTCTACGAGCGATTTTTTTACAAATTAAGGGAGGACCTCCTTGCCATAGCCAAGAACTTAAAAATTTTTTTTGGTTCAATTCTATGCGTAACTTCATACACTTTTCGATGGTACAACATTCAAAATCACACAAAAATCGCTATTACAGCGCCCCCTAACGGCGAATTTTTTGCAAATTCAGGGAGGACCTGCTTGCCATATCCAAAAACTTAAAGTAAAAATTTGGTTTAATTCTATGCATAACTTCATACACTTTTTGACGGTAAAATATTCAAAATCGCACAAAAATCGCTATTACAGCGCCCCCTACCGGCGAATTATTTCCAAATTCAGGGAGGACCTGCTTGCCATAGCCAAAAACTTAAAATAAAAATTTGGTTCAATTCTATGCATAACTTCATACACTTTTCGATGGTACAATATTCAAAATCGCACAAAAATCGCATTTACAGCGCCCCCTACCGGCGAATTTTTTCCAAATTCAGGGAGGACCCGCTTGTCATATCCAAAAACTTAAAATAAAAATTTGGTTCAATTCTATGCATAACTCCATACACTTTTGGATGGTACAATATTCAAAATCGCACAAAAATTGTTATATCAGCGCCCCCTACCGGCGAATTTTTTCCAAATTCCGGGAGGACCTGCTTGCCATAGCCTAAAACTTCTAATAAAATTTTGGTTTAATTCTATACATAACTTCATACACTTTTTGATGGTACAATGGCGACAGACAGACGGACAGACGGACAGACGGACAGACGGACGGACGGACAGACGGACAGACGGACAGACGGACAGACGGACAGACGGACACACAGACAGACAGACATTTTCTATAAACATGTTTTTTGGAATCTCTGACCCCTAAAACATGCAAATCCGTCGAAAACCGGAAGTCGAAAAAAATTTCGATTACAATACTTTCTTCTATTGAAGATAGAAGAAAGTAAAAATTTGACTCAATTCTATGCATAACTTCATACACTTTTCGATGGTACAATATTCAAAATGGCACAAAAATCGCTATTGCAGCGCCCCCTGCCGGCGAATTTTTTACAAATTAAGGAAGGACCTACTTGCCATAGCCAAAAACGTAAAATAAAAATTTGGTTCAATTCTATGCATAACTTCATACACTTTTCGATGGTACAATTTTCAAAATAGCACAAAAATCGCTAATACAGCGCCCCCAAGCGGCGAATTTTTTCCAAATTCAGGGAGGATCTGCTTGCCATAACCAAAAATTCAAAATAAAAATTTGGTTCAATTCTATGCATAACTTCATACACTTTTGGATGGAACAATATTCAAAATCGCACAAAAATCGTTGTTACAGCGCCCGCTACCGGCGAACTGTTTCCAAATTCTGGGAGGACCTGCTTGCCATAGCCAAAAACTTAAAATAAAAGTTTGGTTCAATTCTATGCATAACTTCATACACTTTTGAATGGTACAATATTCAAAATCGCACAAAAATCGTTGTTACAGCGCCCGCTACCGGCGAATTTTTTCCAAATTCAGGGAGGACCTACTTGCCATATCCAAAAACTTAAAATAAAAATTTGGTTCAATTCTATGCATAACTTCATACACTTTTGAATGGTACAACATTCAAAATCGCACAAAAATCGCTATTACAGCACCCCCTACCGGCGAATTTTTTCCAAATTCAGGGAGGATCTGCTTGTCATAGCCAAAAACTTAAAATAAAAATTTGGTTCAATTCTATGCATAACTTCCTACACTTTTTGATGGTACAATGGCGACAGACACACGGACAGACAGACATTTTCTATAAACATGTTTTTTGGGATCTCTGACCCCTAAAACGTGTAAATCCGTCGAAAACCGGAAGTCGAAAAAAATTTCGATTACAATACTTTCTTCTATTGAAGATAAAAGAAAGTAAAAAAAAAAAAAAATTATATCCTACATTGTTTAAGCCCAAGAAGGGAGAGATATTAAGATATTCATTCAATTCGTTCTACATTTAATGTTAAATTTTTGTAACAAATAAGTTAAACAAATTGAACATTAACCCCTTAATTCTCGCTCCCGTGATATTCACGGGCTGTGACTTTTATTCAAATTATTCAGATTTGTTTGATTCCCACCAGTTTTATAGAATAGCGTAATTGGCTTGCTTAAGGTATCATTTTACTTGTCAGTAAATAAGGTAAACATTTCTTTTTCAAAAAAGTGGTGCCATTAAGCAATTTGAATTTTTAAACCGTAATTTAATGCGACCGTTAAGGGGTTAAAAGATAAAAATAAAATTCATGCAATATGATACTTTAAAGCATCCTAAAAACTTAGAATACGTTCAAATGAAATCGAAATAAATCTTCGGCTTTCTCCATTTTTAAGTTGTAAATATTTGTATTGCAGATTTTGTATAATGCTTATGATGATTGTATATAAAATGATAAGATGCATGCAAAATACAAAACTTTAAAAAAGGTTTAAGATTTATTTCTATTCATTTGAACGGAATCTAGGTTTTTAGGGTGTTTAAAGTATCCTATTGTAGGAATTTTATAATGTTCAATTGGTTTAACTTATTTGTTACAAAAATTTAACATTATATGTAGAACGAATTGAAAGAAATATCTTAATATCTGTCCCTTCTTGGGCTTAAACAATGTAGGAAATAAATTTTGTTTTTTTAATTTGTTCTGCAAATTAGGTTTTTGTTTAATTTAACTTGAGATTGTCTAATTGATAGCTCCTTTAAATTTTAAAATATTTAAATCTCATTTTAAAAATGTCTCAGCGAGATATTCTCTGTCCTCCATTAGAGTATATTCTCATTAAACAGGGTACAAAAGACAGAATGGATTTTCAAGAGTTGTTTAGAAACAATAAACATTTAGGCTTTCGGATTTCTTTGGACTTGATTTAAAAAAAATTGACGTTGTTATTGTTAGATCTGCCGCTCTAAAAAAAATATGGCAATGGGAAATAAAATTAAATAAGTAGGGAGTCGAAGACATTTCGTTTTCTTTTTTTTTAGCCCCCGGTATGCTATTTCTTTCTCCCAGCTTATTTTGTGTCGTCTCCAATAAATAACGTTACCTTGTATAAGCCAGCCGTAAAACAAAAGCCGATGTTTCATTGTGCGATTAAATACTCTACAGCATTTTTTTTAACTTCTAAGCATCGCACATTTTCAATGTTTATACCGTCGTATTGGGAAAAAAGTACTTTTAAATGCAATTTGTTTGAAAACTGCATCTCCATTTGTTTTTGAAATATTAATATTTTTGTAGTTTTTAGCGACATTTGTTTCATTTTGGCAACTCAAGTACTTCATTTCTGTAGACAGAAAAGAAAAAAATTGTTGAAAAATAGCAATTATATCTTTTTGTTGCCATTTTCTCATAAAAATTTAAAAAAAATTAATTAAAATACGTGCTATTTTGAGAAAAATATACAGTGCGTCTCATAAATATAAAGACACTGATATTTTCGAAATAATATTTTAATAATTCAGTATTCAAAATTATATCTATGCATATAGCGAAAAGTATGTGCCAAGAAAACATTTTACAGTAAATTAAATTAGAATTAAATAATTTCAACTCGAAAATTGATAAATGTAAATAAATTTGCTGTCTCATAAATATAAAGACATTTTACATACTTTTGAATTACCGTCCAATAAATAATCCATTCTTATTAATGACAGAAAATATTCTAGCTGGCATGCTTTTTATTAAGTTGTATAACTATTTTGGCTTTATATAAAACAACTTCGTTCGATTTCTTTTTTCAACTCAAGGACGTTTGAAAATTGTCTTCCAGATGCACATACACTGCGAACGAGAGTGCCACAAAGATTCTTAACTGGGTTTAAATCAGGGTTATGTGCGGGCCACACCGTGACATGAATATTGCTATCGGCAAACCATTTTTTTGTGAGTCTTGATGCGTGAATCGATGCATTATCCTGATGGTACAAATGATTCCGATCACCAAGAGTTTCAGCAATTTGCGACAACTGACTATCAAGCAGTTCGATATACTCTTTAGATGTCTGTTTACCTTCCAGAAAAGCAATATCCGTAGTTCCATTAAAAGAGAAGGCATCCCACACCATAACACAACCTCCCTTTTTCTGCCTACTAAAGAAGGTTCGAGATTAACGTCTTAAATCGTGCGAGTAGGAATTCCAACCATCTGGGCAATCCAAGTTAAATCTCTTTTCATCTGAAAAAATGTCTTGCATCCATTCGTCCTTCCAGTGCATATGATCTTTAACCCCGATTAACCTCCGTTCTTCGTGTTCTTTTTTCAGTAAAGAAAATCTGCACGTATGTCGGCATACAATGTTTTTTCTTTCTTTTATTCGACGATGTACTGTATCCTTTGGGACCATACCATAAACTCGTTGAGAAACTTATCGGAGTGACATTTTTTGCGACGAAACAAGTCGCGTGATCTTGCGATCGAGTCTTTCACTAGTTTTTCTCGGTCTGCCAGATCGTTTTCTCGAACATAAATTGTAAGTTTTTGATAAAATTTTATAAAGTGCAGCTCTGATTCTCCCAGTTTTTTTACATATTTGACAAACTGTTAAGCCATTAGCTTTAAATTCACGTATTTTGCAAATTTCATCTTTAGAAATTTCAATGTTCCACGGCATCTTTGCAATTGAAACAAGTCAAAAAACTTTGCTCGTTTGGGTAAGTTAAAATGTATTTCTGCGCGTGCGCAATAATTCTGTACTCGCACATTCGAAAAAAATTTGCATATGAAGCAGTTTCAAGTTTGTCTTTATATTTATGAGACAGCGTATTTTTTTATTTTTTTTAGGTGCGTTCGTAATTATATAAATACGTAGCACCTATAGTCGTCGTTCAGTCCGTCCGTCTGTCCGTCCGTCTGTCTGTCCGCATATAACAGAGCAAAAACTACCCAACCGAATGGTCTGAAATTTGAAATATAAGATTGTTGCAAAATTTTGTCGAGCCATTTCAAATTTTATGAAAATCGGATGTATAGTTTAATTACAGGGACAGTCAAAAGTTTTTCTTTACATTACGGCCAATGGGAAAAATTATTGCAAGTGCATTTTAATGTTGTTACATCCTTCCGAATGGTTTGAAATTTTAAAGATATAATTGTTGCAAAATTTTGTCGAGCCATTTCAAATTTTAGGAAAATCGGATGTATAGTTTAATTACAGGGACAGTCAAAAGTTTTTCTTTACATTACGGCCAATGGGAAAAATTATTGCAAGTGCATTTTAATGATGTTACAGCCTTCCGAATGGTCTGAAATTTTAAAGATATAATTGTTGCAAAATTTTGTCGAGCCATTTCAAATTTTAGGAAAATTGGATGTATAGTTTAATTACAGGGACAGTCAAAAGTGTTCGGGGAATGGGAAAAAAATTATTGGGAGTGCATTTTAATGATGTTAAAGACTAATGTAGATGATGAAACTGATGAAAAAAAAGTTTAACCTGGATGGTCCTGACGGGTTTCACTATTATTGGCATGATTTATGGAAGTCTCCTGATGTACAAATGAGCCGCCAAATGGGTGGAGGCTCAGTAATGGTTTGGGCTGGTTTTTCGGCTCAAGGGAAAACCGATATCGTTTTTGTGCATTCAAGAATGAACTCCGAAAAGTATAAGAATCTTCTTAAAGATCAACTAGCCATATACGGTGAACTTCTTTGTGGCGAAAACTACACTTTCCAGCACGATAACGCGTCGATTCATACATCACACGTAACAAGAATGGGGCTTTCAGAGCAAAGTATCAATGTTCTTCCGTGGCCATCTCGCTCCCCAGACTTAAATCCCATCGAAAACTGGTGGGGGATCTTAGCTCGTGAGGTTTACCGAAATGGGAGGCAGTTTACATGTGTCAAAAACCTAAAGAATGCTATAAAATGTGCTTGGGAAGAACTGTCTTGCGATATTTAGTTAGAACTGATAGATTCGAGGCCGAATCGCATCTTACATGTTATAAAAAACAATGGCGGCTCCACCAAATATTGAATAACCATGTTAGAGCATTTTCTTTTAAACCATTAGTGTCTACTAATTATGTTGACCACTGTATTTGGAAAAAAAAAGGTTGGAGTCTTATAATTTTGTCCATGGTATTTTTAATTTTTTTTTATTAAACTCTATAAAAATATAATTTCTGTAAAACAATTACGTGTGATAACAGAATAAATTTATGTTTTTGTCGTATTTGATAAAGCATTTTCAAACTCTGAATCTTTTCTTTCACTGTATCTCAAAATCAGTAGGTGTCTTATAATTATATCCACCACTGTATAAGAAGGGTTATAAAGAGAGGGGCGGCTCTGTCGCCAAACGGCGCCAAGTTTATCGCCAATTTGGCGATATATCGCAAATAAAGCTTAATTGAACTATTTACATTATTTATAGGCACAAATCTAACTATTTACAATATTTGTAACACTATATTATATTATGATTTTATATTTAACTAGGGGGCTCTGCCCCCTGCAAGCTACGCTCGCCAACCCCCGTTCAGACACCGCAGAATCTAAAAACACGCTAATCTGATGGGTTTTAAAAATATTAAAGAAGATTGAATTATACTGAAAAAAGCTGTGCAGATCTCCCTGTAAACGGGTTTCCATTCAATTCCCTTTGATTGCAAAAATTTAAGGGCGAATCAGTTGCTGTTAAGACATCCAATGGTTGTTTTCGTTTTTGATTAAAGAGGATCAGTTAAACATTTGAAAAGAAGCTAAAATAAAATAAATTAAGTATAAGAGTCTTTGTTACCCGGTATTTTAAAACAATCTATATAACAATAGCCTAAGTCATGTGACTATCATCAACAGTTCCAGGCGGACCACTTCGCTTTTTATACTCTAGGTGCCATTTTGTACTTTAATGTTAGCCAGGCACAGGTGATAAGTCGCCAAATATTATTCTATCGCCATCATTTCATCTATATTATAATAGTTCAAGTCATCAACTGCCATAAACAAATACGGTCTGATCCCTTCGCCGTTCATATGAAAGTTTGGCAAAGATGTCATATACGTCCCATATTGGAGTGATTTTTTAACGACGCCAATTTGGTGAACGCATCAACAGCATAAACAGCAACATCCGGCTTACCATATCAAGCAAAATAAAGATACTTTGCCGCCAGTTGTGTGCCCGTTCAGTATATGACATTGGCCAATCACGCCAATATGGGACCGTAAATTTTCCATTTTGATTAAAAAATCAAAATTTTTTTTTCGAATAAAACTACATAAAAGTTGCCATGGTCGCAAAGAATTCTAGGTACTGTTACGCTAGCGGAATGCAAATCTCGCCAATATCTTTTTTTCTACTCGTCAGTTAGCATTTTTTTTTCCGAGTGGTAATATTTAGCCAGATACGTACCGCAGGTTTGGCGTGATTTTTATTTTTTTACGAAAATTTGGCGAAAACCTCGTTTTCAAATACCAGTTACATATGCATTTTTGGTATTCCTTAGATATCCCGACGACCAAAAATCTATCACCAAACTATAAGATTAAATGCCAATAATGGTTGATCGTTAATATCACATTCACTTGACTTTAAGCAAGTTACACGTGTTTACGTCATCAAGTGATTTTTATTTGGACGTTTTATTCGTATATTTATTAATGTTATACTAATTTATTTGTTCTTTCGTTATTTAAAATAAAAATTATGTCAATTTGTATAATTTGGCGAGTGTTTTGGCGATTTATATTATTTGGCGAAATTGGCCGACGGAATAACTAAGTAGTACTGTATTTCTTAATTATTTTCTATTATTTTCTAAAGGAAATATCAAAAAAATAATTAATAATAATAGAACAAAATAATTTATATAATTTGTAAAAAGAAATAAAAGTAAATAAACATTTATTATCAAATAAACAACAATAGCCGGGTTACCATATCAACTTTTTCTGAAATATAAAAAAAATATATCTGTTTGATTAAAATTTGAGTTGCCATCATTAGAAAAATATATATAAAATTAGAAAAAAAATTAATATTTCGAAAACTAAGTCGAATTTAAAAATTCTAATGCCGGTTTTGAAATCTGAGGATCAATATTGATTTTGGTGTTAATTTCATCGCAAAGTATTCCATATTTTAGGAGAAATCGCCGTGAAACATAATCAGTTGTTTAATCAGTCGATTTATACTTCCGTTTCATACTTCCGTTTCATAAATTCGTTTCATTAGGATTTTACATATATAGGGTAGATAATTCTTAATTATGAAACTCTGTAAGCTCTAATTGATTATGTGCTTCGAGATAAAGAAATAAAATTGTCACGAGTTGGGGAGGAGCGCATTTTTACCAAGTGGAATCTAAAAATTGAAAGCATAAAAAATAAAGGATCGCGAAGCGATCCAGAATGGAAACTCTAAACAATTACATCTGCGGTTGGCTAGAAATAGCGATTGCTTCGCGATACCTAATGTAACAGCGAAGCGATTACGCGGGGGGTTGGTGAGCGTAGCGATCAGGAGGGCAGAGCCCCCGCCCCCCTAGTGTAGGAAAAGAAAAAAGCTACTTCAACAGAATATTTAGGAGTTATAAATAAACTAGAATTATCACTAAAAAACAAAGAAATAAATGTTTACCTTTTTAAGTACAATAACACTAAATTAGAGGTCTGCACGGGCCCGGGCTTGGCCCGAGGCCCGTACCCGGCCCGGTCCGGGCCGGCAGAATGAAGGCGAATTTTTCAACGGGCCGGGCCGGCAGAATTAGGAAAATTTTTTCAACGGGCCGGCAAGAAAATTGAACGGGCCTGCAGGGCAGGGCCGATAAAAAAAAATTAATCGGGCCGATAGGCCCGATATAAGAATTCAAGCGAAGCAGATAAAATACGAGCCATTTTCAATGAATATGGTTTTCTCGAGAAGTATAAATGTGCGTCACGAGCCGATGCGAGTTTAACAACATCAATACAGATATGTAACATGTCCATTGTAGAGATCGGCATCGTACAGTTATAAGATGTCTGATTACGGGTTTAATTTTTTTTTAGCAGACTCGTGCCGGGACGGAACTTAATCTTAATCGATCTCAGGATGTGTAGGACAGGCATTATGTTTTGTAAAAGTATTAATAGTGATAATGAATTTCTGTTAACAGTATCTTTGGAAATATACCTTAAGGGGTTCTCATATTCACTGCTCAACAATGCGAAACTTTCAAACACATTTTCTGACTCATTTTTAACTATAAAGGCATAAAAGTCACAGGCCTGACTATTGAAGGCATTTGGAAACGAATAGCTTTCTCCATATTTGATAAATTACTTACAGAGATAACAGAGATTCTTGTCATGTGACTGTACGTTTTTCTCCTTTCCTGTGCTATCGCTTCCGGAAATTCGATTCATAACGCTAACTTTTGCAGTATTTTCAGAGAAAAATATATTGCTTTTATCTATGAAAAAGACGGCATTTACATAGTTTCTGAATAAGAATACCTGCCAATCTTACGCGTTTCCGAAAAGAAATGAATTCTCAAATGTGTCGAAATGTAACTTCTTTCGATTTGAGAAAAGCCTTAAAAATGAGAGAAATATTTTCGCAAATCTACTTTTTATCATACAGCTTCAAAAGGTATCATGTTTTTAATCCTTTATTCTGAACTACATTAACTTTTTAATGAATCCTTATTGGAATTTCGAAATGTCTGTAGAGACTGTATGACTAAAACACTGTGTAATCGTTAATGTTTACTATTGTGTGTTTTCTGCTTTGCGAACACATAGTAATCTAAAATATACTGTAAAATTTTCCCATAAGTATGTACGTAGTATTCATTAAAAGAATCTTAATTGTATGTCGAGAAAAAGCGGATTTTTTTTGTAGAAATTGGGCCGGGCCGGGCCTGTCTTCACTAATTTTTGTACGGGCCGGGCCGAGAACTGTAAAAATGCAAACGAGCCGGGCCGAGAACGGGGGAAGGGGGGGGGGGCTCAAGGAGCTTCCCTGATTAAATTTGGAGGTTCATTAGTTAAGTATAAAGGGGGGAAAGTTGGGCTAGTCCCCCCTTAATTTAGATAAATGGGCTTTTCATGCAGAATTATTCGATTTGCTTCAAATTTGATATACCGGTTTATTCCGATATGGCGCTTCCTTTATTAGATTTGGAGGTTCATTAGTTAAGTATAAAAGGAGGAAAGAGGGCAAGTCCCCTCCCCTTAATTTAGATAAATGGATTTTCATGCAAAATTATCCAATTTGCTTTATTTTTTTTTTTTCATGTTCCTTCTGATAAGGAGCTTTCCTGATTAGATTTGGAGGTTCATTAGTTAAGTATAAGGGGGAGAAAGGGGAGTTGAACACTCCCCCCCCTCCTCTTTAATTTGGCGATATGGTTTTTTTATGCAGAATTATCTGATTTGCTTCAGATTTGGTATAGCGGTTTATTCCCTTATTAGATTAGATTTGGAGGTTCATTGGTTAAGTATAAAGGGGGGTAACGGGTGCTAATCTCCCTTCATTTATTTTTTGAGGGGCATTATTCTTTGAAATAAGAGTATAATATGCAATTAGTGTGAATAGCCTGAGAGCTCAATGTCATCAGTTTATAACTGGGCACTTTTCTTTTTATTAGCTCACTGGCTATCAAAACCTGAGAACTATGTGACCGCAGGTTCTGTAACTATATATGCACTTATGTATGTATGTACGTAACGCGATAACTATTGATAGAAATATCCCATGTGCTTCACAAAAACTTTTCTAGGTTCATTTTTATAAGGCGCTTTCCTGATTAGTTGTGGGTGTTCATTGATTAAGAATAAAGGGGGGGAACGGCAGACAAATCCCCAGTAATTTAAATAAATGGGTTTTTCATGCAGAATTATCTGATTTGCTTCAAACTTCGTATACCGGTTTATTCTGATAAGCTGCTTCTCTGATTAGATTTCGAGGTTCATTGGTTAAGTATAAAAGGGGGAAACGGGAGGGCTAATCCTCCCTTAATTTAATTTACAAAAGGCATTATTCTTTGAAATAAGAGTATAATATACAATTAGTGTGAATAGCCTGTGAGTTCAATGCCATCAGTTTAACTGGGCACTTTTCTTTTTATTAGTAACTTTAACTTAATAAAGGAATTTAAATCTATTATTAATTATTTGAGTGACATAAAATTATAATAATTTAAAGATTTTTTTTTCTTTTAAGAAAGTATAAAATAGAAATATTATTATTGAAATTAGAAACGATAAAGTATTTGGCTGGACCACCGAATATTCAATAAAATTTTGTAACGAATATTCAGTATCCGGTAAAAATACACATCCGGTGCTTCCCTAATATCCATGAATACCAAGAAAGTATGTTTACTCAAGACGCTTAAGCTTAGAGAAAGCGTAGGAAATTTAAAGCACATGAAATAAATAAAAATTACGTTAAATATAAAAACATAGATATGCTGATTGGGAACATCAGAAGCGTTGTCTTTTATATAGCGTTATACAGACATTATTACATATTTTTTCAATTAATGGAAATGAAGTTTTCGCTTAATTAGTTCATCGATTATCTTTTAAGTTTTACGTGAACGAAGACACGAGTAACAGGTAGTAATACTACGTTGAATTCTACATTATTTCTTTTTCTTGGTATTACGATTTTCAGAAAAACATTCGTTATTTAAAAACAAAATTCATAAAGTAAAATGATATTAAAATAATAGTTTCCTCAATAAGTTATTGAAAGTCAAGCGTCATTTTAACCCCTTAATTCTCGCTCCCGTCAATATCACGGGTTGGGGTGTCGTTCGTTATTTCTCGCTCCCGTCATATTTCCGGGCTGGAGATTTATTGCTGGAAAAAAAACTTCTGAAACCAGAAGAATTTAACTAGCATTTCGATGTGAAGTCTTTGAATATTTCCGTTTGAATTTGGATTTTGCGCTGGCTGTAATGTTGGGCTTTGTATTGCAGCATGTTTCGAAATATGTAACACTCAAAAAAATTATTAATAATCAGAATTTAATGTATGTATATTATTTCAAATATTATTTGTAAAAATGTGTGTGATGACTATAAATAAAGATCTAAGATGTGAAAAATAAAAGTTTTATTCGCATTAATTTGTACGGTGTAAAACAAACATTAAGACACAGAATTCTCGCATGATGGCTTTTCTACAAATATGAATTTGTTTTATAACATCTTTATTTTTTTAGCCTTAAAAAAACTAATTGCATATTTTATTTAGAAACCTTATAATTATTCAATTTCTGTAATAAAAAAATAGGTACTTTTTTGATGGTTTTTCCAAATATTAAGCGACCGTGAAGGGTTAAAATTCATCAGTTTGCTTATTCTTTGCCTTGGTAAACATGACAAAAAACCCATTCGTACTGTATAAACTAATTTTCATCTATTCCGTCTCTTTTTCTCCAATATCATGCTAAATGAAGTATTATTTTATCCGATAGCTAAATTAAGTGTGTTGCACTGTAGCTGAAAAATACACGAGAAAACTTGACACGAGTTTTCTTATTTATCTCTTTGTTCATTTATGTTGTAACGTTCATAAAAAGAGACGGATCATTAATAAATTTTACTAGTATGCTATTCGTATAAGCGCTTAGAGAGTTCCGAATAAAAATTATCATGTAGTCACTCCCTCCAGTCTTTTTCTTTTCAGGAGGGAGTATTAAAATGTTGTATACTCTTCACAGAATTATTATTTTTATTACTATGCTATTATAGTTGTATACAGTAAAATTATAGTTGTTCAAATTCTACTAAATTTTAGAATGTAATTTAATGAACACAGGACAATTCTACATAAATGATTATCACTACAACCATGACAAATTTCAGATCAGACCAATTTCCTTAATCAAGGACTTCTATATTTAAAACAAGTGAGTAAGTGTGATCGCCGATCGCACAAAGGGTTTCGTTTAATATTCCTTTCAAAAGACTTAATCCTTAAGGCTGTTTCTCAAATCGAAAAGGGCAACTTCCTGACATAAGTTTTAATTTATTTTTGTTCGAAAATGCATGAAACTAGCTGGTGTTGTTGTTCAGAAACTATGTCATCAAGCTCTTTTTTCCATTTTTTTTTTTTTTTTTTTTTTTTTTTGTGCAAACGCAATAGATCTTTCAGAAAATAATGTCAAAGTGGACCTTTTGAACCGAATTTCCGCGCGAAAGTAGAAAAATCACTCAGGAGCGGGTGAAAAACGGTTTGTCACGTGATCGGTATCGCTTATGGTAATTGATTGATCGCAATGGGTAATTGATTGATCAAAAATGGAAAAAACAGTTAAATTCCAAATCGTTTCCATAGCCAGGCTTTCCAATTTTATATCTTTCAGCTAAAAAATGAATTTGTAAATGTGTCAGAACGTTTTGCACTTGTTCAGCGGAGCAGTTAAGAACAGCCTTAATCAATTTTTTTAATCCTTCAATTCAAAACACACATCCTTTAATTAATAAATCCAAATTGTTAATTTATAATTATTAAATTCTTACATAGATGGTAGCAAAAATAAATTTAATTTTAAAAGGATTATAAAAGGATGTTATTTTTAAATCAAACTAAAAATATTCAAGTCAGATTATTTAACAAAATATGTTAGTTCCAATTTCCATCGCCAAAGGTGCACTCTGTTCTAAACAAACCACCTTTCGAACGAAGCCATCGAAAACAAAGTTAAAAAAGCCAAACCCCGTTGTGATCTGGCCCATAGAACTTGAGATAGGAAAACGCCTTCTGGTGTCAAAAAGTGGATCTAAAATAGGTAAGGCTATTAATATCAAGTAGTCAAATGAGCCAAACACCGTCGTAATCGGGCTCAAATTAAAAATATTCAAGTCAAATTATTTAAGTAAATCTGTTAGTTCCAATTTCCCCCGCCAGGGGTGCACTCTGTTCTAAACAAATCGCCTTCCGAACGAAGTCATCGAAAACAAAGTTGAAAAAGCCAAACCCCGTTGTGATCTGGCCCATAGAACCTAAGATAGGAAAACGCCATCTGGTGTCAAAAAGTGGATCTAAAATATGTAAGGCTGTTAATATCAAGTCGTCAAACTCCGTCGTAATCGGGCCTAAATTAAAAATATTCAAGTAAAATTATTTAAACAAAATCTGTTAGTTCCAATTTCCACCGCCAGGGGTGCACTCTTTTCTAAACAAACCACCTTCCGAACGAAGCCGTCGAAACAGTTAAACCCCGTTATGATCGGCCCACAGAACGCGAGATAGGGACGCGCCCTCTAGCGGTAAAAAGCGGAACTAAAATATGTAAGGCTATCGATATCAAGTCGAATGAGCCATAAAAGTCGATATAAGAAAGCGCCCCCTGGTGGTAAAAAGTGGAATTAAAATATGTAAGGCTATTGATAAGTGGAGATCGATATCAACTGAATGAGCCAAACCCTGTCGTCATTGGGCCCATAGAACCCGAGATACTTTGAAATAAAATAAAAAAAATACCTGAAATTATTATTCGAAAATAGTGGTACGTGCTACTCATAATTTTTCTTTAATGTTATAGAGTGTCATTATTAAGTTAATTATATTGTTTGGAATCAGTTGCGTTGAAATCCGCCAGAGATGCCGAGTTATGGAAACGGGGCACAATTGCAGAGAAAAGCTTATCAAAGCTCCCCTTGGTGCTTAAAAGGGGAAGTAAAATATTTTAGGATATCGATATCAAGTTGAATGAACCAAACCAAGTCGTCGTCGTCGTGCCCATAGAACCCAAGACACTTTGAAATGAAAGAAACAAATATCTGAAAATAGTGGTATGTGTTACTCATAATTTTAATTTAATGTTATAGAGTGTCATTATTAAGTTAATTATAACGTTTGGAATCAGTCTCTACCATAATACCTGTCATGTGGACTAATTGCGATATTTAATCAAAAGTAGCCCCCTTTCCCCATCCCAGCAAATATGACAAATACAGCCCGACAGAGGGTGAAGCCCGCTAATCTCTATCAAAATAATATCATGTGCCTATTATAAAAGATCGGACTTAAAATAACGATAATTAGTGGAGAAACGCCAAGATTTAAATAATGTGCCGCAGGAAAGCATTTGTTTTTCTTTTAAATATTCCATTTTTAGATAAAATAAAAAGTTCGTCATCAAGTTTTACGAAAACTACATATTTGGAATCAGCGTACAAAAATACGCATAAATGCATAAATTTCGAATCTATAAAGGCAATATTTGTAAAAAATTTATAAGCCGCGAAAGCATCCCACTCTGTCTGTCAGCAAAATTTTTACAAATCTCTAGATTTCTCAAACACCCGTGGTCGACTCGTTGTCTTTGAAAAGAGATTGTTTTTTAAATCGATTTTTAATGGGTATTTCGACTTCTAGTTGGAATTTTTCGCAAAATTTTAGAAATTCTGAAAGAGAATATTTTTTTTAGCGTGTGGTTACTAAATTTTGAGTTTTTTTAGGTGGAATAGTTCGGGAGATACGGGTGTCTTTGTAAACCTCCAGTCTTTTATCGCTGTGGTAGCCAGGCGAATAGGGACAAACCTCCTCCCCCCCCCCCGGCTCTTTTCGAGTTTCTGAAAGAAAATCTTTGCGTTTTGATTAAAATCAATGCTTTAGTTGAATTATGAATATTTTCCATTCTTTTAATCGAGTTTTTTAATTAACTAACGTGCGTTAAATAAGACTTTTTTCAAAATTTTTTGATTTGTCGCGTGATCGGAGGTATTCAGCAATAAGTATGCAAAAATTGAAGCATCCAACTTATACAGTTTATGAGAACGAGCTGTGTGACGGACAGACAAGGGAGTTAGACGAATAGGGTTTCGTCAGATGAATAAAACCAAGGCTAACGAAAAAGACAGGCTTTCACGGTGTCCACGTATCTTTGTTGACAGACCGCTGGGGTCAAGTGATGCTCGAATGCACCAATGCAGGTGTACGAAAAGAGAATCACGTCACTCTAGCGGTCTGTAAAAAACAGACACTTGCTATGCACTGCGGTAGCCTGTCTTTTTTCGTTAGCCTCGACAAAACCCTAAAAACAAGGGTAGTATTAATAAAGTTTTACAGCATTATAAGTATAAACACTTTTATAATACTTTTGGCAACTAAGCCGTTTGCATTACACAGAAACCACGCAATATTTTTCTTTGTCCTTTAAAAGATGCTGTTTATTAAATTGTCTGATACTCTTAATTTAATCTAATTTATTTTTTCATTATCTTTCATTTGCAGGAAAAAAGATGTTGCCTAGAAGGATCTTTTTTACAGCTTTTTCTGCCATCTTTCTGTCTGCAGTCTTTGTACAACACGCCGAAGGAGGTAAACTGAAAAAGATTATATTTGCATCAGTCATCGCCAATGCTCTGAAACCAAGATTCATTCCAATACCTCTTCCTGTACCATTTAAATTAAAGATTAACAAAGGAGAAAAAATCGTGCCTTACCCGTAAGTTGATAAAGAGGCAAAGCCTCACCTCTAGTATACTACATATTCAAAAAAAGATGACTATAGATAAGCATTGATTTTTGGCCCCTCCCCCAGTAGGAAAAAAAAAAATCTAAGGTCTTCTGAAGTTTTAATACAGTTTAGAATCTCTATAAACTTAAACTTACATTTTGTGCAAAACTACTTAAAAGATGAGACAATATTTAAAAGCGATGTTAAATTACTTTAATATCTTTAGTACTTTCAACTATAAAAACATAGCCTTCGTCAGAGAAATATAAGAAATACTACTGTTATTAACGTCTTATTTTCAAAATTCACGTAGATGGTGTCGAAAGGAATGAAAGTGGAAGTCAATTTTTAGATCCGGAAAACATTGGGAAAATAAAACATGGATATAGGGGAGTGGAATATTACTCGTTTTATGATTCTTTAAGTAAACTGAGCAAAATTCCGGGTATGTTGTAGGATAAAACGTCATTACAAACAGTATTTTCTTTAATAAATAATTTAGCGGTGTTTTATTTTCCCAATGTTTTCCGGATCTAAAAATTGACTTCCACTTTCACTCCTTTCGACACCATTTGCGTGAATTTTGAAAATAAGACGTTAATAACAGTAGTATTTCTTGTATTTTTCTGACGAAGGCTATGTTTTTATAGTTTAAAGTACTAAGGACATTAAAGTAATTTAACATCGTTTTTAAATATTGTCTCATCTTTTAAGTAGTTTTGCACATAGTGTAAGCTTAAGTTTAATTTTTTAAAGAGGAACATAGGTTTACTTAGAAAATTTTAACGTATTTCAATTTGATTTTTTTTTTCAGTGTGTAACATAGTTTTAATATATGTTTCGCTTTATTTTTTTTACATAATTAACATATGTTAAAACTACGATGGTGTTATGAACGCTTCACACTGGGAAAAAAAAATCAAATTGATATAATTAAAATAATAAAATAATGATATAATTAAATTTTGCTAAATGAAACTTTTTCTGATGTTGTATTGTTGTATGACATACTTAAACACTCTTTAATAATTTCAGGGGCAAAGCACTTCCATTGCTAAAATGTTGAAATGAATTAATGACACCAGAATTTGCGAACAAAGTTATTTGGAAATAAGAAAAAGCTATATTTCACATACAAAATTACGGAAAAATTCATACCAAAATTCTGGTACCATTGTGGCATTTGGGAATTAAAATTAAGTGGTTTCATAAACGTACCACCGTCCTTGAAAGGGTTAAGCAAAAATCGTACAGAGAGGCAATAAGCATAGATCCTAGATTACATCAAAACGATCAACACATCCTAAAAACTAGTATGTTGTGGCCATCGCAAAACTTTCTTCTATATAAATCACTTATATAGTACAAGAAATTACATGAATTTAGCACCAATTCATATCAAAGTATATCTGAATTTGAAGTTGGATGAAAATTCGTGCATTAGTTCTTGAGATAGAGCTATAGCGGAAATTCTGAAAAAATGTAGCATACCAGCGCCACCTGTTGAGCGATTTACACCAAAAATAAAAAAAGCACTAAATGATATCAAGGTATACCTGAATCTGAAGTTTGTTGAAAATCTAAGCGTTAGTTCTTGAGATAAAGCTATTGCGGAAATCGCAAAAAATACAGCATAGCAGCGCCACCTGTTGAGCGATTTACACCAAAAATTAAATAGCACTAAATTATACGTCAAATCATCTCAAGGACTAACTAAATCTGAAGTTTGATGAAAATTCATGCAATAGTTCTTGAGATACAGCTCTTGCGGAAATCGTGAAAATGCAGCACAGCAGCGCCACCTGTTGGGCGATTTACACCAAAAATTAAACAGCAGTAATTTATATCAGGGACTAACTAAATCTGAAGTTTGATGAAAATTCGTGCATTTTTTCTTGAGTTAGAGCTATTGCGATAATCATGAATAATGCAGCATAGCAGCGCCACCTGTTGGGCGATTTTCACAAAAAAGTAATCAGCACCAAACTATATCCTGGACTAACTGAATCTGAAGTTTTATGAAAATCCGTGCAGTAGTTCTTGAGATATAGCCATTGCAGAAATCGTGAAAAATGCCGCATAGCAGCGCCACCTGTTGGGCGATTTTCACCAAAAACTAATCAGGTCCAGTTTATATCAAGGTCTAACTAAATATGAAGTTTTGTGAAATTCCGTGCATTAGTTCTTGAGATAGAGCGCCCACAAAATTTTTGTCACATACAGACTCACAGAGTGACAGACAGACATTTTCTAAAAACCATCAAATCGTATTCAGGACATTCTAAAACGTATAAATCTGTCGAAAACCGGAAGTCGAAAATTTTCACGAATCCAATACTTTCTTCTTGTAAAGATAGAAGAAAGTAAAAAGGGAAAAAATGACCATGCCGGAGAAGGAAAGTGGGTAAAAGCAATGCTTATCTTATCCATCTAATCAAATTAAGGGAGCACAGGACCTTTAAACTTTCAAAAAATCATTTTTTCGAATTTGCTTTATTCTGAATGTTTTAAAATTCCTCAACAATATTAAAAAACCGCATCAAAAAATCTGCATTATTTCTTGAGTTATAATCAATTATAGACGTTGAGTATAATGGAAGGTGCGTAGAAATTGAAACTTTAAAAAGCATTTTCTCAGAACAGTAAATTTGGAGTTTGCGCGCACTGTTACTTTTAAACTATGTGAGCTACAGCTTAAAAAAATTAACCAAATATGCATTTTTTTATAGTCTACAGGCTAAAACCAAAAAAATTAATATATTTTGGTTATTTATACTTTTAAATTTGAAAAACATAAAAAAAAAATGAGATTTTTGAACTTTTTTTTATTTTGCGATAAAATTAAATTTTAAACAAAACGTTTTGCGTATATATTGGTTTTAAGTTAGAAGTAAGGTGCCTTATGATTCTATTTTGTTCAAAAATTGTTTTCTATATGCATAATTAAGAGTTTTATCATGCGCGCAGCACTTAATCACGCATTAGTGAGATGAATTTTTAAATTTAAAACTTAAATATTAATTTTGTACATACAACATTTTTTTTCTGAATAATGTAGTTTAGGATATATGCTTTAAGTAGGAAGGGGGAAAAAGACCTTAATTGCATATTGTTTGTGTTTTTGGTACTTTGAAGAAGGCGATGTTTTGGATTGTTTCGACAAACTCAAAGGTCCTGTGCCTCCTTAAGTAATAGATTAAAAAATCAAATACTTCTGAATAAAAGATGCAAAATCTTCTTCCATTGAAAGAAAACTAATATTTTAAATTACTTCCCATTCCTCTAAGTAACTATGTTACAGCTTGAAAAACACAGGCTTTGCGTGAAATATAGAACAAAAAGTTTTACATAATTTATATTACATCCAGGGCCCGACTTAAGTAGGGGCATGCGGGGCAGCTGCCCAGGGCCCCCCTTTTTAGGGCCCCCTCCCCCATGAAAGTAATCAGGATTTTCATTAAAAAGTGCCAAATGATTAAAATTAGCCAAAAGTTATCAAAATTCGTGTATTTTCAAACATTTAGGATGGGAGTGTGGACACTCTGCTTCCAGTATCTCTACCACCCACGCAAAAAAAAAAAAAAACTGTATCATTAGAAAACTAATGATTCAAATTTTATTACAACAACTTAGTATTCTATTGTTTTCAAAAGAAATTTTTTATTAGCGTTTTCTTCGTAACGTAACAAGCTAAAACCATTAATTATGACCTATTTGGGGCATTCTCTTTTAGACATCTTATAACGTACGTAAATAAGCAAAGTAAAAGTTTGCAAAGAAATACTCGTGTCAACCAATCTATCATTTTTTCTACTATTATCCTACTAGTATTTTTTCTTAAAGTTGTGACCATCTTTTTTGTGATACCCTGTATACAGATGTGAGCATTACCGAGTACAAAATTCATGCATACATACAATATGTATGAAGTTTAGCAGTAGCCACTTCCATGTTATTCACAAAAAAATTCTGTAGATAGATAGAAGGGGGTCCCCAGAATGATGCTTGCCCCGGGGCCCCCCATAGCCTAAGTCGGGCCCTGATTACACCTACATTATCTGTGTTTTAATTTAATTTGATATAACATGTTTGTTTTTTAAGATTTGTATGTAACAACATCTAAAAAACTGGCCACTGTCCGTGAGCAAATATCATCTTTGCAGGACATTGATTATCTGTGAAGAATAAAACTAATGTATATCTTTTTATTTTCTAGAGTATATTCTAATGACATGATGTACGGTGGTGGTGGATATGGGGGTGGTGGAAATGAATATTGGTAACACCTCCGCATCAAGACCAACTTATTTGTCACATCATATACCTGCCAAAAAGCACAATGTATAGCCATCCATTCTGTAAAACGTTCCTTTTGTATTTTTAAAAGAATATGTAAATAATTAAGTGCCATCAGTTTGATGTATATATATATATGGCTGTAATAATTTACGAATAAATATACTTTATCAAAATAGCATTGTTATTTCCTTAATTAATCTCAAATGAATTGATACTAAATTGCTCATTTAAAATTAATAGAGAAAACTGCTGAAATATCGCCCCTTAACAAAAATTAAGATCTGCCCGTTACAGCGCCCATTGCATTTTGCTTGAAAAATATTTTAAAAAGCCATAAAAGATCAGTAAATTGAGATACAATTTTCAAAGAAATAGTATTTAAAAGTACGTATTAAGTGCGTTCGTAATTATGTAAATAAGTAGCACCTATAGTCGTCGTTCGGTCCGTCTGTCTGTTTGTCTGTCCGTCCGCATAAAACAGAGAAAAAACTGCCCAACTGAATGGTCTGAAATTTTAAATATATAATTGTAGCAAAATTTTGTCGAGTCATTTCAAATTTTATGAAAATCGGAGGTATAGTTTAATTACAGGGACAGTCAAAAGTTTTCTGTTACATTACGGCCAATGGGGAAAATTTTTTTTCAAGTCCATTTTAATGATGTTTAAAATATATTCACTTTCTAAACGGTCGATAAATACTATTCAAAATAAAGAAAATACATTCGAGATCAAAATATTTGGAGGTGTTCACAGGTGGTTTGTAAAAGTATTAATCGTGACTGTCTTTTCTTATTTTATTTTACACCACAGCGTGACGACATTTAGCACATTTAATATTTAACATTTAAATAACATCATAAATTCCGAGAATGCGATAAATATGCATCTTGGCCAAGCATAAATATATTCTGATCCTTTTAGTTACAATAATTCAAGCATTACTTCACAACATTAAATCACACATATTAATATATATTTATAATACATATATTCCGAGGAAACATTTTTTTCCCCGATCGAGCATTTCAAGTTTGATACTTATAAAGAATTCTAGCATCAGTCTGACAGTTTATTCGCGGGCTCTTTCGCAACAAGTACCGAGTCACGTGATAGCTCGGCTATTTTTAGATTTTTTCCCCACGCAAACAGGTGCGAATTCGTAACAATGTTACAGCCTTTCGAACAGAATTAAATTAATATGCACTTATGAAGTGCGCTAAAATGTACATTCAACACAACATGCGGTGAAAAAAATATTTATAAAACTAGTTTTAGTACGAACGCACCTCATTTGCTACGTTTGACGTGCAATTTCCAACTTGTTTTTTCTTCTGGCCATTGGCGACTATTTTTATATTCTATTTATATCACTGTTTCCAAACGATATTTTTGTGGTATGTTTTGCTTGCAATTGTTGTAGAAGTGTACCACAAAGTTTTTTTTCTAAGCGATACGAATAGAATTTAAAGAAAATAGTCAACAGTGTCAGCCTTGCTATAACCAACAGAAGCTAATACGGTCGGTAACTGGTCAGAATCAATTGCTCTCACCTCTGAATAAGCAAAAATGAAAGTAACCCATTTTTTCGAACTTTGGAGAAGAGTTCCTAATGGAGTCCCTTACATTTATAATTCATACATTATTTAAAGTGTGGAGCTTTAGAAGAGACACGTATTTTCAATAATGAAATTTGTTTTTCTGGTGCTCTTGAAATTGCTGATTTTTCTTCTTTTGACTCTTTACTGTCAAAAAGGAAGTGGGAGGGGGGGGGGGGGAGAAGTGTCAGCTCAAGCAAAGATGGAGGATTGGATTGTAAGTAGTGTTGCCAGAGTGTTACAATAGGCGGGGCAGAGAGAGAGAAAAATCGGGACAAGGACTTCTAAATCGGGACATAAAAATACAGAAAACAGAACCTATCTATAACGGAATCCTTTCTTAAACGTAAAAACTTCATAGTCCCAAAATTAGGAATACCATGCAATCTGCTAAGACAAAAGCCTATTTAAAATGGATTTTTTTTCCTTTTCTTGAGATTCCGCCTTAGCAATAAACACAGCAGTCTTACACAACAAAATCTCTGACAGCGGAATCTTTAGGTATAATAAGGGCAAAATTCCAATTTAGGATTTTTGTACACAGACAAAATTCCAATTTCGCAGGTATAATTGCATATTGTTCCGATCCTAGGGACATTGAAATTTTTACTTTTAAAACAGAATTCCGTTATAAGCAGGTTCCGTTTATACAAGATTTACTGAACAAAGTACAGTAAAACTCATGAAAACATAATCGCTAGGAATCACAAAGAATTACTTTTAGACAGGTTTCCGCCAAGGCACCACATTTACATTTGTAAGCTGTTTCTTTGGAAGGGCCTATACAAATCTTCCGTCGTTAGACAGTTCTGTCTTCGGAGCTTTTACTGTATTAAGTTCCACTCGATGCAGACTGATGAATAGCATGATGCTAAAAGAAATTAAAAAATAATTTGTGCATCATGAAAAATCGGGACTTTTGATATCCCGCGCAATGGTTAGGCGGGACGTGTCTCGGAGCCCCTGAAAAACGGGACACCTGGCAACACTAATTGTACGAACTTCCCTGGTTTTTTTTTTTGTTGTTGTTGTTGTTTGTTTGTTTGTTTTTTGTTTTTTTGTTTTGTTTTTTTTTTACTGAATAAGAATCTTCATGGTAACGAATATAGGACCAGAAGTATTAAAAACAGTAGAATTGGAACATGATTGCTTTGTATGGCAACTGGGAATATCTGTTTTCCTATCTAAAATATTTAGTTACTTACTAGCCGTTCGTTCGTCTAGACCAGGGTTGGCGAACCTTTTTATAGTCGCGTGCCATTTTTTTTTCCAAAAAATATTTTACATGACCTTGACGTGCAAACTAGAAAACAAATTTAGCGGATTGAAAAATAATGAGTCAAAACTACTTGAAAATTACTTATTAAAATTTTTACTAATATGGGTAACATACATGTAAGTATTGCACTGAAATAATTATAGAAACATATTTTAGAAATTAATTAAAAAATATGTAATTAATTGTGCTGTATCTTGTATGAAAAATAATTAATATAATTTTAATGCTCAGTTAATTTTAACAGAATGCAAACTAAAATGAATTTACCTAACCACTGCTCTCTATTTGATTTTTTATATTATTCATCTGAGGAAATAATGACTCACAGGTATAAATAGTAGGAAAAATTATTAAAATGAAAAAATGGCAGTTTATATTTAAATAGTTCTCAAATTAATTTTCAAGTTGCCACAATTTAACATCGGTATTTTTATTAATACATATAATAATCTTTCCTTTTTGGTATTGTTCAAATATTTTCTTTGTTTGATAAATTTTCGAACTATATTGAATGAGATTAAAATTCTTCTATTTCCAATTAATCGAATTTATTAAATCAGGTCGTCTAAATTCGTGAATTTTGTGTAAAATCACTGAATACTGATTTAGAGACATAATTAATGCCGTGCCGTGCCAAAATTATTCTTTCGCGTGCCAAAAGTGGCACGCGTGCCATTGGTTCGCCGACCCTGGTCTAGACGGTCGCTTTAGGGGTGGGGGTGGGAGCAAATGCCTTCTGAAGCGTGAAGCCCGGACTTTAGCTGGAGCCCACAAAGAGCATTTTACATGCACAGAAAAATTTAAATAAACTACTTTATTTTAAATTATACGAAAATAACTAATAAAAATATTATAAAAGCATGCAAATAAAGATTTCGCGACAAAAATACGCAATTTCGCGATACGCAAAAAGATTTCGCGACAATCTCGGTTCCTAACTTTAATAATGAAACAATTTTAGCAAAATTTTCAACATTTTTCAACTTACCTTTCTTTGTGTCAGTGTCATAATATCGCGAGAATTGGTGGAATTTATAATTATCTACGTCCAAACAAAGCTGAATTAGAGATTCTATATTTTGGAATGTAGTTAACATTAAACACGGTGTAGTTAACTGAATTACTGTTCACTATCAGCACATTAAGGGGCTACTTCACTCGCGCGAAAACATCCGCTCGCTAATGTTAACTAGTGATGGGCGATAACGAGATGTTTTTCTCGATTGTCTCGATTGTATGGACATCTCGATATTTTTCGATTGTGCAAATTTTTTCTCGATGACTCCAGTTTGCCAATTGCTTTTATACATCATATATTATATATTATATACGTCATACATTTATCAAGAATCGTCTGCGGGTGAACTGGAATGAGTCGGTGTTAATAAAGACAAGGTGACGTCGCCCGCTAGTGGGCCCCTCCTTTAATCGGTCCCCTAAGTTATACGTAATCTTGTAATATGAAATCACGAACAGGTTACACGCTATATACGACACCGTATAGCAGGCGTGGTGTGCACGCACTACAAAATCTTGTAAAAAAAAATATAATCTCGAAACGAACGAACCTCGGACCAGATCTCTTGGGGGAGGGGTCAAAGTGAGCGGAGGGGCAAAGTAGCTGCATAATATGAATAAGCCGTCACAGGTCTTCAGGCCTTTCGAACCATATGCCACACGAGGGGTCTGGATTTGAATTTATAAAAATGCCCTTCCCGTGGATGCAAAGGGGGGGAGGGGTGCGGGAGGTGGATAACAGGAGTAAGTGGTCATAGGCCTTTCCAACAATATGTCACATGAGAGGTCTCGGCTAAATTTAGAAAAGTGACCCCCGTGGGGGAAAAGTAGGGGGGGGCGATTACCGGAGGTGTATAACATAAATAAGTAGTCACAGACCTTTCCAACGATATCTCACATGTGGGGTCTTGGCTAAATTTGTAAAAGTGTCTCCCCGGAAGTGGGGGGACGGACACCGGAGGAGCATAACATCAATAAGTAGTCACAGACCTTTCAACGATATCTGACATGTGGGGTCTTGGCTAAATTTGGAAAAGTGTCTCCCGGGGGGGGCAAAGTTGGGGGGACGGACACCGGAGGAGCATAACATCAATAAGTAGTCACAGACCTTTCCAACGATATCTCACATGAAGGGTCTTGGCTAAATTTGGAAAAATGTCCCCCGGGGGGCAAAGTGGGGGGGACTGTCACTGGAGATGCTTAACATCAATAAGCAGTCACAAACCTTTCCAACGATATCTCACATGAGGGGTCTTGGCTAAATTTAGAAAAGTACCCCCGGGGGGGGGCAAAGTGGGGGGGGGACGGACACCATAGGTGCATAACATCAATGAATAGTCACAGACCTTTCCAACGATATCTCACATGAAGGGTCTTGGCTAAATTTGGAAAAATGTCCCCCGGGGGGGCAATGTGGGGGGGGGTCTGTCACCGGAGGTGCATAACATTAGTAAGTAGTCACAGACCTTTAAAATGATATCTCACAAGATGGGTCTTGGCTAAATTTGGAAAAGTGTCCCCCGGGGGGCAAAGTGGTTGGACGGCCACCGGAAGTGCATAACATCAATAAGTAGTCACAAATCTTTCCAACGATATGTTACATGAAGGGTCTTGGCTAAATTTAGGAAAGTGTCCTGAAATTTCATATATTATACATAATATTTATCGGAGGGCTCCATAAAAAAAAATCCGATCTAAAATGATAAAAACGGAAAAAACTACCCCCCGCAGTGGGGGCCAAATTGAGGAGGGGAGGAAGAAAGTCTCGTAATATGAAAGAGTCATCCGAGAGCTTTCCGATAACATATCACATGACGGGTCCAAAAAAGTTTGAAAATTGCTCCCCCTCCCTCCCCCCTTTGGGCCCACTCTTTCACCCCGGAATTTACGCAACCCCCACTTTAAAATTTTTATGTTCAATAAATAATATTTATTGGAAGACTGCATAAAAAACCTACATCGAAAATGATATTTAAATTTATTATAGAAGTCGGCTACGGTTTTAAAAATTTGTTCGCCCCCACCCCACCACCCCGAATTTCACCTTCGGGGGAAGAAAGGTTCATAATATGAAAGAGTTGTCAAAGGGCTTTTCGATTATATGTCACAGGAAGAGTTCGGTAATTTTTTTTAAATTGCGCCCCACCCACTCCCACGTCCTCGGAACTCACCCGACCCACCTTCCTCTTTGAAATTTTTATATTTAATAAATAATATTTATCGGAGGGCTCCAAGTATGTGACAGCTTGGTAGGGCTAAAATAAGAAAAACATTGAAAATTAAATCTTCATTTCACAGTTCATTGTCATGCCTATTTCTTTCTCCAGCTTGCCCCTCGATATCTCTTCTCGGCCCTTCTTGGCTGAGCGTGAAATGACAATCATCGAGAGTAACATTTCGGAGAAAGGACGAAAACTGATTTCTCATTCTCGACAATGTCATATGAAATGTTGAACAGAGACCGAGAGCGAGAAACGAGAAGTGACGAAGGAAGCAATGAGTTTCAATCGGTGAGATATCTCGAAGTAAGCGAGATGTTTGCCCTCGAGCAGAATGTCTGCTCGAGATAAAGGAGCAGTTTGCGTCCAGAAAATAGATCTCGAAGTGCGAGAGCGCTCTCTCTCGCACTTCGATAGAAAGGAAGCTTTCAGAAGAGTCAAACTTACCGCGCTTCTGGTGTAAGTCATGATTTCCCAAAGGGGTACATGTTTTTTTCCATTCGCTTTTGTTATTGACCGATATGGGTTAGGAGGCATAGTGGTTTAAGTTATCAGTTCTAGTTTCAGTTGTTGATATAGAAGATTTCTATTGAATTTGGCGCCAGTTTGTCTTTGATTTTCAATGTTTCTCTTATTTTAGCCCTCCTAAGCTGTCCCATATCTCTTAATATTAGAATGCTATTGTTAAAAAAAAAATTGCACTGCAAAATATGTGTTTTCAAGATTTTAAGTGTCGCCTCAGGGAAGAGGATTTTTCAAAATTATTTTACTCCACTCATGTAATATATTAAAATAAGGGTAATTTCATAACCTTTCTAAATCTACCTTTCTTTTGTCAATCCACTGTTAATTTTAGACTCCTGGGCTTAAAATGCTCTAAAGGAATATACTTAGCGGCGGTTTTTTTCGTACTCTGGTACGGTATCTTTCACTCATAGGAAAATTATAAGACTAACATCAAATTGCGTCTAAAATCGAATAAAAAATATGGACATGTGTTTCTTAATTTTAACTCCATTCTTGGCCTCAAGAGGGCGCTTTAAAGTTTTGTTTCTTCAAACCTTTAGTATACTGTTTGTCCAAAAATTATAAAATTCACAAAATAAAGTCTTTTCACTCTTCCCTATCTTCTCGTATCAATTTTATTTTTACTACCACCAGGGGACGCCGCCCAATGAAACATTTTACTTTTAGCCTCAGGCTATTGGTATTTTTCATCTTTTTTTCATAATATTTTGTCTCATTGTTTTTCTTCCTTGTAGATACTATTCTCTAAGTTCTTGACCCATTCTGACCATTTGGGCACTCATTCTGGACCAGCTGTGGCCCATCGGGCCCCTCTTCATTTGTCTGGCTCTAATCTAGAGGTCTGCACGGGCCGGAATTTCCAGGCCCGGGCCCGGCCCGGCCCGAACGAAAGCTATCTTGGCCCGGCCCGGTGTAAAAATTGGAAGTTCGGCCCGAGCCCGGCCCGGCCCGTACAAAAATCAGTGAAAACAGGCCCGGCCCGGCCCGACAGAATTTCTACAAAAAAAAAAAAAAAAAAAAAAAAAAAAAACGTTTTTTCTCAACATACAATTACGATTCTTTTAATGAATACTACATACATATTTATGGGAACAATTTGCAGTATATTTTACATTACTATGATGTTCGCAAAACAGAAAACACACAATAGTAAACATTAACGATTACTTAGAGTGTTTTAGTCATCGTGTCTACAGACATTTCAAAATGGAAATAAGGATTCATTAAAAGATTAATGTAGTTCATCAGAATAAAGGATTAAAAACATGATAACTTTTGAAGCTGTATAATAAAAAGTAGATTTGTGAAAATATTTCTCTCATTTTTAAGGCTTTTCTCAAATCCAAAGGAGCTACATTTCGACACATTTATGAATTCTTTTCTTTTCGGAAACGCGTAAGATTGGCAGGTATTCTTATTCAGAAGCTATGTAAATGTCGTTTTTTTTCATAGATAAAAGCAATATATCTTTCTGAAAATACTGTCAAAGTTAGCGTTTTGAATCGAATTTCCAGAAGCGATGGCACAGGAAAGGTGAAAAACGTACAGTCACGTGACAGAAATCTCTGTTATCTCTGTAAGTAATTTATCAAATATGGAAAAAGCTATTCGTTTCCAAATGCCTTCAATAGGCAGGCCTGTCAATTTTATGCCTTTATAGTTAAAAATTTTGTCAGAAAATGTGTCTGAAAGCTTCGCATTGTTTAGCAGTGAATATGAGAACCACCTTAAGGTATATTTACAAAGATACTGTTAAGAGAAGTTCATTATCACTATTAATACTACAAAACACAATGACTGTTCTACACATCCTGAGATCAATTAAGACCAGTTCCGTCCCGGCACGAGTCTGCTAAAAAAAAATTAAACTCGGAATCAGACATCTTGCAACTGTACGATGCCGATCTCTACAATGGACATATTACATTTCTGTATTGATGTTGTTAAACTCGCCTCGGCTCGTGACGCACATTTATACTTCTCGAGAAAATCATATTCATTGAAAATGGCTCGTATTTTATCTGCTTCGCTTAAATTCTTATATCGGGCCGATAGGCCCGATTAATTTCTTTGCCGGCCCGGCCCGTTTATTTTGTCTGTCGGCCCGGCCCGTTGAAAAAATTGTCCTAATTTTGCCGGCCCGTTTGAAAATTCGCCTTCATTCCGCCGGCCCGGGCCGCGGGCCGGGCCGTGTACGGGCCTTGGGCCAAGCCCTGGCCCGTGCAGACCTCTACTCTAATCACACGCTTCACTTGTTCTTTTACCATTTCTTCTTTTTCTTCAATTTTTTTCTTATTCAATGGTTCGTTTTTTTTTTTTTTTTTTTTTTTTTACCATTCTCAACTTCCCCTAGTCCTCTCTTACATCAAGTTAACTTCCATCCTTGGTCTGCCCTACTGTCAATTTGGGGCCTAGTGCCCCTTCGGGGGGGGGGAGGGGGTTCTTCTACCTTTTCCAGGCCCATCATCTAATACCACGTTGGTAAGGATTGGAAGATTAAAATTATCCGAAATACCAAAAATGAAGTCCATTGAAATTTTATTTTAGTTATAGAATTCCCTATTAGCGGATATATTTGTCTGTTTACCTTTCTATTTTTCGATAACACTCCTTTGTTTTCGATAAACGGAGAAATTCAACAGCATTAGACTCACTTTAGACATTTAGGGAACTTTCACTTGTATCAAACCTTCTGCCTTTATCGAAAAGAAGAAAATGCTAATCGATTCTAGCTAATGCGCCTAAAATAAAAAAATGAGCTAGTAAATGTGTTAGAAACTAGCTACTTTGGATTTTGATACAGACTTGAAGAGTCATGTTGGAATCCCTGGGCACTGGAAAACAATTTCCGTGTTAGACAGGTTCCCTCTTAGCAGTTATATTTGTCTGGTTGCCCTTATGTTTCTCGATAAACGGAGAAATTCCACAGCATTAGACACACTTTAGACATTCAGGGATCTTTAACTTGTATCAAACCTTCTGCCTTTATCGAAAAGAAGAAAATGCTAATCGATTCTAGCTAATGCGCCTAAAATAAAAAATGAGCTATTAAATGTGTTAGAAACTAGCTACTTTGGATTTCGATACAGCCTTGAAGAATCATGTTGGAATCGCTAGGCACTGGAAAACAATTTCCGTGTTAGGCAGGTTCCCTCTCAGTAGTTATATATGTTTGGTTATCCTTACGTTTTTCGATAAAGCTGTCTTGTTTTCGATAAACGGAGAAATTCCACAGCATTTGATACACATTAGACATTTAGGGAACTTTAATTTGTATCAAAACTTTTTCTTTTATCGAAAAGAGGGAAATGCTAATCGATTCTAGCTAATGCGTCTAAAATGAAAAATGAGTTTTTAAATGTGTCATAAAGTAGCTACTTTGGATTTCGATACAGACTTAAAGAGTCATGTTGGAATCGCTAGGTACTGGAGAACAGTTTCCGCGTTAGGCAGTTCCCTCTTGGCAGGTATCTTTATCTTACTATCCTTACGTTTTTCGAAAGAAACTTTTGTTTTCGATCAATGGAGAAATTCCACAGTATTTGACATTTAGGGGAACTTTAAACTGTATCAAACTTTTTGGAGTTATCTAAACAGTAGAAAGGTTATTTGATTCATCAAATGCGCCATAGTTACGTGATTTGGACATTGCAGTTTCATAAAGAAGAAAGGGGAATTTATTCTAATGCAAAGAAAATTATTTTAAAATACTGAAATTCAAATGAGATATCTTTATAAATTTCTTCCATAAGATTAGTATTAGCGAGCAGGTCTTTTCAATTGACTGAAGTAACCCCTTAAGCCTAAATCAGGAGAAAATAATTACGATAGCAGAATTATCGTGCAAACCCTATCACTACTACGAAAATTTCGGCCAGAATAATAGCTAAGTTTTCCAACAATTGTTTTTACCTCTCTCGTTATAATCGATTGTAAAACATCTCGATTGTAGATTCTAGGAATTAATCGATGGCTGTATCGATTGTGATTTTTTACGATGACGATTCTTCTCGATTGTCGAATTTTCGAGAATCGCCCATCACTAATGTTAGCCCTCTATGGGAGAAATTTTTAAAAATATCTCGATTGCATTTCCGTACTTTTAAATATTTTTTCTTGCATTGGATAGCTGAGGTCGACCTCTACAGAAGCCTTTTTTTACTTTTTCGATTTGGTTGCAGGTTTTATTAATAAGGATACTTTCACTTTCGAAACCATTTCCGAAAGTGAAAGTATCATAATAAAAAAATCCCTGCCGGCCCGGCCTACAGGCGGAGGTAGATTTCGAAGTTAAGTATACTAATTTCACAAACAAAAACCAAATCATGATTAGAGATATACCCACTTTAAAAAATTTTATCTGGCCGCTTTTGACGAGTTTTTATTTCATTTTTATATAATAACTGGTTTTATCAGAATCATGTTAGGGCGGTATTCAAAAAAATACTTTTCCATGCTCAACAACTCGAAAATTTCTGGCATAACTCCAGATTCATTTTTAATAGGAAAAAAAAGAAACTTGTTGACGTGGTTTTTGAAGAGATTTATAAGCGACCTGTGCTTTTAATTTTCGTTCAATTAATTAAAACTTGATATGTAAACAATTATTTTTCGTTTCTAACACAATCGCTTCGGGAAATTCCGTTCAAAATGCCCACTATGACATCATTTTTAGAGTTTCGTTCATCTCACGAAACCCTATTCGTCTCGCTCCTTTGTCTGTCTGTCTGTCTGTCCGTCTGTCCGTCACAGAGCCCGTTCTCAGAAACTATACATGTTAGAGACTTGAAATTTTGGGTACTTATAGCTGAACACCTCACATCAAACAACAAATCATAAAATTTTGAAAAAGTTGGTAATTAACCGAATTACGGGCTAATTAACTTCTAAAATTAACCAATCCACCTTTTTAACGCAAATTCAAACGGACTTTCTCGAAATCATCCGTGTTTCTCCTAAGGGTTGCCAGTAAAATCAGCCGAATGCACGGTTACCACGGAGGAAATTAAGCCGAAAAATGAAGTGGAGATTTTAAAGCGAAATCGTATATCAGAAAATATTGGTCCGAGAAATTTGTAAATGGAATAGACAGACGCAGAAAAAAATCTACTTTCATTTGGTATAAAGTTCACATTTCTGCGATGTGTATAAGTTAAAATATCCACTAAAAATCGATCGATAAAAATTTAATTTCTTTAATTGGAAAGACAAGGAAATAAAAAGATTTCAATTCAGCGGGAAAGCAGGTAGACATGACGACGCTGCGGTTTTCCATAATAGCATATTTTAATACGAAATTTTAACTTTTTAAATATTAAATTTTTTGATTAAATTTTTTGGCATCCCGATGTCAAATTTCTCGCTGATTTCATTGATACCCATATCTAAGTCCTATCTTAATTACAAGCTGAAATATTAATTATTATTTAATTAATCGGTTTATTGCTATCAAATGCGTGGATTAAAATGAAGAGACGCGCTTATTTAACCACGAATTAACTTAAATTGGGAAATCTAATAATTTGCCTGGGCTTTTTGAACAGCGATATGAGATAAGTATAACTCATTCATCATCAGAAAGTTTACTTCATACCACTACTTTCTAATAGTAATTTCAGGAAATATTTTGAATTATTGGTTAAGACCGCCACTCAGTCTGTTTGAAACTTTAAGATAGTTTATAACACATAGAAAAAAGTGTATAAAAGAATGGAGTGTGATATTTCGAGGAGGGGGGGGGGGGGGGGGGGAGCTAGAATTATTTTTAAAATCTTAGCGTTTGTTACCGCAGCAAATATTTTAAATTCTTGTTTAAGACCGCCACCATCCCGACCCATCTATCTACGGAAAGATTGCGTAAAGGAGTTTCGTTCAGATATGCTTTTGTTAAGAATAGAGTGCATTCCCTAGTGGTGGAATGTGGAACTAACATAACGCGATTTTGTTAAAATTAGGAAATCTAACAAGTCGATCTGTTTGAAACTTTAAGATATTTTATAACATAAGATAAAGTGTAAGAAAGAATGACACGCGAAACTCCGGGGAGGGGGGGGGGGGACGCTAGATTTCTATTTAAAAAATTAGCGTTTCTGACCGCTTTAGGTGACTTTTTGAGGGAGTCCTGAGATATATGCTACTTATTTAATATAAAATTGTCTAAAGTTTAGTTACCACTATTTCCTAATAGTAATTTCAGCAAATATCTTAATTTCTTATTAAGACCGCCACCACCTCGAGTAACATATCTACTTATAGGTTGTTTAACGGAGTTTCCTTCCGATACAGTTTTGTTAAGAATAGAGTGCGCTCCCTGGTGGTGGAATGTGGAACTAACATTTTTGTTAAAATTAGGAAATATAACAAGGCGATCTGTTTGAAATTTTACGATAGTTTATAACACATTAGAAAAAGTTTATAAAAAATGGCGCGTGAAATTTCGGGAAGGTGGGGAGAGGGGGAGGGGCAAAATATTTCTTTTTTGTTTCATACCGTTTCAGGTGCGTTTTTTGATGGAGTCCTCAGATACATGCTACTTATACTTATTAAATATAAATATGTCAAAAGTTAAATTACCACTATTTCCGAATAGTAATTTCAACAATTATCTTAAATTCTTGCTGAAGACCGCCACCCCCTCGAGTAACATATCTACTAATGGGTTGTGTAAAGGAGTTTCGTTCAGATACGCTTTTGTTAAGAATACAGTGCGCTCCCTGGTGGTGGAATGTGGAATTAACAGACCGCGATTTCATTTAAAGTAGGAAATCTAACAATTCAATCTGTTTTAAACTTTAAGATACTTTATAACACACGACAATAAATTATAAAGAAGAAGGGTTCGTCGCATTTCGAGGAGGGGGGGGGGGGTTGAGGGAGGTGCGCGAACTAAATTAGGAAATATAACTGGACGATCTGTTTGAAACTTTAATATGGCTTATAAAACATAACATAAATTTTTAAAATCAGGCCCCGTCAAAAATCATCATGACCATCTGCTCACTCCCCCCCAAGGGGGGCACTTTTCTAAATTTGGCAGATACCCGTCATGTGATATAGCGTAGCATTTTGGGGGGGAAGAACAAAATTAGGAAATATAACAAGGCAAATATGTTTGAAACTTTAACATAGTTTAGGATGTGTTTGCCAAAATTTAGAAGATATTCCATGGCGATAAATGTACTGGACGTTTTGATAGAAAGTGTTTTGAAAGGTATATTAAACGAAACCCTTTGTGCGATGTATGATCACACTTACCCACTTGTTTTAAATGTATTCTGCCTCTGTCAAGAAAATCGATCATTACGGTACATTATATAGTTTCTGAATAAGCGAATCTACCAATTGGATGCGTTTGAGAGCAAAAATGAATTTAAAAATGAGTCAGAAAATAAGCAGTTTGGATTTGAATACTACCTTAATATGATGATTTTTCCAACACAATCCGCTTCGGGAAATTCAGTTCAAAAGGCCCACTTTGACAGCATGTTTTAAAATATATTCTGCCTCTATCAAAAAATTGACCATTACGGTACATTATATAGTTTCTGAGTAAGAAAAGGTACCAATTGGAAGCCTTTGAGAGTAAAAATGAATTGTAAAATGAGTCAGAAAATAAGCAGTTTGGATTTGAATACATCCTTACTAAGATGATTTTTTTCTTCAACCGTTATGTATTTTTAATTTGTTTTTGCTGTAAGAATTGGTCCTATCCAAAACTTGTCTATATAGATGTTGTAAAAAATATTAAGAAGATATATGGTAAATTCATGAGAATTTTATATATTTTGAATTGACGGAGTTACGGATTTTTTTTCTTCTTCAAACGCCCTTTTTATTTTCGTTTTTAATTTTTTTTTGCGGTACGAATTGGTCCTATCAAAAACTTGTGAATATAAAAGTTGTAGATAATGTTAAGGAGATTCATGATAAAATTAATTGGATTTGATATCTTGAGAATTGGCGAAGTTAAGAATTTTTTTCTCCCCAAAACCCTATTTTTTGCGCCCCTTGAGCCCATTTTTAACTTTATCAAAAATCTGTGATACATAAATTTTTGGCCCTATTTTTAGAAGTAATAAAAACTTTAAACTGATTCGATATGTACAAAATTTAAAACGTTATGGGGATTTTTCGGTTTTCACAAAACCCCTCCCTATTTCCATCCCCTTGGTCCGATTTTGCCCATTAACGAACTTGACCGAGATTTTATGCCCCTTGATTTTATGTATCAGTTTGGAAGAGATTGGTGCATAATTGTGGAAGTTATCGTGTCCAGAAGAAAGTGATATATATAGAAAGATACATACATAGATAGATAGATAGATAGATAGATAGATAAATAAATAAAGTTTTTTATTGAGGGTGTTTTTGGGCTCTAGGGGTCATGATCGGTGTAGATCTGCAAAAAATTTTCAGAAATTCCAACATAGGAACGACGCCAATAGGTAGTATTTCATACGAAATCTACCTAAAAGAGCCGCAAACAAAACTGAAAAAAGTTTAAAAAAAAGGCCTTTGTATAGATGGACCTCAGCTATCAAATGCAAAAGAAATTATTTAAAAATATGAAAATGCAAACGAGATATTTTTAAAATTTTCCCCCATAGGATAGGCGAGCGGCTATTTTCACAGGAATAAAGTAGCCTCTTAAATGACATCGAATTTCGCATAAAGGAAAAGCAACATAAATTTATTGAAAATTTCGTTAAAATAACTTATCATTATCGTTACAGTTCTCAAAAAATATCTGGGTTCGACTTAAAGTCTTATCTATACTAATATTATACAGAAGCAACATTTGTTTGTTAGTTTGTGTGTTTGCAAGGGGTAATCTCTGGAACTACCGAATCGACTTCAAAAGTAATGGTGGCAAATTGGTGGTGGCAGTCCCTGTTTCAACGTAGGTACTTTATGTCGGTGGTACTACCACCAAGGGGGTGCAGGAGCAAAAAAGTTCTAAAAATGCGATTTTTTGTGTTACTGAAGGGCATAGAAACTTGAATTTTGACATGGTAGTTGCTTTAAGATATAAATGCTCTCTAAGAACAGTTTCTAAAAAATTCTAAATTGAAGAGAGTGAAAATGCGCGAAAAGAGTTCTAAAAGTGTTTTAAATTACAATTTCTATTGAATCTCAGGAAATAACTTATTCAAAAGTAATGGTAGTAAACTGATGGTGACACTCTCTGCTCCAACATAGGCTATATTTTATGACAGTGCCACTACCACCAGGGGGTTGCAGGAGCAAAAAACGTTCTACATTTACGCTTTTTGTGATACTGAAATGCCTACAGAAACTTGAAATTTGGCATGGTAGGTACTTATAAGATATAAATGATCTCTAAGAACAGTTACTAAAAATTTCGAAATTTAAAAAGGTGAAATGAGCGAAAACATTCTAAAAGCTTTCTAAATTACGATTTCTATGGATTCTCAGGAAATACCAAACCAATTTCAAAAGTAATGTGTTAAATTTGAAGGTGACAATCCCGGTTCTAGTATAAGCTATATTTTATGTTGGTGCCGCTACCACCAGGTAGGTGGTAGACCTTTAGACTGGAAGCTTGGAATATACCGCATGATGGTTCATTTTTAGATGTGCTTGCTAAGAATGTTTTCTAAAAAATTCAAATGAAAACTGAAATGGGGTAAAAGCTTCAAAATATTGAATTATCATTTATTTAGAATTACTTTTAGTTCTTCTCATTAAATTAAATATCATTTTTGCCTAATGCAATGTAATAATGAAGTTTTGTCAAACCGTCGCTTAGTTAGTAACTTTTCAATTATCCGTAGCAGAATAATTTCGTCTAATAATAATATGCGCATAAATACCTCTTGGTACATTTCAATTATTATACTAGCAAAGCCACGGACTTTGCTAGTACCCTGCATTTTTCTCTAGATAAATGGTTTGCGCCCTGATTTCCTACACAAATGTTGCTAGTCTCTATCACCTCTTAAACATTGTCCTACCTTTTTTTTAAATACCCTGTATATGTCACATTTTTTTTAAAAAGAAAAAAATGTATGTATACTTTCTAAATGTTATTTCTTTTTTCTTTTCTTATGATTGTACAGAATATTTAGATATATTTAATTTTCTGTTAGATAGTATACCTATGTCAGAATGAAAGATAGATGGTACCTAACAAAATTCTGACAAAAAATATCGCGAATTCGACAAATGGTAGCCGAAAAATATCAATTTCGGCAATCGTTCGCATAAAAAATCGGTAATTTATAGCCAAAGGGTTGCTATAAAACAGTCGAAAGAGACCAGGAAAAAAACATGAATCTCGTCCCAAGGTTGTAGAAAAAAATGCACATTTCTGTCACAGGATCGCGGGAAAACACGAATTTCGTCAAAGGATCGAGGAAAGAATGCGAATTTAGTAAGAGGATCGCGGAAAGAACGCGAATTTAGACAAACGATTCTGGGAAAAACGCAAATTTAGTCAAACGATCGCGAAAAAACGCAAATTTATGTCAAAGGATCGCGAGCAAACGCAAATTTATGTCAAAGGATTGCGGAAACAAGGAGGAATTTTGTCAGAAGATCTCGAAAAGCGTAAATTTCTGCCAAAAGATCGCTGTACAAACTTGAATTTTATCCAAAAATCCCGAAAAAAAAACGTGGATTTCGTTCCAGGGGCGCAAAAAAAACGCAAATTTCTGTAACAAAATCGCGGAAGAAACTTGAATTTCATCAAAGGATCGAGGAAAAAACACGAATTTAGTCAGACAATCGAGGAAAAAATGCAAAATTCTGTAAAACAATCGCGAAAAAACGCAAATTTTTGTAAAACAATCGCGAAAAAAACTCAAATTTTTGTAAAACGATCGCGAAAAAACGCAAATTTCTGTAAAACGAACGCGAAAAAACGCAAAATTCTGTCAAAGGATCACGAAAAACGCAGATTACTGTCAAAGAATCGCGAAAAAGGGAAAATTTATATCAAAAGATCGGAATTAAAGTTGCGAAATTTCGTCAAAAAATCGCAAAAACTGCAAATTTCTGCCAAAGGATCGCTGTAAAACCGCGAATTTCGTCAAAAGATCCCGGGAAAAACGGGAATTTCGTCCCAGAGGTGCGGAAAAAACGCAAATTTCTGTCACAGAATCGCAGAAAAAACACGAAGTTCGCCAAAGAATCGAGGAAAAAACACGAAGTTCGGGAAGGATCGCGAAAAAAAGCTCATTTTTGTCAAAGGGTTGCGAAAAAAATGGCAAATTTCGTCAAAAGATAGCGAAAAAAACGAGGAATTTCCTCATAAGGTCGCAAAAAAACAGCAGATTTCGTCCAAAGATCGCGAAAAAACAGCAGATTTCGTCAAAAGATCGCGAAAAAACGGCAAATTTCGTCAAAAGATCGAGATAAGCGGCATATTTCGTCAAAAGATCGTGAAAAAACCCAAATTTCATCAAACGTGCGCAAGAAAAACACTTAATTAGTGCCGGTAGTGGATTTTCGCTCCCTGCCCCCCCCCCCCCTTCCTCCGTTGTAACCTTCCGGAAAATTTGCTGTGAATTTCAGAATTTATTTATTTTTTACTCAGAATCACTCCTTCAGTAAGAACGCTGTTTATTTTAACACTCATAATGTTTGTACATAAGAAAATGTAACACGCTACTCCCGCAGACAGTTTTCATCCCACTAAATTGCTGTCGCAGGCACAACCATAAATTTCTGCTACTGGGCTTATATATACTTTTAGTTAAATGAAAAGCATTGCAGTTAAATACCTATAACGCCCCCTCCACATCTCCCAATGATATTTTGTAGTATTTACGTCTTATCTAACTTAAACAGTGACTATAGTTATGTCCTCGTAAAAAAAAAAAAATAGGTCATAATTTTAATGATATGCAGGTAGCATCATTTACGATTAAAAAGAGTAAATCAAGGTATAACTAATTTATCGCATATTAATTTAAGTTGATGCATAATTAGCATAAGTTTGTGTGTAAGATGTAGATAATAATTTTTTTTTCATTCTAAGAAAAAGCTTCACATTTACTGTATGTCTTTTGACAATCCTGCTCACAGGCATGTATCTATAAACCGATGCAATTGCAATCAGTGCTTCTTTCTACGGGAACAGGTGGTAGTGCCTCATTTTCAAGCTACATTACCAACTAATAAACTGCAATCTTTAAATTTATATACCCCTACCCTGGAAGAAATGGTTCAAAAGAAACATTTATTGCAATACTCTGTTCAATCACAATCAAAAACGGCTTTTTATGTTAATATCGTTATAGTACTGTTTTTTTTTTTTTTTTTTTTTTTTTTTTTTTTTTTTTTTAATTCTTATTTATTCAAAGGTTTTTACGCACATAACGGTCTTAGAGATAACTGAGAACAAAAACGCAAAACGGGGTTTTGAATCTGAGAGAAATCTAGAAAGCGTGCGTTTCACGTTTTTCTCTGGAATTAAATGGTCCACACTCTAAAAAATAAATGTGTAAATTTACACACAAAAACAGATATATCGATGATACAAAAACGATTTGTCTATATGTGTGAATTGGTGTGTAAATTGCCAAAATACACGCCTAATGTGTAAATTTTAAAATACACATTTTAATGTGTAATTTGGTGATAAGTCGAAATGCGTAAAAATTAGGTGATAAGTCTTGAAATACACACTTTAGTGTGTAAATTGTACAGTAATACACATATTTCTGTGTAATATTCTTACACACATATATGTGTAATTTCTGTTTATACACATTTTTTGTGTAATATGCAAAATACACATATATTTGTGTAATGCATAACATACACATATTTTTGTGTAATATACAAAATACACAGATATGTGTGTTATATTCTGTTCTTACACATATTTCTGCGCAATATTCAAAACACAGATTTTATTTTAATATTCAATATATGCAGATTTTTGTATATATAATGTTATCTTTATATTTTGTTATCTGTAAATTGCGAATTAAATGCTTTTATGATAGTAAAAAAAAAAAAAAAAAAAAAAAAAAAATACATGAAAAACAAACTCATAGGGTTGATGTGTTTGTTCTTTCTAGTAAGCAAAAAGTGTACCCATGATGCCATTAGGCAATTTACATGGGCCACATATAGACAAATCGTTTTCTTATCATCGATATACCTGTTTTTACATAAAACGGGGGCGACTTAAAGATGAAATATTTTTTATTTAATTGATTCAGAAAAAAAATATTGAAATCTCCTGGAAAAAAAAAGAAGTTAATTTCAAGCTCTGATACCTAAGCATCACCGCAGCAACAATATTTCGCGCCTGGTGCGAAAAACGTTGTTAATTTTTTTGTAGATAGTTGACGCATCAGTAACTGATGGCGCGAACGAAGCCTGCCAGCGCATACTTTAATTGGCTGCGTCTGCGCCCGCACCACTCTTGTGTCTCTGTATTTTAGTATAATCAGTTTGCTTATATTTACACGTTCTCTAAAACAGCTTAAATTAAGTATACTCCAGAAAAAAGACTTTTATTAAAAGTATCTTCTTAGAGGCTATACATTTATAACGATCAACTTTTTGGCGATTTTCGACTCCTTCCTCTCCCCCCTTATGATATCATACGTCATCGCTCTACCAATCCCCTCTCCCTAAAGATATCGTCATCAATGTCTAAAAATTCTTTTTATTTTTACAATTTTTTTTTCTTTATTTTTCTTTTTATACGTTTGCAATGATATACAAGTATGGTTATACATTTATTACTCCCATATATATAGGGGCCGTCCTCAAATGATGCCAGGATTGGAGGGGGGGGGGTCATGAAATTGTGACAGTTTGTGACAAGGGGGGTGGGAGGGGTAAAAAATACTGAAAAAAGTGTGACATCATTTATGGACAGCCCCATATATAGTTTTTTACTTAAATGAAGTAAAGAAGTTAATAAAATATCACTATTATACCTGAAATAATTTTATATCAAATACCACTTAGAAGGAAGTACTTACTACTTAAAATTATTGAATAATATATTTTTGTTACATAATGCATTCAGCAGTAATAATATCTTCTTGCACTTGCCTTTGCACGGGGGTAAGCATAACTTCTTATGAACGAAACAGGTGGACGATATTCTTCCCCATTTTTTCTGGTACACATAATAAGTATAATTTCGAACCTGATTTCTCTAACAACGAATTATATACTAGCAGAAGAATAGGAATGGCGAATGTTGCGATATTCCATATTTTGGAATGAAATTATTTTATAATCATTTAATGGTTTTAACCTTCCGTCTACCAGACGGGTCCATTGGACCCGACATGTACATTCAAAATATTTATTCAAACCAGAAATTTCTTCAAAACAAACTAAATGTATAAATCAGACAATAATAAGTTAAATAAACAAATTAAATAGTTTTAAGTAAAAATTCTGGTGTAGAATGTTTTTATAAAACTTGAGTAAAATTTCCGGTAGTTCTAGGGTTAATAATAACTTTGTATTTTCATAAAAATAAGTAATAGACTAAAAGAAAAAAACATATATATAATAGATTATATTGATGTAGAGAAAAACGTATCAAAAAAAGTAAATTTTGATTAGGTCAAAAAAGATAACGATGTCAAAAGACAGCTTCCCTCTACCCCTAGAGATATCTTACGATATCCATTGCCAGACCACCCCTACCCTTCTAAAGTGTGATAAAGTTATATATGTGCAGCCCCTTAAAAAGTTTCAAATTAAGAGATATTCGTTATAGCATCAAACAGAAAAAGAAAGTTATTCTGAGTTTTAGAAGCATTTCTATGAAATGGAGGAAAATTTTCAAATACTTCTGAAAAAAATTTCCTGCACAATATCTAGTGTCAGTTATAAATACAGTTTAAACTATGCAATTTTCAGTATGCGAGAAAAAAATGCATTAATATTTCTGAAAAATACTTTTTTAAATATTAAAAATGACACGAGCTATTACAGTTGGAAGGCTGCGTCTTTGTAACTATTTCAGGGACGGTGATTTGTTTACGAAACATCTTAATTTTAATTTCTAAATGCCACGATGACACCAGAATTTTGGTAATTTTTTTTTTCGTTTATTATGTATGTGAAAAATAGCTTCTTGCTATTTCCAAACAAATTTGAGCATAAATTCCGGTGTCATTCGTTCATTTCAACATTTTAGCAATGGAAGTACTTTGCCTTTGAAAGGTTTAACTTAAATTTGGAAGACAGTTCTACATTTATTCATATTATTAAGCTATTTATTGAGATTTTACAGGTTCTGCGCATAAATTGTAACTGTGCGATTTTAGGACTCCAAATTAACTCTAATAGAAAGATGACATGTGGCAACCATAATTATATTATATGAAGAATAATAAGTTTCCAAAACAATCAGCCCTCTAATTACTGACATAATCTACATTTTTATGTTTAATTAATAAAATTATTCTTAGCAGTTAAAAATATTATAAAAACTTTAAATTAGTTATTTTATTATGTAATAGATACAATAACATTATGTGCCTTAATATTTTGTAATAATTATGTAAGCCTATATTAAATACTCCAGATATTTGCATCTATTAAAATAATAAATAACTACATTTAATAATAAATTGTTAAAACTGTTTAAATTTATTAATATATTGAAATATTAATTATCTTGTTAGGAAAGTATTCTACATTTTATATTTTAATGAATGAAATTATATTTAATATAATTACTGAAAAAATAAAAACTGAAAATATGTAATTTCAGTAGTTACCCCCAATATAACAAATCAAACAAATATCATGGCAGCATGTTCTGCATTTCTACTGATAAAAATTATTGTTATTACAATCAATATAAGCTTACCCACATGTATGTATATGCTAATCAAAACAAATTATGAAAATGATTTACGCCTATTAATTCATATGTACGAAGTAAATATGAGAATGACCAGTTACTTCTGAAATCCTTAAAATATTAAATAGCAGCATTGGATTTAAATATCATTTTTAAATTAAATGCTTTTTATGCCAGATAAAAGCTTGCGTTTTACAAACTTATTGCACTTATTTTTTTTACAAATATAACCAATTAAGCTTATAAAAACATATTTAAAGCATTTTCTGTCTATTCATTAAGCAAAATGCCTATAGAATATTTTCAAATTATGTTCACGCTCGAATAAATGCTTTTTTAGATCATTTTAAAAATTTGGGTATATAATTTTAACAAATTATATGTACACACATATATATATAATCGTTTAAAATCGCGATTTAATCTGTGATTTTAATCATCTGATTAAAATCGTTGACATCCTTATTAAAAGTATTATTTTTTATTTACAAATTAAGATTTAATTTGCAGTTTATGTGTATGTTTATAGGCTGCTTTTTCTGTATGAAAAAAATACCTTTTTTTTATTTGAAGTTTCATTTTTCTTAGATATAAAAAAATAAGAAAATATTTCATCTTTTATGAAAGAATTACCATAAAAAATATTTATTGATTTAACGTTTACTATATTTAAAAATATTTCAATATGAATTTATGTATTTTATATTTTTTTATTCAAAATATGTCATTATTGAATGTTGAACTCTGAGTCAAATACAAAAAAATAGCTTCCAATTATATTATAAATACTTTCATCTTTCAAAGCATAAAAAAAAACCTGTTTGTTGTTTACACGAATTTATTATTATTTAATTTGTATATATACATATATTTATTTATTTAATGCGCTGTTAAACTTTACTCATATTTTGTTGCAATCATTAGATAAACAATTATTATCATACCGCTTACCATCAAAATATACTTACAGAATCAACAGAAATACAAATACATATACAATAATTGTTTCCCATTAAAATTCACTAGATTATCTGAAAAAAAAAAAGAGTATATTGTACAGATTATATTACTGCAAAATATGTATTATGCATATTTCAAAAAGATTAATAATGTACTTGTATATATAATTTAAATATTCCTGACTATAAAATGAATCAAATCATTTTTTATTAACCATAAAAATATTGAAATCTCATTATCTTGAAATTTTAAGGAGACATACAACTATTAAATCATCAAAAATTTAATTTTTCGAAAAATTATATATAAAAGAACAATGTTTTTTATTGCATCTTAAAACAATCTGCATAGAAATATTTCTATATTATTACGCAAGTTATGACTAAAAAAGTCTGTCAGTTGTTCTTACTGTGAGCAATGATTATAAGGAATGATTTAAAAATGTGTTCAGCATATTAAAAGTTTACGTATCAATGGTAATCCTTTTTTTTTTTTTTTGTCCGAATCTCAAAGAATAAAGTTCATGTCAACATTCGTACAAAAAATGATCAGATGCATCACACGTTATCGTAATTTCAATACTGTAATGGTGTCCGGATACATTTGTCTTTACAAACTTATTGCTTCCATTAAATTAGAATAAAAAATATATTTTTGATATTTCAGCAGGCTAAATAAAATAATTGTTCTAAGACAAATGTCAGACGAACGACTTTTTGAGCGCTTGTGGTTTCAACAAGAAAAATAAACACCTGCGCGATCGCAGTCACACGAGCGTTTTACGTATACTGTTCCCGCCCATAGCTGACTTTACAATGGCTTGGAAGCCATAGCCGACGTTACTATGGCCCGGAAGCGAAATCGAAACTAAAAGGTCACGTGACCCAGATCGACAGAGAAGTCGATGGTCGAAGCATTGCTTGCGTTGAAAATTAGCTCGGCGCCGGATGTGATATTTATTACAATACAAATACTTTCATAAACATAATTAAAGTAACTTCCACGGAGGGCGGGAGCAGCCACTCGGGGCAGCCACTCCTTTCCGACGAAAACGTCTTAATATTTTCTGTTAGTGTTTAATAATTTTAAATCACTCAGAAATAATAAGTTTTAATTTTTCTTTTTAAATCGCCAGAGAAAAAAAAAGTTTATTATAATTTTTTTTTTAATTTAGGGAGAGGCAATTTACTCCCCCCCCCCCGAAAGGTTACATTTGGGACAAGTTACAGATGGGGGGGGGGCAGTTTCTCCTCTAAGGAATCTGGTATTTCAAAAAACATGTCATCACAAATCAGCCACAAAGGGAAAAAAAAAACTTTTCAGAACTTGGTTGCACAAAAGCTAAAGTGTCTATCGAGGGTTGTTTTATTTAAATCAATTGTATTAAACCAAATAGATTTTTCAGTGCGGTGTTACTTCTCCTAAAGAATTCAGAAGTTTGTTTTATGTTTTGTTGCTTAGACCTGCAAATTACAGTTCCCATATGTTTATTGACAGAGGTATTGATTCAATAATATGATTAATATTTGGAGTATTTTTAACAAAATAAATATTTGGACTATTTACCTAACATAGAATTGCAGTTTCTTCTAACATGAAGAAGATATCATTGAAATCATGGAAGAAGTGTTTTCACTGTCTTAGATATGAAATTGATAAAATATAGCATGGAAATTTAATTTGTTGATACTTGTATAGTGTATTTTTCTTTTTATGCCCCCCCCCCCCTTTCGTGTCTGAATTTACTATTTGCTATTCACTAATATATTTTCATTCCTTATGCCACTGTAACTTGGGTAATCATATTTATACATTTATTTACAGGTAATTTACATATTATTATCTATACATTTTAAGGTTTACAAAATTTCCACTTATATTTTAGCAAGATATAAAATACCTTAATTTTAAAAGCAAACCCTCCTACCAAAAAAAAAAAAAAAAAAAAAAAAAAAAAAAAAAAAGCATAAAATACAGTTGTTTTGTTACTATATTTTTATTTACCAGAGTGAAATCTAATAAGAATCAACTATTATTTTTACAGAGAGGATTTTGTTGCCGACCAGTGTTATCAATATGATTTTCCATTCACAATTAGCCTGATTCTTCACAAACAAACTAGGCTCTTTGCAAAAGTTGAATTTCTCAATCAGCCTATGACATATATAAATTTTATTTTGAAATAAATCTTTCAGAAAATAGTAATCCACCTTATACATTTTGAAATTACAATATGTTTTAACTATTTAAACAATAGCAAATTTTGAGTATTCATAAAACATTATTTAAATGATCTAAATTATTTAAATAATCTAATTATCTAAAATCCTCTTAATTTCAATTTTATATCATAATACTGAATATAAAAAAAAATGTTTAAAGAGCCTTAGATAGGGTTGGACATTTCGTCTCATTTGCAGCATCCACTCTTGTCCCTACAAACTTGGGAAATGAGGGGAGGGGGTGGTGGCAAGGAAGAAAAATAAAAATAAGAATATTTTCTTGCAGTCAAAATTCAGTGAAAATCCATAAATATATATTTTTTTCTTATAAATATATAAACAACTTGTAACTATCAATTATGTCGTGAAAAGTAATTCATTATGAAAATACATTTCATTTCAAAACATGAAAAGCAATAAAGAATTACTTAAATATTTTTTAACATGAAAATAGCAGATAAAAACAAACAAGGCATTTTTTTTTTTTTTTTTAATTATTCAAAAGAATTCTGACTATTTTTAGCTATAGTTGTTTGAAGAAGAGGGTTAATAAAATGTGGACTCTTGATAATGATTGTAAAAATAAACTAAATATGTGCTAAACTGGGAGCTATTAATCTATGAATTGAAACAGTTTATAGAAAAAAAATTAATTTCTTTTACATGAAAATATTAACTGAAAGTTGGTCTTTCAGCTAATATGTTTTTAAGTATATATTTAGAAGTAAAAAATTAAAACTTTGTCAATATTTAAATGAATTTTCCATGCTTTATACGTTTACTTTGATTTTAAAAATATTTATAAAATTCAATAAATCTTCTTCCAATTAAAAATAACAAACGTGAAATATCATATGGAAAAATATTGAACATATTTCAATATATTTTTATATGCACATCCAAAAAATGGATTAGAATTGTGTTACCAATATATATTGAAGTATTTAATTATTAACCGGTAATGTTTAAGTGGAAAATATTTAAAATAATTCATTTAGATATTGTGTTAAACTTGCCAAAGAAGCAATTCTTTTTCTAAAGCATATCTAGATTTAAAAAAAATATGATACCTAATAATAAAAATACATAACTTAACCCTTTCAGGGGCAAGGTATTTGTATTCATAAAATGTTGAAATAGTTGAATGACACCAGTATTTACAAGAAAATTTATTTGTAAACGAGTATATTTTCGCATACTTCATAAAAGTGAAATTTTCGTTGGGTTGATGCCATCACTGCTTTACCGCCCTTCAAGGGGTAAACAGCAACAATACTAAAATTGATGTTTTCACTTGCTATAATAAAACATGAATGAGGATTAAAAAGGGGGAGAAATTAATAAAACTTTTAATGTAGGGAGACTAACTTCATACATAAAATTTGCTATTTAGGGATAGTTAGAAAAGATTTAAAAAACTTATGGTATTCACATGTGCTTTGTTTCTTTATTAAACATAGAAAATATTTAACTCATATGAATCACTTCATTTTAATTTAGTTGCTACAAATTTTAGAATTCTTATTGCATTTGTAATAAAAATACATTAAATAAAAATAAAGAACTTTTTAATAGAACTGTTATCCAAAAGTGCACAGGTAAAATAACTTTCAAACCCCAAATGAACTTAATATTAACAAACTGTAATTGAAACCAGATCATCAGCCAGCGTGGTATGGTAAACAAGTACGACTTTGACAACAAGTTTGAAATATATTCTTGTGGGAACATCCAGTATAAAGGAACTAGCAAGTTGCACTCGCAGACAGAAAATTAAAAAAAGATCCTGCCTCGCAAGTGCACCCAGCTGTCATAAAAATCCAAAATGATCCTTCTTTCCTTCTTGACTCAGTCCCTTGACCGCAGAAAGATGACATCTTCAATAACTGCATTAGTATACATATTAAGTTAATATTTGAAATTATTTGGGATTTGGAAAGTTATTTTAATTGTACATTTTTGGATAATAACAGTATTAAAATGTTCTGTTTTTCAATAAATATTTTCATTTATACCAGTATCTGAAAAGTGTTATACATATAAGAAATTATAAAAGTAATCAGAGCAATCTGTAATTGCTAAATTAAAATGAAGTTAATCAAATATGTACTGCAATTAAATAACCTGTACTGAGTACTATCATTTTCATTGTTTAAAACAAATGTACACATTAAACTGAATAATTTTGCTATTTAAAAATAAATACTTTTGTTTATATAAAAATTGAGAGCTACTCTCACAGAAAGACCACTTCACAACCTAGAGCTGGAAAGAGAGTATTTTCAAAAAATGAAATACTTGAAAAAGAGTAATTAAATTTTTAAAGAGGGTGGGGGGAGGGGGCAAGATATTAATCTTTGATTCACTGTTATTATATCTTAGAAAATTAGTACTATTCTCCATAATATATAAAGAAGGCTTACACTTACTGATTATACATTGAGAACAATACTAAACTTTTTTTTAACACCTATTTCTAGATACCACAGTACTGTTACTGTATTAATAAAAAATATACATACATCACACTTCAATTATAAGTGCTTATAAAAACACATTTTAAACATACATTTAAAATAAAAAGAGAAATATAATTATGTATGAACTCACATTACTTCCTCGGATAATGCAACAACAGTTAGGCTTAAACTGATGAGCTCTTTTGGCAGTAAAATAATCAATTACTGCGCTAAAAATTTCTCCGTACACGATGTAATCAGTGATCAGCGGTTTAAGAGCACATATCAATAGCATTTAAATTAAATATTTTCAAAATTGTATCACATCTAAACACCGATGTATAAACAGAGACAGCCGGCTACAGCACACAGCATAGCGAGATACTAGCAAACTACAGTCGGATTGCGCGCGTTCAACCGTCTATCTGGATCACGTGACTTTTTCGCTTCCAAGCCATTGTAAAGTCAGCTATGCTTTCTGTAATCGGGTTGCCAAACTTTTCTGTTTGACTAGGTCATTTTTTGGTTCCACTGGCATTGTCGTGATAGTTGACGGTTGTTTTGGGGATTGATAAGTAATAGTCCGCGAGCCAGCAACAGATTTTGATGACCAAGTTCCTCTCGGCCGATAATTTGTAAAATGCTTCCGTGTGAACCAAATGTCGTTTCGTACTAATTAATTGATGCTCTAAAACTTTCTAATTGGAAATTTTGCTCTATTTCTTTTCGTTTACGATTTTCAATAGCTATCTTCCAAATTTTGCCACTAGGGGGCGCTATCGTCGTTTGCATTAAATCGGGCGTAGTCACTTTACTATACCTTTACCTCAGTTCCATAGCTGTAGCTCTTTCCGTTCGCAAGTATTTTCAGGTTAAAGGGACTTTCCTTTGCACCCTGTATATTTTTCTCATGTTCGTGTGACCAGCTGACGTATTAACCACCACTTTATAATCAGCTGACTTTTTTTTCTTTTTCAAGATATTGGGTTAGTTATAATTTGACAAATTTTCAACCGGGAGAAAATGACTAATTTTTTTTTTTTTTTTTTTTTTTTTTTTTTTTTTAACGTGTTTCAGAGGCTACCGCTGCTCAACCCACCCACGGAATCGCAGCTGACGTTCACGGAGCTTCATGATACAACTTCTTGAAGCATTTTACAAATTATCGGCCGAAAGGAAATAACTGACGAAATTTGCACCTGGCTTGGGGACTTAAGAGGTCAATTACACGTTTGAGAAACAGCTTGAATAAAATAGTTACGTAAAGAATGTCGCTGACTGATTTTTATGACGTTAAGTATAATATTCTTACTTTGCATTCAATGTTAAGAAAATTTGTCTGCTTGAGAATAACATTCAGATCCGCGGCATTGAAAATCAACACTGCTTTTAGAAAATTCACGCTCATATTTCATGCTTACATTGTGTTAGGCATTTTCAGGAACAGGTATATCTTAAGCATGAATTCTTTTCTTTATTTTAATGCACTTTCATGCATATTCTCATGTTATTTTTAAAACGTAAATTGTTTATTTTAATTAATAAATATATAAAAATTTGTTAATATGTATTTTTTTAATAGTAATTCGTGCAAAAAAATAATTTAAATTACGTATGCATTTAGCTGTATTTATGCTGCATCAAATGACGAAATATATAAACAAACTATATTTACGCCATGTGATTCCCACTGGGACGTCACATGAATATTGTTTATAAGAAATCGTTGTAATATATGACGTAATTTTCACCCTAAAATGAATTTCGCGTATAATGATTTAATTATATTAAGATTTTCTTTCTTTTATAATATTCACATGTAAATACATTTTTATGACTTAATTTTCTTCTTTTCCTGTTTTTAGATGTGATCAATTAATTTTTATTTTAAAGTTTTCTTTCTCTTTCTAACAGTCACGTGTAAATACAATTTTCTATGTCTAGGTCTACTGTGACGTCATGGATCCAAAAAGTCTCATAAAAACTTAGCTCACAGTCTATCAAAGCCTGAGAGCTAATGTGCCCGCCCGTTCTGTATGCATGTACGTATGTATGTATGTACGTAACGCGATAACTCTTGATAGAAACATCTAGGTTCATTGTGATAAGGCGCTTCCCTGATTAGTTTTGGGGGTTCATTGGTTAAGGATAAAGGTGGAAAAACGGGGTTAGTCCAACCCCTTAATTCAGATAAATGGGTTTTTCATGAAAAATCATTCGATTTGCTCCGAATTTGGTATACCGGTTTATTATGTTAAGGAATTTCCCTGATTAGTTTTGGGGGTTCATTGGTTAAGGATAAAGGGGGGAAAAGTGGGGTTAGTCCACCCCCTTAATTCAGATAAATGGGTTTTTCATGAAAAATCATTCGATTTGCTCCGAATTTGGTATACCGGTTTATTATGATAAGAAACTTCCCTGATTAGTTTGGGGGTTCATTGGTTAAGGATAAAGGGGGGTTAGTCCACCCCCTTAATTCAGATAAATGGGTTTTTCATGAAAAATCATTCGATTTGCTCCGAATTTGGTATACCGGTTTATTATGTTAAGGAACTTCCCTGATTAGTTTTGGGGGTTCATTGGTTAAGGATAAAGGGGGAAAGGGGGGGTTAGTCCACCCCCTTAATTCAGATAAATGGGTTTTTCATGAAAAATCATTCGATTTGCTCCGAATTTGGTATACCGGTTTATTATGTTAAGGAACTTCCCTGATTAGTTTTGGGGCTCCTTGGTTAAGGATAAAGGGGGGAAAAGGGGAGTTAGTCCACCCCTTTAATTCAGATAAATGGGTTTTTCATGCAGAATGATTAGATTTGCTCCGAATTTGGTATACCGGTTTATTATGTTAAGGAACTTCCCTGATTAGTTTTGGGGGTTCATTGGTTAAGGATAAAGGGGGAAAAGGGGGTTTAGTCCACCCCCTTAATTCAGATAAATGGGTTTTTCATGAAAAATCATTCGATTTGCTCCGAATTTGGTATACCGGTTTATTATGTTAAGGAACTTCCCTGATTAGTTTTGGGAGTTCATTGGTTAAGGATAAAGGGGGAAAAACGGGGTTAGCCCACCCCCCTTAATTCAGATAAATGGGTTTTTCATGCAGAATCATTCGATTTGCTCCGAATTTGGTATACCGGTTTATTATGTTAAGGAACTTTCCTGATTCGTTTTGGCGATTCATCGGTTAAGGATAAAGGGGGGCTAGTCCACCCCCTTAATTTAGATAAATGGGGGTTTTTTGCAGGTTATTCGATTTGCTCCAAATTTGGTATACCGGTTTATTATGATAAGGAGCTTCCCTGATTAGATTTGGAGGTTCACTGGTTAAGTATAAAGGGGGAAACGGGGGCTAATTCCCCTTCACTTATTTTTTTTTTTTTTTTGAGGGGCATTATTCTTTAAAATAAGAGTATAATACACAATTAGTGTGAATAGCCTGTGAGCTCAATGCCATCAGTTTAGCTGGGCACTTTTCTTTTTTATTTAATCATCTGCCCTGAGCTTTCTACTGAACCAATTTTACGAATATTTTTTTTTAAATTGGAAGCTGTTCGTTTGTATATGTGCCCGCACTAGCCTTTTTTTTTTTTTTTTTTTTTTTTTTTCTTCACTTTAATATTTTAGTTTTAAAAATATTTTTTATGAAATTTCTTCAAAATGATCGTAATTAGATAGCTTTCATTATTGCAGAATTGAGAGAATAATGAGGTTTACTTATCTTCATTCATGCCATTTTTTGATAAAAATTAAAAAATATGTATTTTTTCTTTTATTTTTATGATTTAAATTTTGTTGTATAGGGTTAAGTGGCGCGAAATCCCATTAGGAACATATTGCACCAAAATATTTTGAATGAAAAATGACATAATACTGCTTTTCAAAACACGCATTTTTCCTAATGAAGTTTCCATATTTTTTTCTTCTGCATGAGTGCTGATACTAATTTTCAGACACTACACTGTAAAAAAAAACTCGGAAACGTTTCTCTATCTGGTGGGACAGCAATGTGGCCCACCGGTTCTGTTACGTTTCCGCATATTTCGGTCGTAAAAACGGTCGTTCGCAAACGTTTCCGCATATTTCGGTCAAATATTCAGAAATATTTCTGTATATTGTGGAAACTTTTACGTGCATTTCGGAAACGTTTCTTTATATTTCAGTCAGATGTTCAGTAACGTTTCTGCATACAACGGAAACGTTTCAGTATACATCGGAACGGGTTCTCCATCTATCGGAAATATTTCTGTACATTTCTGAAATGTTGCTGCATAATTCGGAAACCTTCCTGTATTTTCCGTAAATGTTGCTGTATATTTCGGAATCCTTCCTGTATTTTTCTGAAATGTTTTTGCATAATTCTGAAACCTTCCTTTATACTTCGGAAACTTTCGTGTACTTTTCGTAAATGTTTCAGTGTATTTTGAAAATCATACTATATATTTCAGAAAGCTTCCTGTATTTTTCGGAAATGTCTCTACATAATTTGGAAACATTTCTGTATATTTCTGAAAAGATTCCGCATACTTCGGAAACGTTTCTGTATTTTTCAGAAATGTCTCTGTATATTTTGGAAGCCTTTCTGCTTATGTTAATAAGGTTTCTTAATTTATATTTAAGGGTTGTTATCAGTCAGGACGCAACTTTCTCTTTCTAATGCTAAACCTATGGGCTAGGAATGCATCCATATTTTTCAAAATTCTCCTCAAAAAATTTTTAATTTTTACCATCTGTTTTCTGTAGGCCCTTCTTGAAGAAGTATCTTTCTTTTTTATTTGCCAAAATGTTTCTAAAATTTACATTTAATTTTATATTTTAAGTGTTAAAATTTAAGTGAAGCAGGCGAGTTGTAAGATTTTAGCACTTTAAATAAAACTAACAATGTATTTAAAAAAATATATTGTCAAATAAAAAAGAAATAAACGTTCTTCAAGAAGAGCATACAGGAAATAAAAGGCAAAAATTTTAATTTTCCGTGGAAAAATCTGAAAAATATGGATGAATTCCAAGCCCATAGGTTTAGCATTAGAAAGGGAAAGTTGCGTCCTGACTGATAAGGATCCTTAACGTTTCCAAATATGATTTCTCTGTGGCTTCTCCGAGAATGGAACATTTCTAGACAAGATACTAAGCTTTATGAACACATTTTGAGAACAATATTATGATTTTCATATCCAAGTGTAACGGTTTCAGAAATTATTAATAACATTTCCAAGTACTAATATTTTCCGAAGAAGATACTATTATTTCTTAACTTATGCTATTAGTGTTCCTGATACCAGAAATACAATATCTAGACTATATTGTAGGTGCTGTACATAAGTAACATTTTTTTTGGAGCTATGAAAAGATATTGGATCATCCTTGATCTAAATCTATCATCAATGTTTTGTTTCTTAAATTTTTCTCGCAAAACTTTTTTTTTCCAAATATTGTAGGTCAGAATTTAATCTTTCTATATCAGGCATGAAAGTGGGAAATACAAAAAAAGGAAAAAAATTTTTGGACCTAAACTCGTATAATTTATACATACTTTAACAGTTATTTATACAATAAAATGAAATATAACTGTACATATGATTGTTATTTTCTTTTTGTAACTTAAAAAGTATTAAAAACAATGGCAAAAAAAAAAAAATTAAACTAACAACTGTTGAATGCAGGCGTTATTTATGTGTGAATGTGTGTTTTAATGTATATTGTAGTATGTGTGTTTATTATTATATTTCGTAGATCGATGTAATAGTAAAATCTATTCATCGTTGTCCGGTCATCCAAGGCTATTGTAAATGGCTGGTGACTTGCCCAACATGGTTTATTAGTGAGAAATTGCAGACTCAGGCATCGGCCGGAGTAGTTCAGTGGTTAGAGCGACTGCCTGGAATGCAGTGGTCCCGGGTTCGATTCCTGGCTCTGGCTAATTTTTCACTCCAGTTGGGTTTATTGTATTTATTGTATGTATGTCTGTAAAATATTTATATATACCTTTAACAAAGTATAGGTTCATTGAATCAAAAAAGTCCTTCCGGCCAGTGCCGGGAGGAAGAGGTAGCTTTCATTCCTTATTTTTAAAAAGCCAACTTATATTATTCAAACACACGAAGCTCAATTAAGTGGAAACCAAATGTAGGAGATTCAATACTAATTTTTATCAATACTAAATCATTATGAATGAGAATTTCGCGAAATTAGTCAGCTTTATCCAAGCTGCTTTTAAGACAACATGGTGGATGAGGCTAGCCAGCGAACTTGGTCGAGACCTTAGTAATTGCTGTGCACATGCTCACTCACATCGGAATCGGTTGATATATACCAGTGCTGTCGCAGGCAAAAAATCAGATTTTTCAAAATGTCACCCACGTTAGAATTTGAAACTGCTATATCTGAGCCATTTTTTAAGATAAAGACAAACAAAAAATGATCCTGAATCCTTATATCAAGGTCAAATACTTAAGAAAGAAACCTTTTTCAATTTCTAATTTTTTTTTGCACCTCACTTTAAATATATATATTTTTTAATTTAATGGCCGCCATTTTGAAACAAGATGGCTGATGAAGCTGGTCAGCGAACTTGGTCGAGATATTGATGCATACTATCCGCATGCCTTCTCCCATCGAAATAGGCGAATACGTGTGGTATCGCGAGACAAATACAAGATCGTTTCAAAGTGTTAGCCATGATAGAAATTCAAAGTGCTATAATTCAACCACTTTTTAAGATATAAACAAAAGAACAAATTTTCAGAAACAAAAACTGCTCCAGAATCTTTGTATCAAGGCCAAACACATAAAAAAAATATTTTTTATTTTCCAATTTTTTAATACCTCATTTTAAATTTTAAATTACATTTTTTTTTAAATGGCAACCCTTTTGAAACAAGATGGCCTGAATGAACCTGGCCAACGAACTCGGTCGAGACATTGGTATGTACTATGTACAGACCAAGTTACATCCAAATCGGTTCATAAATACGCCTGTTATCGCGTGACAAAAATCAGGTCGTTTTAAAATGTCAGCCACAATAGAAATTCAAAATGTTATAACTCAGCCATTTTTTTAGATATAGACGAAACAAAACCTGTTCCGGAATCTTTGTATTAAGGTCAAACACATACAAAAAAACTCTTTTTCATTTTCCAATTTTTTGGTATCTTATTTTAAATTTAATTTTTTTTTAATTTTTTTAAATGGCCGCCATTTTGAAACAAGATGGCGGATGAAGCTGGCCAACTAACTCGGTTGAGTTATTTGTATGTACTATGTACACACCAAGGTACACCCAAATCGGTTCATAAATATGTCTGTTATCACGTGGCAAAAATCAGGGCGTTTCAAAATGTCAGCCACACTAGAAATTCAAAATGCTATAACTCAGCCATTTTTTAAGATATAGACGAAACAAAAACTGCTCCCGAATCTTTTTATCGAGGTCAAACACATAAGAAAAAAATATTTTTTCAATTTTCAATTTTTTGGTACCACATTTCAAATTTAAATTTTTCTTAAAATTTTAAATGGCCGCCATTTTTAAACAAAATGGTGGATGAAGCTGGCCAACGAACTCGGTCGAGACATTGGTCTGTACTATGTATAAACGAAGTTACATCAAAATCGGTTCATAAATATGCCTTTTATCGCGTGACAAAATTCAGTACGTTTCAAAATGTCAGCTTCGCTAGAAATTCAAAATGCTATAACTCAGCCATTTTTTAAGATATAGACGAAACAAAAACTGCTACGGAGTCTTTGTATAAAGGTCAAATACATAAGAAAAAAATATTTTTCCATTTGCAATTTTTTGGTACCACATTTCAAATTTTAAATTTTTTTTAAATTTTTAAATGGCCGCCATTTTGAAACAAAATGGCGGATGAAGCTGGCCAACGAACTCGGTCGAGATATTGGTATGTACTATGTACACACCGAATTACATCCAAATCGGTTCATAAATACGAGAGTTACAGTGTGACATAGGTCAGATATATATATATATATATATATATATATATATATATATATATATATATATCAATTTTGAACGGAGGGTGGTTTCGGGGTCTGGGGGTCATGATCGATGAAAATATACCAAAATTTTTTGAAATCGCTTTCCTCCGAACGGCTGCAATAGGTAGCTTTTTGTAAAGAAAGCTACCTAAAAGAAAATTGAAGACAGTTTGCCAAATTATACTACATCTAATGAACTTATATGAAGTACAATGATTAATTTTTTAAGATCAATATTATTTTGAATGGTTTGGCTGTATAAGATTTTCCCCTTCTTTCAAAAAAAAAAAATTCCCCATGCTAAATATACTCTTTAATTATAATCAAATTAAAAGCCCGCCCCCCTACCTAACTTATTGTGCACAATAATGATAATAAAATGTATTCTAGTTGTTCCTGCCAATAAATATAATCTACAATGAATATTCATTAATAAATTGACTTAATAAAATAGTCTATTTTTGAAGAACGCCAGATTCACCTTTGTTTATTATATAAAAACATGAAAACATTTAACCATTTTAGGCCAAGCATAGAAATTTTATAAAATGTGGTATTATTTTCATTGAAATATGCTTAAATTACATTCATTAAGACAATAAAAAAAGTTTCGTGCATGAAAAATAATATTTTATTTGAGAAATAAAATGCATTCGGCCAATGGTGCGCTAACGCACTATTAAATTTAAAATTAATAATTTTTCTTTAATTTTTATGACATTTGATTTATTCTTACTTTATTTACAGAACTTGCAACTTGAATCAATTATAAGAACATATGATTAATCTCAAGTGGAATAATTATACATTTTCAAAAAGTCGAATTTGTCAATAACCGTTTCAATTTTAAAAGACTAGCGTATTTTGAAAATTTCGCAACAGAAAGTGTTTACTCCAATTGAATTACTGATATTTTATGGATGTCTCCAGAACCCTTAAAAAGCAGAAAAATAAAAGTAGTGAAAAATATTCCTCACAGTGTTAATAAAAAAAATATTGAAATGGTGCGTTTACGCACCTTTAGCCGAAAATGGATTAAAAGGCTTCGTTAAAATCCATTACGACATAGGTGTGATAAAATATATACAAATGGTTTTCTAAAAACGAAAAAATTTTAACATCTAATGTTTTTCGTTTTTAAAAAGCATTTGTATATATTTTATCACACCTATGTAGTAATGGATTTTAATGAAGCATTTTAAATGTTTTCGATAAATATTCAATTAAATTTACATAAAATAAAAATTGTTTATCCATGTGTTCCTTATATAGTTTTTCATTCTCTCAAGTCTCCATAAAAATTTTGTTATTTAATTTAAAGAAAAAAAATCACGCATACATAACTTCAAAGGGTTGAAAAGAATCCAATATGAGCACTAAAAGAAATTCAATGAATCATTGATGCCACGATTCTTTAAATGTTAAAAACTTAAAAAGCAAATGAAATTATTAAACATTAAAACGTGAATTTCATTCTCCACATCCAAAATCTACCTTGCACTTTGAAATCAGAGCTGTATTTCAATAGGCGCCAAATTCATGAGGGTAATGGATTAAATCTGACAAACTTCCATTATTAATTTTAAAATGTTATTTTAGTCTTAATTATTCAGTGATTAAATTGAGAGAAACACTTTTTAAATTAGTAGTTAGTATTATGTCCAACTGCCAATTTTGCTCCGTGAAGTCTGTGCCTATGTATGTTAATTTTAATGTCCAAGTCAAATTATGTTTGATCATCAGCTATCAAAATTAATTTTGATTAGGAAAAAAATAAATAAAGTTTAAATTTAGTGCAACATTTGGAGTGTTTACAAATATTTTATCTAGCATTGCATTATACTTTAATTTTCATTTGTTTCATTTTCTTTTTAACAGTATTTTTTATAAGCAATTGTAATAAGAATCAAAATATTTTTATTAATATAATTACATATCAGCTTTTCTATAAAAAGCGAAGGAATCTAAATCACATTAAATGAAAGAAATATTTAAACAATTTTATTTAGAGCTCAAAACAAGATTACAAGTGCCATTGTATTAAGTTATAATGATTTCATAGTTTGTTCTGATGAGATTAAAGTTCTAAAATTTTTCCTACTGATGAAGGGTCAGTACAACCAGTCACTAGGAGCATTATGAATTTACAAAATCAAACTGAATATTTTCCAATTTTTTTATTACTGCCCAACAATTGTCGTAATGTATCATTTCATTAAAAAAAATAATAAAACTTATGTATATGACTGTATGAAATCGCGTTACATAAGCAAAAAATATTCCATTTATATTTTATTAAAATATTACTTATATTACTATAAATACTATAAATATTACTTATATTACTTATATTACATTACTTATATTAATTATGGTATATATACATAATATAATTGAGTAATTTCAAAATGTTTATGGACTCCAAATCTTCTTAAACCAATTAACTTTTATTCTTAAAAAATAAAAGCAAAAGAACATATGTGTATTTCACTGATTTTTATTAAAATTCCTCTCTTTAATAGATCTCTTTTCAAAAAACACACTTTTACTACAAAAAGAATTTAATATGTACAATAAAATCATAAAGAATGCAGATCTGTAACTGTATAAGAGCTTGTACTTTAATTTCTGGATTCAATTGTATTTTATACATGATTAATATCATTTTACTCTTTTATATTGCATTATACTTCCAATAATAACATGTTTAAGGTTGCCACTGATCTCAGTAAATAAGTGCTTATAAAATGAGATGTTTTCAATGATAAAGATGTTTAAAACATAATTTGTATGTAATAGAGAAAATTTATCTTTTTTCAATTCCTACTATTAGCTCACACTCTCCCTATATTTATTTATATATTTATATATTTATCTTGTACAAATTTTCAATCGTTAATAAAATACTCATTATTCATCCTATCAGGTTGAAATAAATTTTTTTAAACTTGTACTGGATGACAATTGATGTTAATAAAGTTTTTTCGAATATTAATTAATTAATTAAATTTTAATTAATTAATTTTAGTTTTGCATGGGAAACAAAATGGCCGCCATTGGTTATTGAATTTCAATGAAAGTATTTTTCAATAAGGGTTACCGTAGCGGGGACCTGTTCTGTCGCCAAATACCGCCAAGTTTGTCGCCAACTTGGCGATATATCGCCAAATTTGGCGGCCAAAATGAGTCGCCAAAAGTGACGCCAACTTGGCGATATCTGTAATATTTCGCCAAATTCCCATAGAGTTCCATTGTAAACCTACTTGCTTATAGAAAATCAACAAATTGAGATATTTTAATGCAACAAAAATTCATATTAGCTTGATTATATTAAATTTTTCTTTGATGGCCTAAGTAGGAATTGACTTTAAAAACAAAATTTTTATATTACTTGTTTTAATGAATGATAAAAACAAAAAGCATAACAATCTAAAGTATTGTGACAATTTAAAAGGATTTTATCTTGCAGTTTGGTAATTACAACAAAAACTTTCGCTTTAAAACAATATTTTTTTTTTATTACTTTTACATGGAATTCAGTCATACAAAGTAAAAATTTACTTTTTTCAAAATTTAAAAATTTCATTTGACACATTTTAACAACTCATTTTTTTAGATTTTTACTTTGATATTAAAACTTAAAACAACATTAAAATTTTTATAACTATCTTACTTACTTTATTAATACTTCATCAGAAAAGATGTGTACTTTTTCCAATAATTTAAAATAAGTTTTATTTTTTAAATGCATTGAAGAAATAATTTATTTCCTTTAATTGCTAAAAGAGGAAAACCTTAAAAAAAAAAAAAAAGTTTTATTAGACTGTTTACATGTGTTGGCTATTAGATCCATTACCAAAACAAATTAGTAATGAATAATAATAGCTGGGATAAAGCAGAAATATGTAAACAGTCTAATAAATTTATTTTTACTGTTTTTCAAGTTCTCCTCTTACAACTTTTAGCTATTAAAATAAATATATTATAACGCAGTTTTAATTTGTTATATAAAGAAATCATTATAAAATAATAAATTGAAAAGTCAGCAAAAATAGTCACCATTTATAAATAAAAATCCACAAATGTTAAATTCTACATATATATATATATGTGTGTGTAATGAAGATTTGTAAATGGAAAGTAAAAAATGCAAAAAAGTAGAAGGATCAATACAATTTTTAACCAAAACAAATAGAAATATCTTTTTAAACAAAGCAATAAATTTTAATTTGCAATCAATGAGAGGAAAATCACATTACTTTTAAATAGGGGAGATGGATGGAATCAAAATTGTAATTAATTCTTCACTGAAGCTTCTATCTGTAATCTGATTTTGTATTATGCACTATTAATTAGTCCTGGAGTATAAATTTAGTTAGCAATGAAGTATCAGTTTTTTTTATCTGACATTTTTTATGTTGCATTTTGAAAGTTCAAAACCTGTATCTAGGTACAAAATTTCAGATATAATAAACAACAGAACATTTTTAGCCCCCCCCCCCCCCCCACCTTTTTTTTTATTACTTAAGCTATGAATGGAAAGGAATCTTTATAAAATACGAAATTCAGAAGCAGCATAAAACAATAGCAATACATAACAAATAAAGTTCTTTGTTTACTTAAATAAAATATTTATTAAAATCAAAAATTGTACAATAAGAATTAATTTTATATATGTATATATACATGTTATTATGTCAATAATATACAAACAACGTGAGGCACTCCATATTCCATTTTTAAGAGAATCTTCATTGTATTTTTCACACTTTATATTGCTGCTATCTAAAAGGAAAAACATTAAAGTAACTAATAGACAAATTACTCTATATGACAGGGAATATGCAAATAATAGTTAGGATACTAAAATACAAATAAAAGATTTATTATTTATTTCAATAAAATAAAATTAATCCTTTGATATTTAATTCTTTAGTTTCTATTGTTTTCTACATATTCAATATGTAAATTGCGATACATGATCATGTTACATTTAATTTTATCTTGTAACAGGTATTTTTACTCTATCACTGATCTCTTAAGTTAAAAATTGCAAATCAATTTATGATTTGGACAAAATTTGTGAAACACTACAAAAGAATGTCACATATAGGGGTGTAAAAAAAAAAAAAAAAATAAATAAATAAATAAATAAAAAAAAAATCCTTAAAATTAAAATCAGATTTTTATTTATTTAACACGGATTTATGTAACTTTCCTTTAGAATATTTATAGAATGGCCAATAAGAGATATCGGTTTTCATTTAACACCTAGTATACTAGTTAGATGATATTAAGGATCATTATTTACATTTTTAGACTTTGTATGCAAATAATAATATTATATTTAGTAATTATAGAAATAATAAAAATTACAAATAATAAACTTATTTAGTTAGCAATACAAATAACAAATCAAGAAAATATAACTACCCCTTTTGCATATACTTTACAAAATTACTGTAGTTCCATAAATCTCAATTTTACACATGTATATGTGTATAACCAAAATCTCTTAATTCATACATACAATGTAAATAAATAATTTGAAGAATGAATACTCATACCCATAATTACCCACCATTAACATCTAAAAATATTAAATATCAGCATTATTGCCCATTAAATGATCTATGTTTGCAGTTAGTACTTTAAATTAAATAGTTCTCTTGCTTTTCAATCCTAACTAATATCTTTATTTGATGTTTTCCACTCTAAAAGTTACTTTTTTTTTATCTTGTAATAAAGTAGCCTTTGGCTAAGCTTGACTTTCAATTTGTTTTATTTTTTTACCCTCATACGGCTATTGAACAGCATTTAAATAGCTATTGTACAGATTTTCATTCTGTCATTCTCCTTTAGCTCCAATTAATTGGTAGATAATTATTTATAAGTGTAGCATGGGAAAATAAGAGAATCATTCTTTTTTCTTTTTAATACATAGAGAAAAGTATTATATATGTTATGTTTATTTTATGTAAAGACTAAAAAGTGAATTAATAGATTATTCAAAGAAAATTTTGGCACTTATTTGTTATAAAGGCCACTATAATTAAGATTATGCCAAAACTGCAATTAATTTTGTCAAGGTCACAGCCAAGCTCTGAAACGCAGGCGTATAATAAAGATGTAGTAATAAATATCATAGCATTAAATATACATTTTATGTTATTAAGATTACATTTCAATGTTTTACAACAAAAATTCATACCACTTTCATAATGCTTTAGAAGAATAACAATTTTTATCATATTATGGCTTACATTATAGGTCACATTCCTGAAATTGTTTTCGTCAAACCACTTTTTTTATTCCTCCATGTATTCTGTGCATATAAATTCTGTAAAATATGATTCAGGTATTCAAGTGAGCTGTGATTTTCGTTGCCCTATTTAGCAGAACAGCAAATTCTTTTATCACTTTATGTATAAACACCCATTGTCTTAACAAAATTTGAATGTAATTCGCAATAGAGTACTTGTAATCTGCTTTTCCAAAAAAATTAGCACCTTTTTTGCCACTTATCCAGAAAATTAGTCTTTAATATTTTTTGTTTTAAAAAATTTATTTGCAAAGTAAAAACTTCCTCATTCTTGTCTTGAAAGAAGTCCCCGGCATTTTAAACAAAAAAAAAAAAAAAAAAAAAAAAAAAAAGCAATTTAACAAATTACAACGACCATTTGGAAAACGATTTTTTCAAAGACTAAAATTTAAGACATAAAAAATCGCACTGAGTTGATCCTACATTACGTACGCCATGGATTAAACGATAACATTCATGGACCCATCATGAACAAATTTTAAAAGAAATTTCAGTTTTACAATTTTCGGTACTGTAAATTTTCAGACCAATGTCAGACGGGCGTCTTTTTTGCTTAAGTATTATCCATTCACAATGATATAGCATTGTGAATGGATAATACTTAAGCAAAAAAGACGCCCGTCTGACATTGGTCTTAAACGTCTACGGAGCTGGTCATACATTACGTACGCCATGAATTAAAGATTAATAGTGTTATTACACGTAAAAATTGCAAGCAAGAAAAATCGCCTGCGACTCGTCAGATTTCCTATGAAACTTACGTAATAGCCAAGCATTTCATTGGCTGTTCGGGAAAAGGCTTTTCTATCATCAGATTTCCAAAAAATCTCACGACCAATTTTAAATAAAATTTCATTCTTAAACATCTAAACATCCGACAATATTACTTTTTATACCGTCGGATAGAGAAAAAAATGTACTTTTAAATGCAATTTTATTTGAAAGCTGTATATCAATTTGTTTCTGATTTATTAATTTTTTTTGTAGTTTTTATTACTTTTTTGTCATAGTGGCAACACTCTGTTGTCCATCGTTGTTGAAACCAAAGGGAAATACAGATTACTGTATATACCAATCAGATAACGAATAAATTGCGGATTAAACCCATGAAAACGTTCAGATATGCTTTTGATTTCCTACCCTGACGAGAACAATAACCATTTTTCCAAATGGTTAAAAAAAAAAGAATTAAAAAAAAGTACACTTTAGAATCTTAAAAGATTCCTGAAGTATAAAAAAGTGCCCTTAAGAATTAAAAAATGCCCTTTTTTTCCTCCAGCATCACCCTATCCCTTTTTAAACCTGGTGGAAACTCTATGTTTGTTTCATTCAACATTTCATCTATGTTAATTCCTCCAATCAACAATACATGAATTTAAAGCAGTTATAAACTATTATCTTAAAGTACTAAAAACTAAAACTATTTCCAGCACAGAAGCTTCACTTTTTTATTTAACTCAACCTAGTATTTGTATGTAAAGATAGAATTTTGCAACAAATTTTTAACCCACTTCTTTATAGGTTAGAACTATTCAAATTATGCACAAAAATGTTTGCAATGACAATACAACATTTTTGCAACTTAATTATAAATTAAAATATTAATTTTAAAGCATTTTGCAATTGGCCCCCAAAGCTTATAAAATATCACTAAATATTTTTTATAACTTGCACAATTGTATGGCAATTAAAAAAACAATGGGTTTAAATTATATGTCGGTAAATGCTCACCAAAATAGGCCAAATTGCAGTAAAATTGCAACAATGAAACATTTTAAAAACAAAAAAGTAGAAAATACATTGTAAATAAAAAAAATTGAAGTAATATATATATATATTTAAATATGCATTTACCAGTTAACAGTTTTTAAATATCAATTTACATTATGTCAAGAAATTAATATAGAAATCCTAAAAAGATAGTTTAACTAATGTTTTTTTTTTTTTTTTTTTTTTTCAGCTGCTCTATCTTAAAAATATATATATATATATTTTTTAATAAATTCACTTGATAGTGTTTTTCTATCAAGCATAAAAAAATCAGTAAATTTAATTTTTCATAATAGAGTTTGGTGTTTATGCCAAATTAATGTACTATTATAACTGGAATTTTTTGGAAAAAATTAAAATGCAATAAAAGAAATTAAACATGATTTTCAAAATAAACATCAAATGCTTATAAAAGAGTGTTTTTTTTTTTTAAAAAAACTATTTTTGCTTAATCGAATATTACGTCTCAACATAATTTCACCATCAGTAGCAAAATTGCATAACATGACAATTTTTCACATAAATGTTTGAGGGATAAAAAAGTTGCTTGTTGCGCTTTTGAAAAAGTGATATTGCATATATCTCAGTGACACATAAATCAGATTGTTTAAATATTTACAAAAAATAAATATTCAATTTCAGAAAGCAAAAGAACATGCAATTTAAAAAAACACACATATAAAATTATGTTCTTACACATCAACTAATACGAGAATAGCAAACAGCAAACGCATGTTTCTTCAGGACTGGAAATCAATTGGAGAGATTTAACAATCTAATTTGGCAATATACCTTTGTCACTTAATAGATTGTACTAAACTAGCTCAGCAAAATTTTAAAAAATAAGGCTCCTTGACCAAAATTTTCTGTGTTTAAAAAAATAAATCAATGTAATTAATCTGTGTAAACATTTATTTTTAATATATGTTTTACATTATTAATTCCTTTTAAATGTTTAATTTTGGCAATAGATATTGCTAATTTAAATGTAATTTTTGCTTTATTTGTGAACTATATTTTCCTGCAGCATTTTATTAATAATTATTTGTGTGTAATTTTGCTGGAAATTATTAAATTGCTTTCACATTACTGTTAGAATTTAAATTTTTATAATAATAATGCTAATTTATAATCAGATTGGAAAAAAAAATGTAAACAAAGCAATGATCTAAAATTCACCAACTCTCTGCGGTCCCAAGGTTGCCTGATTTGACAGAGTTGACACATATTTATTCAGCTACATAGTTACATCAAGTTTTTCATGTTTAATTTGAATTGGTCGTCTGAGGCTTTTAAAATATTTTATTTTATTGGAACAGGAATGCATACAACATTTTGCCCTTTTAAAAGTGGTGTCCACCCCAATAAACATATTGTTTGAAAGGGTTAATGTGTAAATATTTTTGGTGATGAAAGAGTCATTGAAAATACATGTACACCTACAGAAACTAATGCATCAAAATTGTACTAAAGAAAGGGTTTTAAAATATGTTCTAAGAAGTGCCCTAGGATGTGTACTAGAAAAAGATGAGTGTTCCACAAGTATTCTAAAAAGTGCGCTAGGAAGTGTACTGGAAAAAGATAAGTGTTCCATAACTATTCTAAAAAGTGTTCCAAAAGTGCGCTAGGATGTATACTGGAAAAAGATAAGTGTTCCATATGTGTTTTAAAAAGTGTTCCATATGTGTTTTAAAAAGTGTTCCAAAAACTGTGGTAAAAAGTGTTCCGAAAAAGGTGACAAAAATGTGTTCTGGAAAGTGTTCCAAATGTGAGCTAGAATGTGTACTGGTAAAATATAAGTGTTCCATATGTGTTCTAAAAAGTGTTCCAAAAAGCGTGTTAAAAAGTGTTCCGAAAAAGGAGACAAAATTGTGTTCCGAAAAAGGAGACAAAATTGTGTTCCGAAAAAGGAGACAAAATTGTGTTCCGAAAAGTATTCCAAATGTGTTCCAAAAGTGTTCTATAAAGTGTTCCAAAAAGCGCGTTAAAAAGTGTTCCGAAAAAGGGGACAAAAATGTGTTCCGAAAAGTATTCTCAAATGTGTTCCAAAAATGTTCTCAAAAGTATTCTAAAAACTGTTCCAAAAAGTGTGCTTCAAACTGTTCTAAAAAAGGTGACAAAATAAGTGTTCTGAAAAGTGTTTTTAGATTTGCAGTGTAGCGATTCCTCTCCGGGACTGGACTGCTATAATAAAAAAGTACAAACATTATGTCATTGCGAATTAGAATAGATTGAATGACAATTTTAAATTAAACGCCTGATAGAAACCTACTAATTACAAACTAGGAGGTGTAAAAAAATCATTATAGGATTTTTATGATTTTTTTTTCCCAGCGTTCAAATACTGAATTACCATATTAATTCATGGAAATTTTTCCAGAGAAGGTTTTTTTCAGTAGAACGTCAGTGCGCTATACTGAGGGGTGATGGCCCGGGTTCGAGTCCCGGCATGGAATCTTTTTCACTAGGTTGGCCTTTGCGCCTATTAAGCAATCAATTTGAAATTTGGTTTTCATTTGAAATACTGAATTGCTACCAAGAGTTTTAGGTTTCCAAAACAATTAAACCATTAATTGCTAACATAATCTATGTTTTTACACTTTAATTAATAAAATTATAATTATTAGTTAGTAAGTACAGAAATTATAAAAACTGCAAATTAGTAGTTTCATTAGGTAGTATCATACAATAATGTTATATACATTAATATTGTAATAAAACTTTATTACAATATGTACTATATTATATACTAGTGATATTTAAAATTTATTAACACTAAAACCGCCGTTAGGGGTCAGTTTGACCCCGGCCAAAATTAATAATTGTCGATTCGAATCAGAAATTTTTTCATAAGATATGTTATATGCATGAAGCACAAAAATAGGTTAATTAAATAACTTAAATAGTTCTAAATAAAAATTCTGGTGTGAAACACTTTTTTTTTATAAAAACTGAGTAAAATAGTCGGTGGTTCTAGTGTTAAGCTTATTAATAACTGCATTTAATATTAAACACTACTTCAAGTTAATGATTATTAAACAATTAACTCTATAATTAGGAACATATACATTTTTAAGCTTTAATTATTAAAATGATGATTAATAATGTAGTATTCATTTTAGAACGAAACACGGGCAGGATGTTAGTTCCAAAAAAGGGCACTATTTCATTTCATGAGGAAGTATATTAGTAGTAAGTTTAGTAATGATATAAGAAGAAAAAAAAAAAAAAAACAATAATTTTTAGTATGCTAAATGACAAGTGTCTCCTTAATTTTTAATAATTTTATGAATAACATATTGAAAAATACAATTAAATAACAACCTGTTTTAATAATATCCTGTTTTTTCTAAAAAAATAAAGTTCTATTATTTTTGCAAGATCTTGGGCACATGAATCTAGAAATACTGTTGAATGAGGAAGTTTTTACAAGAAATCTCTGGCTACAACGACAGGATTTTGTGCAGTAATCCCAGAATTAATAAAAACTGCAAATAAATAATTTCATTAGTTAGTAGCACAAATAACAAAACTAGCAAATATTATTTGCAGCTCGTTTTGCATTTGTACGTGGAAAAATTACTGTTAATCACCAAAATCTAAACTCACATATGTATGTGTATGCTAATCAAAAAAATTATGAAAATGAGTTAAACCCATTCATTCATACATACAGAATAAATATAAGGATAGCCAGTTGTATCTGAAATCCTCAAAATATTTAAATAACAGCATTATTACCCCTCAGTAGGGATTAATACCTTTTAAATGGTTCTTTTTTTTTTCTTTTTAAGAAAAGTTTTGCTGCCTTTTCAATACCTAGTTAATTTTTTTTTATTTAGTATATATGAGTTACAAGGTAAAAAACATTCCTTCAATCTATACGGAAGAAGCTCTTGCTGTGTTTAACATTTTTATACAGATTAGTTCTTTTTTAGGTGCGTTCGTAATTATATAAATACGTAGCACCTATAGTCGTCGTTCAGTCCGTCTGTCTGTCCGTCCGTCTGTCCGTCCGTCTGTCTGTCCGTCCATCCGCATACAACAGAGCAAAAACTACCCGACCGAATGATCTGAAATTTTTAATATATAATTGCTGGAAAATTTTGTCGAGCCATTTCCAATTTTATGAAAATCGGATGTATAATTTAATTACAGGGACAGTCAAAAATTTTCTTTACATTACGGCCAATGGGAAAAATTATTGCAAGTGAATTTTAATGATGTTACAGACTTCCGAATGGTCTGAAATTTTTAATATATAATTGCTGCAAAATTTTGTCGAGCCATTTTCAATTTTATGAAAATCGGATGTATAGTTTAATTACAGGGACACCCAAAAGTTTTCCGTTACATTACGGCCAATGGGAAAGAATTGTAGCAAATGCATTTTAATGATTTTACAGCCTTCCGAATGGTCTGAAATTTTTAATATATAATTGCTGCAAAATTTTGTTGAGCCATTTCCAATTTTATGAAAATCGGATGTATAGTTTAATTACAGGGACACCCAAAATTTTTCCGTTACATTATGGCCAATGGGAAAAAATTATTGCAAATGCATTTTAATGATTTTACAGCCTTCCGAATGGTCTGAAATTTTAAATATATAATTGCTGCAAAATTTTGTCGAGCCATTTCAGATTTTATGAAAATCGAATGTATAGTTTAATTACAGGGACAGTCAAAAGTTTTCCGTTACATTACGGGGAATGGGGAAAAAATTATTGTAAGTGCATTTTAATGATGTTACAGACTATGCACTTATGAAGCGCAAAAAAATATACATTCAGTACAAAATGGGGTGCAAAAAATAATTATAAAACTAGTTATAGTACGAACGCACCTCATTTGCCACGTTTGACGAGCAATTTCCAACTTGTTTCTTATGCATTAATTTACATTATAGCTGTTGAGCAGATGTCACTCTTTCATTCTTCTTTAACTCGAGATTGCTATTAATTTATTATTACAAAAAAAAAGAACGAGAAACTAAGACATTGACTGTTTTTAGGTGCGTTCGTAATTATATAAATACGTAGCACCTATAGTCGTCGTTCAGTCCGTCTGTCTGTCCGTCCGTCCGCATATAACAGAGCAAAAACTACCTAACCGAATGGTCTGAAATTTTAAATATATGATTGTTGTAAAATTTTGTCGAGCCATTTCAAATTTTATGAAAATCGGATGTATAGTTTAATTACAGGGACAGTCAAAAGTTTTTCTTTACATTAAAGCCAATGGGAAAAATTATTGCAAGTGCATTTTAATGATGTTACAGCTTTCCGAATGGGCTGAAATTTTAAATATATAATTGCTGCAAAATTTTGTCGAGCCATTTCAAATTTCATGAAAATCGGATGTATAGCTTAATTACAGGGACAGTCAAAAGTTTCCGTTACATTAAGGGGAATGGGAAAAAATTATTGCAAGTGCATTTTAATGATGTTACAGACTATGCACTTATGAATTGCAAATAAATACACATTCAGTACAATATGGGGTGCAAAAAATAATTATAAAACTAGTTACAGTACGAACGCACCTCATTTGCCACGTTTGACGAGCAATTTCCAACTTGTTATTTTTTTACTTGCAGAAATTATGCAGCACTTATTATGTTTACTTTATATAAAATAATGCATAAATTGATTTCCTACAGGAAATTATGGCATTGCAAATTATATTAGATTTTAATATCCTTTTTAAATGAAACTGTTTTATGTTGGACAAAAACAATGTTTTTCACAAACTTAACTGTTTTTAATTTTTTACAATACTCGGCAATTAAGCCTGGAATCAATTATTTAAAGCTCTTTTTTTGTTTATTGATAAGTCAAAATACCTGTAGAAACTTTCCAATTATGTTCATCTGAGATTTTAATAATTTTTTGACATTTTAAACATTTAGAAAATTTCTGATTTTTATCAATGATTTAAAAAAAAATTGGTTTATTAAAATCATGATTTAATCGCTGATTTAAATCAACTGATTAAAATCATTGACATCCTATTACAAACATTATTAGGCACATCACAAAAGCCAATGTTTAACCCACAATATACAAATTGAGTGCTATTAAAACAAATAGACGTATGTTTTGTGAATAACTTGGACTCGCATCATCAGCGTCAATAAAATAAAATCAACATCTTCGCAAAGACATGTAATTGAAAGGCGAAAACTCAATTTTGGGTTTTCGTCTTTCTATTTCATGTCTTTGAAAAGATGTTGATTTTATTTGTGTGTCCAAGTTACTCACAAAGGGTATGACAGTTTATTTTAAGTAGGACTCAATTTGTATATTGTGTGTTAAACATTTTTTTTTTTTTTTTTACTCAAATTTTTAATTCATTGTTTTTTTTTTTTGTTTTTTTTGTTGTTTTTGTTATTGTTTACAAGATCAGGAATTAAGACTGTAAATAATTGTTTAAAACTTCTTTCATCTATTTAATCTGTAAAAAATTTTTAGAAACAGTAGAAGTATCTTAGATTTGATTTCGTAAATTTTTACATCATTTTAAAAATTAAGGAAATTTATGATTAAAAAACTGATTTTTTTTAATCACTTGATTAAAATTGTGATTTAAATCGTTGATTTTAATGAAATAGTTAAAAACCTTGACACCATAACAAACAGACAATAATAATAATAATATAAAAAAAAAAAAGACTGTGCTTTACTTTTTACCTGTTGGCGATACCTACAAAATGTAAATTCCAGAAGTATTCGAAATAAGGCAGGAATTCAGATAATATTTATGAAATAGTCCTACTATTCATTTTCAAAAACTTACACTTCTTAAATATTTATTTCTCTTCCTGGATCCTCTATTCTCTGATACGTCAAGCAGTATAAATTTTCATTTTTTGGGACCAAAACCTACTGGGGAAAGGACATTCAAATTAAAAAAAAATTCAGATCTTTCAAAAAAAATTCAAATATTTCAAACACTAAAAACACATTTTTTCTGTTTTAGTGTAGGAAAGCCCCAAAATTTCAAAAATTTCGAAATATCTCAATTCTGTTACTTTTTGTTGTAGAAGATAGAATTTTCACTGTTTGACTTGTCAGAGCATGGAGAAGATTTTTTTAAATACTATATATAAGACCCAAGAACCATATAAAAATTCCAAATATGTGATTTTTTTTTTGAAAAAAATTGGCAAGAGTATTTCATCAATATAATCTTAATTTCTACCTCATTTTGAACAATTTTTATAATTTATAATGCATATGTATCTCCAACAGATAACAAATTAATGAGCAGTTCAATCTTTTTAGGACACTTTGAATATTTACCTTTATATATTTACATGTTCTACTTTACATTCATAAGTTATTTATGATGCATGTTGCCATTTAGATTTCAATAAAGTTCATTCACACACTGTTATATAACACTAATATAGTTAGTTTTGAAATTTTAGAATTTCTGAAGAACAATTTCTAAATAATGCCAAAATTTTTTTCGAAAGATAGTTTGTATTTATAGGACAATGAAAAATGCTATTTAATTATCCGACAATCAAGAACCTGACAATTCCACTGTTATAAGAAAGGAAATGATTTGGTAACAATATTAGAAAGTAGCTAGTTTGGATTTTACAGAAAACTTAAGAAATGTGATCCTCTCCACTAAAGAACTGAATAACATTTTTCATTTTTATTCTTATTTTTTGCATGTGTGAAACATCTTCAATTATAATTGTTTGTTTTCTCACAACATAGAAGTCAGCTTAAAATACAATTTTGAACTTTTTAAAAAAAAATCTGCCTTTATAGGTAACCACATTTGATTTCCACAACAATAAGTAAATAACCATATCTAAATTGTAATCCTTGCTCCCGCATCTCTAAAATTCCCACTTCTCTTTTTTTTATCCTCTTTACCAGTATATACAGTTTAGAATCTTTTAAACTCTTTAAATAAGAACAAATAGCCATCATTTCTATAGCTATAGTACTCGCTAATAAGATAAATAGGCAAATAAACAGCAGTAAATTATCTTCAATTCCTCTCAAATTTATACTTACTCATTTGTCCACCTCTCTTTCCCTTTAGCAGAATAGTACAAAAAAAATATTATTTTTAAAATGCTCACTTTACTATCGACCAAGACTCCCTTATCATATTATCATCCTGATAATATGATAAGGTAGTCTTGCTATCGACAATGTTTTTTCTTTTATTTTTCAAATGATCCAATTCACGTGATTTTCATTTTGCGCCAACTATTGCGCTTGACGACAATGCTGTCCGTATAACGGAAAAGGGTACTTCTTAGTTATCCCGTTGACCAATTTCGCCAAATTATACACATTGGCATAATTTTTATTTTAAATAACGAAAGAATAAACAAATTAGTAAAACATGAATAAAAATACAAATAAAACGTCGAATTACTGGTTTTATTGGCCATTATTGGCATTTAATCTTGCAATTAATTAATTAATGGCAACCACTATTGTCATTTAATCTTACAATTTGGCGACAGTAATTTGGTCGACTGGATAACTAAGAAGTACCCGGAAAAGTACCAAAAATGTAATGCTTTGGAAATGGACAAATGAAAATCTGCGTAGATACCGTGAAATGCATCTGATTGGTCAGAGCTTTATGACACTATAAGGGAGGTTACCAAGGGGGTACCCGTCTCTCTGTCGCCAAAAGTGACGCCAACTTGACGCTATTTCCAGTATTTCGCCAAATTTCCATAGACTCCCATTGAAATACAATAGGGTTTACTTGCATGCAAGAAATCAACAAATAGAGATATTTCAATGCAACAAAAACTAATATTACTTTATGAATAGAGCTCAATTGAACTGTTTACATTATTTTTAAGCACAAACAATAATCTGTGGTTGGCTAGAAAATAGGAATTGCTTCGCGATACCGAATGGAATAGGTAAGCGATTACGCGGGGGGTTGGTGAGCGTAGCGAGCAGGGGGGCGGTGCCCCCCTAGTGAGTTAAAAAAAATAACAAAAGCAGCTAGCAGAATGAAAAGCAGAATGTGACCTTGGGGGACCGTTTCAGGAAAGTAGAAGTAAGGGTGGGGATCATTATCTATTCTGAGGGGTGGGAATGCATGCGGAAAAATCTGGAGCGGTCAGTCAGACCGCTCACAGTAGTTATAGGTTAAAGATAATTTTGATACATATTACTTTTAAAAAAAATGCAAATATATTTGAAGCTATTGCCGCTCTTCTGGTGCGATTTTTTTTTTGTGTGTGCGTGTGAGTTGCGGCGACCATTAAACAGTAATTTTTAATTAAATATGACTCATTTAGTGACTAGACGAGACAAAGGGTGGAAATTATGAAAAGCTCTTTTTATTTATTTATTTATATATTTTTAAATGCTGATTATTTGAAGAGGGTATTCAACTTTTATTGTAGAAAAATACGAATTTTTGATGATTAAAAAAAAGTCCTTAAGGCACTGCATAATTATCTCTCTATTCTAAAAAAAAAGTAACTTACGCTGTCATCGCCGCCGCCGGATTTGAATTTTTTGTGACCGGAGGTCTTTCTCCGTTAACATTAAGAAAAATACTGCATACAAAAATATGAAAATCAGCGGTGTTATAGAGAAATGTTTGATTAACACGCTGATGCAGACAGTTTTCAAGTCGAATAATTATTTTAAGAGATATTTAATGCTAAAGTTGGACAAAATCGTTCCATTAAAAAAGTTTTATAGTAGCAAAAAATGTACATGGGAATTAATTCATTTTTAGATCATTTTATACGTTAGAATTTCCCAGTGTGCAGACTGCATACACTTTTTTAATTTGACTCTTTTTTTGAGGTTTTATTTTTATTTTAAATTCAAATTTTGGAACACATGTTATATATTCCCGCGGCCGCCATCTTGGATTTTTTTTTTTGGCGTGAAAACCCCTTTTCCGCCAAGTAGTAAATGTGATGTTCGCCAAGCAGCGATTTATACGCATGTTAGGCTTAACGGGGTTGCCAGAATACTTCACTCGTCGGGTTGCCTTATCAATAAACGCCAACAAAAAATCGCCAAGAAATCCAAGATGGCGCCCGCGGGAATATATAACATCTAAGCCCAAATTTTCAGCATTTCGAAAGATATTTTTTACTTATTTTAGGAAATGATATTAATTCAAACTGTTGCCAACTGCATAAACAGCGCAAATAAGAATGTTTGCTTCAAATTAAAAATTTATTTACACGTGACTATTATAATGGAAAAAAAAACTTTCAAATTAGAATTAAATAATTACGTGTGAAAAACAGGAACTTATTGAAAATTACTTCATAAAAAAAACTATATTTACACGTGAATTGTATAAGGATATTGTAAAATAATAAATTCATTAACATGCGTTAGAAGTCTTAAATAGGAGAAATTACGTCACATTACACTTATTACGTAAAATGAACAAAAAGTAATATTGCAAAAAAGTTTAAATTTAAAAATTGCGCGAGACATTAATTTGACATTTTGAGATTATATTAATAAGATTAATATTAATTTTATTGAACACCTTTAGACTGCTTTCGAGCGATTATTTAGTAATCTCTCTATTCTAAAAAAAAGTAACTTACGCTGTCACCGCCGCCGCCGGTTTTGAATTTTTTGTGACCGGAGGTCTTTCTCCGTTAATATTAAGAAAAATATTGCATACAAAAATATGAAAATCGGCGGTATTATAGAGAAATGTTTAATAAACACGCTGATGCACGCGATGTACAGGCACGGATCATGTCAAAGAAAAATGTAGATTTATTTCGAGTAAGTGCAACTTTTGTTCAAAAATTGGGCACATAAAAAAAGCGTGTTTCGCAGCAAAAAAGGCGAATGCTAGACCAGTTAAACAAAAACAAGTAAATTTAGCTGTCCTATCTTGTTTGCGTGTGTATTAATCTACTTAGAAATGAAGACAAGGTTTTAACACGGATGCACATCACTTTATTAAGACAACACGGATATAAATTACACGAATAAATATAACATATTTCACTGTATGCTCAATCGGCTGAAGAGAAACTTTTTCTCTGCTCCCATGGCAACGAAGGTCGCGCGATGCGCGCACCACCTACCTTAGAATGCGACTTCGTTTTGTTGTGGCTGGAACGATACGAAGCGATTTTTTTTTATTTTAAAAGCATGATCGCTGTAATTTTTTACAGTTTGTTGATGAGGCTAAGCCTCCCTTATTTCGAAGAACCAGATCAAGTGTTTGAGAATTTTTATTGTATATATGTATAGAACCATGCATCTGTAAATATTCATCAAAATAATTAAAGAAAAGAATCCAGAAAGCACCTCCTTCATTGAGTTTATGTTCGACTGTCTTTGAAATTTTTCTTCATGGTGCATCACGCCGGGAAAGAAAGAAAAAAAAAGTATTTGTTACTTTTTTAATGTCTTCAAAACACAAATAGAGCATAGTAAGTGATAAGAAGACAGCAAAGGTAAGATAAGTTTTTCATATTTTATTTCGAAATGTCTGATTTAGAAAAGTTGAAAAAGAACCGTACAGTTTTGAGAACAGCAGTAACAAAGCTGATTAATAATATAGAAAATGTTATGAAGGATAGTCCAATAAATTTTGATAATTTAGAAGAATTATTTATTCAGTTAGATACTAAAGCAGAATTATTGAAGTCAGTTGACGAGAAAATTGAGCCCCTTTTAGGGTTAGACGACTATGAAACTGAAATCAATTCTGTTTGTGATTACGTGGATAAAATATCAGTTGCAAAATTCCGGGTGAAGAAAAAATTAACCGAAAACAAAAAAATTGTTAATGTTGATTTAAATAACAGTCAAGATTTAAAATCGAATGTGATTAATGATGAAAACTCAGTTGTTAAATTGCCAAAACTCAATATACAAAAATTCTATGGCGACTGTACGCAATTTATTTCATTTTTTAATACCTTTAAAAATACAATTCACGAAAATAAATCGCTTTCGAAAATTGAAAAATTTCATTATTTGAAGAGTTATTTATCTGGAGCTGCGGCTAATGCTGTAGAAGGTTTTGAAATATCAGAAGCTAATTATGACGCAGCATTGAAAGTTTTAGAACCACGTTATGGTCAAAAAGACGTGATAATTAATCATCACCTGAACAAGCTTCTTAATTTATCCCCTGTTTATGAGGCTAACGAAATTCAAAAATTGAAAAAATTGCACAGTGATATAGAAATAAATGTTCGATGTTTGTCCACGTTAGGACTCGAACCAGCAAATTATGGCTCCATGCTTATCGCCGTAATTTTGAAATTAATACCGGCAGAATTAGCTTTGGAATATAATAGACAAAATGTAGATAATTTAACACATTCAGATATACATAAATTATTAGATTTTCTGCACGCTGAAATAAAAAGCAGAGAACACACATTTTTTTCGAGAATGAAAGCATTTGAAAATAATAAAACAAAAATCAAGAGTCAAACAACAAAATCTGAATTTAAATCTACTTGTGAATTTATGAACATTTCGAATGATAAATCGACTTCAGATAGGCAGCTGGCTCATTGCATTTTTTGCAACGATAGTAAACATTCATCTGATTTATGTAAGGCTGTTGATGTAAACACTAAAAGAAATTTGTTGAAATCTCAAGGAAGATGTTACCTTTGCTTAGGCAGGAAACACGTTATCAAAAATTGTAACTCTAAAACTAGTTGCAAGAACTGTTCAGGCAGACATAATCAAACGATATGCCTAAAATCTAAATTAATAAAAGAAGTAACTACACCCGAATTAAAAGGTAATGAAAATGAAGCTAGTGAAAAAGTAATTTCGGCTATTTCCTCTACAGAAAATAACAAAATTCTTCTACAAACTTGTTGTGTAAAAATAAAATCAAACGGAAAACAATCTCTAATTAGGTTACTTTTAGATTGTGGGAGCATGCGAACCTTTATATCTGAAGAAATAGCAAATAAATTGAATTTACAGGCAATAAGAAAAGAAAAATTGTCGGTTTTTACATTTGGAAATAAGAACCCCATTGAAAAAACCTTTGAAGTAGTTAAACTAACTATTGAAAATAAAAATGTACCTAATTCAAAATTAGATATAGAAGCGCTAGTCACCAATCAAATATCAGCTACTGAAATCCCCCCACCTGAAATCTATGATTTGATGAAAAGTAAACAATTTGAAAATTTAACCCTTGCGGACACACCCACATCCAAAGAACCCATTACATTACTTATAGGTGCTGACTATTATTATGAGATTGTTACTGGAAATATAAAACATTTGAATAAAAAATTAGTAGCTGTCGACACCATTTTTAGTTGGTGTCTACAGGGAAAAACAACTGACAGTTATACGCCCTTAGCATTTAATGTAATAGTAGAAAAACATTTTATTTCTGAACAGATTGAAAAATTCTGGAATATCGAATCATCTGGCCTTTTTAATACTAAACAGGATTCAGATTTTTCAGAAAACAACGTTATGAAGCAGTTTGAGTCAGAAATTAAATACAATGATAAGCGATATACAGTTCGATTTCCGTGGAAGCTTGAAAGGGAATGTTTGAATGACAATCTGAAAATTGCAGAATATAGATTTTTTAAACTCAAACAAAGATTGATTAAAAACCCTGAATTATTTTTTTAGTATAAGGAGGTGTTAGCAGATTATTTGAAACAAGGTATTATTGAGTTAGTTACAGAGCCTGAAGAAAAACAAAATGTAACTTTTTATTTACCTCATCGAGAAATAATTAGAACTGATAGGACAACGAGCAGATTACGCATAGTTTTCGATGCCTCTGCTCATGACACAGGCTCACTGTCTTTGAATAATTGCCTGCATATAGGTCCAAATTTGTATCCTGAAATATTTGATGTTTTGTTACGGTTTAGAATTAATCCCATAGCTTTTACAACTGATATAAAACAAGCATTTCTACAAATAATTATAGATGAAAACGATCGTGATGTAACAAGATTTTTATTTTCACAAGATTTGTTTGATAATTCTAAACCCTTTGAAATTTATAGATTCACCAGAGTGTTATTTGGAATTAGTAGCAGTCCCTTTTTATTGGCTGCAACAATTAAACACCACTTGAAAAAATACACCGAACAATATCCAAACACAGTAAAATTGTTAAATGAAAATACCTACGTTGATGACGTTATAGGAAGTCATGAAAATATTGATCAAGCCCTATCCACGAGTTTACAATGTATTGATATATTTGAAAATGCAAGTATGCATTTACACAAATGGCATACGAACTCTTTACCACTTAGTGAACTATGGAAAGAAAATGGCATAACTTCAGAAGTTAATTCTGAAGCTTTTGGAGAACAAAATCTCCCTTATAAAGTTTTAGGAATCGCTTGGAATAATTCCAAAGATTTACTTTATTTTGATGTTCGAGGTTTAGTTGATTTCGTTTTAAAAAGAATAGACACCAAACGATTTATTCTTCAAGTTTTAGGTAGGATTTTTGATCCACTTGGATTCCTAGGACCATTTACATTAAGACTAAAATGTATAATTCAACAAATTTGGAATTTGGGTCTAGATTGTGATGACACCTTACCCGAAGATTTACGTATAGTTTGGAGTAGCTGGTGTAACGAACTCCCTCATTTGAAAAACTTTTCAGTACCCAGATACTATTTTTCTGACGTCACCAATTGGCATGATTATGACCTACAATTACATATTTTTGCCGATTCGAGCATGAAGGCTTATGGTACGGTTGCTTATTTACGTGTAGCAACAACCACCGAAAATGTTCGAACAGTTTTTGTTGCTTCGAAAAACAGGGTTGCTCCACTGAAAGCGCTTACCTTGCCAAGGCTTGAATTGATGGCCGCATTGTTGTCGGCTAAGCTAAGTAGTAACATTTTGAAAGCTTTAAAATTGAATGTACCGACTTATTACTGGACGGATTCCAAAATATCCTATTTTTGAATAAAAGGATCCCCTAAAAAGTTTAAACCCTTTGTCAGAAACAGAATTGAAGAGATCCATAAATTGACCTCACCTGATAACTGGTATCATTGTCCTGGTACTGCCAATCCAGCTGATATAGTTTCTCGAGGATCAAAAATCTCTAGGATAATCAATGATACATCTTGGTTACAGGGACCAGAATCGCTAAGTTTACCTCCTGAGTGTTGGCCAATATCAGAAAACAAAGAAATCGCTTACTCAGATGAATTAGAATACAAAAAAAATACTAACGATGTTTTTCAAAGCGAGTGCTTAGTCAAAAAACTCGAAAATCCCATAAACATTTCAAAATATAGTAATTTAGCGAAACTTTTGAGAATTACCGTTTGGGTAAAGAAATTCATTATGAAGCTGAAAAAATCAACTGAAGTGCAAGCCGTAGTAACAACCGAAGAATTACTCGAAGCTGAAATTTTTTTGATACAATCTGAACAAAAACAATTTTATAAGGAAGAAATAGAATCTCTAAAAAATAATAAATCAGTGTATAAGACGTCATCCTTATCAAATTTCATGCCCTTTATTGACAAAAACGGGTTGATGAGGTTGGGCGGAAGGCTCGAATTTTCTAACCTGTCTGCAGAAGAGAAAAACCCAATAATTCTCCCCAAACATTCTTGGTTAACTACTCTAATAGTTCGTCAAGAGCACGAGAAAATTATGCATGGAGGGACAGCCAGTACTTTGGCAAAAATTAGATCTCGTTTTTGGATACCTAAAGGTCGTCAGTTGGTCAAGAGTGTTATCAAGAATTGTATAATATGTAAAAAATATTTCTCCAAACCAGCAGACCAGATCACCGCACCATTACCAAAAGACAGAGCTAGTGAAGCACCGCCATTTGCAACCTGCGGTTTAGACTTCGCCGGTCCGATCTATATCAGAAATTTTAAAGAAACGCAAAAATCTTACATTGTCCTGTTTACTTGCGGTGTGACTAGAGCCATTCACCTGGAACTCGCGTCTGATATGACAACAAATTCCTTTTTGATGGCATTCAGAAGATTCACAGCTAGACGAGGAAATTACAAAATTATTTATTCTGACAACGCAAAAACCTTCAAAAAGGCCAAAGGTGAACTCGAAAATTTATACAACATACTGACAGACAAAGTATTTTTAAATTTTATTACAAAAGAGAGAATTATATGGAAGAATATAATAGAAAGAGCTGCATGGTGGGGAGGTTTCTATGAGCGACTAGTAAAGTCAGTCAAAGACTGTTTGAGAAAAGTAATTGGTAGAGCACTCTTAAGTTATGATGAATTAGCGACTCTGTTGACAGAAGTGGAAGCAGTTTTGAATACGCGACCACTGACGTATGTATATAGCGACAGCGATGAACCAGAACCTCTTACTCCAATGCACTTTTTAAATTTTGGAAAAGAACTTTCATTTCCTATCAATTTTTTTGAAATAATTGAACATTGTTCAAAGAGATCAATACTCCTGAAAAGAAAAAAATATCAATCTTTACTATTGAAACAATTGTGGACCAAATGGAAAAAACAATATTTGATGGATTTAAAAGCAGCCCATTCATTGAAAAATCCCAATTGCCCATACGCCACTGAAAGTGGGCGATATTGTTTTAATTCAAGATGACGCAAAAAATAAGTTTCTTTGGAAACTTGGTAAGATTCAGACTGCCATTCCTGGAAGAGATGGCAATATTCGTTCATACGAAATAAAAACAGCGAGTGGAATCTTAAAAAGATCCATACAGCACTTGTATCCCTTTGAAATATAAAATGACTAACAAATGACTTTTTGCAGACTTTTTATAAACATTCATAAACTTTTATAGACATTTATTTAGTTTGTTTTTTCTGCATTTAGGACTCTAAATATTTTTTTTCTCTTTTTTGATTTTTAGTCTTATTTATATATAGAATCTTTGAATTTTGGTAGTATAAGTAAGTATATGATTTAACTGCAAAAAAAAAAAAAAAAAAAAAAAAAAAAAATGTGTGTGTTATTTAACTGTCATTATTTACTTTGTTTGAATTTAAAGTGTTTTATTTAGAATTTATTGATATTTTGAATTTGACTAATTAAGTGATTAATTAGATATTGTTTGAATTCTTATATTTAGTATTTTGTATTCGAATTTTAAAAATTGTATTAGATTACTGAACCACTGATACGAAAAATTGAATTTTTATGATTTTATGATGGAATTTTGATTTGTGAACTCTTTAAGAGTTCAGGTGGGGAGTGTGAAGAGAAACTTTTTCTCTGCTCCCATGGCAACGAAGGACGCGCGATGCGCGCACCACCTACCTTAGAATGCGACTTCGTTTTGTTGTGGCTGGAACGATACGAAGCGATTTTTTTTTATTTTAAAAGCATGATCTCTGTAATTTTTTACAGTTTGTTGATGAGGCTAAGCCTCCCTTATTTCGAAGAACCAGATCAAGTGTTTGAGAATTTTATTGTATATATGTATAGAACCATGCATCTGTAAATATTCATCAAAATAATTAAAGAAAAGAATCCAGAAAGCACCTCCTTCATTGAGTTTATGTTCGACTGTCTTTGAAATTTTCTTCACGGCATACCACCTAAACATAGCCATTTATATACAATACTTATTCCATAATCTCGTTCACAGTATATACATAATTTAGCTCGCTCAGGATATTAATAGAAACCATGGAGTAAATGTCACTATTCAGACACCACATCTCCTCCCCCTTTACAGGTCAAGCTTCTTGGGTGGTCTGCGAACTCTCTGAGAACGTCGGGGTATCATAGTCGGGATTGCTTGAATCGGTGGAGCATCTGTCGTAGCAGGTACTGGTAATGAACTATTTGACTGATGAGTTGGGGAAGTCAAATCCTTACTCGGGACATCAGCAGTTGAAGGTGACGCTACAGGTTTGTCACTGGAGATCGGAACAATAATACTTTTAGCATTCAGATGTTCCGGTACTGAAGAAGTCTCTTTAAACTTTGTCGATGGAGATCTTCGATATTCATTCGATGTAGAATAATTCTTCTGCACTTGTTCACCTACTGGACGGATTTGGTCAACATGGTGTGTGTTACATCATTACGAGGTGTTACAACATTACGAGTGTACCTTGAACATCGATTGTATAATGAAGGACACCATCTTTATTAATTATTCTTCCAAATTTCCATTTCGAATTTGCCGATTTATAATCTCGTACTGCTACAGAATCACCGATGCCAAAGTTTCTATCTCTAAATTCATATACTCCTTTTCGTACTTTTTCTTGAATCCTCGATTGTAGTTGAGGTAATAGTAAATCAATCCTACTTCGGATATCTCTTTTTAAAAATAACATAGCTGGGCTGTGATTTGTTGTTGCATTTGGTGCTTTTCTGTATTGAAGCAAAAATGTACTCAATTTTTGTTGTATACTTCCTTCATATCTCTGCATGGCTCGCAGCGACTGTTTTACCATATGGACATAGCGTTCAGCTTGGCCATTACTTGATGGTTTAAATGGTGCGGAAGTTTTGTGCTTGATACCATTCCTTCGCATGAATCTCTGAAATTCATCAGACGAGAATTGTGGTCCGTTGTCACTGACAAGAACTAATGGCAATCCAAATCTCGCAAAACTGTCTCGTAGACATTCAATTGTTTTCTTCGCTGTGGTAATCTTCATCGGATATACTTCTAACCACTTAGAGTGAGCATCAACTACCACCAAAAACATGTGCTCAAATAAAGGACCGGCAAAATCAACATGTATATGTTCCCATGGCATGCTGGGATACTGCCAGTAATGAACTTTGGCCTTTGTTGGATCAGTTTTGTGTCTGGCACAATCAGCGCAATTTCCAGCTGCTTCTTCTATATCGTTGTCAATCCCTTTCCAATAGACGAATGATCTTGCGATTGCTTTCATTTTAACGATGCCTAAGTGTCCTTGATGCAGTTCTTCCAGAACACGCTTTTGATATTTCTTCGGAACACACACTCTTTGTCCGTACATGATACATCCATCTTCAATGGTATATTGTGCTTCTCTTCCCTGCAAATTCTGACCTTTCCGTAAGGCTGGTAAAAGTGGACCCAATTCTTCATCTCTCCACGTTTCTTCTCGTAATTCCTTTGAAGTAACTGGTAACGTTTCAATTTGTGACATCTGGAATATGGTAATGTCATCTTTCACTTGCAGTTCTTCCGAAGTTTTAGCAATCTTGACAAAAAGTCTGCATTTCCATGATCATTAGTTTTTCGGAAAACTATGTCAAATTGGAAGGATTGCAAAATTAATGCATAATGTAGTAATCTGGTAGCTGTTAATACGAGTAATCCTCGTTTCGATCCAAAAATTGCTACTAGAGGTTTGTGGTCAGTTATTAACGTAAACCTTCTTCCTTTTAGATACAAGTAAAACTTTTTTACTGCCCATACAATTGCTAAGGCCTCTTTGTCGATTTGAGAATATTTCTGTTCAGTCCTCGTTAAGGTTTTGGATGCAAAAGCTATTGGCCGTTCAGACCCATCTGGATATCGATGAGACAAGACACAACCAACACCTACTGGAGATGCATCACTTGCCAGCGTTAGGGGAAGTTTCGGATCATACTGAACTAAAACTTTTTCTGAACAGATTTCCTTTTTTATTTGCTCAAAAGCAACTTGACAACTCTTTGACCATTTAAATTTCACATCTTTTCTTGTCAAATTATTAAGAGGATTTGCCAAATTTTTACAGAATTTTCCATAAAACGTTACTAATCCAAGGAAACTCTTCACTTCTTGTACATTCTTAGGTACAGGAGCTTTTAAGATTGATGAAACCTTCTCGTCGGTTTTATGTATCCCATTTGCATCTATTTTATGACCTAGAAATTTTATTTCATTCTGAAAGAACTGACTCTTACTTAGATTAAGTTTTAGACCATGCTCTTTACATTTTTTGAAAAACAGCTCTAAAGCTTTAAGATGTGACATTTCGTCATTGCCTGTTATTCTAGCATCATCCATGAATACTTTAACCCATTCCATACCTTGGAACAAGCTATCTACGTACCGCTGCCAAATTGCAGGCGCTCCATTTAACCCAAACATTAGTCTCTTGCAAATATACAATCCTTTATGGGTATTTATTGTTAACAGTTTCTGACTTTCCGGATCTACCTTCATTTGCAAATGTTTGAAATCTAATTTTGAGAATTGTTTTCCCCCCATTCAAACTTGCGAATATCTCCTCTAATCGTGGCAAAGGGTGTTGTGGTACGATTAAATTAGGATTTAAGGTTACGGAATAATCGGCACATAATCGTATACTGCCATCCGATTTTACGACTGGTACTACTGGTGTTGCCCATTCAGAGCTTTCAACCCTTTCTAAAATACCTTCTTTTTCTAATCTATCTATATTTCATCTTCAACTCTGCTCTTTAATGCAAATGGAACTGTTCTAACTCTGCAAAATATGGGTTTAACATCCGGTTTAAGTTTGAGCTTAGCTTCATAATTATTTATTTCCCCCAATTTATCATCAAAAATATCTTTATATTGTTCCAACAGATCTTTTAAGTTCAGTTTAGTCGTAGCTCTTAAAGCCTTAATAGCATTCCAGTCTAGACTAATTTTGTGAAGCCATTCACGGCCAAAAATGGTATCCAAGTTCTCCTTAACAATGCATAAGTTCAAATCCGAAATCTGGTTTTTATATTGAACTCTAACTGTAACATACCCCATAGGTACTAATGATTCACCATTATAAGTTTTAAAAACTATATCAGTGGGTTGAATCTGTTTCTTTGAAATTTTTCTAAAATTACTTATACTCATAACACTGACTGCTCCACCAGTATCTAATTCCATAGAACAAATCTTTCCGTCAAGTTCCAAAGTAATCATTATCGGAGGTCGTTTCGGTTCTTCCTCGCGTAATGTACAATCAGTGGTATTTAAACCAAATAATGGAACCTAGACATTATTTTCCTTTAAATTTACTTGTTTTTGTTTAACTGGTCTAGCATTCACCTTTTTTGCTGCGAAACACGCTTTTTTAAGTGCCCAATTTTTGAACAAAAGTTGCACTTACTCGAAATAAATCTACATTTTTCTTTGACATGATCCGTGCCTGTACATCGCGTGCAAAATAAAGATTTCCGCTGCTTTTCCGCAAAGTTTGTTTTTCTATACCATTGTTTCTTTACTGCATGAACTGCATTTATTTCACGGCCCATATCATTTGCCCCCTTAAATGCCTTTTCCATAGCTAAAGCTATTTGCAAAGTTTTATCCAGATCTAAATTATCTTCTTCAAATAATCTATCTAGAATTATTTTATCGCGTAATCCACTAACAAAAACATCACGTAACATATTTAACATATTACTTTCATAATCGCAATTAATTGCTAGTGCTCGGAGTTCCGCTATATAATTATTAATACTCTCCCCTTCATACTGTTTACGATTCAGAAACTTATGTCATGAAGGTATAATCAATGGCTTTGGGGTCAAATGCTTTTTCAAAATATCTTTCAATTTATCTAAGCTTTGCGCAGAAGGAATTTCTGGAGACAACAAATTTTTTAGTAACTGATACAATTTAGGACTTAGAGAAGAAATAAACACTTTAGCCCCAACGTCATCCGGGACTTTTTGCACATGTAAGTATATGAGAAATCTTTCGAAAAAACTATCGAAATTTTCATATTCTTCATTAAATTTTTCAAATTGAACAGTTACTTTATGAGAAATGCTCTCTTTATTTTGAAGAACAAGAATCAATTCTCGATTCTGTTTCAACAATTCTTGAATTTGTTGTTCCATAACTCAATCTAATTAAAGGATGAAAATGAAACTTTTACCTTTACCCGTCTTCGTACAGATCTATTTTTTATTTTTCGTCGACAGCTGTCCTATCTTGTTTGCGTGGGTATTAATCTACTTAGAAATGAAGACAAGGTTTTAACACGGATGCACATCACTTTACTAAGACAACACGGACATAAATTACACGAATAAATATAACATATTTCACTGTATGCTCAATCGGCATACCACCTAAACATAGCCATTTATATACAATACTTATTCCATAATCTCGTTCACAGTATATACATAATTTAGCTCGCTCAGGATATTAATAGAAACCATGGAGTAAATGTCACTATTCAGACACCACAATTGCATACAAAAGTATGAAAATCGGCGGTATTATAGAGAAATGTTTAATAAACACGCTGATGCAGACAGTTTTCAAATCGAAGAATTATTTTAAGAGATATTTAATCCTAAAGTTGGACAAAATCGTTCCATTAAAAAAGTTTTATAGGAGCAAAAACTATACATCGGAATTTAATAATTTTTAGATCACAAGGGGGCTCGGCCCCCTATGATCTACGCTCGCCAATCTCCGTCCAGATTCCGCAGACTCTAAATGCACACTAATTTGATCGGCTTTAAAAAGATTTCGAAAGATTGAATTATAATTTAAAAAACAGTGGCGATCTCCCTATAAACGGATTTCTATTCATTTCTCTTTGATTGGGGAATTTTAATGCCAAATCCGCTGCGGTACTACTTGATTATCCCGTCGACCAATTTCGCCAAATTATATAAATCGCCAAACCACTCGCCAAATTATACAAATTGACATAATTTTTATTTTAAATAACGAAAGAACAAATAAATTAGTACAACATTAATAAAAATACAAATAAAACGTCGAAATAATAATAACTTGATGACGTAGACACGTGTAACAACATTTCAAAATAAGCTAATATAAAAGGAATTAAGTAAACAGTCTTTGTCTCCTGATATTTTTGAACAAAGCGAAAAGAAAGTTCTTTTAAATGAGACATTTTAAATTAATCGTTTTTAATCTGACGTAATTTTGACCAAGCTATTCTTTCTCGTTTAAATATTCACGTGAAAATACTTGTGTTAGAAATTAAATATTATTTGCGCTTTCCTAACAAAAGTAGTTGCAAAGATCCTCTCAAAATATCAAATAAATGTCTAGCGCAATTTCTAAATTTAAACCGTTTTGCAATATTTTGTGTTCATTTTATGTAATAACTGTAATGTGACGTAAATATGACGTAATTTCTCCTATTTAAGACTTCTAACGCATGTTAATGAATTTATTATTTTACAATATCCTTTCTCTTTTAAAATTCACGTGTATACTTTTTATGACGTAATTTTTAATAAGTTCCTGCTTTTTGTACATAATTATTTAATTCTAATTCCAAATGATATTTTCTGTTTATAATACTCACGTGTAAATAATTTTTTAATTTGAAGCAAACATTATTGTTTGCGCTGTTTACACATTTGGCAACAGTATAAATTAATACCATTTTCTAAAATAATGTAAAAAATATCTCTCAAAATGCTGAAAATTTGAATTTAAAATAGAAATAAAACCTCCAAAAATGAATCAAATTAAAAAAATTAATGCAATCTGCACACCGGCAAATTCTAACGCATAAAATGATCTAAATATGATTACATTCCCATGTATAGTTTTTGCTGCTATAAAACTTTTTTAATGGAACGATTTTGTCCAACTTTAGCATTAAATATCTCTTAAAATAATTCTTCGATTTGAAAACAGTCTGCATCAGCGTGTTTATCAAACATTTCATTATAATACCACCGATTTTCATATTTTTGTACGCAAAATTTTTCTTAATATTAACGAAGAAAGACCTCCTGTCACAAAAAATTCAAAACTAGCGGCGGCGGTGACAGCGGTAGTTACTTTTTTTTTAGAATAGAGAGATTTTATGCGCTGTAATTTCCCAGTGTGCAGAATGCATATTTTTTTTTAATTTGACTCATTTTTTGAGGTTTTATTTCTATTTTAAATTCAAATTTTCAGTATTTCGAGAGATATTTTTTACTTACTAGGGGGCTCGGCCCCCTACGAGCTACGCTCGCCAACCCCCGTCCAGACACCGCAGACTCTAAATGCACGCTAATTTGATCGGCTTTAAAAAGATTTCGAAAGATTGAATTATAATTTAAAAAACAGTGGCGATCTCCCTATAAACGAATTTCTATTAATTTCTCTTTGATTGGGTAATTTTAACGCCAAATCCGCTGCTGTACTACTAGATTATCCCGTCGACCCATTTCGCCAAATTATATAAATCGCCAAACCACTCGCCAAATTATACAAATTGACATAATTTTGATTTTAAATAACGAAAGAACAAATAAATTAGTACGACATTAATAAAAATACAAGTAAAACGTCGAAATAAAAATAACTTGATGACGTAGACACGTGTAACAACATTTCAAAATAAGCTAATATAAAAGGAATTAAGTAAACAGAGTCTTTGTCTCCTGGTATTTTTTAACAAAGCGAAAAGAAAGTTCTTTTAAATGAGACATTTTAAATTAATCGTTTTTAATCTGACGTAATTTTTACCAAGCTAGTCTTTCTCTTTTAAATATTCACGTGAAAATACTTTTGTTAGAAATGAAATATTATTTGCGCTTTCCTGACAAAAATAGTTGAAAAGTATCCTCTCAAAATATAAAATAAATGTCTAGCGCAATTTCTAAATTTAAACCGTTTTGCAATATTATTTTGTGTTCATTTTACGTAATAACTGTAATGTGAGGTAAATATGACGTAATTTCTCCTATTTAAGATTTCTAACGCATGTTAATAAATTTATTATTTTACAAGTTCCTTTCTCTCTTAAAATGCACGTGTAATTATAGTTTTTATGACGTAATTTTTAATAAGTTCCTGCTTTTTGTACATAATTATTTAATTCTAAATCCAAATGTTTTTTTTTCTGTTTATAATAGTCACGTGTAAATAAATTTTTAATTTATTTACAAGTATAAATATTTTTTTTTTCTTTTTTTGAAGCAAACATTATTGTTTCCGCTGTTTATACAGTTGGCAACAGTTTAAATTAATATCACTTTCTAAAATCTGTAAAAAATATCTCTAGAAATGCTGAAAATTTGAATTTAAAATAGAAATAAAACCTCAAAAAATGACTCAAAATAAAAAAATTAATGCAATCTGCACTCCGGCAAATTCTAACACATAAAATGATCTAAAAATGATTACACTGCCATGTATAGTTTTTGCTGCTATAAAACTTTTTTAGTGGAACAATTTTGTCCAACTTTAGCATTAAATATCTCTTAAAATAATTCTTAGATTTGAAAACTGTCTCCATCAGCGTGTTTATCAAACATTTCTGTATAAAACCACCGATTTTCATATTTTTGTATGCATTATTTTTCATAATATTAACGAAGAAAGACCTCCGGTCACAAAAAATTCAAAACCGGCGGCGGTGACAGCGGTAGTTACTTTTTTTAGAATAGAGAGATTTTAGAAAATTGTACTAATTTAACCTGTTGTAACTGTATAAACCACGCAAACAATAATGTTTGTTTCAAATTAAAAATTTATTTACACGTGACTATTATAAACAGAAAAGATACTTTCAAAATAGAATTAAATAATTGCGTATAAAAAGCAGGAACTTATTGAAAATTACTTCATAAGAACTATATTTACACGTGAATTTTGTATTTGAAGGATATTGTAAAATAATGAATTCATTAACATGCGTTAGAAGTCTTAAATAGGAGAAATTACGTCACATTACACTTATTATGTAAAATGAACAAAAAATAATATAGCAAAACAGTTTAAATTTTAAAATTGCGCGAGACATTTATTTGATGTTTTGAGATGATCTTTCCACTATTTTTGCTGGGACAGCGCAAATAATATTTCATTTCTAACAAAAGTATTTTCACGTGAATATATTTAAAAAAAAAAAAAAAAAAAAAAAAAAGTAATTTATCAAATTACAACGATCATTTGGAAAACGATTTTTCCGAAGACTAAAATTTAAGACATAAAAAATCGCATGGAGTTGATCATACATTACGTACGCATGAATTAAACATTAATAGTGTTATTACACGTAAAAATTGCAAGCCAACAAAATCGCCTGCGACCCGTCAGATTTCATGAAACTTAAGTATTATCCACCTGAAACTTACGTAAATATCCAAGCATTTCATTGGCTGTTCGGGAAAAGGCTTTTCCATCGTCAGATTTCCAAGAAATCTGACGGCCAATTTTAAATAAAATTTCATTCTTAAACTTCTAAACATTCGAGAATATTACTTTTTACACCATCGAATAGAGAAAAAAATGTTCTTTTAAATACAATTTGTTTGAAAGCTGTATCTCAATTTGTTTCTGAGTTATTTTTTTTTTTTTTTTTGTAGTTTTTATTACTTTTTTGTCATAGTGGCAACAGAAGGTATCCATCGTTGTTGAAATTAAAGGGAAATACAGATTACTGTATAGACCAATCAGAAAACGAATAAAATGCAGATTAAACCAATGAAAACCTTCAGATATGCTTTTGATTTCCCATCCTGACGAGAACAATAACCATTTTTCCAAATGGTTAAAAAGTATTTTCACGTGAATATTAAAAAGAGAAAGAAAAGTTTGGTGAAAATTACGTCAGAAAGAACTTTCTTTTCGCTTTGTTAAAAAATACCGGGATACAAAGACTCTGTTTACTTAATTCATTTTATATTAGCTTATTTTGAAATGTTTACTGCTTTTATTTAATCAAAGACGAAAACAGCCATTGTATCTTTAACAGCACCTGATTTTTCCTTAAAATTCCCCAATCAAAGAGAAATGAATAGAAACCTGTTTATAGGGAGATCTCCACTGTTTTATAAATTATAATTCAATCTTTCAAAATCTTTTTAAAGCCAATCAAATTAGCGTGCTTTTAGAAAATGCGGTGTCTGAACGGGGGTTGGCGAGCGTAGCTCGTAGGGAGGCGAGCCCCCTAGTGTAATAAAAAAGATTACAAGCTGAAAATGAAGTGTCATCAACAAAAAATATGATTTGAAAGAGAAAAATCTGTGAAGCAGAGAATAAAGAAATTGCTTAAATGGTTTAGTTAAGGTTCGTTAACCTTCTGTGTCGTTTCCGTCAAAAGAAGGCATTGGTATTTGTAAAATATACAACCCTTGGCACAAAGTTTCCGATCATTACGCCAACACTACTATTTTTTGTAAGAAAGGATTATTTATTCTCACTGTATAAAAATTAAACGATTATTAGCGATATTATATATAATGCACAATAATATGCAATTAAGAAAAATCACTATACATCAATTTATAAACAGAAAAAATGTGATTAAATTTTAAATACATAAGAAAAAAATATCCAGTCACGCTCTGATTTGGAAAAAAATAACCGATCACTGTAATCAATATTTAGTAAATCCATCTTTAGCTCAGGTGACAGCCGAAATTCTTCGTGGAATGGACTCAATAAGCTGTTTACACTTATTGGGAGCAATTTTGCAAGGGCATTCATTCCCTTATAGCTTTACGTTGTTCTATAACATTCGTGATCCTTCGAAAATCGATTTTTCTTTTTAATATATTCCACAGATTTTCGGTGGGATTAAAATCCGAACGATTGGGCGGCCAAGTCATGGTTTTAATTGGATTATTACCTGCATTTTGTAGAAATTTCTTCACCGATTTGGTGCGATGTGGAGCGGCGTTGTCATCTTGAAATAAGAAGTCATTTTGATCCCCGAACCATTGATCGATGCTGGGAAGCAAACAATTCTCTAAAATGTCAATGTAAACTTCAGAGTTTACTGTATGTAACACAATACACAACTTACCGACGCCTTGTGATGTCATACAACTCCAAACTGTAAATGCAGGTGAAAATTTAGTCCTCGTATTGACACACTTATCACTGAACTTTTCACCAACTCTCCTCCAAACAAATATTCCACAGTCATCACCTGTTCCAAGAGATATGCAAGATTCATCGCTAAAAATAACTTTATTCCATTTATCAAGTGACCAGTGTACATGTTTTTAACACCATTGCAAGCGCTCTTTTCTATGCTTCTTTGTCAAGTAAGGTTTCGTTTTAGCTTTACAGAATTTAAATTCTGCTGCATTTAGACGATTACTATTACGATTACGTTATACTTAGACCATTCGAATAGAGTTGTTTTGAGGTTGCTCTCCGCTTTCTTTTTGCTATTTCCACATGTTTTCTGTCCTCCCTAGGCAACCTCCTTCGTGGACGTCCACTTCGAGGTAAATTTTCAACGCTGTTAGTCAACTGTCAACTGATATTTTTACAAAATATCGCATATCGTACTTTGAGTACAATTTAATAAAGTAGCCACTTTCCTTTGTGAATTTCCCTCTTGCAACAATTTAACCATGAGGATTTTTAAATCGCTAGACAGGTTTTTCACACGAGCCATTGTCTAGCACTTCCAAGCTGCATTTGATCTCGTAGCTGGAAGATTTCTTCTTTTAAATAGGATTCAGATATTGTACACCTGCGCAGGCGCTCTTATCTGTCTTTAATATGCAAATTTCAAACCTGTTTCCTCAGTGATCGATTACTTTTTTCCAACTTTCGTCTTGATCGGATTTTTTTTTTTTTTTTTTTTTTCACGAGGAGACTTTTTCGCCTGCAGTATAATTGTAAATTATATGATTGTTATATTGAATTCACTTTTCATTTACATTTTAATACGTGTTCTTTTATTTGGCATATTGTAAAACACCCCTATGCTCATAAATCGCGAAATATATGCTTCGAAATGCAAAAAACATAAACTTGATAACACTGATCGGAAACTTTTTGCCAAGGGTTGTATTTGCATTTTGATGCAGATTTGCTTATTATATTAGCTTATTTTGAAATGTTTAACTGATTTTATTTAATCAAAGACGAAAACAGCCATTGTATTTTTTAACAGCAGCTGATTTTTCCTTAAAATTCCCCAATCAAAGAGAAATGTATAGAAACTCGTTTATAGGGAGATCGGCTCTGTTTTTAACACTTTCCAACAAAGTTGAAAAGTGTTTATGACTTCGGTTTGTCTGGCCGTATGGCCGTCTGTCAACGCTCTAACTCTCGTAAATATGCTCGGATCGTTCTGAAATTTTTGGATGTTAGTGACCTCTACCATAGCACGTTCCCTATTTCAAATGAAGTTTGTAGCATGTTTAGTTCATTTACAGGGACAGTCAAAAGTTTTCCGTTACATTACGGCCAATGGGAAAAAATTGTTTCAAATGATTTTTAAAGGTGTTACACTCTTTCATACATAGTAAAATTGATATTCATTTATGAAGCCCACTAAACTATGCATTCTGTTGAGTATGCGATGCAAAGAATAGTTATTGTTCATTGACAGGGCCACACAAAAGAATTCCGTTCATAATGGTACAGGAGAAATTGTTTGCGGTGTATTTAAAAAGATTTCAGATACTATATTGTATACGAATTACTGTATATTAGTAATGATTGCTCGAAATGCCTTTTTAATTATGATATGCATTTTATGCATCGTCAGGTGAACGAAACCCTATTCGTCTCGCTCCTCTGTCTGTCACAGAGCCCGTTCTCAGAAACTATATATGTTGGAGACTTGAAATTTTGCATACTTATAGCTGAATACCAAACATCATACGAAAAACCATAAAAGTTTGAAAAATTCGTACATTTAACCCTTTGGGCTCCCACATGTATATTTTAAACAGTTCTTTCTATGTAAGCCTCTAATTAGATTGGGGGCGTGAAATTTTGCATATAGCTGAATACCTCACATCAAACGGCAAATCATAAAATTTTGAAAAAGTCGTAAATTTAACCCTTTGGGGTCTCACATGTGTATTTTAAACTATCCTTTCTAAGTGAACCCCTAATTAGGTTGGAAGCGTGAAATTTTACATACTTATAGCTGAACACCTCACATAAAACGACAAACTATAAAATTTTCAAAAAGTCGTACATTTAACCCTTTGGGCTCCCACATGTGTATTTTAAACAATTCTTTCTACGTGAGCCCCTATTTATGTTGGAGGCATGAAATTTTGCATACTTATAGCTGAACACCTCACATCACACGAAAAATCATAAAATTTAGAAAAAAATCGTACATTTTAACCCTTTGGGTTCCCATATGTGTATTTTAAACAATTCTTTTTAAGTGAGCCCCTATTTAGGTTGGAGGCATGAAATTTTGCATACTTATAGCTGAACACCTCACATCAAACGACAAATCATAAAATTTTGAAAAAGCTGGTGGTACCCAAGTGGGTAAGTGTGATCATACATCGCACAAAGGGTTTCGTTTAATATTCCTTTCAAAACACTTTCTTTCAAAACGTCCAGTACATTTATCGCCATGGAATACCTTCTAAATTTTGGCAAACACATCCTAAACTATGTTAAAGTTTCAAACATATTCGCCTTGTTATATTTCCTAATTTTGTTCGCCCCCCCCCCCCCCCCAAATGCTACGATATATCACATGACGGGTATCTGCCAAATTTAGAAAAATGCCCCCCATGGGGGGAAGTGGGCAGATGGTCACGATGATTTTTGACGCGGCCTGATTTTAAAAATTTATGTTATGTTTTATAAGCCATATTAAAGTTTCAAACAGATCGTCCAGTTATATTTCCTAATTTTGTTCGCGCACCTCTCTCAACCCCCCCCCCCCCCTCCTCGAAATTCGACGCGCCCTTCTTCTTTATAATTTATTATCGTGTGTTATAAAGTATCTTAAAGTTTAAAACAGATTGAATTGTTAGATTTCCTACTTTAAATGAAATCGCGGTCTGTTAATTCCACATTCCACCACCAGAAAGCGCACTGTATTCTTAACAAAAGCGTATCTGAACGAAACTCCTTTACACAACCCATTAGTAGATATGTTACTCGAGGGGGTGGCGGTCTTCAGCAAGAATTTAAGATAATTGTTGAAATTACTATTCGGAAATAGTGGTAATTTAACTTTTGACATATTTATATTTAATAAGTATAAGTAGCATGTATCTGAGGACTCCATCAAAAAACGCACCTGAAACGGTATGAAACAAAAAAGAAATATTTTGCCCCTCCCCCTCTCCCCACCTTCCCGAAATTTCACGCGCCATTTTTTATAAACTTTTTCTAATGTGTTATAAACCGGTCGCAGACGATTAGCCGAAAACCAAATAGCCGACAAGACATTTAGCAGACAGCATTTAGACGACAGGACGTTTAGCCGACAAGTACATTTAGTCGACACGTACATTTAGCAGACAGGACATGTAGCCGACAAGTACATTTAGCCGACAGGACAAGTAGCCGAAACGTACATATAGCATACAGGACAATTTGCCGAAACGGACATTTAGCAGACAGACAATTGGACGACAGGCAATTGGCCGAACGTGACAATTAGCCGACAGGACAATAAGTCAACAAGACAATTAGCCGACAAGACAATTAGCCGACATTACAATTAGCCGACAAGACAATTAGCCGACAGGGCATTTAGCCGACAAGACATTTAGCCGACGAGACAATTAGCCGACAGGGCATTTAGCCGACAAGACATTTAGCCGACAGGACGATTGGCCGAAAGGACATTTAGCCGACAGGACGATTAGCCGACAAGAAAAATTAAACGACAGGGTATTTAGCTGAGAGGACGATTAGCCTAGTTAGGTTATGGTTAGGATACTTTTAGGTTACGGATAGATTATAATTAGTTTACGGTTACGTTAAACTTAGGTTACAGTTACGTTACGGTTAGGTTACAGTTACATTACGGTTACGTCACAGTTATGTTACTTTCAGGTAACAATTAGGTTACGTTTAAGTTACAGATAGGTTAAGGTTATGTTACGGATAGGTTACAGCTAGATTACGGTTAAGTTACGGATAGGTTACAGTTAGATTACGTTTCTGCTACGATTAGGTTACGGATAGGATACAGTTACGTTACAGTTTGGTTACAAATAGGATTACGGATAGGTTACAGTTAGATTACGGTTAGGTTCCGGATAGGTTACAGTAGGTTACGGATAGGTTACAAATAGGTTACGGTTAGGTTACCGCCAAGCTACAGTTAGGTTACGGTTAGGTTACATTTAGGTTACAGTTAGGTTATAGTTACATCACAGTTAGGATACGGTTAGGTTATAATTAGGTTACGGTTAGCGTACCGTCATGTTACGTTTATTTTACAGATAGATTACTGTTAGGTTACAGTTATGTTACAGTTAGGTTATGGTTAGGTTATAAGTAGGTTACGGTTACGTTACGGTTAGGATGAAGTTAGATTACGGTTAAGTTACGGATAGGTTACAGTTAGATTACGTTTCTGCTGCGATTAGGTTACGGATGGGATACAGTTACGTTACAGTTTGGTTACAAATAGGATTACGGATAGGTTACAGTTAGATTACGGTTAGGTTCCGGATAGGTTACAGTAGGTTACGGATAGATTACAATTAGGTTACGGTTAGATTACCGCCAGGATACAGTTAACTTACGGTTAGGTTACATTTAGGTTACAGTTAGGTTATAGTTACATCACAGTTAGGATACGGTTAGTTAATAATTAGGTTACGGTTAGCGCACCGTCATGTTACGTTTATTTTACAGATAGATTACTGTTAGGTTACAGTTATGTTATAGTTAGGTTATAAGTAGGTTACGGTTACGTTACGGTTAGGTTACAATTAGGTTACGGTTAGGTTACGGCTATGTTCCATTTCCGTTACAGATAGGTTACGGTTAGATTATGGATAAGTTACAGTTAGGTTACGGGGGGTCTATGTCATTTAGCCGAAAACCAAATAGCCGACAAGACATTTAGCAGACACCAATTAGCCGACAGGACGTTTAGCCGACAAGTACATTTAGCCGAAACGTACATTTACCCGACACGACATTTAGCCGACAGGTCAAATAGCCGACAGGACGTTTAGCCGACGAGACATTTAGCCGACAGGACAATTAGCTGACATGATATTTAGCCGACATTTAGTCGACATGACAATTAGCCGACAGGACAATTAACCGACAGGTCAAATAACCGACAGGACATTTAGACGACAGGTCAAATAGCCGACCTGACAATTACCCGACAGGACAAATAGTCGACAGGACAATTAGGAGACATGAAAATTAGCCCACAGGTCAAATGGCCGACATGATATTTATCCAAAACATACATTTTGCCGAAAGAATTTAGAAGACTCATTGATATGGGTCGGTGATATACCAACAATGTCAACCTCAATAACTCGTCAGCATCATAATTCAACTTTTTAGCTCACAGGCTATCAAAGTCAGAGAGCTGATGTGCCCGCCGTTCTGTATGTATGTAAGTATGTACGTACATATTCACGTAACGAGGTAACTCTTGATAGAAACATCCGATTTGCTTCAATTTTTTTTCTAGGTTCATTCTGGAAAGGTGCTTTCCTGATTAGTTTTGGGGGTTCATTGGTTAAAGATAAAGGGGGAAAAGGGGGCTAGTCCCCCCCCCCCCTTAATTTAGATAAATGGGTTTTTCATGCAGAATTATTCGATTTCCTCTAAATCTGATATACCGGTTTATTATGTTAAGGAGCTTCCCTGATTAGATTTGGAAGTTCATTAGTTAAGTATAAAGGGGGAAAGAAGGCTACCCCCCTTAATTTAGATAAATGTTTTTTCATTCAAAATTATTCGATTTGCTCCAAATTCGGTATACCGGTTTATTATGTTAAGGAGCTTCCCTGATTAGATTTGGAGGTTCATTAGTTAAGAATAAATGGGGGATAGGGGAGCTAACCCGCCCCCCCCCCCCTTAATTTATATAAATGGGTTTTTCATGCAGACTTATTCGATTTGCTCCAAATTTGCTATACCGGTTTATCATGTTAAGGAGCTGCCTTAATTAGATTTGGAGGTTCATTAGTTAAGAATAAAGGGGGGAAATGGGGCTACCCCCTATTAATTTAGATAAATGGGTTTTTCATGCAGAATTATTCGATTTGCTCCAAATTTGGTATACCGGTTTACTATGTTAAGGAACTGCCTTGATTAGATTTGGAGATTCATTAGTTAAGAATAAAGGGGGATAGGGGAGCTAGTCCCCCCACCCCTTAATTTAGATAAATGGGTTTTTCATGTAGAGTTATTCGATTTGCTCCAAATTTGCTATACCGGTTTATCATGTTAAGGAGCAGCCTTGATTAGATTTGGAGGTTCATTAGTTAAGAATAAAGGGGGAAAAGGGGTCAACCCCACTCCTTAATTTATCGGACACTTGTGGTACGAATATCATAGAAGTTTGTTTTTAGGCTAATTGAAGGGTGTAGAGTTCATTTATGCTGTCAGAATTGTGTACTGCTATTGAAAAAAACAAAGTTATGGTTCGTTTTAAGATTTAGATGGCCCCCTAAGCAAATTTTATATACATCATTTAAAAGTAGACTTTATTACCAATCGTTTGGTGCCAGTAACTTTCTTCTACGATAATTTTTTCAGAGTTAGTAGGGGTGTTTAATTTTTTTTCCCACGACTGTACACTTTAGGTTTTTCGGATTGTGCTTTATATCTTTCGGTGGAGTCGGTGTGATCCGGTTTTTAACAAGGAAGTCCTGAATATTTTTGAAATGAAAAACTATAGATTTGACTATTAATGGTGGCTCATAGTAATACCCATGTGTTCATTTCTGTACTTAAGGGATAAAATTATACAACACTTTATTATAAACGCGTTAAAATATGGAGCAATTTCTTTTACTTTGCGGTTTGGTGGAAGTCTGTCGGTTTTGTGTTGAAGAAATTGTTTTGTTGGGTGCTCGCAGACTCTATTCATAGGCGTTGAAATTTATTTAGAGTGTACCATATATAATATAGTTTAATAAAGCAAATAATTAAATAATTTGATAACATTGCAATGATTGCAGTAAATATAATGTGACACTAATAATCCAAAAAAGTAAAAAAGTCGGATAATTAAGAACTTGAATTATACTCGGCCCTGCTCCACCCCTAAAAAAAACTATCTTAAAAAACTCTACACCTGAATTTCTAGCCATCAGGGGCAAGTTGTACACAGCTGAGAAGCAATTGATAAAAGAAAATTTCTCTCATGTATTTTTAAAATTAGGCAAAGTACGATATATATCTCACCTTAAGAAAGTTCGAATAGGAAATGTTTTGAATAATTATTAATTTCTATGCATAAATCATTTATTTAATGCATATGTTTTTATTGTAATCAAATCTGATAAATTATCATAGCGTTTGAGCAATTTTTTAATTTTTGTTTGAGTCTGACAATTGATGAAAATTTTCCGAAAAATCAAATTCCTTGGGGGGGGGGTATTGCCCCCCTCAGCCCCCCTCAAATGGCGGCCCTGTTTCAAAAACTTTCTAAAATATTCATGGAGACATTTTTATGCATAAAAACATTAAAATAAAATCCTTTATATCTAACTTCCTTTTAACAGTAATTTATTTATTTATTTATTTATTTTTGACTAGATAATCGTAAATTTAAGAGCTGTTTATTTTTATTCCACCCTAACATTATTTATTCCAGACAGTGTTGCGCCAACATATGCGTATATGGCGGAAGCATGATGCAACAGTTGAAAGGAGAAATCAATCATCATGTTTGGACATTTCTTTATTCATGTCATTTTCTTCGGTTATTAACGAAAAAGAGCTATTATTTGATATCAATTTAGCCGTGCTAATAAATCTACTTTATACAAATAAAGCATATTATGGCATTAAACTGGATTATTCCTAATTTTCTCTTATTGATCAAGTTGAATTTAGACACATTTTTTTCGTGAGGGATTTCTGTGATCTCCGGGATGGGGGTGGGGTTGGAATTTGCACTTTTTGACCATTGAAAACACAAAATCTCAAATCTTCCATGGGGACATTTATTCTCTGGGGAGAATGTCTCCCCCTGGTCACCCCATGAATTCAACACTGTTAATGATTAAAAAAAAATATTAGGATTGTTTCTCTTTCTGATTTAATTAAGAAATTTAAACATTTAAACACGTAATGTAAAAAATTATTTTGGAGAAACTATTATTTGTATAATGAATGCCATTGTTGGATCATATACACCTACGTTTACAAATGAACTGAAAATTTAATACAATAATATTAAACTAGAGAACAGGAATTCTGTTTTTTCAGAATTTAGTGTCGCCCCCGGCATTTCCATTACTTCATTTTCTTCTGATGGACTGATGGCTTCTATTATTATGAAACTGCCATTATAAATGAAGTGTTAGGTGAAAATGAAAGAGCAGCCGTAAAAGTTTGAACTCTGATTTTCTGGTCGGAATGGGGGGAAAAAAATGGCTATATATATATATATATATATATATTTTTTTTTTTTTTTTTTTTTTTTTTTTTTGACGACTGCTTTTTTATTTTCCCCTAACACTTCATTTATAATGGCTGTTTCATAATAATAGAAGCCACCAGTCCATCAGAAGAAAATAACTCGGTTAAGCGGGACTCTACTGCAGTACAAAACATATTTCAATTTTAAGACTTAAAGCACACGTTTTATTTTATGTAAAATGACGTCATTCGCATCCGCTTAAGAAATCCACATTTACGATCTACTCTTAAACATCTGCAGTAAAGCATGCCTAGCACATCACTATTCGCGAAATAATGCACAAATGCAAAAAAATATTCCGTCTTTCAAGAAAAAAAAGGCGATCTAATGATTCATATATACTTACAATTAAATATAGTATATAATAGCTCCATTGTTTTAACAGAAATCATTCGTTTATATATATTTTTTTCAAAATAGCACGTATTTTAATTACATTTTCTTTCGGTTGTTGCGAGAAAATGGCAACAAAAATATATAATTGCAATTTTAAAACTATTCTTCCTTTACTTTCTACAGAAATCGAGTTCTTCCGTTGCCAATATTAAGCAAATGGCTCTAAAAACTACAAAAAAATTAATATTCCAAAAATAAATGGAGATACAGTTTTCAAACAAAATGCATTTAAAAGAACTTTTTTTCTCCAATACGACGGTATAAAAATTGAAAATGTGCGATGCTTAGAAGTTTAAAAAATTTCTAAACAGTATTTAATCGTAATGCTTTGTTTTACGGCCAGCCTCTGTAAGGTAACGTTATTTTTTGGACACAAAATAAGCTGGGAGAAAGAAATAGCATACCGTACCGGAGGCTAATAACATTTTGATTTAAACGTGATATATAATTTTAATTGTTTCACCAATTTTCAAGTTTATTGAGAACTTTTTACGTTTCATCCTCATTCCTCTGTTTGTATAAACTTAATTTTTCAATAACGGTTTCTTTGTAATCAATAATACTCTAAAGTTAAAAAATATATGTTGAGAAAATTAAAAATATTTTTTTCAAATAATTCTAATTTAATTTGATATTCAAACTTTAAGAAAAGCATTTATCGAATTAGATATATATGGTAAGCATATAGAATTTTTCTTTAAATTTGAAGCTAGGTCCTCCTTTATATTAATAAAATTGGTTCTTATTTAATATTATTTTTTTCATTCTTGTTAATAAAGTTTGCATTTGTAGTCGTAGAATGTATCCAGCCTCAGCTAGGGATCTAACGAATTTCGGACGATTTTCAGTATTAAGCAGAATATTGTAGATATTTAGAGGAATAAAATTAGGGTAATACATTTTTAGGTAGATTTCGTAATAAGAAATACTACATATTACATTTTTCCAACATTTTTGCAGATCTACGCCGATCATGAAACCATAGAACACCAAACCACCCCCAGCTCAAAACTTTATCTAACTATCTATCCATATATATCACTTTTTTATGGACACGATAACTTCCATAATTCTGCACAAACCTCTTCCAAACTGATCAAGGCCATACCATACAATCAAGGGGCAGAAAATCTCGGTAAAGTTCGTTAATGGGCAAAATCGACCCAAGGGGATGGAAATAGGGAAGGATTTTGTGAAAACAGAAAAAAAAACTTCTTAATTATAATGCATATCAAATCAGTTTAAAGTTATTATTACTTCTAGGAAAAGGTAAAAAAAAAAATATGTATAACAGGTTTTTGATATCATTAAAAATGGGCTCAAGGGGCAATAAAAATAGAGTTTTAAGAAGAAAAAAATTCATAACTTCGTCAATTCACAAGATATAAAATCCACTTAAATTTATTATAAATCTTCTTAATCTTACCTACAACTTTTATATTGACAAGTTTTTGATAGTACCAACTCTTACAGAAAAAAGGGAGAGGGTTAAAAAGAAAAAAAATCATAACTTCTTCAATTCACAAGATATCAAATCCGTTTAAATTTATTATAAATCTTCTTGATATTATCTACAACTTTTATATTGGCAAGATTTTGATAAAACCAACTCTTACACAAAAAAGGGGTTCAAGAAAAAAATATCGTATTAAGGCTGTTCTCAAACCCACAGGGGCAACTTTATGACATAAGTTTGAATTCCTTTTTGTTCGGAAACGCATGAAATTGGAAAGTGTTGTTATACGGAAACTATGTAATTGAAAGACGTTTTCCGTTTTTTTTTTTTTGTAAACACAATAGTTGTTTCAGAAAATATTGTCACAGTTTGAACCAAATTTCCCAACAAAAGGGAAAAAACACTGAACAAAGGGAGAAAAATCCCTTGTAGTAGGTCTGCCAATTTTATACAATTACGTTAAAAAATCTGTACGTCATTGTGTCAGAAAATATCAACCTTGTTGAACAGTGTAGTTGAGAACACAGCCTTAACATGATTCTGATAAAACCAGTTCAGAAAAATAAAATTAAAAACTCGTCAAAAGCGACCAGAAAAAATTGTCAAACTGTGTTTATCTCTAATCTTGATTTAGCCTTTTTGGTGAAATTAGTACTTAACTTCGAAATCTACCAGTGCCTGCAGGCCGAGCCGGGAGTGATTTTTTTCTCTTTCTTTTCTTTTTTTTTTTTTTTTTTTTTTTTTTTTGAAATGATTTTCTCAAATCCAAATTGGCTATTTTCTAACGCATTCATATAGAACCATTTTTATTTCTTACAAGCATAAAATGTACAGCTATTTTCATTCAGATACTAAACAATCAAATTCAATTTTTTAGTGTCAGACTATTTTAAGAATCCATAATCTGCCTGTTTGTCATACAGTTTTATAATGAGGCTCCTAAAACTTCGCTTATCGGTGAGAATTTTAACTATTTTTTTTTCATTTTGCACAAAACTATCATTATTTGATAAATTTTATAGTACAAATAATGTTCCGATACGACAGTTTGTTGAATTTTCATGATTTTTTTTGAAAAATAAACGGATATGGGCAATTAACATTAAAAAAAAAATATTTTATGAACTGAGATAAGGATTACTACTGCAATTTGTTTGTGTAGAAAAATGTAAGTCACATAAACAAGGTTTTTTAACAAATAATAATCTCTTTGTGATGTTTCAACATATTATATTAAACGTATAAAACAGTTAGACATATGAATAACGAAATCTATATCGAATTAAAAATAAAAAACAAACTGTGCGGTATGAATTTTTTGCTTGCTTTTTCTAGTTCCCTACGATACAACCAAATTTTAGACAATGCAATTTTATATCACACTAGCTGACCCACCCGGCGTTGCCCTGGCCCATCATAATAACCTTAAATAAAACTCAAGTTTGTATGATTTTATATTCTTTGAAAATCTTTTAAATGAACCTAGTTTCGGTTGTTCCATTGCATTCCACAGCGTGTCGTGTGTTTCCAACAAGCGTCTTTCCGAACGAACCTGTAATCTGGGTCCCCGCTACCTAACGCAGCATGTGCCGGAAGTGCTCCGCACGTATCGTAGACAATCGAAAACCAAGTCTAGTGAGCCAAACTTCGTAGTAATCAAGCCCATAGAACCGGAAAAACGAATGCATCATTAATGTTCGAAAATGTCGTTAACTGAAGTCTAAGATAAACTTTCATAATCACAGAAAGTAGTATTTTCACAGAAAGTAACTGGATTGTAATCTAAGTTAAATAAACCAATTCCCGTTGAAATTGGGCCCTTATAACCCGACGAAACAATTTATCCTTACGCGGTGGAAGTTGCCTCCCTCCTCCTCTATAAATTTCACGGTCTACTTTTAAAATTAACACGATATTATTTAATAAACGGATATTTACTGATTTGCAAAATTTTAGCGTAAAACAGCCACACAACAGTAGTTATTATTTGTATTGCAGATGCGCAACAGAAGAAAAGATTGCCATATTGTATGAAAAATGTATCTCTGATTTTTTTTTTCATTATTTTTCCTGTGTAATAAACTTTTCAGAGAATCATATATAATTTTTTCGAAGCAAAATAAAAAATCGCGCATTTAAGGGTTAACGTAACGCGATTTTTATTTTTAATTTACGGATGTAGTGAGTAAACGTAAGTTGTTGCCGAAAAAGGAGATTAATATTCAAAAAAGGTGGTAGCTTGGGTATAAAGAAGGACCGGGCCCAGGGGGCAGGATATTAACTGGAATGTAGTTGGGCAAAGGAAAAAATTTTAATAGTTTTAAAGTAGCTGTAGGACGCAAGAACTATGAAGTAGAAAATTGTAATAGAATAAGATCGTTTTTAAAGAAGCTGCAACAAAGGCCCCAAGAAGGAGATTAATATTCAAAATTGGTGGTAGCTGAAGTGAGAAATTTTTTTGTCGTTCATGGAGTTGGTAGAAGACTTTAAGAAGTTGTTAGAAAAAAAAAGCTAATGAATCGGGTAATTTTTAAGGGAGCTACAATAAAGGGCCCAAAAAAGGCCAACTGATAGTTAAGAGCAGGACCCTAACATGAAAATGTGTTAAAAGGTCTTAGATCTTCAATTATTCAAAATTAACCATAGAGTTGTGAATTAGTATTTCTTAGAATAATAATTTAAAGAAATGCGCCAAAAATTGGGCAAATGCTGTCCTAGGACTGGATAGCTGATTGTCCTAGGGCCCAAATAAAATATGAGGGTGTTGGTCCTGGGAAAAGAGTCCAATACTCAGTTTTAAAATTATGCACTGAGAAGGTGAGAAAATTAGAGGGTGAAAAATTCATGGCGCACAAAAAATTCAAGGGAACTACGGAACCCTAGGGCGGAGAAGGGAGCAAGGGTCTTAACTGGGATGTACAAATGGGAGAATAACTAAATGAAAAAAGGATACCTAAATAAGGATCGGATTAAAAGGAAGCAATTTATTAACAATTTAGGGCGCAAAAACTTCAAGGGGTGCTGTACCGGGTCCCAGGCTGCCAGGGTCTTAACTGGAATGTAGAAATGAGGGAATAACTAAATGGAGAATTGGCCCCAAGAACGAAGAAGATCGGATATAAAGGGGGTAAGTTATTAACAATTTAGAGCATAAAAACTGAAAGAGGCACAGGGGCCCCGACCCTTAAATAAACGGTCAAGTGCGAGCATTACTCGCGCACAGAGGGTTCCATAGAATAAATATATGAATTTGTAATTGTATTATTAAAAAAAACGTTGCTAAAAGAGTACTAAGACTTTGTAAAAAACTATACAACGTAGGGTTGAGTATAACTGTATATATTAGAAAAGTGTAAATGGGTATACCATGAAAGTTCAAAGAGATATGGAACCTAAATAATATCAAACATAGCTGTTCGTATAACTCTTTCTTTAATATTATTTTAATCTGTTTATGATGAACTTAATTCGGTACTGACAATAAAAGCAGTGCATAGTTAAACTTCATTTGGCATTTCATGAAACTAAATTCAGCGTAGTAATAACCTTTATTTCTACAGTGTAGCTAAAACAAAACCTTTGTTCAAAGTTTAAATTTGGCATTGTGCTAAGCGCGCTTCGAATTGAGGTCTCAAAGTTGCAACGCCGCCCTGGTCAGTGCCGCGTTTTTCCAGATAGGTGTTTAATTAACTTTTAAAGTCACTCGAGGCGCATTGAGAGATACAATCAATGCAAACTATCGTGAATCTCACAGTATTTATGCGATTCATTCTAATTAAATCTTTCGAGGGCGATGTCCTTAAAAAACTGACACCTAATTTTTATTTCAAAACAGATAAACGGCACCAAGAATATTTAATTAAAATTTCCCTTTTATCATGTACGTGAAAATAAGCAAGTTCGCATTTTCTAATAAATTCATTTATAAATTCTGGTGTCAGTTCATTATTTCATACGTTTATAAATAGAATTACTCCGTGCCGGAAAGGATTAAGTGGTCGCAGGACTCTTAAAGCTTCAAAATTTATGAAATTTTAATTTTTTTAGATGTTAAACTCCTATCTTTTCTGAATATTTTGATATAATTGTTTCCTTGAAATTCCCATTAGAACAAAAGTTTCGGCTTTTAGAATTATACCCGCTCAATAGCTGAAGCGGCGTTTCCGAAACTTTAAAGTCATTATTTTCCAAATGGCGTTTTTTGGGCATAACGCTCAGGATACCTCAAAAACTTCTAAATATTTTTTCATGAAATTTTCAAAACATATAATTTATGTTAGTCTATATAAACTGAACCTAAAATTTCCTTTTTATTGTTCAAAAAAATATTTTTTAGGTGGTTTTACTGTTGAAATTTTCAAAATTTTGTATTAGCTAAATACAACATTGCATTAAAAATATAAAAAGGCTTTAAATATAAATTTATTTAAGTTCAGGGAAATTATTACAATCTGAAGTATAAGTAAGCACCAAAATTTTCATTCTAGTTGCAATATTTATTTTGTAATCCTGCGCGTAAACTGTTATGCCAATTTTTTGTTCGGCAAATGTCTAACAGTTTCGAGCCCCCTATAAATACTAATTCTGTATCTTGCAATTTTTTAAATACATGAAACGAAAGAACTGTTGGAGTTTAAGTGGCCTATCAAGCCAAAAGCACTCCATTCTCGATAGCAGGAATTCGCTGTCTCATATTTAAACAATTAGAAAAAATCTCTTGTGGCTATGCTGCTTTTGAAATGGAAATAGGTAAAATGCTCTTACCTGGGATTCATCAATATCGCGATGACGTATAACTTCATCGGTGTGGCGTGGTCAGGGATTTATCCAAAAGCTTCTTGAAGAAATTATTTTTATTTTATTTTGTGAAGCATTATTTATCCTTTGAAGTATCCTTTGAGAGCTTAATATGAATCGCTAAATCCATGGGAAGATATAATGTAATATGAATTAGTATTGTGTGTTTTTACGATAAAGAAAGATTCAACTTTTAGCTTTAAATACTTATAATTAAACATATTACTGGAGTATAAGAAACTCCGTCTTAACAGAGAAGCTACATGATTAAGAGTGAGAATACATAAAGCTGCCAAAAAAACATATTCGCAGCGTAGAAAAAAATATATAATAATTAAAAGTGTCTGGCAAAAGTCAAAATGTTCAGATGTTCCTTTTAGTTACATATTAGTGATGAAATCTTAGTTATTAGAACATATGCTTTAGAGAGTTACTCAAGTGGTCTGTAATAGCACTCATTATCAAATGCGGAAGTAAAAAGAAGTAGTTCGTAAATTGCCTTTTAAAATGATCTGTGTTTAGTAACAAGTTCTTTCGTTTCTTTTTTTTTTAATCATTTTTAGCAGTTGCCGAAGAACATCTGGGGAATTAAATTTAACACCCCTCCTTAATCTCCTCAGATGGATAAGGTAACAAGTTCATAGTCTTGATGTCACACAAAAGTTGAGGTTTGGGTGTGGGCTTCGTCAAGCAGTCAGCAATCATGTATTGCGTGGGACAATATTTTAATTCGATAATTTTATCTTCCTTTAATTGTCTTATGGCGTGAAAGCGGATATCAATGTGTTTTGTCCGCTTCGAAAATTTTTCATTTTCTATCATCTTTATACTGCTTTGGTTGTCATGGTAAAGTAAAATAGGTTTTACTTGATACAAGTTAAGATCTTCTAGCAGTTTTAATAGCCATAAAATTTCTTGTCCTGCGGTTGCTGCAGCAACATATTCCGCTTCAGCCGAAGAATATGCAATGCTTGACTGTAATTTTGTAGTCCATTGAATGGGATTATCACCCAGAAAAAAAATATTGCCGGTGGTTGATTTTCTATTTTTAGTGTCCCCAGCCCAATCAGCATCAGCATACGCGATGAGTATTGGTGGTTTATTTTTACTTATTGTTAGGCATAGGTTTTTTGTGCAATTGAGGTAAATAATAATTCTTTTTGCCGCTTTCCAATCCTTCTCGCGTGGCGTTGCACTTCTCCTACTAAGTATATTTACTGGTGCCATAATGTCGGGTCGAGTGACTGTGGCAATATACAAGAGCGAACCGATCGCTTGTCTAAACTTTGTATTGTTCGGAAGTAAATTGTCGCTATCTTCTAATTTATAGAAACCTACTTCCATCGGTGTACCAATAGGTCTTGCATCTGTTAAATTTAACTTTCTAACCAAATCTTCTATTTTTGACTTTTGGTTTAATTTGTAACCATCATTCGTTTTGATTATGTTGGTTCCTAGGTACTGACTTATTTCGCCTAAGTCTTTTACTCCGTACTCATTTTGCAATTGTTTTATTACATCTTTAATTATTTCACTTTTACTCGCGATTAAAATATCGTCAACGTAGACGATGATATAAGTGAAATTTTCCTTTTCTTTTCTAGTAAACAAACATGAGTCAGCAGTGCTTTGCACAAAATTCATGTTTTTTAATGATTCTGCGATCTTTTTGTGCCAGGCTCTAGCTGCCTGCTTTAAGCCGTAGATTGTTTTATTCAGTTTACACACTTTGTTTTCACAATTTTTTTCTATAAAACCCTCTGGTTGTTTCATGAAAATTTCTTCTTCTATTTCGCCGTGAAGAAATGCAGTGTCGATGTCAATGTGTTGAACAGAAAGATTTTTATATGCCGCTGAGGCTAAAAATGTGCGGATTGTTGTGTGTGAAACTACGGGTGCGAAGGTTTCATCATAATCTTCGCCGTACTTCTGATTATATCCTTTCGCTACTAAACGGGCCTTGTATTTTTGTACATTTCCTAAATTATCTAACTTTCTCTTAAAAATCCACTTGCAACCAATAATTTTCTTATTTGGTGGGGGATCCACTAAGTCCCAAGTTTTATTTTTCTTTAATGAGTGGATTTCTTGTTGAGCGGCTTTGAGCCAATTTTCTTTTTCTACTGGGTTGTTCATGTTTGCTATGTCATAAAAATCGGATGGTTCGAATGTGTCATTTGTTTTTACGTGACATACGTATCTGTCGGGTGGTACTCCTCTATTTGACCTCTGAGACCTTCTCGGTTCTACGTCGGGTTGTTTGGACGCGGTTGGTTCTTCGTCCGAATTACTTAACTCTGTTTGAATGTAGTTGTTGTCATTGTCTGAGTTTTCTACCTCTTCGCTTTCTTTTAAGTTGTTTTCACTATTTTCTATAAATTTAACTGTTCTCGCTATTATTATTTTGTTTTCTTTTGTAAATATACGGTAACCTTTTGATTTGTTGTCATACCCCACAAGTATTCCTTCCTGCGCTCTATCATCTAATTTGTTTCGCTGATGTTTTTGTATATAGGCATAAGCTTTACAGCCGAATGTACGCAGGTAGTGTAAGGTGGGTTTTCGGTTGAACCAAATTTCGAACGGTGTTTTGTTTGTTATTTTGGTTGGTAGCCTATTCTGCAGGTGATTGGCGGTATTTATGGCTTCTCCCCAGAATTTTTGAGGTAAGCCTGCTTCGGAGAGTAGACTCCTAGTCATATCTAATAATGACCTATTCTTTCTTTCCGCTACGCCGTTTTGGCTCGGACAAAATGGTACAGTAAACTGGTGTTGGATACCTCTTGCCCTTAGGTATTCTTCCGTTTGTTTACCTAAATATTCCCCTCCATTATCGGATCTAATAGCTTTAGGGAATCTGCCGAATTGGGTTTTCACCATGGCTACATAATCTTTTAACTTTTCGTGAACTTCATTTTTATGCGAAAGTAAGTAAATTACTGTGAACCTTGAATAGTCGTCTATAAAAGTGACGAACATTGTTTTTCCCCCGATAGTAGGTGTACCGATAGATGTGCACACGTCCGTGTGTATCAGATCGAGCACTTTGCCTGTTTTGGGACAGTTTGTTGATTTCGGATATGGGGCATCACTTATTTTTGTTTGGATACATATTTCACATAATGCATTATGATTACAGTTATTTATTTTTATACCGTCTGCTAAGTTTTTATTTATTAATTCTTTTATCGCATTATAGTTACGATGGCCAAGCCGTTTGTGCCAAACTTCTATGCAATTTTTATTTTTACATTCATGTGCAATGTTTACTTTATTAGTTTCAGCGCTTTCTAATAATTCGACTTGATATAAATTATTTTTCATTCTTGCTTCAAGATAAATATTCCCGTTTCGGGATAACGTGCATTTTTCTTTATCGAAAATTAATTTATAGCCATTCTGTGTTGCTTTGCTTACCGATATGAGGTTCGATTCTAATTCTGGTACGTATAATACTTCTTTTAATGTGATTGTGTTTATCCCTCCATCGGATGTTTTTGTTTTAAATGTCGTTTCACCTGTACCGTGTGAATTCAGCGTTTTTCCATTGGCAATTATGACTGTCGTCTTTTCAGTGTCGTTAAACTTAGTGAATGCATCTTTACTGTTTAGAATGTGTGTCGATGAACCTGAGTCGATTATCCAGGTTTGTTTTCCTGGTTTCTGGACTAAAAAAGCTGCGTCGCTGCCTTTTCCTGAATTGCCCTGTGTTTTGTTAATCCGAATTGGTTCTGTTTCACGGTTTTTGTTTTCTCTACAATAGTTTGCGTCTTCATAACATAACGATGATGTGTAATACTTGGATTTGTGCGGCTGTTGTTTTTGTGACGGTGAGTAAGTGTTTCTGTTCTTAAGATGCCAGCACTCTCTGTATGTATGGTTTTTTAATTTACAGTATGTGCACTGTTTTTCCTTTTTATTATAGTGTTCAGTCGGAAACTTTTTATGCGTTTTAAACGCTTTTGAGGAATTCTCGCTCTGATCTGTGTTTTCTAAACGTCTTGTATATTCATCAGTGAGTTTTCCTTTTATAAACTCTGAATTAAGTTCATTTTCTGGACGGGCCTCGAGGGCTATAATTAAGGTGTTGTAGCTAGGTGGTAATGAACAAAGTAACAGAGCTGAAATGTGCGAGTCATTAATAGTTTCGCCTATGGCTGAAAGTTTATCAACAAGTTCTAAAATATGTGTAATGTGTTTTATTAGATTGCCGTTTTCTGGGAGTTTTGCTCCGTATAATTTTCTCAGCAAATATAACTTGCTTGAGAGATTAGCCCTTTCATGAATTGTTTTTAAAGCTTGCCAGGTTTCTCTGGCAGTGTTTAAGTGCTTTACATGCACGATCTGTGAGTCTTCAATACTCAAGTTGATAATTGCACGTGCTTTACGGTCCCTCTTCGTCCAGTCCGTGTTAATTGGATCTGGGGGATTTTGTGTTATTACATCAAACAATTCTTCTTTTATTAAAATCATTTCTGCGCGAAATTTCCAATTTGAGTAATTTGTCGAATTTAATTTTTCGACTATTTGAGTTTCTTTTATCCCTGCCATGTTTATTTTTATTTGTTTATGCGACCAACCTATTTCCTTTTTATTTATTTATTTACTGTAAAATGTAAAATGAACGATTTCTTTTTTATTCACCTTAATATTTCTGGTACAATAACATTCATTATTTTATTCAATGCAGCATCTTTTTATTTTTTTATTCAGAACATGAATATTTTTAATATTTATAATCTAAGCCACTATATAAAATTTTTCTTCTTTTTCGCTAAACATGAGCACTTTATCTGTCTCATTAATCTTTTTGTTGGAGTTTAAGTGGCCTATCAAGCCAAAAGCACTCCATTCTCGATAGCAGGAATTCGCTGTCTCATATTTAAACAATTAGAAAAAATCTCTTGTGGCTATGCTGCTTTTGAAATGGAAATAGGTAAAATGCTCTTACCTGGGATTCATCAATATCGCGATGACGTATAACTTCATCGGTGTGGCGTGGTCAGGGATTTATCCAAAAGCTTCTTGAAGAAATTATTTTTATTTTATTTTGTGAAGCATTATTTATCCTTTGAAGTATCCTTTGAGAGCTTAATATGAATCGCTAAATCCATGGGAAGATATAATGTAATATGAATTAGTATTGTGTGTTTTTACGATAAAGAAAGATTCAACTTTTAGCTTTAAATACTTATAATTAAACATATTACTGGAGTATAAGAAACTCCGTCTTAACAGAGAAGCTACATGATTAAGAGTGAGAATACATAAAGCTGCCAAAAAAACATATTCGCAGCGTAGAAAAAAATATATAATAATTAAAAGTGTCTGGCAAAAGTCAAAATGTTCAGATGTTCCTTTTAGTTACATATTAGTGATGAAATCTTAGTTATTAGAACATATGCTTTAGAGAGTTACTCAAGTGGTCTGTAATAGCACTCATTATCAAATGCGGAAGTAAAAAGAAGTAGTTCGTAAATTGCCTTTTAAAATGATCTGTGTTTAGTAACAAGTTCTTTCGTTTCTTTTTTTTTTAATCATTTTTAGCAGTTGCCGAAGAACATCTGGGGAATTAAATTTAACAAGAACAGATCTTTCATTCCAATTAAAATTGTGTTTTAAAATCATATACATTTTACGACATTAAATGTTGAAAATGGTCTTTTTTCCACTTTTTAGAGTCCCGAGACTCCTTAAATTAGTATGTTTTTAACAATTTGACGTTTATTGCTTTTATACTGTTACTGGACATTACATTACACATATATATCATTAAAAGTTGTTAACTAGGCATAGAGTACGCCGCCCCTGTCCTTGTGTATGTCTAAACTGACCGTACCTTTAAGGGTTAATATCTCGGCTAATTACTGATGATTTTTTTCGAAAATCATTATAAACAATGCTTTTATTCTTCTGCAACGATAGGTATATTCAGCGATGCTCAACAATTTTTCTGAATGCCCGTAAATCGAAATTTGTGTATAACAGAAAAACGCTAATTACTCAAAAACTATTTGACCTAGGGTAATCGCTATAATTTTCCGGCAAGGTTTATATTAATGCCTACTACCTCTAATTTTTTCATAATTTTAGTTTCAGTAGATTCGGAATTAGATGGGGGGGGGGGGGACATATTTTTGCGCTACATTTTCAACAATATCTTTGAAAATATAATACCTAAAATTAAAAGGAATGTATTTTTGAGTTCAGCGTTACAAAAGTTTTCACAGGATACCCCACATGATATACAATGAAAAGATTTTTTTTTCAAGTAGCATAATTAGCCCCTCTACTTTTTTACTAAATATATTTATGAATGTTTATTAATATGAAAATATGTGGGTCAATTGTCTTTATTATTTCCCCGAATTTGAACTTTCCACGTTCCATAGTTTACGAGTAAAATGGCTGTGACAGACAGACAGACACAAGAGTTATCTTATAATGGTTTCCGTTTTTACTTTTTAAGTACGGAACCCTAAAAAAGAAAAATCTGATTGTCAGGTGCATCAGGACATGTCTTGGACTGTTCTCACCTAAATGTTCAGACTTCTACGTGCGGTAGATTTTGCTAGTCATCAAAGGGGCTGTGCATATATAACGTTATCATTTTAGGGGAGAGGGGGGGTCTGGCAAATGATATCGTTAGACATCCCTAGGGGGAGGGGGAGTTCGTCTTTTGATATCGTTATCATTTTCGATTCCACCGAAATTTGCTCTTTTTATTTATAACTTGGCCTTTACATCAGAATAGAATGCTATCTTTTTTTAGTCTGTTATCTTATTTTTATGAAAATGCTCATTAAATGATTATAAAATTATTTAATTCCAAATTTCCTATTTCTTCTGTCATATGTGTATGCATATATAATTCGCTGTTCGAGAAAACATATGCGAAGTATGTTTCAAATGATACCTGTGTTTACTAGTAAATAAAGGAGAAAGAATGTTGTCCACCTGTTTTAGTGATAAGACGCTCTGTCTACCCTCTCCCACCCTGTGCGGGGGCAAGTGCAAGAAAACATTATTACTGTTGAATGTATTATGTAACAAAAAGCTATTATAAAATACTTTTAAATAGTAACTATTTCTTTTAAGTGTTATATGATAAAAAGTTATTTCATATATAAAGTGATATTTTATTGAGTTCTCTTCATTTGAATCAATGAAGCATGCGAAAAATAAATGTAACCATATTTGTATATCACTCCAAGCAAAAGAAAAAAATTCACAAATGAAAATAATTTTTAGACATTGATAACGATATCATTACCCGGGGGGCGGGGAGGGGGGGTGTTCGAGGGATGTAACGTATGATATCGTAAGGGGGGGAGGGGGTCCAAAATTGCCAAAAAAGTGATAACGTTATATATGCACAGCCCCAAACGCAGACACACAGACACTCAAACACTCACATACACACAGACAGAGCGAAACTTTCTTTTATTGGTATACGTTTTATTCAATTTTCCTCGCTAAAAACTGGGTTGTCGTTAAATGCGATCTCGCTGAAAACTTATTCTACAGTTAAATACAAACACACTTTTAGTAGCTAACAGTTGAGTTATTGAGGTTTTAATGCTTATGTATAAAATATTAATGATGATTGAGTAAAAGCACTGATTTATGAAATTGATGAGCTATCGATATTATAGTGCCCCATATCAGTAACAAATAAATACTACTTCTTTCAGCAAAAACAAAGGTTTATTAAGGCTGGCGAATCACTGATCTTTTAATATATAAATTAAATAAATTCGATGCGCAAAAAGACGAATTTGTGAGAATGTCAAGTTATCAAGATTGGATATATATAATTCATTAATGACATTCGACTTAATAAAATCACAGATGATTAAGGATGACGACTTTTCGAGGTTTTTTGGAAATCATACAAAATTTATATCAAACTGATTAAAATATAAATTTAAAGAGATGGCGAAGTAACTAGGTTTTTGCGTTTAGAGAGATCGTTTGGGGATAACTTGTTATTTTAATTTTATTGCGGATGTAAAGAAAATTAATTATATTCTATTGCATAGAAGCACTGCTTTATGAGGATACATAGTTATCAAGGTTTTAACCACAATGACAATGATAATTGTTTAAATAAAAACATAGATTTATAAGCTTGAGGATTCATCAAGGTTTAACCGTATAACTTGTATTCGATAGAAAATAAAACGGATTAATGATTCTTCAAGTTATCCAGTTTTTAGAGCAAAGGTATAAATAATAATATTAACTAAATACACTCATTTATGAGGATGTCGAGTTATCGAGGCTTTAACATATAAGCGTAATAATAATAACATTTTATTAAACTAGCTGGCTTCGCACTCTAGCGCGCTCATAATTACATCGGGACTCTAATTTATGCTAACATCGAATAAAACGAATGTCGAATCCGTATGAAAATTTTCGTTAGGTGCAGTAGCGTAGCTACGTTGTTTGCCGCCCGGGATTTCATCCGTTTATTAAATAATATTGCGTTAATTTTAAAAGTAGTCCGTGAAATTTACAGAGGTGGGGGGGGGGCAACCTTCCACCGCTTAGGGGTGTATTCGTTCCTCGGGTTCTAGGGGACCAATTTCAACGGGAATTGGTTCATTTAAGTTAGATTACAATTCAGCTACTTTCTGTATTATGAAAGTTTATCTTAGACTTCAGTTACCAACATTTTCGAACATTAATGATGCATTCGTTTTTCGGGTTCTATGGGCTTGATTACAACGAAGTTTGGCTCACTCGACTTGGTTTTCGATTATCTGCGGCACGTGCGGAGCACTTCCGGTACATACTGCTTTAGGTAGCGGGGACCCATTTCACAGGTTCGTTCGGAAAGAGATTTGTTGGGAACACATGAGAGGCTGTGGAAGGTAATGGGACTTCCGAAACTAGGTTCATTTAAAAGATTTTCAAAGGATATAAAATCATACAAACTTGAGTTTTATTTAAGGTTATTATGATGGGCCTGAACAACGCCGGGTGGGTCAGCTAGTGTGATATAAAATTACACTGTATAAATACAGGGTTCCGGAGCCCAGTGCAATAGCGCTTCCGAAAAACCGAAGCTTAAATTACCTTTTCCTTTCCTTCCCATCTCCAAGCTTTTGCATTATTTTTAACAAAACACTTATGTGTGACGTAATGTGTCACACACGTAGGAGATGGAGATAAAACGGTCTCAATTTTTATATCAGTTTTTAGGCTTAGACTGACTCGAGCTCAATCTGTATTACATTTAAAATTTTATTTATTCATGTATTGAAAAAAAAATCCTCTTTTAAAATTACTTATTATATTCCACTTCAAATCATGAAGGGGAAACAGAATGAAGGGGAAACAGAATGAAGGGGAAACAGAAATCGCGTTTTACTATTTCAAATTTATATCGGCGATGTGTTAATACGGCACCACTCAAGAGACTGAACAATAAATTTGCTTTCAGTTCGATTTTCTTTTGTTACAGTAGGATAATTTTTTATTGGCTGGGTTTTCTTTTTATTATTTCGATATCTAACCTGAAAAGAATATTTTCTGTTTTATCCAACAAGCATCAGCTTGATGTTTGTTTGTTCGAGGTTTTTTGTCTTCTATTGCGTACGAGTATAAAAATCACGTTAGTGATTTTTCTATTTATTTTGTATCATGAACGGTACCCACGCTAAGGCTCTCTGCACCTATACGAAGTCACTTTCCTTTGTAAATAGATATAATTACCATGTATTGTTATTCTGATAGAAAGCAATCGAGCAGTGTTTCCCCTTTTCCTATAAAAGCATTGATTCTTTCCGATAACTTTGCCAAATTTTTAATTTTATCTGATTTTCAGGGACTCACCGCAAAAGATTGTTATGCGGAAGGAAATGATTATAGTTTAAGATATGCACATTCTTCAGGAAATTGTAAAACATTGTTCCATTCTTCAGCATATAAATATTTATTTCTGTAAATTTCATTCATTTTTTCTTAAAAATGTATAGCTGCGAACTATCCCTTTTCTGTGTTAACACGATTTCCTAATCATAATCGTTACCCTATTTAATCGCAGAATTCTGCAATTAATTAACATAAAAAATAGGCACGTATTTTTACTATTCAGAAGAAGTGATAACTAAAAAGTGGAATAGTTGACAGCTAAGTACATGCTGATAGATATATTTAAAATTTTTATTTTGCTAAAGAAAAAAAAAATGCTTTAAATTTTGCAATTAATGTACCAAATATAAATATGCAGATTACAGGGGCAGGGGGGGAGGGGTGGAACGGTACAGTTGTTGTACCGGTAGCGCTGATTAGGGCTCCGGAACTTTTTTTGTTAGAATTTAAGCCCTGGGCGCAGTAATCTAATTGTAACGTAACCTTAATCTAACTGTACCATAAACATTACCTAACTGTACCCTAGCTGTAACGTGTTACCTAACCGTAACCTAACGGTAACCTAACAGTAACATACCTTCAACCTAACTATAAACAAATTATCACCTAACCGTAACCTAACTGTAACCTAATTGCAACCTAACCTTAATCTAATTATAACATAACCGTAACCGAACTGTAACGTAATTATAAACTATCGGTAACTAATCCGTAACGTAAACTAATTATAAGCTAAATGTAACGTGACTGTAACCTACCTGTAACCTATCCATAACATAACCGTAAACTATCTGTAACGGAAATGGAACATAACCGTAACCTAGCCGTAACCTATTTTTAACGGAAATGGAATATAACCGTAAGCTAACCGTAATCTATCTGTAACGGAAATGGAACATAACTGTAACCTAACCGTAACCTACTTATAACCTAACCCTAACCTAACTGTAACATAACTGTAACCTATCCGTAATCTATCTGTAAAATAAACGCATCATGACGGTACGCTAACCGTAAACTAATTATAACATAACCGTATCCTAACTGTGATGTAACTATAACCTAACTGTAACTTAAATGTAACCTAACTGTAGCCTGTCGGTAACCTAACCGTAACCTAATTGTAACCTATAAGTAACGTACTGTAACCTATCCGTAACCTAACCGTAATCTAACTGTAACCTATCCGTAATCTTAATTGTAACCAAACTGTAACGTAACTGTATCCTATCTGTAACCTAATCGTGGCATAAACGTAATCTAACTGTAACCTATCCGTAACTTAACCCTAATCTAACTGTAACCTATCCGTAACCTAACCTTAACCTATTTGTAACTTAAACGTAACCTAATTGTTACCTAAATTTAATCTAACTGTGACGTAACCGTAATCTAACTGTAACCTAACCGTAACCTAACTGTAGCCTGGCGGTAACCTAACCGTAACCTAACTGTAGCCTGGCGGTAACCTAACCGTAACCTAATTGGAACCTATCCGTAACGTACTGTAACCTATCCGTAACCTAACCGTAAAATAACTGTAACCTATCCGTAATCTTAATTGTAACCAAACTGTAACGTAACTGTATCCTATCTGTAACCTAATCGTAGCATAAACGTAATCTAACTGTAACCTATCCGTAACCTAATTGTAACCTATCCTTAACTTAACCCTAATCTAACTGTAACCTATCCGTAATCTAACCTTAAACTATTTGTAACTTAAACGTAACCTAATTGTTACCTAAATTTAATCTAATTGTGACGTAACCGTAATCTAACTGTAACCTAACCGTAACCTTACTGTAACCCAAGTTTAACGTAACCGTAAACTAATTATAACCTAACTGTATTCTGACTGTAACCTATCCGAAACCTAACAGTATCCAAACCAAAACCTAACTGTGTTAATCGTCCTCTCGGCTAAATATCCTGTCGTCTAATTGTCCTATCGGCTAAATGTCCTGTCGGCTAATTGACCTGTCGGCTAATTGTCTTGTCGGCTAAATGTCCTGTCGGCTAAATGCCTTGTCGGCTAATTGTCTTGTCGGCTAAATGTCCTGTCGGCTAAATGCCTTGTCGGCTAAATGTCTTGTCGGCTAATTGTCTTGTCGGCTAATTGTCCTGTCGACTAATTGTCTTGTCGGCTAATCATCCTGTCTGCTAAACGTCCTGTCGGCTAATTGTCCATGTCGACTAACTGTCCTATCGGCTAATTGTCCTGTCGGCTAATTGTCTCTGTCGGCTATCTGTCTGTCGGCTAACTGTCGCTGTCGGCTAATTGTCTTGTCGACTAAATGTACGTGTCGACTAAATGTACTTGTCGGCTAAATGTCCTGTCGTCTAATTGCTGTCTGCTAAATGTCTTGTCGGCTATTTGGTTGTCTGCTAAATGACATAGACCCGTTATAAACTATCGTAAAATTTCAAACAGATCGCCTTGTTATATTTCCTAATTTTAACAAAAATGTTAGTTCCACATTCCACCACCAGGGAGCGCACTCTATTCTTAACAAAACTGTATCGGAAGGAAATTCCGTTAAACAACCTATAAGTAGATATGTTACTCGAGGTGGTGGCGGTCTTAATAAGAAATTAAGATATTTGGTGAAATTACTATTAGGAAATAGTGGTAACTAAACTTTAGACAATTTTATATTAAATAAGTAGCATATATCTCAGGACTCCCTCAAAAAGTCACCTAAAGCGGTCAGAAACGCTAATTTTTTAAATAGAAATCTAGCGCCCCCCCGCCCCCCTCCCGGAATTTCGCGTGTCATTCTTTCTTACACTTTATCTTATGTGTTATAAAATATCTTAAAGTTTCAAACAGATCGACTTGTTAGATTTCCTAATTTTAACAAAATCGCGTTATGTTAGTTCCACATTCCACCACCAGAGAATGCACTCTATTCTTAACAAAAGCATATCTGAACGAAACTCCTTTACGCAATCTTTCCATAGATAGATGGGTCGGGATGGTGGCGGTCTTAAACAAGAATTTAAAATATTTGCTGCGGTAACAAACGCTAAGATTTTAAAAATAATTCTAGCTCCCCCCCCCCCTCCTCGAAATATCACACTCCATTCTTTTTTACACTTTTTTCTATGCGTTATAAACTATCTTAAAGCTTCAAACAGACTGAGTGGCGGTCTTAACCAATAATTCAAAATATTTCCTGAAATTACTATTAGAAAATAGTGGTATGAAGTAAACTTTCTGATGATGAATGAGTTATACTTATCTCATATCGCTGTTCAAAAAACCCAGGCAAATTATTAGATTTCCTAATTTAAGTTAATTCGTGGTTAAATAAGCGCGTCTCTTCATTTTACCCGACGCATTTGATAGCAATAAATCGATTAATTAAATAACAATTAATATTTCAGCTTGTAATTAAGATAGGACTTAGATATGGGTATCAATGAAATCAGCGAGAAATTTGACATCGGGATGCCAAAAAATTAAATCAAAAAATTTAATATTTAAAAAGTTAAAATTTCGTATTAAAATATGCTATTATGGAAAACCGCAGCGTCGTCATGTCTACCTGCTTTCCCGCCGAATCGAAATCTTTTTATTTCCTTGTATTTCCAATTAAAGAAATTAAATTTTTATCGATCGATTTTTAGTGGATATTTTAACTTATACACATCGCAGAAATGTGAACTTTATACCAAATGAAAGTAGATTTTTTTCTGCGACTGTCTATTCCATTTACAAATTTCTCGGACCAATATTTTCTGATATACGATTTCGCTTTAAAATCTCCACTTCATTTTTCGGCTTAATTTCCCCCGTGGTAACCGTGCATTCGGCTGATTTTACTGGCAACACTTAGGAGAAACACGGATGATTTCGAGAAAGTCCGTTTGAATTTGCGTTAAAAAGGTGGATTGGTTAATTTTAGAAGTTAATTAGCCCGTAATTCGGTTAATTACCAACTTTTTCAAAATTTTATGATTTGTTGTTTGATGTGAGGTGTTCAGCTGTAAGTACCCAAAATTTCAAGTCTCTAACATGTATAGTTTCTGAGAACGGGCTCTGTGACGGACAGACAGACAGACAGACAAAGGAGCGAGACGAATAGGGTTTCGTGAGATGAACGAAACCCTAAAAAAGCTTGAAATACACAAGTTAGAGCCGAGAGGGTTAAATATAAGACTTTTTCAAAATTTTATAATTTGTCGTTTGATGTGAGTGTTCAGCTATAAGTATGCAAAATTTCAAGTCTTAAACTTAATTAGGGGCTCAGTTAGAAAAACAAGTAGGTAAGTGTGATCATACATTGCACAAAGGGTTTCGTTTAATATTCCTTTCAAAACACTTTCTTTCAAAACGTCCAGTACATTTATCGCCATGGAATACCTTCTAAATTTTGGCAAACACATCCTAAACTATGTTAAAGTTTCAAACATATTCGCCTTGTTATATTTCCTAATTTTGTTCGCCCTCCCCCCCAAAAAAATGCTACGATATATCACATGACGGGTATCTGCCAAATTTAGAAAAGTGCCCCCCTTGGGGGGGGAGTGGGCAGATGGTCACCATGATTTTTGACGCGGCCTGATTTTAAAAATTTATGTTATGTTTTATAAGCCATATTAAAGTTTCAAACAGATCGTCCAGTTATATTTCCTAATTTTGTTCGCGCACCTCCCTCAACCCCCCCCCCTCCTCGAAATGCGACGCGCCCTTCTTCTTTATAATTTATTATCGTGTGTTATAAAGTATCTTAAAGTTTAAAAAAGATTGAATTGTTAGATTTCCTACTTTAAATGAAATCGCGGTCTGTTAATTCCACATTCCACCACCAGGGAGCGCACTGTATTCTTAACAAAAGCGTATCTGAACGAAACTCCTTTACACAACCCATTAGTAGATATGTTACTCGAGGGGGTGGCAGTCTTCAGCAAGAATTTAAGATAATTGTTGAAATTACTATTCGGAAATAGTGGTAATTTAACTTTTGACATATTTATATTTAATAAGTATAAGTAGCATGTATCTGAGGACTCCATCAAAAAACGCACCTGAAACGGTATGAAACAAAAAAGAAATATTTTGCCCCTCCCCCTCTCCCCACCTTCCCGAAATTTCACGCGCCATTTTTTATAAACTTTTTCTAATGTGTTATAAACTATCGTAAAATTTCAAACAGATCGCCTTGTTATATTTCCTAATTTTAACAAAAATGTTAGTTCCACATTCCACCACCAGGGAGCGCACTCTATTCTTAACAAAACTGTATCGGAAGGAAACTCCGTTAAACAACCTATAAGTAGATATGTTACTCGAGGTGGTGGCGGTCTTAATAAGAAATTAAGATATTTGCTGAAATTACTATTAGGAAATAGTGGTAACTAAACTTTAGACAATTTTATATTAAATAAGTAGCATATATCTCAGGACTCCCTCAAAAAGTCACCTAAAGCGGTCAGAAACGCTAATTTTTTAAATAGAAATCTAGCCCCCCCCCCCCTTCCCCGGAATTTCGCGTGTCATTCTTTCTTACACTTTATCTTATGTGTTATAAAATATCTTAAAGTTTCAAACAGATCGACTTGTTAGATTTCCTAATTTTAACAAAATCGCGTTATGTTAGTTCCACATTCCACCACCAGGGAATGCACTCTATTCTTAACAAAAGCATATCTGAACGAAACTCCTTTACGCAATCTTTCTGTAGATAGATGGGTCGGGATGGTGGCGGTCTTAAACAAGAATTTAAAATATTTGCTGTGGTAACAAACGCTAAGATTTTAAAAATAATTCTAGCTCCCCCCCCCCACCCCCACCCCTCCTCGAAATATCACACTCCATTCTTTTTTACACTTTTTTCTATGTGTTATAAACTATCTTAAAGTTTCAAACAGACTGAGTGGCGGTCTTAACCAATAATTCAAAATATTTCCTGAAATTACTATTAGAAAATAGTGGTATGAAGTAAACTTTCTGATGATGAATGAGTTATACTTATCTCATATCGCTGTTCAAAAAGCCCAGGCAAATTATTAGATTTCCTAATTTAAGTTAATTCGTGGTTAAATAAGCGCGTCTCTTCATTTTAATCGACGCATTTGATAGCAATAAACCGATTAATTAAATAATAATTAATATTTCAGCTTGTAATTAAGATAGGACTTAGATATGGGTATCAGTGAAATCAGCGAGAAATTTGACATCGGGATGCCAAAAAATTTAATCAAAAACTTTAATATTTAAAAAGTTAAAATTTCGTATTAAAATATGCTATTATGGAAAACCGCAGCGTCGTCATGTCTACCTGCTTTCCCGCCGAATTGAAATCTTTTTATTTCCTTGTCTTTCCAATTAAAGAAATTAAATTTTTATCGATCGATTTTTAGTGGATATTTTAACTTATACACATCGCAGAAATGTGAAGTTTATACCAAATGAAAGTAGATTTTTTTCTGCGTCTGTCTATTCCATTTACAAATTTCTCGGACCAATATTTTCTGATATACGATTTCGCTTTAAAATCTCCACTTCATTTTTCGGCTTAATTTCCTCCGTGGTAACCGTGCATTCGGTTGATTTTACTGGCAACCCTTAGGAGAAACACGGATGATTTCGATAAAGTGCGTTCTCACCTGCGTTCAAAAGGTTGATTGGTTAATTTTAGAATTTAATTAGCCCGTAATTCGGTTAATTACTGACTTTTTCAAAATTTTATGATTTGTTGTTTGATGTGAGGTGTTCAGATATAAGTACCCAAAATTTCAAGTCTCTAACATGTATAGTTTCTGAGAACGGGCTCTGTGACGGACAGACAGACAGACAAAGGAGCGAGACGAATAGGGTTTCGTGAGATGAACGAAACCCTAAAAAAGATTAAAATACACAAGTTAGAGCCCAGAGGGTTAAATATAAGACTTTTTCAAAATTTTATGATTTGTCGTTTGATGTGAGGTGTTCAGCTATAAGTATGCAAAATTTAAAGTCTTAAACTTAATTAGGGACTCAGTTAGAACAAAAAGATCAAAATACACAAGTTAAAGCCCAGAGGGTTAAATGTAAGACTTTTTCAAAATTTTATGATTTTTCGTTTGATGTGAGTGTTCAGCTCTAAGTAGGCAAAATTTCAAGTCTTAAACTTAATTAGGGTCTCAGTTAGAACAAAAAGATCAAAATACACAAGTTAGAGCATAGAGGGTTAAATATCAGACTTTTTCAAAATTTTATGATTTTTCGTTTGATGTGAGTGTTCAGCTATAAGTATGCAAAATTTCAAGTCTTAAACTTAATTAGGGACTCAGTTAGAACAAAAAGATTAAAATACACAAGTTAGAGCCCGGAGAGTTATAATATAAGACTTTTAAAAAATTTTATGATTTGTCGTTTGATGTGAGGAATTCAGCTTTAAGTATGCAAAATTTCAAGTCTTAAACTTAATTAGGGACTCAGTTAGAACAAAAAGATTAAATACACAAGTTGGAGCCCAGAGGGTTAAATATGAGGCTTTTTCGAGTTTTTTGCCCCAATCGTTCATGGGCCTCCTACCAGCAACACCTGTGCAAAATTTCGTAGCCCTGCGCCCTTTGGTTTCCGAGTTTTTGTGGGTACAAACATACGCGCACAGATTTTAATAGTATAGACTAGCTGGCTTCGGCCGCTAGCGGGCCCCTCCTTTTCATGAACCCCTCCTCTTCATAATTCCCTCCTTTTTTATAAAATCTCGAAGCGAACGAACCTCGACCCGGGTCCCCGCTGCCTACGGCACCGTATAGCAGGCGTGCTGCGCACGCACGGCAAAATCTTGTAAAAAAGGCAATCTCGCTCAAACGAAAATCCAACCGAACCGGGTCCCCGCTGGCTACGGTACCGTATAGCAGGCGTGCTGCGCACGCACTACAAAATCTTGTGAAATGACAATCTCGCCCGAAAGAACCTCGAACCGGGTCCCCGCTGCCTACGGCACCGTATAGCAGGCGTGGCACGCCTGCAAAATCTTGTACAAAAGGCAATCTCGCTCGAACGAACCCAGACCCGGGTCACCGTTGCCTACGGCACCGTATAGCAGGCGTGCTACGCACGCACTGCCAACTCTTTAAAAAAAGTGTATCGCGCTCGAACAAAAGTCGAACCGGGTTCCCGATGCCTTCGGCACCGTATTGCAGACGTGCTGCGCACGCACTGCAAAAAATTTTAAAAAAGTCTTTCGCTATAACGAAAGTCGAATGCCTAATTTTAACAAAATCGCGTTATGTTAGTTCCGTATTCCACCACCTGGGAGCGCACTGTATTTTTAACAAAAACATATCTGAACGAAACGCGTTCACTCAACCTTTCAGTAGATACATGGGTCGGGATGGTGGCGGTCTTAACGAAGATTTCTGTTAGTTCCACTTTCCACCACCAGGGAGCGCACTCTATTCATAACAAAAGTGTGTCGGAAGGAAAGTCCGTTAAACAACCGATCAGTAGATATGTTACTCGAGGTGGTGGCGGTCTTAAGCAAGAATTTAAGATATTTGCACAAATTACTATTCGGAAATAGTGATAACTAAACTTTTGACATTTTTATATTTAATAAGTAGCATATATATCAATGTGTTAGCAGATCGCCTTGTTATAATTCCAAAATTTAACAAAATCGTGTTATGTTAGTTCCAAGTTCTACCACCAGGGAACGCACTCTATTCATAACAAAACTGTCTTGGAAGGAAAGTCCGTTAAACAACCTATCAGTAGATATGTTAAACAGATCGCCTTCTTAGATTGCCTAATTTTAACAAAGTAGCGTTATGTTAGTTCCGTATTCCACCACCAGGGTGCGCACTGTATTCTTAAAAAAACATATCTGAACGAAACGCGTTCACGAAACCTTTCCGTAGATACATGGGTCGGGATGGTGGCGGTCTTAACCAAGAATTCTGTTAGTTCCACATTCCCCCACCAGGGAGCGCATTCTATTTATTCATAACAAAATTGTGTCGGAAGGAAAGTCCGTTAAACAACCTATCAGTAGATATGTCACTCGAGATGTTGGCGGTCTTAAGCAAGAATTTAAGATATTTGTGCAAATTACTATTCGGAAATAGTGGTAACTAAACTTTTGCCATATTTACATTAAATAAGAAGCATATATCTCAATGTGTTATGAACTATCTTAAAGTTTCAAGCAGATCGCCTTGTTGTATTTCCTAAAATTAATTAAATCGCGTTATGTTAGTTCCACATTCTACTACCAGGGAGCGCACTCTATTCATAACAAAACTGTATCGGAAGGAAAGTCCGTTAAACAACCTATCAGTAGATATGTTAAACAGATCGCCTTGTTAGATTGCTTAATTTGAACAAAATCGCGTTATGTTAGTTCCGTATTGCACCACCAGAGAGCGCACTGTATTCTTAACAAAAACATATCTGAACGAAACGCCTTCACGCACCCTTTCTGTAGATACATGCGTCGGGATGGTGGTGGTCTTAACCAAGAACTCTGTTAGTTCCATATTCCACCACCAGGGAGCGCACTCTATTCATAACAAAACTGTGTCGGAAGGAAAGTCCGTTAAACAACCTATCAGTAGATATGTTACTCGAGGTGGTGGCGGTCTTAAACAAGAATTTAAGATATTTTCAGAAATTACTATTCGGTAATGGTGGTAACAAAACTTGTGACATTTTTATATTTAATAAGTAGCATATATCTCAATGTGTTATGAACTATCTTAAAGTGTCAAGCAGATCGCCTTGGTCTATTTCCTAAATTTAACAAAATCGCGTTATGTTAGTTCCACATTCTACCACCAGGGAGCGCACTCTATTAATAACAAAACTGGAGTGGAAGGAAAGTCCGTTAAACAACCTATCAGTAGATATGTTACTCGATGTGGTGGCGGTCTTAAGCAAGAAGTTAAGATATTTGCACAAATTACTATTCGCAAATAGTGGTAACTAAACTTTTGACATTTTTATATTTAATAAGTAGCATATATCTCAATGTGTTATGAACTATCTTAAAGTCGCAAGCAGATCGCCTTGTTATATTTCCTAAAATTAATTAAATCGCGTTATGTTAGTTCCACATTCTACCACCAGGGAGCGCACTCTATTCATAACAAAACAGTTTCGAAAGGAAAGTCCATTAAACAACCTATCAGTAGATATGTTAAACAGATCGCCTTGTTAAATTGCCTAATTTTAACAAAATCGCGTTATGTTAGTTCCGTATTCCACCACCAGGGAGCGCACTGTATTCTTAACAAAAACATGTGCCAACGAAACCCCTTCACGCAACCTTTCCGTAGATACATGGGTCGGGAAGGTGGCGGTCTTAACCAAGAATTCTGTTAGTTCCACATTCCACCACCAGGGAGCGCACTCTATTCATAACAAAACTGTGTCGGAAGGAAAGTCCGTTAAATAACCTATCAGTAGATATGTTTCTCGAGGTGGTGGCGGTCTTAAGCAAGAATTTAAGATATTTGCACAAATTACTATAAGGAAATAGTGGTAACTAAACTTTTGACATTCTTATGTTTAATAAGTAGCATATATCTCAATGTGTTATGAACTATCTTAAAGTCGCAAGCAGATCGCCTTGTTATATTTCCTAAATTTAACAAAATCGCGTTATGTTAGTTCCACATTCTACCACCAGGGAGCGCACTCTATTCTTAAAAAAAACATGTCTGAACGAACCCCTTCACGCAACCTTTCCGTAGATACATGGGTCGGGAAGGTGGCGGTCTTAACCAAGAATTCTGTTAGTTCCACATTCCACCACCAGGGAGCGCACTCTAGTCATAACAAAACTGTATCGGAAGGAAAGTCCATTAAACAACCTATCAGTAGATATGTTAAACAGATCGCCTTGTTAGATTGCCTAATTTTAACAAAATCGCGTTATGTTAGTTCCGTATTCCACCACCAGGGAGCGCATTGTATTCTTAACAAAAACATATCCCAACGAAACGCCTTCACGCAACCTTTCCGTAGATACATGGGTCGGGATGGTGGCGGTCTTAACCAAGAATTCTATTAGTTCCACATTCCACCACCAGGGAGCGCTCTCTATTCATAACAAAACTGTGTCGAAAGGAAAGTCCGTTAAACAACCTACCAGTAGATATGTTACTCGAGGTGGTGGCGGTCTTAAGCAAGAATTTAAGATATTTGCACAAACTACTATTCGGAAATAGTGGTAACTAAACTTTTGACATTTTTATATTTAATAAGTAGCATATATCTCAATGTGTTATGAACTATCTTAAAGTTTCAAGACACATCTACTTGTTATTTTTCCTAATTTTAACAAAATTGCGTTAGGTTAGTTCCGCATTCCGCCGTCAGGGAGCGCACTCTATTCGTACCAAAAGCGTATCTGAAGGAAACTCCTTCACGCAACCTTTCCGTAGATACAGGAGTCGTAATGGTGGCGTTATTAACCAAGAATTCTGTTAGTTCCGCATTCCACCACCAGGGAGCGCACACTATTCATAACAAAAGTGTATCTGAACGAAACTGTGTTAAAAAACCTATCAGTGGATATGTTACTCGAGTTGGTGGCGGTCTTAAGCTAGAAATTAAGAAACTTGCTAAAATTACTATTCGGAAATAGTGGTAACTAAAAATTTGACATTTTTATATTTAATAAGTAGCATATATCTGAGGACTCCCTCAAAAACGGTATCTAAAAAGGTCATAAAAGCTAATTTTTAAAAAAGAAAACCAGCGCCTCTCCCCGTTTGCCTAAAAAGGATCCAAAACGTACCCCATTGTCCACTACACATGCAGATTCATTAAATAAAAATTAATATCGCAACTTACAAATAAGCTATCACGCACAGAAAGATAGAAATTATCCGATAACGGGCGAAGCAGGCTGGTCTTTGTCATAATAATATCTGTAATTCGATTTAATTGGGATATTTAATCAAAAGTATTACCCCCCCCCCCCCCCTTCCCATCGACACAAACCTAACAAAAATTATGCGATAGCGGGGAAGCACGCTTTATCTCACCTCGAATATACTTATCTGATAGCGCTGAACCTCATGCAAATTGATATATTTCCTAATTTAAATTATTTCGTGGTTTAAAAAGCACGTGCCACCCGCATTTCATGGAAATGAAACCTAATTAATTAAATAATAATTAATATCTCCGCTTGTAATTAAGCTAGGAGTTTGAACTGGGTATGTATGAAATCACCGAAGAATTTCAAATCAGCATGGCAAAAAATTTAATCAAAAAATTTAATATTTAAAAAGTTTAAATTTCGTATTAAAATAAAAACCGCGAGCGCGCCGTAATGTCTGAGATAAAAAATCAAGTCTGCAGTTTGCTAGTCTCGCCAGATAAAATCGGGGTTCAGCTTTCGTGAATCCTCCAATGGTAGTGCTCCGAAGCTAGCCTCGCAAAAAGGGTCCAATTGTAGTCAGTGAGGTGCTTTTGATAAATTAAAAAGGTGGATTGGTTAATTTTAGAAGTTAATTAGCCCGTAATTCGGTTAATTACCAACTTTTTCAAAGTTTTATGATTTGTTGTTTGATGTGAGGTGTTCAGCTATAAGTACCCAAAATTTCAAGTCTCTAACATGTATAGTTTCTGAGAACGGGCTCTGTGACGGACAGACGGACAGACAGACAGAGGAGCGAGACGAATAGGGTTTCGTGAGATGAACGAAACCCTAAAAAATCGTACATTTTAACCCTTTGGGTTCCCATATGTGTATTTTAAACAATTCTTTTTAAGTAAGCCCCTATTTAGGTTGGAGGCATGAAATTTTGCATACTTATAGCTGAACACCTCACATCAAACGACAAATCATAAAATTTTGAAAAAGCCGTACATTTAACCCTTTGAGTTCCGACATGTGCATTTTAAACAATTCTTTCTAAGTGAGCCCCTATTTAGGTTGGAGGCGTGAAATTTTGCATAGTTATAGCTGAACACCACATATCATACGACAAATCATAAAATTTTGAAAAAGCCGTACATTTAACCCTTTGGGCTCCCACATGCGTATTTTAAGCAATTCTTTCTAACTGAGTCCCTTATTAAATTGGAGATTTGAAATTTTGCATACTTATAGCGGGCCATATAACACCTGAGGCCAGGCAACAAATCATAAAATCTTGAAAAAGTCTTAAGTTTAACCCTTTGAGCTACCACATATGTATTTTAAGCAATCCTTTCTAAGAGAGCCCCTAATTTTGTTGGAGGCATGAATTTTTGCATACGTATAGCTGAATACCTCAGACCACATGCTATAGTTTTTATACAGAGCTACAGAAATGAATTCGTAAAGGTTACTGAGTATGAGTATAAATTGCTTAAAGGTGGGTTTTAAAGGAGTTATGCATTTTTACGCTGAACTGAATTTAGTGTACTAAAAATATTTGTAGAATATAGATAAAATGATATACAGGGCCACGCAAAGAGTTGGATACATGGCCGTCTATGGGTGATAATTTCTGGAAATGTAATTTCGGTAGTTTTAAGAGTGTTTAAGTTTGAATTAAATTTTAGCCTAAATAGTGGCATGTAATAAAGGTACTAGGTAAACTACAGGGCTGTACAAAAGTATTCAAGTATGTTTCCCTCTATTAGTAAAAATTTCTGAAAGATGAATTTCAACCTGCTATGCATTTTCTTGCTAAACTAAATTTTCCCATTATATAGTATATATATCAACATACAGATCGAATACAGGGCTTTTCAAAAGAATTGGAATACATATTCGGCTATGGGCGGTAACTACTGAAATCAGATTTTTAAATGTTTACTTAGTTATCTTATTTACCTTATTTCCCTAAGTAACGAAGTTTCGTTAAAGCTTTCAGGGAGTGTTGGAAAGTGTTTCATAATCTATGCTGTACGCATGATTTTTCTTACTTGTTTAAATTATAATTCAATCTTTCAAAATCTGTCTAAAGCTGATCAAATTAGTGTGCTTTTAGAGACTGCGGTGTCTGAACGGGGGTTGGCGAGCGTAGCTCGTAGGGGGGTGAGCCCCCTAGTGTATAAAAAAAAATAATACAAATATGATGTTTATAATACAAAAATACATGTTTATAAAAATTTAAAACCATGTTTTTCCGTCTCTTAAAAAATTTGCTAAAACGGTTTTGCATTTTGGATTTCTTTGCTAATTGCGCCAATCAGAACAGGATATGGATCAATTCCCTAAACATCTTATATTGTTTTTAATTCATCATTCCTTTTTAATTTTTCCTGCATATCTTCTGTTCTTTTAAGAAGGTATTTAAAATATATTCGACTAATTTTCCATAATCTTCTGGTCACCAGCCAATAGTGTTTTTTCTATATTATTGGTAGTTTTATTTGTATTTGAAGATTACAGAAGACAAAAACTATCAAATGAAAATGAATCACCTGAAAATTATTTATCCCAACAAAAAATTTTCGGTAAAAAAAAAAAAAAAAAAGCGCCAAGTTCTCCTTAATGTTTCGGTCAGAAAAAGTAGTGATATCTGAAGTTCGCACAAGTTAAAAGCCAAACATCCCAAATCTTTCATTGAAAATGGCTTCCTGCGACTTGGCCGTTAATGCCTTCTACAGCATTTCAAAATTAATGGCTGGAAATTACGCATTTATGAATTATTTAAATATTAAAAGTAATATTAGAATGCAAAGAGGCAAATTCACATAAAGACATTATAAGCAAAAGATTTCTGATAATTACCATCAGTTTCAACAAACATTAGTTTTGATTGATTACAGATCATTTAGTCCACTTGTGGTTTAATTGCCATTTTGTACGGTCTAAAGCTGAAGTCATTAACGTAAAACCCAAGAAATAAAACAAAATTTACTTACTTCAAATCTCACACTATGTTACATTATTGTATAATATTGAAATCTTGTGTATTGACGAAAAAGATTTTTTTCGTTTGAACATTTATTATAGTTTGTTTGCATACATTAAGAGGTATTCGATTTATAAACTGTTAAAAGCTTATACTAATTATGTTTTAGCAATCAGGGATATTATCTCCTGAATACAAGTATTTTGTTATTTTTAACTTCTAAGCATTTAAATAGACTGAAATTGTTTAAATGCTTTTTTCAAATGTGTATTTTATTTCTGTACTCTGTGCTACAAAATGCCTAAAATAGTCAAAAAATGTAGTTGACATGTAGCTCATTTGTACATATTTTAAAATTTAAAAAACTTTCTCGAAGGCATTAACGGCCAAGTCGCAGGAAGCCATTTTCAATGAAAGATTTGGGATGTTTGGCTTTTAACTTGTGCGAACTTCAGATATCACTACTTTTTCTGGCCAAAACATTAAGAAGAACTTGGCCCTTTTTTTTTTTTTTTTTTTTTTACCGAAAACTTTTTGTTGGGATATCACTACTCTTTGTATGTTTTTTCAAGTTTGTTATTCTAAACTATATTAATATGAAAAAACTTAAATTTCGGTACTTTTATGCTAGCCGGAAACAAATCTCCTCATTAGCCTTTTGTTTTTTCGCCAATAGCAGTTTTCCTTTTTCACATGTGTAAATTAGAAACAATGATTTGATTTTCAAATTAAATATTTTGGTTTATGTTATTATTTCTTATTTATTTATTTAATTATTTCTATGTTAAATATTCTATTAAATAAAATGAGGAAAATGCATCTATTTTAAATGAGATGACTGAAAAGTATATATCTTTAAATGAAATTAATGCAATATGAACAATGGAGTTGGGAACAGTATTTGGCGAATTGCCACTTGCGCCCGGCTAACATAAAAATACCTAAATTTATTTTATTGAGTTTTACAAATTTATACTTTATTTCTTTTTATATTAAAGTACTAGCCGCCTCTAGCAAGCAGTATTTACCGTATTAATTTCATGTTAAACGTTGCATCATGTTACTGTTATTCATAATTTAATTTACTTGCCCATTCTTTTGCCAAGTCGGAAGCTTTTGATAGAAAAATCAAGAACTCTTTACGATCATGGAACTACATCATATATTTTGAGTTATGTATTTCATATTTCGGGACAAATATCTTGTGAAAGTTTCTCATTAGTGGTATACGCTTATGTGTATTATATTTACCAAGTAAATATTCATTTGTAAACATTCACTATTTATTACAAAATTACAGGATCAAACACTAACATAAAACATAAAACAACATATTCAATAATTCTTATCCTAGTTCTGTTATTTTAACCATTGCCAATATCTGTAAGTAAAAGTGGTTATTCACGTGTTGCCATAAAAGTGCATAATGTTAATTTTGAATACACGACAGTTTCCTCCTCTTTCAATTAACAGCACAATCTTTTTGGTGGTTTACGGATCCTTTTAGATCTTCTTAGCTGCATTGGATTGTGAACAACTTGGGGTGTGACATCTGTAGGAGATACGATTGGAGGCAACTCTTTGGTGGTTCCCTCGGAGGTCCTAGGTGGCTCAGTCGACGCTGTGTCTCTCTCCGTTTCTGTCATTGTTGTATTCGATGGTTCATTCACATTTACTATTCTTTTTCTATATTCAACATCATTGTATACGTCTTCGCCTGCTGATCGAATTTGATCGACATGTCGCCTAACCAAATTACCTTGCACATTTATGGTATAGTATAATTCACCATCTCGGCTGATGATACGACCGAATTTCCATTTGGCATTGGCTGCAGTATAATCTCGAACTGCTACTTTATCACCCACTTCAAAATACCGATCATTAAAATATATATACTTCCTAATCTTGTTTTGAATTCTTTCTTTAGGGTTAGGAATTAAGAGGTCAATTCTCGTACGAATTTCTCTTTTTAAGAACATACTTGCTGGAGACTGCATTGTAGTCATATTGGGTGATTTCCTATATTGTAACAAAAAACACTTCATCTTTTGATTGATACTACCAGGATACTTTTGCATTGCTCGAAGAGATTGCTTCAAAGTATGTACATATCTTTCTGCTTGACCATTGCTGGAGGTCTTGAAAGGTGCACACGTTTTATGTATAACTCCATTATTTTGCATAAATTTCTGAAACTCGTATGATGAAAACTGCGGTCCATTGTCACTGACTAACATGACTGGCAATCCAAAACGAGCAAAACAATCTCTTAGACATTCTACTGTTTTCAAGGCAGTTGTCGATTTCATAGGGTAGACTTCGAGCCATTTTGAATGTGCATCTACAATTAATAAAAACATATGCTCAAAGATTGGCCCGGCAAAATCAATATGAATCCTTTCCCATGGAGAACTTGGGTACTCCCAATGGTGTGTTTTTGACCTTGGAGGATTATCCTTAATCCTTGAACAATCAGTACAGTTTTTAACAACATCTTCGATGTCTTTATCTATGTTCTTCCAATTGACATAGGATCTAGCTATTGCCTTCATTTTTACGACTCCCAAATGTCCCTGATGAAGTTCTTCCAAAACCTTGTCATGATATTTTTTAGGTACACAAACTCTTTGGCCATACATAATGCAACCATCCTGGAGAGTATATTCGACTTCCTTCCCTTTTAAAGAAGTCCCCTTTTTTAAAGCATTTAGCAAAGGCGCCAAATCTTTGTCATTTGCAGTTGCTTTAGCTAAATCTCTTGCTGTTATTGGCAGTGTTTCAATTTGGGAAAATTGAAAAACTGAAACTTCATCTTTTAATTCTAAGTCTTCAGATCTTAAGGGTAATCGTGAAAGACAATCTGCATTACCATGGTCCTTAGTATTCCGATAAATTATGTCGAACTGGTAAGCCTGCAATACTAGAGCATAATGCAAAAGTCTTGTAGCAGACAAAACTGGAAGGCCCTTTTTGGAAGCAAAAATTGCCACGAGAGGTTTGTGATCTGTAATGAGCGTAAATCTATTTCCTTTAAGGTAAAGATAAAACTTTTTAACTGCATAAACTAGAGCTAAAGCTTCTTTATCAATTTGTAAGTAGCGTTGTTCGGTTGGCGAAAGTGTTCTTGAAGCAAATGCAATAGGCCTCTCAGAGCCATCTGGAAATCTATGGGAGAGCACTGCACCCAAACCGACTGGAGATGCATCAGCTGCAAGAAAAATAGGAAGTTTGGGGTCGTAGTGTGCTAATACTCTATCAGAACAGATTTCATCTTTTATATTTTGGACTGACACTTTTTTTGACACTTTTTATCCCACTTCCATGGAACGCCTTTTTTAGTTAAGTTATGCAATGGATATGCTAAAGTAGCAATTTTGTTTGAGAATCTAGAATAAAAGTTAACTAATCCCATAAAAGATTGAATTTCCTGAACATTCTTAGGAATTTTAGCATTCTTAATTGCAGCAATCTTTTCATCTGTTTTACATAAGCCTCGGGCATTTATCTTAAATCCCAAAAATTCAATTTCATTTTGGAAAAATTTGCTTTTAGCTTTATTTATTCTCAATCCATGTTGACGACATCTGTCGAAAAATTTCCGTAATCTTGACAAATGTGTCTGGAAATCTGGTGCTGCTATCCGCGCATCATCATAAAATACTTCTACTCCTTCTAAATCATGAAATACACTTTCAATATATTTCTGCCAGATAGCAGGTGCTGAATTAACTCCATACATTAATCTTGTGCATTCGTAAAGTCCCTTATGGGTATTAATCGTTAATAACTTTTGACTGTCAGGGTGAACCTTCATTTGTAAATAAGCTTGACTAAAGTCAATCTTTGAAAATATCTTACCATCACTGAGCGAATCAAAAATTTCTTCTGTTTTTGGAAGAGGATGTCTTTGAATTCTTAGATTTTTATTAAGAGTGACGAAATAATCAGCACATAATCGAATTTTCCCATTTGCTTTAACTACTGGTACTATTGGAGTCGCCCAATCCGAAATATTACATTTTTTAATAACTCCGTCTTCCTCAAGTCTTTCTAATTCCTCTTCAACACGCTTTTTCATTGCAAAAGGTAATGGTCTCGGTCTACAAAAAACTGGAAAGGCATCCGGTTTCAACTCAAGACTACATTCATAATTTTTTATTTCGCCCAATTTTTCATCAAATAACTCTGCGTATTCTTCTAATAGTTTTGTAAGATTTCCCTGTTCTATAACTGTAAGAGCTTTTATTCTCGCCCAATCTAAATTGATTTTATGCAACCATTCCCGACCCAAGATGGTGTCTAAATTTTCTTCAACAATATACAAATTTAAGTACTCTATTTGATTCTTATATTTTACTTTAACCATTGAGTAACCTAGGGGTTTAAGAATTTCCCCGCTGTAGGTCTTAAATGTCAAGTCCGTAGGACAGATTTTCTTTTTCGAAATATCTTTAAATTTCTTCAAACTCATTACCGATACCGTACCGCCCGTATCAACTTCCATTTCAACAGATTTACCTTCACTTTCCACAATTACTATTATGGGGGGTCTCTTAGGAAATTCTTCTTTGATGGAAATGTTCTCAACTTCTAAACTATAAAGTGGAACTAAATTTTGAACTTCTGTTTCGCTTACATGAAACTGTTTTTGTTTCACAAATCTAGTTGGTTTAGCCTGTTTAGCGAAGTAACAAGCTCGTTCAATGTGGCCAATGCGTTGGCACGCTCTGCATTTACTAGTTTTAAACTTACAGTTATATTTATTATGATTTGATCCGTTACATTTAGAACAATATACTACGCTATTTTTCTTTTGTGTGTTCCTAGGTTGTGTTGTTTTATTTTTCCCATTATATACACCAACAGCTTTAATTTCTTGAGGCTTACTCATTATATCATTAACGCCTTTAGTGGCTCGTTCCATTGCTAAAGCGATCTGAACGGTTCTATCGAGATCGATATCGTCTTCTTCAAACAGTCTATCTAAGATTGACCTATCTCGCAACCCACTAACGAAGACATCTCTCAACATAGTATTCAACATAATTTGATTGTACTTGCAAGGATTTGCTAAAGAGCGAAGTTCAGCAAGATAAGAACTAATGCTTTCCCCTTCATTTTGTTTCCTGTTCAAAAACGTATGTCTGCTGGGTATTATTATTGGTTTAGGATTCAAATGCTCTTGTAAAATATTTTTAAGCATTTCATATTCCTGATCGCTGGGATTTTGTGGAGCAAGAAGATTTTTGAGCAAGTTATACAGTTTAGCTGATAAACTTGATATTAGTGTTTTTGCGCGTTTTTCCTTTGGTACATTTTGTATGTCTAAAAATGCTTCAAACCTATCCATGAACGTATCGAAACTTTCTAATGATTCATCATATTTCTCAAATTGCACACCAGAAACCTTATTATTCTTTTGGGTACTTTCCCCTTTTAGCGCATCCATTAACGCTTTATTTTGTTTAATTAATTCTTCTACTAACTTTTCCATTTTTACAGAATAATAAGAAATTTCTTACCTTGGCAATCTTGCGAAATCGTAGAAGTATTCTAACGTATCAATTTTATAAACTTGATGAATCAATCCCATTTCTCGTCGCCAGTGTGAAAGTTTCTCATTAGTGGTATACGCTTATGTGTATTATATTTACCAAGTAAATATTCATTTGTAAACATTCACTATTTATTACAAAATTACAGGAACAAACACTAACATAAAACATAAAACAACATATTCAATAATTCTTATCCTAGTTCTGTTATTTTAACCATTGCCAATATCTGTAAGTAAAAGTGGTTATTCACGTGTTGCCATAAAAGTGCATAATGTTAATTTTGAATACACGACATATCTCTTAACTCACTTATGCATGTTTCCTTAGCAGTTACGATTCGTTCTCTAATGCGGAAATTTTTAATCCTATTAAGTAATCTTTTTTAATTCGGCTCCCTGCCAATTGTTGTATTTTAGCTGATACGACTGGGTACAAGTGAAATGGTTCTTATGAAATCTTTTGACAATATCTGCATTTGCATTAAACCATATTGATGCTAATATCTTTTTGTTTCACGTTAACCTTTTCAATAGCCTCGATTACGGAAGAATAGAAGGTCTACCGGCTCACTGCCATGATCCATTTGAAAATCTATCATTCTTCTCATCTGATAGTGTTGAAGAATTAGTCAATGTGCCATGGTTTTAAGATTTTAGCTAATTTTATTCGAAACCTGAAAATTAAAATGCGAGGAACCGGATTATAGAAGATTCATTCTAACGTACATATCGATTAACAGGTTACATATTATAGAATTATAATAATCATAAGGAGAACTGGCAATTTCAATGCTTTAATAGTTTCCGTAAATTCTCTTTATAGTATAATATAGAAGTTTTAGCGGTGTAAAGGTTAACAACATAGTCACAGTAAGTACAATAACAGTACAATATAATAACAATAGCAGAGGTTTTGGGCAGTGACGAAACTATTAGCACTTTGAAAATATTAGTACGTTATATCATTTAACTATTCAGATGATATGCGGAAAAATAAAAATAGATGGCTCGCATTAATAATTAACTCATTGAAAAATAGCCACTAGCGTCAAATATTCGCCAAGCTTGGCGACATTTTGAAAAGTTTCGCCAAATTTGGTAATATATCATGTCAATTCTCAAATTTGGCGACAAAAAATGTTTTGTTTATTCTGACGCCATAATGATGCATATGTATTATGTATTATACACATACCTATAATATGTATGATGCAAATGTATTACGTATTATATGCATATGTATAATATGTATGATGCATATGCATAAGTTCATTAACATCACTAAAACGCACTTAAAGGAACAGTGTTCCATAAATAGTAGGGATAATTGCCAGATTTACCAGAGTGCTATTGAGATTAGAATTCCGACATTTATAATAGACCGGGGGGCGTCTGCACACACCATCTCCTCATCGTGTTTACAGCTGAAATTTTAGGATTAGTTAAAACTAGATTAGCATATTTAAATGCAACTAGTCTGTTAAGTCATATCTTGGTAGAAACCACCTGAAGACCTAATTTTAGTGGTTAACTGATAGGTTTACTATTGTATTTTCCTGCATCCAAAAGTTTGGAAACATGGAGGAATGGGTGCAGGAAAACACAATGGAAAATCCACCAATTAACCCGTAAAATCGGGTCTGTAGGTGGTTTTCACAAAGATATGACTTGGCAGACCAGTTACATTTCAATACGCTAATCGATATTTAACTAATCCTTAAATTTCAGCCGTCAACTCGATGAGATGATAATCTGTGCAGACGCCTCCCGGTTTTTAATAAAATTTGTTTTAAGGAAATAAAAGATAGAAAGGTGGACAGATAAACTGAAAGATTTGCCTTATTAAGATTTTTGTAAAAGCATATAAAAATTCATTCTGCTTGAAATCATGTAACACCTTTATAACTCAGGCTAATTTTCTGTAATCGGGTTTTGGCGACCAACATATCTTATCTATAACTATAATATTTCTTTTACAGATTTAAAATTAACAATAAATTAACAGTAAGTAGGCTAATAATACAATATAGTAACAGTAGCAGCGGACTTCGGACGCCGCATCTTTCGCACATCGTTAAAGACAGTTTATTAGTTACACATTTCATTTAATTTAAAGGAGATTTTTAAACTTTCATATGGAATTAGGATATTTTTCCCCTATAGGGACCTTGGGATTTTTTTAAAATCTTGGCGCAATTCGGACTTCAGAAACTGAGATATGTTGCCAAATGATATAAACAACTATGAAAACAAACCTGATGAACTTTTATGTTATTTATATATGTATTTGGTACTTCTTAGTTATCCCATCGACCAATTTCGCCAAATTGTATAAATCGCCAAATTATACACATTGACATAATTTTTATTTTAAATAACGAAAGAACAAATAAATTATGAAAACATTTATAAAAATACGAATAAAACTGTAAAGGGCGACCGGATAGTCGCGTGTGGGCTTTCTGAAAAGATTGGCCAATGGTCTAAACATCACATATATTTATTGTACGCACACAGGACGGCACGGTGAAACATACACTAGCACATACAAATAACACTTATAATTATCCCATTCCTCATATGGTTTCGTTCGTTACTTTACGACCGGGAGTGTCTGCGGCCGTTCACAGGTTTTTCTTTGCTCACCTTCCTAGGTGAAGCTATTGGGGATTAAAACGGCCTATAGAGGCGCTGCTCGCAGCCTTCGGTACAGGAAAATTGTCCCTTTAATTTCCCTTTAACTAATGCTAAAGTGCCATTGAAATATTTCTTTATTGTAAATGCATTTGAAAGTTTTAGATATTCAAATTTGGATAATTTTTACTTTGCCATATAAGACAGAACACAAATGTCACAGGAAATCTGAAATTGTGCAAAAGACTAAACAATCTGAACAAATTTAAAATACATGTAATGCAATGCGCTTCCACTGCACGATCCTGAAGCGAGAAGTTACATCTTTTCTCCACCAGATGGCGTATTCGAGCGCTTGAATCGCCAATCCCAGGTTCTGCCCGATTCTCATCTTTTTGGCCACAGATGGCGCTTCTATAGGCGAGAGGGCGTGTACAAACATCACACCTCCCCCATTCAAAGTTTTGATTTAGTCTTTAAAAACTAATCAAAATCTAATGGAATCTCTATAAACATTTCAGTACACACACTATTAATAAAAATCAAAACAATACTTACTTAACATACAGATAACTAAAAAAACTAAGATGCTATGCAATATGAGATTATGATACTAGTATTAATACGTTAGAGTTCTAGAATAAATATTTTAAAGTTCAAGTAATAATGTTCAATCAATTAATGTCCACAAAAGTCATATTTAGAAAAGTCTTGGAGGTAGCATATAGTCACAAACAAAATAAATCAAAAGTTTATCGTGAGTTTTTTCTTTTTAAAGCCAAAGTTTCTTTCATTTAAGCCCAATGTGAGGCATATAGTCTACTTAATGAGTCCGCATTAGTGTGGAGTTTTCCACGTCTATAGGCTATGTGGGCTTTAAATCGCTGCAATGCCAGAGCCCACCTTTGAAGGCGCGCACTTTGGGATGCACAATCGGTCAAGAATTTCAAAGGGTTGTGGTCACTCACAACAGTCACTTGCGAGCCATATATATAATGTTCAAATTTTTTTAGAGCGAAAATAACCGCGTAGGCTTCCTTCTCTATAGTGGTATAACGTTCTTTGCATTTCGATAGTTTTTTGCTGATGAAAGCAATGGGATGTTCTTGGTCACTTTCATCTTTTTGAGATAGGCAAGCCCCTATCGCGTACGACGAAGCATCTGCATGTATGATGAAGGGTTTTGTAAAGTTCGGTGAATAACAAATTGGCGTTTTGCTGATTGCCTGCTTCAGATCACGGAAAGCTGTTTCACACTGCTCAGTCCGGGTAATTTCATTAGGAGCACGTTTTTTTTTGTAAGTTCAATCAATGGTCGGGCTATTTCAGAGAATGTCGGGATATAGGACCTATAATAGGACAGAAGGCCTAATAAACTTCTGACATCTTTCTTGGATTTCGGCACTTCTAAATTTTGGATGGCTGCTACTTTCTCTGGATCAGGAGCATGTCTGCCTGATCCTACCACATGTCCTAGGAACTTTATCTGGGATCGTGAACACACATTTCTGAAAATTTACTGTCAGGTTTGCTTCTTCGAGGGTTGTCAGAACAGCGTCTAGGTGCTCGAGATGATCAGTCCAGTTATCAGAAAAAACTACTACGTCATCTATGTACGTTTCGGCGTATTCTCTATGTTGGACTAAAGTGCGATTCATGGACCTTTGAAACGTGGCTGCCGCGTTACGTAGCCCGAACGGCATGACTACGAAGGAATACTGTCCTCGGTGTGTGAAGAAAGACGTTAAATGTTTGGAGTCTTCACTTAATCTCATCTGCCAGTACCCTTTCAGTAAGTCCAACAGGCTGATGAATTTCGCTGGAGCGACCTTGTAGAGCATGTCCGTAGCGCTAGGCATAGGGAATGAGTCGACTTCTGTCTGGGAGTTTAAATATCGATAGTCCACACATAATCTGACTGAGGAGTCTTTTTTGGCTACATATACGATCGGGTGAGCATATTCACTCTCAGAGTACTCGATTAGTCCTAAGCTTAATAATTCTTCGATTTGTCTGTCGACTTCACTTTTGAGCGCCTCTGGGATTCTGTAGGGCTTCTGACGTTTTGGTAGGTTATCAGGTTTTAATTTAATTTTATGTTCTCCTACATTTGCAATTTTAGGGATTCCCGACTGAAGATTGGAGTGTCTACGTAATATGTTGATCAGTTGCTCCCTCTCATCTTCTGTTAAATGGTCCAAGTGTAATTTTTGGTGGAGGTTATTCGGATCGTCTTTAGTAATCTGCGGGATGTTTTCGATCTCGCCGAAATCGATATCATCATCATAGATGACGCCTATGTGTGTTGTCTGAGCTTTTAATTCTCTGATTTTATTCGCGTGTAAATGCTTTATACTATTATCTGGCAATTGTACTAAATAACTATAGGGAGATTTCTTTTCAAGTATCATAGCTGGTGCTGTCCACCTAGAGTATATTTTGTGATTACTGTCCGAAATTAATACAATAACTTGATCATTCGGTTTAAATTCTTTATGTCTAGCTTTCCTGTTGTGATAATAAGCGTAAGCCTGCTGCTGATCCTTGCAAGAAATTCCGGCATGCTCGGCTGCTTTTTCTAACTATTTTCAGATCGTTTAAGTAATTGGTAACTGAGCCTAACTGACCAATTGGTAGAGGTGTTTCGTTGGTCCATGATGACTTTAATATGGAAAGAGGACCAGTTGGACGCCTACCATATAACATTTGGAATGGACTAACGTTCGTTGTAGCATTTGGTACCTCCCTGTATGCCCACAACAAAAAGGGTATGTGTTTATGCCAACTTCCGGCATTTTCTCTTATAACATGGTGTATCATCCCTTTAAGTACCCCATTCCATCGTTCCACTAATCCATTTGACTGTGCGTACCCCGGAACGGAAAAACGCGGGGACGTCCCTAAACGTTTCATAAATTCTTTCGTGGGGGCCGAAGTGAAGTTTTTACCCTGATCGCTAGCTATTAATTTGGGAATTCCGGTCCGTGAAAATATCTGTAAAAGAGCATCGCATGTAGATTTAGCAAAAAGATTTCGTAAACAGACCGCTTCCGGCCAACGCGTGCACTGGTCTACCGCGGTTAGTACGTACTTGTATCCTCCACTAGCCGGTTCTATTGGGCCTATTATGTCTATATTTACAATCTGCATTGCCTCGCCAGGACGAGTAACTGGGGTTATTGGTACATTATCAAACTTATTTGCTTTCGCTCGAAGCTGACAGGACAAACATTTGTCGCAAAACTCGCTCACATCTGTCTTAATCCAAGGCCAAAAAAAAGAATATTTTAATCTTTCAGTGGTCTTTCGTTTTCTTAAATGTCCACCCCAGGGGATTTAATGAGCGAGCTCTAGCAACTGCTTTCTACGCAGCTCGGGCACGAGCAATTGATGTACCGTTTCCCCTAATATTTTGTCACGATGGTATAACAGATCGTCCTGAACAAAATAATTATTACGCTCATTTTTGGCATCTGTCCAACACTGATTTAGTGATGCATCCATCTTTTGTTCCCATTTAAATTTTTCAGAGTCGTTCGTGAAATTTCTGGTATTTTCATTGCCATCGTTATCAATATTCTCGTCTGCATTTCCTATTTTAACCTGCTCGGCCTCCGTAGCAGCGCAAGCTAAATCAAAATCTACCGCGTTGTTTTCTCTCGTACGGGGCAAATTTATAGTACTAAAATCATTTATTGCGGTGTCGGGTTCATTACTTTCGCTTATTGTGCTTAATTCCTTATGAGCATTTAAAGATAACAGGAAATCATTAATTAAATTATCAACCATCGCGCAAGGTATTACTATTTTTGGGAACACCCTGCAATGTACTCTATCAGCTGCTATACTTAGTGGAACGTTTATTAACGGTGCTCTTAACTCGTGTCCGAAAGCTGATTTATATATAATTGAACCGTATGGTACTTTAAAATGCTCCGGTACACAATCACTCTTTATAATTGAAATCTGAGTACCGGTGTCAATGACCCCTCGCAAAATTTTATTCTCAAATTCTAAGTCTATAAATTGGAGTGGTTCAATTAACTTTCTCTTTTCTCGCACCCGTTCTAAATCAAATACATTCCGCGACATTACTCGGGCTGACAGCGCATTTTCATTCGTATTTTTTTTCTGATTTATTACCCTTCCCAACTAAAGAATTACAAATTGACACGTGGTGTAATTTGAAACACAGCCTACATTTAGTTTTTTCCGTACAATATTTAATTACGTGTTTTCGCTTCAAGCACGCGAAACATCTACCCTCAACTTTCAATTTATTAATCCTTTCCTGAATTGAATATTTGTCACAATCTTCAGTTAGATGCTGATTTACTGCCTTGCAGAATAAACACACTCTTTCCGCCAGTCATTTCATATGCACTGGCGCCAAATGTTTTGTTAATTTGTTTACATTCGGGTAATATTTCTGGTAAGTGCTTTGGCCTTGAATAATCAGAAGATGAATTTATAATCTGTGTCTGTTTTTCCCTAGCCTCCAAATCATTTCGGATAAATGATAATAATTTATCTACGCTGTAATTCTCTTCAGAATTTTTGACACTCTCTCTACTGAATTCGAGCGATAAATTATACGGTAGTGCTTTTAAAATTATTGGAGTCAAAAGTGCATCAAAACTGTCTGATTCCATTTCTAATGACTTGAGACTACGAATCTGGGTTTGAATGATATCATACAATTTACGTAACGACGTTACGTCATGCGGTTTCGCAACCGGTTTAAAGTCAACACTGTATTAATATGACTGGTAATAATTAAATCTTTTCTACCAAATTGTTTTTTAAGCACGTCGATTGCTTCTATGTAATTTTTATCAGATAACGCAAAACCCGATATAGAATTATACGCGCTCCCTTTTAAATAACTGAATAAATAATTCATTTTCTCAATATTTGAGAGGTGTTCATTGTCATGTACCGCTGTTTTAAACGAGTTCCAGAAATTCTGGAAAAGTTTAATATCTCCATAATATTTCTCAATTTTAAGTGTCGGTAGTTTGACCGTGTTAGGAAATTCTACGCACCTATTTGCGGGACATACGGGGGGAGGGGGGGTTCTTTTTCGTCCTTTTGTTTTAGCTTCTTTTTCACTCTGAACTTCCAGAGCGTAATTTTTTCCTGGTACTCTAGTAACGCTTTGGCATCCTTTTCAACCTCAGATAAATCATCAATTAATGATAAGATCTCGTTGTCCTCTTGTTTCAAATCGCTAGCTTTCTGTTCTAACATCGCCAAATTTTCTTCAAGATCGTCTAAGTTTGGCGTGTCGGACACGTAATTGTCTTCAATTTTTTAAATTATTGACGTAATAGAACTTTTAGGTACGGCGCGAGCTTTTTTTAATTTTGAGAGCTTGTCTGCCATACTTAAAGTAATGTAATAAAATCTTACCTCCGTAAAAGGATAATCCAATAGGGATAATATAGAGAAAAGATAATCCGCACGTCCAGGGAAAAAACAATCCAGGGATAGAGAAAGGATAATCCGCACGTTAATATTTCTTATTGGCCAAATCCCACAATACTTCTGACGCCAGTGTAAAGGGCCACCGGATAGTCGCGTGTGGGCTTTCTGAAGGCCAATGGTCTAAACATCACATATATTTATTGTACGCACACAGGACGGCACGGTGAAACATACACTAGCACATACAAATAACACTTATAATTATCCCATTCCTCATGGGGTTTCGTTCGTTACTTTACGACCGGGAGTGTCCGCGGCCGTTCACAGGTTTTTCTTAGCTCACCTTCCTAGGTGAAGCTATCCCAGGTTCTGCCTGATTCTCATCTTTTTGGCCACAGATGGCGCTTCTATATGCGAGAGGGCGTGTATAAACATTACAAAAACGTAGAATTAATGGTGTTATTGGCCATTATTGGCATTTAATCTTACAATTAATTAATTAATGGCAAACCATTATTGGCATTTAATCTTACAATTTGGCGACAGTAATTTGGTGACGGGATAACTAAGAAGTACCATGTATTTATATACATATAAACATTTTATGTATAAAATATTATTTTTTATATACAAATTATTTATGTTGGTATATAAAAATAAATAAACGGGTTCCTTACATTAAATAAATTGTATACATATTGAAAAAATTGCTTGTGTATATGACACAGTAAATAGGTTGCCATAAAATACGTTATTATCAAATTTCTTTTCTCGTCAAGGCTATTTTCTGTATATTTCGCCAAGGCTACTATATCGGAAACGTACCGAATTGCGGTTATATTTTGTTAAATGTTTTAATATCGTAAATATATCATAACCTATACTGATTAAAATTTTTAGGTATATTCATTTTTTCTATTTAATAAACATCTTTGGAAAAGCATATATATAAAATGTTATTCAGCTTGAAATCACATGACTCCCTTCAAAACTCTGTAATCGAGTTTTGGCGACCAACATTGGCACAATTGAATGTCTTAAGGAACTGTTTACGGCCAAATGAACATCCCCTGCTTGAAGGGTTTAGAGGCGGAAATTCTGTGTTTTCAGATTTTTCTGGTTAATTGTGCTACAAACCTGACTTACTCGTGAAATTTCATGATTCTACGACTTTTAGAAGTACCTTAGTTATTTGATGATGAGAAGTGAGTCAGCGACAAAAAAGCGCTTTTTCGGAATTTAATATTTCGAAAACTACTAAATACAGAAACATGAAATCGTGGAACCTTAGTTCAGTTTGACCATACGAACATGTGTATAAAAGAAAAATTTCTATATCTCTTCCTAAAACGACGTTATGAGGGGGTGAAAAGTATGCCGAAATGGTTCAGGAAAAGGTAGCTTACGGCTTGTGCGAACTTGGCGGACGCACTGCCGTGCTCCCAGAAACTCAATGGTTAATCTCCGCAATCATTATAATATTCTCTATTTTAGTTGTGTGGTAACTAGAGAATATTTAAACTCCTGTTGCCATAACTGCCACATTTCTCTACCATACTCTACTAAAAATGATCAACAAAAAAATTTGTGTCAATAAAGTTCAAATTTTGCCCAACACATAAGATAATGCAACAGCACAATGGCATTTGTATCGTTTTCAGCAATGCAAAAGGACATTCGAGGTGAAGGTCCATATTGCTTTAAAATACAAAGTCAAATTCAAGATTTCGTTTCATTCATGTTTTGTTTTGAAAAAAAGACCAGCGCAGCGGGCTTAGCCCGCTAGTCTATTTATATAAAATCCAAGTCTCTGTGTGTCCCTCACAGTTCCGGTAGGACCGCCTCATTGTAATGAGTAATTATTGAAAATTACGAATGCAGGGTTACCACAGTAGCGCCAAATGTTGAGCAACTTGGCGATATATCGCCAAATTTTACAAAATATTGCCAAATTTGGTGACATAAATAAGTTGTCATGTATGAAGCGAACTTGGCGATTCCTACTTAATTTGGCCAAATTCACATTTAAAACCATTAATATTTTACTATCGAGGTCACCGCAATTTAATATAAACTCTGCGCTTTTAAGGCGTTTTCTCAAAATCTATGAGTGAGAATTTAAAGTGTAATATACGAAAATGTACATCTTTACATCTTCATCCCTATGCTTCTAACAACATAACAGTCAATAGACGGCACTGTACTGTCTGAACTCCTAACTGACCGATTTCAATGAGCTTTAGGTATTTTTCCAGTATAGGGGCCTTGGCGAGAGAGAGATAATGAAATTTGGCAACATATACTGGCGGAAAAAAAATCCCAACACCAAGAAAGACTTGTGTTAGATAAACGAAATTTGGTAGGCGTGTTTATACATCTGAAAGATGACATCGATTGAAATTTCGAGCTTCGCGCATAAGTGTGGCGCTAGTGGTGCCACTCAGAACTTGCAGATGAGGTTTACTTTAAATGCGTGCTGTAAAGTTCGTGGACGTTATTCAGCTTCGAAATGTGACGTATTGAGTTGATGTTAGCCAAGAATGTCTTTAACAAGACGAAGAAGCCACTGTCAACAGCTCACCGAGTTGGAACGAGGTCGCATATTCGGGCTACGAGAAGGTGGATTTTCTTTCCGCGATATTGCAGAAAGATTTGGCTGGAATTTATCCACTGTGCATGATTGTTGGAAGCAGTGGTCAAGAGATGATACTACCTCAATGAGACCGGGTTCCAGGCGGCCACGTGGCACTCCTGAGAGGGAAGATCGCCGTATTCGGAGTACGCCTGTGGCGCTTCGTTCTGCGTCTGCGGCAGAAATTCGAGCTGCAGTTGGTACCACAGTGACACAACGAACTGTTAGAAATCGGTTACTTCAAGAATAGCTCCGAGCTAGGCACCCTGTAGCGTGCATTCCACTGACTCCAAGTCATTTCCGTTTGCGAAGCCATTCGTGTCAAGCCAAACCTCATTGGTGGGTGGAGTGGTTACCCTGTTGTGTTTCTTTTTCATCAAAAAACACAACAGATCTCCACTCTGTCCTCCAATGAGCTCTGGCTTGACAGCAATGGCGTCGCAAACGGCAATGGCTTGGAGTCAGTAGAATGCACGCTACAGTGCGCCTGACTTGGAGCTGTCCTGTAAGTAACAGATTTCTAACAGGTCATTGTGTCACTGTGGTACCAACTGCAGCTCAATTTTCTGCCGCAGACGCAGTACGATGCGCCACAGTCCTTCGCCGAATACGGCGATCTTCCCTCTCAGGAGTGCCACGTGGCCGCCTAGAACCTGGTCTTCTTGAGGCAGTACCATCCCTTGACCACTGCTTCCAACAATCATGCACAGCTAATACATTCCAGCCAAGTCTTTCTGCAATATCGCGGAAAGAAAATCCACCTTCTCGTAGCCCGAAAATGCGACCTCGTTCCAACTCGGTGAGCTGTTGACAGTGGCTTCTTCGTCTTGTTAAAGGCATTCTTGGCTAACATCAACTCAATACGTCACATTTTGAAGCTAAATAACGCCCACGAACTTTACAGCACGCATTTAAAGTAAACCTGATCTGCAAATTCTGAGTGGCGCTACTAGCGCCACACTTTTGCGCTAAGCGCGAAATTTCAATCGATGTCATTTTTCAGATGTATAAACAAACCTACCAAATTTCGTTTATCTAACACAAGTCTTTCTTGGTGTTGGTTTTTTTTTTCCGCCAGTGTATTTTCTAGCAACTTATTCACTGTTTCATATACACAAGTATTTTTTTTCAATATTTATATAATTTACTTAATATAAAGAAGTTATTTAACTATTGTTGTATACAAACAAAAGCAAATTGTATATTAAAAAAAAACAATATAGATATGAATGAAATGGGCACAGATGGCATATATGCCCCATATTGGAGCAGTTTGTTTCTGACACCAATGTCATATATAATGGAAACCACCAAACATTGTGGTTCTCATCGCCTCCTTTATCTATTTATATTATTTCATTCCACTTACATCATTTTTATTTCTAAGTTCATATTTCATAAAGTCTTTTATTTATTTCATTATACATAGACGCCAACATTGTAAAGACTGTAATCAGGAGTAAACCAGTTAAATTTCAGGAGTTTTGGACACTCTTCAGGAGTAAAATTTTCACGTATCAGGAGTATTTCAGGAGTTGCACATAGTTTTTTTACGAGCTATATTTTTTACAAATATTCTCAGTCCTCTTGCAGCTTTTGCATTTACCAACACAAACATAATTTAAATAAAGGTTACTTAATTTACTTTTACTTTCAATGTATTAATAATTTTTTATAATAAATTTATAAAAATGGAATAATTTTTTTTTATCCCTACAGAGCAAAAAATCCGCGATTGATATAACTGTGTGAAATTACATGACACTTACGAAAATCGCGATTTTTCGCCGCGACAGACGGACGAAAACCGCGATGTTTTGCCGCGACTGACGGACGAAAATCACGATGTTTTGCCACGACTGACGGACGCCAATCGCGATGTTCTGCCGCGGTTAGCAGACGAAAATCGCGATGTTTTGCCGTGACTTGCAGACGAAAATCGCTGTTTTGCCGCGACTGACGGTCGAAAACCGCGATGTTTTGCCGCGACTGACGGGCGAAAATCGCAACTTTTTGCCGCGACTCACTGACAGAAATCGCGAATTTTTGCCGCGGACCACGTGTGATTCTGAGAAGAAAAAAAATTCTGAAATTCACAGCAAATTTTCTGAAAAGTTACAGCAGAGGGGTGAGGAAGAATCCACGCCCGACACTAACTATATGTTGACAAAATTAGTGTTCTTTCGCGATCCTTTGACGAAATTTGCGTTATTCGTTATATTTTTGACGAAATTTGCTGTTTTCGCAATCATTTTGAAGAAATTTGCGGGGATTTTTTCGCGATCGTTTGACAAAATTTGCGGGGATTTTTTTCGCGATCATTTGACGAAATTCGCGTTTTCCCCATGATCCTTTGGCTAAATTGGCGATTTGTTTTACGAACAATTGACGAAATTGATTATTTTGACGGAATTGGATATTGTCGAAATTCGCGCTATTTTTACCGACTTCAAAAAGGAGGAGGTTATCAATTCGACGCGTATGTATGTTTTTTTTTTTTTATGTATGTTCACCGATTGCTCCGGAACTTTTTGTCCGATTTATGTGATTTTTGTTTTAATTGAAAGAGGATGCTCTCGAATTGGTACCACTTCCGTTTCATCGAAATTGGTTGAGTAGTTTTTTAGTAATTCAACAAAAACCAATAAAATGAAGGATTTCACCCAAATTATCTTTCATTGTTGTAACCGGTTTCTCAATCATAAGCATAAAACTATGTATTCATATACGTTAGCGCCAAGTTGGCGCAGTTACGTTAACTTGGCGCAGTTACGTTAATTATCGCCAAATTTGGCGACCAAAATAAGTCGCCATAAATGAAGTCAACTTGGCTGTAACTGACTAATTTGGCGATATTCCCATTCAAATTCAGTAATGGATCTTCCCCAATCTGTTTTTTCGTATTTTCTAATCGACAGTCATATTTAACATTCTCAATTGGCAATCGCATTCAAAATAGTAATTTAATATACATTAATTAAATATACACCATTATTTCAAATGCTAAATAATACAGAAACAAACTAACTTAATACGGTACTTGTTAGTTATCCCGTCGACCAATTTCGCCAAATTATACAAATTGACATAATTTTTATTTTAAATAACGAAAAAACAAATAAATTAGTATAACATTAATAAAAATACAAATAAAATGTCGAAATAAAAATCATTTGATGACGTAAACACGTGTAGTCAAGTGAATGTGACATTTACGATCAACTATTATTGGCATTTAATCTTACAATTTGGAGACTGTAATTTGGTCGGCGGGATAACTAACAAGTACCCTTAATACAAAATAATAATTTAGTATACAATAGTTTAGTTTAATTAAACACATAACATCACACTAGCGGCACATAATATATATATATATATATATACCGGGTGTCCCAAAAAGGACTGACTGATTTTAAAATTCAATAACTTGTAAACGGTGACAGATTTTTCAAAAATTCTTGCAGGAGGGTTATGCATAAGGTCAAAAGTTCTTTTACAGTGATTTTCAATTTTAGTTCGAATTACAAACAATAGATGGCGCTGCGATCGATAGACGCTAAATTCAGGCTCGATTTTTGGTACTTCGTGGCCCGGATAATACATTTCCATCTCCTTTTTCCGCATAGAACAAGATAAAGGACCAAAAATCGAGCCTGTATTTAGCGACTATTGCTTACAGCGCCATCTATTGTTTGTAATTCGAACTAAAATTGAAAATCACTGTAAAAAAACTTTTGACCTTATGCATAACCCTCCTGCAAGAATTTTTTAAATATCTGTCACCGTTTACAAGTTATTGAATTTTAAAATCAGTCAGTCCTTTTTGGGACACCCGGTATATATATAATATTGGTACTTCTTAGTTATCCCGTCGACCAAATTACTGTCGCCATATTGTAAGATTAAATGCCAATAATGATTTGGGTACAGATGTCATATTCGCCCCATATTGGCGCGATTTTTTTCGGTTGCCAATTTGGCAAAAACATCAACAGCATAAACAACATAATCCGGGTTACCACATCAAGCAAAATAACAACACTTTGGCGCAAGTTAAGTACCCGTTGCCTATATGATATTGGCGACAGATAAAAATCGCGCCAATATGGGGCGAATATGACATCTGTACCATGGTTTGCCATGAATTAATTAATTGTAAGATTAAATGCCAATAATGGCCAATAAAACCATTAATTCGACGTTTTATTTGTATTTTTATTAATGTTTTACTAATTTATTTGTTCTTTCGTTATTTAAAATAAAAATTATATCAATTTGTATAATTTGGCGAGTGGTTTGGCGATTTATATAATTTGGCGAAATTGATCGACGGGATAACTAAGAAGTACCCTAATATTATATAAATACCTATATTATATTATATTAAACAGTTATATGTATGAATGCTTTTTGATTGCCTTTAATATTTCCACTAGATAACATTAATGATAACTTTCCTGTATAGGGGCCTTGGAGAGAAAATGAAAATTTCACGCATATTTTCTGACAACCTATTAATTGTCTCGGTACTACTTAGTTATCCCGTCGACCAATTTCGCCAGATTATATAAATCGCCAAATTATACAAATTGACATAATTTTTATTTTAAATAACGAAAGAACAAATAAATTAGTATAACATTAATAAAAATACAAATAAAACGTCGAAATAAAAATCACTTGATGACGTAAACACATGTATCTTGCTTAAAGTCAGTGAATGTGACATTTACGATCAAACATTATTGGCATTTAATCTTATAGTTTGGCGAACGATAGATTTTTGGTCGACGGGATGACTAAGTAGTACCACTGTCTCATATACACAAGCAAGTTTTTCAATATTTATAAATTTATTTATTGTAAACAACCATTTGTCTATTTTTATATGCAAACAGAAGTTGAGCAAAGATCCCTATGCTGTTAAAGTACAAGATAAACAACATAGAAAGAAATAAAAGGAGTTACTCTAATTAGTATTACAGACGGCATTGTTATGGTGTGTTGTGTTTACATGGGACAGAACTTAAACATCAGTAGGCATAAGCATAATGGCGAAAGCAAGTCAGTGAGTTACGCAGTCATGAAAACATTTGAATTATATCAAGAAATGAGAGCAAATAAATTTGGATCAGATTGCCCGATAAAAGCAAAAAGTGTGCGATACTAACAGAAAACATGGTTTAAAGGAAATGCGAATATCATAAGTTGCTTCCGAAAGTTCTATATGTTTTGCAGTACTATACTCACTAAAATACGTCAGTTACTATGCAGACCAATGACACTTTAATCAAGACTATTAAATGAGTATGACGATGAATTTCTAATCTTCCGTAATCGAGCCCACAGTTAAGGCTAGCGTGAAACAAAAAAAATATCAGCAGCAATTGGTTTAATGTAAATGTGAGTATCATAAAATATTTAATTCGCAAAACGCTTCAATGCACCAAATCATATTAGCTCAGAAACAACAATTGGCAGTGGACGCAATAACGGTAGATTACTTAATAGTTTTAAAATCTCCACTGCCCAACGTATTGCAAATGATGATGCAATAAGAAGCATAAATGCCCAAGTGAGTTAAGCTGCTTTGCCAAGAAAGATTACAAACAAAAATAAACAAAATGCCGTCATGATGCAATGAGTTCTCAATTTCTCTATCAGAATCTTTAGATTTGGAGAAAGATTAAGCAAATAATTTAAATTATGAATAAAAGTACCATGCTGAAATGCTTAGCATACATTTAAGCACATTGGCATTACGCATACGTTATACATTACATAAGTGCTCTTGCATAATATCTCCATATAAGAAAACATTAATGCCACCAAAAAATAAATTGTTTTTAAATTCTTGAAACCTCAAATGAATTATATATAAATTCTCTTTTGACACCATAGAAATTTTATCAATGACCAGCCATTTGTGGGAACGCCATTTAAGACTTTCCCCCTGTAGTCTTTTCACGATCATTTTTTGATAAGTTATTCGGTTGTCATGTACCTTAATGGCTCCTAGTGCATGTAAACTCGGTCGATAGGTGCGAAGACCTCGAATTTACCGATGAATTGTACCTCTGAGGTGCCTTGTCAGATGAAGGTCTCGTCATCTGATTAAGCTTCTAAATTACGAGATCAACATGAGTAGCAATGCGCAGGTGCTAAACAAGAAGATATAAATGTTAAGTAACTGGCATAAAAAAGTTCATAATTAAGAAATACTAGGCGTTCATCAGGTTTATGGTGATTAGGTGGTCTCCTACGCCGATACCAAGTTAGTATCAAACCCGTTCATCAAGGGCAACCCGGAAGATAAGGGCCTGGTCATCGATTAGAAAGTATGAAAAATAAGTCATTGGGTCTCTCTTCTCTATTTCGTAGAGCACCGAAGAACTTTTTAATGTCATTTTCCAATGTTCGATATTTTTTCATGCGAGCAGCATCTCTTGTCGTTCTACCCATGTCCAAACAAAAATATTTAATTAAAAAATAAAGCTATTAAATCTGAAGAAGAATAAATGTAATATATATATATAAAGAATTTTCACAAAAAACCTGTGTTATTAATGTACACACAGATCTGGACAAAAGTATTTACTTATCAAAATCACGTCTTTAAAAGTTTCTTTAAAAGCCCGTAATTTCCTCCAAAAGAATCATGCAAAAATTATAACTCAAAAAAAAAAAAAAAACTAAAAAGTGAAAAATAAACTTTTTTACCAAAAATAAAACCGACTTCAAAAACTACTACAAAGTAAAAAATAATTTTTTTACATAATAGTTAATAAGAAATTAAATTAAGAGCATTCTATTTACCATGCGTATTATTATATTTATGTACATTAATTTGATTTTTTGGAGTCGGTGCCAGCCAAGCCAAGTTCAAAATTAAAATTGTTTATCCAATACAAATCGTAACAAGATTTAGCAAAACCGTTTAGGAAAAAAATTCCATTCTCAATCAAATCTGACACCATCCTGCATTTGAAAATCTGTGTTTGGCTACGACTTTTTTACATAATAGCCTGTATAAACGCATTAATTTTACAATATCACTTAATTTAGCACGCATAATTACAACTAATCTCACTTGAAAATACACGTTTATAAAATCAGATGAAATGTTTCAAAAATGCTAAAATTCAAATTTTTTAACTAAATAACAAATCGTAAAAAAACTCGTAGATATTTGAATGTGTGTCTCTTGGATGATTATACTTAACTTCGTTTGGCTGGCACCGACTCCAAAAAATCAAATTAATGTACATAAATATAATAATACGCATGGTAAATACAATGCTCTTAATTTAATTTCTTATTAACTATTATGTAAAAAAATTATTTTTTACTTTGTAGTAGTTTTTGAAGTCGGTTTTATTTTTGGTAAAAAAGTTTATTTATGTCCGAATTTTCGGATTGATGACCGATTTTTTTTAATTTTAGGAACCGAATGCCTTAAATTTTCGAAACAGCGATTTTTTGCCGGGACTAACTGACGAAAACAGTGATTTTTTGCTGCGACTGATTGACCAAAACAGCAATTTTTCGCCGCGACTCATTGACGAAAACAGCCATTTTTTGACGCAAATGACTAACGGAATTCGTGATTTTTTTTTCAAAGCAGGGAGTGATTGACAAAATTCGCGATTTTTATCATTACCGATTACCGGATTTCAGGATATTCTTTCCTCAACTGATTAACGCAATTCGCGATATTTTGTCGCGGCTGACAGCCGAAATTAGGGTTTTTGCAGAATGAAAAAATTTGTGATTTTTATCAACGACCTATTGATGAATTTCACGATTATTTGCAGCGACTGGTTGACAAAAAATGAAACTTTTTTCAACGATCGGTTAGCTAAATTAGCGATTTTCTGCCGCGAGCGATTGTAGAAATTCGTGGTTTTATCGACTAATAGGCAATTTTCGCGATATACTTCAACGACTAATTGACGAAATTCGTGATTTTTTGCCGCGTTTCGCCTCAAATTTTCGTAATTTCTACCTTATTACCGTATTTTATCCTACATTTCCGGAGATATTGGCATCTATGCCTTATAATATCAATACTATGCAAAAATTAACTTAAACTTACCTTTCTGTATTGTTTTCAGTTAATATCCGGTTGATTTGAATTCCTCTTTAATCTATTAGCGTTCGTATAAACGTTTACCATTTTCCGTTTCATTACTTCCACTAGTATTAAAAAATGCTCTGACGAGCACAAAAAAGGCTAATATGTTTTTAAGTATGAAAAAGGGTTTGACAAGTGCTTCTAATTGAGCATGAAAAAGGACAAGGGGTACCTTCTTGGCTGCATCTCACTGTCAATGCCAACTTTGAAAAAATCATATTTGCGCTTTTTCCATACAAAATATATTCGCAGTACTTTAGTAAAAATTTTCATCGTGCTTTACATGTTAACTGCACTGCTCCACTACTGTACTGCACATGCGTCTGCAATGCAACTTTGTACAGTGCACTGTGTACTATTTCTCTACAAATTATATTACACTGTACATTCCTATTATGCTTTTGAACCTCAGCGCACACTCACACTGTGCTTTTGTACTATCGTATTAAAGGTGTATGCGTCTAATGATCGTTTATAATTTACATATGCACTGTTGTTCTGCATAGTACATCTTACAGCCACAGCCACTTGGATATAATTTCAACAATCAATGAATGCATTATACTGTTATGCGTGCACATGTGGGATTGTTCCTGTGCAGACTGCTGCAACAGTCTGCACTGCACTACAAATCAGTTTTCTGTACGGTTCTACACTGCGGGCATGCTTGGTGGCACTGCATGAGTGTAATATGCTGCAGGAACTAAGATTTTTGGTACTATGTCGCCTTACATTCATATTTAATCAGGCTGCGTCTTTACTGGCTGTGTCTTTACACTACACCTTTTTATCGTAACTGTGGCTGATTATTTTTTTTTATATGGAAAAAGCGCAAATATGATTTTTTCAAAGTTAGCATTGACAGTGAGCTGCAGCCAAGAAGGTACCCCTTGTCCTTTTTCATGCTCAATTAGAAGCACTTGTCAAACCCTTTTTCATACTTAAAAACATATTAGCCTTTTTTGTGCTCGTCAGAGCATTTTTTAATACTAGTCATTTAAATTTTTTGATAATTATATATTGAATATAAATAAATCTGAGATGCTTTTAAATATTCCCAATACTTCTATCTTATTTCGCACAATAATGCACTATTTAACCAAGTGATACACACTGTTTTAAGAGGTTAAAAGTTTTTAAATCAAATTCACGTTATTTTTATTCATAATTTAATTTACTTGGGCTCCCTTAAATATGATTAATATAATTTCTTAAACTGATATTAGTTTTTGTTGCATTAAAATATCTCAATTTGTTGATTCTCTCTAAACAAGTAAACACTATTGGTTTACAATGGAAGTCTATAGGTATTTGGCGATATATCGCCAAGTTGGCGACAAACTTGGCGGTATTTGGCGACAGAACAGGTTCCAGCCTATGACAACCCCCTTTATTTATTTATTTAACTGAATAACAAACATACGACTTGTGTGCTTGACATAAAGCCCGCTTGTAAGTCGGAAACAAGATAGCACAAGGAAATATTACACCACCAGAGAAATACACCCTGGGAGTTCCACACAAAGTGTGTGTGCAATGGAACCAGCGGGAATCGAACCCACAAACTCTTACGCACAAGCGATTAGCTGACTGATGCTTTGATCACTCAGCCGCAGAGCCCCGGCAACCCCCTTATAGGTATAGAGATGCATTAAATGCTGTTCTGTAAACAATGAGAAGCGTTTCATTCGAGCATTGCCATTAAAAAATTAAAAAATAATCGCGATTTCTGTGACACATACTATAGCGTAATATATATATATATATATATATATATATTATCGTGGAAATTGAAGGTTTAGGCCACATCGTATTGTTTAGCTAGAACGATTATACTAACATCGTTCTCATGTTTTGCTACAATTTCTTTTATTGAACAGTAATTCGCTTAACCCGTTAATAGTCGCGCGTTGGTCTTTCCCGCCCGAAATTCGTTATCTTCCTGTAACTCATTTCCTGTTAAAGTTACGATAGCCAAATTCCGTGTAGCTGACCTTGAGTGTTCACACTCTTGTGTAGTAAAATTGCAAGTCATTCCTGCTATTTCTTAGCATTTTATCGCATTCTTAAGTTTCAATCGGTCTAAATGACCGCGTTGCGACCACTTGTGCTGGTTGAATTTTTCCCCCTCGTGTTCATCCTTTCCCATTTCCGCGAAATCTGCGGGGGAAAGTTTCTTCGAAGTACGGACTCTCTGTCTGTTGTTATTTCGTCTTTCTTCTTTCTGCTATTTTACCCGTTCATAGAGTACTTTTTTTACTTTTAGAATGTTACTTAAAATTGTTTTATTATATTAGTTGTGAAGTCAGTTCGCACAAAAAACTGATTGATGGTCACTTACATTTTTTTTTCATTGTCAAACGTTGCGGGAATAAATTCTCAAATTGATAATCGTTTAAATATGGAAAAAAAGGGAAATTCATCATCATTATTTGAAAGAAGTTGCTTTCCATTTATTACCAGAACATATAAATGAAAAAAAAACAGACAATAACACAGCCAAACCATTAAAAAAAAGAGAAGAGAATTTTGTGGGAATCAGTAAAAAAATTGCCGTATCTCCAAAATCTGAAAAGTATCGTTTTTGTACAATAAAACAAACTCGAAAGATAAAACAGTTTTCTCAGAAATGTAGTATGTATATATGCGAAGAACATACATATAATTTATTTGCACAATAATGAGAATTTTATAATGTAGGTTAGAAATTACGCAAATAAAAATCTCTTTTGGATAACTCAGTGAATATTTATACTATGATTTTAAAAAAATATTTTAAGTATTTTTCTAAAATTTATCTATTTTTAAATTTTCATACTGTAAGTAAAAAAAAAAAAATTTTATTAATGCCGCAGAAAATGTTTTTTTTATTATTATTGAAATCTAATAGAGGCTTGGGGACGGTATCTAACAAATTTAAATTTGTTGTCCTTCATCAATTGTTCAAACTATTTTTCAGAATACGAGAGAAAATTCATTTATATAAAATTATTGCTGCATATTTATAATTTCGGAGAAAAATTTCTTTAACGAATGTTATTATAAAACAATAAATTATAACAATAATACCTTATTATGAAATGTGCAATTGAATATTTATTTTAATTAAATAGTTGCTGTAAAATACATCCCTATTAAGATGAACCTTTCAGTGATTCTATTAATTAAAATAATTTATCCATCTTAGGATTTAAATCTACAATTTCAAATGTATTTAAATTAAATATATAATTTCAATAACTTATTATTTACTTTATATAAGCGAAGTTCGTATCCAGAGTTTTTATTCAGGGGTGCTGCTCCCACCCTGAAATAAGTAGAAAAACTACAAATCATGCATTTTCATTTGAAAAATGGATTTAATCATAAAATCTCGAGAGCCCCCTTCCCTCCTCTCTCCCCTCATACACACATAGACACCCCACAAAATAAATAAATAAAACGTAGTTACAACATTTACATTTATAATTTCGAAATTAAGTATTTTTTACCTTTTTCTTTATTATATATATATATATAATATGCTGGTGAATTAGTGGTATTGTATTTGATTTGCTGTTGCATGTCATAGGTTCCATTTTTATTTTCAGTTTAATTGTTCAATTTAATGTCAGTGTAATATACTGATGCTAAATTTATTAATTTTATTTTATTAAATGGATATAGAGTACCGGAGTATCATAAAAATCTACCTGATACTGATTCTGTCCTTCCAAAAAAAAAAATAAATAAATAAAAATAAATAAATAAAAATACCCTTATCACGAATTTAGATTCATTTTCGTAAATGTTTTCCTGCTAATTATTGATTCATAGTAACATCAGAAATCCAATCAAATCATTTACTATTTACTTTTAAGTATTTATGCAAAACGAAGAAAGAGTTATTAAAAACATTTATCTAGATGCCAACTGAATATATACTTAAGCGAAATAAATAATTTGCTGTAAAAGGTTGTAAAATGAATAATTGCTGTAATCTTTTAAAGTTCAGTCAATATTTTCACCCTACGTTATCCGTTTTCGATCATCTGATAACACCGGCAAGTTTCCCCCTTCGTTTTTGACCTGCTGGTAACGGCGGCAAATGGACCGAACGTGACTACTAACGTTCTAAAAAATGTCGCGACTACTCTCGGGTTTAAGCTTCTTACTACTGCTATCACTAAGCACTTTTCATTGTTAGAAGCCATAATGAGAGCTAATATTAGCGCAAACCTGAGTAAAAGTAAAACAAAAAGTTAATTTTTTTACCGTAATAAAGGTACACAAAGCACTCTGATATGCACATCTTACTCCAAACTTGACTAATAACAACAGTTATGTGAGGGTTGCCAACTTAACTATTCGGCAGCCTTGGTCGTGAACCGAGATATTGCACGCCAACCGAGTCAAATTTTGATCATCGAAGTTGGACATAAACCGAACTGGTCGTAAACAGAGGTGGTCGTGAACCGAGGTTTCACTTATATTTTGACCTATAAGTTTGCAAATATGGCATTATTTATATATTCAATGGCGATGATCATTAAGCATCTTGGCAATTTTGGCGATGAAACTCACCGATTTCAAAGTAACGTTCCGAAGTGTACTTGAACCGCCACAGATGTCATATGAACACTCATATGACGCGATGATACTCGTTGACGCGATTTTTTTCTGACGCCAATGTCATATACACATCGGGGTACTTAACTGGCACCAAAGTTTTGTTATTTTGCTTGATATGGTAAACCGAATGTTGTTGTTTATTTATTAATAAATTGTTTATTTACTTTTATTTTCTTTTTTAAAATTATATAAATTGTTTTGTTCTATTGTTATTAATTAAACTTTTATAAATTTATTGTTAATCCCTTTTTAAAAATATATATGTAACAGGTATTCGAAAACGAGGTTTTCGCCAAATTGGCATCAGAAAAAATATCGCTCGACCGTGGTGCGTATATGACATCTGTACCATACATGGTACAACTTGATTATCCTGTCGATAAAAAAATTATCACCAAACTATAAGATTAAATGACAATAATGGATCATAGTAAATATTACATTCACTTGACATTAAACACGATACGCGTGTTTGTTACGTCATCAAGTGATTTTTAATTTAAGTTTTGGCACAGATGTCATATACGCCCCATATTGGCACGATTTTTTTTACGCCGCCAATGTCCTATACGCACCGGGTACTTAACTGGCACCAAAGTGTTGTTATTTTACTTGATATGGTTACCCGGATACAGATGATATATTAACGAGGTTTTCGCCAAAATTGGCGTCGGAAAAAATCGCGCCAATATGGAGCGTATATGACATCTGGGCCCAAGTTTTTATTAGTATTTTTATTAATGTTTTACTTATTTATTTATTCTTCCGTTATTTAAAATAAAAATTATGTCAGTTTGTATCGTTTGGCGAAATTGGTCGACGAGATAATCAAGTAGTACCGTATATTTTTACTGTACATTTTCGACAATATCTCAAGCAAAACTACCGGCACAGATGTCATATTCGCCCCATATTGGCGCGATTTTTTTCTGACGCCAATATCATATAAGCAACGGGTACTTTACTTGCGACAAAGTGTCGTTATTTTGTTTGATGTGGTAACCTGGATTATGTTGTTTATGCTGTTGATGTTTTCACCAAATTGGCAACAGAAAAAAATCGCGCCAATATGGGGCGAATATGACATCTGTGCCAAAGTACCTAAAGTTAAATGAAACCCTAATTATTTAAGGCACAGATGTCATATACACAACGGGTTTGGCGCGGGGTTTTTTTCTGATGCCAATTTAATGAAAGCCGCGTTTTCGAATAGCGGTTACAGATATACTTTTTAATTACTTTCTATTGTTTTAAAAAGGAAATAACAATAAATAATGAAAAGTTTAATTAATAACTATAGAGCAAAACAATTTATATAATTTTAAAAAATAAAATAAAAGTAAATAAAAAAATAATTGATAAATAAACAATAGCTCAGTTACCGTATCAGGCAAAATAACGCCATTATCGCGCCAGTTATGTACTCTGGTGCGTATATGACATCACTTCCTTATTAAAAATAGATGAAATGGTATTTTTTAAGGTATGCTTAGTATGTGAAGTATTTATATTACTGCATAACTATCGCTTGTGTAAGTCAGGATGTTATGATGATAATAAAAAAAAAAAACCTTACATTTAGCTCCTGAACAGAAGCTTGGGATTTACCCTGTTTTTCTTTTTCCTATCAACTCGTTTGTGCTCCATCGTGTATATTACTCCAGTTCAAAATGCTAATCAAGAAAGTTTATATATATATTTATGAAAAATATGCATTATTTGCTTAGGTTGACGTCGATTTCAAAAATACAAAAATCTGCCAGTTGAATTTTAATTTTTATTGACTTATAAAAACAAAAGTACACGTGTTATCCCTTTTTTTTTTATTATTGTACTGCTTTTTAGGGAGTGGCAACACGAAAAAATTATTGAATTAGAAAATGAAAAGGAGAGATTTCTATAATTTTATGGAGACATTATAAAAGACAAATTCGATTTTCTCAGCGACCGTCAAACATACAAAGATGAAAAAAAAACCTATCCTAAGTTTTAACAAGAGGATCAAAATAAAACAAAAACGAAATTAATCCACCCACTGGAACGCTAGCTACACTTTGTTGAATTTTGTGCCTTCATTTTTTCGTTTAAGGTTAAATAAAAAACTACTGAAAGCTACAGTAATTTTTTAAATGCTATCAGTTTATTCGTCTCGTCGAGTTCTATCTTTCAAAAGAAAAATCATTGTCATATGTCAACTGGTTCGCCAGAAATTTAAGAAAGTCGTTTGCATTTTCTATTTCTTAATCATATTATAGCTTAACGCTACCGCGTTTGCTATGATATCTTGTCATCCTACACCGGCAAAATTCAACTCCCGACTAATTTTAATTTTCCGTAACGATATTTTCTCCGCCAGATGGCGACATTGCATATAGCTTCTTTAATCGATTTCTTCATCGAATCTCTGCTTGCATCGATTCGATGCCATTTCCTGTTTGGTGGGCGTCGTTCCCAAACGATGTTTTCAATCCGAGCCATTTTAGTTAAATATGCGATGCACACGCTATCTGGTCGCACTTCTTAGTCTTCCGAATGGGAGTTAATTATCATGATCTGCACAGGGGCTGGGACTCTATCCTGGAAGTATTGATTAGGATACTTGTTATTATGCTTACATTTTCATAGATTTTAGATGCTTTTAAATAGTTTTTCAAATGTAAATTAAGTATATATATCTGTGCTTTAAATGAAAACGCCATGCTTCCGGCTTGTTATGTTCAACTTTAAACGATGTTCATCATTGTGAAATATCCTGCTGTCAAGATCATCTTTGTGTTTATTAATAAGCTGCAAGCTTCATTTAAGATATTATGACTTTGTTTTATAGAATCAAATCTTCAAATTACTTTTCTACATCCAGGACATGCCCATTCTTCCGTAGTTTACATCGCCAGCTTCAGCCTTTCACAGCGTGATCTGCTTGTTTTAATTTACCTATTTAACGTATATAATCATTTCAATTATATATCGTATATGAATACATGCATCAGGTACTTAACTGACACCAAGGTGTAGTTTTGCTTGATATGGTAACCTGGATATTGTTGTTTATGCTGTTGATGTTTTCGCCAAATTGGCATCAGAAAAATATTGCGCCAATATGGGGTGTATATGACAACTGTGCCATAAAATGTTTATAGATTATATAAATAAACTTCATTATACAAATAAAGTTCATTAATTTTGTTTTCATAGCTGTTTATATCATTTGGCAAAAAATCTCACTTCTGAAGCCCAAATTATGACAAACTTTAAACAAGTACGCCAAAGCCCCTATACTGGAAAAGTGCTGCGCTTTATATAGTCGGATACAAAGATTAAATTATTGGTACATTTCCACTTTAGGGCCTTGGCGAAGGAAAATTGGCAACATATTTTCTGGCAACCTATTCACGGTTTCATTTTATACACACACACATTTTAAAAAAAATATTTATAAAATTTATTTAGCATAAAAAAGCCATATATCTAATTTTATAATATAAACATGACCTGTAATCTGCAAAATGCCTCAAATTCACACAACACTTGAAACCAAGCTGTGCGGGATTAGTGGTCTTCTACAGTATTATAGTTTTTCATAAATGAGTTTAATTTTTAAAGTCTGTGGTTTTCATCTATCACTGCAGAACAAGCGAGAAAAACTCACTCTTGCACATGTGTTATACATATCTTTATATCTCATATTCCGTCATTTTTGACGGGCTATCTTTCTAGTATATATATATATATACTTATATAAAATCAAAGTCTCTGTGCGTCCCTCACAATTCCGGTTCGACAGCCTCATTGTAAGGAATAACTGTTGAAAAATACTACTGACGGGTTACCACAATGACGCTAAAGTTTGACGAACTTGGCGAATTATTGCCAAATTTCGCGACAAAAACACGTTGCCATACATGAAACCAACTTGGCGATAGCTGCCTAATTTGGCGAGATTCCCATTTAAAACCATTAATCTTTCATAATCGAGCTCATCGCAATTTAAACTCCGCGCATTTAAGGTTTTTTTTTTTTTTCCCCCAAAATCTATGGGTAGAATTTAAAGCGTAATATACGGAAAAGTACGTCTTTCCATCTTTATACCGATGCTACTAATAACATAACCGCCATTAGGCGATGTTGTACTATCTTATTTCCTAACAGTTCGATTTTAATAGGTACTTTTCCAGTATAGGGGCTTTGGCGAGATAGCGAAAATGGCCTTGGCGAGAATATGAAATATGACAACATATTTTCTAGCAACTTATTCACTCTGTTGTATCATCTTTATATCTCATTTTTCGTTATTTTTGACAGGCTATCTTTCTAGTATGTATGTATGTATATATATACACACACACACGTGCTACTCTTAAGGCAGCTGGTCAGTCAGCTTCCGAATTTCCCTCAGTAACGTTAAATCTATTAGCGTCTGATGCATTCTTATATTTAAAATATCTCCTCAGGAAATTAATATTTTTAACTTCTTTTTTCAGCGTTCTCTTCTTAAAGGATCTCACTTCTTTTCTTAGTTGACAAAATATTTCTAAAAGCTATGCTTAATTTTATGTAAAGTGATTTTACTCACAATTCGACATCTTTAAGAAGAGAACACAGAAAAAAAAAAAGGCTAAAAATATTAATTCCACGGGGAGATATTTGAATATAAAAATGTATCCCAAAATGTGTTGCCCATAGAACCGAGGGGAATTCAGAAGCTGAGTACAACACATTAATACAACACATAACTTTGGTTATCCATCATTTCTTTCATGCAGTAAGCAAGTTTCGTAGAATTCCAAATACAGTGCATTGTACCTTTATTTTGCATTTTATTTTTGAAGGGGTGGCTGCAAATACATTGTAATAATGGTTTTGTCATTAACTCTTGACATTCACCTAATATGACACAAGAATAAAGTTTCTTCAAAATGTGAGTTAATTAGTAATATTTATGATATACACAGCAATATAATTTCACCTTTATGTTAGTAGTCACACAAATACTACTTGGCATATTTCAGCAAACATGCATTAAAAGCTGCATTTAATAGTTCGCTAGTTATAGACCCGGTAGCAGAAAGTTCCTGACGGGTGACGTGCGTTGCAGATTTTCTTTTCCCTTTTGCAGATTTTTTTCCATTGGATCTTTTACCAACTTTATATTATGTTTAGTTATTTATTATTTATTACTAAAACTTAAGATTATTATTAATAAAAATGAGTAAAATGCTTTAAAACATTAAAAGTAACTGATTAATTAATTAAAGGTTCATTTGTAACATTTTAACTGCAGATTTCTTTCAGTCCCTGAAAGATCTGTCGCAGACACTTGGAGAATTTTCTGCTATTGGGGTTATAGATTTAGAAGACCATAAAAAACCATTAGAACATTGATAAAAACGCAGCTGATTTAAAATAAGATATTCATTCCTAAAATTAAAGATTTCTTTATTTTTAACCCCTTGAGGGGCAAGTAATTACGTTTCTGTAATGTCAAATTCACACCAGAATCTACAAAAAGATTTACAGTATGGAACCATTTATCCGGAAACCAGTTAACCGGAAAACCAGTTATCTGGAATGATATTTCTGATAGACTGATTTCAATGTCTTTGCAGAAAAAGGTGTCATATACTGCCAGTTTGACATAGGCTTTGCTTGAAACAATTGTATAATTTGATGACAACATCTAGTATTTGAAAAGAAAACATATTTAGTTGTATTTTAGATGTTTTAATTTTTATGCAGAGGAAACAGAAGAATTTTTGTTCCTAAGGAATTCCCATAAATTACCTTCTTTTAAACTCTGGTTAATTTTTGATCTTTCTTGCATTGATTTTTAATCCAAGTAATCTAATAATTTAAAATCAGAAATAATGCCACAACCATACATATTCCACAAAACTTATCAAATGGATACTGTTTTAATGCACAACCAGTTAACCGGAAAAACCAGTTATCCGGAATACATCTGACCCCAAGCGTTCCAGATAATTGGTTCTGTACTGTATTGCAAAATAAGGAAAAGCAATAATACGACTTTTTTCAAAAGTTAAAAAAGTAAAATTTAATAAAATTTTTCTGGTGCAAATCTTCATTAATCGTAGGTGGGATAAAATATATCACACCGTCCCTCAAGGGGTTAATAAACATAGCTTTAAACTTACATTTGTGAGGAAAAATCTCACAGTGTTTAAATCATGTTACTTTTTTATTTCTTTTGGCCTTATACATCGATGTTCCTTAAACTTAAATCCATATTTATTTTTGCGCGACTGCAGATTGGCAAGTTCTCTGATGTTCCGCAGTGCCTGGCATGGGGTGCTTCTCCTTTGAGTTCTGTACGATTGTGATGACGCCATCGGAGCAAGTCTCTCACGGCATATGCATTGAATGGATGTCGATCTTTTTGGAGGTGTGAATAATCGCCGAGCGTACAACAAATAAAAATAAAGCTTTTTAAATGTTTTCTTTCGGATTTGTTTATTAAGACATTACCTAATATTTTAAATTCTCTAATAGATTTAAATCTTTTCTTTCAGTAACTTTTGAAGTCCCCGTATTCTTACTATAAATTAAAAATTCCGTTAATTTTAAATCAGAATCTGTTTTGTTGGTGATCTGTCATGACTTAGTTTTTGTTTTAAAAGATCGCGGGCTTCGGCTCCGGTCAGTGTCTGCCGATGGTTGTGGAATCCGGTAAAAAGTTTCCGAAAGCGATGTCTGCGTTTTTAATAACTCCTGTTAAATTTATTTTCTGTTGGTTTAAAAAGGCTTTGAGATTTTTTATATATAGAAAATTTTCCTAGTGCTTCATCTTACATTTTTAAAGATTTTCTTAAAGAGGAATAAGTTATTTTATCGGCAACGTATTTATTTTTGAAAATCGGTGACCAAAGGGTGAGCCTCTTACTTCTCTTCAAGATGAAATAAAAGATTGATTTATGCTTAAAGGTGTTCTCATCATTTATTTACAGATATACAAGTAAGAAGTTTTCCTTTTTCTATTTTTTTACAATTACTGACCTCAAAGAACTGAGGGTTTTATTGCAAATATTACACAACGCATGTTACTAAAAAGAACTTCAAATTTAATTTACCTTTCAAATTAACGGCACATTATTAGTAATACCACAACATCAACGACTTACAATAGCGTAATTTAAAAAAAAAAAAACTAAAAAATTTATGTTGGAGAAGGACAAACAAAGCATTTCTTATAATTCTGAAAATTTAAATCTAACGTTTCTTTTAATTTTTTATAGCAAAATCATTCCGAAATAATAACCATATAAATTGGAAAAAAATATTCCACTGAAACTGAACTGTGTTATTTAAATTATTTACAAAATATTTTGATTAATCTAGAATGCTACTTTAATGAGAGTGTTCCAAAGACATTTTAAAATCCCAGAAAAATTAAATTTTAAACATTTAGGGAGAATGCAAAATACTTTTATGTTAATATCATTGCAGTCAATTAAGAATAAATACAAATAAAACAAAAGCATAATATCAAAAACATTTAATGATGATGATTGATGAGTGAAAAAATACAACATTACTGACTTGGTACAGTCTAGATAAAAAAAATTTTTACATAATTAAAAGACATCCATATCATCTGGTGCATCAAGGTCTCTGTAAGTGACGAGTTTTCTGGGATCAGAACGTGGACTTCTTCTGTAAATGGAAACAAGTCAGACAATCGGATTCCATTCAATAATAAAATGACTAAGTCTATTTTTGCTTTTGCAATTTTCAATTAAGTACTAAAATTATTAGGATTTTACATAAACAGTGAATGACTGACATAAGACATATCAATATAACATTTCACAAATGCAGCAACTTATTTTTGTTGCTTTCAAATTTAACATTAAAAAGATATATAAAAACAATAAATATATATATTTAAAAAAACATGAACTATATGTACATACTAATTACAATGAAATTATGAATAATCTGAATAACATGACCTACAAAAACAGTTTTTTCTTTTGTTAAATAAAAACTTCAATAAAGTACAAAAGTTTTCGATTATGTTATTCCCAAAGGCTCCTAACGTCTGAAACGACGTTAAGAGCACATACAAATACTTGGAAAGCATATATTTAAAAATAGTCCACATCCTGGGGAGAATCCACATCATGATAACCAATGATTTCTCTTGGATCAGTGCGAGGGCTGTAAGAGATGAAGGAAAAAAAACTGTTCGGAAACTTGTGTAAGCACAAGAATCAAAAATACAGTAAAACTTCAAATATTATTAAATGGCACACCAAATTTCAGCCAAGTTCATACAGAAAATATAAAAAAAATTTAAAATTTGTAATTTTTAATAGAATAAGAATGTATGATTAAGATGTTTCATAAAGTTTCACTGCATTCCCACAGTTTTTTTTTTTTTTTTTTTTTTTTTTTAAGACAAATAATTTAAATAATTGAAGTATTCACATAAATAGGTTCATAAGGGGCTTGTGAAATATTACATAAACTTTTTAATATGGCGAAAGGTTGTTTACAATTTCGTCAATTTTAGACGTAATATTATAAAATATCATCTAATGTTATGAATTATACATTTAAGTATATCATTGCTTCATAATTAAATTCAATAAAATTGTGGGGTTTTATAATGCAATTTATTAATCGTTTTATTAATTAGTAATTGTATGCCACAGCAACAATGCAATACTTTTTTAGAACTATACTATAAAAGTGTTTTTAAAAACTTTGTATTAATATTATATCTTTCTTCACCTAACTGGAAAATTAATTTATATTAAGTACTTTTCCTCACATTAGAAAGAGGATGGGAGTAGACAAACTTTATGGCTCTTAATATATAGCATCAGTAGAAAATTTTCTAGTGTATTAACGAAAAAAGTTGGAAAGTTTTGTTAAGTGAAAAGCTGAATTAGTTTATCTTTTAACTATTAATAAAGAAAGGGGTGTCAAAAGGCTTTTCTTTTACTTTAGCTGTTTCTTTTGCTAACCTTCCTGAATACATTTGTATCAAGATATCTATATTGTTTTGTAGAAAAGCTTTTATATATTGCAAATTTATTCTGCAAGATTCAATCTTATTTTTCCACAAAACCATTTCACCTTTTTCTGCAACAGTCCTTTCATGGAAGGTACATAAGGTCAAGAAATTAAGTATTATACGTCTCAACGAGGGTGATGGCATTTTATTCCACAATATTATTCTTTTAAAGTGTGGTCAAATAGGGCTTTAACCATGGATCGATTGGTTTTGGTGGCCAGAAATTTGAGGTTTTTACGATATATTTCTGTGCTCTTAAAATTTTACGCGAAGGAATAGATAAGTAAAAAAAAAAATTTATATCAATGGAATACACACAAAGTTTATGTGCAATAGAGATATGCAGGGGACGGGAAATACATCATTTTCACTCACCACTGGTGAGGGAGGGGGGTTCTGAGGTTTAAAAAAATCTGAAATTCACAGTAAATTTCCTAAAAGGTTACAACAGAGAGGGGGGGGGGGGGGGGGGATCCACTCCTGCAGGGTTCATACTCTATTTGAATAACAAAATTCCCTGACTTTTCCAGGTCATATTTCCTACAATTCCCTGACCAAAATTCAAGAAATTTTTAGAAATACAAATTACAATTCAAGATGTTAATGATTAAACTTACATCTGAAAATTAAAATAACATAAAATTAAAACTAAAAATTTATATCATTTGACATTTACAATGTATATATTATATATATATATATATAATCCAAGTCTCTGTGTGTCCCTCGCAATTCTGGTTGGACCGCCTCATTCATTGCGGCCATGTTAGGATTCCTACTGAGAAATTGGTATGAGCTTCAACAATGAGTAATTGTTGAAAAGTATCTACTAATAGCAGCCAAAATAGGTTACCACAATAGAGCCAAATTTTGACCAATGTGGTACGATATCGCCAAATTTCGCTGTATTACACCAAATTTGGCGACAAAAGTAAGTTGCCATATATGACACCAACTTGGCGATAGCTGGCTAATTTGGCGAATTTTCCATTAAAACCACTAATTTTTCATAATTGAGCTCACCGAAATTTAAACTCAGTGCTTTTAAGGTTTTTTTCAAATTCTATGGGTCAGAATTTAAAGTGTAATGCACCAACCAAAATGTAAGTCTTTACATCTTCAATCTGATGCTACTAATAAAATAACCGCCACTAGACGGCACTGTACTATCTGAGCTCCCAAGTGCCTGATTTCAATGTGCTTTACATAGTCGAATACGGAAATTAAATTCTCGGTACTTTTCCAGTATCGGGGCCTTGGCGAAGTAGCGAAAACTGTATGAACATTGATATCTCATTTTTCGTCATTTTTGACAAGCTATCTTCTCGGTATATATATAAAATAAAGCTCAGATGGATTTGAAAGTAACTTTTTTTACACTTCTACTATCATGTCATTTATTTGTGTTGTTTCAGAAGCAGTTTGTTGTGTAACATTTTAATCTCAACTACAGCTTTTTTTTTTTTTGGTCTTGCTTCATAATTTTCATTCTTTTTCTTATATAATTAATTATTCATGATATTTCATCCTAGCCACCTTAACAAGGTTCAACATTTCTTTCGCTTAAGTACCGACTATTTGGGGACAAATTTGTATAGCTAAAACATCTTTATGTTAAAAATGTGAATACAGTACAGAACCATTTATCCGGAATGCTTGGGGTCAGATGTATTCTGGATAACTGGTTTTTCCGGTTAACTGGTTGTGTATGAAAGCAGCATCCATTTGATAAGTTTTGTGGAATATATGTGGTTGTGGCATTATTTCTGATATTAAATTATTAGATTACTTGGATTAAAAATCAATGCAAGAAAGATCAAAAGTTAATCAGAGTTTTAAAAAGGAAAATTATGGGAATCCCTAAGGAACAAAAATTCTTCTGTTTCCTCTGCATGAAAATTAAAACATTTAAAATACAATAAATATGTTTTTATTTCAAATACTAGATGTTGTCATCAAATTATACAATTGTTTAAGCAGAGCCTATGTCAAACTGGCAGTGTGTGATACCTTTTTCTGCAAAGATTCTGAAATCAGTCTATCAGAAATATCATTCCGGATAACTGGTTTTCCGGTTAACTGGTTTCCGGATAAATGGTTCCATACTGTATAGCAAAAATTCTCCTTTTAAGGGAAAAATCTGAACTCTTTTGCAAACGCACTGTGAAATCGGGAGAATATTGACACATGATAGTGCATTAAAAAAAAATCCCTGACTTTTTCAGGTTTTAGAAAAAAATTTTAATTTTCCCCGTCTTTTCAATGATTTTTTGAGCACTTGTCATTTTCCCTGACAATTCCCTGTTTTCCAGTCACGTAGGAACCCTGTCCTGGCACTAACCATGTTGGGGCTTTTTTTTTCGCGCCGCTTTGACGAAATTTACAGTTTATTCGCATTCTTTTGACAAAATTTGTCGGGGTTTTTTTTCGCGATCTTTTGACGATATTAGTCTTTTTTTCGCAATCTTTAGGGAAAATTTGCCGTTTTTAAGCAATCTTTTGGGAGAATTTGCAGTTTTTTCGCGATCCTTTGACGAAATTTGCCGTTTTCCCGTGATCTTTTGGCAAATTTTCAGAAATGACTGCCTTAATTTTTCGGAATTCTGAGGTTAAAAAAAAAAAAAAAAATTCTGAAATCCACAGTAAATTTTCTAAAAGGTTACAACAGAGGGAGGAGGGGGGAAATCCACTCTTGGCATTTATTTATTTATTTTTTTTTTTTTTTTGGCAATCCTTTGACGAAATTTGTCGTTTTTTCGCAATCTAGAGACGAATTTTGCCGTTTCCGCGATCTTTTGGCGAAATCTGTCGGTTTTTTCACGATCTTTTGACGCCATTTGCCGTTCTTAGGCAATTTTCACGGGAAATTTTCCGTTTTTTTCGCATTCGACATTTGCATTTTTCTGCGATCCTTTGATGAAATTGGCGTTTTTTCGCGATTCTCTGACGAAATTAGCGTTTTCCCCGCGATCCTTTAACGAAATTGTTTTTTTTTTTTTGTTTTCAGCAAACATTTTTCGAAATTCGCGATATAGTGTATGTCCAAATTTTCGGATTTATGGCAGAATTTTTTTAATTTTCGGAAATGACTGCCTTAATTTTTCGTAACAGAATCACCCCTGAGAGATGTTTTCAGATGATAGTTGAGTTTGTGGATATGTTTCTTCATTTTGCTGACGAGCGTGCAAAAGGGATAGATGAGAGAGGGGGGGGGGGGGGGGGGGTATAAGAAGAAGAGATAAGAATGTGGGATTTCAGTTTTCAAATTGAATTCAAATTGAATCACCGAATTGTGGAAATTCAGTGTGGCAAATCCAGTTTTAAATGTGTTTCTATGTTAATCATCTTTTCTAACTCTAATGTATTCTTTTTGCTCTGACTATAATTTTTTTTCCCCCGTTTAAGGCAGGATTGAAACATTACAGCAAAACGTAACCTGCATACAACAAAAACCTGCTCCAATCAAGAATTATTCATGGTCCCATCGTAAAAGAAACATACAACTTTAAGTAAATGGAGCCCTCCCTTAACAGGAAAAACTTATTGGTCTAGGTATAAAAAATACTATACAAAATTAATAGTTGCTGTACCTGGACCTGCTAATTCGGAAAAACGTCTTAACAGGTTTTACTATAAAAGGAAAGGTATATTATGCTAAGATGAAAACATGTTTAAAAAAATATTTTGATCTAGTCGTTGGTAATTCTGTTTTAGAAAATTTTAATGTATTTCCGTTGGTATCATGAAAATTGTTTATTAAAGGAAAGTTTCCATTACAGACAGGTTCTGTCTTTTCTGATTATAACAAAGAAAATCTTGGAAAATAAAATCACAAGGGATTGGACAATTGCCATTTTACACAGGTTTTGTTTCAACAGGTATAGTTCTACATATTCGTTTTGCCAAAACTATGATTTTTTTTAAGTTTAAGATAGGATTCTTTGTTAGACAGGAACCTGTATACAGCTGAAACTTGCCTTAAATGAAAAATGTCATGTCTTAATGCAAATGGTTAAAAAATGCTGAGATGGAACTGCAAGTAACAGGAAAAATATTCCATTTTAGTTTTTTCACAGGTTTCTGATTTAGCAGCTACAACCATGAAATTTTTCTATTTAAGGTTTACAGATTCTACTGTAATACAAAACGTTTCCACTGCAAGTTTAACAACAACACAATAAAATGTTCTAAGATAGAATATCAAGGAACAAAAAAAAGTTTTTGGTTCAAAAGAAGAAATTTTTCGTTTAAGGCAAGATTTCATTATATACTGCCTTCGTATTAATAGATTTCAAATGTCCACATTTAAAAACACTTTATTGTTCCCATGTCAGCTGATAAATATGAACACAAAAAAATTAAATGTAACGAAATATCCATATCTAATTGGCTGGACTGAAAGGCCATCAAGCTTGAAACATCCCGATTCTTCTGACATAGTTAAATGTTTGTGGTTGTAAAGTTAATAAACGAGATATTTCAACAAAACCATTACAAAGTTTAACCCTCTAACCACCCAACAAAAGGACAAAATTGTAATGTTTTCTCAAAAGCTAAAAAAAGATGATTTTTACAACATGATATAAAAAACAATTATGTATATGAATATAATCCTTCAGAATATTAATCATTATTCAATATTTTAAAAGTGCATTATATCTGTGGAATTATATTAATCTAAATAATACTTCTATCGCAGTGAAACCTCACAAAGCTGATAAGGTTAAACTGATATTTGCTAATGTTTTCGTTATTATGATCAATTAAGCTATTCTAGTACAAAAGAAGACAACTTTAGGATAAAACGGCAATGATAAACTAATAAAATGTCAATGATAATGAAATAGCAGTTGTTCGATAATATGTAAATTATGCAAAATTCCAGAGAATAAGCACAAAAGAACATATAATGACCCTCAAAAATCTAATTTTCCACATTCATTAATAAACTAGTCGTTGGGGGCCACCGTAATACTTTACCCATCATGGATATACATAATATAAAATATGAAAATAAAACATGTGATATTTGCAAAGCATTGTACCATGTTACATTTATTCATAATTTAATTTATTTGGACTTCCTTAAATATAATTAATATAACGCCTTAAGCTAATATTACTTTTTGTTGCATTAAAATATCTCAATTTGTTGATTCTCTGTAAGCAAGTAAACGCTATTGGTTTACAGTGGAAGTCTATGGGAATTTGGCGAAATATTAGAGATACCGCTAATTTGGCATCACTTTTGGAGACTCATTTGACTGCCAAATTTGGTGATATACTACCAAGTTGGCGACAACCTTGGTGGTATTTGGTGACAGAACAGGGTCCCCCCTATGGTAAATGCCCTTATAGGTATGGCGAGGCATTAAATGCTTGACATTTACGATAAGCCATTATTGGCATTTTATCTTATAGTTTGGCGCTAGTTTTTTGGTCGTCAAGATAATAGAGTAGTACCGAATTGCGTAAAAGAAACATCCTTATAACTCGAAAAATTATAATCCTATTAACTAACAATTTACTGCGTCTGATTAAGCGTCTCATTTCCAATTAAACTATACCTTTGAATTGAAATTTGAATGAAATACAGGGTCATGAAAAATAGAAGAGTGTGAAAAATAGAATTACAAATATCTCGGCAACTAATTATCTGATCGAGTTCATTCATGATGCAAAATTTATGTTTTTTTATTGTCTTTTATATTCACTCCATCAAATAAACAATTTCGAAAAATTTGGTATACCTTTTATCAGAACGAATATTTCAAGAGTCTGAAAAAAATAGCTCCGGTTAATAGAGGTTACTGATATTCAATAGGCTTCTTCCCATTATTACTACCTAAGTACACACCGAATTTCAAGTCTCTATCTCAATTTGTTCCGGAGATAGAGTGACTACAGACACACAGATGGACAAATATTTTTTCTAAAAATATGTTTTTCGGATATCTCCAGTGTCTGAAACGTGTAAATCCGTCAAAAAAAAAAAAAAAAAATTCGGATTTTTAAAATGATCACTAGCCCAGTGGTTAGGGGGTTGAATTCAGAATTAATTAGGGGAAAACTGGAAATTGTTTTAATCCCTTCTATTTAGGTCTAGAATGAATATGCTATGTTTTTCCCCTCGTACTAGGTGAGCGTTAGGAAATATGTATAGAATTATAGTCAAAAAACATGTTTCTTTGCATACCATAAAAATATCTCAAAACAGCTAACTCTGTCAAAAACATTGTCAATACAAATGTTGTAGAGCTTAAAATTCTGAGTAAAATGAGTGCCTACACTCAATACTTATGTTGAATATTAAGGTCACAATTCTACTTCAAAGTTTTAGACCCATCATCAGGGGGATGACCTCAGAATTAATGAGGAGAAAACTGGAAATTGTTTTAATCCTTTCAATTTAGGTCTAAAATGAGCGTTCTATGTTTTCTTCCTTGTACTTGGGTGAATGTTAGAAAATATGTACATATTTATTTTTGAAAAACACCTTTTTTTTTTTAATTTTCTTAACAATATCTCAAAACACCTAACTCTATAAAAAACATTGTCAATACAAATGTTGTAGAGCTTAAAATTCTGAATAAAATGAGTACCATCATTAATATTTTTGTTCAATATTAAGGTCGCAATTCTATTTCAAAATTTTTCAAATCAAGCGCTTGAAGCCAGGAAAGACCAAGTTAACAATATCTCAAATTGCGGCCTTAATATTGAACAAAAATATTAAGTGTTTGCAGGGTTCATACAGAGTTGGGAAGAAAAAATCCAAGGAGTACCCAAAAATTCCAAGGAGTCCAAAAAATTTTAAAGATTTGTCCCCCCCCCCCTTTTTTTTTTTTTTTTTTTTTTTTTGTTATCGATTTTTTTATGTGCTGCATCGTTATGTGGTATGCACACTCCAATTTTTAATGCCCAATTTGGAGAGAAAAACATTTCAAAAACAAATTTTACTCAATTAGAATCTATTTGTTAGTGCTGAAATTGCACAGTATTCACAATATATTGCTTATTGCTTTCGTAAGTTTGAATACAAAATTGACAATCTACTATTTTATTCAGTGATCAATGGTCATGTCACAGGGGTGATTCTGAGTAAAAAAAAAAAATTAATTCTGAAATTCACAGCAAATCTTCTGAAAAGTTACACCAGAGAGGGGGAAATCCCCTACCGACACTAGCTATGTGTTTTCTCCGTGGATCTTTGACAAAATTCGCGTTTTTTCGCGAGCTTTTGACGAAATTTGTGGGGTTTTTCGCGAGCTTTTGACGAAATTTGTGGGGTTTTTCGCGAGCTTTTGACGAAATTTGTGGGGTTTTTTGCGATCTTTTGACGAAATTTGTGCGTTTTTTCGCGATCTTTTGACGAAATTTGTCGATTTTTCGCGATCTTTTGACGAAATTTGTCGATTTTCGCGAGCTTTTGACGAAATTTGTGGGTTTTTTTCGCGAGCTTTTGACGAAATTTGTGGGTTTTTTCGCGATCTTTTGACGAAATTTGTGGGTTTTTTCGCGACCTTTTGACGAAATTTGTCGATTTTTCGCGATCGTTTGACGAAATTTGTCGATTTTCGCGATCTTTTGACGAAATTTGCCGTTTTTTGCGATCTTTTGACGAAATTTGCCGTTTTTTCGCGATCTTTTGACAAAATTTGTGGGTTTTTTTGCCATTATTTGACGAAATTTGCGTTTTCCCTGCGATTCTTTAACGAAATTGGCGATTTTTCTGCAGACGATTGACAAAATTTATTTTTTTCGGCGACCATTATGTCCGAATTTTCGGATTGGTGACAGACTTTTAAAAATTTTCGAAAATGAATGCCTTACATTTTTGGAAAATTCGGACTAAAATCACCCCTAGGTGATATAAATAGACATTTGTGAAACCCCAAACACTTATTATGTATATCACATACATGATACATCTTAAAAAAAAAGAAAAAAAAATTGTTAAATGCAACATACAAGAAAAAATAAAACAAGTTTTAAATTTATTTTTTTAGAACAACGGTAATCGCTTTCTTTAAAGGTGAAATTTTGACGAATTCGCATTTTTTTCGTGATCTTATGATGAAATTCGCGTTTCTTTCGCGATCTTCTGGGAGAAATTCGCGTTTTTTTTTTCGCGACCTTATAGGAAAATTCGTTTTTTTCGCGATCTTTTAATGGAATTCGCGTTTTATTTCAATTGTTTAACGAATCTGACGTTTTCTTCGCAATCTTTTGATTGAAACCGCGTGTTTTTCGCGATCCTTTGACGAAAGTTGCGTGTTTTTCGCAATCCTTTGACGAAATTTGCGTGTCTTTCGCGATCCTTTGAGGATATTCGCATGTTTTTCGCGATCTTTTGAGTAAATTCTCGTGTTTTTCGCGATCCTCTGGGGAAATTCGCGTTTTTTTCGAGATCTTCTAATGGAATTCGCATTTTATTTCGATCGTTTGACGAAACTAACGTTTTTTTTTGCGATCTTTTGATGAAAACCGCGGTTTTTGCGATCTTTCGAGGAAATCTGCTTTTTTTTCTCGATCTTTAACGAAATTCGCGTTTTTTCGTGATCCTTTGAGTAAATTCGCGTTTTATCGCTGTGTTTTAAGAAATTCGCGCTCTTTTAAGAAATCCGAGTTTTCCCGCGATCTGTTGGAGAAATTCTCGTTTTTTCACGATCTTTTAACAAAATTTACGAATTTTTTCCGCGATCGATTGACGAAATTTGACGGTATTTTTTTTTTTTTTTTTTTTTGGAACATATTTGCGAAAAACGCGATTTTTCCGAGATTCTTGGCTAAATGCCAAACATCGATAACATTTAAAATAAAGGTCGGCTAACAGTGTCGAAAAACGGACTTTACGGACCTAATAATTGAAAAACGGACCTATTAAGATTACCCTACCCAATCAATATTGTGCTTCAGATGAATGACGTGCATAAAGGATTTACCGTGCGTTTTTCAATCACGATTTTTTCCCCCTCGGCAGCAATATCGCTTGCGTCCGAAGCCGCAATAGAATATAAGGAGTTTCTAAGGAGTGGTTTGCTTATCTAAGTAGTTCTAAGTACTACTTGGGAATGTTTTCATTTCTAAGGAGTTTCCAAGGAGTCTAAGGAGTCTGTGCGAACGCTGTGTTTGTACTCATTTTACTCAGAATTTTAGGCTCTATAACTTTTGTACTAGCAATGTTTTTGATAGAGTTAGCTATTTTGAGATATTAAGTTAACTTGGTCTCTCCTGGCTTCAAGCTATTGATTAGCGATTAAGACAAAATTTTGAAATAGAATTGCGACCTTAATGTTGAACAAAAATATTAATGATAGTACTCATTTTATTCAGAATTTTAAGCTCTACACCATTTGTATTGACAATGTTTTTTTTATAGAGTCAGCTGTTTTGAGATATTGTTAAGGCAATTAAAAAAAACGTGTTTTTCGAAAATAAATATGTACATATTTTCTAACATTCACCCAAGTACGAGGAAGAAAACACAGTACGTTCATTTTGGACCTAAACTGAAGGGATTAAAACAATTTCCCATTTTCTCCTAATTAATTCTGAGGTCATCCCGCTGGTGATGGGTCTAAAACTTTGAAGTAGAATTGTGACCTTAATAGTCAACGTAAGTATTGAGTGTAGGTACTCATTTTACTCAGAATTTTAAACTCTACAGCATTTGTATTGACAATGTTTTTGACAGAGTTAGCTGTTTTGAGATATTGTTATGTTATGCAAAAAAACGTGTTTTTTGACTATAAATCTATACATATTTCCTAACGCTCACCTAGTATGAGGGGGAAAACACAGCATATTCATTCTGGACCTAAACAGAAGGGATTAAAACAATTTCCAGCTTTCCCCTAATTAATTCCGAATTCAGCCTTGTTTTTTGCTCCCCTACCATTGGGCTATACCCTATACTACGTATGATGGGTAAGTAAAATCATGAATAATTTTCAGAAAGACATATTTCATATCTCTAGATAATAAAAGGCAGTGTAACACATCCGGGGTGAACCCATCGATTTTGCCAATCTCCGATAAGATGGAGCCATGTTAGGCTTAATTTCGATTTCAGATGTGTAAGAGAAAACTTATCTGCTTAAATACAGATCTTTTCTACCTGAAATCCCTTCTGTTCAACATAATTTTCTTTAAAATATTCAAAACTAACAAAATTTCAATGATTTGCGCAGTTGAAAAACAATTTCAGAAATCAAATTAAAAGCATACATTAGCGTAAAACGTAAACAAGTGGTAGCGAGTCATTCACTTGATTCATTGAAAAAAAATTAAACCATGGAGGTATTCTTCTCCAGACGCAAATCAACTTCTGTAAACCATTCTACTACGGTCCCCTATCCATCAACAGGAACAGACCCAAAGATCGTACAAAAAAAAAAAAAAAAAAAAAAAAAACATGTTGGGGAAATCCCACTCCCTCCCGCACACCCACAACTAGAATATACTAGAGAAACAGGTTCTCTAGAATCGACAAGGTCGAATCGAAACGGTTTCAAAAGGTTCTTTGGCAGTCGCTTTCAAAGTTCAATGCATGTTGTTCGTTAGAAGGATACGATTATTTTCGTTTGATACAATAAAACATTAAGTACAATTTACCAACATTAAATTCATTAAAAACTGCATAAAATTTATAAACAAAGAAGGATAACAATTGCTATTTTTTTTTTTGACAGGTAAGTTTTATGAACGCTTTTCAGTGTTTCTCAAAAATCTTAATTTTTCAGATATGTATGTAGTTTTTAAGAGTTGTAATACAAAGAAGAAAAAATAGTTAATGCCTGTTTTTAATTGTAGTGACTTTAATATATGTCTAAGGTTTAGCTCAATATTTCTAGAATTGTTTGTTATTTATTTTACTAAAAAAATTAGTTGTGTTATACTTAAGATTAATTGATAGTCAGATGAGTGTAAGCAAAAATAAGATGATCACCTTCGCTTTCGAAATTTTACATTGATTTCTGATAGCAAAACAAACGAGGGGGCCGAGGGTTCAATATCAGCAGAATGTCTTACATGTATTTTAAAATAATTTAATGTGAAAGCATGAAATTTAAATAACCATGAATATTTATTTATATATATATATATATATATATATATATATATATATATTAGCATAAAAAATTACTTATTTATGTATTGCATTTAGATTATTATTTATATTTAAATGAAAAAGAAAATCTGATTGTGAAGAGATCTATACATACTAAAATTATAAACTATAAAGCTAACATATGAGTTTTCTATTCTCTAAAAATTTTATATAGTTCATGTGTTATTTGCAAAATATTACGTAAATACACATAAGTCTATAATTTTATAATAATTAGTTGTATAAATAAATATTGTATAAAATAACAAAATTACATTGATAAAAAAATAACATTAAACATTACTAAAAATATTTAAATAATAATAAATAAACATTTATATGTCTGATAAAACTAAAGTTTGAAGAGGCATATATTTAAAGTCATTTAGTCAAATTCATTTAAGGTTGGTTGAGTTTATGATGGCCAATTATCAACACTAGGGATATAGGCCCTAAGAGGGGGAGTGTCCTCCGTGGGGGGTCTTTCAAAGGGAACCTAACCCGTATTTACGCATGGAAATCCATGGTCCGAAGAAAACTCCGAACGATTAGGCCGACGGGCGCAATTGAGTTCGAACCCAGCACCTCCCGTCTACCAGCTTTGAGAGCAGAACCTTTCGGCCACTGATGGGGCTCTAATTCATTTAAAAAGGTTGAAAAAGGAGCGGCTAATTTTAGTCTGAGTATTTTTTAATGTAACATCTTTTTCGAGCTAAAACATTTTGTACAGTTATTAAAAATAGGCATCAACTATGTTTGGTTCTTCTTTGTATTACAAAAATTTAAAAAACTACATAGATATATAAAAACATTAAGGTTACGAAATACTAAAAGGCATTTATAAAACTTATCCTTCAATAAAAATAGCTTTCGTTTTTTGCTTACTATTAACAGATTTAAAACACAGACTTTTTTTTCCCCTTCTTGTTGGAGGGACTGGGGGGGGGAGGATGATAGAAAATACAATTTCAAAGTGTTATTTTTTTAAATTATTAATTATTAGTATTAATCCAATAGTTGCAGCACAGCAGACTTTTTTTTTTAACTACACAGTTTTATCGCATATTTGTTAATTTTTTGTTTTATTGAGAAATCTTAATTTTGTTATGGTATAATAGCTGGAAAGCCTGGTTTTACCCAGAAGTATTGTAAATGCTAATAGTGTGTTTATTAGAACACAAACTAACTGAACTTTGCTCATCTAAACACTTCCATATTGTCAATTATTTTTTATCAATTTTTTCAAATTTTAAGTGAAAAACACAATTTTTACCCACCGTCCTTGGACGGGCATCTACACTAGTTAAACATGCTAAATGTCTTAATAACAAGAGCACCAACCATAATAACTAACCTATAATAATCATCTACATATACTAATAAAAGAAAGTTTTGCTCTGTGTGTGTGTCTGTTCGAGATGACTAGCAAAATCTATGGCACATACAAGGCTCAAAATTTTTGTGAGGCTAGCCCAAAGTGTCTCATGATGCACCTGAGACTCAGAATTTTACAACTCTAATAATTAGTTGAGTTATTAATGAAACACACTAATTAAAAGAATAGAAAAGTTTTCGTAATTCAACTAAAGCATAGATTTATATCAAACCACAGACAATTTCTTCGAACAACTGGAAGAGAGACCGAGGGTTTGTTGGAATGAAGGGTTGCTAAGGATGATAAATATACTGGGCTTTTTTAGAGTAGTATTTTCAAATCTACCATGCCCAAAAAGTGAAAAATTTCGCAGCCATATGCAGAAAAAAACCTCCCTTTCAGAAATTCTAAAAATTATTCCAGCATTGTTACAAAAAGTAAAAAAAAATCCACAAAAAGTCTATTTATAAAAACTACTTTTATTTCCTTTGAAAGAAATGTAGATTTTTTATAAACCTTTCACAGCAAGACCAAATGTTTCTAACGTGGACAGCCTCATTTTGAAAGTATGACACGTGATATGGAATAAAAATCATAGATAATTTTTAGACTAGCATTCTTTTGAAGTGTATCAAATATTTAAAAATACTGCATTTTGAGATTTTAAACTTGCGCATCTGTGCTTATTTTTTCACGCTGATTACAAATATGTAATTTTCTTAAAAACTCATAAGTAACTTTTTATTTTACCGAAAAAAGAGGCACATTATTTAAATCTAAGCTTCAACAACTAATTACTTTTATTTTATTTGGATTTTTTGGATTGATTTTAAAATTTCAGACATTTGATAACACTTAAAAATTTTTAATGAAAGTGCCAAAGAGAGGACCTATTAGGGAGGGTGCATTTTCAAACTTTTCCAGAAACCCTCATGTGATTATTTCATCGGAAAGCCCTTGGACCATTCTTTTATGTTAGAAACCTTTCTTTCCCCCCCCCCCCCCCTCACGCAAAGTTACCTCCACCCCCAGGTGGTCCATTTTCTAACTCAGCTCCAGTAGAGCCAACTTTAGAAAAATATTGGGAGGGCTCAAATATTTGAGTAAAATCAAACATTTTTTCCCCTTACAAGGGAACCACTTTTGGTGTTGCTCGCACCTAGCATTGAGACCTGGTGCATTTTAAAGCCCTATATTATGAAGTTTGAGAATCGATAAATTTTTTCTGTTAAAATAATATTTCTTGATTATACAGCAGCATAACTTTCTGAAAATGCAATTTTCGAGACCACTTATCGGACTATTAACATTGAATTTTTTTAAAGAAAAGCATTTAAAAATAAAAATTAATTATAAGTATAAAATATTGAAAAAAAGTTTGAAAATACCTTCAAAAGCCCACGAATTTGATTTTGAAAAATTGCAACTTTACATTCATATTTTTGGTGGAGAAACAGTTGGCGTTTATTTTTAAAAGTAGATCTTTCCGGCAACCAAATGTCACAGCTAAATTTGTAATAGCTAGAAATTGACCTATTTCGCCACAGTAATTTTTCTAAATTGTTTAAAAATATTAATTTACTTTATGATTACTTTTACCGAAGGACCATTTAATACAGCAACATTTCATTTTAAACATTCGAAACTTTATTTTATTCGATTTCAAAAGAAAATAGTTTGCTTATTTTGTACTTCACTAAAAAATAGTTTTCAATGATCTTCGAAGCTTTTATAGAATTATATTTATTACTTATATATTTATCGTCTGCATAGAAAAAAAAATAAAAACCTAATATTTGTTTCTTATGCTATCAATTATTAAAAAAAAAAAAAAAAAAATCGCAATCTGATATAATTCTAGTTCTGTACATTTTCTCTTTGGATAAAGCGGGCGGGAAAATTGTATCGCCATATTTGGCGACTTAACTCACTTTTGGCGTGAAATAAACGAATAAATATGTAATAATAAAAAATTAAAAGTATAAAAAGTTTATAAAATATTATTTTAAGAGAGAAATTTTTTCGGCTCTCTAACTTTTATATATAGGGCTACAAAACGCACCAGGTCTCGATGCCAGGTGCGAGCAACACCAAAAGTGGTTCCCTTGTTAGTGCAGGTGTGCGTGGAGAGAAAGGCACCATAAAGGGGGGGGGGGGCAGCGAATGACTAAAGATGATAATTTTAAATGTTTTATCTAAGTAAAATTTAAAATAGTTATGATTTGATAAAGAATTTTATTAAATTATATTCTTATAATTTCTTCTTTATAAACAAATTAATGTAAATAACAAAAACAAAAAATTGCATACATCAAAACTATTGAAGTTGCAAAAAACTAAATGTCAAGAAAAATATACCTTTTAATCATCTTAAGTGCTTATCACATCAAGACATTAAAATAGATGGCAAAATATGCAGGAAATTTGTTTTTGAGAGAAATTTAATTATACTATATCCTCTGAAGTGGTTTCAGTGCTCTTGTAGTCTAATTTGTATCATTTTTCAGACAAAATTATTTTGAGAACGTCAATAAAACAAAATTTTATTTCAGCGATAAAATAAATAATGAAATAAATCAATTGATATTGGGTGGGCGGAGAGATCAAATTATTGGGTGGGCTCTTGCCCCACAGTCCCATATAAGTTGGCGCCACTGCTCAGCTACTAATTAAGCTACAACAATTAGACCGCATTTGAAGGCTTAACCGAAGGTAAAATTCCTCATGGGCCTTCGATTGGTGGGGTTTACTTTTGACCACAGACTATTAGGGGGCATCCCCCTCCCTCCCTCCCTTTAACTCATTTTTTTCATCAGTAGAGGATGTTTTAAAGTTTTAATTTGTTCATTACTACCCCATACAATTTTCCAAAAATTGTGAAAAAAAATTACGTAACAAATCTCAACAATTAGCAGTTTCTCCCACATTTTCATACAGTGAGCGGGTATGTATTACAGAAATAAAAAAAAAAAAAAAAAAGAGTTATAAAATCATACAAATTTAAAGTTCATTTAAGAATATTATCAAGAGCCTGGGCAACGCCAGGTAGGTCAGCTAGTTATTTATAAAGGACATAAGATTTTTGAATTATTCAGGCCTAGAGGTCTGCACGGGCCCGGTCTTGGACCGTACCCGGCAGAATGGAGGAGAATTTTCAAACAGGCCGGGCCGGCAGAATTAGGACAATTTTTTCAACTGGCCGCGCCGGCAAAAAAATTGAACGGGCCTGAAGTGCCGGGCCCGGCCGATAAAAAAAATTAATCGGGCCTATCGCCCGATATAAGAATTTGAGAGGAGCAGATAAAATACGAGGTCATTTCCAATGAATATGACTTTTTCGAGAAGTATAAATGTGCGTTACGAGCCGATGCGAGTTTAACAACATCAATACAGAAATGTAACATGTCCATCGTAGAGATCGGCATCGTACAGTTACATGATGCCTGATCCCGGGTTTAATTTTTTTCGGCAGACTTGTGCCGGGACGGAACTGGTCTTAATCGTTCTCAGGATGTGTAGGACAGGCATTATGTTTTGTAAAAGTATTAATAGCGATAATGAACTTCTGTTAACAGTATCTTTGGAAATGTACCTTAAGGTGGTTCTCATATTTACTGCTCAACAATGCGAAACTCTCAGACACATTTTCTGACTCATTTTTAACTATAAAGGCATAAAATTGACAGGCTGAGTATTGAAGGCAATTGGGATCAAATAGCGTTTCCATTTTTCATAAATTACGTACAGAGATAACAGAGACTCTTGTCACGTGACTGTACGTTTTCTCCTTTCCTGTGCTATCGCTTCCGGAAATTCGATTCAAAACGCTAACTTTGGCAGTATTTTCTGAAAGATATATTACTTTTATCTAAAAAAAAAACGGCATTTACATGGTTTCTGAATAAGAATACCTGCCAATCTCATGCGTTTCCGAAAAGAAATGAATTCCTAAATGTATCAAAATGTAGCTCCTTTGGATTTGAGAAAAGCCTTAAAAATGACAGAAATATTTTCACAAATCTACCTTTTATTATAAGGGTCAAAAGTTATCATGTTTTTTAACCCTTTATTCTAAACTACAATAATCTTTTAATGAACCCTTATTTAAATTTCGAAAGGTCTGTAGAGGCGTTGACTAAAACACTAAGTAATCGTTAACGTTTACTATTGTGTGTTTTCTATTTTGCGAACACATAGTAATTTAAAATATACTGTAAAATGTTCCCATAAATATGCATGTAGTATTCATTAAAAGAATCTTAATTGTATGTCGAGAAAAAACGGAATTTTTTGTAGACATTTAGTCGGGCCGGGTTTGTTTTCACTGATTTTTGTACGGGCCGGGCCGAGAACGGTAAAAATGTAAACGGGCCAGGCTTGGGCCGAACTTTCAATTTTTACACCGGGCCGGGCCAAAATAGCTTTCCTTCGGGCCCGGGCCTGGAAATTCCGGCCCGTGCAGACCTCTATTCAGGCCCACAAAGTCCTAAACTTAAAAAACGTAACAAATACAAATTTGAATCATGACAATTTTTTAATCATAACTGCTGGGCTGAATTTCAATTAAAAAAAATCCATTCAGTATATAAATGCAAAATCATCACATAGAAATTCTTGTAGATATAGCCTGTATTTCACTATTGTATTGAGCAATTAAATCAATTAGGCCATTTTTATCCAGAACATTCACATAGAACTAGTAATTCCAGGATGCAGACATAAATCAGAGTTCATACACATTTTTAAAAATTAAAAGTCAAGGATTTTCAGGACAAAAAATAGATAAGGGTCTAAATATTGAATAAAACTAATGAATCATTATATGTTTTTTTAAATAAATGGTTTTATTTTTGAAAATACAATTTTTAAACATTCAAATGAAAAAAATAGACGAAATTTCGAAATATGGCAGTAAAAATTTAAAAGATTTGCTCATGGTTATTTCAAAATAACAAATACAGCAGAGAGGGGGGGGGGGGGGGGGTTTAAAGATTGTAAACATAGTGGGCTGGAGAAAAAGGAAAAGGTTGGACTTTCAAACATTTTTAACTTTGTGTTCTTTATATTGGAGAGGAAGAAGAGAGAAAAGCAAAAAAATTGGGAGAGAGAAGGAGGAATTTAGATGAGCTATAATTTATTTTTACAATAAAGAAACAAACAGAATAGAAGTGTTTTAAAAAATTAAAAAGCTTTAAAGATTTTAAACTTTGTAAGCTGGAGAATAAGTGAGTGAAGTATTTTTGTTCTTGTTGTTTGGTAAGCAGAAGGGTAGGGGATTTTTTAAATGATAACTTAGTTATTTATCATTACTAAAGGTTTATAATTAAAAATTAATATCTTTAGACTAAATTAAAGATTTTTATACTAGGTTTTGCATGGTAGGAAAGAGGAGCAAAAGTGAGATAGGCAATAATTGTGGTTTGGGGTAGGATTTTAAAGGATTATTTATTGTTACTGTGACGAAAAAATAACAAATAGAGCATAGAAAGTTCTTTAAAAAGTGAAAGAATTTTGAGGATTTTAAATTTTCTAAGCTGGAAGAAACGAAGAAGGAAAAACTAACATTTTTCGGGGAGAGCTTTATTAGATGATTGGTTTATTTATCGTTACTAAAGATTTATAAATAAGACTGAGAAGGAAAAAAATTAAAGAATTCAAACACTTTTCACTTTGTGTGCTATGAAAGGGAGGGAAGCAGTAATTTTGGATATTGTTAGTTATAATAAAGTAACAAATAAAGCAGCAGAAAAAGTTGTCAAAAAATTAAAGAGTTAAATATTTGAACCTTTGAATAATGTGAGGAAGATGTGAAATTTCAAGGAAGGGAAGAGTGGCATTTACATGAAATATGACACAAAAAAAAACAGAAATTTACAGAAAGTCAGAAAAGTTTTACCCCCTGATTAAGAAATGATAAGACAATAAAATTAAAGATTTTGAAGGACATTTTGCAATTTGACATAAAAATAAATAATTACTTTCGAAAAATTTAAGGTCTAGCAAAGACCATACGAACCCTACAGTAAATTTTCTTCCTCCACAAAATAAAATAAATGTAAACACAAAGTATGAAAGATTCAGACGAAACAAATGATAAAATTTTAAGATAAAATTAAGATTGTCAATTCACAGTTACTGTAGGATATACAGTACTGGCCAAATTATTATGGTAACAGGAACATTTACACAAAAATCACTCTAGAAGTTAATTTGCTATGCACATCTTGACATCCCTTGAATGTACTTCTGAATCAGTTGTTAAATTTCATCACTATGATGCCATCATGGGTGCAAGTTTGAAATTTGGCCAAGCCTGAAAATATTTTGAATCCCCCCCCCCTCCCCCACTGAATGAGCACATACACACGCGCCGAAGCACCACTTAGACAAAACCCATCACGTTAAACATTATACGCAGTAAAATTCAATTATGTTGAAACGAATTTAGGAAAATAAGTGCATATACATGCAAAACATTCATATTCATGTAAACAGTATTTGAAAAGCAGCTAAAACAATGAAGCTGGCATGCTATGACGAATAAAATTGGGAAATACTCAAGAATGTGCATGGGCACACTTATACACAATGTTTTTGTAATTTTAAAAACCCATAAATGGCATGAAAAAAAAATATTACCTCAAATATCTGCAGATCAATCTTGTTAATTTCTAAAGAAGTTATCTTTTTCTTTCTTTTTTTTAAATGTTTGATTACAAAACACAGTTTGAAAAATATCCCATTCATATCCACTTTTAGATTATAGTAAAACTAAGTTCACTACCTTAACAACTAGTAATTAACAATACGCAGTTAACATATAAATTGCAGAAAAATGGGTATGAAGCAAAAAATTTGCAGTTTACTACATGTGAAAGCAACAGTTTAAGAAAAAGAGCTGAATCATTTCAGGAATAAATATCAAAATAAATAAAAGTACCTTAAAAGAAAGTTTAAAAAAACTCAAAGAACACTAAAATACAAATTACATTGATAGTAGAAGTATAAATTACAGCAAACGAAGTTATTCAAGTTCTATCATATTTTCATTTTATTTCTTCTAGCATTAACAATTTTTTTGCATGTTAAATTACCATCAATTTAACAAAATTCACCAGAGTTATAAAAGAAGAAAGTCAATTGGATATCTTCTCTTTATAAAAATAGGAAACATTCATTTGTGTTTTTCCCCGACCATTTGATGAAATTCGCATTTTTCTGCGATCCTTATAATGAAATTGTTTTTTCCTCGATCCTATGACAAAATTTGCATTTTTCCTGTGTTCATTTTAAATAAATTCGCGTTTTTCCCACGATCCTTTGACGAAATTCGTGTTTTTTCCTCGAATCTTTGACAAATTTGTGTTTTTTCCTCGAATCTTTGACGAAATTTACGTTTTTTCCTCGATCTTTAGCCAAATTTGCGTTTTTCCTTGATCTTTAGCCAAATTTGCATTTTTCAACGATCTTTGGCTGAAATTTACGATTTTTCTACGAAATTCGCATATTTTTACAATCTTTCGACGAAATCCACATATTTTCCCACGATCTTACGATGAAATCCATGTATTTTACACGATCTTCTGACATAATTCGCATTTTCCCTCCATCTTTTGACGAAATTCGCGTTTTTTCCGCGATCATTTGACGAAAACTGTTTAGTCGCGTCTTTTTCGCGATCCTTCTGACGAAAATCGCGTCTTTTTCCCGATCATTTGATGGAGATTGCGTCTATTTCGCGATTTTTTGATGGAAATAGCGTCTTTTTCACGATCCTTTGACAGAAATTGTGTTTCTTTGCATAGTTTTTTTGCATCAATCCAGATAATATCCAAATTTGCTTTTAAAAAGGTGGAATTTCTCCTTTAGGAGGAACTCTTTCATGCATGTGACGGAGAACGTGTCATTTCCGTGATTCTTTGACGGAGATCGCGTCTTTTATTCGCGATCCTTTAGCTAGGATTTTCAGATTGTAATCGAAATTTTAAATGGAATGGTCAAAAAGTGGAGTTATTTTAACCTCGAATCTTAAACATTTTGCACAAATGCTGAGAAATCTAAAAACTGATTTTTATTTATTTATTTATTTATTTATTTATTTATTTATTTATTTTTTTTTCGTTTTCGGAGATTTTTCCATCCTCGGGAATTTTCAAAAGCCGGAATTCCGGCCTGTGGCCGAAAAACTTGCACCCATGGATGCCATGCACAAATTAATTCCTCAATTAGTTGAACCTTGTTTGTTACTGCAATTTTGTTGACTCAGGTCTTTGAGCCAACAAAATTGCAGCAACAAACAAGGTTCAACTAATTGAGCGATTAATTCGTGTATGGGATCATAGTGACAAAATAGAATGTCTGGTTCAGAAGAAGCGATGCCAAGACGTAAGGCAGTCATATACTGCTAAAGGTGGACATACGAAGCACTAAAAAGACATGAGTGAAAAGCCATCTATAACTATGTTCATTGTAAGTAATGCATCTACATTCACCCAATATTAAATGTAATACAATAAATTAACTTCTAGGCTGATTTATGTGTAAATGTTCTTGTTACCATAATAATTTGGCCAGTACTATAATTTAATGACTTGATTACAATCTATTAAATGATATTTAACAATCCCTAGCATTTATTTTTATTATTTTTTTTCAAACTGAAACAGCTGATAAAATATTTTGGATACAGTCAAACTAAACTGATCCAGAATATAATTAGAGGATATATCTCAGTTGATGTATTTCTATACAATACTAAAGCAGAAACATTTCTGTCAGAAAAATTACTTTATAAACCCATTTAATGTAAATTGAATGAAAAGAAGATAATAGATAAACATGAGCTTCCCCCCTCCCTCTGACTTGATTATATATTAATGCAGTATGGTTAAATATTTGCAAAATTAAAATATCTAATTATTTGCAAATTTCATGCATTTCTTCATTTAAATTGCCAAAATATTGGACAGTTTTAAAAGCTTGCCATGAGTACTTTAATTTCATCCTTAGTGTAAAATCTATTAATTGCATTTAGAATTTCTCACGTTCATATAACACAATTTTATAAAACTCGTAGAAATTCTTTTAAAAAGCTAATAATAATAATAGTAAAAATAAGTCCCCCCCCACACACACACACACAGTAAGAACTCCTAGATGAAACGTTTACTAAATTTAACATAAATACACAATTAAGAAGATTTATAGATATGTTGTACTTGTAGTTGTTGATACCAAAAAATAGTATGTTTCGACGACGTCTTTAAAACAGCAATTTTCATTTCCAACATTTTACAATTCCATTTTTTTTTTTTTCTTTTCTTTTAAAATATATGAAACAAAGGCTATTCAAAAACAAAACTTAAAGACAAATTTCACATTTTAAGGTGAATTTATTAGTATAACTTTGCAATGTGTTTGAATCATATAGTACATTTACAACTTTTTAACATTCAATAGTTCAAATCAAGACATTTAATAACATGTAAATTAACAGTTATGAAAAATCATACTAACCGTTGAAAGTTTCTTTTTCCATAATTACTTCTATACATGTCAGGGCCTCTACCATAATTTTGTCCACCAAAACCTGAATATAAAAAAAAAAATATTTTAATAATTTGAACGGCCATCTGAGAAATTTCTACTTATAATGTTCAAATAGATTTAGCACAGAGATGATTCTGAGTTTTAAAAAAAATTCTGAAAATGAAAGTAAATTTTCTGAAAGGTTACAGCAAGGGAGAGGGGGAGGGGAATTCTCTCCCAGCGCTAACAATGTTTGTTTCAGGTCGGGTTAACTGTTTTCGGTTCGGATCGATTTCAGGCTGAGTGTAAATTCCCTGCAAGTTGGGTTCGAGTTAACCGATTTTTCAAAGTTAGTTCAGTATATTATTTCAGATTAAAAACTATACCTATGATAATAAACATATATGTTTGTATGTGTGCATTTTCTAAAGAGACCAGTGTTAATTTGGGGGGTCTTTTTTTGCAGACCCTTGATGAAATTCATGTTTTTTTTTTTTCTTGACCCTTTGACAAAATTCACATTCTTTTCTGTGGCCCTTTGGCCAAATTCGTGTTTTTTCTGCATCCCTTTGGCAAAATTTTTTCTGTGAACAATTGGCGAAATTATTTTTTTTAAGGCGGCCACTTGACAAAATTCAAGACTATTTTTATGTCCAAATTTTTGGACTTATGAAGTTTAATTTTCGGAACCGAATACCTTAAATTTTCAGAAAATTCTGAACAGAATCACACCTACCAAATATATGATTAATGTTTTAGTTTTATTTCATTTGCATTGCCATCTATTTATTTTTTTTAAAATAGAGACACACAGTTTAATGTTAAATAACAATTATATTTTACTTTTAAACATAATAGATATTACTTTAATTTTCTTTTAAAAGTAAACATAATTTGGCAAACTTACATTAATTTCACTGAAAGCTAAATGACTTCATAAAATGGAGAGTGCAATTTATCCTGCTAAATATGCAAAGTTCGAATTCTACAATCAGTAAATAAATTTGTTCCAAGTACTCATGAAACAAGTACAAATTATGTGTAAAGAGTGGGCTCTCCTGATAGATTTAATGCAAGTCATATGTATGACACCTAGTTATTTGAAAACAGTAAAAAAAATGTTAAAACCAATCCAATTTTACTTCTAAATGGCTAAGTATTAGAGAAAAAAGAAAATATAAATAAATAAAAATAGATTTTTTTTTTTTTTTTTTTTTTTTTTTAGCTTTGCTCTAGCACAAGTTAAATTTCTTTTTCCTGCTTTCTTCCTGGGCATTACAGATATGCAATTCTGAACATTTTTGTACTGAGATTGAGATGGATGACACAATACCAGGGGTTATTCTGAGGTTTAAAAAACTGAAATACACAGCAACTTTTCTGAAAGGTTACAGCAGAAGGGAGGGGGGGGGGATCACTCCTGGTTCTAATTATGTGTTTTTTAAGCAATCCTTTCACGAATTTAGTTTTTTTTGCGCGATCTTTCGATGAAATTTGCGTTATTTTCCAATTCTTTAAAGAAATTCATGTTATTATTTTTTTTCCTGTGATCCTTTAACAAAATTTGCATTTTTTTATGTTTTCCTTGACGATATTTCCGTTTTTCCAGCGATGCATTGACAAAAATCGTGTTTTTACCCGCGATCTTTTGACGAAAATCGTGTGGATTTTTTTTTTCACCCTTTGGGGGGGGGGGGGGAGGGGGGGGAATACCTCCCAATTCTAATTGTGTGTTTTTTCCACGATTCTTTAAAGAATTTTTTTTCATGTGATTGTTTAATGAAATTTGTGTTTTTCCCCGCGATCCTTTGATGACATTTCCGTTATTCCTGCAATCTTTGGACGAAAATCGCATTTTTCCCCCGCGATCTCTTGATAAATTATTATTTTTTTTCCTGCTGTCCTCTGCAAATTTTGTGTTTATTTCACATTCATTAGACAAAATTTGTTTTATTTCAAGATTCTTTGACCCCCCCGCGATTCTTTAAAGAAATTCATGTTTTGTACCGTGATTTTTTTAATGAAATTTGCACTTTTCCCGTGATACTTTGACAATATTTCCGTTTTTCCAATGATCCTTTGACGATATTACTGTTTTTTCCGGGATCCTTTGACGAAAATCGCGTTTCTCGAATGGGGAAAAACTTTCCCAGTTCTAATTACAGTATGGAACCATTTATCCGGAAACCAGTTAACCAGAAAACCAGTTATCCAGAATGATATTTCTGATAGACTGATTTCAGAATCTTTGCAGAAGAAGGTGTCATACATTGCCAGTTTGACATAGGCTTTGCTTGAAACAATTGTACAATTTGATGACAACATCTAGTATTTTTAGTCATAACATTTAGTTGTATTTTAGATGTTTTAATTTTTATGCAGAGGAAACAGAAGAATTTTTGTTCCTAAGGGATTCCCATAAATTGCCTTCTTTTAAACTCTGGCTAATTTTTTTTATCTTTCTTGGATATTTCATTGGGATTTTTAATCCAACTAATCTAATAATTTAAAATGAGAAATAATGCCACAACCACGCATATTCCATAAAATTTATCAAATGGATGCTGCTTTAATGCACAACCAGTTAACTGGAAAAACCAGTTATCCAGAATACATCTGACCCCAAGCATTCCGGATAAATGGTTCTGTACTGTATGTGTTTTTTCAGCAGTCCTTTGATGAAATGTGTTTTTCCAGCGATCCTTTGACGATATATTCACTTTTTCTGCGTTCCTTTGACGATATATCTGTTTTTCCCACGAACTTTTGTGAAAATCTTGTTTTTTCGGCGATCCTTTGCAAAATTTACCCCTTTTTCACGATCCTTTGACGAAATTTGTGCTTATAATCATGTTAATTTGATGAAATTTGTGTTTATTTCGAGATTCTTTGATGAAATTCCCATTTCTTCTGCAATCCTCTGACTAAATTGTCGAATTTTTTCAGCGAACGATTGGGGAATTGATTTTTTTTTAACGACCATTTTTCAAAACTCGTGATATATTTTAATGTCCGAATTTTCCACTAAACGTAACGATCTCATAAACACGGAAAGATCGATCGAAAAACCCGGAAATCCAGGGTACACCTGGAACACAATCACCCCTGGTACAAGTAAAAGTGTGTCTAAAAAAAAGTGGTGCCAACCAAATAAAATTCATGTAATAGATGCTGGTCCCGATGTCATGTGGAAAGTGACATATGACCAATAAAGGTTAACTATGACAAAAATTTTAAGAACAAGATAAATATTTTAAGAGATGTTATTGTTTAAAACATACCAGGGAAATTAGGTCCAGGTCCCCTAGGTCCAAAACCATATGGTGGCATTGGAGGTGGAAATGGTCCACTGTGAAAAGGAGGACCACCCATATTTCCATGCATATCATTCCGAGAACCAGTTGTTCTATTGGAAGGATGTTCAGGAAGTTGAGCTCGTTTAGGATCCATTAAATAGTTATTAAAATAGGCCACCTAAATGAAAAATATTTAAAATTACATATTTATCATAGATACACACATATACAAAGAGATGAAATATATTTCCATTAAAATGACAATAGCAACAATGAAAATGACTGAAATCTCAAAACAACAATTGTGATTTCTGAAATATGAAGGAAAAACTCAGAAAATATTACATGGACAGACAATTTAAATGGTACCAGACAAACCTAAAGTTTCAGATTTGAAATTCCTCAAAATTAATTTTGAGTAATCTTGCTGCTGAGTCATTTCATATCAAATCAACACATATTCAATACAAAGTTTAAGTCACCATCTCATTTTTTGATGAAACTTACCACAGAGTTTCCCCCAGGTTTAAAAAAGGGCAGGGTGCTCCTTGTGGGAAAAGAAACACTTTTGGATTCCGAAGGGCATGTTTTGAATTCTTAAGGGCATTTTTCTTGAGCAAATTTTTAAAGGCATTCTTTTGATTCTTAAAACTACTTTTTAATATTTAATAGACAGAACACTATTTTAAAGACAGCAATGAGTCAATTTTTACTATGCAAATAATTTTCTTAATAAACAAAGGAGTAAAGGCACTTTTTTCAGGTGGGGGCAACAAGGGAGCTATTTTTTTAAATGAGGGCAAGAGGGTGCTATTTTGTAAACCTAAGGGCAGGCAGGGTGCAGCACCCTCCTGAAACTGTCTGGGGGAAACTCTGCTTACTACACAGGAAGTCTACTCCCCCCCCCCCTCCCCCCAAGAAAAGTATAATGTTTGTAAAAAATAATGCTATCCTTTCTAAAAATAAAGATGTGAAAAGTTGTCCAAAAAAAAAAAAAACTCCACCCAACTGCTACATATTCAAAATGCTAGAGCAGCTCTCCTAATTAAGCTAGATAGATTCAAAAAGTGTAATTTTACAGCATTTTTTTTAAATTCTGAATTTTCAAAAAGCACATCATTTCCCCCCCCCCCCCCCCAAAAAAAAAAACTTCTATATAACACTTTTCAGTATTGTTAACTGCCTAAGTTTCAAAGTGCTAGTTTCAAAGTTTCATAGCTTCATATTTTTGTAAATTTTCAAAAATACTTATTCCCAGGGGTCGATGTAGGGATTTTTTTCTTGGTGCCTATTTTATGAAAATTATTATATTTTTGTGAAAAGTGACATTTTGTAACGAAATATGAAGTCCAATTACTGAATTCTGAACCAACGCGCGTATTCAAAGCAAACACTTTTCTTCTGTAACTCCCCTTTCCTCGTAGATTGGCGAGCCGCAGCTAAAATTGCGAAACAGACCAAACATGCGGACGGTTTCTCTCTCCTGGAGTAATCGTAACTGAGAGTGTCACGTGATCAGTATTTGCGGCTTGCGGGAGGTACGAATGAGTCGTAAGTAGTAAAAAAAGATGGCGGACTTCTGGTAGCGTAGCATGCAGAGAGCCATGTGACGCTTACAAAATGCTGTTATAGTAAATTTTGTGGCTGCAAACAAATCTGATTTAAAAAAAACTTTTCTTATAGATAGGACCTAACATCAAAACAAAAAATAAGGGGAATATTAATTTAAAATACAGGTATGTGAAATGTTTTTTCAGTGTTATGGTACCTTTTGATATGTTGTATTAACGTGTGTTATCGTTGTATTATCATATATTGCTTAATTTTTTTTAACACTACTATAAAACCTTTATTTTACTTTCTAGTTATTACCAAGATAAAGACATATATCATTAGAATCTTTGTATTGACAGTTTTTACTTTTTATCTCGCGAAAACGAAATGCTGTCGCATCCATTAAAAGATATTTGTTTACTTTTTGTAAAATGATATTTATACAGTTTCTAATAATGTAGTAATGAAGTTTTTATCTTTTTGTTACTAATCCCCAATAATTAGATTTGAGGATTTATAATAATAAAACTGACACATGAACTGCTGTATTTAAACAATAAGTTTAATTTCTTATTTTTCTGCAGTAAGCAACTATAGGCAATTTCCATTATTCATGGATAATTTATTTTCGATAGCCTGTAACTATTAATTTGTTCAGCATTTGATGTTAATTTTGAAATAAATTTTAAATGAACACATAAGAAATAAATTTGATAAAATATAAATTTGTAAGGATACTGTTATTAAATAAATACTGTTTGTTACCGAGATTTTCTTTTTTAAAGCTTGTCTCTAATTGTGCAATGAAGAACAACAACAACAAAAAAAACCCTGATTAGATAGTATGTATTATTAACAAAATTAATAAATCATAAATCTTATAACTATATATAGCTTCAAGAAAAATATAAATGTCAAAATTTCGACATTTATAAATATGTCTTATCTTGAAAATTGTTTTGCGAGTCCCCAGTAGTATAATACAACATGTTAATAATAATAAAACACTGAAAACATTTCACATTGTGACTGGTTGAGAGTATGTAAGGAGTATGATTGAGTATTGATTATGTGAAAGTATTTAATTCATAGATGTCAAATATTATTACTTATTCAGTTTAAGGGCGGGGGCATAAACTACTCTCTCTGTATTACATCAACAAAATAATATTAATAGTAAAAATGATAATAAATACTAGTCAGTTTGCAGATAACAAATATCTGTATTATTTTCCAGCTGAAAAAAATCTGATTACCTGAAAGTTATAATTTAATTATGTTTATTAACAAATTTAAGGTTTTAAGTTCAATGACTTCAACATTTTGGATTAAGATTAACATCTTAATTTGTATTTATTTCTCTAGTACTTGTTGGATAAAAAAAAAAAATCCTGCTGTATAGTACATTTCTCAAGGTAGATGGGCTAGTAATGGACACCCTTAAGGAATTTCTTTTAAAATTATTTGTTTATTAATAATTATAATCCTTATATTCCAGTTTTTTTTTTCAATATTATATTAATCTGCCAACAATATTTAACCATTCTTATAGTCTCATTTCCGAATATGAATAAAAATTTAATTTTAAATAACAAATATATCAAAACACTCAAAAGTCCAGTAATGGACACCCTCTGGTCCAGTGATAAACACTCTCTGTTCCAGTAATGGACATCCCACAAAAAGTAACAGATATAATTGTTTTTGTGACTATTTTGAACCAGTATTTAATGAAAGCATATTAATGAAACAAAACAGTTATTTTCAAATAAATTTAATAATTAGGATACCAGTATTTAATAAAATATTTGTGATAATCATTTACTGTTTGCATCAATTATTGTAATTATCAGGAGATCAATATTTTAATTATTTTAGACGGATAGTTTAAAATACTAAATATCAGACAATTACAGCTGTCAAATTATTGAGACAATGGGGAATTTAAAAGATAATAATAATAAAAATTGAGCATTAGTGTATAGCAATAGCTTCGTCTCACTGTTTTTAACAGCTTCCAGAGACTACTTGATATATTACTTGTAATAATTAATATTACAAATATGAAAGAAATGATACTGTGAGCTGGCTATTTTAAATACTAAATAAAATAATTTCAAAATAAAACTGTAGAACTGATGTTTGAGGTCACTGATCTGCAGATTTACTAGTTTCATGATTACTATAACTTTAAATGATATTGCAATAATATATATATATATATATATATATATATATATATATATATATATATATATTTGTCAGAGATGAATAAGCAAACATTTAAGACAGAAAATAGATTTTTAACAACTTCTGTAATTTATAATTGTTTTTATTTAAATGGGGATGGTTAAGCCCTATGGGACCCTGTTTGACTATGCCCTTAAATTATATTTTCTGCTTCCTGTCTGGTTTAATTGCGAGATTACAAAATATGCTAGGCAGAGTCATTATATTCATAAAAAAAAAAAAAAGAAAAAAAAAAAAAAGAATAAAGTATTGAAATTTTATTAACCACATAAAATAACTTACAAGCAGCAGCTATTTATAAAAGTTTTGGTGTTATTACATTTTGGTAAGAGTAATTTAAAAATTAAATTTGATTATCTAGGTCTTAAGTCAAAATATTTTATGCACTATAAACATTACTGAAATTGCATTTTCAGCAATGTCTACACGGGGTGTCCATTACTGGGAAATGACTATTCCAGTAATGGACACCCCTCTTAAAACCTTAAAAATGAAATTTTATAAAAAAGCTATTAGTATATAAAATTCAAAGTTTTCTATTACTACCAAAACAAAAAGCTGAAAATTTTTCTAGAAAATAAAGAATATATAAATTTATTAAATGAAGCTCTTAGCATGTTCATTAAGATTTTCACTGAAAAACAGTGCAACTTCAAAACATTATTTTCTGCTTCCTGATTGGTTTGATTAAGAGTGTCAACAATAATGCAAGATTGTAAAATATGCAAGAGGGAGTTATAAAAAAAAAAATAATAACAAAAGCTATTTTTTTTTTTTATAAACCAAAAATATTGAAGGGTGTCCCTTACTGGCACATCTACCCTATATTAATTTACACAAGTATGTTATGAAATTTGATGTTTAAAAACTTTACACATAGCACTAAAGTACATTTTTTTTCTTTAGCGTTCCCCTTCGTTGGTATTTAATCATTATAAATAATATGAAATGAAATTGTGCAACATAAAAATAACAATTTGAATAATATTTATTTTAATTTTCAGTTATATAAAAATATATACACAGTTAGCACAGCTAATAAGTAATTTTTAAAAGTAACAAAAATGTTAAATTGATTTAAATTGGTGTGTGTGTGTGTGTGGGGGGGGGGGGGGGGATTCTAGCGAAAGAATACATAGTGTTCCCGCTAGGCCATTTTTTAAGGGCGCAGCGCCCTGCCCCTTTTAAAATCGGTAAAACGTGCCCTGCCGTTTTTTAAATCGGCAAACTGCGTCCTTCATATTTCAAAAATAGTCAAATGTGCCCGGAGTCGTTCTCAGCGATCGCTTTAAGCGATGCCGCGGACGCGCTATAGCGCGTAAATCACGCGAAAAATCGGAGACGGGGCGCAAAAAAATAGTTATTACGTGTCCGTGGTCGCGTAATTTCGTCAAAAAATCACGGGAAAAAACCGATTTTCGTCAAAGGATCGTAAAAAAAAGCACAAATTTCATCAAAATATTGCGGAAAAAACGCGATTCTCGTAAAAGGGCCGCGAAAAAATAGCGTATTTTTTCAAAGGATCGCGAAAAAGTAACGAATTTCATCAAAATATCGCGGAAAAAACGCGATTTTCGTAAAAGGGCCGCGAAAAAATAGCGTATTTTGTCAAAGAATCGCGAAAAAATAGCGAATTTCATCAAAAAATTGCGGAAAAATGTCGATTTTCGTCAAAGGATCGCAAAAAAGCACAAATTTCATCAAAATATCGCGGAAATAACGCAATTGTCGTAAAAAGGCCGCGAAAAAATAGCGTATTTCGTCAAAGGATCTCGAAAAAAGCGCAAATTTCATAAAAATATCGCAGAAAAAACAAGATTTTCGTAAAAAGGCCGCGAAAAAATAGCGTATTTCGACAAAAGATCGCGAAAAATTTGTGAATTTCGTCAAAGAATCGCGGAATAAAGCCGAATTTTGTCGAAGGATCTCGAAAAAAAGATCACATTTCGTCAAAGTATCGCATAAAAAACACGATTTTCGTAACAGGATCGCGGAAAAACGCGAATTTCGTCAAAGGATCGCGGAAAAAAGGCGAATTTAGTCAAAGCCTCCAATGCACCAAAAAAGATGTGCAAACCAAACTTATCGGTAGAACATTCATAAAATGGGATTTAGTTTTTTTTAAATGAGATTCTTAAAACTACAGCATGATTTCAGTGTACTTTAATAATGTATTCAGTATGTAGACCAGTGAAAAATCTCCCCCGCCCCCCACTTCTTACTGCGGTATTACTATTAATCGATTTATTACATTAATTTTACAACAAGTTATTTTAATGGTACTTTAAAGTACCATTGGTGCATAAAGGGTTAATCAGCCCCACAGTTCAGTTAAATATTTCAAATTATTTACTTTATTACTTTTTCTGTTTTGTTTGTTATTTTATTATAAAAGAATTTGTACTCTTAGAATATTATAATTTTTTCTATTCTAATTGTAAATTTTAAGTGTAAAGTAAAAAAAAAAATTATAAATAAAGAATAAATGTAAAGTATAAATAATCAATCATCCAATCTAATCTACCTCTTCTTCCCAAGCCTCCCTCCTTTTTTGAAGGTTAAAATATTTAAAACTCTAATTTTTTTTACTTGCAACTCTGTCACTTCATTGTGACAATAAATAACCAATCATCTAAATTCTGCTACTCTTTCTTATCAAACATACCAAATTTAAAGGCTTTTATTTTTTCTGTCCTAATTGTTAAAATTTTACTAACGATAAATAATTCATTATATAATCAACCTCCTCCCCCCCCCCCCCCCCAAAAAAAATCACTTTTGTCTCTTTGCCCCCATCTTCACAGCTCACAAAGCTTATGATCTTTAAGTTATATTTGGTGATGTATTGTAATAATAATTAATTGGCCGCCCATCTAAATTTTACTACCCCTTAAAATCTCTGCTTTACCCTTAAAACTGCTAGTTTATGGGACTAATAATTTTTTAGTTTTTTTATTTGAAACAAAATTACTTACCTAGATCTTTGAAATATCAATTTAAGAATATATATATATATATAATCTGTTACTAAATGTGCGCATAAACAATGATGAGTTTGTAGTAATGTATAATTCTTATATCAGTTTCGAAGATCTACATTTTCTCAGGGTCGAAACTGGGGGGGGAAGGGGGTGGCAGAGGAGGCATGTACCCCAGGCACCAGTTGTTGATTTTTCTCATGTCCATGTTTAGCACTATTTTGTTAAAATCGTCCTGTCTGGGGTATGCCAAAACACAGAAGAATCTAAGGATATGGCATAAGGATGCTGTATAAAGCGGAATTTTTTTCAATTCCGTTTTCAAGATGAATCAATATTTGATGAATCAATATTTGACAAAGTAGATTAAAGTAGTTCAGTATTACATATTTTATGATTACATAATGTAAATTTTAAAATATGTTGTAAATTTTAAAATATGTTGGCTATTAGAAAATTAATAAAATTTTCTTTGTAAATATATTTTGCGGAGGAGGGGGGCACCAAAATCCATGTTTGCCCCGGGTGCAAAAAAGGCTAGTTTCGGCCCTACATTTTCTGAAGAAACAATGCCCTTTTTCGCTGAAAAAAGTGCCCTCTTTCAGCTTCAACTGTGCCCTTTTTGTGGCTAGCACCCTGCCCTTTTTTTCCCTAGAGTGAACACTAAATACAATTGCATGAAAGTAGACGTCGTTTCGGTTTGAGCCTATATACATTATTCTTGTTAAAAAACCCAATTTAAAAGTATAAAAAAAAATATTATTAATTAGTATAAAGGAACTTTTATGATACAGCTAATTGTAAAAGTACAGTCTAGTATAAATCGGCTGAATGAAAAGAACAAGCAACCAAAATAAATTTAACATTAGGCTGTTTCAAAACTTTGCTAAAGGAGCCCTACTACAGTCATAAAAGTAAAATAAAAGAAGAGAGAAAAGCGGGATAACAATAACACACTTTGTTACTATTATTTCCTATTCTTTGTATTATTCTTTTAGCGCTGAAGAAGGAGATCCTATTATGAAGCTTTAAAATAAGTGCAAGAAAAAATTTCTCTAAATATTTCAGCTTTTCTTTGTGTTGATTTTTAAAGATCACGTATTTATCTTAATTAAAAAAAATTCATTTATATCTCATCAGTTTTTAAGGCTGTTCTTAACTGCTCTGCTCAACAAGCGCAAAACGTTTTGACACATTTACAAATTCTTTTTTTAACGGAAAGGTATAAAATTGGAAAACTTGGCCATGGAAGTGATTTGGAATTGAACTGTTTTTTTCCCATTTTTTTATCAATCAATTACTTATTGGCTTATAAGCAATTTTAATCACGTGAAAAACACATTTTTCGCCTGCTCTTGAGTGCTCTTTCTTCCTTCGCGCGGAAATTCGATTCAAAACGCCCACTTTGACACTATTTTCTGAAAGATCTATTGTGTTTGCAAAAAGATGGAAAAAACAGCTCAATTACATAGTTTCTGAACAACACCAGCTAGTTTCATGCATTTTCGAACAACATTAAATTAAAACTTATGTCAGAAAGGTGCCCTTTTGAATTTGAGAACACCCTTAAGTGCTCTCTCTGGTTTTTAAACTCTTAACGTCCCCCCGTCCCCCCTCCATCAATTAGCCAGTATACATATATATACTTAAAATGAAATTGCATGACTAAAAATCAAAGGAAAAAATAATACAAAAGTTAATAATAGGAACTTGTAAATGCAAATATATATATAAAACAGGCTATAATATATATATATATATATATATATATACACACACCAACATATACTTTAAAACTGCAGCTAGTATGGCACCTATATGTGGTACCTCTATTTTTAATTCATATAATATTTTTTAAATATTTTATTTAGCAAAGTATATACTTATCTAGCGTGAATGATATTCATGCATTCAGAACCATTTTAAAGCATTTTACAGCCCTGCGCCTGATTGCTTTTTTTTGGAAGTTCCGATGTACCAATCTGTTCTTTATTTTTTCTTAAATGTATTTAATTGTGAGAAAAAATACCATCGTAGAAAAGCTGAGGCTTTAAAACTAAAGTAAAAGGTTAGCATATTCCGTAATTTTGAATTAATAAATTTTAAGTTGATAGGAAAATAGGTGATTCATTCATGGGAATAAGCTAGAGCGATAAAAATATTAATGTGTAATATGAGATTGTTATTAAAATAATACTCGGATTTTAAATATTTTTAAATTTAACATTTAAAAGAAATATTCTTCAACTGGTCAGCTATTATTCAAAACATTACATTCTGTCCCTTTAAAAGTTATTGATGCTCTCTCATTGGTTAATACATGCTAATATTCGATTAAAAATAGATTCTCTTATTCTTAAATCGTATGTGACGTCAGCAGTTGTGGAAGGTGAAAGATGTTTGTCAGGAATCGCGACTTTCAGTTCTTTCCCCCTTCGCTCGTAAACCTTCCCTTTTGCGGAATAGCTTTCACAACTTTGTGGATGTTTGGTCTGACTACGCGCGCAAGCATTTGTTAATAGTTTTCATTGTACATTACACATTTTTAATGAAGAGCATATTTTTATGGAACAGAATTTTGTGAAGGGACCTGTTTTATTAAAAGGAATTTTGTGAAGAGACCTCTTTTATTAAGAGGATTTTTGTGAAAGGGGCCTAAAATAGGCCTTAAATTTTGCATAGATTGACTTCAGATTCCAAAAAAAGAAAAAAAAAATTGACATGTTTCATATTACATTATATTTGTATATATTATTATTTCATATTAAATATTCTAAGGTGAGATTAGTATTACTTATCAATAAATAAGTCTTCATACAACTATATATTTCTTTTATTTCATTTGCATCTGTGTTTCTAAACAAGAACAATTTAATATGGAATGGTGACGAATGTGTCTTTTACAGAATTTTTAATCTTTTATCACCGGTTTTTCAAAGCAGAAATTTTTGCCTAATTGAATTGAGAAAATGCCCTGATGAGGCAAAATAACTGGTGGGAATAATGAAGGATTCTGACCACCTTATGCATCATGTACACGACACTCGTCCCGAAGGCGGTGTAGTTTATGATGGCGAATTATTTACACAAGAGGAATGGGCCCCGAAAGGGTGAATGCCCTCCGTGGGGTGTCTTTCTAAAGGAACATAGCCTGTATTACCGCATGGAAATCCAAGTTTCGAAGAAAACTGCGAACGATTAGAGCAACAGGTGCAATTGGGTTCGAACCCAGCTTTGAGAGTAGAACGTCTTGGCCACTGATGGGGCTCTCGTCTCAAAAGGGGTTAACAAAGAAGACTAAAGATGGCTAAAATCTGGCAATAACTACTGTATTTACTTCTGCATTTATAATGCATACTCATGTATAATATGCATTTTGTTTTTGGTAAAGAAAAACAAGAAAAAAAAATTCTCATTTACACTATATAGATATTAATCTTCGGAGACACTTTCAATTTTAGATATTTCGTCGAATATTTAAAGATATACTTGGATTTTTCTGGAACTTCAAAATTATGAAGAATATGTTTGGCTTCATATTTATCAACGGCGATTTGATCAGGACAAATAGGGGGCCAACAAAAAAAATCAAAGAAAAATAATATTTGGGGTCATCCTGTACAATAAAATACACAAAATGATCTAATGCTATAGCTTACAAAAATATGTGGATTATGTACAATATGTGTATTTGTTTGTGTAAGAATAGCATGTATATTCATGGAGATAGATTTTTTTTTTAAAAGTTCAAAAAGTTCTTGCATGTTTTTTGTTCATATCATGCAGGGTTTTCTACCAAATTTAACGCCTGTTTCAGAAAATTTGACAAAATGTAGCAGAAATAATATAGTAGGTACAATTGGAATGTAACTATATTAAATATTTGATGAAATATGAGCAGTTGTATGAAATATTTTTTATCTGTGCATGCACACAAGATGAAAAAATTTTATGATTTAACAGTCAACTCTATGGAGTAATTCATAAAAGAAAGAAGCCAGCCAAATATGAAAATTTAGAAAGATATCGGCAATAGAGTGAGATGGTTTTTAGTTGTTCTCTAAAAGCTGCTAAATGATAAAGATTTTCCATAAATTGTCATTTTTATTAACTGGCTTTCAACAAAAGAGTTTTTGTATTTAATGAATATCACTGAGTAGATTTAGAAGAAATGCTTATATTTTCATACTTCTTTTTTCCCTGGTATAGTCTCGTTCTGACAGTTTTCCAAGAAAAACTTTAGCATCAATAAAAGTTGAAAATTAAATAATAAAAATTAAAAACGACATTTTATGGAAAACCCCTTATCATTTAGCTATTTTTAGAGAGCAACTAAAAATTAGCGCACTCTATCACCAATATCTTTCTGAATTTTCACGATATTTGACTGGCCTCCATAGAGTTCAACTTTTAAATCATGAAAAAAAAGAAATTCATTATCGTACATGCATACGCAGATAAAAAATATTTCATACAACTGCTCATATTTCATCAAATGTTTAATATATTTACATTTCAATTGCACTATATTATTTCTACTATATTTTGTCAAATTTTCTGAAACTAGTGTTAAATTTGGTAGAAAACTAATGGGGTAAAACCCATCTAACATGTTTAAAGAGGCAGAGTCTAAAAGATATTTAAACATACACAGTGAAAACTTCGCTGGAAAAATAATATGACTTGCAACACAATGAGTGTAAAGGAAGTAAAAGTTAAACCAGGGTTGGCACGGTTTAAACCAAGTGGTTTTAACCATGGTTTAAACCACGGTTTAAACCAATTGGTTTTTTTGTCAAAAAAACCATTTGGTTTTTTTAGAAAAAATCTAATATAATATTTTCTCTTTTTTGTAATTTAATTGTTTTAAATTATAGATAGAAGTAATTTCTACTTTCAACACTTCATCTCAGCAGTCAACATGGGACATAATGAGCCTAGGTCATGTTTCTATGCATGTAGAATGAAAATTAGCATGTGCTGATGAACATATCTGGTACCCTAAAGAATTTTCTTAAAACATGTGAAATTAGAAAAGATAAAATAGATAAATAATATTGCATATTTAGCATAAAGTATTTTCATTTAAAAAATGCAGATTATTATTATTTACAGCAGTTAATAACAAAATACAATGATCTTTAAGATTTTGGTTAAGTTGTAAAAGAAATTTTTCTGGATTGGGGAAGATTATCCTTAAAGAATTTAAAAGAGTAACTTAAGATATCAAATTGAATAACACAGCTTGCAAAAATTGAATGCTAGTTATAGCATTTCAATAATACCAATCAATCTTTTCTGTTAGTTGCTGAATCTAATGGCCAAAAATGTTGACTTGGACACTTGGAGTTATCACTCAGAAAACAAAATAACCAGAAGTATTTGGATATTAAAAAGATAATAGTAACAAGCACAGAATAATATATTATATTCATGAAACTGCATCAAATGTTTATTGGCTGATTATTATATTATTAATCAAAAGATTCTTCATATGATTTTCAAGATATCAATGTTTCACTGTGTGGAGCAGTTTACTTTGAACATAAGACATAGCTGTTACTAATTATGTTTAAATTAGAAATGATTTCAAATTTCTATATAATTGACTGTAATTATTTAATTTAAACATTTACAAAAGTTATATTACTTATATAATATCCAAAAATGTTCATTTTAGCAACAGATATGCATCTGTATGCAATAGGAAATTATATTTTTAAAAAACCCGGTTTAAACCAAAAAAACCTGGTTTAAACCAAATAAACCGGTTTTTTTGGTTTTTTACAAAAAAACCCGGTTTTTTTCCAACCCTGAGTTAAACTAAGATGTGGGTAAGCAGCGTTAAGATAAAAATTGTATTTTGAAGAATAAGCACAGAGTCATAAGTTCTGGTGAAGATGAGCAGTTTATTAGAAGATAATATTCACAATCTTGATTTCAGCTTAGGTACCATATTTCTTTTAAAACAAGTATAAGTTAAAATGACGATAAAAATGCAACATGATGAAAAATGACTAGATTCTATTAACATACCAATCACCAATTTGAGTAAAGCTGTTTCAAAACGTAACTGAATTTGTAGATATCACCGGTAAACATAAATTAAGTAAATGGGAGAGACGAAAATACAACAAACATATTTAAATAGCTAAAGACTATTTTCCCCGGCAACACTAAACATTACCGCTGCTTGAGACATCCAAACAAGCTTAAAACTCAGACTCGCGTCTGCCGTAGAAAGTTCCGACCGCCATAAATACCATCCGATCGATGACACGTGCCGGGAAAACACCTATTCGCTAGAATGTTCCATGACGTGACGTGACGTGACGTGAACACAAACTTTATGAATAATTAAAATGTATCAACGAATCAGGTGATTTGCGATATGCTGCCATCTAGTGCCATACGGCAAACCGACTGAATCGATTACTTAGATTACGACGTAATCGATAGTGTGTTTGACTGTCATGCTGTGAAAGAACCAAAACGCTAATAAACTTTTAAAATAAACAAAACATATTATAAAGCAAAAACCTGGACAACAGACTATTAAATGGTAAGATAGCCATACAGAATTTTTATATAAATATACCCAAAAAATTTTAACAATTCTTCAAAAATGTTTCACATGGGCAAAAAATAACAAGTTATTTTGTGAACTTGATTGAAAATTTTATATTTTATAAAACTGCAGATTACAACTCACTGTTTAGTTTATGAATTCTTTTTTTTTTTTTTTGGTTATAAATTAACAGTATTTCAATGGAAGTTAAAAGGGCCAAAAGAGAAATTCAGGCACTCAATTATCATTGCTTACGTAAGTAAGCAATGTGTTCTGTAACCTTTTACGTAACTTTAATTTTATAGAAGTCGAATTTGTAAATTACTTAAGCATAATTTTGTAAAAAAGTGCAATATTTAATATATATATAATATTTACACAGTAATATTTTGTAAATGAAGAATAATATAGCAGTGCTTAGTCGGATATCAAGTAGTATGAAAAAAATATATAAAAGCAAACTGAAAGGACACTTTTCAAATAACAAATATTTTGTGGATTACAGAATTAAAATATATATAAGTAATAAAATAATTATAAACGTTTATAAAACATGCTAGTATGTTCTCAATTCTAATGTCTGAGATTTATTACATATTTGCGAATCTACATATGTCACATAATATGCAAGTCGGGGGATGCCTCAGATTGAAAGAATGATAATTTGTTTGAATTTTTATACATGATCAATAAACGCTTTCTTTATTCTTTGGTTTTATGTTAATATTTTATTGATAATATAATACTCAATCCATACCTTCCAAATAATTTAAAAAATAATAATCATGCAAATTCATGTCTTATTTGTGAATTGAATTTAGAAATCACTGTGATATTATAACAAAGTATTACCATCTCTTAACGTTGCCCTTATGATACTAATGCATTATCCAAACAAAGAATTAACCACTTCACCGGCTTCCCCGAGATAAGTCGGGGGTAAAAGCACTGTTTCCCCATACCTGCCGCCGGTGAAGTGGTTAATCTTGAAAGATAATATATGCTAAATTATTTATATGTCACTATAAAAAGTTTAATGTATAATGAGATGTCTGCTTTCATAAGTGAAAAAAGTGTCCTCCATTTGAACAACATATTCAAATTTTGCAGTTTTCTATAGTATGATGCTTGCTTTCAAAATGAAAATACTGCTTTCTTTAACAAGATATTCAAATTATTTTCATTATTTTATATATGTATATATATATATATATATATATTTACGAAAATTAGAGCATTGAGGAAAAGACTGATATAACATGTTTAGAACCTGATAAATATTAAGTAGAACATTCTGAGAAACTACATTTCAAACAAACAAATAGAACTACATGCATTCAAAACTTATTCGTAAGCAAATAATACTAAAACGGTAATTAAATTATTTTTACACTTTTTTTTATTTAACTTAATTTGTTTTTTGCATGTAAGGATAAGATTTTGTAGTTGATCTTTCACTCACTTTCAGATAAATTAAGAAATATAAAAGTTATGCACAACGGTATGCTTCAAATGACAATGCAACATTTTAATATTTTTAGAAGTTAATTATAAATTAATATATTAAATTTAACATGTTTACCCGTTAGCCCATCACGGTTGATAAATTGTTGAATACTCTTTCTCGTTACAAGTTGTAACAACAGTGGATTTATTATGCTCTAAACTACAGTCGCCCAAAAGGTCAAATGGCTGTGAAGCTGCAATTAGTTTATACAGTAAAAAGGTCGAAAATATAAGTAAAAAAATAAAGAGTAATATATTTAAGAAAAATGCTTGAATAAATTAACACTTTCATATTAATTGAACAATGATTATACGTTGAAAATCAATTTAGAAATTCTAAATGATAGTTTTAAATAATGCTTTTCTTTTCTTTCCATATATTAAAACAGAAATAGAGCAAAGATTACAATTTTTTTCAAAATAAATTCACGAGTTTACATTTTCTACCAAATGTAAAAAAAGCAGTGAATTTTACATAATCGGGTTCGATAGCCATGCCAAATTATCGTATTATATTGGACATTTTATGGGAAAATCATGAATTGAAATTATAAAATGAGGTGTGATTATTAAGATAAACATTGGATACTTAAAAAAATCCCTGCCGGCTCGGGCCTACAGGCGGAGGTAGATTTCGAAGTTAAGTACTAAATTCACCAACAACACTTAAATCAAGATTAGAGATAAACCCTGTTCCTTCACTAAGAATGAGCTCTAAGGAGCTAAGCATTTTGTGAAAATTCTAATATACACGAATACACATACACATGTATATGGAATAGGTTTAAAAAATAGCTAAAGCAAATTCAGAGAACTTCAATGTGTTAAAATAAGTTAATATTTCCATAGTCGGGTTTTTATCATGTTTTAATAAGTTTCTTCAAATTCACATGACGTTACATATTCACCTACTGAGGTCCATTTTATTTCCAATATGACGCAATATGTTGTTTGTTTTTTTAATTCGTCAAACTATTTATTTCATTTTGAGTTTTCATGCAGAAATCTTGCTCTAGGAAACTTATGAGGTAATATTCAATTTGTTTTCAATTCGCTAAACTATTTATTTAATTTAACTTTTCACGTGAAGATCTTGCAATAGAAAAGCAATTGTTGTGGTGAGAATTTTATTGCTTTTTTTTAATTGTTGGCAACTGCTATAACGAAAAATATTTATTTTTTCCTGTCATTGTTGTGTAATAGCTGGTTTTATCAGAATCATGTTAAGGCGGTATTCAAAATTTTGAACCCTCCCCATTTCGATTCCCTTGGGCCGATTTTGCCCATTTTCAATCCCCGCCGAGATATTAGCTATCTCAAAGTTGTTGGCGAGTTTGAAGACGATCCGTGCATTACTGCGACTTTTATCGTGCGGACAAAATTTAGTACATACATATATATAAACTTTTTAGGTGGGGGTGGTTTTGGGTTCCTGGGGTCCTATAATGAAAAGTTATGAAGGAATTTTTCAAAAGCCACACCATGATAACGACTGCAATAGGTAGTATTTCTTACGAAATTTACCTAAAAAAAAATACAACACTCTTTTATACGTTTTTGCTTTAATACTTATTTTTAAGTAAGCACATAAAATAATAAAAGGCAATACTTATAAATTTACTCACGTATGTTGTAGTAATTTGTTTCTGATCTATGGATACGCACTTATTACCGACAGTTGTTAATTTAAAATTTTTATTTCATAAGTCAGTATTAAACATAGAATTTTTTCTTGTTTTCTGCATTATTGCTCAAAATTGCATTTTCTCATAGTAAATTCGAGTTAATTTTTACTTTCTTCTATCTTCAATAGAAGAAAGTATTGTAATCGAAATTTTTTTCGACTTCCCGTTAAAGATGAAAATAAGGAATTTTGCTTAGTGGCCAGTGGCCGGTAAGTTGATATTTTTTAGTAGCCAGTTACTGGCTAGTGAGAATAATTTCTTTAGTCGCCAGTAAGTACATTTATGTCACTGAATATTTAATTTTAAAATATATAAGTTTAGAGTAAATAATTTATGTAATAAATAAAAATATTTTAATTCATATTGTTTTGAATAAACTTAAGATACTGATTTCCAATCTATTTTAAATTTTAAATTAAGTTAACAGCAAAGTTATATGTAACATGCTTATATAGCTAACTGCATAAGTCCACTATACTTAGGTACTTTTCAAAATTTAAAAAAAAAAAAATCTGAAATTTACAGCAAATTTTCTGAAATGTAAGGTGGGGGGACTGACGGGGTCTCTTCTGGCACTAATTATGCCTTTTTTACAAGATACTTTAACAAAATTCGCATTTTTCCGCGACTTATTGGCGATGTTTGCGTTTCTTCTGCGATCCTTTGATAAAATGTGAGTTTTTTTCGAGATCTTTTGACAAAATTCGCGTTTTTTTTTTTTTTCGCGATCTTTTGACAAAATTCGCACTTTTTTCATAATTTTTTGATGAAATTCGCGTTCGTTTTCGCGATTCTTCAACGAAATTCTCTTTTTTACGCTATTCTTTGACAAAATTCGGGTTTTTTTTGCGATCTATTGATGAAATTCACGTATTTTTCGCGATCTATTGATGATCTATTGACGATATTTGCATTTTTTCGCAATCTATTGGCGATGTTTGCGTTTTTTCCACGATCTATTGGCGATGTTTGCGTTTTTTCCGCGATCTATTGGCGATGTTTGCGTTTTTTCCGCGATCTATTGGCGATGTTTGCGTTTTTTCCGCGATCTATTGGCGATGTTTGCGTTTTTTCCGCGATCTATTGGCGATGTTTGCGTTTTTTCCGCGATCTATTGGCGATGTTTGCGTTTTTTTCGCGATCCATTGGCGATGTTTGCGTTTTTTTCGCGATCCATTCACGATATTTGGGTTTTTTTCGCGATCCATTCACGATATTTGGGTTTTTTTCGCGATCCATTCACGATGTTTGCGTTTTTTTCGCGATCCATTCACGATGTTTGCGTTTTTTTCGCGATCCATTCACGATGTTTGCGTTTTTTTCGCGATCCATTCACGATGTTTGCGTTTTTTTCGCGATCCATTCACGATGTTTGCGTTTTTTTCGCGATCCATTCACGATGTTTGCGTTTTTTTCGCGATCCATTCACGATGTTTGCGTTTTTTTCGCGATCCATTCACGATGTTTGCGTTTTTTTCGCGATCCATTCACGATGTTTGCGTTTTTTTCGCGATCCATTCACGATGTTTGCGTTTTTTTCGCGATCCATTCACGATGTTTGCGTTTTTTTCGCGATCCATTCACGATGTTTGCGTTTTTTTCGCGATCCATTCACGATGTTTGCGTTTTTTTCGCGATCCATTCACGATGTTTGCGTTTTTTTCGCGATCCATTCACGATGTTTGCGTTTTTTTCGCGATCCATTCACGATGTTTGCGTTTTTTTTCGCGATCCATTCACGATGTTTGCGGTTTTTTCGCGATCCATTCACGATGTTTGCGGTTTTTTTCGCGATCCATTCACGATGTTTGCGTTTTTTTCGCGATCCATTCACGATGTTTGCGTTTTTTTCGCGATCCATTCACGATGTTTGGGTTTTTTTCGCGATCCTTCGACGAAATTTACGCTTTCTTCCGCCATCTTTTGACGAAATGTGCGTTTTACGTGATCTTTTGACGAAATTCTCGTTTTTTTTCCGCGATTATTTGACGAAATTCGCGTTTTTTTTCGCGATCTATTGACGATATTTGCGTTTTTTCCAAAATCCATTCACGATATCTACATTTTATCGTGATCCATTCACGATATCTGCGTTTTATCCGCGATCACTTGACGAAATTTGGATTTCTGAGCAATTGTTTGACGAAATTAGCTTTTTCGCGATCTATTGACGATATTTGGGTATTTTCGCGATCTTTTGACAAAATTCGCGGGGTTTTTTCCGCGATTCTTTGACGAAATCCCTGCATTTGGCCGGTACTTTCCATATTTTTAGTCGCCAGTTTTTCACGTTTAGTCGCCAAGTGGCGACTGGCGAGTGCTTATTCTCATCTTTACTTCCCGTTTTCGACGGATTTGCATGTTTTAGGGGTCAGAGATTCCAAAAAACATGTTTATAGAAAATGTCTGTCTGTGTGTCCGTCTGTCCGTCGCCATTGTACCATCAAAAATTGTATGAAGTTATGTATAGAATTAAACCAAAATGTTATTATAAGTTTTTGGCTATGGCAAGCAGGTCCTCCCGGAATTTGGAAAAAATTCGCCGGTAGGGGGTGCTGATATAACAATTTTTGTGCGATTTTGAATATTTTACCATCCAAAAGTGTATGGAGTTATGCATAGAATTCAACCAAATTTTTATTTTAAGTTTTTGGCTATGGCAAGCAGGTCCTCCCTGAATTTGCAAAAAATTCGCCGTTAGGGGGCGCTGTAATAGTGATTTTTGTGTGATTTTGAATATTGTACCATCGAAAAGTGTATGAAGTTACGCATAGAATTGAACCAAAAAAAATGTTTAAGTTCTTGGCTATGGCAAGGAAGTCCTCCCTTAATTTGTAAAAAAAAATCGCTCGTAGAGGGCGCTATAATAGCGATTTTTGTACAATTTTTGTGCCATTTTGAATATTGTACTGTCGAAAAGTGTATGAAGTTATGCATAGAATTGAACCAAATTTTATATGTTTATTTTTGGTCATGTCACAAAGGTCCTCCCTGAATTTGGAAAAATTCTGCCGGTAGGGGGCACTATAATTGCGATGCCTGTACCATTTTCATTATTGTACCATCGAAAAGTGTATGAAGTTATCCATATAATTGAACGAAATTTTTTGTGCATGTTTCTGGCTATGGCAAAAAAGTCCTCCCTGAACTTGAAAAAATTCCGAAAGAAGGGTGCGCTATAATTCCGATCTCTGTACCATTTTCATTATTGTACCATCGAACCGCGTATAAAATTATGCATACAATTGAACCAAAATGTTTGTGCTTGTTTTTGGCTTTGGCCAACAGGTCCTCCTTGAATTTGGAAATATTGCGCGGTAAAGGGGCTCCGTGCTAGCGATTTTTGTATACTTTTGATTTTTCGTAATTCTATTGTGCATCGGCGGCTCATGCAGTGGCGGGAACTCGCTTCCTGCTAAGCCGGCTATTCGCAAACAGCTGATAACAACAGAATAAGGAAAAATTAATAATTTTAACAAATATCATGATATAGATTAACTCGTTTTTAGTCCGTTTAATATACTTTAGCAGAAATTTAAGATGAAAATCAAAGTTGGTATAGTATTGAACTAATAACATTGAAGTATTAACATGTGTAACAAGGTTTTGAAATATTAAGATGTATAAGATAGAAGAAAGTTTTGGGATTGGCACATCCAACTAGTTTATCTGTAATATAACCTGCATTACACGAAATTTTATTCATAACAAAAAGAATTATTAAGCATTACAATGAATTAAGGAAACATTACATTTCAAGAACTTGATAAAGCCGATTTTACTTTACTTACGATTTATTTTTTAATAAAACTATCATTCTTTATTCTTTTAAGTAAATCAGAGTAAGTTAAAAATAGCTTTAGCTTCTTGTATCTTTACCTACATGAAATGCATTTTTTATGCCCTTAAAATAAATTTGAGGGGAAAAAAAAACAATCTAGAAGGTTTAATTTCATATTTTTCGAATCCAACCAACTGCAGCACTTTTCTAAATGAAAATTAATACAAATGTATAAATTAATAGTACATTATATTTGGATATGTTAAAATAATCTTTTGACTCTAATTTGATTTTGTGTAAATGAGTCTTTAAAAGATGTTTATAGTAGATAACAAACAGAAAGCAATGGAAAACAGCTTGCATGCACAATGCAGACTACTACGGAGAATCCGCGTTTCATGTGTAGTGACGTCAAACTAATCCCGTCCCGTTTTCGGATCACGTGTTTTTGGTTTTGCTTTTAACGGAGTTTAAAACTGCAATAACTATTTTTAATTATTTTTGCAATTTCGAGTTGAGTTTCGAGGAATGTAAGATCGTCTTCATCAATTAAACATAAAAGAAAGCACAAATTAGAGTGAGTGCAACTTCCACATTACTTGGAACACAGGTGCCAAGATTTATAAAGATATTATATCCTGAGATCTTTCGAACGAACCCTCGTTCATTTTCAGGGGAAAAAAAGTATGACTGACTGGAATACAAGAAAAACACACTCAAAACAAGATGAAAGAGTATCAGACCTGCCAACCTTTGAAAATGAGAAATCGTAGCACACAAAATTAAAACTAATCTGGAGGTTGGTGTTTCTTGTTTAACAGCCATCTTTTGACATTCGTAAAACGAATAAGGTTTCAGTCTTTCAACTCAGTATAGTAAATTTTTTCCTCTGAAAATTTTTATACAATATTAAAGTTTCTTCTCATTTTGCAGCATTTTTTTTTTCTTTCTTTTTTTTTTTTACATTTGTAAAAGGAGCCTGGTTCCAATTTTTTAGCCCAGTGCAGTAAATTTTGACGAAATTCTCGAATTTTTTTCCCGCGATCATTTCAGGATATTCACAATTCTTTTCCCACAATCGTAATTCACATTTTTCTATCACGATACTTCGTTGAAATCTGCACTTTTTACCATGAACTTTTGACGAAATTCGCATATTTTACCGCATTCCTTTGACGAATTTTGAGTTTTTTTTACCACGTAAAAACGGAATGTTTAATAATAATTCGTAAATTGAAATGTTTAATAATAAATTGTACAAATCATGCGATTTTGCACACTATTTCAAATCTCGCCCCTCAAAGATCCCCCCCCCCCCCCCCTCCAGAAATTCTTAAAATCTTTAAAAACATCTTTAAAATGTAATATGCAGCACTAGGTAAATTTTCTATTGATAAAAATTTCAACTAAAGCCTTTCCAAACCATCAGAAAAATAAATTTAACAGGAGTTATTAAAATCGCAGACATCGTTTTCAAAAAAGCTTTTCACCGGATCCCACATCCATCGGCAGACAGACTGGAGCCAGAGACCGTGGCCCTGCAATCTTTTAAAAACAAAAACTATGTCATGACAGATCACCAACAAAACAGATTCTGATTTATATTACGAAATTTTTAATTTATAGTAAGTAACGGGGACTACAAAAGTATTGAAAAGTAAAGATTTAAATCTATTAGAGAATTTAAAATATTAGGCAATGTCTTAATAAACAAATCCGAAAGAATACAATTAAAAACTTTTGTTTTTATTTGCTCTATCCTCGGCAATTAGACACACGTGTGAAGGATATTTCCTTCCCATATTCTATTACCGTATTTTCGGCGTATGAGCCGTGGCGCATATGAGTTTGAAAGTATAAAATATTCTAAGTGCGGCTCTTACGCCAGGGTGGCGGATACGGGGATTTTTTTTTTTTTTCTTTTACAGCAATGTCTTATGGAATTTTTTTTTTGTCAAACCGATATTTTATGACGCCATTTTCCCCCCTTTGATCAATAGTTTCATGCTCTCGAATTGGTACCAAAATAATAGAAAATGTCCCACAACCGCAGATGTCCGAGAAATGTTATTTGTTTTGTTTATTTTTAAACAATCAGCGGGATGAATAACGCTTGTCTCACCGGTTCTCAAGTTAAAAATTATTACATTTTCCGCCCATCCGTCAATAATTACTTTACCCTCCGGATACTGGAATGTACAGCTGTCGCGAGCTTTTCTTCTAATAAACCCCCTTTCCTTCCACTTGCAAAGCAAAACTGCTCACAGAGTGCTCACTCAGTGAAATTACTGGTCTCTAACTATAATATAGAGAAATCTCAAATCAAGGCATAGAACTTTTGTAGAATGGGTCTCCTAATACACAATAAAAACACTGGAGAGAAAGATTTTTTTTCTTTTTTTTTTTATCAGTACCGGACTCTATAAATTCGGCCCCTAAAATAGAGGCCGTACCCGACTCGACCAGACAAAATGAATTCAAACTTTGAAACTGGCCGGGTCAGCAGAATTAGTACAGTTTTTTTAATGAGCTGGGTTGGGCGATAAACAAAATAAACGGTCCTGACCAATATAACAAATTAAGTGGGCCCACTTCCACGATATAAATATTGGGCTATTTTGCTCACGCATAAACACCGCTCGTTAATGTTAATCCTAAGAAAGAATTTTTTTTTTAATATGTCGTTTGCATTCCATTATTTTTAAACGATCTTTTTTACATTGGATAGCTGAGGGCGGTCTCTGCAAAGAGTCATTTTTACTTTTTCGATTGTGTTTAGAGGGGGTTTTCTTTTTACTAGAATACTTTCACTTTCGAAACTGATTCCGAAAATCGAAGTATACTACGAAAAACATCTGTCAACAAAATCGGAAAAGGGTTTTTTTTAGAGATCAACCTCAGCTATTCAACGAAAAAAAAAAAAAAAAATTTTTTTTTTTTAAAGAAATTCTTCCATAGGATTAACATTAGCGAACGGGTATTTACCCTTGAGTGAAGTAGCCGATCCACAGAGGAAAAAAAATTGGCCTGGCCCGTACAAAAAAAAAAAAAAAAAAATTAATGGCCCGGCAAAAAAGCTAAAAGTTTGGCCTGGGCCGGAAAACATTTAAAATCTCAGCCCGACCCGACTGAATTTCTTCAAAACATTGCTTTTTACAGTCATATGGTTAAAAATTGCTTCGTACGAAGAGTTCTCAACAAAAATACTTATTTTATCTTTTTTTTTTCCATGTTTATAATCTTTATTTTTAAAGAAGCGCCTAATAAAATCACTCAAGTACGCATTTAAACTAAAAAACAAACGTGTAATTTTGTTATCTCTTGATTCAACTAAGATAAACGCACTTGATTTCAAATTCACTCCATCTCCTCGAACCGAACGTTCTGACACATTGTCCTCTGACCTTGACGTGTAGTTGGCTAATAGTTTCGGTTTTGTTTCTTTGAAAAGAACTTTGAATGCAGTAGATAGTAGAAAAAAGAAGTAACGAGATAAGAGATTTTTTTTTTAATGCAAAGTGGATTCATGGATTTTTTTCTTTTTTTTTAAACTTATGATATCTATCTTCATAATAATTATCATCATAATAACTTATGATGAAAAGGAAAGCCTAAATTCTGAGCAAGAAATGTTTTTAAAACTTACAAAATTATTTTTTAAAATGAACAAGAAAAGAGTATGTAGCAAATAAAAAATAAAATCTGCCACAAACAGAATCAATGAAACAGTTATCAATAGGTGAACTGCTTTAAAAAAAAAAGAAAAGAAAGAAAAAGAAAAAAGGAGCGTTTCTAGTTATCCTAAAGTGGTTTCGGCAGTGTGATATCTGCACGGGCCGGGCCATATTCTCTTCTGAAGGTTCTGTCCGGGGCAGGTTAGGGCATTACTTTTTTCCTGAAAGATCGGGCCGGGCCGGACCTAACTTATTTTTTCTGTACAGAGCCTGCACTGGTTTCATTCCTAGCCTTCACGATCCAAAATTTTGGGTCCTAGTTTTGACAAAGCCCGTATGAAAATCATTGTCTCGTCGTGGCCTGGTCTGTTCAAAGGGCAGCAAAATATGGCCTGGACCAAAAATGTTTGTAAAAAAATGCATACATTTTTAAATCGCCATTATTCTACAATTAAACATTAAAATTTATTCTTTTTAAAGAGTAGTAGATTTCATACGCTTATTAAAATATAGTAAAACGAGTGAAAAGAACCTGCCAATGACGGAATCCTGTTTTAAACTGAATAACGTGTTGAGGATCTTGTTTATAACGTTCTTTTTTTTTTTTCGTTTTTATACAATTCCGTCTTAGCAGATTTTACTGTATAACATTTTTCGGATTTTTAACACTTCATTACATAGAATATGGATTAACAATAGTAATGATAACTGAAACATTTACATACAAGAAATAGAGATTCATTAAAAAAATAAATATCACAGCCTGCTGCACTTCATCAATGTTTTGTAGAAATTCAATCGGTCTGGGCCGAGGTTTTAACTTTTTTCCGAGCCAGTCTCGGGCCGAACTTTTTTTATAGGGTTGGGCCAATATTTCTTTTGTACAGGCCGGACCGAACTTTTAATTTTTGTATCGGGCTAGTTCATGCCGAATTTTTTTTCTACGAGTCGGGCAGTCCCGACCTAGAAATTTCGGTCCGTGCAGACCTCTAAGTGTCTCTATATGATATTTCAAGACCTCTAAAATCCGGAAAAGCTGCGGCCGAAACGATTCTGGAATTTAGATTGTACAAATATCAGTTCCTTGGGTGCGGTGCTTACGGTGGGTGTGGCGGGTATTCCCGAAAATACGGTAATACATTTTTCCTTTACTCCCCCCCCCCCCCCCCTTTTTTAAAAAATAAGGTTATTTTACTAAATTCCTATATTTTAAGTCTGTCTTAAAATCATAAATTAAATTTATTTTCATCGCTCTTTTCCTTTAGAAATACATTCTCGTTTCACACTCTTAATTCTCAAAAACCGCAAAGAGCAGTCGTAGTTTAAATGAGGCATGCTACTTTTATCTCGCCATAGAAACAACTTACCCAGTACATTTGCATGCTTAATTTGGTTGCTATGCGGGATCTTTCTCATGCCTCCTTTCTTTATTTGTTTTGACTGGGTCACTACATCTGCATCTTTCCTTTCCAACGTATAAATTCTTATCATAAATTTTGTCTGCAATATGTTATTTTTAATTGCATATGCCTTCAAACGGCTCGCTGCGCCTATTCCCATGATTTGGCAAACCCCCGGCTTTGTAGTTTTCGGTTCCCCACTTTTTCTTGGTTATCCGTTGGTATTAATTTTTCATATGTTGCCCTTTTACCCTCCTCATTGACAATACATTAACGGTTTGAACACGTCTCATTTCAATGGAATTCTCGCCAGATTTCTACTGGCTTGCTAGTTTTGTAAATTACTGCTCGCCAATAATTCAATGCTCTAAAATGTGATTATGACATCATTCTCTTCCTGATCGTGTATCTGTAAGGATAAAATGTAGATCGTCCCCTCTCCAGCACCGGCTATGTTGCCGTTGCCGCCAGAATACCTCGATTTGTGCGGACCTGGATAATAAAGAACCCACTGTTTACATCTGGGATTCCTATTTACTGATTGTGCGTCTTTGTTTTAACCCAAACCTGGTCACATATCTTTTCGCATACTAAAATGTGAATATTATGATACTCCACGAATCATCGATGCAAAGCAAGATCCTATTTACCTGTTTCAAACATATCCAGTAAAGACTAGAAAAAGTCTTTGTATGACTTGGTGCATCCCGGACTTATCGAGGTTTTTGCTGGAGAGAGGCAATGATATCTTATGCGTGTTAGTATACACACATATTCATAGACTAAAATTATTTTTGTAAAAACTTGCAATTCCAGTTTCAAGCGAAGAAATCTCTCAATCCTGTATCCTGATTTAATGGAGCTGAACCCCTGCGCTGATTATAAAATACTGCTTGGCCGGAATCTAAAAAAAAAATCTAGTTCGAAAATTTCCTTTAAAAGGTGAATCTCTTTCATGCTCAATTTCATCTTGAAAAGAGTGTCCTGAGTTTTAAAAGTGGCTTTAAAAATCTAAAGAATGCCCTCAAGGATCCAAATTATATCCTTAACCACCTAAGCACCACGACATACCGGCATACGTCATGAACTCCTCTATTTGAAATATCAAGATGTATATGCATACGTCCTCATGTTAAGTCCAGACTGCATTGTTCTAAGCATAATTTTTTTGTTGTTGTTGTTGCTAATTGCTATTGAGATTATGAAAGTTGTTTAATTCAAAGCTTATTTATGTTTGTATAATACAAAACATTTTTATTTCATCTGCTTACATTACATTTAATTAAATGATTTGCATTTGCATGTAATTAAAAATAATGACAAACTACTTTTGATGAAATTTAATATATCTGGTATTCAACAAATTATCACTAAATTGAATATGGCGCCCAAGGGAATAAAAAAAGTGCCCTTTTTGAAATGTGGAGGGAAACTCTGCATACTCGAGAAAGATGATTATACAGACAATATTATTAACTAGTGTAAATGCCCGTCCTAACGATGGTGGGTAGAAATAGTGGTTTTCCCTTAAAATTTGAAATAATTGATGAAAACATTCATACTATTATTCCATGATTGAGCTATTTGATTTAAAAATCATAAAAAGTCAGTAAATTTAAATATATTTTTCAAACATTTTACATTTGAAAGTTCACCCTCCCTATTCAACGGTGTAAAATTTAAACTTATGCGATGTTTAGAACTTAAAAAGGAAAATTTATTAATGATTTATCAAATCAATTTTCCAAAATAAATTAAACGTACAAACCTGAAACCAACAAACAAAACACTATGCTTATTACATTAATACTCAGAAAATAGATATTTTTATATTAACTTGGCGATGTGATAAATCGCCAAATATTGTTCCCATTGACATCATTCATACTGCATTAATTTCACTTAAAATATAAACCTTTAACTCATTTCATTTAAAAAGCATCACACATAACTTTTATTTAAAATACAAACATTCAAAATACATATATTGATACAATTAAAATAAATGCCTTTCACTCATTTCATTTAAAATACATAACAATAATAAATACCATAGCATTTTATTTCAACTTTAAAGCATTATTTCTAAATCACATACATGAAAAAAATAACTACTATTGGCGAAAATACCCTGTTATTGGCAAGATTTGCCCCAGAAAACATAAAAGTACCGAAAATAGAGTTTTCTAAGACTTTGCTTTTAAATTAAAAACATAAAAACTATTTTCATTGATTCATAGGCTTGTTGGTAGCTGGTTATTTTTAATTTAGAACTTAAAAGATTATAATTGTATAGTTTTTGAAGGTTTTAGAGAAAATACAGAATAAATGTGACACAACATAGATTATTTCGATAAGTCGAGCAATTGCCTACGACATCGGAATGATGGTCGCGATATGTTTGTTTTTCTCAAGGATGAGTATGACCTGGTATTGTCACCTTAATCTATACTCCTATTATAAAGAGGAAAAAATTGTTTATTTGTCGGAGATAAGCTCGGGAACTACCGAACCGATTCCAAAAGTAATGATATCAAAATGATGGTGTTCGCCCAACTTAGAACATAGGCTATAACTTATGTCGGTGCCACTACCCCAAAGGGGGTGCAGGAGTAAAAAACGTTCTAAAAATGCGATTTTTGCGTTACTGAAGGGCCTAGAAATATGAAATTTGGAATAGTAGTTACATATAAGATATAAATGGTGTCTAAGAACAGTTCTTAAATAATTCGAATTAGACAAGGTATATATTTATTAGATATAAATGACCTTTAAGAACAGTTTCGAAAAAATTAGAAATTTAAAAAGGGGTGAAAATGCGCTAAAAGCGTTCTAAATAGCGATTTCTACTCAATCTCGGGAAATTCCAAAGCTATTTCAAAAGTAGTGGTTGCAAATCAATGGTGACAGTCCCTACTATAACATAGGTTATATTTTATGTCGTTGTCACTACCATCTGAGGGTTGTAAAAGCAAAACATGTTCTAATTTGCGTTTTTTGCATAACTGAGGGGGGCTCTAACACTTTGAAGTATGGCATGGTATTTACTTACAAGATGCAACTGCTTTCTAAGAGCAGTCGGAAGAAAATTCTAAATTTAAAAAGATGAAGTGAGCGAAAAGCGTTATAAATTACAATTTTCATGCAATCTTATCAAATACCAGACCAATTACAAAAATAATGATGACAAATTGTTGGTGATAAAACCTGCCCAAACATAAGCTGCATTTTATGTCTGTGCCACTACAACCAGAGGGTTGCAGGAGCTAAAAAACTTCCTAAATTGCGATTTCTGTGATACTGAAGAGGCTAGAAACTTTAAATATGGCATGGTTGATACTTATAAAATATAAATGCTCTCGAAGCACTGTCGAAAATAAATTTGAATTAAAAAGGGGTGAAGCGAAGGGGAGGTGCGAAAAGCATTCTAAAAAAGTCCTAAATTACGATTTCTATGCAATTTCAGGGAATATAAACCGATTATAAAAGTAATAGTTGTGAATCAATGGTAACAGTCTCTGATCCCACTCAAGCTATATTTTATGTCGAAGATTCTACCACCTGGAGTTCACAGGAACAACAAACGTTCCAAAAATGGCCTTTGAAAGCTTTCTAAATTACGTTTCTGTCGAGTATTAGCTAAAAACAAACCGATTTCAAAATTAATGTTGGCAAATTAATGGTGACAGTTCCTATTTCAACATATCCCTTTATGTTGAGAGAGGTGGTACGACTTGGAATTTGACATGATAATTAATTTTAAGATGTAAGAAAATGGTTTCTAAAAAATACAAAACTTCAAATGAATACTGAAATGAGCGTATTAATTGAGCATAAAAGTTTCAAATTATTTTCTAAATTATCATTTATTTGTTTTATTTCGTTTTATTAATTTAAGTCTCATTTATGCCTAATGCAGTGTAATAATGATGTTTAATCAAACTGTGTTTTAAATAGTAATTTTTTAATTATTCCTAAAAGTAATAAGTATCTTTTAATAAAAAAAAAACTTAATAAAATAAAATATTACCTTTTAATAAAATAAAAATTTAGTTAGTAGCTGTTAATAAAAATTAGACTTATAAATACCACTTGGCATATTTCAAATATTACGCGAGAAAAGCCGCGGGGTTTGCTAGTGTACTATATAAATAGATAGTATAAGATACGTCTTCATTCTAATATTGTATACTACAATTAAGTTATTGAAGCTGCTAAATTTTTTTTCACAGTTAATATAAGGAGTTTTTAAGGAGTATTTTGTATATCTAAAGAGTTTTAAGCACTCCTTGGAACTTTTTTTTTTTTTTAAATTTCTAATGAGTTTCTAAGGCATCTGTCTGTATGAGCCCTGCAATTCTATGTTTAAGGCTACTAGTCACTCAGCTTCCAAATTTCCCCTCGTTAATGCTAAGTCTATGGAAGCTTGATGCATTCGTATATTTAAAATATCTCCTCACCTTTGGGAAATTAATATTTACAACTCCCTTTTTCTCAGTACTCTTTTAAAGGAATGTCTCTTTATTTTCTTAATTTTTAAAATTTTTCTAAAATCTATGGATAATTGTCTGAGCAAAGCGAAGGCTAATACTCAGCGAAATATTACTGTCTGGACACATTACTACTACGATGGATATTAACGCCATGTCCTACTAAAGAAAAAGCCTAATAAAAACCTTTCGTCAAGCATAACTCAAAAAATATTTGTCGGATTTCGTTTCTGATTGCACCAGAAGGTACCTATGAGGGTCGCCTACTGAATACACCTACTATGAAAAATAAGTTCCAAACCGTTTAAAAATTATACAGAAAAAACTGATAAAAAAGCACAATTTATCTGCATACGTCACAGAAATTTGGTGTGCGTCACTTTCACCGGTTGATGTTTTCGTAGACAACTGGTTTGAACACATGGAGCAAATAAGAAAAAAATACGAACGCATTAATATTGAATAGATCAGTTTCAACCACGTGATCACAAACCTTGCAACAACCCGTGGCAACCAGTTTTGGTGGGCAAACAAATAATAATACAGTACTCCGTACCACGGTGACCGTTTTTAGCCTGTTGTATAAAATCTGGCCTGTTGTATGACATACAATTGTGGATGATTAAAACAAAAGACATGAGTGTTTATTGCTCCGGGAGGTTATCTTTCTCTGGATGTCTGTCTGTCTATCATACAGCATGCAATTTTCTTTTAAAGGATGATATTATTATGCAGTAAAACCTCCATAACGGACACACCCGATTAGTGGACACCTATTTAGGAAGCATTTTTTCGATTACCAACCCTTAAATAACTGTACATTTTTTACTCTCAGTAGCGGACACCTCCAAATAGAGGACAAATTTTGCCCTCCCGAGGTGTTCGCGTTTCAGAGGTTTTACTGATAAAACCTCCACAGCGGACACACCCGATTAGCGAATACCTCTTATTTAGCGGACATTTTTTCGATTACCAACTCTTAAATAACTGTACATGTTTTACTCTCAGTAGCGGTCACCTCTAAATAGAGGACAAATTCTGTATTCTCGGGGTATCCGCTATTCAGAGGTTTTACTGTATATAATATTGATAGTTATTTTACAGGGCCACACAAAAGAATAAGAATATATGAAATGAATATAAACTAAATTCGGGATTGGTAGATCGCTGATGGAAATGTAATTTTAGGATGTTGTTACAGTCATCCGCAGCATGTTTTTAGAGTTTTGTTCATCTAACGAAACCCTACCTGTCTTACTCCTTTGTCTGTCCGTCTGTCACAGAGCCCGTTCTCAGAAATTATACATGTCGGAGACTTGAAAATTTGCATACTTATAGCTGAACACCACACATCAAACGGCAAATAATAAAATTTTGAAAAAGTCCAATATTTAACCCTCTGGGCTCTAACTTGTGTATTTTAAGCAATTTTTCTAACTCAGCCCCTAATTTAATTACGTTGGAGACATGAAATTTTGCATACTTATAGCTGAACATCTCACATCAAACGACAAATAATAAAATTTTGAAAAAGGTTTAATATTTAACCCTCTGCGCTCTAACTTGTGTATTTAAAGCAATTTTTCTAACTCAGCCCCTAATTAAGTTGGAGACATGAAAGTTTGCATACTTATAGCTGAACACTTGCGATAACACTATAAATCATAAAATTTTGAAAAAGTCATATTTAACCCTCCGGTCTCTAACTTCTGTATTTTAAGCAATTTTTCTAACTCAGCCCCTAATTAAGTTGAAGACATGACATTTTGCATATTTATAGCTGAACACCTCACATCAAACGACAAATAATAGAATTTTGAAAAAGTCTAATATTTAACACTCTGGGATCTAACATGTGTATTTTAAGCTATTTTTCTAACTCAGCCCCTAATTATGTTGGAGACATGAAAATTTGCATACTTATAGCTGAACACCTCACATCAAACGACAAATAATAAAATTTTGAACAAATCTAATATTTAATCTCTAATATTTTGTCTCGCGCAATTTTTAAATTTAAACGGTTTTGCAATACTATTGTTTGTTCATTTTGCATAATAAGTGTAATGTGACGCAATTTCTTCTATTTCAGGCTTCTAACGCATGTTAATGAATTTATTTTACAATATCCTTTCTCTTTCAAAATTCACATGTAAATATAGTTTTAATGGCGTAATTTCCAATAAGTGCCTGCTTTTTATACCTAATTATTTAATTCTAATTTGAAGGTTTTTTTTGTTTATAATAGTAACGTGTAATAATTTTTTTTTTTTTGGAGCAAACATTATTGTTTGCGCTGTTTATACAGTTGGCAACAGTTTAAATTAATACCATTTTCTAAAATATGTAAAAAATATCAGTCAAGATGCTGAATATTTTAATTTAAAATAGTAATAAAACCTCAAAAAATGAGTCAAATTAAGAAAAATTAATGAAATCTGCACACCGGGATTTTCTATTGAATAAAATTATCTAAAAATGATTAAATTCACATGTATAGCTTTTGCTCTTATAAAATTTTTTTTAATGGAACGATTTTGTCCAACTTTAGCAATATCTCTTAAAAGAATTCTTCGATTTGAAAACTGTACGCATTAGCGTGTTGATCAAACATTTCGCTATAATACCACCGATTTTCATATTTTTTGTATGCAATAGTTTTCTTAATATTAACGAAGAAAGACTTCCGGTCACAAAAACTTCAAAACCGGCGGCGGCGGCGGCAGTGACAGCGTTAGTTACTTTTTTTAGAATAGAGAGATATATAAAAATGAAAACTTGTCTATCTGTCTGTTTGTAATTCTATAAAAACCCACAATTTGGAAGCCAAAATTGTGAAAAGATACGTACATGTGTATTAAAACATGGCCAAGGCAACTAAAGTAATCCGGAATCGAAATAATTTATAGTTAATTTTTAATTAATAAAAATCCACCAATTTAACAGCAATTTCTTATCAAATTTAAACATTTTTCGTTATAGCAGTTGCCAACAATTAAAAAACCCAATAAAATTATTACTACAACAATTAATTTTCTACTGCAAGATTTCCACGTGAAAAATGAAAATGAAATAAATAGTTTGACGAATTTTTAAAAAAGGTGAATATTACGTCATAACTTTTCTATTGCAAGATATTCACGTGAAATATGAAAATGAAATAAATGGTTTGACGAATTTAAATGAAAGTGAATATAACTTCATAATTTTTCTATTTCAAGTTTTCCACGTGAAAGAGGAAAATATTACGTCATATTGGAAATATAAAGGACGTGGTGGATATAGTATAACGTCATATGACTGTGAAAAATGTATTGAAGCATGATAAAAACCCGATTAAGGAAATATTGGCCTATTTTAACATTATTGCTCCAATTATAAATTGAAATAAGTTCATTTATAGCTGTATTCTTTTGCGTCTGTTATATACATTTATACATTTTTATATAGCATTTTCATATGATTCATTCACACAACATTTCGACGGCTTTTTTTAATGTTTGTTTTGTGTTCTATGTTAAATTTTTAAATTGATTTTTCAGAACAAACATCCTTCAAATTCTGGGCAACGCCGGCACTTTAGTTTGTAACAGATAAATGGCTTTTGTATCTGTACATCTAATGCTAATATTATAAAGCGTTATAATATTATAAAGTATATAATATTATTAATGCTTGTTCGTTTGTGATGTGTTATCTCTGAAACTACATAGCCAACTTAAAAAAATGTTGGTGGCCATCTCTGCTCCGAAAAAAAGACTATTTTATGTCAGTGCAAGAACCTACATCGCTGCAGGAGCAAAAAAGTTCTAAAATTGCGATTTCTGTGATATTGATTGGGTTAGAAACTTTAAATTTGGTGCGGTAGTTACTTTTAAGATGTAAATACTCGTAATGAATGCTCTCTAAAAGGTTCAATTTGACGGATAAACGTAAAAATTTCTAGAAAGGTTCTAAACTATGATTTATTTGGAATACTGAAATTTTTGGGATATTGTTGGGGTTAGAAACTAGAACTCTGGCATGGTAGTAATTAATAAGATGTAAATGCTCGTTGTAGAACGAATTCTAAAAAATAGAAAGACTAAACAAAGCGGAAAAAGATCTAAAGATGATCTAAGTAACGAAGTACATGGAATTGTTTGGAATATAAGCATGAAAATTGACATGGCTGTATTTATCATGACGTAAATTCTCGCAATGGAACAATTTCTAAAAATGTCGCTATATAAAACAGTGCAAAAACAAAAAAATTTCAAAAATTTTCTATTTCTGTGTTACTGCTGAGCCCAAAATCTTGAAATTTTGCTTCGGGTTAGTTTTAAAATATACAATTGTCTCTATGAATGGTTTCTAAAAAATTTAAAATTTAACAAGATGAAATTAACGGAAAGCAATCTCAATTATCATTAATTTGGATTTATTAGGTACAGCAACTTTAAATATTTCATAATGCTGCATTTCCTCCGCAAAACATGCAATTTAAGTGCAACAAAACAGATACTGATACAGACTGAACAGATACCCACCTAGCATTAAATAAATTGTGTAAATATTAAATAAAGACCTGTATGAAACAGTGAGAAGGTTGCCCGAAAGTACTTGTTAAAGTGTTTCTTCTCTTGGCTTTTCTCTCTCTCGCCAAGGCCACTAACAGAGGGAAGTGCCGTTTTAAATGTGATATGAATTTTTTATCCGATTCATTTTTCTAGACATTCTATCATAAGGTCATATTCTCAATTATCATTAGTAGCTTTTTTATATATTAACTTATTCTGTTGAAATTTCATAATCGGGATCATATTGGCGTATGTTAGCTTGCATGATTTCCTGAATAAATATGTATGGATTTGTAAATTACTTCAAATGACACTTTGACAGCTCAAAAGTTATGCAGACGATATATTCAGATCTTGTGTCATACTTTATGTTGTAATCGTTGCCGATTTCTTTTATTTAATACATGCTAAATACAGCTCAACTTGTGCAAAATATGTGTGAAAACAAAACAATACAGCGTATGTAGTGGCCAGCATACACTCATCATTTAAATCCGATCGAGCATATCTAACACACACTCTAACGAAGCATTGCATGCCACTGTTGATGTATTCGGTACTTTGGTACTATATTAGATTTTGAGGAGAGAATTCCTTAAATGTTATCGACAACCTCATTGCATCTGTGGAAAACAGATATTGTACTATAGTAACAATTCCGGAGGAGCACACACCATATAAAGTATAGTCCATTCTTTTTAAACATGATATATTTGTCATTTAAAGTTACTCAAATTGGTGCGGAGCGTCTGATTATGCTCTTGACATCATTCAATACAGTTAAAATTCCGATATAAGTAATTTAGTGTTTCATTTTCTATTTTACTTTTAATATATTGCGTACTTTCAATTTTATATCCATGCATGGCTGTCTTGAATGGTTTGATTTCCCATTTTTTTAAACAGTGTATACGAATTTATATATAAGATTTTGTAATTCTACGATTCGTTTATTTTCATCATTTCAGTTTATCGCAGTATATGGACAATTAAAGATAACATGTCATTTTCTTTGCTTCCACATGTTATTATTAAATCTATGTTCTCAGTAATATCGCTCAGACTAATCCCTCTGAGGGAAGTCCTAGTTATATTTTATGTGTTAAAAGCTGACGAAATGAGAGTAAGATTTTAACACTCCATATAAAATTAAGTATATATTTTAGAAATAGTTTGTAAACTAAGAAAAAAAAGACATCCTTTAAGAAGAGTACAGAGTAAAAATGAGTTAAAAATATTAATTTCCCCCGAGGAGATGTTTTAAATTTATGAATGCATCAAATGCCCATAGACTTAGAATTAACGAGGAGAATTCAGAAGCTGACTGTGACTAGCAGCCTTAAAAGACAGAAAAGAATCATCTAAATAAATAGAAAATAAAATGGTGACCTACAATATGAAGTTGAAGTCAAGGACGCTTCTGTACAGATTGCAGTAGTTTGGTTTAAATGTTAAAATTTCGTGGAAAAAAAAAATTATTACTCAAACAAAGGTTGAAAAAATTAAACTGAACAAAAATGCATCTTTAGTAGACAAAGAAATAGTGGGAACATATATGGAGTGATGGCATAAAATATGCAAGTAGAGAAATAAGAAAAGATTTGGATTTGGATTGCATTACATTCACCATGAAATACAAGGTTAGTGTTATAATCTTGTATTTAATGAGATGTGTTGCGTGAACAAGGGATGTGTGAATAACGGAATAAAAATTAAAAAAATACATAAATCAGATACATGAACCCAAACTGAATTCTTCCATATATGATTTTTTCCAAGATAATAAAAAATCATACAACTCAGCTACACATAATGTTGCTGCTGTATGAAAAAAATGGATTGAAGATAATTTTAATTACATCCTACATTTGGATGGCCTAAGAATAGTCAAGAGCTTAATTCAATCAAAATTGTTTAGAAACAACTAGAGACATTTGTCTGTTAATGAAACATTTAAACCTAATGAGGAAAGCAAAAAACAATCTTAGTTTCATATTAAAACAATCACAGAACTAAAATACTTTTTTTACTCCCTGAAAAAAGCACTTCAAAGGCTGCAATAAATAATAAAGGTTAAATAATAAAGCCAAATAAGAATTAACCAACTTGGTGAGAATTTTTGTATAGCTGTTGTTTAGCTATAGTTTAGTATAGCTTTATATTTGAAAACTTATAATAGTAGAAATATCCTACAACCAATCATATTCTGGATTAAATTATCTTTCTCTGTATACATACTTTTATATAATTACTTCAAAAATAAGAATCATGAGTTATCAAACTTTAGAAATGTTTTTCCAAAAAGTTTTCACTGTAATTTTGGCCAATACTGTAAAGAGAAAAAGAATATAAATAACATAACTTATTACCTCTTTCTTAACTTCTTCTATTTTCTCTGCATGTTTGTTGAAAATATGCTTCCGAACAAACTCTGGTCCTTTAAATTTTTTGCCTGACAGTGGACAAAGCCATTTATCTTTGGCAAGTTCCTGAGTATTTGCTTGGATGAATTTTTCAACTTCTACATCAGCGTCCTTTTTTCCTAACTTAATACATTCTTCTTCATCCAATTTTTGTGGTGACTGCAAAAAAGGTTGACTTTTCATTTCAAAATGAGAAATGTAGTCATTAATTTCTTGTTGAGTCACTTTACTAGAAGGAGGGGACCCTCTAGCATGCATTATACCACATCTATTGGGCATTTCATCTTCACTAGGATATTCACTACTGTTATAATAATCAACAGAGTGAACAACACGCAAATAAAGAAGAAGTCTATCCAATACCTGTAAAAATAATAGTATTCAATAGAAATTTTAAATTTGATCAAATGAAGATGCAAAAAATGAGAGAATATAATTATACTGTAAATTGGGGTTACTTGGACCCAAAAAGTGACAGTTTTTGTACATTTCCTTATCAAACTATAGCCTAAAAAACAATTGTTCTAATAACTGAATTGTTACTATTACTGAAATATTTTTCTAAGGCTTTCTGAATATTTCAAACCATAATTTAATCTTTTTTCTAATATATGTAATAAATAAATTATTGAAATTTGGATTCAAATAACCCCTGGGGCTTGGGTAACTTATATCAAAGGTTCATAAAAACTGCTTTTTAACTGCAGTCAACTACAACTGTAAATATATTAATGGTATTATTTATAATATGAGCGTTTTAATGATTTGTTGTATAGTGTCATTGCATGACATAGTATATAAACTATTGAGAAGTAATGATTCCAACTAAATAAAAATATATATGAAAGGATAAAAATCAAACCGTTTTTTAAACTTAAAACTTTCAACTTCTTTGACATTGAAATTTCTAACTTCTTTGACATTGATTGATGTAAGGAATACTTAAATTCGTAAATCACAATAAACTATAATTATGACAGTTATTGGGCTCATAAAATCAAACTAGAGTAACATTAAATGAATACTTAAAACCACAAATAGTGAGTTACATTTTTAAATATGACAGTTGATTACATTTAGGCTATAAATTCTAATTACTGTTCCTCAAATTTGACAGTTATTAGATTCATGATTACATTCAGTTATAAACTATAAATAAATCATAATATCAATTATAATCAATGTCAAAATAAGTACATTTAACCCATCAATCCCAATTAACTTTTCTCTAGCTGACATTGATTAAAACATAAATAATCATTGATGTCAAAAGTGGAAATACCAACCAGTTGTGTGCAATCACCAAGTCCACACCTATTAAAGAACATTGAGCCAATTAAATTAAAGTTTCCCATCAAATTGACACTTTCGCCCTCAGCTGGAAAATATCCAAACTTCATAACAAAACTCATGTGTACAGCCTAAGAGCTCAGACTTTTTTAGAGATTTGAGATTACTCTAATACCTGCATAATGTGAGCCAGGAAAAAGTATGGTATCTCAGGGCCTCAGGCAGACTCGCAAGTCTCTTGTACTGCAAATGTACTAAATAATCCGATTTCACTGAAAAAGCGAGGTCCCGAGTCTAATTATAACCAATGGCCAAGTCATTACATATATATATATATATCTAAAGGCTTAATAGAGTAAGGTCAAAACTTAAATATAACATTAACGTAATTACTATGTTGTTGATGTGTGGTGATTATCTTAAATATGAAATATTCTTACTGTCTTTAATGTTTTATTTGTTATCAATAAACTAAATAATTTTGACTACATGAGCTTTGGACTTCAGTGTTCCTCTTAATTTTAATTTATGAGAAAGTATTGGAAGTACACTAGTTGAGGGTATGTTAGAGTATTAATTTAGATCAAACTACTTCATGATAATTTAATAAAATAATTTAAAAATTTATTATATGATAAGAAGATATTATTAATTTCCTACTAAGAGTTCAGACAACTAAAGATAGTTAGCTAATTTTAAAATAAACACAATGCAACTTTTCACATGGTAAAGTATTATTTTGTATATGATCAGGAAAACTTCTATGAGCTTTTGATTTTCATACTTATTGCTTGAGCCCCGCCCCCTCCCCCAAATTTTCTTTCATGATTTTTCTTTTGTGTTAATGTCCATGTTATGACAAATGCTAGGTTAAAATTTTATGTAATGAATGTTCAATTATAATCCGCAATGTGACAATAGTATGATGGGTCAAAATCTCATAGAAGCAATTTGGTCACTTGATTATCCTAATTGTCTTAACCAGGGTTGGCAAGGTTTTTCCCATCCCCAGTAAATACCATGGTAAAAACCAGTATTTATAATCCTGGGAAATACTATGTTTTTCCCACATGGGAAAAACTATTAAAAACCTAAATATAAATTCAAAACAACCTTTAAAATTGTCAAAATTGAGTTCTAAGTAAATAGCTTGAAAAATAAAAAGAAAAGAAAAGGAAGATCTACAAAACAGACAATGGAGTGCATTTATTTAAATATTTACATACCACACAGATTCCCAAACATTTACCGGCTGAGAGGTTCTGCTCTCGAAGATGGTAGACGGGAGGAGCTGGGTTCGAACCCAATCGTGCCCGTCAGCTTAATCGTTCGGAGTTTTCGTGGTTTTCTTCGGATCGTGGATTTCCCATGCATAAATACAGATAAGGTTCCCATAGAAAGACCCCCCCACGGAAGCCCCCCCCCCCTGGCCTATATCCCTTGTGTAGATAATTGGCCGTCAAAAATCAACCCAACCCAACTCAACCCAAACATTTACCAATCATACTCGTATTCATATTCTTCATCTGCCACTTCCACATTGGATTTTAGCATCATACGTACGCGACTGGAAAACCGGGAATTGTCAGGGAAAATGACAAGTGCAACAAAAAGTCATGGAAAAGTCAGGGAAAATTGCAATTTTTTTCTAAAACCTGGAAAAGTCAGGGATTTTTTTATGTGGTATCATGTCTCAAGATTTTGCCAAATTCCGAGGTTCGTCCGCAAAAAAAGTTCTTATTTTTCCCTTGGAAGTAGAATTTTCGCTATATATTTTACTAAATTCACATTTTGACAGGCAGAAATTTTAGCTATACAAATTTGTCACCAAATGGGCAATATCTTTGCCAATGATGGGACTCTGTAAAAGAGCGAACCGCGCAATAGAATAGAGTTATTTTCCGGTTTCTTTTGTCAGCTTTAAAGTTGAATGTCGCCAAATAATTTCGTTTGTTATTTAATGCAACCCTTTTTCATGAAGAGTGAAATAGGCGGAAGCTGAAGGGCTGGTTAAAGCGAACGGAGAGCCGCGATCTTCTTGTCTTCTGCTGACTGCTGCTGAGTGAGAAGGTGATTTAATTTCGTTTTGGTGACGGCATGATTCTTTTCTGAAACCGAAAGTTCTGTTAATTGCAGGTAAGTAATCTTAATTAAAAGTATTCTTTAATAGCCCTAGTTTTTTAATAATAAATAATATATAACAACTAAACGATTTTTTCAGAAACGAGATTGTTATTATTAAATATCTATTCTGAAGATATGTTTTTATCCCCTTTTATCACATTATTATATACAACTTTGCTAGTAAAAAAAAAAAAAAAGGTGAATTCTGGAAAAATTTAATTTGGTTGCACTATTCTAAAGCTAACGTAATGCAAATATTTCGCATGAACTCATCTATTATTCTTCACTCGTATGTGTGTCATTTTTCAAAAATTTAGATTTAAATATATTTTTAATATATAGTACAGGATATATTATCCGGAACGCTAAACGATCCGAAACCGAAACTTAGTGAAAGCTTTCATTTAAGAAAAATTTGCAGTTTTTTTTTTCCATATTTTATTGAAGAGTTAACATGTTTTATAAATCGATATTTTGAATATTTTAAACTTTTTCTCATACATCTCAAGGTACCGTTATATCCGATTAATTCCCCCCCCCCCCCCCCCCAAAAAAAAAACACGGCAAAAAATCGTAAAGTAATCAGAGAGGACTTTTACAGGGATTAAAAGCGGCTATCGAAATCTACCGCCTGTAGACATCCGAAAATGTGTATAAGAATAGACCAAAGCCTACCCTGATATTCATTTTTTTTTTTTTTTTTTTTTGTTCACCGAGATAATTAAAAGTCAGAACCTAAAAAGCACGAAATACGCGCTCTCCCTGCGACACTCTGAGCCGACTTATGACGCTCCTATGAAAGATAAGAATTGAATGTACGCGATCGTCGCACATAAGTTTCTTTTGGATCATTTTTATGACTTCTCATTGGTGTAACTTTTAGAAATATGAAAAAACTAACTACATATTTTTAAATTTCGTATTTTTCTGTTTCAAACGCTAAAATCCATTGTAAAAAAATTTAATTTTTAACCTTTTGAAAAAAAAAAAAAATCGAAACATCACTTAGAATTTGAACATGTTTTCCGCGATTGAATATCTGTCGGCAAGCCTCTGGTCTGAAAATTCCGAAAAATTAAGGTGATCATTTCCGAAAATTAAAAAAATCGGTCATAAATCTTAAAATTCAGGCATAAAATTTATTGCAAAATTTGACGAATGATCGCTGAAAAAAAATCAATTTCGTCCATCGTTTGAAGAAAAATTGCTAATTTTGTCAAAGGAGGCGCAGGAAAATGCGAATTTCATCAAAAAAACGTGAAAATTGGCAAATTTCGTAAAAGGATCGTGAAAAATGGCAAATTTCGTCAAAGAATCGCGGAAAAACAGCAAAAATCGTCAACAGATCGCAAAAAACCCCTTCTAATTTCTTCAAAGAGGCGCAGGAAAAAAAACACTTAGTGCCGGGAGTTTACTCCTTTCAGAAAATTTCCTTTGTTTTTTTTTCCTTGTTTAACCAGAATAATTATTCTCTAATTAATATTAATTAGTTTTTAATTTTTTATGGTAATTATTTTAAACCACTGTTTTTAATTCATAACGTAAAAATAATATACGTAATTGTTTAAGATTAATTTGCAGAAAGTTTTTGACCAAATATTTATTTCTGCAGAAAGTTTTTGGTTTTATACAAGTCTGGGGTAGTGATGCCAGTGGGTTACTTTTTTTTTTTTCAATTCAAATTTCTTGATTGAATCCTTCTGAGTTGTATTTTAGTGTTTTTTTTTTCTTTCTTTTTTTAATTATTATAAGTTATTTTCACTTTCAGAGGTAAGTTTACATTTTATTCTTATTAATGTACCTCTTATGCTGTACAAATTTAATCATTAAAATGTAAAAATGAAATTCATATTTCTAAAAAAATGTCGTGAATTGTGGTCAGGGAATTTTAAGAAATATGACCTGGAAAACCTGGAAAAGTCAGGGAATTTTGTACTTCAAAAAGAGTATGAACCCTGTCATATAACAAAATACTAATTTAGAAGCTTTTTGTAAACCAGTCTATTTCTAATCCTGTTTTGGATGAAAGAAAAATTAGAAAAAATATGCTCCAGAGATTCTGATGATGCAGGACATCCCTGAAGATGTTCCATTAATTGGAGAAATTCTGCATCTATTCCAGTTTCACTTAAATTCTTCCACCATAGTGCAGGTGAAATAGTGTTTGTAATGTCTTCGGAAAAGGCGTATCTTCTGACTTGAACTGTATTGTGTATTGTATTGTATTTAAAATCTGCAAATATTCACGAGAAGATTCCTACCGATTCTGTGATAACTTTTCACTTTTACATTTCGGATTCATCAGGTGTGCCAAAAAATGGACAGAGGTCATTGCTTTATCAAAGCTACATTTCACTTTGCTGAAATGTGGATCGAGTTCTTTATTTTGAAGATGCTCTAGGTAAATTTCACAAGCATCAGCAATATTGGCATTATTATCGTGTTGTAACTTCGCAAGGGCTTTTGGAACTGGTTTCATTTGGTTGTACATATTTTTTCCTTCTTTATACAGATGGAGATTATTTACTAAACACTTTTGTTGTTATCAATTTTATCTTTGTGATTATCCTCAATTTGAAGATAAAAAGGCCTGTTAGTAATAAAATTCTTTAAAAAAGCTATTTGTGAGTTCCACCTTGTTTCACCTGGAATTCGAGGTTTAACTGAATTGGCATACTTTTCAATAAACTCCCAGGGATAAAGTGATTTCAAAAAAATTTCTGATTTTTGATATTAGCCACAACAGAATCAGTAGTTACATTCTTGCCAAGAATATTTAAATAATGTGATGCAGATCCATATGTAATTGGTATAGTATCTTCCGTTTCAAGATTCTGCCACATTGTAAGTATTTTCTGTTCATTATCTGAAACAAAACTTTTTACAGTGCATCCATATGTAGCTTCTGCTGCAATTTTTGCCCCACGAGTAAGATTTGTACAATATTCACTCGTTTTCTTATTTTTTCCGAAATCTATTGCAGAAAGAAACACTTTTTCCATTACAAAATATGGAATTGGCTATAACAGGGTCATTATGTACATTACTCCATCCATCTTGTATGAGAGTAACAGTTCTCCCAGCTATTTTCTCTATAGCAGATTCTTGAACTGCGTTATGCAATAATTCTTATTTATTTATAGTCCTTTCCTACAAAATAATTTTAAATCTAAGGGAAATTTGTAATAACTATGTATTTCTATCTTTAATTTTACACATCAGATTCAGAAAGCCAGAATATTTCTTATATATTATCATTTGGAAGTTTTCCCCCGGTATTTACCACTTTTTCCCCCCGGTGGGATGGGAAAAACAAGTTTTGGACGGGAAAAAGCCAACCCTTGTCTTAACTGTGATTGCTGCCTCTAGATTTACTATTCAAAATTGTTAATTTGTTGGTATAAGTAGTTTATTACAGGTGGGAACTATTTCATGTTATTTATTGCCTATAAAGGAGTTATTTATTTTTACTTTTATCTCTGGCAACATAACACAATTGGAGTAATTAACATTATTTGCTATAAGTGACCAGATTAATATAAATAAAAAATAATACCCAACAACAACAAAATGTAGTGTTACAGAATCTTAACATAACAGTTATTTAGCACTAAATTTTATAAACTGATATAAAGTTGTATAAAAGATTTCAAATTTAACTTACATAATTCAGCTAAATATAAAAATTTAAATGAACACTATTAATTATGTTGTTCTATAAATCTCAATTGTTTATCATAGCAAACGCGGTAGCGTTAAGCTATAATATGATTAAGAAATAGAAAATGCAAACGACTTTCTTAAATTTCTGGCGAACCAGTTGACATACGACAATGATTTTTCTTTTGAATGATAGAACTCGACGAGACGAATAAACTGATAGCATTTAAAAAATTACTGTAGCTTTCAGTAGTTTTTTTATTTAATTTTAAACGAAAAAATGAAGGCACAAAATTCAACAAAGTGTAGCTAACGTTCCAGTGGATGGATTAACTTCGTTTTTGTTTTATTTTGATCCTCTTGTTAAAACTTAGAATAAGTTTTTTTTTCATCTTTGTATGTTTGACGGTCGCTGAGAAAATTGAAATTGTCTTTTATAATGTCTCCATAAAATTATAGAAATCTCTCCTTTTCAAATTTTCTAATTCAATAATTTCTTTCGTGTTGCCACTCCCTAAAAAGCAGTACAATATTTTAAAAAAAAGGATAACACATGTACTTTTGTTTTTATAAGTTAATAAAAATTGAAATTTTACTAACCGATTTTTGTATTTTTGAAACCGACGTCAACCTAAGCAGATAATGCGTAATTTTCATAAATACATATATAAACTTTCTTGATTAATATTTTGAACTGGGGTAATAGACACAATGGAGCACAAACGAGTTGATAGGAAAAAAAAAAAACTGGGGTAAATCCCAAGCTTCTGTTCAGGAGCTAAATGTAAGGTTTTTTTTTTTTTTTTTTATTATCATCATAACATCCTGACTTACACAAGCGATAGTCATGCAGTAGAGATGTGTCATTTGTTGAGGAACGACTCCAAAGGAACGATTCCGGCAGTGAAACTGAAGGAACGATTCCATTCTGTAAAAAGGAATCGGTCCTTTTCGGAACGGTTCCTCGGATTCGGTCCTTTTCGGAACGGTTCTTTGGATTCGGTTCTTTGGATTCGGTCCTTTTCGGAACGATTCCTCGGAATCGGTCCAAAATGTACCGACTCCGAAAAGGACCGATTCCGAGGAACCGTTCCAAAAAGGACCGAATCCGAGGAACCGTTCCGAAAAGGACCGAATCCGAGGAACCGTTCCGAAAAGGACCGATTCCTTGGGAATTGGTTCTTTTCTTGTAGACTGGCCAGTTTTAATAAATTAAAATACGCTATTTTATTTCAAAATAACAGATTTTGATTCTATTAAAGCTGACTTTATTGCCAAAATATCCTTCTAATGTGTGTGCCCCCTCCTCAAAAAAAAGAAAAGTAAAGAATGAAAGAAAAAAGAAATTGAAGTGCGGGGCGGAGTAGGGCGTTTAATAAACATTACTATTTCATCTTCTTGTGCTAAATTAATCTGAAAGAAAGAAAAAAAAAATATTTTATACGAATGGGATTTTTTACACCTGAGTGAAAAAGTGCCCGAGATGGGATTCGAACCCAGAAACTTTACGTGCTTTACCGATTGAGTGCCTGGACCCCGAGGGTAATGGAACACCATGTGTACTTTAATACACTAATACATTTTCTAATTGGTAAATGTATCATACGAAATGAATTTTTTCTAAATGAATTCTTAAGGCTGTTCTCAAATCCAAAAGGATAAATTTCTGACAAAAGTTTTAATTTATTTTTATTCGGAAATGCATGAAACGAGCAGGTGTTGTTGTTCAGAAACTATGTAATCAAGCTGTTTTTTCTGTTTTTTTTTTTTTTTTTTTTTTTTTTTTTTTTTTTTTTGCAAACGCAATAGGCTTTTTAGAAAATAGTGTCAAAGTGGGCGTTTTGAACCGAATTTCCTCGCGAAAGAGGCATTTCTTTAAAATGAGTGAAAAACATGTTTGTCACGTGATCAAAATCGATTATAACTCAATAGGTAATTTACTCATCAAAAGATGGAAAACACAGTTCGATTCCAAATCGCTTCCATGGTCAAACATTCCAATTTTATATCTTTCCGTTAAAAAATGAATTTGTAAATGTGTCAAAACGTTTTACGCTTGTTGAGCAGATCACTTAAGAACAGCCTTAAGAAAAACAAAGAAATGCTTGTTTAATTACTAGTGAAAAATATTTTTTTAAATCTGACTAGAAACAGTTTTGAATAATGTAAGAAATATATCACTAGGCCATAAAAATTGCATTTTAATAGGATAATAATAACTGATTTTCAATTATTTTAATAATTGTAGAGTTACGCACTTTCATGCATATTTCACTATTTCATGTTTTTTCCTCAAACATAATTTCAATTTGAGAATCCTCTTTGTCAAAATAAATATATGACCAGCTACGAGCGCTCGAATACCACTTTATTTCCACAGTTTGGCGTCTTGTTTTTCTCTCCTGAAGAAGATGATTAAAAAAATCTCGAAACTCCCTAAGATTGTTGTTTTAATCAACTTGCATTGAGGTTTATTACATAGAGTAAAATCTGTGTTAGAACAAGGAATTTTTGTAAAACGTTTCTTTCTTTCTTAAGATAATGAATATTTCAAAAAGCATAATGTCTATTAATAATAATAAGATAACAGTAACAGTGGTGGATGGGATTGAAATAATTTAACCGCGTTCGCTCTCTTAATGGCCGTTTTGAGTATGAAAACGGGAAAGAAAAATCACGTGCTACATATAGATTATTGGACTTTCTCCAACACTGCGACATATATATATATATATATATATATATATATATATATATATAAAGCTGCATATTTTATGCTTGTTTTGGTTTTATAGATTTATGTTAACCCTCCGCCTACCAGAGGGGTTCAATGGCCCCGACAGGTACATTTATAATGATATTTCTAATTTATTTTAAAAACTGAAATTTCTGTAAATATGGTTTTTTTTTCTGGGATGTTCTATTCTTTTGAGTAGAACATTCCAGAAAAATTCACATATTTACAAAATTTTCATTTTTTAAAATGTGAAAAATCAATTTGAATGTATCTATCGGGTCTGTTGCACCGGTCTGGTATGCGGAAGTATGCGGTTAATATTGCATTTAAAAAGTTTTACAATATACGAATTTAATTATTGGTTTCCAAAGAATGCACGTTGTGATTTTGTACAGTTTTTTCAATTGTTATTTTACTTCTATTTCTTGCTAAATAATTAGAATTTAAATAACTGTGACTTTGTTTTAATTCAACATAAAAGAAAAAAAATCGTTTATCGTAATAATTTGTTATAATAATTCAGATTTCTTGATCGTTATTGATACTCGTAAATCCCGAAATCAATGCCACGATTAATGCCTGTTACTGTGGTGATGGATAATACATATCTGAGTTTAGTTTCGATCAAATCAAGGCTCCCTTCATGATAAACTAAATTTAATGTTTCAAGCCTAATACCAAACTTCCGTTTTTATTGAGGTAAAACTTACTGAAAATACGATACTAAATTTTATGTATTTTCCTTTCTTATTGTTATTCTTTTCCCTTAGAAGATTTATTTATTTATTTTCTTAAATTACATAAAGTTTTCTGAAAAGTTCGAATTTAACAAAATGTTTTATCTATTTTAAATAGTTTTGACAATAAAAAGTTTAACTCCGAATAAAAAATAGTCAAATTCTCAAAAAATTAAGGTTTCTATTATCTATAACACGTTTACAACAGATATCTTTCATTCAACGTCCGAAACATCGTCAAAAGGATAGTTCTTTATATAGTACTACACTCTGTAATAATAATGGATATACTTTTAATTTGTTTAATTTAATTAAACCAATAAACCGTTTTTCAGTTAAAATGTTAGCAAATTTCAAATTTAAAGAAATAGAACTTTGAAGTTTAATGAATCACTATATCTTTTGGCGGAGATAATATGCACTATATATGAATAAAATCATATATATTACTATATATATATATACATATATATATATTATAATATTAATATATATAATATTATCTTATAAATATCACTAGCCATAGCCATGCTGCTAATGAATCTGTTTACAAATCAACTGAAGGAACTTCTACCCTTTCGTGTAACACAAGTGTTCAATGACTTCATGAGTTATGAAGCTCCAAAGATCCCAATCCAAACAAACATATTAGCATCGCAATTCACTCACACCGAACTGAGGTTCTGTATGGTATAAGTGGAGAGAGGGTGACGGCGGATGAGGGTGTGAAATTAGAAAAATTCCTGTAGGTTCTCAGGAAATTGGAGATTCAAAAAGAGTTGTAAGTTTATTGAAATTCTACGTAGTTAACAGCAGTTCACAAATAGCGATGTTAGGGTAAAAGACAAGACATACATCAATCACTCAGGAAAGACAGTGTGCAAAAACGTGCTTTACTTTTTAACTCTTTCCAATAAAGTTAGTGTTTATGAATGCGGTTTGTCTGTCCGTCAGACCGTCTGTTCACGCTCTAAGGCAAGTCACACACTAAGGCAACACATAAGACATGTCGCTTGAATTCGCTAGAAAAACTGGTTTAAAACAAGTTTGCAACAACTTCATTCTTTGTTTCGACATTTTTTTTGCACTTCATGTTGCGCTTTTTGTCGTTCTGTGGTCTCAGTGTGTGATATACCTAACTCCAGTAAATATATACTCGGATTCCCATGCAATTGATATATGTTAATGATGTTTACCATGGGATGTTTGGTATTCAATATGAAGAGTGTAGCATTAATAGTTTATTTACAGGGGCATTCAAAAGTATTTCGTTACATTATGGTCAACGGGAAAAAATCGTTTGCAGCGCATTTTAATGACATTAAGCTATTTCAAATGCATTAAAATTGATATATATATCACGGAATTGCACTACAAGATGATTGCTATAGAATAGGGTGTTTCACTTCTGAACCAGATCCTGAAGGCGGTGATAATAATGTTGATGAATTATGCGAAATATCCTGTGTGCGTAAAGTTAGGGAGCTGAGGAGAAAGACGATAAAGGGGATAAAGTTATTGAAAGTACGGACACTGGAACAAATATGTAATCTGCTTTAACTAGTTACATATCCAAACCAGTAGGGCCATCCAAATGAAAAATGAAATTAAGATTACCTAGAGGTAGATTTTGAACAGGAATCTATGAGACTAAAAATTCCTAGACCCTGGTGACAAATATCAGAGCAATAATAAAATTTCCTATACAGGATGTCCACTCTCAACGATGTCAATAGCTAATTCCTAAAACGTTAGTCATAGCCATATAGTTCCAATTACAAAAATGTTTTAAATGGGGGTTTTTAAAGAAGTATTTAAAAAGTGATTTGGGTCAATAGAATCATTTCTTGAAAAATTATGAAATTTAATTTTTTATACGATCCCCCGGTCCTTCAAGTTATAGTTAGTAAAACTTTCCTATTACACTTATAAATAAGACAAATAAAAGTCCTATTATTCTACGACTAAAACTGACCGAAGTAATGGCTGTTTAAACTTGGAGCATATTTTTGCTGCGAAATAGGGGTCATTTACAAATTTACTAGAAATATAAATAATCTTCAGATATATAAAAAAAATATTTGATAGTAAAATTAACATTGCATTATAAATTTTAAATCTATAATCATTCTGAAATATTAATGCAAAATATACAGCTTGTACTAAACATATAACGGGAAAAAAGTAATAGAATTTTCGTTAAATAAAATGTCGAAAAGCAACAGCCTCGATTCTTTACACACTGAATACAAAAATGGCCTTCATTTTTTATCACAAAGTACAGATTTTTGTAAATCGTAAATTTGAAAGCTAAAAAGTGAAAAATTTTCGGAAATCTGATTCTGATAGTATAAAATAGACGTGATTGTTATTTCTTTAACTTTTGATAATTGATTTTTATGTATTTTTTACTATTGAATCCGAAAATGACCTTCATTTTTAACTATAACATCAGGATTTTTCGCAAATTGCAAATTTCAAAGTTTAAAAGTTCAAAGTTTTAATTGAACCTCTTCCCTTCCCACATCATCGGATCCTCGAGCTGTTTAGCTGTAAGAATCCCAGTATAAGTCAAAAATTGAATAATTTCTTGAATTAAATAAAATTAAATTGAATAAAAGAAGTTTTACATCCATTTTATAGTATCAGATTTTCGCTATTTTTATAACTTTGAAATTTACCATTTACAAAAATGTCTAACATGATGGTTAAATATGAAGGTAATTTTTACATTCAGTGCTAAAAAGCACATACAAATCAATCGTAAAGTTAAAAAATACAACCATCGACTCTATTTTATAGTATTAGCTATTTTTTCAATTTTGAAATTTACTATTTTGAAATTTATTATTTGCGAAAAATTCTGACATGATGGTTAAAAATGAAGATAATTTTCGGATTCAGCGCTAAAAAATACATAGAAATCATAATTTTAAAAATACATAATTTAAAAAATAAAAAAACACAACCATCGCAGTCTTGTGTTATCTAATCTAAAACTTTTTAGTAAACTTGTTGGCAGTAATCTATCCGATTTTTTTTGTGTTACCCTGTAAAATAAGTACATAATGGCAAGCACTGAAAATCATAATAATATTACATTGTCATCTGATTTACGTCAATGTGTAAAATTTAACCTCGATCGCATATTTTAAAGTGAGTTGAATTTAGAGTACAAATTTTGAACTGGAAAGACATACATACGATCGTTTCAAGTTAACCCGTTACCAGCTGGTGTTGCGTTCACGCAACGGTCAAAATAATTGCTCATGCTTACATTAATTACTTTGTCACCACTATTTTACAATTAAAAAATTGCCTTATTTATTGGCAAAAATTTCGATATTTTCATAAAGCGGAAATTACCTTTCTGAATTTGTGGTGACAAGCGACTTTCAACAAGAAATTTGAAAATTCCTACTTATAGTTTTGGCGTTTAATAGGTTAAATAAAAACTTCTAAAAATAGCATAATTTTTGTTAAAAAAATTATGAAAAGAAACAGCTTCAAATCCTTACAAAAATCTGTCGTAATACGATTTCTTTCAAAGCGCAGCTACACATGAAATAAATCCTTCAAATACTTTAAGCACTTTGTTTACGACCCCTAGAAGCATGGCTAAACTCATGTGTATTCGTATGCAGAAAAGTGGCATAAGTCTTGCATTTCAAAGTTTCGTATAACTTCATGAATTTTAGTGTTAGATGAATGGGACTTCTTTTGTCTTTCTTTTAAGAGAACAGGAAATTTTTACTAAATATCTCTTATAGGGCGGGCGACCGTATAAAAAATTCAATCTCGTAACTTTTTTAGAAATATTTTTATTGATCCAAACGACTTTCAGAATAATTTTTTACCTTATTTAAAACATTTTTGTAATTGGAACTATAGGTCTATGACTAACGGTTTAGGACTTAGCCACTGAACATCTTTGGGAATAAAGACACACTGTATAAAATAATAATATAAATGGACGGTCATTTGACGACATATTTTCAAGAGAAACCAATGATTACACTGAAAATCGAATAGACTTTGCACTGCCCTTAAATTTCCAAGAGGAATTATGCTTTATACCATAAATCATAAAGTTAGAAATAACTGCAAATTAATTGCACACACTGATCAATGAAATGAATTCTTAAAAATAAAATCATCTGCCCAAAACATTACAAAATTAAGGCGACTGGATGCGTAAGAAAATGGATGGGTACATAAGAAAATAAATTAGTAAAAAATATTATGGATTGCATGTGGTTCTCTTTATCTCGGAAGTGTTTTTTTCCCGTTGGAATCCTTTATTTTTCAAAATCGTTCTTTTTTTCTCGGAATCGTTCTTTTTTTCTCGGAATCTTTCCTTTTTTCTCGGAATCTTTCCTTTTTTCTCGGAATCTTTCCTTTTTTTCTCGGAATCGTTCCTTTTTCTTGGATTCGTTCCTTTTTTTCGGAACGATCACGAAAGGAACGACTCCAATGAACTCGTTCCTTTCGGTGAACGATTCCGGCTGGAACGATTCCTTAAAAGGAACGATGTTGCCCATCTCTATTATGCAGTAATGTAAATACTTCAGATACTAAGCATAAACTTAAAAAATACCATTCCATCTATTTTAAATAAGGAAGAGATGTCATATACGCACCAGAGTACATAACTGGCTCGATAATGGCGTTATTTTGGCTGATATGGTAACTGAGCTATTGTTGTTTATTTATCAATTATTTTTTATTTACTTTTATTTTATTTTTTAAAATTATATAAATTGTTTTGTTCTATAGTTATTAATTAAACTTTTCATTATTTATTGTTATTTCCTTTTTTAAATAATAGAAAGTAATTTAAAAATATATATGTAACTGCTATTCGATTTTCGTTAAATTGGCGTCAGAAAAAAACCTCGCGCCAAACCCGTTGTGTACATGACATCTGTGCCTTAAATAATTAGGGTTTCGTATAACTTTTTAGGTACTTTTGCTTAAGATATTGTCGAAAATGTACAGCAAAAATATGCGGTACTACTTGATTATCCCGTCGGCCAATTTCAACAAACTATTCGCCAAATGATACAAACTGACATAATTTTTATTTTAAATAACGGAAGAATAAATAAATTAGTAAAACATTAATAAAAATACTAATAAAAACTTGGGCACAGATGTCATATACGCTCCGTAATGGCGCGATTTTTTCTGACGCCAATTTGGCGAAAACCTCATTAATATATCACCTATATCCGGGTTACCATATCAAGCAAAATAACGACACTTTGTCTCAAGTACCCGGTGCGTATATGACATTGGCGTCAAAAAAAATCGCGCCAATATGGGGCGTATATGACATCTGTGCCAAAACTTGAATTAAAAATCACTTGATGACGTAACAAACACGTGTATCGTGTTTAATGTCAAATGAATGTAACATTTACTATCATCCATTATTGTCATTTAATCTTATAGTTTGGCAGTAATTTTTTGATCGACAGGATAATCAAGTTGTACCAAGTATGGTACAGATGTCATATACGCACCACGTTGGCGCGATATTTTTTCTGACGCCAATTTGGCGAAAACCTCGTTTTCGAATACCAGTTACATATGTATTTTTAAAAAGGGTTTAACAATAAATTAAAAAAAGTTTAATTAATAACAATAGAACAAAACAATTTATATAATTTTAAAAAAGAAAATAAAAGTAAATAAACAATTTATTAATGAATCAACAACAACATCCGGGTTACCATATCAAGTAAAATAACAAAACTTTGGCGCCAGTTAAGTACCCCGGTTCGTATATGACATTGGGGTCAGAAAAAAATCGGATCAACGTGATGCATATATGACATCTGTGGCGTTTCAAGTACACTTCTGAACGTTACTTTGAAATCGGTGAGTTTCATTGCCAAAATCGCCAACATGCTTAATGATCATCGCCATTGAATATATAAATAATGCCATATTTGCAAACTTATAGGTCAAAATATAAGTGGAACCTCGGTTCACGACCGCCTCTGTTTATGACCAGTTCGGTTTATGTCCAACTTCGGTGATCAAAATTTGACTCGGTTGGCGTGCAATATCTCGGTTCACGACCAAGGCTGCCGAATAGTTCAGTTGGTAACCCTTACATAACTCGTGTTATTAGTCAAGTTTGGAGTAAGGTGTGCATATCAGAGTACTTTGTGTACCTTTATTACTGTAAAAAAATCAACTTTTTGTTTTACTTTTAGTCAGGTTTGCGCTAATTTTAGTTCTCATTATGGCTTCTAAGAATGAAAAAGTGCTTAGTGATAGCAGTAGTAAGAAGCTTAAGCGAATTACTGTTTGATAAAAGGAATTGTAGCAAAACATGAGAATGATATTAGTATAACCGGTCTAGCTAAACAATACGATGTGGCCTAAACCTTCGATTTCCTCGATAATCTATATCTATATATTACGCTATCGTCTGTGTCACAGAAATTGCAATTAGTTGTTAATTGTTTAATGGCAACGCTCGAATGAAACGCATCTCATTGGTTATAGAACAGCATTTAATGCATCTCCATACCTATAAGAGGGGGTTACCATAGACAGGACCCTGTTCTGCCGCGAAATACCGCCAAGTTTGACATCAGCTTGTAAATACATCGCCAAATTCCTATAGACTTCCATTGTAAACCAATAGGGTTTACTTGTTTAGAGAGAATCAACAAATTGAGATATTTTGATGCAACAAAAACTAATATCAGTTTAAGGAATTAAATTAATTATATTTAAGGGAGCCCAAGTAAATTAAATTATGAATAAAAATAACGTGAATTTGATTTAAAAACCTTGAACCTCTTAAAACAGTGTGCATTACTTGGTTAAATAGTGCATTATTGCGCGAAATAAGAAAAAAGTATTGGGAATATTTAAAAGCAACTCAGGTTTATTTATATTCAATATATAATTATCAAAAAATTTAAATGACTAGTATTAAAAAATGCTCTGACGAGCACCAAAAAGGCTAATATGTTTTTAAGTATGAAAAAAGGGTTTGACAAGTGCTTCTAATTGGGCATGAAAAAGGATAAGAGTTCCCTTCTTGGCTGCAGCTCACTGTCAATGCCAACTTTGTAAATATCATATTTGCACTTTTTCCATATAAAAAAAAATCAGCCACAGTTACGATAAAAATGTGTAATATAACGACTCAGTCTTATTAAACATGAATGTAAGGCGACATAGCACCAAAAACTTTAGTTCCTGCAGCGTATCACACTCATGCAGGGCCACCAAGCACGCCCGCAGTGTAGAACTGTACAAAAAACTGATTTGTAGTGCAGTGCAGACTGTTGCAGCACTCTGCACAGGAACAATTCCACATGTGCACGCATATCAGTATAATGCATTCATTGATTGTTGAAATTATATGCAAGTGGCTGTGGCTGTACAATGTACTATGCAGTACAGCAATGCATGTAAATTATAAACGAACATTAGACGCAGACACCTTTAATACGGAAGTACAAAAGCACAGTGTGAGTGTGCGCTGAGGTTCAAAAGCATAATAGGAATGTACAGTGTAGTATAATTTGTAGAGAAATAATGGTACACAGTGCACTGTACAAAGTTGCATTGCAGACGCATGTGCAGTGCAACAGTGCAGTTAACATGTAAAGCGCGACGGAAAGTTTTACTAAAGTACCGTGAATTTATTTTACATAGAAAAAGCGCAAATATGATTTTTTCAAAGTTGGCATTGACAGTGAGCTGCAGCCAAGAAGGGAACTCTTGTCCTTTTTCATGCCCAATTAGAAGCACTTGTCAAACCCTTTTTTCATACTTAAAAACATATTAGCCTTTTTGGTGCTCGTCAGAGCATTTTTTAATACTAGTTATTTGTTTGATAAATTGATAGTTTATTTCTGTTTTTAATAATTATTACATTCTAAATTTTATAAATTACTAGCTGATCCACTAATGTCAAAATTCAGAAGCATGGTCAACTGCAACTAGATACACATTGTGTTCAATTAAAAATCATGAGTTTTTTTGCCAAATTGACAAAAATCTGTGGGGTGAGGGTCTTTTTTGTGGGGGGGGGGGGGGAATCAATAGACTAAAATCAGTATTTTTAATGATAAATTGAAAAAAATTGAGGCTTTTGTGATCATTAAGTTTCTGCAAAAAGGCAAATCTACTGACCCTTACCCTGTGATATTACAATCTCATTTGTTTTTCATTTCGGTGCCGCATTTTGTTTTTACATGCTTGTGATGTTACGCTCGATTCAGCACATTTTTTACCTTGCAGAATTATAGCTTAGAGACAGATTTCTACCTTCGCTGTGCTATGTATTTTTGTGTAACGTGCATGCGCCAGCAGCTCGTCTCACCACAACTTATTCTTCTGTTTCTATTTTTAGCATATCGCTTGCATCGCTGCTCATCGGCGCACCTACTTAATAAAGGGATGTGATTCGCTAAGCCAATGAAGCTCTAGTTTTGTTTTTGTCTGCGTTAATTCATCTCTACTTATTGTTCTCACATTTTATTTAGATAATGGATTTAAAACTAATTTGCAAGTATTTTTGTGGACCCCATTTATCTACGATATATACTCATGCATTTGAGTTTTCAACAAATTATTTGAAGTGTTAGTATTTGACAATGTGAGTGTTCGGGTCGAAGCGACTGCTCATAAGAGCCGAAAATGAAGTTTTTTGAACTTCTTTTTCTTAAGATATCTCAGTCCTTTAAAAAAGTTTTAAATTGCTGGGATTACCGTATATACTCGCGTATAAGTCAACCCCCTAACTTTCGAATGCAAATTCTGGAAAAAATCAAAAACCCGCGTATAAGTCGACCCCTTAACTTTTTGCTTCAATTTTGCATAAAATAAAACCAAAGATTTCACTTGCCAATGCAAAAAGGTAGCAAGTTAACAAAAACAAATCATTGAAATTATTTTAAATGATAAATTATTATTTGTATATTTTATATATTATTTTTCAATTCATACACATAAAATGCCATATTTCTGCAGTATTCGAAGTTTTTGTTTTTGCTTTTTTAACTGACTCGCGTATAAGCCAACCCCCCAAATTTGCTTACCGAAAATTGTCAGAAATTCCTCAACTTATATGCGAGTATATACGGTATTTAATTTTACTCATCTATTTAATTAGATCTTTATCATAAAGACTTTCTTAAACAATATTTCGCCAGCCATAACTTATGCAGCATATAATGCCATGAAATTTAAATATATGATTCTCTTCGGAAATATTTTGTGCAACGTACAGCAACCAATAATTCTCACTTCTGCCTTCCACCTCTCCATATGATATAAAAAAAAGCTGGATTTTTTCTAATACATTTTCTTCTTTCAAGTCTGTTCTTCTGTCTTCTGTCTCTCTCATATTTAAGTAAGGTCAATTTCTACTTATTTTTATATTTTTACTGCAACAATAATCCACCACACACCCCTCCATATCATACACAAAAAAAAAATCTTAATATAAATCTTAGAAATTATCAAAATCCAGGTTTTAAAAAAAAAATCTATTTTTGTGAAAAAGTAGCATGTCAGTCTGTTTCTCGCCTTTCCTGAGTACTTCATACAAGGAAATTCCTACAAAAATTCTCCTTGAAGGCTTGATAAGTTTTAAGGAGAAGCCATCTCACAAGTGATTTAATAAAGTAATGGACTCTGATTTAACGACAGTCAGCAACGATAAACAAACAACACATGCAGACACAAGCATGAGTTGAGTTGAACTGACCTTGCACAGTAACGAGAATGAAAACGTAAGCCATGCCTACAAAAAAGTGATGTTGAAATCAGGTGTTCTTTAACCAATCAATGGTGACAAGCTACAATTTTAGAAGTATAAAATCAGAATCAATCAACCTATTAATGTCATCAGGATTGCAATACTTGTTTAACAAACAATAGCTGCAAATATCACATTTTTCTGAGTTTATGACAAACTTTAATTCAAGAAAATATTTGAAAGGGGGAGAAAAAAAAAACATTTTTATAAGAAAATAAAGGAAACAAACTGTCCAAATACTACAAAAAAAAAAAAAAAACTTAAACAGCTTAGGTTCACATAAAACGTGGCATGTATGTTTTCCCTTTCTTTACTTGAAAAACAGAGGCTTGCCCGGTCATGCACAAACGCAATCACCGGAACAATGGAAGCTTCAATGAGGGTTTTAAATTGATATCTCGGTAAATTATCCAAAAAGAAAAATCTCAGCCTCAAGTGCATTCAGACCTGTCTTCGTCTATCCGTATCCACCTTTGCATACCTCTATACTCAATAGATTTCGCTAACCATCAGCGCCACACAATTAAAATATTTCTTTTAATAATACAGATATGCATTTAGAAATGATATCTTAGTAACAAACAGACCTTTCCAAACAGATTTGGCATTCTCTTCTTTGTATTTAGAAAAGTTTTATCCAAACAAATTACTTAAACACAAAGAAACAGAAAGTGTTTTGCTTATAAAATTTAAAAGTCAATCAAGGATGTAATAGTAGAAAATTACCATGATTGCATAAAACAATAGATATATATGATGAAAGATGCAAGTTTTCCTTGGCTATAATTTTATTTACCATCTACTCAAATGACTCATCATCAGGTTTAGAGCAAAGATAAATCACTACATCAGAGAAAAATCCTTAGCTAAGAGTTTTAAGAGAGATTAATCATAAAATTTTAAACTTTTAAAAAGTAAGACTTCACAAAAACTGAGATAATCTTCTAAAATCTGTCAAAATCACCAAGTCTGGGAAAACAACAAGTCAGTTATTGCTCACAAATATCAGAATAACTTTTTGAAACACTATCTAAATGGCTAAATAGCATTTTAAAAAAGTAACTAACTACCTTGATCAGCGATTCATCTCTTTCAAGAGCACAACCTTCTCCGCCTTCTTTTCCTTCATCATTATCACCCATACCAAGCAATTCATCTTCCTCAGCACTTGCTTCTTCTATCAAATAATCAGTAATATTTTTTAGGAGTGGGTTTTTTGATGTAACTAGAAAACCCTGAAATAAAAACCAAAAGCATTTCTTAAACTTAACAGGTCTTGATATATCACAAAATTATAATTTAAAAAAAAAACCATATCTTTACAATAATTCTGATTAAATCTTTATCTACATTATAATTTTTTTTTTTTTTTTTTTTTATCCAAAACATCAATTTATTATGACAGACAAGAATAGCAGGAAAGCAAAATTCAGTAAGAACATGGAACTTTTAAAAAACATTTACAGTGAAATTGATATAGCGGCCTTTGCATTTTTTAAAAAGTTTGGTGCAATTCATGTTTCAGACAGTGAGATCTGTTGCCAAATTATATAAATAGCTATGAAAATAAACATGATGAACTTTTATGTCTGTTTGTATGTGTGTTTATAAATATACAAACATTTTATTTATATAATACTTATTATTGTTATCTTTAATATACAATTTACTTCTGTTTGTATATAAACGTAGATAAATGGCTTTTTTTATATTAAATAAATTATATAAATATTGAAAAAAAAAAAAAAAAAAAAAAAACACTTGTATATATTATGGTATCTACCTACACTAAAATGGCCGTTTGTGAAAATTTTCTATATATTTCTTATTGTTATATTTCAAAAAGCAATTGTTTACTATTCCAAATCTCTTTTCATTTTATTTCTACGATTACTAGAAGATGAGTTAGACAATTTAATAAACAGGAAGTAAGAAGTCAAATACCTGAAGTGAGGGTACGAAGTCCAGGAAAAGTGTAAACAATGTTTCTATACATCCTTTTCTTACGTTTTTATGTAAAAAACACTAATAAACCTTAATTGACACTTCTAGATTAATTGATTTTGTTATGTATCTGAAAGATATAAAAGGAAATCCAAATATTGCGAAAATTGTCAATTGATTGAGGGAAAAACCAGGAAATAGTCAATCAGGGTAAAGTCACGAAATTCGTCAATCGTTTCTTTCTTGTGTGTGTCAGCGTTTTATGAAATGTCATTTACATTTCCATAAAAGATGAAATTTCTCTCCTACTTATACAAGAAAATCTCCCTGTGTTTTTCTTTTTTATTCCCACAGAACATTTTTGATCAGCTGAAGGATCATAGCAGAACATAGCAAAATATACTGCTTTGGGGCTTTTTAAAAGTATTATTAGCAGCAAGTAGAATTCTCACACTGAAACACAAATCATTAACAAATATAATACAGCAAAACCTATCAAAACAAAACATGCATATAATGGAATCCTGACTTATAGAAAGCAGTTTTATGGTACCTGCAAAACAGAGTTATAAGAATGGCATACTTCTTGAGATGGAAATCTTTTTCCCAGTTTTAATCAGACCCTTACAATTCCATTTTACAAAGTTTTACTTATTAAGAATAATTTTTAAAATATTTTTAATAGTTCACAAAAAATTTGTTAGCTATACCCTTTCATCTAGTTCTTCTTCTTTCTCCTCTTCATCCCATAGTTTCTTCTGCCGATCAAGATTTTGAATGATTCTTGCAGCTAGTTTTATGTCCGCTCGAACTACCTGTTTATGAGATGAAATGCCATTCACAGACCTAATTCTACGACTCAGATCTCTATTTACAATTGCTCCCAATTCACTATCACGAAGCTATAGAAAAAGTTAAGAGAAAAAAAATTAGCAACGTAACTATTTATTCTAGAATATAAAAATTACGAATTAATTTAGGATGCATTTTTTGTGAAACAGGTTTTATTTTTATTGGGAGGAGGAGGGGGGAAGAAGCTTTTGCACTAAAGTATTTTCTTTTAAAGTTCTCTAGTTCTAAAAAAAAACTAACTGCACATACTTCAGCATGATAAAATAGAAAATTTCGATTGAATATACTTAAAAGGTATTAATTTCAAAATAAGAGAAAAATTGAATATCTTACCCGTACACCATTCAGATTCCAACACATTTCTTTAATATTTACAGATCTTTCAAAAGTAACCCAAGCTCTTCTCACAAACCTACGTTCTGGTTGTGGATCAGCTATGGCTACACGAAGAAATCCAGGATAGCGCTTACAGAGCTATTGAAAATAAACATTATATTTTAAAAACATCAGAAGAATTCCAAAATATTCAAGTCAAACAAATGTGCAAAAAACCATTTACAACAAACAATATATAAAGGATTGAAACAAAAGCTTAAAATTTCAGCAAATTGCACCTTTATAGTCTGTTAGCAGCAGCTTAGTTGCTTTTGATAAAAGAAATATTCCATTAATTAAAATAATAATAATCAAATAATTTAGATTACAATTAGCTGGGCCATGATAATAACCTTTATTATACCCAAAATCAGTATTAACAAAAATCTTTCCAAACTAGTGTAATGTTGGACTCCACTGCCTTTGACAGCACACACCCGTACGTTTTCTTAATTTTTTCACACTGTGTCATATTTTTAAAAAAAAGTAATTCTTTCTATCTAAATCTTTAAAATTTTTATGAATTTTAAATGTTTCCAACACTTGTGTAAAAAATTAATGAACAGATATTCATAACTAGTGATAAAAGGACTTGTAAAAAATTGCTTTCTTCTCAAGTACGTTTTGGCGCAGGTTTGGCGCAGAATGGAAAGAAATAGCTATTTTGTAGCAGCTTGGCGCAGGAAAGCGAATTTGGCACAGTCTGGCACAGGTCTTGCATCCCTGCATTTATTTTACAACTGTTCTCATGTTGTTTCTAAAAGAACTTTCGGCTGACAAAATTTTATATTTGAAAAGTTCATGTTGCTTCATTTTTTTTTTTTTTTTAATATTCTTATGGCAAGTTACAATTTTGTCATCAAAACCTTTCCACTTCATTGTAAGTGCAGACTATGACAGTTTTCAACAGACAAGATTCTCATGTTGCTCTCAGAAAAGGAATGAAAGCAAACATTTTTTCTTACTCTTGAGAAGAAATAAGGCATGGGGCTACTTCATTCCTGTTACAATTATATTCTTGAAATTCTTTTACATCATGTATTAAAATCTTATGTTTTTATACAGCTTTTAAAATAAGTTCTCATATTGTTTTTCTGCAATAATTTCAATTGTGTGTCTCTGCTATTTCGCATATTTAAAGACTGTCTCTCTATATATGCTGCTCTAAGAGTTCTCTTCCAGAGTCATAAAATATATATACATATACTCACCTGCAAAAAAACTTTGCTTCATTTTCAACAGTTCCTTACCTGATTGGAGTTGGCCATTCACTGATGAGTTGTATCCATTTGTGCTGAATTCTCTAATATTTTCGTTGTTTTACGGTAGAAGAGATTATATATTTATTAATACTACATTTACCTGCTTAACTCACTGTTTTATAACAATAACTTTTAAATTGATGCTTCATTTTCAACGCTGAAGTAATTATTGAAGAAGAGTCATGTCATGTATGAGTCAGTTTATCCTTACAATGTCTGATTAACTTCAATATCTTCTATGTTTGTCTCTAAAGCTAAAATAAGATTTACCAGGAATCTCAAATGTTTCCTCAAGTAATAGCTGTCACAAGACCTGATTATGGAAGTTTTGTTGGTTGGCCTTTTCTCTTGTGAGATGTGAAACATCCTTACTAAGTGGATTGGTTGACTTATCTGCTCTTAAAAGTCAGTGTTGCTATTTTTGCTTAATCAAAAAAATACTCATTTATTATGAAATATTATAAAATTAGTTACTTTCAATATTAATTTTGTATGATGTGTGTTCCTACATATACCTGCAGTTACAAGAGTTGCTATTTTGATGCAGGAATTCTCAAGATCAATTTATTTATTTTGCCTAAATTCCCCATATTTCAAATATTGTACTGTGCCTTTGTTTTTACTTGTAAATAATATACCCACAAGGGTGCAGAATATGTCCGATCCGGCGATCTAGGATCGGGGGGAAATTTTAACCACCTGGGGAAATTTTGAAGAAACATATACAATTGATTTCGATTTTAACAACGAATTCCATGATTCCCCGAGATAGAAAAATTTCACTACAAATAAAAAGATCCATATAGTGATCTTCACAAAATCGATCTCAAAATAATATGTACCGTATATCAAAGCTGATTTTGCTCCGAATTTTCCGAAAATTTAGGGCATTCGGTTTCAAAAATTAAAAATCGGTCATCAATCTGAAAATTCGGACATAAAAATACAGCAAATTTTGTCCAAGAAGTACGGAAAAAAACGTGAATTTCGTCACAAGCGCAAAATAACCACAAATTTCGTCAAAAGATCGCGAAACTACCGCAAGTTTTGTCAAGATTAATAACTTAGGGCATATAACTTGTGCTGATATGCCATTAAAGAAAGGGAAACTATTAAAAGAGCAGATCAGCGCCATGAAAGTCTAGCTGGCAAGAGTGAGCTGAAGAGTGTATCGTAACGTCAGTGAAATATGAAAGACATTCCTCTAACTGTATAAATAAAATGGCTGAGGCTTGATTGAACTTTGGTACACACAGTTTATTTAAAAATATCACAGATCGAGATTACAGCTGATAATATTCACAGACGAGAGCAAGGCTGATGAAATTCATAACAGCAGGAACAGATGTTTAATTGCACATTAATTAACATTAATAAAAATATCACAGTTGATTAAAGCTTGATTAAAACCACATTAAAAATAAAACTCATTCAATACCTTCAAATTAATAGACTCCATGAACGCCGTCAAGCGAACGTTCAAGATTCTTGAAAATACTTCCCCTCATGGGAGAAGCAAAACGAAAAGCCACGATATCACAACACGCCAAGGCTATATACGATCAAAGAAAAAGCACGTGATTTCAAGAAGAACCACAGCAACCAATGAGCAGCCTATATCATTATGGATATGCAAAAACCAGAAACGATGAATCGATTTATTCAATTCTAAAAGATTCTGTGCTGCCATCTGGCGACAAAGTGAAAGTGATATCGATACGTCTTATCGATCATGAAACGTTCTATGCACGACGTGGCTAATTCACAGCATGGAGAACGGCAAAAATTCAACGATGTTCACAAAGTAAACATCGCATAGAAAACAAATCAAAAGGATTTCCAATTAAGGACCATTACAGAAGAGATAAGTAAGTAATATATTTAAGTAAATAAAGATGAATAAATGTTAACTATTAATGAAACTGTAATAAAGAAAATATATATAAAAAGTAAACAAAAGACCGGTACTTTAAGATAAGCGATAAGAGACGAAACAAGGAGAACAAAATTTATTCTGCCATCAAAGATATTGCGAAAGAACTGCAAATTTTGTCAAAAGATGGCGAAGCAACCGCAAATTTCGTCAACTGATCGCGAATCAATCGCAAATTTCGTCAACTGATCGCGAATCAACTGCAAATTTCGTCAACTGATCGCGAATCAACTGCAAATTTCGTCAACTGATCGCGAATCAACTGCAAATTTCGTCAACTGATCGCGAATCAACTGCAAATTTCGTCAACTGATCGCGAATCAACTGCAAATTTCGTCAACTGATCGCGAATCAACTGCAAATTTCGTCAACTGATCCCGAATCAACTGCAAATTTCGTCAACTGATCGCGAATCAACTGCAAATTTCGTCAACTGATCGCGAATCAACTGCAAATTTCGTCAACTGATCGCGAATCAACTGCAAATTTCGTCAACTGATCCCGAATCAACTGCAAATTTCGTCAACTGATCCCGAATCAACTGCAAATTTCGTCAACTGATCCCGAATCAACTGCAAATTTCGTCAACTGATCGCGAATCAACTGCAAATTTCGTCAACTGATCGCGAATCAACCGCAAATTTCGTCAACTGATCGCGAATCAACCGCAAATTTCGTCAACTGATCGCGAATCAACCGCAAATTTCGTCAACTGATCGCGAATCAACCGCAAATTTCGTCAACTGATCGCGAATCAACCGCAAATTTCGTCAAAAGATCGCAAAAGAACTAGGGGTGCAACGGATGTCAATTTGGCCGGATACCGGATATCCGGCCGCAGTATGTTTACTTTTCTACCCTTTCCTCCCAAATCAGATTAAACATTTTTTTTAAAGTTATTACTTTTAGTTAAACAATTAAAAACTTTTTATTTTAATTTCTTATTTTATAGAAAACATAAATATTAAATTTTTAATAATGATAGTTAAATTCATCATTATCATTAGTTATTTAATTAGTACTAATTTAATTAAATAGTAATAATAACAATAATAATACTAAAATAACAAAAAAAAAAGTAAATCATGTAGGATAGATATAACAGTAATAGATACCCTTCAATGTTTTTAGTTTAAAAAAAAAAAAAAAAAAAAAAAAAAACCAATAAAAATTTAGCTTTTAATATTTTCTTCATAACTCTCTCTTGCATGTTTTATAATCTGTGTTATTGTTCACACTTTTAATCAAACCAGTCAGAAAGTACAAGCAGAAGATAATGTTTTGAATTCCACTGTTATTCAGGGAAAATCTTAATGAACATGCCAAGAGACATTTAATAAATTTATATATTTATTATTTTCTTGCAAAATTTGCATATTTTTGTTTTGATAGTAATTAGTAATAGAAAACATTGAATTTTATATACTAATTTGGTTACTTACAAAATTTTATTTATTTTTAAGGTTTTAAGAGCCGTGTTCATTACTACCGGAATGCTTAATTAGTTGATTTCCAGTAATGGACAAACTCATGTAGACGTTGCTAAAAATGCAATTTCAGTAATGTTCATAGTGCAGAAAATCTTTTGACTTAACTTAATACTTAATTAATCAAATTTAATTTTTAAATTGCATTTACCAGAATGTAATAAATAACAACAAAATTTTTATAAATAGCTGCTCTCTGTGAAGGGGCCCTAAACAGGCCCAAAATTTTGCTTGGATCAACCCTTGATAGCTATTAAAAAAATTCTATCGAAGCAAAATACGCCTGAAATAAATATTCTTAAAAATTAAATTTAGTTTAAAATTAATAATAAAATACATTTTTAAAATAATATTATTAGTTACACTCGATTAATTTTAACACAATTATTCTAATTGGTAAATAAATCATAATAGATGTAAATTTCCAACTGGGTGATTACGTATCTAGCGACTTCTGGAGTTCCATTACTTGTGATTTATTCTGTTGAGCTGAACCAGGTTTCAGACCAGATCATTAAGGTTTCCTGGTGAAAAAGTTCCACCAGATTCGTCGGGCATAGCTGGTAGAGCACTGGCGGCTTCAGCCAGGAGATCCCTGGTTCGAATCCTGGTCAGGACATTTTCGCCCAATTGGAAATTTACATCTACTAATATTATTAGTTATTCATTTATTAAAACCATTTTTTTTCATTATTGGGAACATTTATTTCAAGCCGGATGTTCGGCCGGATAATTACAATATCCGGCTACTGCCAAATATCCGGCATGTTGCCCGAATAGGCCGGATACCGGATGTTTGCCGGATATCCGTTGCATCACTAAAAAGAACAGCAAATTTCGTCAAAAGATCACGAAAGAATGCACAAATTTCGCCAAAAAATCGCGAAACAACCGCAAATTTTGTCAACAGTTCGCGAAATAAACGTACATTTCGTCAAAAAAACGCAAATTTCGTCAAAAGATCGCGAAACAACCGCAAATTTCATCAAAAGATCGTGAAACAACCGCAAATTTCGTCAAAAGATCGAGAAAGAAACTCAAATTTCGTCCAATGATCGCGTACAACCACAAATTTCGTCAAAGGAACGCGAAAAAATCCCGCAAATTTGGTCAAAAGATCGCGAAACAACCGCGCATTTCCTCAAAAGGGACGAAATAACCGCAAATTTCGTTAAAAGATCGAAAAAAACACAAATTTCGTTAAAAGATCGAAAAAAACCCGCAAATTTCGTTAAAAGATCCAAAAAAACCCGCAAATTTCGTTAAAAGATCGAAAAAAAACCCCGCAAATGTCGTTAAAAGATCGGAAAAAAAAAACGCAAATTTCGTTAAAAGATCGGAAAAAAACCCCGCAAATTTCGTTAAAAGATCGGGAAAAAAACGCAAATTTCGCTAAAAGATCGCAAAAAATGCAAATTTTGTCTAAAGATCGCTAAAAAAAACCCCGCAAATGTAGTCAAACGATTGCAAAACAACTGCGAATCCATCAAAGATGACAAAACAACCAAGAATTTCGCCAAAGAATCGCGAATTTCGTCAAAAGATGGCAAAATAATGACGAATTTCGTCAGAAGGCGAAATAACCACAAAACTCGTCAAAAGATCGTGAAATAACCGCAAATTTCGTCAAAAGATTGCAAAAAATGCAAATGTCATCAAAAGATCGCGAAAAAAACGCAAATTTCATCAAAGAGCCGCGAAAAAAACATAGTGCTGGCAGGGGATTTCCCCCTCTTCCTCCACTCTGCTGTAACCTTTTAGAAAATTTGCTGTGAATTTCAGAATTTTTTTTTTTTTCACTCAGAATCACCCTTGCCATATATACTCACGCATAAGTTGAGAAATATTGGAAAAATAAATTTTCTATACCTACGGTACTTCAGCATTTACCAATAACATACCGTAAAATTTTGGGGAAATTTTTATGCGGATTGGGGGAAACGTTGGGAGTAGAAACATTTCCTGCACCCCTGTATACCCAAAGTCTCTAAATTTTATTTTGTCATATGCCTCATATCTTTATTCAAGAAAAAATTAATTCTGAAAAATTATTATTGTTAATGAAGAAATTTGAAAATTTTAAGCACCCAACCAATTTATATACAAGATTATATAAAAAGAAAAGAAAAGCACAGTTCTTAGTAACTATTTAACAGCGCCTTTTAATATATAAGTGCTCCTTGGTGAATCTTCAAAATTAATAAGAAGTTTAAAGAAAAAGGGCTCTTTGACTTTATCAATGTTGTCACCTACCAACTTATGTTTCATTTTTTTTTTCCCCAAGATGTTTGCGTGAATATTATTTCATTACATCATCAATTTATCACCAAATACAACATCGCTTTGTCATCATCAGTGCTCCATAATTCATCCTTTTAGTGTGTCCAGATAGTGTTGACTCTAGGAAAAAAGGGCTGTCGGGCGGGAATTTTTCAAAAAGGGAACACTATTCTAAAAAAAGGGTACATTTTTCAAAAAGGGAACACTATTCTAAAAAAGGGTACATTTTTTCAAAAAAGGAACACTATTCTAAAAAAAGGGCATACTTGTACCTTGTTCATAAAAAATATTTTGAACTGGTTTGTTTAGAGTCCCTAGAATTTGCGATATTTTCCTGGGATCAATTGAATTGCCACAGGGTGCATAGGAAGTGTTAAAAAGGGCAGCCGGGCGCATCAGAAGGATTTAAAGGAGTCGCCAGGCACAAAAAAGAAATAAATAGGGCCGCCAGGCACTGCGCCCTGCTAAAGTGGCTTAGAGTCAACACTACCAGAAATAGTGATTACTAAAAATTAATGATTGGCTTCAAAAGAAGTGAAGTACACAGATGTGTTGTCGCCCAATTCTCCTATATGTCTATTCAACTGTTAAGTTGATTTTACCTTTTTGTGTCTGTCATCTAGGGCTATGCATTGGTTTCTACATGGTAGACACAATGTTTACACCTTTGCAACAATACACATACCTGATGTATTTTTTGTGTATCGTCTTTATTGTGTATCAAAACTTTCAGCTTGTTTTTAACATTCTGATGACATTTATTTATTTTTCATGCAGACTTCAATTTGTGTTGATAATGCTAAGGAATCAGGGAACTGTAAACAAGAAAATTGCTATTATCTTTTGCAGTTATACAGTGATATATTGTGCTATGTTAGTGTATATATTTATTTTTACACAAGGTGTCAGGAGCCTTGTTTAAGGATATCCAAGCCACCTGAAACCTCTAGTAAACATGAGTAGTCACAATATACCGGGTGTCCCAAAAAGGACTGACTGATTTTAAAATTCAGTAACTTGTAAACGGTGACAGATATTTAAAAAATTCTTGCAGGAGGGTTATGCATAAGGTCAAAAGTTTTTTTACAGTGATTTTCAATTTTAGTTCGAATTACAAACAATAGATGGCGCTGTAAGCAATAGGCGCTAAATACAGGCTCGATTTTTGGTCCTTTATCTTGTTCTATGCGGAAAAAGGAGATGGAAATGTATTATCCGGGCCACGAAGTACCAAAAATCGAGCCTGAATTTAGCGTCTATCGATCGCAGCGCCATCTATTGTTTGTAATTCGAACTAAAATTGAAAATCACTGTAAAAAAACTTTTGACCTTATGCATAACCCTCCTGCAAGAATTTTTTAAATATCTGTCACCGTTTACAAGTTATTGAATTTTAAAATCAGTCAGTCCTTTTTGGGACACCCGGTATATTATTCTGTGATTGTAAATAATAGTATATTTTTACATAATTCTCTTGATTTTTCTGCATGAAATATTTTATGTAAATTATTTTAATACTCGTATTATGGTACACTCAAAATTTTTAAATTTCCCATGATAGTGTCAATTTTTTAAAATCTTTCATTGTATATTGAAAGAATTTTATTTTTTATTTTTTTTTTTCCCCTGGGGATTCCCACTCACCCAACCAAACCCATGGTTTGTATATAAGTTTATGAATTTACGTATTTAAAAATTGCACTACTATTTTAACAGTATATATTTTAGAAATTTTTACTGAGTAAATAATATGAAAAGTACTTATATTGGTGTTTGTTGATATTATTTTTGCAATCTAATGGAAAAGTGGTAAGAGTATGTTTCAACAGTAAAACACTTAATTCCTCTTAGACATGTCTCCCTTATTATATATATATATATAATTGCAACTACCTTAACTATCTGTGTTTTATATGCGAGTGGTAATTTAGTACACGATTTCACTACTTGTTCATGTAGAATACATCTGGTTCTTTCAAGTCAATTACATATTTAGTACTAAATTAAATAAATAAAAATATGATGAATATTGTATTATGAAAATGTTACTACAGATATTTTTTTATGTATGGACAGTTTATATTTAGAGTAACTGAAAATAAATGCTCTATTTTATGAATATTACATGAATTGTAAGTCCTAGGTGATGGTCAAATACTGAAGTTATTTTGATCTTTGTTGCTTGTAAAATACAACTTTTCTTATATAGTATACTAATTTAATTAAATATTTGATAATGAGCTCATTTTATATGTATGCTATTCTGATTTTGTTTAGCATTTTCACTTAAGTATTTGGATAAGATTTTATATATGCTAATTCTGATTTTGTTTAGCATTTTTACTTAGGTATTTTTATAAAATTTTATATATGCTAATTCTCATTTTCTTTAGAATTTGTACTTAAGTATTTGTGAAGGTAAGTTTATGACATCATACTAAACTTACCATAAATAGAAAGATTTGACATTTTTCTTTAGTGTATACTATTTTGAATATATTATGTATACTTTTGATGTACTTTCTTCTCTCTTACCTTTTCGTCACCACTAATTTTTATTTGCAGCAGTTTAACTTTTGGCTTTACTTTAATATTTTAACTTATATATATTTTTTTTCTTCTCTGTCTTTGGCATTCAAAATTTTGTCACCCCATTTCTGTAAAAGGTTTTTATTTCATGTTAACTTTTACATCAATTGCTTTGCCAAAATTTTACTCGGTAAATAGGGGTATTGTGAGATGAAATCTCAGTATTTAAATCATGTTACTTTTTTATTTCTTTTGGCCTTATACATCGATGTTCTTTAAACTTAAATCCATATTTATTTTTTGTGCGAGCGTTTTTGTATCCCGTACATTGGCAAAATCTCCGCCGTTTCATCGTGCCTGAACTGAGATGCTCCTCCTCTCAGATCTGCATGTATTGTGATGACGTCATCGGAGCATCGTCTCTTGTGGCATAAGTATTGAATGGATGTCGATCTTTCGGAGGTGTGCCTTAATTGCCGAGTGTAGAGCAAATAAAAATAAAACTTTTCAAGTGTATTCTTTCGGATTTATTTATTAAGACATTGTCTAATATTTTATATTCTCTAATAGATTTAAATCTTTTCTTTTCAATACTTTTGTAGTCCCCATTACTTACTATAAATTAAAAATGTAGTTAATTTTAAATTAGAATCTGTTGTGTTGGTGATCGTTCATGACATAGTTTTTGTTTTAAAAAGATCGCGGGGCAGCAGGCTCTGGCCTGTCTGCCGATGGATGTGGAATCCGGTAAAAAGGTTTTCGAAAACGATGTCTGCGATTTTAATAACTCCTGTTAAATTTATTTTTCTGATGGATTGGAAAGGCTTTAATTGAAATTTTTATTAATAGAAAATTCACCAAGTGCTGCATATTACATTTTAAAGATGTTCTTAAGGCTGTTCTTAACTGCTCTGCTCAACAAGCGAAAAACATTCTGACACATTTACAAATTCATTTTTTAAAGGTATAAAATTGGAAAGCCTGGCCATGGAAGCAATTTGGAATAGAACTATTTTTCCATTTTTTTTAATCCATCCATTATCTATTGAATTATAAGTGAATTCGATCACGTGACAAACCTGTTTTTCAACCGCTCGAGTGATCTTTCTCCCTTCGCACGGAAATTCTGTTCAAAACGTCCACTTTGACGTTATTTTCTAAATGATCTATTGCGTTTGCAAAAAAATGGAAGAAACAGCTCGATGTCTTAGTTTCTGAACACCACCACCAGCTAGTTTCATGCATTTTCGAACAAAACTAAATTAAAACTTATGTCAGGAAGTTGCCCTTTTTGATTTGAGAACAGCCTTAAAGAGGAATAAATTATTTTATCGACCAACATATTTATTTTAAAAAATTGATGACCAATGGGGTGAAGGCCTCTTACTTCTCTTCTTCAAGATGAATAAAGTTTCATTTATGCTTAAAAGTCTCCTCATCATTTGTTTACAGATATACAAGTAAGACGTTTCATATTTTTATTTTTTACAGTTAACTGATCTCAAAAGAACCAAATGGTTTTTTTGCAATACACAATGCAAATTTAATTAAAAAGAACTTCATGAATAATTTACCTGTAAGTAACTGCTCATATTATAATTCTAATACCAATATTAATTAGTAATAGAACAGTGACTATTTGTTGATAAAGCATATAATTCACTAAAACTTTCTTCACTGCCCTGTTCCATTATAACTGAAATTTTTGTGCAACTAAAATTGTGAAAAAAGCATAAATAACTAGAAATTATTTTCTTTATAACAGAACGAATACGACTAAACACGATGAACAAAGCTTTTACAATATTCTATATTGCTCTGGGTTTTATAAATTGAAATACATAATGCAAGTTCAAACATGAGTTAAATCGTGACCAGTCAACAATGTGTTAAAATCTTTAATTGATAACTCGGTTAAGAATAAATGAAAAATCTGAGTCTTTGTTGCATCAGAACTTGCTTTCCTTTTCATAAAAAATAAACTTTTTAGGAGCACTTTTCATTTACTGTTACTAAAGAGATTTAAAGTTAAAAAATGTAATTGTGTGAAGAATGACATTTTTTAATGTCAATAAAATTTATTACTTAAGGGAGAGGGGGGAGGGAAACAATTTGAACATATAGTGTTGACTCTAGAAAAAAAAGGCTGCTGGGCGGGAATTTTTAAAAAGGGCACACTATTCTAAAAAAGGAAACACTTGCACCTTGTTCACAAAAAATATTTTGAACTGGTTTGCCTGGAGTCCCTTGATAGAATTTGCGATATTTTCCTGCAATAAATTGAATCTCCCCCCCCCCCCACAAAGCATATTGTGGTGTAAATAAATATGTTGAGGAGAATTAAGTAAATAAAAAGAGTTTAATTTGCTGTTGGATAAATTAAACAATCTGGAGTGCCGTAAATGGATCGTATAGCTAAGATGATAAGATTGACTTGCAGTAAAAATAAAAATAAAAGAAGGATGAAGTAAATATAACGTTCTTACTTAATGATGAGAACACATTGAAGAGACAGCAGTTATAAAAAAATCTTCTTTATTCGTTGATTTACTTGAGAGGTGGAAGGCAATTAGGATAAGTAGGTCACCGTACACATTTAAAATAAAACGTTTCCACGTAGCATTATTAAAAACTTGAAGTAATTCCATGATAAAACTGAATGCTGGTTAAAATCACTTTTTAAAGAAGGTCTTGATAATAAAAAGTCCAAAATCAAACATGCGTTAAATTAAAAAAAAAACAGAGACCGAAGATAAACTTTTAGATATCGAGATATAGCTATTGAAGAACATCGCTCTTTGCATTTAGGCGCAAAGGCCCGAAATTCAAACGACAAATCACATTGTCAAAAATAATACATATTAAAACTTTCGTAAATCTTAAAATCTGTTAAAAAACTGGCTGCATTGATATATATACTACATAAAAGGGGTTCACAAAACTACTTCCAGAAATGATTTAAATCTATTTGTTAAATTAAAATTGCGTATGAATTGTAGAACGAATGACAGCACGGAAAAAACAAAACTACGGTCAAAAGACAAGAGGAGACACACCTCCAATATGACGCGGTCGACGTCACTTGATTCTAAAAATAGAACAGAGGAAGGGAAAAATCTGAAATAAAATGTTCTGTTACTTGCGGTAAAAAAGAAAGAAAAAACAGCGATTTGAACGAAGTTTTGCGTTGAAAATAAATAGTTTAAAACGTGAGATAATAATGCTGCATTACAATTTAAAAAAATAAATAATAAATGTGATTACTACATCACACATATAATTCATTAAAACTTTCTTCACTGTCCTGTTCCATTATGATTGAAATTTCTGTGCTACTAAAATTGTAAAAAATGCATAAATACCTAGAAAAGTATTTTCTTTATAACAGAGTGGACACGACTAAACACGATGAACAAAGCTTTTACAATATTGCTCTGGATTTCATAAATTGAAATAGATAATGCAAGTTAACCAGCTAGTTTCATGCATTTTCGAACAAAACTAAATTAAAACTTATGTCAGGAAGTTGCCCTTTTTGATTTGAGAACAGCCTTAAAGAGGAATAAATTATTTTATCGACCAACATATTTATTTTAAAAAATTGATGACCAATGGGGTGAAGGCCTCTTACTTCTCTTCTTCAAGATGAATAAAGTTTCATTTATGCTTAAAAGTCTCCTCATCATTTGTTTACAGATATACAAGTAAGACGTTTCATATTTTTATTTTTTACAGTTAACTGATCTCAAAAGAACCAAATGGTTTTTTTGCAATACACAATGCAAATTTAATTAAAAAGAACTTCATGAATAATTTACCTGTAAGTAACTGCTCATATTATAATTCTAATACCAATATTAATTAGTAATAGAACAGTGACTATTTGTTGATAAAGCATATAATTCACTAAAACTTTCTTCACTGCCCTGTTCCATTATAACTGAAATTTTTGTGCAACTAAAATTGTGAAAAAAGCATAAATAACTAGAAATTATTTTCTTTATAACAGAACGAATACGACTAAACACGATGAACAAAGCTTTTACAATATTCTATATTGCTCTGGGTTTTATAAATTGAAATACATAATGCAAGTTCAAACATGAGTTAAATCGTGACCAGTCAACAATGTGTTAAAATCTTTAATTGATAACTCGGTTAAGAATAAATGAAAAATCTGAGTCTTTGTTGCATCAGAACTTGCTTTCCTTTTCATAAAAAATAAACTTTTTAGGAGCACTTTTCATTTACTGTTACTAAAGAGATTTAAAGTTAAAAAATGTAATTGTGTGAAGAATGACATTTTTTAATGTCAATAAAATTTATTACTTAAGGGAGAGGGGGGAGGGAAACAATTTGAACATATAGTGTTGACTCTAGAAAAAAAAGGCTGCTGGGCGGGAATTTTTAAAAAGGGCACACTATTCTAAAAAAGGAAACACTTGCACCTTGTTCACAAAAAATATTTTGAACTGGTTTGCCTGGAGTCCCTTGATAGAATTTGCGATATTTTCCTGCAATAAATTGAATCTCCCCCCCCCCCCCCCCCCCACAAAGCATATTGTGGTGTAAATAAATATGTTGAGGAGAATTAAGTAAATAAAAAGAGTTTAATTTGCTGTTGGATAAATTAAACAATCTGGAGTGCCGTAAATGGATCGTATAGCTAAGATGATAAGATTGACTTGCAGTAAAAATAAAAATAAAAGAAGGATGAAGTAAATATAACGTTCTTACTTAATGATGAGAACACATTGAAGAGACAGCAGTTATAAAAAAATCTTCTTTATTCGTTGATTTACTTGAGAGGTGGAAGGCAATTAGGATAAGTAGGTCACCGTACACATTTAAAATAAAACGTTTCCACGTAGCATTATTAAAAACTTGAAGTAATTCCATGATAAAACTGAATGCTGGTTAAAATCACTTTTTAAAGAAGGTCTTGATAATAAAAAGTCCAAAATCAAACATGCGTTAAATTAAAAAAAAAACAGAGACCGAAGATAAACTTTTAGATATCGAGATATAGCTATTGAAGAACATCGCTCTTTGCATTTAGGCGCAAAGGCCCGAAATTCAAACGACAAATCACATTGTCAAAAATAATACATATTAAAACTTTCGTAAATCTTAAAATCTGTTAAAAAACTGGCTGCATTGATATATATACTACATAAAAGGGGTTCACAAAACTACTTCCAGAAATGATTTAAATCTATTTGTTAAATTAAAATTGCGTATGAATTGTAGAACGAATGACAGCACGGAAAAAACAAAACTACGGTCAAAAGACAAGAGGAGACACACCTCCAATATGACGCGGTCGACGTCACTTGATTCTAAAAATAGAACAGAGGAAGGGAAAAATCTGAAATAAAATGTTCTGTTACTTGCGGTAAAAAGGAAAGAAAAAACAGCGATTTGAACGAAGTTTTGCGTTGAAAATAAATAGTTTAAAACGTGAGATAATAATGCTGCATTACAATTTAAAAAAATAAATAATAAATGTGATTACTACATCACACATATAATTCATTAAAACTTTCTTCACTGTCCTGTTCCATTATGATTGAAATTTCTGTGCTACTAAAATTGTAAAAAATGCATAAATACCTAGAAAAGTATTTTCTTTATAACAGAGTGGACACGACTAAACACGATGAACAAAGCTTTTACAATATTGCTCTGGATTTCATAAATTGAAATAGATAATGCAAGTTAACTCGTGACCGGTCAACAATGTGTTAAAATCTTTGTGATGTAGCAATCACATTTATTATTTATTTTTTAAATTGTAATGCAGCATTATTATCTCATGTTTTAAACTATTTATTTTCAACGCAAAACATCGTTCAAATCGTTTTTTTTCTTTCCTTTTTACCACAGTTTTGATTTCAGATTTTCCCCCTCTTCCTGATCTATTTTTAGAACCAGGGTGTGTTGCAAGTGACGTCGACCGCGTCATATTGGGGTGTGTCTTCGCTTGGCGAATTAGAGCTTCATTCTCTCCGTGTAAAGTTTCGTTTCTCTTTTCTCTGTTTTCATACGATTTAATCATAATACGTAAATTTAATTTGACAAATAGATTTAAATCATTCTGCAAGTAGTTTTGTGGACCCCTTTTATGTAGTATATATATCAATGCAGCCAGTTTTTTAACAGATTTTAAGATCGGATCAGATTTTAAGATTTACGAAAGTATGTATTATTTTTGACAACGTGATTTGTCGTTTGAATTTTCGGGCCTTAGCGCCTAAATTCAAAGAGCGATGTTCTTCAATAGCTGTATCGCGATATCTAAAAGTTTATCTTTGGTCTCTGGTTTTTTTTTTAAGTTAACGCATGTTTGATTTCGGACTTTTTATCATCAAGACCTTCTTTAAAAAATGATTTTAACCAGTAATCATCTTTATCATGGAATTACTTCCAAGTTTTTAATAATTCTACGTGGAACTTTTTTTAAATGTGTACAGTGACCTACTTCTCCTAATTGCCTTCCACCTCTCAAGTGAAACAACGAATAAAGAAGATTTTTTATAACTGCTGTCTCTTCAATGTGTCTACTGTTGTCATTTAAGTAAGATTATTCCATTTTATTTTTATTGCAAGTCAACCTTATCATCTTAGCTATACGATCACTCAATTTATCTTATTCACGGCAACTTTTTAAAAAATCGTCACATTTGGTGCCGTGACAAAAAAAGAACAGTCGGCGTTAATTGCTTTATTTATACAACGCAATGCCTTAAATAATAACTTAATGACTGTATTTTTTCGCCGTATTTTTGACGATTGATGAAATTTTTTAAAGAAGATTTTTGTTCTCAAATAGATAAACTGCTCTTTTAAATGGAATTCTGAAAATGTTTTAGCATTATAATTGCTGTTATTCTTTTTTGCAATATTTTCTGTTCTTATAAAAAGAAAACGTAATCTTTTTCAATCTTAGAAGAAATTTTGTTCCTGAAAATTATTCCTAACTGAATTTTCTTTTGCATAAAACTTTGCAGATTTGTTATTTTTATAGAAAAATACTGACGTAAATTCAAATAAATTGTTTTAAAATTATTATTTTTTAATATGGAATTTTAAGAAAATTATAATATTCTGTTGTTCTCAGATGGAACATTTTGCTTTTTTAATGGCTGAAGATCGATCAAACATCGTAATGAAAATTTTGTTCTCAAGTTCTATTTGCAATACTTATTCCATGATTTTAAATTTTTGAGCATAGTATAATTAAAAAAAAAAAAAATTCCTTTACTGGTTTTCATTTTGAGATATGTCTTTACAAAATTATTGCTGTTTTTAAATTATTGAAAAATGAAATATTATTTTAAAAATCAAGAAATTTATTTATTTATTCTCTAATTTATTTATTTTTATGGTGCATTAAAAGATATCTATCATAGAAAATCTTTAATGAATTTTGAAATTTTGAAATGAATTCTAAAAATTGTTCTCTGATTTTAAGAACAAATTTATTTAACAAGAGGCTATGGTTTTTATACTTATTCTTATATTGGGTTTTTTTAATTTTATTTTATGGCACTTATACAATGAAATATTTAATGAATTTGAAGATATATTATGAAAATTAAGATATTTATTGAAGCAAATTATTTTTTCCCCTTGGAATCTGTGATAATTATTGAAGTTTAAATTATTTTAATGAAGTTGTTCTTATCTATTACTTGCAAAGGAGCTGAAGTTCTTCATGAAATTCGTAGCTGTAATATATCCTGCATGATTTTTTGAAGTCTTCTCTGCTTTTAAATATATCAAATTATAATTTTTGTTCCAAAAATACCTTCAATAACTTTTTATAAAAAAAATATATCTAACTTGCTTGTACCACCTTTCACTTTTGTCTCAAGATATTTTTGTCATCTAGTGCACGATTTGACTGTTAATATCGATTTTGGTGTTTGGTGAGTGCAGTGCTCTTTTACTAAGTTAAATTTCAAGAACTCTGTTTGCTTTCTACAAACTGTTATGATAGTTCTCAGTGCTTCAATTTTCCAGAATTACGTAGCTTCATCAAAATTTAATGACATATTTTTTTTTTGCTTAAAGGAGAAATTAAAAAAATTCATTCTCCTGTATTATCCTCATGACTGAAATAATTTGAAAATTTTTTATTCTACATGATTTAAAATGACAATAGTTTTACTCATCTTTCTTATTCACATTTACTTACCTGCTGAAGTTGCCTTCAAGAGTGTTGTTATTAATCCATTTTTTGAAATGCTTCTCTGGTGTGTGGAAATGTTGTTCTGAAAGTACTGAAAATATTATAATACATACCTGCAAAAAAAAAAAAAAAAAAAAATTCTGTTCCTCATTTACAGCAACCAATAAAGATTTGTGCTCCATTTTCGGCTTTGATGTTCCTGGTGAATTCTCAGTAATTTATGTAGTAAAATATCCATATTTTTTCTGATCTTCTCCAGTGTGTTTTTGAAGTTGTGTTTGTGAAGCTAAATCAATATATATTATTTTTTCATAAACAATAGAATTTCCCAGTCAACGTTTACTTGTGAGCGAAAAATTTTCATCCTTACGTAGGGGTAAGCGGCAAAGTTTCATCCTCGCATTGGAAGTGTTTGACTTCTACATTATACCATATTCTACAAATATTTATGAAATTTACTGTTATTTGAATTACAGAAAATGTTTAAGCTCAAGAATGTTTGTTTATTTGCTTATTTCTGAAGATTTTTATATGTTAATTATTATTATAGTGCCTTTTCCTTATTTCATAACCCAATTGCTTCAAAATTTTTAATCTGCCATATGCCTCACTTTTCCAATTTTATGCAAGAAATTATTTTAAATTTGATCATGAAGATATATATTTTTTTTTAAATGAAGAAAATTTTTATTTGCACCTTTCATATGAAGAAAAGCACTAATTCTTAGTGAACATATTTACCAGCGCATCTTTTTTTGAAGTATTCGTCAGTGAATCTTCAACAATTCCCTAAGAATCGTAATTAAAAAGTGCTTCTTGACTATACCGATTTTGACTACCGATCTTGTCCTCTACTCGTCATGGTGTGTGTGTTGTGTTAATATCATCCTTAAGTGCTATGTTACTCCTGAATGTGCCACCATGGTTTGTCCTTTTTTTGCCAGCAGTGTCTACCGATTTTTCCTTCAAGTATATCACCATATTCTGCTAAATGTTCATAATTGGTGATAGTGTTGTTGTGCTAACTGTGCCTTTTTTTTTTCAACGAAATAGAAGTGTTTGAATAGTTCACAGTACTATTCATATCCAACCATTTGTGGTTTATACCAAGAGCTTCTTTACATCTGTAAAATACACTATTTTTTTTTTATTTCTTTTTCTATGCTGATTAAGTATTTTGCACAAGATCTCAGAGGTCTCTTATGCGCATTGGAGTCTGCTGTATTTTTGTGTTTTGTATAAATGTGTTTAGAGTTACTGAATGTGTCCACTAGCCATGAAGGATTGTCTGTTTATTCTACAATATTTTTTAAATTTTTGCAGCTCTTTAATTTCAACTGTTGTTTAAAGTTAATTTAAAATATTTTTTTTACAAGCATAGAAATTTAAATTTTATTAGTAAATTATTGAAGGAATTAAACTAAATATTTTTATGGTACACTTGCTTGGTAATTTAAAATTTTTCCTGATTATGACAATTTTTTTAAAAAACTATTATGATTAATGAAATTCAAGTCCTAGGTTGTTGGAATATAAAGTAAAATATTCTTGACTCTCTCATTGCAATTTATTTTTATAAATATGCAGAAAATTGATTAGTAGAAATGATTTATTTATTCATTTTGAATGTTTCAATATATGAGAAAATTGATTAGTAGAAATGACTTGTTCATTTTGAATGTTTCAATATTATGAGAAAATTGATTAGTAGGAATGATTTTTCATTTCGAATGTTTCAATTTATGATTTATTTTTCCTAGGCAGTCAGAGTATTTAGAGAGGGTACTTCTGACTTTATGTTGCTTTACTTTTGCAACTTTATAAATTTTGATTCATAAGTGTACCTTATTTTTTAACTTATTGAATTTAAAATTTTTTTGTGGTCTCTTTCGGCTAAAAATTTATTTAGCTTTTGGATTTATTATTAATTTTAAAATGTTATAAAAGAGTAATATTTTAATTTATAGAGATCATTTTACACAGGAAGGTGCCTTTCTTTGCCTGTGATTGCAATGGGGCTTAATATTATTGTGATTATGTTATCATGTTATGAATACTATTGAAATTTGAATGTACTACTTGATGTATATTCTTTTTCTTTAGGTCACTGTACATGTACGTTCCCTAAATGTGCACATGCACTTAAAATTTTTATTATGACTTTTAAATTTTAACTTAAATTTTATTCTACATTTTTTTGCTCCTTGGCTTTTAAAATTTTGTTTTCCCTTTGTTGAAAAAGCTCTCAAGATTTACCTTTTTCACCTTTTGGTCATCCAAAATTTTGTTCGGCAAATGGGGGTAATGTGATGTAGCAATCACATTTATTATTTATTTTTTAAATTGTAATGCAGCATTATTATCTCATGTTTTAAACTATTTATTTTCAACGCAAAACATCGTTCAAATCGTTTTTTTTCTTTCCTTTTTACCACAGTTTTGATTTCAGATTTTCCCCCTCTTCCTGATCTATTTTTAGAACCAGGGTGTGTTGCAAGTGACGTCGACCGCGTCATATTGGGGTGTGTCTTCGCTTGGCGAATTAGAGCTTCATTCTCTCCGTGTAAAGTTTCGTTTCTCTTTTCTCTGTTTTCATACGATTTAATCATAATACGTAAATTTAATTTGACAAATAGATTTAAATCATTCTGCAAGTAGTTTTGTGGACCCCTTTTATGTAGTATATATATCAATGCAGCCAGTTTTTTAACAGATTTTAAGATCGGATCAGATTTTAAGATTTACGAAAGTATGTATTATTTTTGACAACGTGATTTGTCGTTTGAATTTTCGGGCCTTAGCGCCTAAATTCAAAGAGCGATGTTCTTCAATAGCTGTATCGCGATATCTAAAAGTTTATCTTTGGTCTCTGGTTTTTTTTTTTAAGTTAACGCATGTTTGATTTCAGACTTTTTATCATCAAGACCTTCTTTAAAAAATGATTTTAACCAGTAATCATCTTTATCATGGAATTACTTCCAAGTTTTTAATAATTCTACGTGGAACTTTTTTTAAATGTGTACAGTGACCTACTTCTCCTAATTGCCTTCCACCTCTCAAGTGAAACAACGAATAAAGAAGATTTTTTATAACTGCTGTCTCTTCAATGTGTCTACTGTTGTCATTTAAGTAAGATTATTCCATTTTATTTTTATTGCAAGTCAACCTTATCATCTTAGCTATACGATCACTCAATTTATCTTATTCACGGCAACTTTTTAAAAAATCGTCACAATCTTTAATTGCTAACTTAGTTAATTAACAATAAATGAAAAATTTGAGCTTCTGTTTCAGAACTTCCTTTCCTTTACATAAAAAATAAACTCTTTAGAAGCACTTTTTATTTACTGTTACTAATAAGATTTTAAGTTAAAAAATATAATTGTGTGAAGAATGACATTTTTTAATGGCAATAAAATTTAATACTTAAAAGGGAAAAAAACAGTTTGAACATAAATGAAACTAATTTTTGACAGAAATCTAAAACAGCTATTCAAAGTTAAATGGCAGAAATATACAAATATTCCAAAGCTTGCACTGCTAAAGCAATATTAGTTTTTCATATTTTTAATTACTTTTATTTAAATATCAAACAAGACAAAAACAAATGTGAAAATTACATTTCATTCAAGTTTTCTGTATATGGCATTTATTCTAACAATTTTTCTAATTAATGTTTAATTTAATCCAAATTAATCCCATTGCCTTTGGCAGCATATACCTGTGCATGCTAAGCATTCTCCAATGTGTTTTTGCAAAAAAATCTCAAATTTTTATGGATTTTATAGTTTAAAATGAATATTTTTTTCAAATGAGCTAAAAGGCAAAAGCTGCTCCATTCAGAGTTGGGCAGTATCGAAAATACATATATTTGAATTGATCCAGAGCATATCTAAAATAGTTTTCAAAAAGATGGATTTCCTCCTTTAGGAGGAACTATTTCATGTCTGCTATGATCTCCAATAGTAAGTTTGAGCCAAATTTGTTGAGGTGGCAAATAACTTTTAATTTATGCAGATTCTGCTGTGAATTAACACAGAATTTTTTGCTACTGGAAACTATTGTAATTTATACTAAATTGAAAAAGGAAAATAGTACATCAAAATAGCCAATAGATTTTGTAATAAAATGTGATTCTGATAGTCATTAGGAATTTTAAAATAATGCAAATTCCTAAGATAAAAACAAACAAACACAAGACTTACAGCTTCTACTTCTTGTTTGGTAATTGAGGGGGCTAAGTAACGTAAGAAGATAGAGTGTGTTTTATGAAGTGCTCTTGGCTTTGGTTCATCTTCTTCTTTATCCTCTATCTCTTTATCTTCTGTAATTAAAAAATAATAATAATTCAGAGAAAAACCATGTAAAAAACAAAGGATAATTTAAACAGAAGTTGATCATTTAATATTATGAAAAATATATTTAAGAATTTTTATTAAGTATGGATTTAGTGGTGCACCCAAAGAGCGAGTCCAGAATGAGAGTCCAGTTCTTACTTTTCAGTACCACTATTTCCAAAGATAAACTCTGCCTCATTTAATTGCAGTGTACCCTGCTTACTCATTATGTTTTCCTGCATTGAACATTGCTTAACCACATTAAAGAACTAAGCAATGTATCCTCTTTATATGTATCCAATGTAACCCGTACTTTAAATTCACAATTTAAAATGCAGAGAAATTACTTATTTGGTACTTAAGTATTATCCAAGCCAGGTCATATTCACTGTGCCAACATTGGCGACAAAAATATTAATTACAGTAACCATCCCCTCTTTTTTTTATTTTAACTGTATAGTTAGTATTATAAAATTGCCATATTAAAAGCAGTGGCAGAAGTATTTATATAAATATAACTATACAATGTTACAATTAAAATAAAAAGATAATTTGCAGGACAAATTAAAAAAAAGCTACACCCTAATCCGGTTAAGATGCATTTCAAGGGAGCAGACAAAAGTCGTGTATTAAAGATGATTTGCATAATGTTGCAGGAACTACACATTAAATCGTCTAACTTTAGGAGTGAATTTTAGAGTCGTCATTTATATATTTACGGTTGAAAAATGTGTCTTATGTATATTCAGATTAAAATTCAACTGTATTAAACTTTAACTCGTTTCTTTTGAAAGGACCAACTGGAATAATAATTTAAAATAAATATGAATTCATGTATGACTTTATTGTCGATTAATACGTTATAATCAGAAATAAAACAACAAAAATAATTTTCCCGCTAGAATAATTTTTTTAACAAAAAAGGAAAATATATTAAATTTTTTAGCACAATCCGGTTAAAATCATATTTAGGACTTGTGATATTGAGTACCCTTATAATATGTCCATTTTTTATATAAGAAAAAACTATCCCTATTAATCTTTGTGTAAAAAATATTGTTAGCACAGCAAAAAGTAAAGAAAACTCAAAAGAATTATACAACAAGTATAATCATATCTAATCATAATTTTTTATGAAGTATCTGCATATCCTGATTTCGTCTACCTCTCTCTACTACAATAAAAAGACAAAGAATGTTAGGAGGCAGGATCAAAGAAGAATTGCAGTGTTGTTGCTAATTTAGGAAGGTTTTTTTTTTTTTTTTTTTTTTTAATTTCTATCTACCACTATTTCCGACTAGTAATGTTCGCCTTAGTTAATCTGTTATTAAATTTAGAATTCGGAAATTGTTTTTCATCTGAATTGAAAAAAATCTGCTAAATTGTTAACACTGGAGAAGAGAATGAATTCACGTTTTGATTTATGAATCCGCGTCTTAAGCGTAATTATTTGCCTCAAACAGCCGAACATCTATCGCATAATAACACTTCGTGTATTAAACGTGATATTTTTGCATTAGCAGGACTCTCACTCAACTTTAGTATATAAAATTGAGCCTTTTTTGGAAAAAAAAAAAAAAAAAAAAAAAAAGGACCTGTTTCAGGAAATTGCAAAATAAAATAAACACAGAAACCTCCCTCCCCTTTATTTGTCACTGATTTATAAATGTTCATAGTATAATTTGCTATAAAGAAAATGTTTGCCCCGCTTCAAATTCACTATTTTGAAATTGATTACCTTAAAGCCATTGTTATTGGCAGAAGTTACAAACCTTCCAAACTGCTTTACTTGAACTACATACAGCATTCTCATTCATCAAGTTCACCCCAATCTTCTTCTCTTCCCAATATCAGTATTATTTTAAATAGAAATGCAATAAAAATAAATGTTTGTGTGAGTGCTGTTTTTTGAATAGACAACTGCACGCAGAATCACAACATTTGGTAAGAAGGTGCCACTATGCCTGAAGTTATGCACCTCCAAACTTTTTTAAATTAGATCTTAATTTTTTATCAGTTTTTTCCACATTAGCTAAAGGAATCTGGTTGCAATGTTTTAGTCCAATATATTAAATTTTGTCTTCTTTTAAACAAAATTTATTCGACATTCCTACAGCTTTTAATGTGATTTTTAGAATTCTTTCATATTTTGTAAGGATTTTTTGACATTTATAAAAGACACCCTATTTTAATCTTTCAGTTCAATATTACAAATTTTCTCCTTTGCGAATTTTATTTGATTTTTAAAGTTTATAAGCGTTTCTTAGTTTACAAGCGTTCTTTGGCGTAAAGTTTAATGCCTTTCATTTAAAATACTTGAAATAATAATTGAAAATAATAATAATAATTGGAAATACATACCATAAACCAAAGCACCTTATTTCAACATGAAAGAATTGTTTCTAATTTACATACGTGCTATTGGCTATTTAAAAAATGATATCGGTGAGATGTGTGCACTGATAACATAAAAGTACACATTTTTGTTTTTGTTTTTTCTTCTTATGATAAATATTCAAATATTGTTTGAATTCCAAACTTTAAAAATGAAAACTTTTTTGAAAATGAAAATTTTTTTTTTTTTTTTTTTTTACTTATGTCAAACATTGTTTTCATATTTAAATATTTCCATTTTATAATTTTAATTTCTCATTAAACCTCTTTTCTTTCTATTTTAAATAAAATCAGAAACAGGTTTTTTAATTCTATTTGTCAAGGCGTTTGTATTTCTTTTTCCCCCTAACAGATTTAGCCCTTTTGATTCTTTAAGGCTGTTCTCAGCTGCTCTGCTCAACAAGCGCAAAACATTGACACATTTACAATTTCATTTTTTAAAGGAAAGATATAAAATTGGAAAGCCTGGCCACGGAAGCGATTTGGAATCGAACTGTTTTTTTCCATTTTTTGATCCATTAATTACCTATTGAGTTATAAGTGATTTTGATCACGTGACACAGCATTTTTCTCCCCTTATTGAATGGATTTTCTTTCTTTCGGAAGTTCAGTTCAATATGCCAACTTTGACAGTATTTTCTGAAAAATTTATTGCGTTTACAAGAAAACGGAAAAAACAGTTTGAAGACATAGTTTCTGAATAACAACACCTTCTAGTTTCATGAGTTTCCGAACAAAAATGAATTAAAACATATGTCAGAAAGTTGACCCTTTGGATTTGAAAATAGCCTTAACCAAAAGAATTGATTAACAAAAAGATTTTAATAATCATAATCGTATATCTTTTTTTAATGTAATGTAAAAATTTAAAAATATTTTCTTTTAATGCTTATGAATTTTCCTAAAAAATAAACTATCTTTCTTTTAGGTAGGGTGTAAAAAAATCATTTTTTTAAAAAAAAATAAAAAAAAATCTGATTTTTTTTATTTAAATTGGATTTTTATGATTTTTTTCCCAGCGTTCAAATACGGAATAGCTACCAAGAGTTTTAGGTTTCCAAAACAATTAAACCACTAATTGCTAACATAATCTATTGTTTTACACTTTAATTAATAAAATTATAATTATTAGTTAGTAATTACAGAAATTATAAAAACTGCAAATTAGTAGTTTCATTAGGCAGTATCATACAATAATGTTATATTCATTAATATTGTAATAATTATGCAAAACTTTATAAATACTAATGATATTTAACATTTATTAAAATTATTAACTGCATTTTATATTAAATAGTTAACACTACTTCAAATTAATAATTATTAAACAATTAACTCTCTAATTAGGAACATATTAAACATTTTTAAGCCTTAATTATTAAAATGATAATAATGTAGTATTCATTTTAGAAAGGAAAAGGGACAGGATGCTAGTTCCAAAAAAGGGTACGATTTCATGAGGAAATATATTAGTAATGTGTTTAGTAATGATATAAGGAAAAAAAAAAAGAATAATTTTTAGTATGATTAATAAAGTGTCCTTAATTTTTAATAACTTTATGAATAACAAATTGAAAAATACAATTAAATAACATATTTTAATAATATCCTGTATTTTCTAAAGAAATAAAGTTCTATGTTTTTGCGAGATCTTGCCCACATGAATTTAGAAATACTGTTGAATAGGGAAGTTTTTTTACAAGAAATCTCTGGCTACAACTACAGGTGAATTTCAACTTTTTTTTTTTTTTTTAAGGCATTGTACATTTTGCCAATTTCAAAAAGGGCATGCTGCGGCACCATTTTAAAAAGTCCTAGAAGAAATAGTATAAGTAATTACAGGATTAATAAAAACTGCAAATAAGTAATTCATTAGTTAGTAACACAAATAACAAAACTAACAAATATTATTTGCAGCTCGTTTTGCATCTGTATTTAGGAAAATTACTGTAAACCACCAAAATCTAAACTTACACACATGTATGTGTATAACCAAAAGAATTATGAAAATGAGTTAAACCTATTCATATAGGATAAATCTAAGTTAGCCACTTATATCTGAAATCCTCAAAATATTTAAGTAACAGCATTATTACCTCTCAGTGTGGATTATTAGCTATCAATGGTTATTTTTTTTTTTTTCTTTTTAAGAAAAATTTTGCTGCCTTTTCAATCCCTAATCATTATTTTTTTATTTAGCATTATGTGAGTTACAAAGTTAAAAACATTTATTCAACCTATACCGAAGAACTTCTTGCTGAGCTTAGCATTTTTATTCCAATTATTTCTTTTTCTCTTATGCATTCATTTACAATTTAGCTTTGAAAAGATGTCATTCTTTCATTCTTCTTTAACTTGAGATTGCTATTAATTACTATTTATTATTTTACTTGTAGAAATGTATTACACTTGCTATGTGTAATTTTATATAAAATAATGCATAAATTGATCCTAAAGGAATTTATGACATTGCAAATTATATTAGATTTAAATATCATTTTTAAATTAGACTGTTTTAATTTGGATAAAAACTTAAAAACAATGCTTTTTATAAACTCAACTGTTTTTAATTTTTTACAATACTCATGAATTAAGCTTAGAAACAATTATTTAAAGCTCTTTTTTTGTTTATTCATAAGTCAAAATACCTGTAGAAACTTTCAAAGTATGTTTATGTTAGATTTTAATATATTTTTTGACATTTTAAACATTTAGAAAATTTTTGATTTAAATCAATGATTTTTTTAAAAAATTCGGTTGATTAAAATCATGATTTTAATCGCCGATTTAAATCAATTGATTAAAATCATTGACACCCTACTTTTAGGCAACAATCGGAGTGTTGTCCATAAAAAATAACGCTGTGTTACATAAGCCTGCCATAAAACGAAGCAGATGTATCATTGTACTTGTTTAAATACTGATAATTTCTTTTTTTTTAAACTTCTAAGCATCACAAAATTTCAATTTTTACACCATCATATAGGGGAGAAAAAGTACTTATAACTGTAATTTGTATGAAAACTGCATTTCAATTTATTTTTGAGATTTTTTTTTTTGTAGTTTATTATGTCATTTCTGTAAGAATGGCAACTGAAGTACTCCATTCCTATAGAAAGTAAAAGGAAAATAGTTGGAAAAACAGATTACTATATCTTTTTCCAATTTTCTCTCAACTGAAAAAAAAAAATGGCAATTAAAATACTTGCTATTTTGAAAAAAATATAAATGAATGATTTCTGATAAAACATGGAGCTATTATAAACTATATTTAATTTTCAGTATCTATATTAATGTTACAAACAAATGAAAGCATATGAATCATTAGATAGCCCCCCCCCCCACCTTTTTTTTTTTTGGTCGAGTTTACAGCATTGTTTTTTGCTGGGTTTGTGGGTTTTTTTTTTTTCCCATGATAGTGGTGTCATATGCATACTTTTCTATAGATGTTAAGACTGGATCGTAAATGCTGAATTCTTCAACGAATGCAAATGACCCCGTTTTATATCAAATAAAATCGCGTATTTTAAATCTTAAAACTGAAATATGTTTTGTAGAAGTGCATCATTTTCACTCCAGCGGCTTTGAAATTCTTCACATGTGGAAATGTTTCACTTCTGAAAATAACGCAATTGAAACCACACACTGATAAAACGCAAAGTTTTACAAAAAATTAGAATGTCTTTACAGAAGAGCAGTGACCTTTAGGTTAAAATAATATTTGTTTGACGGTTAGACTAGCCAATTTAAGATGCATTTTTTATTCTAACTAATTAAACAGTTCCTTCTTAAAAAATTTCTTTCGTCGAAATTAGTCGTTCAACCTTGTAATAATTTTTTTCCTCTCATTTTTTCGCGACACTAAAAATTCTGAAAAAGCAGAATTTGTGCTTTCTGCTTGTTTGAATTTCTTCCGCTGCTACAGTAATATGTCTATTTTAAGAAACTGTCACATGTAATGTTAGAAATTTTGAAGTTTTTATGCGAAAGACATTGCCAAATTAGGAAAATATATAATACTTCACAAACTATTGAACTTAGAAGAATTTACTTGATATCATTCGATTCAGCATACAAAAATACATTAAAAGATGTTATCATTTGACACACAATTATAATATCTGATTTTTAAGAAAGTTTTTTTTAAGTTTTTTTTTTTTTCTATCATTGGAGTTAAATTAATATTAAAATTTATTCTTTTGGAATATATAGCTTTGACTTGATTTATAATATAAAAGTTAAACAACCAGCATGTTATTTAGATTAAATAAGCCAACAAGTGAAATGACTCATATTTCTAAATTGCAGATATTTCTATTGATATATATATATATATATATATATATATATATATATTTCTTGGTAGCATTGACTGAAGATAACAGCATTCATCCCAGGACATGTATCCCTATGGCCTTTTCAAAATAAAAGTGGCCCAAAATTCATCTGGCCATTATATGGCTTTATTATAAAGGCCGTTGTTACTATTACATGCATCATTTAAATGCTATTTCAGATTATATTATTACACCTTATACGATAAATAAACTGTACTTTCACTACTTGCAGCATGCTATTTCTGTCCATAAAGTACATTATTTTTTATTTCATTAGTACAAAAAAGAAAATATATGCAAATAATATATTAACTTAAAAGGCAGTGTGAAAATGTCCCAATTTAAAGCAATTACAATTTTTCTCTGTGCTGCGAGACCATGTATATATCTTAAGTTTTACAGTTAAAACACTATCGGTCACAGTTTCTGAATAATTAAAATCCTTTAGAGAAGACCATTCATATCAAATTCAATATTTCATCTTCAAATCATTCTAAGTTTTAATTTTCTATCGATGACCTGAATTTGTTTTAATAAGACTTGTTGTTCATAAGACTGAAGCCACTTGAATGCATATACGGTAGAAATGGGCAAAACTAACATAATAAACAATCATATTCCTAAAATACAAAAACTATTTTCATTTTTCAGTGTTAAATCTAAAAACTCACTATGCCTTTTCCTCTTTCCGAGAACTTTATCACTCCTTTTGGAGATTAGATATATAATACTTTCGAATATTATGCAGCTGTATATGTGTGTTATACAGCTGTTTTGGGAAATTTCCAGCAAGCAAATGAAATAAGAAAAATTCTGAGATAGGGAGAATTAACATCATATGTGCAATATTGACGAATAAAAAACAATGAAATGAAGGTAAAAAAATATATGTATAATTTTATGAATTTTTTCTTTCTTTTTTGTCTTGTAGCAACACGAGATTACTACATTCTTATGGATTTTTGTTTGCCACTTGTTTAATAGTCAAATACTTCATTAAAAAAAATCAGAAAAACATTCCGATAGTCGGAAACAAACCTTTGAAAATTGCAGGTGTGAAATTTGGCACTTAAGATGGGATTTCTAAGTACTAAAATGAAAAATTTGGCCCCAATGGTCTTTTAAAATTAACTGTTAGCTCTGACTAGAGGTTTGAACAAACGAAATTTTTTAAGCCAGGGCTCAGCCCAGACAAAGCTATCTTGGCCCAATCACATAGTTGGTAAAAAAACCTTTTTTTTTTTTTTTTTTTTTTTTTTTTAATCAGTTTTTTTTTTTGGTTTAAACCGGTTTTTTTTTTTTAAATATATTTTCCTATTACATATACATGCATATTTATTGATAAAAATAAACATTGTTGGATATATAAGTAACATAACTTTATTTAAAAATAATTAAAATCAATTATGTAGAAAATTGAAAATCTTAATAAACAATCTTTTGATTACTAGTACTATAAATAAATACATGGTGTGGTTTCATAAATATAATACACTTTCCCATGGCTATTCAAAATAATTTCTTTGAGATATTTGCAATTTTTTCTGTTAGAACACTACATGAACAATTATCTTTTATTGAAAGTAAAACTTTATAAAGAATTCCTGGAATGATTTGAATTTAGCAGTAGGGTCTTTACACGTTTCAAGAAGTATTGTGTCATTCGACACTTCTCAAAAACTGCCACGTAAAAAAGGAGACAGTAAAATAAACAGAAATACCTATTTACTAGCTTTTTAGACAACTAAAAACATTGATCTTAAAATGGAAAGTCAGACCTGCCAACTGCTACGAAAAAATCGTAGTTGCTACGATTTGGACCTATAAACTACGATGCTACGAAAATCTGTCTTAAACTACGATATTTTGCAAAAAAAAAAAAAAAAAAAAAACCACATTTTTTGTTTCTAATTCCGATTTTTATCCCGCGCAGCATATTTTTCAGGAATGATTCTGTTCCAAAATTTCTAAGTATTCATTTCCGAAAGTTTTAAAAAATTGGTCATTAGTCTGAAAATTCAGACATTAAAAAAAGCTCATGGGGGGGGGGGGGGGGGGGGGGATCTGGAATGCAAAACGAACTTCTTAACATAAAACCCTCTTTATGCATGTATATCAACCACAAGTGAATCGTGTTTCTGTAAATATTTACACAGGAATTCCCTTCCTTAGAAACAGGGATGTCATTTTAAGAATTTCTGGAGGCGGGGGGATCTTTGAGGGGCAAGATTTGAAATAGTGTGCAAAATTGCACGATTGGTACTATTTATTATTAAACATTTCAATTTATGAATTATTATTAAACATTTCAATTTTGTGTGGTAAAAAACACAAAATTCGTCAAAAGTTCATGGTAAAAAGTACAGATTTCAACAAAGAATCTTGAAAGAAAAATGTGAATTACGATTGTGGGGAAAAAATTGTGAATACCCTGAAATGGTCGCGGGAAAAAAAAAAATTTGAGAATTTCATCAAAATTTACTGCACTGGGGTAAAAAATTGGAACCAGGCTTCTTTTACAAATGTAAAAAAAATGCTGCAAAACGAGAAGAAACTTTAAATATCGTATAAAAATTTTCAGAGGAAAACATTTACTATATTGAGTTGAAAGACACAAACGTTATTCCTTTTACGAATTTCAAAAGATAGCTCCGAAACACGAAAAACCAACCAACCAACCTCCAGATTAATTTCAATATTCTGTGCTACGATTTCTCATTTTCAAAAGTTAGCAGGTCTGGAAAGTAGATTTATAAAAGTTGTCATCCACTAAAACATTCATTCAAACAGCCATCAGACTTAATACACACGATTTTTTTCTAAGCTATTTTATAACACGTATTACTTTTAAATGTCTAAACTAAAAATTAATAATATATTTTTTTAGGCATTTTTATGAGACTTTTTTCTGTTATGTCTCATGCGAACCTTATCTCTATTTTTACCAATTTTTTTGTCAGATCTAAATAGTGGATTCGATTATGCAATAGATGATTTAAATATATCTTATTGCATATTTTAGTTAAAAGGAAACCGGTGCTTCGCTAGCACCCAATTTTTCAATGTCTTTTTATTCGACTTTATATCTTGAGCTTCTTTTTTTAAGGCTGTTCTCAAATCCGAAAGCGCAACTTTATGACATAAGTTTTAATTTATTTTTGTTTGGAAATGCATGAAACTAGCAGATGCTGTTGTTCAGAAACTATGTTTTCCCCCTTTTTTTTTTTTGGCAAACGCAATAGTTCTTTTAGACAATAGTGTCAAAGTTGACGTTTTGCACCGAATTTCCGTGCGAAAGAAAAATAACTGCTCAAGGAAGGTTAAAAACATCTTTGTCACATGATCAAAATTGCTTATAACTCAATAGGTAATTTATTTATCAAAAATGGAAAACACAGTTCGATTCCGAATCGCTTCCAGTCAGGCCTTCCAATTTGATATCTTTCCATTAAAAAATGAATTTGTAAATGTGTCAAAGCATTTTGCACTTGTTGAGTAGAGCAGTTGAGAACAGCCTTAAAAGATAATCTCCCAATCAAGAAAATTTCCTTTTGCAGCTTGACTGAAATCTTAAAGGTCATTTTATGTTATTAATTGTAAATAATCTGCGTTTTCTCAAAGGAAAATATTTTATTCAAAATATTGAATATTTTTAATCTATTTTATCTTTGCTACATTCACATGTTTTAAATTTTATTTTTAGAGCTTCAGATATGTTCATCAACACATGTAATTTGCATTCTACATGCATGCAAATATAACCTAGACTCACTATGTCTAACAGTGACTGCTGGAATAAGACTTAAAAGTAGTATCCAATAATTTGAAACACTTAAATTTCAAAAATGAGAAAATATTATATTAGATCTTTTTTTAAAAAAAATAGTAGGTTAACCAATTGATTTAAACCGTGTCAATCCTGCTGGTTAACAATAAAATCATAATGCAAAACCCCAATCCCAATGTAGGAATGCAAGAAAAACAAAGGCTTACTAAATCCAATAGCCATGATACAGCAAAGAAAACTCACAGCCAACCATTCATTAGCATACGGAACAAAAACTAACCAATGGAGACGAGAGAATTACTTATGATTATGTCATCATTGAGGCATTTGTAATTCTTAGTAAATCTTAACTAATCAAGCAATCCAAGTAGTAAAAGTGTATTTTTAGCTCAAATCTGCCATTTTGGCTATTTTTAAAAATAAAAGGCTTAAAAAATGAAGAAAAATAACTACTTGTTTTCCTCTTCCCAGCTACTTTTAGAAAAATTAATCTGTTATGTAGATTTAAAAGCTTATACGAAAAGTTTGATTGATTAAAAATGCTTGTCACCTTTACAAATTTATTAATTCATTTTTCTAAAGCTTTGCTTGTAGCTTCTGCATAACTTGGATTTTGCATTTTTCAATAATGTGCAAAATAAAGGAAAATAATAGGAGAAAAGAAAAAAAACCAAGCAAAAAAAGCATGTTTTTTTTTTTTTTTTTAAATACCACCGAACAACCCTGCCCAATCATCAAAAGAACTAAAAGTTTGGACATGTCCATCCCTTTTTTTATTATGGAAAAATCCTGTGGGATGACCAGATTCATATTTCAGGATAGGCTTGCACAGACCTCCACATACAGTAGACATCAGCAGTTTTCTTAATTGCTATCATTAGGTGCTATTATGTTGGTAACGAAGTAAACACATACTGTTTCTAAAGGCCAAAAAAATCAGCGAGAACAAATTAATGAGCTAATCTTAAGAACTAAAAACAAATACAAAGCATAAAAATTACCTTCTTGGGGCTTTTCAGTTTCCTCACACTCTTCCCTTTCAACGCTACCTTCTTTGACAGATGCTTCTTTCTCCTGTAAACTATCTTCCATGTCTCCTTTCTCAATTATATCTGGTTTATCTAAACTATCTTCTTTATCAACACTGTCTTCTTTGTCAGAAGGAGAACGGGATCTTTCTCTAGGCTTATTTTCTTTGCTTTCTCCATTTTCTGTAATCCTGGCTTCATCATTTCCTTCGGCTGCTAAAATAAAATCTAAACTTAACTGCCCAATAAAATAAATGTGTGGACCGATGTTCAATATAAAATTGCTGTTATCTCAAATTAGTATGATTATTTTATAAAATACAGAAACAAAGAGAGACAACAGACAATAAGTTTGCAAACCAAGATATACAATTCACAGTTTAGAGGTACTAGGCATAAGAAAATACTACTAGTAATGGTAGAAAATCAAATTCTAGCAACAAAATTCTATCTATTTGTATTATCTAAGCAACTGGCAATAATGTAACATTCTGCTTCTTTTAACTTGTTTCTATACTTCACTAACAGAGGTGGCAGAAATGCTTGGAATACAAATAACTAATGACTATTTCTAGTGATGCAACAAATAATGGTTTGGCCCATGGAGGAATGAAGATTAACGGAGGCGACATAAATGACGTCACTTGAAGCTGTTCCTACCCCCCTGCTTCCGCCATACTTGACCGCGGTGAGCTGCACTGTGAACCAGTTCTCGCTGCACAAATCAACTACGGAAAAGTCGAATATGGTGGATGTTGGAGGTGGGGCGGGAAAGGAGAACCTGTCTTTTAGCTTCCACACTCTCCACGGTGCTAGATTGCCATGTCGTCTCCTATTAATTTTTATAGCTCCATGGTTTGGCCTAATAACCGAATATTCGTCCAAGTTACAGTCGAATATTCTGCCTATTCGGCCACCGAATATTAATTCATAAATTCCGATTTAAACAAAATATATATATATCTTCATACAGTTTTTATTAAACATATTCAGCCTTAAAGATAATTAAAAACAAAACTTAAAATTATATTTAATTCAAATCGATGGTTGCTCTTAGAGAAGTGTAAGTTTATTGAAACCTTTTTAACAAGTACAGTAAAAATTAGTTCAACAACATCCCTTATTTCGGAAGTTATTCCAATGGTGTCAATGCCTGGAGAAGGGGATGAATTTTTTTTTTTGTCTTGACATTTAAAGACTGCCTGGCTCAAAACATGAATGCCTGCTTTAAACATTCATAATAACGGACATTTCTGCATTCCAATATTGCTAGACCCCAGATTTAAACTTGCAATTTTTTTTTTTTTTTTTCATAAAGCTGGAGAAAATCATCTCAAGTTACAATCTCGACTGATACTACTTATGACTGCTATCTCAAACAATGGATACCTGAAAGTGAAACAAATGCAAATGTGGCAGAAACAAGCAAAATAATGAGTCAAAGACCACATTTTGGAATTGCTTCATGCAGATTTCAACTACTAACAAAAACAAAACAGTTAACAAATTTCAGCCCTCACAGATGATGAGCAGCAGTTATTTTGATTAAATCACTCTTAGATAGAAACGAAAGCAAATTCTATTGAATGTGTAATACTTGGACGTGTTCTATTGAATGTGTAATTTAAGCACAATTAAATCATTTTTAATATATATATATATATAAAATATTCAAATAATTAAATTTTCTTTAAATTTTTAAATATTTTTCATGTATCGCACATTAAGAAAATTCAAATGATTATTAAATTTATATTTAATATTTGAAATAAATTTATATATAAATTTAATAAACATTTAAATTTCTGTAATTTTTTTTTAGTTTTTTTTATTATATATGATTATTAATTAATAAAACCAAACTTTGTGTAGATAAGAGGCATGAGATTGCAGAATTATATTATTTAAAAAAAAAAAAAAAAAAAAAAAAAAAAAAAAGAGGGGAAAAGCGTGTGAAATAGTAAAGTGAAATGAAATTATATAAAATAACATGCATACAAGCAGGTTATTTTATACATAACAAAATTATCACCAATATTTTTGCATAGATTCCGTTTTATAAGAGAAGGTGGTGGGGATCAAATTGGAGTAATTTATGCCAATACAATAAATAGATAAAAAGGGTAAGATCATCTATGATGTCACATACACAAGAGATGGCCTATTTAATATTTCGACGATGCTAGAGGCAAAACATAATATTCAAATTGAACGAAAATAAGTGATGTAATTGTTAGGTAAAAAAAAAGAATAATTAAAAATAAAGGGAGAAAAGGAATTTAAAACTAAATTATTGTAAATAGGAGTTATAAAAAATTATGTAGATTTAATTTATGAATTAGAAAAGAGAAAGTTTACTATTAAATAATGGCCGAGTGATCGTTAGTGGTTAGTAAACATTGGATGTGAAGGAAGTAAATAAATATAAATATAACTGGTTAACTTCATGGTAAAATATAAATAATAAACTCTAGACTCACCTGAACTTATAAAATATTTCATCTTGCCTGAAAATTGTATGTGTTGAATATGTTTAAATTGTGCCAAGTGTTAAATATTTACTTTAGATCCTTTATAATTAATAATTCTTTAGTATATAATTGTAATAAATTAATTTGGCACTTTATGATAATATTAAGAGACACATAAATCAAAATACATAAAAATACACAAATATATTTAAATAAACAATTTCCTTTATTAAAATATTATATTTATTGAATGGGGGGAAGGGGGGAAGAGAAGTGCACACTTATTATACAAATATTAATAAATCACTCATGACATACATTTTTTTAAGAATAACATTGATACTTATTTATGTATACGGGTTAATTAACATTTACTTTTCTGAAATCAATTAAAATTGTTTGAACAAGTTAATCATTATTTACGAATTTTGAAGCATCGGGATTCGTAGTTGAGTCCATTATTCTGAAAATAAGTTCAAAGTCAAATTGCAGTTCTTGGATCACTGTATTTTTTGTTGTCATCCAGCATAATTTAAGAAAGATAGATCATCAGTTTATTAGCCTTACGATGACAAGAAATTAATTGTAATGGAAAGGGCGTCTATTCATAATTACGTAGAGTTAGTATAAGAGTGAAGATTACATACCAACATCTTGTAAAATATTCAGTAAACGATTAAAATTCCAATATCATTGTCCATTAGGCTTCTTGTAACACATTTATTTTTCTCCCCACTATAATTATTCTAAGTGGGAGTTTTCTTTCACTTAAATTCCGTGACTCCAAAAAATTTGATTGCAACTCTTCTGTAACGGTTTGACACCGCTATCCTCAACGTCATCACGAAGTTTCCGATAATCTCCAATTCGTAGACATTAACTTTACAGCACCCTTTGATTAAGATGTTTCCTTTTTAAAAATAAAATAATGAGAAACGAAAGGACCAAAGGATCTGTTTAATCCAATGGTAATAAAAAAAAAAAAAAGAATTTTTGCGGAGCGGCTCCATGCCCTTCTTGGCATGTCGCCGTCCAAAGCTCAAGAGAAGGAAGCCACGCTACGAACCAACGGCATTAGGCGGGAAAGATGCTGATTGGCTGATTTTAAATCGATGCTACACAGAGTAGTGGTGTTTGAATAAAATATCGTTAAGAGATAAATTCGAATTCTAGATTTGAAAATTATTATAAAAATATTCTATTACGGTAGAAAGTATTAATTTTAAGATTTATTATTTTATTATTGATAATTTTTGACGATCTTTTATGGCGATTAAATTAAAATTGTTTTTAAGTGAAATTTAACTGAAAAACGAACTTAACGAAAATTAATGAATATTTAAAGGTAGAATTTAAATTTTAAAAGTAAAGAAGTTTTTTGATTTAATTTAAATATTTTAAAATAGTTTTTTAAATTAATTTTAATTGGAAAGGATGTTATTATATAACAGTAATGACCCTTCGACATGCTTTTGTTTCAATAAATCACTGAACGTAACATAAGAGAGCACTCCTAGCATGCAAACTTATCTTTTTTTTCTTCCTTTAGCAGTGATTTGCTAACAAGACTGCTAAAGAGCAAGCTGGACACCTTCTGGTGGGCGAAAATTTTAAAATAGGCAAATGAAAGGTAGTGAGTTGTAATGACTTCTGCAAAGTGCAAGGAACATGAAAACATATGTATCCTCAAAATAAGGTTATTGAGCCAGCTAGTGGGGTGGCCCATTACTGGTGCCACTTTTCCATGATTGCAACAGTGATGGCCCACATTTACTTTTAATACTTTATTGCTATGTGTTAGCATCAATTGAAGCAATGTTATCAAGCACATTTATTTCTAGCAAATTAATTAAGTACAAATTCATATAACCCTATTCCTCTTGGTATTGTTCACATTACACCATACACTTTATACTCGCAATGTCTTTTTCTAAACAAATGGAATATTTGACTAAGTTTTAATTCAAAAAAGCATTTGTTCATATTGAACATAATCAAGTTATCGTAAGGAAACAAAAATGTTGATATTCTGAATCTGCTTACATTGAGTGCTGTCTCACGTCAAATAATATAGTTTGTTTACATTATAAAAGTTCAAACAGACGTATCGAGTTTGTCAAGTTGACTGTAGTCGAACAGCATACTCTTTTTGTTTGCATTCAGACATCTTTCACAGGTGACCTTTATGGTGACCATTGGCACAACGCATCTCACTGTTTACATGGCGTACGAGGTGGTACGGAGCAGAAGTTGTGTCAAATTCACTACGTCTTTACGCTTGTTCAAGCTTTCGAAACTCATGCGAACTAGTGATGGGCGATTCGAGATTTTACCAATCGAGAAAAATTGTCATCGTAAAAAAATACAATCGATACAGTCATCGATTACTTCCCGGAATCTACAATCGAAACAATCGAGATGTTTTTACAATCGATTATTGATTATTATTTTACAGGCTTATAGAGTAATTTTTAAGTTTTTAGTAAATACGTGGCAACTAAAGATAGATGGAGTAAAACAACATACCAAGAAATCGATGTAAATTTAACACTGAGATGCTCTGAAAAAAGATCTTCCTTTGAAGCTAAATGAAAGGTTGCGAAAAAAACAGAAGCAGTAATGTAGTTTGCTGCTATCGTTTTCATTAATTCTTTCATTCAACTTCAATTGATGGAGGGGCACCTGATATGAAGCCTTTAGAAAGCTGTATTCTAACATTTGTTAATAATCTTAACACAACTTGTTATGTAATACATCTTATCAGTTTTTAAGCCTTCTGAAAGAAATGTTAATCCCTAAACCTACCCCCTTTTCTGTACTAATGGTTTATGACAATTAACAAATTGTTAGAAATGCGTTTAAGAAATTAACTTTAATGTTACAACATCTCCGCTATAGTATTTATCTTTCGAATATTATGTGCCATTCTATATTTTAATACAGGCCAATAAACTCTAAATGATTAATATCTTTAAGATATGTTCCGTATAAATTTCTTTAATAAAGTGTGCATACTAATGTTTCGATAAAACACTGTAAAACATTTTAAGTTTGTAATGTTTGAGCATATTAATAATAAGTATCATGGATTTTCATATCAAATTTTATTTTATGTATGGCAATGTGTATTATGTATGCAAGTCTAGTAAATTGAGAGTACTACAGATTAACTAGATGCCAGCAAAATGAGTTGAACACGTTAATCCCAACCCCTCAGAATTTTTCAAAACGCTCTTTTCAAACAAGTTTTTGAAATATAAGATCAATATGTTATCAAGAAATATGTTCAAAGTTTTAATGGTAAGAACAACGCTATTTTGGAACGCTAAATAACTTAAGAAAATACTTTCAGTTCATTTACCTACTTTTAAAAATATTATTTAAATTATTCAAGGATTGTAATATCTTTTTGCTAATTTTGTTTTGTTATAAGTTCCCTTTTATTTTTAATGAAAGTGCGATGTCTAAATCGCGTAATTATGGTGCATTCGATAGAATTGAATAGCTTTTTCACATTTTCGATAAAGGCAAAAATTTGATACAAGTTAAAGTTCCCCTAAACATCTAATGCTGTAAGATTTCCCGTTGATCGAAAAAAAAAAGCTTCATCGAAAAAGGGAAAGAAAAACCAGACAAATATACTTGCTAAAAAGGGAACCTGTGTAAACCGGAAACTGCTTACCACTCCCTATCGATGCCAAAATGATTCTTTAAATTTGCATTCCAATTAAAAGTAGTTATTTTCTGACACATTAACGAACTTATTTTTATTCTCAAGCGTATTAGCTAGGATCAAATTTTTTACTTTTTCGCTAAAGGCAAATGTTTCAAATTTTCGTAAATGCGAGCCTAATATTGGGGAATTTCACCACTAATCAAAAACAAAAGAAATTTACCGAAAAACAGAAGGATAACCGGACTCATATACCAGCTAAGTGGGAACCTACCTAAGACGGAAACCGGTTTCCATTCCCTAATGATTCCAAAATATTTTTTTCTGTTTGTACTTGTACTTAAATCCAAAGTAGTTACTTTTTGATTCATTTAAAACTCAATTTTATTCTCAGGTGCATTGTATCCAAAAATGGAAGGATAACCGCATAAAGATACCAGCTAAGAGGGAAACTGTCTAAAACTGAATTGGTCTTTGGTCCCTAGCGATTGAAACATAACTCTTCGTTGTCTGTACCCAAATCTAAAGTAGCGCCTTTCTAACTCATTTTTATTCTTAGGTACATTAGCTAGAATCTATTCACATTTTCGATAAAAGTAAGAGGTTTGATTGAGGAAAAGTTCCTAAATGTTGAATGCGTGTCTAATTCTGTGGAATTTTCTGGTTGGTTAAAAGAAAAAGAGCTTTATCAAAAAATGGGAGGATAACTAGACAAACCAGATAAGACGGAATCTGTCTAAAACGGAATTTATTTCCAGGTTCTAAATGGGCCCCTAACATGACTGTTGCCCATCTGTACCTAAATTCAAAGTAGTATCTTTGTGAGACATTCACGAACTCATTAGAATCAAACAGCATTTTCCTTTTTTCAGTAAAGGCAAACGATTTAATGCAGATCAAAGTTACCCTAAATGTCTAATGCTGTAGAATTTCAAAGTTGATCGAAAACAAAAGAGCTTTATCGGAAAGGGAACCAGACAAATATATTTGCTACGAGTGAACCTGTCTAACAAGGAATTGGTTCCAATCTCTAGCAATAGCTAATGAAGTTTGATTAAATTCCGTGAATTAGTTTTTGAAATACAGCAGCGTTACCTGTTGGGCTATTTGCACAACAAACAAATCAACACCATTTTACATCTAGGTCTAACTGAATATGAAGTATTATTAAATTTTGCGTATTACTTCTTGAGATAGAGCGTTATCAAAATTTGTCACATAAAAGACATATTTTCTAAAAACTGAACAATTTATCATGAATCCAATACTTCCTTCTTGTAAAGATAGATGAACGTAAAAATGGAAAGATGCCCCACACAAACTGAATTAAACCCTTTTCAACTTAAGTATATGTAACAAAATCACATGCCTCCTAATCTGTATCCTTCTTTGAGAAACTATGACTTAAACCAAAAACGCACCAAGTGTCAATCTGACTGTGAAAGCTAAATAAATACCCAAAGAACTTCTAACTCATAAGAAACCATTACCGTTACCATTCTCCATTACTGTTTTTCTAAGCTGGGATTTACATCACATTCATTTCGGTGACTTCCCTCTTTTACGCTAGCCAACCCAGCCTACGTAATCATGACGTAGATGGAATATGCTCATTCATTTCTCTCTCTCTCTCTCTCGCACCTCAACTAAAGTCTGCTCGATGCAAACCTTTCGTTTATCTCGAGAGATACCTCTCCTCCATGAAAACCTCTCGCTTACCTCGAGAGATACCTCTCCTCAATGAAAACCTCTCGCTTACCTCGAGATATGTCTTCTCGGTTCTAACTAAGGCCAAGAATGGGAAATCACTTTTCTTCCATTCTCGACATGTTACTCTCGATGATTGTCAAGAAAACTGATTTCTCGTTCTCGGTCAAGAAGGGCCGAGAAGAGATATCGAGGGGAGAGCTGGAAAGAGAGATAGGTATGACAATGAGCAGTGAAATGATGGAGCCTTCTGATAAATATTATGTATTAAATAAAAAAAATTCAAAGACAGAGATTGGTGAGTTTCAGGCGGGCGCAAGAGTAGACACATGGGGGGGGGGGGGGGGATTTTCAAATTTTTACCAAACACGTCATGTGATACATCATCGGAATTTGACAACCCTTTCATATTATGAACCTTTCTCCCATTCACAGTTGAATTTCAGGATGCGGGAGGTGAGGGTGTGCGCGGACAAATCTTTAAAACTGTAGCGATATCTAGAATAATTATCATTTAAATGGGTTTTTTGTCGGAGCCTTCAGAAAAATAATACTTATTAAATATAAAAATATTAAGAGTTGGGGGAATTCCAGGAGTACTCAAGGGGCGTGAGAGTGGACCCACGGGGGTGCAATTTTCAAACTTTTATGAAACCTCTCATGTGATATATCTTCGGAAATCTTTCTGACTACTCTTTCATATTATGAATATTTCTTCTCCCAAAATTGAATTTTGGGGGTGGGGAGGGGCGAACAAATTTTTAAAACCGTAGCGATTTCTATGATAAATAACATTTTAGATGTGAATTTTTTTTTATGGGGGTCTTCCGGTATTTATTATTTATTAAACATAAAAATTTTGAAAGTGGGGGCTGCATCAATTCCGGGGCGAAAGAGTGGACCCACTGGGGAGAGGGGTCGGGGAAGCAATTTTCAGACATCTTTTGAACCCGTCATGTGAGATATCATAGGAAAGCTCTTGGATAACTCTTTCATATTGTGAGACTTTCGTCTCCCACTCCCCAATTTTGCTCTCACTGTGGGGGGGGGGGGGGGGGGGTCGTTTTCAAACTTTTTTGCATTCTCATCATTTTAGATCGGATTTTTTTTACGGAGCCACCCGGTATTATTTATAATACGAGCATGTTTTTTAAGTAAGTACCGTTTTGCAATTCCGCCGCCGCAGCGCTACAGTCGGCGTTCTGTGCATGCGCGCTGGTTACCTACATCTCTTGTCTACGCACTGACGCCATTACAGTCTGATTCTTCATTGTATACATTGTTTACTGAGTGTTTAAGATGCCTCCGACAATCGTGAGTCCCGCTGATTGTGAAGTACGGGCTGTTATACGATTTCTTAGTGCTAAAGGCGTAAAACCGATCGATATTCATCGTGAGATCTGTGAAGTTTACGGACAAAACATTATGAGTGATGGAATGGTAAGGAAATGGGTGAGAGCATTTAAAGATGGCCGCACAAATGTGCATGATGAAGAACGGAGTGGGCGTCCTTCGGTCGTTAATGAAGATTTGGTGCAGAAAGTGGACGAAAAGGTGAGAGAAAACAGACGCTTTACAATTTCATCATTGTACGACTGCTTTCCTCAATATTCTCGTAGTGTTTTGTATCGCATTGTGACCGAGAACTTGAATTACCGGAAATTGTGTTCACGTTGGGTTCCAAAAATGTTGACGGATTTGCACAAAACCCAACGTTTAGGCAGTGCACTGACTTTCCTTGAGCGGTACCACAATGAAGGTGAAGATTTTTTAGACCAAATTGTTACTGGTGACGAAACATGGGTGGCCTACGTCACACCAGAATCGAAACAACAATACATGGAATGGCGACATTCATCATCACCCAAAAAAGTGAAGTTTAAGCAAACAATTTCTGACCAGAAAATCATGTGCACAGTTTTTTGGGACAAAAAAGGAGTATTGCTAGTGGAGTTTCTGCCTCGTAATGAGACAATCAATGCAGCGTCTTATTGTGAGACATTGAACAATCTGCGTCGTGCAATCCAGAACAAAAGACGTGGCAAGTTGAGTAAGGGTATTGTTTTGCTGCATGACAATGCCCGTCCACATATGGCTAATCGGACCAAAGATCTCATCAAATCTTTTAAATGGGAAACTCTAGATCATCCTCCATACAGCCCTGATCTGGCGCCCAGCGACTACCATTTGTTCCTGCACTTGAAGAAACACCTGGGTGGTCAGCGTCTTCAAGACGATAACGAAGTCAAAACATTTGTGATACAGTGGTTAAAAAGTCAGGCGGCAGAATTTTATGAGGAGGGTATTCAAAAACTGGTGTCACGTCATGACAAGTGCTTCAATAATCACGGAAATTATGTAGAAAAGTAGATGAAGGTACAGGCTTTCATGTAAAAATAAAATTATTGCGATATCTTTGCACGTCTTTTTTTAATTCCAAAACGGTACTTACTTAAAAAACATGCCTCGTACATGAAATTTTAAAAAGTTGGGTTGTATTCCGGGGAGTGCGGTAGTTGGCCCCTTGGGGTGGGTGTCACTTTCCTAACTTTTGTCGACACTCTTCATGTGATGCATCATGCATCATTAGGAAATCCACTTATTCATATTATGCACCTACCTGCCCCTTTCCCCAATTTGCCACCGGGGCATTTTTAGGGTTTTGTTCATCTGACGAAACCCTATTCGTCTCGCTCCTCTGTCGGTCGGTCTGTCTGTCTGTCTGTCCGTCCGTCCGTCTGAGAGCCCGTTCTCAGAAACTATACATGTTGGAGACTTGAAATTTTGCATACTTATAGAAACACCACACATCATATGACAAATCGTAAAATTTTGAAAAAGTCATACATTTAACCCTTTGGGCTCCCACATGTATATTTTAAACAGTTCTTTCTATGTAAGCCTCTAATTAGATTGGAGGCGTGAAATTTTGCATATAGCTGAATACCTCACATCAAACGGCAAATCATAAAATTTTGAAAAAGTCGTACATTTAACCTTTTGGGCTCCCACATGTGTATTTTAAACAATTCTTGCTAAGTGAGCCCCTATTTAGATTGGAGGCGTGAAATTTTGCATACTTATAGCTCAACATCCCAGATTACAATCAGACAGATCAAATAATAAATTTTGAAAAAGTTTTATGTTTAACCCTTTCAACTCCAGCTCGTGTATTTTAAGCAATTCTTTCTGACTGAGCCCCCAATTAAATTGGAGATTTTAAATTTTGCATACTTATAGCAGAACACCTGAGGCCAAGCGACAAATCATAAAATCTTGAAAAAGTATTACGTTTAACCCTTTGAGCTACCACACATGTATTTGAAGCAATTCTTTCTAAGAGAGCCCCTAATTAAGTTGGAGACATGAAATTTTACGTACGTATAGTTGAATACCTCAGACCACACGGCAAATCATAAAATCTTTAAAAAGTTTTATATAAAAATTAACCCCTCCGGGCTCTAACTTGTGTATTTTAAGTAATTTTTCTAACCTCCGCCCTTTTAACCCGGGGAGAAATTTTCCAACTTTTGCCGACACTTGAAACTTCTTTCATATTATGCACCATAGCCTTACATAATTTAGTTCCATTTTTTACTGCCAGGTGCAGCTACTGATCTCGGGTGCTATGCGCCCAATCCCCTTGACTAATATATCTACGGATAGTATGTAAAACGGGTTTTCGTTCGGATAGATGTTTGTTTAGAATCGAGTGTGCCCCATGGTTGCGAAATGTGGAGCTAACAGATTTTTAAAAAGAAAAAGTGTTTTGAAAGGAATATTAAACGAAACCCTTTGTGCGATCTGTGATCACACTTACCCAATAGTTCTAAATTTTGCTGACACTCCTCATGTTACATATTGGAAAGGCCTGTGACCACTTATTCATGTTATGCCCCCCCCCCCCCCCCCCCCACGGGAAACTTTTCTAAATTTAGCCAAGACCCCTCATGTGACATATCGTTGGAAAGGTTTGTGACTACTTATTGATAATATGCACCTCCGTTGTCCACCCTCCCCATTTTGCCCTCACGGGTGTACTTTTCTATATTTAGCTAAGACCCCTCATGTGACATATCGTTGAAAAGGTCTGAGACTACTTATTGATGTTATGCACCTCCGGTAACCCCCCCCCCCCTCACACACACACACACTTTGCCCCCATGGGGATATTTTTCTAAATTTAGACGAGACCCCTCATGTGACATATTGGTGGAAAGGTCTGTGACCACTTACTCATTTTATGCACCTCCCGTGGTCCTCTCCCCCCAACTTTGTCCCACTGGGGCCATTTTTATAAATTTAGCCAGGAACTTTCATGTGACTTTTCTAAATTTACCAGAGACCCCCTTGTGATATATTGTCGGAAAGGTCTGCGACCACTTACCCACGTTATGCACCTCCCGCGCCCCTCCCCCCACTTTGCCCCCACTGGGAGGGCATTTTTATAAATTCAGATCGAGATCCCTCTTGTGCCATGTGACATATGGAAAGGTCTAATGCCCCATGACGACTTATTATGCTGCTGCTGTGTTCCTCCCCTCACCTTGACCCATGATATAATTTTCATGCTTCTGCATACACAAGGTAAAAGTATACTTATTTTAATTATTACAAAGAATTGATCGCCAGTTAAATTAATTTGTCTTTTAACCCTTTCCAACGCAGTGTGCCCAGGTCGGGATACCTAATTTTAATTCCAAACTTAAGAACAGCACCAAGAATATTTTAGTAAAATTTTGCTTTTACAATGATCATTTAAAGTAACATGTTTTTAATTTCTAAAAAAGTAGTTTTTATTTTCTGGTGTCAGTCAATCATTTCATCATTTTATAACAAAAATTTTCTGTGCCAGAAAGGGTTCATCAATGGTATAAATTCAATATTTCAACAGTATGTTAGATTCAAAAAGAAGAAAAAATTCATGAGTTATTCAGAATGTATATTTTAGTTCTATACATAAATGTAAGTTAATTTGAGTTAAAATATAATTTAAGATAAATCAATTGCAAAATCTGTAGATTATAGGCATGGGTTAAAACAATTTCTTCAATGTGGCCTAAAATGTAAATTTATAATTACTTAAGAATATAGAGAAAAAAATGGTTTTCATTCTATTTTGATAGGCATTAGTTAAAAAGTGATATTATAATTCTGTGATGAAATTTATACTGAATGTGAAATTGGAATAAAATTTCTAAGGATATAATTAGATTATTTTCAAATTTCACTTTTGCTTTAAACTTAAAAATTGAAGAATGCTAAATAATGAGAATTTTATCTTTATTAAAAGTGGCAAAATCATCTTTTTTTCTTTTTAATGTGACTTTTTATAAGTTTATATTTTATAAACAGGATATAATTTCCATCCTTCCGCATGCAGAAGTTTAAACTACTCTTATTTTACTTAGAAATAACTAATCAGCAGTCAAATTAATTTGTCTTTTAAACAATGGTATAAATTCAATATTTTAACAGTATTTTAGACACACAAAAAAAATTCACCAGTTATTCATAAATTATTCTATAGTTTTATACATAAATGTAAGTTAATTTGATTTGATAAGTTAAATTATAATTTAATTTGACATAAATCAATTAACTGGAAACGAAATCTCAAAATATCTGGATATATTGTAATAGTTTAAAACAATTTCTTCAATGAGCATTAAAATGTGCATTTGTTTGTGAACATTGACAGAAAAAAAATTGTGAGTAAAGTGTTGTAAGAACATTGCGAGAGGGTATGTATGTGTGTTTCCTTCTATTTTAATAGATATTCTTGAAAAAAGGTGACGATATAATTCTTAGGATGAAATTTATATTGAATCTGAAATTGGAATAAAATTTGTAAGGATATAATTAGATTATTTTCAAATTTTTCTTTTGTTTTAAACATAAACATCGATTGTTAAATAATAAGAATTTTATCTTTATTTAAAATGTTAACATACACTGGTTTCCAAAAATTAAGGAAAAACAACAAAAGTAGTGATTACTCAAAATGTTAGTAATAGATTTTAATAAAACTAAGCCACAATGTACAACACATAGTGAGGTATAAAATAGCATTAAAAGAAATTACCAGACAATTGTGGTATTTCCGAAATTAACACAACTATAAAATAAACAAAATAAATGAGTCAGTTTGGTACAGGAAAAGTACCTTTAATATGGAATATGATCACATCTAGGAGCAATACAGCACATACAGCGATGTGCAATACAGTCAATTATGCGATCGATAAATTCACTGGGAAGTGCGAGCCATTGCTCTTGTAAAGCAGTTGTAAGCGTGGCAAGGGTCTGAGGAGGGGTATTGAGTGCAGCGACACATCTTCCTAAGGCATCCCAAACATGCTCGATGGGATACAAATTCCGTGATCGAGCTGGCCATTTCATGAGCTGAATTGTTTGGTGCTAAAGATAATCTTCTACAATGCGAGTCCTGCGCAGTCTAGCGTTATCGTCCTGTAACAGGAAATCATTAACTATTGCACTGGCACAACGGTGCACATAAGCATCAAGAATGTTATCTCTGTAGACGTGAGCATTCACAGTTCCACGTGGAAAGACATGGAGGTCTGTACATCCGCCCAAAGAGATACCATCCCATACACAGACACTGCCTCCTCCATACGAATCTCTTTTACTATTGTTTGATGGATGATAGCGTATTCCATGTTCTCTCCAAATCAATCAACAACTACTATCGCTTTGGAGACTGAACTGGAACTCATCCATGAAGAGAACACGCCTCCATTGATCAGCTGTCCAGTGGACATTTGATGTGCCCATCTAAAACGTTCCCTCTGGTGATATGAGGTGAGCGGTACACAATTGTCTGGTCGCATCGCATAAAGACCACCTTCATGAAGCCTTCTACGCACAGTAGACTTTCATACCAACCTTCCAGTTGCTGCAAAAAGGGAGAATCTAAGATAAGAGAGTTGCTGTTCTATTCCTTTGTGAACATAACTGCAAATATCGTCATCGGTGCTTGTCGTAGCTCTTGTCCATCCTTGGCTAAACCTTCTGGAGGCCAAACCAGTGGTTTGGAATTCTTTCCAAAGCCTATGAACAACACAAAGATTCAGATTTAGCCATCTGGCAACCTCTGTCTGACTTTGACCTACCTCCAATCTTCCAATAGCTCCATATTGCAGGTATGCGGACAAATGATAACTCAAGGTCATTCAAATGAATTGGTTATCGCAGTTTCCTTATATCATAATCACAGTGACTCCAGCAGCCGTACTCTCTAGCATGCATTTTTATACTCCTCACAGATGACACAATCCGATTGCAGCGCCACTAATTTGCATTTTGTAATTTTATTCAGTGTCTTTTAGTTAACAACATATGCAAATTTCATACGGATACGTTCATTTTTCAACGAGTTATCGCACTTTGTGATTTTTCTTTAATTTTAGGAAACCAGTGTATATATCAAACTTCCGGCTTCATAAAAAAACACTGCACAGCTTTTAATTTTAGCATTCATTACTATGAGTTTATTGCACAGGTTAGAATTATTTATTGTTATTATTGTAATGAAAGCTTTCAAATCCGGGGCTAAATAATAATTTACAAAAGGAAAGCTAAAAATATTCATTCCTCTTTTCTTTTATGATTTTCCGAAGAGTTCTGTTACAAACAAATCAGCGAAGACCATTTATTTTTATTATAAAAATAAGGAGGAAAATAATTTTTTAATGCATGTTTTATGTGATTTACAATAAATTCAATATTTAATGTATTAAAAAAACTGTTCAATTTAATATGATACAGCTTTTTGCCAGCTAATTTAATATAATGTGATTTTTGTTCACACACTTTGAAAAAATTTCTATATTGGAAAAAAATAGGATTCATTTTGCGAATGTTGAGAAATCATCGCGCAAACCCGAAAAAACCATAAAAATTGTTATACGAATTCCGAACAAACTTTATGGTTATATATACTTATACTTTATACTTATATTTTTTACTAACTTAAATCGCATAAGAATCGCTAAAAATTCAGAAATTGCAGATGACAAAATTTACTACAGTAGACTAAAACAATGGAACTGAAATTCATTTTGCAGGGATGAGAATTGCAAAAAAGCAAACCATGCGCGAACGAAAATTTGTACATTTTATCAGCGAAAATAAATAAAACCAGAGCCTTATTTCCATGCAAATGGAGATAAGCGCGCAATCCTGTATATCACATTACAGGAGTGAAAATAGCCAAATTACAAATTAGACACAGCTCTTAACCCTTACCAGTGCAGAGTAATTCTGTTTATAAACTGATGAAATAATGGGCTGACACCGCAATTTATAAATACGAATTTATTAGAAAATACGAATTTGCTTATTTTCATGTACATTATAATAAGAAAATTTCAGTTAAAATATTCTTGGTGCCATTTGTCAGTTTTGGAATTAAAATTAGGTGTCCTTTTTTAAGGACACCGGGCTGATAAAGGTTAAACATTGGATGTAGGCCATATGAAATGCTCGACTTATCAAAGTCATGACTTCCAGCACCTGAAAATTAAATAATTTAATTAAGAATAGAGCTTTTGTGTGTCATAATTTTAATAAATTTTTGAGCAAAAATTATGAAAAACTTAGTGAAAATCACAATGGTTGGTTGTTTTGGTCACAACGGTCATCGCTTTTTGCTCACACAGACTAATCGGACCAGGACCTACAGCTTAATGTGGATTCTGAACCACTAAACAAACACTCAGTTCTGCATAACACCCGGGAATCGAAATAATCAGACATGGTACAGGTTCAGCAAAAAAATAGCTGAACTATCACGGCCTCGCAGACTTTTGACGAAATTCACATTTTTCCGCAGCATTCAGATGAAATTTGTACTTTTTCTGCAATCCTTTGACGGAAATCGCCTTTTTCCGCTGTCCTTTTTTATGAAATTCGCATTTTTTCAGCGATCTTTCTGATAGATGTAAATTACCCTCTTCTGTCTTGCTACTGTCCGGAAATTTACTCTCTACATTTTACTTTACAATATATCTCCTCTATATTCACTTTTATTAAATAATACATTTCATTTCTTTATTTATCAGTGATAAAATATCTTTATTAATTTAAAAGTCAGTCTACTTACTTTAAATTAACTTCGGTTATCATATCTTTAACTTATCCACTTTGTTTACATTATTGTGCTTTCCTTCTTGTTTCAGTTTTTCATCCATCTGTTTCTCCCATGCATTCAATGGCACGTAACCTTTTTATCTGACGTCTGGTCTCCCAATCACCACCAGATTGCGTCTCTCGTTCGAGCCTACGGCACATCGGATGTACCTCTCTTTGTCACAATGTCATCATTATGGAATCATCGTTAGCTGCTCGTTGAATTGCGTGATGAGTTAACGCAAAGTTTAATTATCCTATGTTATCTTAATATGCAGTCCTAATAAAACTGCCATAATTAGTAAACTAATGGGTATTTTTTAATGTGTTTTTTTGCATATTGTTCAGAAATGATTACGGAATCAAAATATGTATTAAAAAAATTCGAAAATTTTGACTGTAAAAAGGTATCCTACCCCCTTAACGTAAATCGCGCTTTTCCAGCGATCCTTTGATGGGAATCGCACTTTTCCAGCGATCCTTTGATGGGAATCGCACTTTTCCAGCGATCCTTTGATGGGAATCGCACTTTTCCAGCGATCCTTTGATGGGAATCGCACTTTTCCAGCGATCCTTTGATGGGAATCGCACTTTTCCAGCGATCCTTTGACGGGAATCGCACTTTTCCAGCGATCCTTTGACGGGAATCGCACTTTTCCAGCGATCCTTTGACGGGAATCGCACTTTTCCAGCGATCCTTTGACGGGAATCGCACTTTTCCAGCGATCCTTTGACGGGAATCGCACTTTTCCAGCGATCCTTTGACGGGAATCGCACTTTTCCAGCGATCCTTTGACGGGAATCGCACTTTTCCAGCGATCCTTTGACGAAAATTTTATTTTCTCCCAATCCTTTGCCGAAAATTTTATTTTCTCCGCGATCCTTTGATGTTAATCGCATTTTTTCATTATCCTTGGACGTTAATCGTGTTTTTCCCGGGATCGTTTGACGATTTTTGCGTCTTTTCTGCGATCCGTTGAAGAAATTTGCGTTTTCCTGCGATCCTTTGAAGAAATTTGCTCAATTTGGCGCGGTTCGTACTCTCGTTTTTGTTGTATTTCATTCGCTCCTTCTAAAAGCTGCGAATTCACTTTTCAGTACATCACTTATCAATAACCCCCCCCCCCCCTTCACCTCTTCCTCTAGTAAAAGGAAGATTACGAAATCAGACGATTTGGCACCTGTTCTGACTGACACCTGACATGGGTGACATGATCATCTTCTCCTGATTGAAGACGCTCGATCTCCATCATTATCTGGATTCGAAGCTCTGAGAAGTGAGACTACACGTACATTTCAAACCCCCTCCATTTTAACCCTTTCGGGACGGTGATGCATACTACAACATATGCATAGTCAAAAGGTGAATGTGGAATTTGTTTTTGACACCTTTAATAAATAAATATAATTTGTCTTTTTAAATTATTATTTTTTTTTTTTTCATAAGTGAACTGTTTCAAAAAAGCGGTGCCGCCCGAGAAAATTTCTGTAAGCGATGCCTTCTTGAAAGGGTTAGAACTCAAAAAACCAATCTGCAATTCGCGCCTTCTTCGTACTCGGTTCTGGCAGCCAGGGCATCCCTCTGCCCCCCCCCCCCCCCCCCCCCTCTAGTTTTGGCCCTGGCTTTAGGTAGTCTCCACCTGTTTTGAAATCTGAACAATATTCATTCTTACATTAAAGGGATAAGATCAAAATCAACAGTGAGTCTTCTGTTTTTAAAATAGACAGAAAAATGGCAAAAGATTTTTTTTTTTTTTTTTTTTTTTTTTTTTTTTTTTTTCCCAAGCATTTGAAAATCAAAATATCGTTATAAAGGGAAAAAATAACTATTAAATTTTAAAAGAAAATAGTTTTACAGAGGTTTATTGCTCTAGAGAATATCGCAATATTGAGGGAAGAATTACATTAATTTATATGCAAATTCGTCAGGACCACGAAATATTATCGTAGTAGAGGGAGTTATTGTTGTATCGGATATCGTTGTAGCGAGAGTTTACTCTTGTAATAATTTAGGCACCGTACGAAATTTCTATAAAAATATATTAAATTTTAAGAAAATTACAACCCTTCGAAAAAAAAAGCTCACTGCGCACAACCTCATATGCTCTCAAAAAATGTAACCACTATTTGTTTGTCTTTATACATAGGAGAGAGAAGTGCGAATATTATCAGTTTGCATCTATTCACGACACCTTTGACTCATCAAATTACTGCCGCACTTTAGCTAGAGAATTTTGGCTTTCACTTAGATTTAGAATAGAAATTCGGAATTTCTTTTCCAAAAATAAAAACACTGATGTTTTATGGACTAAATAGGAAAAACTTTCGAGAAGTGTTTTTGTTTTCTCTTTTCCAATAAAAGCAAAGGTTCTTTGAGATAACTGTGTCCAATTTTGGGGGTACGAGAATGTTCTTAAAGCTTTGAATGTTCTTTTGAAATTGGAATATAGGACGGTTTCAGAAGGAAAGTGGAAACGATAGGAAAGTAAAAATTTCGGAAAATAACAAAATTTTGCAGGAGAAAAAATACGGAATCCTTGGCAAAAAAGGTGGAATTTCGGGGGAAAAAAAAAACGGAAATTCCTTGAAATAACAAGAAAGCGGAAATCCACCAAAAGACTGAAAATTCTCATGCTTGATTTAGGAATACAGAACAATCTGTGTGGAACGTGAAAAAAACCAAAAGAATGGGTAACATGAACTCGCTCAAATTTATTCCCCCAAACAACGATAAACAGCCACATCTGGCGATCCTACAATGCCAAAGTTAGTAAAAAGGCTAGTGTAGCATAATACCCATTGACTAGTTAGACGTACCCCAACTTTATAGAAATAACGCAAAAATAAAAATGTTTTGACAAACGTAATATTTTAAACATTTCTGTCAGGGTTGCAAAAAACCCATCTACCCAAAGAATCTAAAAAACCAAATAAAACCCACATCAAAACAGGTTTTATTGGTTTTTTTACAATCCATGCTGTTATTTAATATTCAGTAACTTTTATATTAGTTTTTTAACCTTAGTGTTTAAAAAGTTACACTATCCTATTAAAAAATATTGTGGGTGTATGACAAATGTGACCAAGTCAAAATTGTCAAAATGAAATAATGCAGTCTTTTAAAAGCCTGCTAATATTATGAACAAAAAAGCCAAAATCAGTATACATAGCTAATCATAACATTTCTGTATAGGTAAAAAAAATGATAAGTCCTTTTATATCAAGATTTAACAATATAAAGCTTTATAATGTAAGTTCACAGCAGCATACAAATTTGATTTATACACTTTTGGCAGTACACCAACAATATATAGTCTATCCATGCAATAAAAAGTACTTACATATTTATGGTAAAAAGCAACACAACAATTTGAAAAAAAAATTATCCATGTGTAAGTCATAATGAATAAAGAAAAATTTTTATGTGCATAAAATCTCTTAATATGTGAAATTTATTTCATGCATTAATACATAACAATTTAACCTTAATGTAAAAACACATTTCATATTATGGATTTAAATTAATTCAAAACAAATACAGATCCAATACATCATAAATCACTCAGTACTGAAGTTACTAGTACTACCATTTTTTAGTCTAATATGTCTAAATTTTAACTAATTTCAATGCTTTTTCTAATCTTATTCTGTTTTGAAGTTTGACCAAACAAACCCTTTTACACTAATTTATTTGTGTTATTTAAATTCAAATTACTTGTATATTAAGTTAATAAAAATATAAGATTATTTTAATTTTAATACATACTTTCTAAAAATAAGGGACTTCCCCTGCCTTCACCTCTTAGAAAATTCCGAAAAAACCCAACTGGGTTGGGTTTTTTTTTTTTTTTTTTAAATAACCCGGTGATTTCTGTTACTAAAAAAGCTATGTTGTAATGATTTCTAGATGTCAGTTACTTGACAGATAATTATTTATTCTCGACTAAATTGACTGATGAAGCTTGAATATGTGTAAATGTTTTTATGACTTTGAATTATCTTGAAAAGCATAATTTAACCTTTTTTTAAACCATCTATTCAAATTGATTTTTACACAACTTTAATCAGAAAATAGTGTCAATAAAAATATAAATCTAATTTCTTCGAGTTTCATCGACAACAATGCATTAATTTAGTTATCCCCAACACAGAAATGTCATTAAAAATAAATATATTTGAAATAAAAAAAATAGAAAGCCATTGCGACACCCTTGGATACTTATGAATAATTGGTGTCCTTTTCAATTGATAATTCATTCTATTCTCAGACAAGTAGATGTGAAATACATATACACAAATTTTAATACAACAGATATAGAACTCAGTCATATTGTCACAATACTATTAACATTAATAAAAGAGGAAAATAATACCAACCTGGTGGGACAGATTCCGCTTCAGATTCAGATTCTGAACTTTCTTCATTTTCTTCACCTGATCTTGAACCATGTGATCGTTTTCGCTTCCTCTTTGAAGTAACATTTTCTTCAACCTTAAAGGAATAAAAAGCATTCACAAGATGCAATACACTATCTGAAAACTTTACAAATCTCTCAAAATTAATCAACACGTTACTTTAATCAAAAGACAAAGATGATGATCAGTATACAAAAGCTGCCAAATTTTAAAAATAATATCTTTCGCAATAACGATTTTTAATAATCACACATATTTTTAGGCAATTATGTCTGTAATACAAGATGATCAGATTTTTCAGATCCCATTGGGAGTTTGGTTTTGAGCATCTTGATTTTCTGGATAAGACTCTGGAAAATCTGAACAGTTGTCAGTTCTGCACTATAGTATATCATTAAAATATTTTACAGAAAAAAAAAACTAGATTTTATGTTATTGTTAACATATCCAGGAAAGGAGCATTTACCTTTTCTTCTTCTTCTTCTTTAGTATCATCCTTAGAGTTTTTTCTTCTGTGGAAGAGGAAATATTAGATTTTGTTATGCCATAAGTACAGTAGAACCTCTTTTATCCAAAACTCTTAACCGAAACTCTTGGTTAACTGAAATGCATTTTTAAAGCCTTTTTTTTAAAAAAAACTATTATATTCTTTGTGTGCAAGTGGCCCTTTCCGAACTACGAGTGCATATAAATATTTTCAATCCCTTTTCTTAGAGTTCCTTTGAATTTAACTTGAGCTTCTGTAAGCTGCAGAGTGGAATGAAGAAAACTAACAAATTAGCAATTCTGAAGCTTTTGAATGTTTTGAAAAAGGTTTGTCATGGTTGGAGCAGCAGAAAGACTGTGATACTCGTAAACTATTAATATTAAAAACTCCATGATAGAGCATCAAAGTAAAGGCAATTGAAACTGCCACAAACTAAACTTTTTTTCGAAACCTTGCAATATATGTAATAGGTACTTATTTCAAAATTAAAATTCAGGTAATTTATTCTTTTTCCTAATTTGCTATTGCTTTATTTTTATTAAGCACTTGTTACCATAATAAGAAATATTGCATATTTATCTCCTTATAATCTTAAAATTGAAGGATTCTCGATTATCTGAAAATTTCAATTTTCCGAAAGAGGATCGGTCCCAATTAGTTTGGATAATCGAGGTTCTACTGTATATATAAAAATACCAATTCTTTTTCATGTTTGTAATATTCAAAAAAATTATACACAACATGCATTATAGCATAACTAAATATTCACAAATGACAAAAAAAATTAATAACTAACATAGCATAGTTAAATATGGAATATGTAAAGATTAGGGATGCACCGAATATTCAATATTCGACCATGTTACCGAATATTCGGCTTGGTTAAACATCAAACTATTCGGCCTGCTGAATATTCAGTTTGCCAAATATCAAAGTATTCAGTGAACTGAATACTTAAAAAACCTTTTTAAAACACATTTTTTAAAACTTTTCACAATTTCTACTTTTAACTGTCAACTTATAAATATATTTAAAATAATTAGAAACAAAATCATATTTAAATAAAATAGAACATTTTTAGATTACTTATTTGCTATTTGTAAAGTATAACTTACGAAAATTAACCATGAGGATGAGGAAGATTACAATGATGATTAATGGGGATGATTAATTAGGATTTTTGTAGGAATTAATGATGTACAAATGCAAGTTCCTAAATTTTGTTTAATAAATCTGTCTCTAGCTTTTTCACAAAAAAGAGTTTCTAAACAAAATGGATAAACTTTTGTGGTTGATAATAGGTATCAAGACAGATAATTTTTGTTCAAGAAACCATAATTGTAATCCACGTATTGAATCAAATACATTGTACCTCATCTCACTCAAGGTCATACTTGGATTTTCGTTACTTTAACAATAATGAAGATATCATAACTATATTTTCAACTGACTTTCTTCGATTCCTGTGAAATATATCACGAGAAGTGCTGAAAAAGACCATCATTCATAGCTAAAGAACTATGAGCTGGACGTTCCTTTATCCATTATCCCATTTATCCCATTTAATCCATTTGATAGTATTTATTTATACTGTATCACTGACCAAAATTCAGGTATTTTCAATGATATCATCACATTTAATATGAACAAAATTAATATGAAACAAATCTAATTAAAATATCTTTATTCTTGATAAAGTTGTTAATAAAAATTAAGTTTCAGCTTGTTTAGCATCCAATATATTTGATTGAATGTATTTTAACTTTCATAGAATAAATAGATTGAAATATTATTTCTTGTTAAAAAAAATATGTTTGTCTTGACCATATTATCCCCGATGAAAGTTTGTTCCAAGATTTTAGGAACAACCTGAATGTTTTACAATCTCAGAAAATGAGCAGCCACTCCAGACACTAATCTAGGATGCATTTAAAAACTTCCTTTCTAAATCAAAGGGAGTAGAAAAGTTATTCTTGCTGAACTGCCATTATTAGGATAGGTTGTATTATTTATTTATTTATTTTTACTTTAGTCTCTTCCTGACAAATAAACAGTATATGATCCTGTAAAGTTTTTCTTCCAATTTTTTGACTATTTCTCTTTGATTTCAAAATGTTTGTTTTAATTCGTAGAAGGAACCATGAAAATTAAAATTTTGTTAATTTAAAAAGTGTTATAATTATCATTCTTAAATAACTCAAAGCAGATTTTTTCAATATAAAGTTTACTTATAAAAAGCTCTTGTTTATCAAAATGTAAGTTTTTTTTTTATTAAATATTATGTAAAATTGTTTTAAAAAGTAACATTTTATTTTATTATCTTTAAAATTTGAAATATAAAAAGTATTTGGCCAGCTGAATATTCGGTATTTGGCCAAAATCACTATTTGGTGCATCCCTACTAAAGATAATCGTATATATTCCAATTGATAAATAAAACTGCTTTACAATCCTACCAAAAATGATAGCAATATAATTTGTAAAACAGGAAAAACAAAAGCATTTACAAAATATCCCTTTATTTTTATCATCAGCGATGCTGCGTATGTGCTATAGCACGTAAATTATGCGAAAAATCAGAGATGGGATAAAACGGATATGTAATTTTTACCAGCGTAAATACAGTGAAAAATCCAAAATAGGATGGGGAGAAAAAAAAAAAAAAAGTGTCCCCGAACTTTTATTTGAAAATACAAAAGCTTTAGATAATCTTCCCGAATTTTCTGTGAGACGTGTCCCAGGAAATTACTTACACCCCATAATCCTTTCAAAATATTTTAACATTTTCTCTTTCTTTCTTTTTTTTCCAAGAGAAAAACATGTGGACAAAACAGGGTTGGCAAGGTTTTGGACAAAACGGTAAAAACCACGGTAACATCCATGGTTTAAACCGTACTGTCCAAAACCCTACTGTCTTAAACTGTCAAAAACTATATTTTGTAGTAAAATTGTATTTATCAGAACAATGCTAAAAGTTTAAAAAATTGGCAAAAAGATTACAATACAAAAATACCAATTTAGTATTAACAACCTAATTACCCTATGTTATACTACCAAACAATTTAGTAGTAACAACTTAATTGACCTACGTAAGAAAGTATTTACATTAAAAAGATATAAAATTTAATTATGTATCATAATTTTAATATTATTCATTTAAATAATAGTAGTTAATAGAAGTACTAACTATTTTTAAGAAGAATACATTCTGATTCTGTTACTGAAGGTCCCGAGAGTTGTTACTGGAAATAATTGATAAACGGAGTTCAGGTTCAGCATACTGATTAAACCACCTTACTGCTGGCAGCTATGTATATGTGTATATTAAGAAATAGTATAAATAAAAATAATTGATTTTGTTTGATTATGAGATATTTAGATATCGACTATTATTATAACACTATATTATATGACTTATTATAACAACACTATTTAACTCTTAAGAAATAGAATGTTCACTAGAATTAGATTAAATTCATAATAAAAATACATATTTTAAAAAATAACTTCTGGATTTTAAATTAAATATTTGTGTTTTCTTTCATTATCCTATAATCTAGAAAAGATAATTTACAATGAAACATTATTTAAAAGAAATTTCTTTGTAACATTTTCTTGCACAAAAATTGAAACAAAAGCAAATCTCCCCTCCCTATACTACATGTGTGGTATTATAAAGAATTTCTTATTATTATGACTCAATTTTAACAGAAACAGAACTTTTTATGTTACACAGATATTAGAAAAATTTGAACTTTTTTTCATTTATCAAAGAATTAAATGGAATGTTAGTAAAATATATTGTGAGATATTTATATTTATTCATATGTTTAATAAGTGTGCAGTGGTTACATGTGTAATGTTGCTTTTTTTAAGGTTTTGGACACTTTAATACAGTTTTGTACGCTTTAGTACAGTTTTAGACACTTTAGTACAGTTTTGGACAGTAAAGCCCACATGTCCTGTCCAAAACTAGTTTTGGGCGTCCAAAACCCCAAACCCTGGGACAAAACAAAACAGAAGTTCTGTTGTTCTGTATGACTCACCTGCCGTAAATCCCAATCTATCCTACCCATCCAATGCAATAAACAGGTGCAGCAACCACATTGTGCTTTCAAAATTTGAAAGCATTTTTCATTTGAAAATCACTCCAGAACACATCTAGTGCTAGTGCATTCCCTAAATAATCAGGATTTCCCTCATTAGATCGCAAACGAAGATTAATGGACTATGTTAGGAGTAAGGAAATATCATGCAAAGAAATTAGTTTAGATTTAATTTAGCTTCATAAATACTTTCTTGTTTTGCGTTTACTGAATTTGTTTATAGCGACCATCGTTGAAAAAACAAAAAACTAGATAATTTTTTACTGATTTATAAATTTTACATCTGAAAATTGTGATTATGATGCATCTATTAATATAAAAACTATTTGATTCAGCATTTGTGTCCTTATATTGAGATTGATCGCAAAATTTGCATACTGATATAAGTATGGTAATGTATAAAACCTCCTATTTTGGATAAATACTTTTATTAGGATTTCGTTCATCTGATGAAACCCTATTCGTCTCACTCCTTTGTCTGTCTGTCTGTCCGTCACAGAGCCCGTTCTCAGAAACTATACATGTTAGAGACTTGAAATTTTGGGTGTAACGCTCGAACAATGCAGACTCCATCATATTTGTTCTCCTTTTCTTTTTTTTTCTTTTCCTTCAAAAGAACTGACAAACTGAGTAAATTAGACTTTACGAGAGAGAAGAATGTTTACAAAGTGGTTGCCGACAAGGCATTTGTGCTATGCCGTATTTTAAATTAACCGAGTTATTTTGTAAATAGTAACATGTAAATACGATGTAAATATTAAAACTTATTAGTCGATGATAAGTTATCCAGTTTTATTTTGTAACATAAGAATAGTTTCCACCCCGGATTCTGAATAATATGTTACAGAAGTGGCTCCCCAACGTCGGGCACGAATAGAAGCAAGATATGAAGATAAGTATTATTTTAAATTGTGTTAAACTGTTTTAATAAGAAAATTTAGGTACTAAAGTACAAAAATTTATACAAAAGTACTTTTGAATCTGATGATTTTTGAAAATTGTATTTGATTCGACCAGAATCGAAATATTTTGGAATTGTTCTATTCAGCCTGAATGATATTTTCCTTAGAATTGAAATACGAAAAGTCGTCTGCAGCTTCAAGTATTTTAGTATCTGAATTAAATGAAGATATTCATAAGAGAAATAATTCTAATAATTATTATTGAAAAATAAAAACCGTTTGCTTTATTTATACATTTATATAGTTGCACTGAGCTATTTTATTATGAAGTTTTATAAATGAGTGCTTGGCATTATTTTAATTATTATATGATTGATATTATGTAAAAAAAAAAAAAAAAAAAAAAAAAGGCAAATAGTTGGTGTCATTATATTGAGTTTTGAAAGATATTGTATGTTATTTATGTTTTTTAAATGTTAAAAATTACATATTTTGCTAAGAGTTATTCGTACACGAATTAAGTTTGAAGTTAGCTAAAACATATTTAGTTCAAATGATGGCGTTTCTTTCTAAGGGTAAGAAAATTGATTTAATCACATTAGCTTCAGAATTAAAAGTAGAAGTAAGTAGCGATGATAAAGTCCTCGAATTACGTGATAAAATTGTAAATAGTGAGGCATTTAAAGATAACAGATTTTGTACAGGGAATTTATGAAAATATCGTAGAAGAAAGAAAGACTCTTGAGGAAGAGAAACGTTTAGTAGAAGAAAGAGAATTTGAGCTACAGAAGCTCAGGTTAGAAGCAGGAAGAAGAGATGTTGCAAATACAAGCAACCCTCTAGAAACTTCTTCAATCCGCGTTGACTTGAAAAAGATTTTACCAGATTTCAATCCTGAAAAGGATGATATGAATTTATTTTTAATAACTTTTGAGAGGCAAATGAAATTTTTAAAGGTTTCTAAAGAATTATGGATTACTTATTTAATTGGAGTCCTTCCAAATGAAATCGGTAAATTAATAGCACGTGAACCGGAAGAAAAATTTGAGGATTATTCTTATATTAAAGATATATTGTTGCAGAGGTTCAACTTAACTGCTGAAAGGTTTAGAGTTTTGTTTAGTCGACATCCAAAGCGAACCGATGTTAGCTGGAAAGAATATTATTTTGAAATTAGAAGCTATTTTGAGGGATGGCTATCTGAATTAAATATAAATTCCTTTGAAAAATTATCGGAATTAATTATTGCTGACCAATTAAAGAAAAAGGTTTCCCCTGATTGCAAAGAACATTATTTAGACCAATGGGAGAATTTAACAGATCCTGTTGAATTAGCTGAAAAGTTAGATTTATATGATAATTTGAGGTCACACAAAGTAGAAATAAAGAGATCAAATAAAATCAGTGAGGTCAGGAATTCTAATCTCTTTGAAAAAACGCCTTTAGATTTTAAAAGAAATGAGTTTGGTAAAATTGGCTATAAAAAGGAGTCCAAGAGAAATAAAATTAATTACCCTTCGAATTTAAATCGACCAATGTTAAGTTGCTATGGTTGTGGAAACCAGGGAGTTATTAAATCCAAGTGTCCAACCTGTTCTCCGAAAAATGTATCGGTGCACTTTCAATCACTAGAATTTCGTACATGTAATATGCAAACATCAACATTATTGGTAAAAATAAGCATAAATGGTCTCTCTGGCACAGCTTGTGCTGACACTGGTGCAACACATTGCGTTGCGGGTGAAGTTTTGTTTTCTTTATTACAAGACCAAGGTGTGAAGTTTGAAAAAACTCAAATGATCGTAGTCTTAGCGGATGGGATACAAAACACTACCGAAGTTTATAAAACAGAAGTTCAAGTTAAAATTGAAGGTCGCGACATTAAAACAACACTTTATGCTCTGCCGAATGCCAGAAATAATCGTACAATTTTGGGAATTGTTTTTTACGAAAAGCAAAAATTGTTTTGGATGTAGTAAATCAAGAATGGTTCTTTGCTGATAGATGTAGGTCGAAGTATAGATTCGCTGAAGATAAATATAGACCTCCCAATGAATTAGCAGTAAAATCCATTGAATTAGACACCTTTTTTCTTAGAGAAGATGAAGGTAGACACCTCACTTCAGGGCAACAAGTTAGGTTGAATGAACTGCTTGAAAAATTTACTAGTAGCTTCCAACTAGGGGAAGAGGCTACACCTAAAGTTAAACATTATATTGATACAGGATCATGGATGGGCATAATTTTATCTGATGAAATTGATAGTCCTGCATATGATAGAAAAGGTTATGTAAAAGATTGCCGTAGGAATTTCGATTATAGGGGTAAAAACAGAAATTTTAATAGACCAATTGTTAACAGAAGCAATAATAGATATGGCCAAAAATATGTTAAACAGTCATTTAACCATGGAAATTACAATAAAAATAGTTATGAGAAACCTGGTTCAGAGAATTCTTACCAAGATGAATCAGAGATTCCTCAAAATTTTGAGACTATAGATTCTTTAATATCTCAAGATATGACAGAAAGTGAAGGTTTGGTGAATAGTTCATCGGATATGGTTGAACCTAATGATGCATCTGAAGCGCTAGAAAGCGATTCACTTACTTCAAAAGTAAAGTTTAATCCAAATTTTTCTCCTAGGTACAAAAATAGAGGCTACTATCATACCCGAAATAACTCCTTATTTAAAAAACTTTGCTAAAATTACTATGCAGATAAGAGATCGCATAAAACAAAGCCAAGATAGGCATAAATATTATGCCGACAAACATTTAAAAGCTTCTGAACAATATAAACCAGGCGACCACGTCTGGGTTACTTTGCATCCGATTAGTCAAAAGAAAAATAACAAAACAAATTCATGCCCCGTCGAGATGGCCCATATGTTATTTTAAAACAAAGATCTACTTCTTATACCATTGCCACTAAAGAAAACCCCTTTTCTCCCTTAGGAAATTATCATATATCAGCTTTGTGTCCTTACACGCAAGATGATGGTGGATCTTCTAAAGGCTTTATTCGTCCTAGAGGCAGACCCGGGAAACGTCAGATGCCCAGCCAGCAGATATTTACGAAAGAATCACAAAACACGACAACCATAGAGGATTTTAGGCACCAGAAAGCATCCCGACGGAATCGACCCAGGAAATGCACAATGCATCTGAGGGACCAGTAATGCAGTGTGAGGGGAAGAGTAACGCTCGAACAATACGCACTCTATCATATTTGTTCTCCTTTTCTTTTTTTTTTCTTTTCCTTCAAAAGAACTGACAAGCTGAGTAAATTAGACTTTACGAGAGAGAGGAATGTTTACAAAGTGGTTGCCGACAAGGCATTTCTGCTATGCCGTATTTTAAATTAACCGAGTTATTTTGTAAATAGTAACATGTAAATACGATGTAAATATTAAAACTTATTAGTCGATGATAAGTTATCCAGTTTTATTTTGTAACATAAGAATAGTTTCCACCCCGGATTCTGAATAATATGTTACATGGGTTTATAGCTGAACACCTCACATCAAACAACAAATCATAAAATTTTAAAAAAGTTGGTAATTAACCTAATTACGGGCTAATTAAATTCTAAAATTAACCAATCAACCTTTTGAATGCAGATGCAAACGCACGTTATTGAAATCCTTCCCAGTTTCTCCTAAGGGTTGCCAGTAAATTCGGCGGATGCTCCGTCAAATCAGCCGGTGCAGGGTTACCACGGGGTAATTTAAGCAATAAATGAAGTGGACCTTTAAAAAGCAAAATCGGATCTGCTGAAGTATCGGTCGTACAAACTTGTAACAGGTGTAGAAATACGCGGAAAAAATTCTACTTTATTTTGGTATAAATTTCAAATTTCTGCGTAGGATAGAACGCAAAAAATCCACTAAAAATCGATCGATAAAAATTTAATTTCTGTGTTTGGAAAGACAATAAAAACAGATTTCCATTCACCGGAAGGCAGCTGTCGTCATCTCTCGACATATCGGCACAAGAAAAATTTAAGGGGAGGAAAGTCTAATACGAAATTTAAACTTTTTAAATATTAAATTTTTCGATTAAATTTTTTGACATCCGGGCTGGAAATTTCTCGCAGATTTCATACATAACCGGTTCAAAGAGATAGCTACATTACGAGCTGAGATATTAATTATTTTATTAATTCCTTTTATTTCCATCAAATGCCAGATTAAGATGGAGGCACGTGCTTTTTTAACGGAGATTTCATTTAAATTAGGAAATCTAACAATTTGCGTGGGGTGTTTCGATGGTGCGCTATGAGATAAGTATTGATTATTCAATATGAAAAAGTTTATAGGTTTATAAGTGTTCATCCCACTATTTCCGAATAGCAATTTCAGGAAATATCTTAAATTATTGTTTAAGACCGCCACTCGATGTGTTCGAAACTTTAAGATACTTTATAACACATAAGAAAAAGTCTAAAAAAGAATGGAGTGTGATATTTCGAGGAGTGGAGGGGGGGGGGGGGGGGGGTGACTAGATTTATTTATTAAATCTTAGCGTTTGTTATCGCAGAAAATGTTTTAAATTGTTGATTAAGACTGCACCGCCACCCTCCCGACCATGTATCTACGGAGAGATTGCGCAAAGGAGTTTCGTTCAGATATGCTTTTGTTAAGAATAGAGTGCGCTCCCTGGTGGTGGAATGCAGAACTAACGTAACGCGATTTTGTTAAAATTAGGAAATATAACAAGGCGATCCGTTTGCAACTTTAAGATACTTCATGACACATAATAAAAAGCTTATAAAATAATAGTGCATGCAATTTCCAGTGAAGGGAGGGCAGGGAAGGGGCGCTGCATTTCTTTTTTAAAAATTAGCGTTTACGACCTTTTTAGATGTCGTTTTTTGAGCACTATGATATACTCAGACACGTGCTGCTTATGAAATATAAAAATGTCAAAATTTTAGTTACCACTATTTCCGAATAGTACTTTCAGCAAATTTCTTAATTTCTCGCTTAAGGACGCCACGAACTCGAGTAACACATCCACTGATAGGCTGTTTAACAGAGTTTCGATCTGATGCACTTTTGTTATGAATAGTGTGCACTCCCTGGTGGTGGAATTTGCAACTAACATAACACAATTTTGTTAAAATTATGAAATCTAACAAGTCGATCTGCTGGAAACTTTGACATAGTTCATAACACATAATAAAAAGCTTATAAAAGAATGTTCCGTGCAATTTCCTGGGACGCCTACCTATCTCGGGTGCTATAGACCCGATCCCTTCGACTAATATACCTACGGATAGGTTGTAAAACGGAGTTTCCTTTGGATAGAGGTTTGTATAGAATAGAGTGTGCCCCCTGGCTGCGAAATGTGGAACTAACAGATTTCGCAAAAGGATGAAGTGTTTTAAAGAAATATTAAACGAAACCCTCTGTGCGATCTGCGATCACACTTACCCACTTGTTTTTTATTTATTTTTATTTTTAAAAATATATACAGAGTTTCTTTCTGCATAACTAAAAAAATGTTATCCATAGAAAGCTTATCTGACTCATGTCCGACTCCCAGCTAAATAAGCCACAGATGGTGCCACAGATATGGCTGCACATGTGTGGCCACAGATGTGCATCTTTTTTTCTGCGAGATCTGATAATGAGCGTTTTATGAGAGACCATAATTTTCTGAAATCTTATTATATTTTAATAAAAATTTGGTATGCAGCTAATTTATTCTTATTCCAACTTGCTGAAAATTTGACCAAAATCATTTAATTAACGACGGAAATTAACAATAACTTTTTTTTAATAGGAAAGAAAAAGTTTTTGCTTTTGGTACTTTTTCTTTTAATTATTATTTCTTATATTGCAGCTCAACGATTTCTTTTTTCTGCACTCCAAAACACAAAACTTTCTAACATATTCACAAAGTCCTTTTTATACTTAAAAGAATAACTTTTTCAGCCATGATTATTGAAATGATTTGAAATTGAAGAGCATATTCCTTTTTTCGACAAATGTCAAAAAAGATCTCTAGGGGTTCATACTCATTTCTCTTGAAAAAATTCCCTGAGAATGCCCTGGTGTATTTTTTGGGATGTACAATTTTTCCATAACAACAATTAACGGCCTTTTTTAAACCAGTATTATGACATGTCCACCTCCTCAAAATAAAATAAAAAGGAATCTCAAAAATAAAGTTTAAGCATCGCCAATATAAACAATATGAACAGAACTTTAAAGGAAAAACATTAATTTCTGTAAAACATAGATGAAGTCAGTATGCCTTGTGGAACTGTCTTTAAAAACCTGGTAGCTTGCTGCAAGAATTTTATTTGATTTCCACTTTATGATTTCATTACCTCTTTGAAAATCATTATGAATAATATGAAGGCTACAAGTGACAATATCAATTAAAAAATGTCCTTTATTGTTCTTAAGTTCCTCTTGAACTGTTGTAAAACATCACGATGTTAAAAAGTGTGTCTAGAGACTGGATGGATGTCGACAGATCTGACATCATAAAGCATGCGAACAGCAACAATTGCCCTGAATTTCCCAGAGTGGCCAGTCATTTTTCCAGATTTGAGGAATTTTTTGCATTATCCCCTGAGATTCCCTTGAATTTTACAACCCAAAATTTATCTCCTGAATCCCATAATCGCCTGATGAGTATGAACCCACAAAATGCAAAATATCTCTAAAAATCACACAAAAACTCAGGAAACATTTAAGAATGGCTATACAAATTGAAAAGATTGAAACAGGATTCTATTATATAAACAACAAAAAATCTCATGAAATCTGAAAAAAAAATCTAAAAACCACATTAAAAAAATCACTGTATGAATAACGGATAAACTTTATTAAAAAGACGACAAAATTTACTGTATTAGGCTAAAAGATTGAATCCTAATTCCTTTTACTAATGTGGTAAAATTGCAGTAAAACGAGAAAAAAAGCTAAAAAAACGCTAAAAATTCAAACATCGCAGGACAAAATTTACTCTAATGGGCAAAATGATTGAATCCAGATTCCTTTTCACAAATGTCAAAAATCGCCGCAAAACTAGATACCCCACCGTCCCCTCCCTAAAAATTGCAAAAACTTCCAAAATCATTGCACGAATTCCTAATAAAATTTATTGAATAGTGGGCAAAATGTAATGTATACGGGAATAAAGGGTTGAAATCGGATTCCTTTTGGTAATGTGGAAAAAAATTGCAGTAAAATGTGAAAAAAAACTCGCAGAGGGCAAAATTTATTATACTGGGCTTTAAAAAAAAAAAAAATTCTTTTTGCGAATGTCGAACAATTTCTGCGAAATGCGCTGAAACCTGTAAAAATTTCATAAAATATTCCTGAAAAATTCAAAAGATGCTGCTATAAGAATTCCTGTTAAATTTTATTGAAAAGTGGACACAATTTATCATAAAGGGCTAAAGGATTGAAACTGGATTCTTATTCCTTCGCAGAAAAAAGTAAAAATCCCATTAAAAAATTTATTTAAAAACTGACATCAATAGGTCTATATTCAGACATACAGATACCTTCCTGCCAAATTTTGTATCTCTGTGTTGTAATGCAGGGGTGATACCGCTCCAAAACAAAAAAATTAAATTCGGAAATCCATTGAAAATTCAAACACAAAAAATATCACAAATTTCAACAAATAGTTACCAAATAAAATAAATTTTGTCATAAAGAAAAAATTGCCAGAAAAAATTGCCAACTTTGTCAAAAGCTTGCGAAAAAATTGCAAATTTTGTCAAAGGATCTCACAAAAAGCACAAATTTCATCAAATGATTACGAAAAAGAAAGCAAATTTTGTGAAAGGACCGCAGGAGAAAAAAGAGTGTTTCGTCAATGGATCACGGGAAAAACACAATTTTCATGAAAGTACTGCGGAAAAACACTATTTTTATAGCAGGGCTGCAGAAAAAACGCGATTTTGTCAAAGGATCGCAAAAAATATATATATAAATAAATAAAATAAGAATAAATGTGAATTTTGTCAATGGATCGCAAAAAAAAGAAGAAAAAAAATGCAAATTTTGCCATTGGATTGTGGAAGAAATGTAAATTTTGTCAAAAGATGACAAAACACCATGAATTTTACCCAAAGATTGGGATGAGTGGGGGACTTTCTTTGCTGTGATCAAAAGATAACATTTCAGTTTTTTCCTTTCAAACTTTATTCAATAAAACAATGTCTTTTGTTGGAATGTCATACAACTTCGTGCTTCCCTCCGTCACCGCATCTTTTCAGCAATTCTGCAGATGCACACTGATATCTAGAATTCAAACTTCACACAATGAAAAACTGTAGTGCCAAAATTTTAAATTCAGCTATTTCACTTCTCAATATATAACACTTACAATCAAGTTATTTTTAGAAGCGAGTAGGTAAAAGAATTTTACAATAAACCTTCATACTTTCAAATTTAAAGTGAATTGTAATTTTTTTTATGATTATTTAAATGATTTTAGTACCAGATAGACCAAGCCTCACTCGGTAGTTTTTTTTCTTCTTTTTTTTTTCAATAAACGTAGAAAAGTGACAGATAATATCTGCATAAGTTATGGAGAATATAGCGTACTCTCGTTAATACCTCTCTCCAGTTAATGCGGACAGTTTCATTTCCCCATCATATTTTAATTAATGTTAAAGGCATCATTCATTGTGGATTTCGGTTAGTGCAGATGAAAAATGGCCTCCCTTGGAAACCCACTATATATTTATATCTACCGCTCATAGTTTTAGCATGGTCGAAAGTGAAAAGTCAGGGAAAATGATGTCATAGTAATGCAAAAGTCATGACGTTTTAAGTTTTAAATATAAAAATAATTGTTTTATTTTAAATATAATGTCATTTTTTTCTGGGAGAGAGAAGGATGTAGAATTTTGATTTTGAAGTCCAAAACTTTAATTTGAGTACCTAAAAAACATATTTAAAAATTTGCACATTGCAGGGAGTTTATATTGTCATTTAAAAAAATAAACTATTTTTTTAAGTATGCGATTATGTTAGTCATACCCTGAGTGCCACTCTCCACGTTTTATCAAAATTAAATTTATTGTTCTTCAACAATTGCTGTCTACATTAATAGTTTGGCAGCAAAAGTGAATTATTTTGTAAATATGGGGTTAAGTTTGGCAGAAAAATTCTCTTGCTTTTAAAATTGCTGCTAATTTTGAGCCATGGTGTATTGCTATTGCATCAAACTATAGCGATGTTTATAATAATATGGTAATGATTTTAAATATAGCAAAAGTATAAGAACAGTTATCTATTAAGAAATGTTAGCATATTTTCAGAATGTTTATAAAATATTTAAATTCACCAAATCAACGTTTGGTAAAATAAATTTTATTTGGGTACTACTTGATTATCCCGTCGACCAATTTCGAACTATTCACCAAATTGGACAATTTTTATTTAAATAACAAAAGAGCAAATAAATTAGTAAAACCTTAATAAAAATGCAAGTAAAAAGTCTAATTAAAAATCATTTGATGACGTAACAAACACGTGTATGGTGTTTAATGTCAAATGAATGTAACATTTACGATCATCCATTATTGACATTTAATCTTATAGTTTGGCGATAATTTTTTGGTTGATGGCATAATCAAGTAGCACCTTTGTTCTAGTCAAAACGAATTTTACTGTATTCAGGACACAGCTATTTTGTGCTACATTTAGTATAGATGGCAAACTGATAATGCTGTGTTTTATCGTGTTGATAATCAGTGACCAACAGTATTGGCAAGAATTCAGATTACAGAACAAAAAACTTTTTTTTTTCTTTGTATCTCAAATACTACCTTCTTACCAAATTTCAAGTTTCTAGGGCTACAGGATGTACATCAGATTTTTGATAATCGGTGAGTCAGTCAGCGTTAAAAAAGCAAAAAACTGAGTTCATATATTTTCTTAGTGTCAAAAAAGCAAAAAATTTGAGTTCATATATTTTCTTATCTAGAAAAGATACAAACGTGGAAATTTGAACATTTGGTTCTGTTTGAAGAGTACTTTTAGAAAAACAAAGTTTCAAGTTCCTGGGAAACTTCAACACAAAGATATGGGGGGTGTCAAAAGTACCATAAGTTCCTGCCAGAAAAGGATGCTTACAGCTGTGCTTTTTCGACTTGGCAGGGGCACTGCCATGCCCCCTGATACACACTCATCTGTGTTTATAGGTTATAGGTATAGTTTTTACTCTGAAACAATATACTGAACTAACTTTTGAAAAATCATGTTAACCCAACCTGCAACAAAAATAATTAGGACAGCCTTATTTAATGACAGAAATTTTGTGATTAAAGATTAAGATTATTATTTGGAAAGTATGGTGACAAAAGAATTTCAGGTGAAAAGATTGGAAAATTTAAACACAAATAAGAATATATTTACTCAGGAGATAAATAGGGTGCAGATTCTTTAGGCTTTTCATCTTCATATGGTTTATCAAGAACTTTCAAGTCAAAATCTGTTCCTCCTTCCAACTTTATAACAACTAAAGAAAAAATTGAAAAGCAATACAAATACATAAAGAAAATGATAATGAGCAATAAACAAATAAATGATATGATAATGTTTTCCATGTACAAAGTTGTATTATGTTAACTAAACTTTCAAGACTAAAAATAACCATATCAAATATCAATGGATTTCAGATATCAAGTAATAATGAATATGATAACTTTAAACAGGGGGATATTTTCAAAATATAATATATTAAATGCCTAAAGAAAAGAAAAAATCAGATTTCCCATTAATGTAATTGAGATGTAACAATTTAAAAAAAAAATCCTTTTTGATATTTTAATTCTTCCAAATTCATTAATTAAAAAATTAAGATATCTTAATATTTAATTCTTTAAAGATCATAAAATAGCAACATCCAAAACTGTAGCATTTTTTTTTTAATGTTGTTTAAACACAAATAATATATTTGTATAATATGAGATGAACTGCAGCTCAAGACAATTTGATATTGAACATAAATAATTAAAAAAATTATAGACGATTTTACTTGTATTCTATATCATACCGATTTGAATATCTTTCATTATAATATTTTTAGATGGTAATGGGAGAGTCCAACTTTATGGCAGAATATTAAAACTTTTCGGTTATTTAAATTCCCTGTTCTATAAAAGTTATCTCCCTTCAATATCTAAATTTTTAATAATACTGTGATGTGAAATCCCATTGGTACAGTTTATGACAAATTCAATATTACCATGGAACTCTGGGGTCCTGGTACTGAACCTTTGAATAATTAGCAGCATGAGTATACTTTTTCAAATCAAGTAGAATAGAATTAGGAAAATCTGTTATGTATTGGTTGCCATTGTAAATCAGTATTCAACATATGAAGGACTTTTATAATTCATTCTGAGAATGAATCTGAAAAATCCACCAAACAGCTCATGAGATAATTCAGGAACTCACCTATACGATCTGATATCATTCATGGTCGTGTGATGGTACTTCACTAAGTTATATTTTATTTTGAAGAAGGTTAATTAAATTTTAAGAGAACTTGTCATGCATTTACAGTGCAATCTTGTGATCAATACTCAAAATCGATCACTCAAAAAAACATCTATTGTTTTAGTGTTCAGTTGTGGTTAAAAGATGATAAATCAGCATTCTGTAGAGCAATTATAATGGATCTACATATTAGCAGGAATGTTCAATAAAAATGTAATAATGCTTTTGAAGACAGTCTGAGGGTAAAGGGCACCAGCTGCTTCCACTCTATAACTTCTCTTCTGGCTCTCATGGACATTTAAATGAAGAAAAAAAAAACTTCATACCAGATCTCCCTTTTCAGTACAATAGTCTATTTTTTAAAAACTAGCCAATCAGCATTCTGAACTGTGGATCGATGGCTCCATAAGACGCAAACAGGTACATTCTTAATTCTTAACTGGTCGTACTTGCTCGCAATCCGGCTGATTTCATAGTTTTGCTAAGCCATGTGGCAACAGTTTTTTGGACAGAACTTTTTTTTTTCTTTTTTTTTTTTGCATTTTTTAAGGTGCAAGAGGTCTGTGAAAGTTCAATGAGCCGTATCCAAATCCAAAAGACTCTTTTGGGAAGAATAAACTAGTATGTTGTGGCCATCACAAAACTTTCTTCTATATAAATCACGTCAATTAAATCATTTAAATAGTACAAGAAATAATGATTTAGCACCAATTCATATCAAAGTATAACTTCATGGATGAAAATTTGTGCATTAGTTCTTGAGATAGAGCTATAGCGGAAATTCTGACAAATGTAGCATAGCAGCGCCACCTGTTGAGCTATTTACACCAAAAATTAAACAGCACTAATTTATATGTCAATTCATGTCAAGGACTAACTAAATCTGAAGCAGCACATGCTTAGGTCTTAACATTCAGAATTTAGTAATTACAATACTTTGCATAGTATAAAAAGTACAATACAAAGAATATGCTTCATTTAAAGACATTTCTTAAACTCTTTTTTGCTTTCTTCCTTTAAATTTACCATTACATATCAGGATGGTATCTTTGATGCCAGGTAACATTTGACTAATGTTATCACGTTAAAAAAAAAAAAAAAAAAAAGTTGTAATATTCGCAACAGATTTTTTGGGAGTGACATCAGCTCGTCACTTTCTTTCTTGAAGTAAATTGCACCTTCTAACAGAACATTGTGAAATTAGATCTGTTTTTCTGTGTGGAGTTAAATTTTGAACAATTTTTGCAAGTAGTTTATGAGTATACCTTCTTAGGAGATTTCTTTGGTAAACTTATTTGCCATGGAAAGTGCTTTTCCTAAAGCTGAAGAATTCTGATAACCTGGGGATGGATTTTCTGGAGTAATATTGTTACTTCTTTGTTTCCCTCCAGTTTGCTTTTCTTTTCTTGCTTTCTCTTTTTTTTTTTTCTCCTGCTAGTGTCCTTACTGCTTTTTCCATTTTAGCAGCCCTTACTTTCCATCCCTCTCTCTCTCTTTCTTTCTTTCTTTCTTTTTGTTTCATGCAAAGCTGAATCTAATTTTATCCTCTCCTTTTATTCTCTTGATCTTTGTGTGGCTGTTTTTGCCAAATTTTTTAGAAACTTTGCTAAAATGAAATATAGTTTTTAAATTTTCCTACCAATTAAGAAAGATATTTTAGAATCACACTCAATTATAAACTAGATTGAGAATGACAACAAAATGAGAAGCACATGGTCAAAATAGTGTTGTACAACCTAGTATACAGGGGTTCACAAGTGTAAAGAAAAGAAAAACCTATACTTCAGTAGTGCCATTTGGTAGTAACATTATCAAATAGAAACTGTAGGAGAATTTTGTTTATGTTTTCAGTGTAAACAATGAATATAAATGGAATAATAAAAAAAAAAAGTCCCCTCCAAAACATTTTTCTTTTGCCTTATAGATATGTTTAAATTATTGAATTTGATACAAATTTAGAATTAATTTATTGCATTCTGCTAATACTTGATAAGTTTAAAGTCAAATGTTTTTCAAAATGTACCGACACTGAAAAAAATAAATATTTAAAAATGTTTTGGGGGGAGCAACCAAAATTTTCTATCTGTCTAAATTTATTAATTTTATATTTTTTAATCAATTAAAGCCTTTAAAATGTTTCAATATGACATAAAAATGTGGGTTTGAAGCATTATTTAAAAAAAGAAATGCATTAAAAATACTTATCCTTCAAATAGCATTTTTTAGTTTGTCCCCTCCGCAACACATTTTTCTTCTAAATCCAATTTTAACTATAAATTACTTTTATTCAAAAATGTTATAATTACTTTTGTTTTCATTTTTCAGAAACTCAAATATCTGCAGATTTTTAAAATATAAAGTTTTATCAGTTTCAAAATAAAAAAAAAAATAAGATGGCTTGGGACCAAATACTGTGGTTTGACTCATATGTAAATATCTCAAATACTACAAGTTATTTAATATTTTAACATTCTTTTCTGTACTATAGTACAGTTTTTTTTTTACATCCTTTATTGTGCTATGTATTATGTATTAACAATAGAAAATAATATATATGAAATATACCTTTCAGGATATCTTTTTAAAATTTCAACATCATAAATTTTGCTTTCAGTACAAGATTTCCAAAATAATTCGGATTTATTTTTGCTGGTTTCAATCTGAAAATGTATAGTGTGCTGATGCATTTCATCTACAATTGTCATCCAAGGGCAGTTAATGTAATAAAAAGTTTTTAAAAGATGTTGCATGCTTTTAAACTGGGCTAAATTTCATTACTGATACAAAATTTCTAGAATATTTCTTCTCCGTGTGTGCCTTATTGTTATTACAAAAATAACTTTAGAGTTATTTGGAATCATAGAAGATGACATTGACAAATATCTCGGTGAAATCTGCGACTTTGGTGGTAAAACCTACTATAAAACATGCATTTAAAAAATCCAGAAATCAAGCACTTGCCACTGAAAAGAGTCAATTTATTGAGATTATCTTTGAAGTTACAAAAATTTATCACCAAAGCAACGATATGAATAAGTATGCTTGATATTCAGTGAGTTAGTATTCTCGTGAGATTTGAGCAATATCTCCCGCTCTTCCTACAGTTAGTGTTTTTTAATATCCAAGTGTTTGCAACTTTAGATCATAGACATGAGTTAATTCTTAGGTTTACATTTCAGCTATTTTTGTGTTACCCTTATTGTACTACTATAAATTTATAAAATAAATTATGACCTTTTATAGGCAAACATGTTTCAGAATTTTTTTTTCCCTATACCAAAAGATCAAAGTTTTTTTAACAATATTCTTATAATATTGGAAAGTGTTTCATAATCTGTGTGTGATGCTTCATTTTCCTTTCATGTTTATACATCAAAAATCTTCGGGCAGTGAACCAGTAGTTAAATTATTTGAATCCCACCACTGTATGTACCTCTAGGCATCAGATGTGAATGAACAGTTTTTACCGAAAACAAACTTCAAAACTCAAAGATTAGAATGTTCATTATTCCATTCCTAACATCTACATGCTTACTCCAAACAGTTTTATAAATCAAATTTTAAAAGGTTAAGAGGAAATAAACACTCATAGAACACAATTTGAAAATTTTGCATTTTCCATATTGTTATTGTAAAGAATGTTTTTTCCCCTTAAATTTCAAATTCTTACAGATGGTTTGTTTGTTTTTGTAGCTTCAGTTCGAGACAAATTTACATTTCTTAGAGCAATGGAAAAAGACAGTACCAATAATTATAATAAAAATAATAATGAAGGAATTTTTTAGATACTACATAAAAAAGTGCCTTATACTGTGTTGTTTTCTGGGAAGAAAAAAAAGACATTTAAATATGCTCAATGTTTTCCAAAATTTCAATTTCTAACATTTCAGTTTTAGAGATATTTATTGGTACACACACTTTTGCTTTATACAGATGTTTGTTTGAAATTCCTAGCATAATTTATTGATTATTAAAAGGAGGAAAGGTCATATTTGATAAGAAATATTCTTACTTTCATGAGAGACAAAATTTTCAGCATCTAGACATTTTAGGAACATTGGGAAAGAATTTGGCCAAAATTTTATACAACATCTTTTTATGTTACCATGGCAGAGTAATTGCAATTTAAATTTCAATATTGTTTCAACTTTAAGTATCTTAATTTCAACACATATGGAATCAAAAATTAATGACTATTGCATCGTTTTTGTCTCAAATGTCAATAAATATTTCGGATTATGTATAAAAATGCTTATTTTCTGCTAACCACAACATCACTTTCACCACAGAAGCCTTTAGTAGTTTTAACATTAGGATTGTAAGATATTATTTGAAAATATTTCTATTTGACAATGAATATTTCTGCTATAGCTTTAGTTAAATGTAGTGAAATGATTTTGCCATTTCCACATTACTGTAACAGTGATGGAACAGCATGGACCTCATTTTGGAGCAGCAAAAAGCCCCTTTGGACAAGAAAATAACTACTTTGGAGCAAGAAAAATGCTCATTTTGGAGCATCAAAATGTCATTTTGGTATTCTTTGACGAAATTTGTGTTTTTTTCTCAATCCTTTGACGAAATTTGCATGTTTCTTGCAATTTTTTGACCACATTTGCATATTGTTCGCAATCTTTTAGCAAAATTCGCATATTTTTAGTGTGTTATTAGGACCCTTTGTTGAAATCAGTATGTTTTTCACTATCTTTTGACAAAATTTGCAGTTTTTTGCGACATTGATGAAATTTGTGTTTTTTTCCCGCATCTTTTAACAAAATTCACTGTTTTTTTTCCACAATCTTTTGCCCTCATTTTGTTCGTTTTTTGACGAAATTGACATTTTTTTCGCGATGCTTTGACAAAATTCGGATATTCGTATTTTTTGCAAACTTTTGATGAAATTTGCAGTGTTTTTTTCCACGATATTTTAACGAAAGTAGCTTATTTCACGATCTTTTGACTGTGTTTTGTTTGTTTTTTGATGAATCGCATGTTTTTCGCGATCTTTCGACAAAATTTGCATGTTTTTCGTGATCTTCTGACGAAACTTGCGTTTTATTCGCAATCTTTTAATGAAATCACATTTTTTTCACAATCTTTTGACCACGTTTTGTTCGTTTTTTGACAAAATTAGCAATTCTTTCTTAAAATTCACTACTATTTTTTTATTTATTTATTTATTTTTGGCTATCTTTTGACTAAATTTGCATGTTTTTTGTGATCTTTTGGCGAAATTCGGGTGGAAAATGATCGATTTGGCTCAATAATTATTATCAAATCGATGCAGTTGGGCACAATTTTGTTGAAAAATTATCATTTTGGCACAGAAATATGCAGCATTATCGATTTGGCTAAATTAGAGCAGCTGTTCCATCACTGCTGTAAGAATTTTGAGACTTTTAAGAGGTTACTTCAGTTAAACGAAAAGACATGTTCGCTAATGCTAATCCTATGGAAGAAATTTATAAAGATATCTTGGTCGTATTTCAATATTTTTAAATGATTTTTTTTTTTTTTTGCATTGAATAGTTGAGATCGATCTGTATGCAGGCAGTTTTTTACTTTTTCGATATTAGAAGATTTTTTTATTTATGAGGATGCTTTCAGTTTCGAAACCGGTTCCGAAAATAAAAGTGTCCTCATTAAAAATATCTGTAATCAAAATCGAAAAAGTAAACAATGGTCTTTGTACCAGGGATGAAAGTGCACTAAAGCCATTTTTGCAGAAGCTTTGGAGCAGCAAAAATCAAATTTTGGAGCAGTAAAATCTATTTTTGTAGCAGCAAAAATCTGATTTTGTAGCAGTAAAATCCATTTTTGTAGCAGCAAAAATCGGATTTTCTAGCAATAAAAGCTGTTTTTGAAGTAGATTGAAATGCTAATGCTAATAAATAAGAAATTCGCGTATTTTTCGCTATCTTTTGACAAAAATTCATATGATTTTTCGCGATCTTTTGACAAAATTTCATATGATTTTTCGCGATCTTTTGACAAAATTTCGTATGATTTTTCGCGATCTTTTGACAAAATTTCGTATGATTTTTCGCGATCTTTTGACAAAACTTCGTATGATTTTTCGCGATCTTTTGACAAAACTTCGTATGATTTTTCGCGATCTTTTGACAAAACTTCGTATGATTTTTCGCGATCTTTTGACAAAACTTCGTATGATTTTTCGCGATCTTTTGACAAAATTTGCGTACTTTTTGCGATTTTTTGACAAAATTTGATTTCAACAAAGAATTACGAAAAATATGCAATGTGCTTTTCGCTATCTTTTGACGAAATTAGCGTGTTTTTCGAAGTCTTTTGACAAAATTTGTGTTTTTTTGCGTCCTTTTCATGGCATTTGTTGGGGTTTTTTCGCAGTCTCTTAACGAAATTAGTGTTTTTTCGCAATCTTTTGACCTCGTTTTGTTCGTTTTTTGAAGTAACTGGTGATCTTTACACATTTTTTTTCTGCTATCCTTTGAGAAAATTAGCATGTTTGTGATCTTTTGACTAAATTCGCGTATTTCTCGGGATCTTTTGATGAAATTTGTGCATTTCTTGCGATCTTCGGACGAAATTTGCATATTTTTTGCGATCTTTTGACGAAATTAGTGTGTTTTTCAAAATCTTTTGACAAAAATTGTGGTTTTTTTTTTTTTTTTTTTTTTTTTTTTTTTTTTTTTGCGATCTTTTGCCGGAATTTGCGTGATCGGAATTCACGTTCGAAATTTGCTGTTTTCTGTGACCTTTTCATGAAATTGTGGATTTTTTCGCAATCTTTTAACAAAATTAAGAGTTTTTCACAATCTTTTGTTTGTTTCTTGACAAAGTCCTTTGACAAAATAGACTTTTTTATGGGATCCTTTGATGAAATTCACGTGTTTTTACGCCATCTTTTAAGAAAAGTACAGTTTTTTCATAATCTTTTGAACGTGTTTTGTTCGTTTTTTCACCAAATTAGCGATCCTTTGGCAAAATTCACATTTTTCTCGCGATCCATTGACAAAATTTGCATGTTTTTGGCCGTCGACCAATGAAATTCATGCTTTTCACGAACTTTTGACAAAATTTGCGTTTTGTGATCTTTTAACGAAATCGTGTTTTTTCATGATCTTTTGACAGTATTTTGTTCGCTTTTTGACAAAATTCGCGATTCTATGACAAAATTCACGTTTTTTTTTTTTTTTCATGATCATCTGACAAACATCTCGTGTTTTTCGAAATCTTTTGACCGCGGTTTTTTCCTTTTTTGACGAAATTAGCGGCCTAGAAAAAATTAAAAATAGATTTTTTTTTTTTTCCATTGTTTCGTGGATCGACGAAATCGTACTAAATTTCATTTTGGCACCAAGTATGTTTTGGTGCAAAATAGAAAAAAATAGCTGTTTTGTAGCAGCTAGGCGCAGGAAAGCGGTTTTGGCGCAGGTCTTGCATCACTGTTGTACAGATCAATCTCAACTATTCAATGAAAAAAACATTTTAAAATATTAAAATATGTCAGAGATATCTTTATAAATTTCTTCCATAGGATTAGCATTAGCGAACAGGTCTTTTCGCATGACTGAAGTAGCCTCTTAAGGACAAATGACCCATTTTTGCAGAGCCGTAAGTAAAATGCTTCTAATTCATGTATGAAAGTGCCAGGGTTGGCATTTTTGACGGCAAAATGGTATTTTTGCCAGGACAGTGGCAAAAACTGGAAATAACCAGGGCAAAAATGGCAAATTCATATTTGTCTTTAATGTGTAATTAAATCTAAGATAATAAGGATAACAATGGTATAAACAAATTAATTTAATAACATATCATTTAATACTTTTATTTGATTTGCTAATTAATAAATATAATTAAATAATTTTACATATTTTTAATCTTTATAAAATAGGTGGGATTCAGTCTAATACTTAGGAATTTAAGAACCAAATTAAAAATAGGATATCTAATTTTTTTTTCTTAAATATAGTATTTTGTCAACCATTAGTATTTTTAATTATCAAAAAAATTGCTACATACTAAATACTAATACGCAATACTAAATAAAATTTGAAATAAACCGTCAACAAATATTCTTTCTAAACTAGTTTATTGTTATGCTATGCTAAAACAGCAAAAATTAGGTTATGTTGGAGATATCACTGAATTATTTGAAATTTAAGTGTTCTGCTTTAAATATAATTTTATATTAAACAATTGAATTTAGAATATAATTGTTTATTTGAATTTCTAACACATACAAACAAATGCTTTACTCATTTAGAGCATCAACAGTTCTATTATGTCACATAATTTATGTGAATATAATCATTAATAATTATATAAACATGAATAAATAATCAAGTTTTTCATTTATTTATATAAAATTAGTATTTTTTTTTCATTTATAATTTTGTTATAAAAGTTAGTATTCTTTCATAAAATGCATAATTATAGTACATATTTAACTTAAAAATTCAAAAATAAATTTATAGTATTGATCTTTTATCGAAATATTAAGTTTCTTTTTTTCTTTCATGAAATTTTTTTCTCTTTTTCTGAGAAAAAAATTAAATGGACAGCCTATTTTTGCCACCACTTTGGCAAAAACCTATTTTTGCCGGGATGGTTTTAACCAGGTTTTTTCCGCCTATGGCAAAAACTTGCCAACCCTGGAAAGTGCCGGTTTTCTTTTAAAACTGACTCAATTTTAATGGTGGATTTTGACATTTAACCCCTTTGAATCTTTCACAGCTTGATTTATCTGTGGACCTAAATCACCATTACCTCTCATTATCTTTCTGATATAAGTTTTAATTTTACTCTTCTAAACTAAAATTAAAAGTGAATAGTACATCTCATTTAAACAATCATTGTTGATTCAAATGAAATTTAAAACAAGAAATGCATTCATACAAACAGCATCATAATTTATACATCAAAGTTATACCTGCATCTAAAAACTTAATAATTTGTTCACTATTTTCTTGGTCAAGTGTAACATTATCAACCCAGGTTTTTTCATACAACTCCATGAAAACAGCTAAACGTCGTTTCAAAGCAGCTTGTAATTCTGTTTTCCTTTTTATACTTTCTTCAGGGTGATGTTTTAATTTAAACCTAACAATTTGAGAAACATCAATTAGAAAAAATATATGAAATAAAAGGAAATAGAACAATTAACAATGTTGTCAGCACCATTAGATTATTTTACCTGCATCATTGCATTAAGATACAATGTCACAATACAATAATTGAAAAATTGCTTAAAAGAAAATGCTTTACATTAGAAAAGAAAACAAAACATAAAAAAAAATTATTATAAAATATTTAATTAAATCAACTGTTAAACTGTACTTATAGCCCATTTTAATACTTTAAATAAAATTTTATATCAATATATTAACAATATATAAAAATGCATGAATAAATCATATCTAATTTTAAACTGATTCATCCTCTTTGTATAGGCGAATTCCTTTTGTCATAATATCAGTTTTTATGACAGAGATAATTAAATTACATTTTCAGAATTGCTGTCATAAATAAAGCTAAAGAGAGAAACATATATATAAACCCAGAACAAGAAGAAATTTATGTGCCGGTCACAATTTTAGATGTTGAGCAGATTTATCAAATTAAGTTGTCTAATATATAATGGTTAATTATTTAAGCACTAATTCTGCATTTAAAAAAAGGAAGAAGAAGCACGTACAACGGAACTATGTTCTTATTCAAAGCTTTTTTTCTCCGAAAGATGACATTTTTATTTTAATCTTTTCAAGAATTTGGATAATTTGTTTCTACTTACAGCGTTTATAAGGATAACTGTTCTTTTTGTGTATTTTGTAACTAACAAATAAGATAGCTGTCAAAGCAAATGTTTTAGTGGATTTTTTTTTTTTTTTTTTTTTTTTTTTTTTTAATCCTTGCAGTTAAGATTATGTGTATTTTCAAAAATTGACAAAAATTAAAAAAGATTGCAATAGCTATCATCTAACTTCACAATTATGATAAATATTAAAGTGTATACCACAATAGTTAATTGGCAAGAACTAAGTTTACATTTATAAAATGTCCAAGCCCGCCTTCCACAAAGAATCTTTACAGTAAAAGCTATTACAGAAATTAAATTAAATCAAAATACATTAAATAAAATTTGCAACATTAATATTTTTATTTTTTAACATTGCTGTTACTAACCAAAAGACATTTTTATTATTTCACTAAATTTATCAGATATGAAAAATAAAATTATTACAAAGCAATCACAGCAAAAAATGATGCATTAAAATATTTGTGTAAAGATTGGTTACTTTCTTTAAATGAAACAAACAAATCTAAAGAATGAAAATAAAGATAAACTTAAGTTGTTAGAAATTACATAATTCAGAAATATAAGCACAAAAAATAAAGATAATCTAATGACTTTACCAATAATTTAAATACTGACTTACATAAGGTTCTTCATGAGATAGCTTGATGATGACAAAACTTATCGCGACCCCTCATTTTGGGGGTATGCCTAATGCCTACTACTTTTAAAACTGAATTACACACATATAAAAATAATATCGCGAAACTTTCATTTTTCACATTTCACAAGTAAAAGTTCAATAAAATCAACTAGACTTTCATGATTGAGAGAGATAGATTGAGAGTTCATAAAGCATTGATGTTTCAGAAGCATTTCTCTAGAGATGAAATGCTGGAAGTCAGCCTGTTTGCTGTGTGGAGGAAAAAATATAAAGTAACATAGGCCCAGCAAAAAAGAATCAGAAAATAATTAAACAATCAGGAAGTTGAGCATTAAAAAAAAAATTAACATAAACAACTTACTCATTCTGCTAACAAGTTATAGATTAAAACTTGTGTTATCAATCTTAAGAACAATGGATTTTTGATTCTACACAAATGATTTTTTAAAAAAATTAAGTTGTATTATATGAACCAATTAAGTTTTTTTTTTTTTTTTTTATAGCAACTTGTAAATACAACTAATTGTCAAAAAAAAAAAAAAAAAAAAAAAGAAAAAAGAAAAAGAAAGAAAGCAGAAGAAGGAAGGGCAATAAATCCAGATAATTTTCAGGACTATGAGAAAATTCTAGTATTTTCTATGTATTATGCAAAATTTACAAATAGAAAATCAGAAAGGGAGAAAATATTTGCTGCAACTTCCTGCTTTTTCTCTCTTGCTGGTAACATAATCAATATATAAATAATATACAATCAAATTATTATTGGTGCAAGCCTGTTGAATAGCTTTTCTAAAAATTTGTATTGTAAAGGAAAGGAATTTCTAAAATCACATTTTTCAATGTTTCCATTTTGTTATTTATAGCTTTGTTCTTTTTAATTTTGAATAAATGGAAGCTAATTAAACAGGCATTGCTTATCAAAGAAATTTACATATCACAACTTTTAAAAATTATTTTAAATTATGAAACACAGGGTTGGCATTTTTGACAGGACAGTGGCAAAATCTGGAAAAAACCAGGGTAAAAATGGAAAAAACCAGCAAAAATGGCAAATTCTTATTTGTCTTTAATGTGTAATAAAATGCATAAGCTAATAAGGATAATAATGGTATAAACAATTATATTTAATAACATATCATTTAATATTTTTATTTAATTTCCTAATTTATAAATATAATTAAATATTTTTACATATTTTAAATCTTTATAAAATAGGTGGGATGCTATGCTAAAACAGCAAAATTAGGTTGTGATGCAGATATCTCTGAATTATTTGAAATTTAATAGTGCTCTGCTTTAAATATAATTTTATATTAAAAAATTTGAATTTAGAATATAATTGTTTATTTGAATTTCTAACACATAAATGCTTTACTCATTTAGAGCCTCCGCGGTTCTATTATGTGAATAATCATTAATAATTGTATAAACATGAATAAATAATCAAGTTTTCCATTTATTTATATAAAATTGGTATTTTTTCATATATAATTTTGTTATAAAAGTTAGTATTCTTTCATAAAATGCATATTTATACTTATTTAACTTAAGAGTTCAAAAATAAATTTAGAATATTGGTTTTTAACTAAATTTCTTTTATGAAATACTTTTTTCTCTTTTTCTGGGGAAAAAAATTAAATGACAGCCTATTTTTGCTGGGATGATTTTAACCAGGTTTTTCCCACCTACGGCAAAAACTTACCAACCCTGGTGAAACACCATTAAACATTTAACATATTAACAAAATAAAATGATTAACACGAAATAATAGTAAATAAAATTAATCTGGAAAATGTTTTGTACATAGTATATAACAATATTAGCTCAGATATACTTGTTTATGAAAAATTACAGTTAAATTTTTAAGCATTAAACATGGTGAAGGTCAAATATGAATCAAGATAACTTTCTTCAGCACGTACATTTTTAAAGATATTGACTGTTATATATTTTAAAGTTGATTTGTTTATTAAGGTAGTTAGTTATTAAATTAATTCTACATTTTAAAAAATATGTTTATGTTAACCATTACAGAATTTTCACTATTTTAAAAATAATTTCTGAAAAACTTTTTTTAGTTTAAAGATACTTATTAGTACACTGGCATAATACTTTCTGTAATAAATTGAGTTTTTCTGGTTAGACTACCAGGATACAAGCTGATAGATCTAAAACACATCTAAAGGCAATGTTTTTAAAATAATTTAAAAACAAAGTTTCAGTTTTCATGTAACGCATATCTGCCTAACTTTATAACGATAACAATCAGTAAGAATGTAAGGTTTTCGGCCAAATTTGAAATGATTTTTCAAATGCTTAAGTTACTGAATAAAAGAAAGGAATAAACTGATTTACACATTATGTTACAGAGAGGAATGTGATTAAGACTGTGGGTCAATGAGATTTCAAATTACCCTTGCTAATGTTAAATCTATAAGAGTGGAATGCACTTGTATCTTTAGGAAAGTAATATTTTCACCATTTACAATTAATATTACACTCTTCAGGAAATTAATATTTTTAACTTTGTTTTTGTCTGTGTTCTGTTCTTAAGATACCTCTTTTTTTCCTAGTTATCAAAATATTTCTAAAATATATACTTAATTTATAATTTTGTGTGTTAAAATCTTATTGAAACAAAGTAAGATTTTAACACTGACTCCACTATATACCAAGATGTAATTATAGACTTGATTCATTTTTATTAAATATAAAATACAAATCACGATATTCAGTCATGCAGAAGTGTCAGACATATAAGCACTGATTTTATGTTCTGACTAAGATGTCATGGCAGATTGGTATTTCTTTTAATTCTATTAATAATCTATCTTTACACTATTAAATTACTACAAAACCCACTAATATGATCATTTATGTTGTCGTCATCTGCTCTATAAGGAAATCTCTTCTTGAGATTAAAATTATGCCTAAATGAGACTGACGAAAATGTGCCATGAAAATTTGACTAATAAAAGATATAATTATCTTAATTTCTGAAAGTTTAACACACTTAGGGTTTTATGTACTCAAAATAAGTCATTTAATTTACAATTATTTTTTCAAAACTTATTTGAAATCTGAATAGAACTAAACTTAAAATTTACTTAGAATAAAATATACAATCATTAAAGAAGCTTATTAAAAAAATAATGAATTTTTACGCACCATTCTTCATCTTTATGATTAAGAAAGAATTCATTTATTTGTTGTCTTTTGAATTCTAACTTATATTCATTATACTTTTTTACAGCTTCCTGGTCGTCAATACCATCATCTTGAGATGATAAAAATTGCTTGAAGGTCATCATGGGTGGCTGTGTGAGACCAGGCTCCATATCTCTATAGAATTTTTAAAAATAAATATAAAACTTGCACAAATCCACATTCAAAATTATACAAGAATTTAAAACCAAACGTCAAATAGAAAGTGGAAAATGTAAAATCGTATTTGTAAACATATAAAAATAGGAAAATGTCAATAACATTAGAAAAACAATATTTTCTGTATTATTCTATGAAATATGTCGAATCTATTAAGACGCCTCAGTTAATATGCAATCCCACTTAATATATAGATTTTTTCCAATCTCTTGAACATCGCCCATAAGGCTAATGCAAAAATATCATTTAATATGCGATCTTAAGACGTGAATTCATTGATAAAGATGCAAACTCCTTCTCTCTTTACGAATGTTGCCAATTTAGCTGATTTTTTTTATTCAGATAAAAAAAAAAACACTGATTCCGAATAATAATATTTATTTAATAACAGAACAATTAAAGCGAAAACTACTAATCGGAAATAGTGGTAGCTATTTGAATAAAACAAAAACCCACTAAATTAACAACACTGCTAATCTTTGATCCCGCCTCCTAACATTCTTCATCTCTAGCTTCGTGTATGTTTTTACTATAGTAGAGCGATACAGACGAATTCAGGTTACTAAAATGCGTCATAAAAATTATTATGATTAGAGAATATCATACCTGTTGTTAGTGAGGTTTTAAATGTATGTTATATCATCATTATGTTTTATAATGCATATTATAGGCAACAAAAAATGAAACTTGTAAAGATGAAACACACACGATTACGGCTAGATAATTCTTTTACGTTTAATTTACTTCTTGCAAAGAAATTCGCTGACATTTTTTACACAAAGATTAATAAGGATAGTTTTTACTTACATTGAAAAGGACCGATTATAATGGTACTCATTATTACAAGTATTAAATATGATTTTAAAAACTGGGCTGTGCTTCAACGATTTAATTTTCCTTTCTTTCAGCTAAAAAAAATGAGTCTAGTAGGAAAATTACTTTTGTTGTTTTAGTTGAAACATTAATCGGCAATAAAGCTATGTTGGAATCAATATTTATTTTCCGTTATTATTTCACTTGGTCCTAGAAAAGCAAACATGAGTGAAAGGGGAATAGAATTAAATTTTAATCTAAATATACAGTTAAAAGACACAATTTTTGGCTGTAAATGTATAAATAAAATATAAAGTTCATTTAAATGATTAAATGTGTAATAAGCCCAGTTCATGCAACATTATACAAATCACTTTCAATATGAGATTCCACTTAATATGCGACTTTTGCCCACTCCCTTGAAACAAGTCTTAACCGGGTTTGACTGTATTTATATATAAACAAGCATGAGTCAAAGTTCAAACTATTGTATTAGGACTAAAATTAATTATTGTACTATCCCCAAAGCAGAATATGCTTAAAAGTGTGACGTACATCGCAGAACTTTTAAAATTCTCATTTTCAACAAAATTGACATTCAATCTTAGATAAAACACACGAAATTCATCAGTCAGTCACCAGAAAAAAAAACAAAATTCTTCAATTGTTCATTTTAAAAGATTGCAAAATTCGTCAATTGGCCGAGGGAAAAACTTGCTCAATTCATCAGATGGCCATGTTGGAAAAAATTGAGAAATTAGTCAGCTGGTTGCATAAAAAATACAAAATTCTACGAACAGTCGCGGAAAAAAATTCAAAGTATTTTGCCAATTAGTCGCAAAAAAATTTGCCAATCAGTAGAAAGAAAATATCATGAAAAATCGCAATTAACAATATTCACGGGTAAAAATATGCGAAATTCATCAGTGGATCATAGGAAAAAACTGCAAAATTAGTCTATCATTAGCGAAAAAATCCATGATTTTCTTCAATCGGAAAAAAGGCCATAAAATATGCCTATCGGTACAAGGGAAATATCGTTAAACTCACCAATCAATCACGGGTAAAAATACACAAAATTCGTTAGTGGATTGCCGTAAAAATTCTGAAATTCGTTGATCAGTCACAGACAACCTTTACGATTTTTGCCAATCGGTCACAAAACAGCGGCAAAATTTGCCAAACTGCAGGAATAAAATATTGCAAAAATTGCTTATTGGTCGTGGCTAAAAAAACAACGCGAAATCCTTCAGTGGATCGTCAGAAAAAAACAGAAATTTGTCTATCAGTCATGGAAAAAAAATCCTGCGATTTTTGCCAATCAATCACAAGAAAAATGGAACAAAAAAAATCAGTAAAAAAATGACGAAATTACAGAATTCGCTTATGGGTCGAGGTAAAAAAAAAAAGCCCAAATTTCTCAGCAGATAGTCAGAAAAATTCATGAAATTCATTGATCAGTTACGGAAAAAACGCAATTTTTTCCAATCTGTTGCAAGAAAAAATTGCAACATTTGCCAATCAGTACAAGGAAAATATCGTGAAATTTGGCAAAAATTAATGTATCAGTCGCGTGAAAAAAAACCACGATTTTCACCAATCATTTCTTTTGTGTGTTGTGTGTGTCAGCACTTTATGAAATGTCTTTTGCATTGCTATAAAAGATGAAATTGCACTCCTACATAAAAAAGAAAATCTCACTGTGTTTTTCATTTTTACAGACCTGCAAACCTTTGAAAATGAGAAATCGTAGCACACAAAATTAAAATTAATCTGGAGGTTGGTTGGTTGGTTTTTCGGGTTTCGCAGCCATCTTTTGACATTCGCGAAAAGAATAAATAAGGTTTCAGTCTTTGAACTCAATACAGTAAATTTTTCCCTCTGAAAATTTTTATATGATTTTTAGAATTTTGAATTTCTTCTCGTTTCGAAGTGGTTTTTTTTTTTGAGCCTGGTTTCAGTTTTTTAGACCAGTGCAGTAAATTTTGACGAAATTAGCAATTTTTTTCCCGCAATCATTTCAGGATATTCAATTTTTTTTCCCCCACAATCGTAATTCACATTTTTCTATCACTATTCTTTGTTGAAATCCGAAGTTTTTACCACGAACTTTTGACGAAATTCGCATTTTTTACAGTGATCCTTTGAAAAAGTTTTGCGTTTTTTACCTCGATCCTTTGACGAAATTAGTGTTTTCTTTCCACGATCTTTCAGTAAAATTTGCGTTTTCTTACTAATCTTTTGACGAAATTAGTGTTTTCTTTTTCAGCGATATTTTGACGAAATTCACGTTTTTACCACGATCCTTTGACGAAATTTATTTTCTTCTACGACCATTCGACGAAATTTATTTTCTTCTACGACCATTCGACGAAATTGATTTTCTTCTACGACCATTCGACGAAATTGATTTTCTTCTACGACCATTCGACGAAATTGATTTTCTTCTACGACCATTAGACGAAATTGATTTTCTTCTACGACCATTCGATGAAATTGATTTTTTTTACATGCTCATTTGTTAAAATTTGCGATAGTTTATCGCAACCGATCGGCAAAATTTTTTATATCTTTTCGCGACCAACTAACAAAATTCACCACGTTTCCGTGACCTTTTGAAGAAATTTGCAATATTTTCTGTCGATAGTTTATCGAAATTAGTGATTTTTTGGGATATCTTTTGACGAAATTTGCAATTTCTTTCTGAACTCTTACCGAAATTAGCGATTTTATCCAGCAACCAATTGAAGATAATCACTATTTGTTTCTAAGATCTTTGACAAAATACCCGATATTTTAACACGATCATTTGAAGAAAATCTCATTTTTTTCCGCGATCAATTCACAAATTAATTTGGGGAAATTCCATAAAATAAAAAAAAAATTGTGGTCTTCCAAGAAATTTCAAAATATATTCGCAAAAGAGTCATAGGTCTGTGTAAAAATTTGCAGTGGGAAATACTGGACAGCATTTTTCATTATGCAGGACTTTCCTTTTCCGTGCACATAACGTGCGATTTTGCACACTATTTCAAACTTTGCCTCTCAAAGAACCACCTCCACTCCCCCCCCCCCCCCCCCCCTCTCCAGAAATTCTTAAAATGGCACCTTTGTTTCTGAGAAAGGGAATTCCTGTTTAAATATTTACAGAAACACGATTCACTGGTGGTTAAGATACATAAAGAGGGTTTTATGTTAAGAAGTTTGTTTTGCAGCCCAGATTCCCCCCTACCCCCATGAGCATTTTTTAATGTCCGAATTTTTGGACTAATGACCAATTTTTTAAAACTTCCAGAAATAAATACTTTGAAATTTAGAAAATTTCTGAACAGAATCACTCCTGAAAAATATGCTGCGCGGGATAAAAATCGCAACTAGAAACAAAAAATGTTTGTATTTTTTTGCAAAAAAAAAAAAAAAAAAAAAAAAAAATCGTAGTTCAAGGCCGATTTTCGTAGCATAGTAGCAACTACGATTTTTTCGTAGCAGTTGGCAGGTATATTTTTATTCTCACAGTACATTTTTGATCAGGTGAAGGTTCGTTACAAAACATTGCAAAATATTCTGCTTTGGGGTGTATTATGAACTAAAATTAACTATTGTGATTTAAAAAAACTTATTTTAAACTAAAATTTTAAAATAAGTAAAACAATGACAAGCACCTTACTACATAAAATAATTTTAAATGCTGATAATATTAAAAAATTAACAAATACTTATTTTCTATTCCATATTCCATATGCAAAAAAAAAAAAAAAAAAAAAAAAAAAATTATAAAGATCATTAATTTTTTTTTTTTAACAATTTAGCAATTTATTTATCAATTAATGCCAGTAAATTATTTATAAGCAGAAGCTGAGATTCAGTTTTTGCTTTAACTAATAGCCTTGAGAATTTTATTTTATAACAGTTATGTAAAGTTGTACATAAGATAGCAATATTTTATTATATAAATTTACAGTTAAGGTTGCAGTACAAACCTTTGGGGCATCTGACCAGGCATTCCCCATCCAGAATGCATACCACCCATCATTCCTCCCCCAGGATAGCCTCCATCAAAATTATTACCATAACTTCCACCACGATCATCCCTGGATAAGAAAAGAAATGATGAAAGAAACATAAGTTAATGTAAAACATTTTATAATGCAAACACACACGTATAGAAATTTGAATTTTAATAAAATTAATGTATACCAATCTCGACGCATCCTTTTCATAGGTGGGCTGATTTCATGGCGTGCTGGACTGTATCTATCTCTACGATTACGTGGGTCATAGTCTCTATATTCACGCCGGCTACCTCTTCCATCTCTGTAACACATACAACAAATCAATACTAGTTTTTTAAAAGAAATTACTTTCAGCCTATAATGTATATTATCAAATAATCAATAACCTAATATGTGTAGAGTTTTTTTTTTTTTTTGTTTTTTTTTTGTTTTTTTTTTTGTTTTTTTTTATCATTAACCCAGTTAACAAAGACTAATGAACTTAAATAAATAATGTAAATTTAAATAACATTGAATTAATCAATTTCTAAAGCTTTTACATGCTCTTTTTACATCATTATTAAAACATACTTAGAAAAATTCTCTTACTGATATTTTAGAATTCTTAATATATGAATTTTTTTTTATACTTTCCCATTAGTTAGACCCTACTTCCTGTTAAGTGCAAACGTTAATGCTAAAGCTAACAATGGCACCATTATTCCCAAATACAGTACAACTTTACAAAATCGGCATGTGGATAAGACAGAAGCTTGTCTAAATTGGACTAATTTAATAGCTCTAACCGAGAAAATGGGAAATTTAATGAAAAGTTTTTGCATAAAACTGAATCTGTCTAATGCATAAACAAAAAGCAATAATTTTTAAAAACTACCCGTGTAATGCAGAAATGTGATAAAATATTATTACAGAAATAATAAATTGACTATTCAAATCTTCTATTCTCTAGTTACTAACTCAATTTTAAAAAAATTAAAATCATGATCTATAAAAAAACAACAACAGATGCCAACAATATGAAAAAGAGATATCTCAGCTAATTTGAAAGCAAGTGTGACTGTGCAACTGAACTTTGCGCGCATTTCTTTTGTGGCCAACCTTGGAATACGCATTTTCCCTCTAAAATCGATGGGAACTGCATAATTGAGTCCAAGTTATTACTGTTCAATCCATTTATTATCCAGCTTTTTTTTTTTTTTTTTTTTTTTACATACTTTCAAAATCTGCCACTGTAGCTGTAGCTTAAGTTTTAAGTCAGCACTGACACCAACCAACAGTAAAAATGAACACGTCTTCTATAAAAGTTTATTTAAAAGGCATGCACAAAAAATAATAAATTCCTTTGATAGATCTTTGGAAAAAGGCTTACTATGTCACCTTTGAAATTTTCTGTATTGCTTTGTAAGTGTATAGGCTAAACATTGATAATAAGGTGAAGATAAGTTACATACAAGACTTCACAACATGCTACTATTGCAAGAATGTCACCAATGTCTCTTCAAAACTTTTATATAAAGTATGTAATAAAATTACCATAATTAACTATCTATAATTCTGTTACAGAAAGAGAGAAAATTTCTCCTCTCAGGTCAAGGCCACTTCCCATCATGCACTCTGTAACCCTTCATCGCACGGGAAGATGATTACACTCTTGGTATGTAATAAACAATCGATGTCACTGCTTTTAGTGGCCCAAGATCATTCTTCATGACATCAACTTGTAAATAGTTTTTCTGTTGCTTAGCTATTGCTATTGGTTGTTTTCATTTCCGGCCTGTGTAATTTCTTCTTAGTTTAAGTCATAAATTCACTATTTTATTTCTAATAATCATACTTAATTCATAAAATCATTTGAAAGTAATATTACTTTATTTGCCAGTCTAAAAATGTTTTTTTTTTATTGTAGCTAAGCACAATAATATATTTCCTCCTGCCTTTTTCTCGTCAAATATTGCCCATTTAGAGATTAGCACAGAGTTGAGTGAACATTATGCTGTTCCATTGAAATTTTCAACTGAATCTGAAGTTTTGCCCATTAAAAAATTAAAAATTAGTGACTACAAAAACAAATTCTGGTGCTGATAATAAATTAGATTTATTAGTTGCTAAGTCTTTTCATGCCAATAATATTCCATTCAGCATTGCAGAACATTCAAGTCTTCAAGAGCTGATATCAGCCTTATGACGTGGGTACTATGCTCCAAGAAGGAACACTTTGGTTGGATCACTGCTTGATAAAGTTACATAGGATGTTAAGAGGCTACTTCAGTAACGCTCCGAAATAGAGCGACGAATGTTATTTCAACAGGAGAAATTTAAAATACTATTTTGCATTTTGCTCGAATTTGGTATTTTTTATAGCTTTCAAAAGTTGTACTCTTAAACTATGCACGGCATTTTCAAATTTTATTTAATTTTTAATTGTGTTCTAGATGTGTTATTTTAGGTTCTTTAAAGGTTCGTCTGTAGTGTCTTACCGCGAAAAATCTGATATTTTAAAATTTGGTAAAAGGACATGCATAATTTGATTATTTCACTTTCCAAAAATGCTTTTTGTTTTGCTTAAAATTTTTTTTAAACATATGCTGCATTTATAAAAAGTTGAAACACATTTCTTTAAAACAGTCAGAAAGGCTTAAAATCCTGTCTTAGCCAATAACCGCCCTCTTAAAAAAAAAAGGGGGGGGGGGGGGAGAAACGACATCTATTTACTCAACAGGGTGTCTAAAATGGGAAAGATGTGAAATTTTGATGTGAAGCCTTTGGCTAAACCTAAAAGTACTTGTAGGATGCTGGCTAAAGCAATTTGTAAGATAGAAAACTACAATTTTCTTTTCAGGAGCACAGACACAGAAGAATGTTTAAATGCACACTCCTGAAACGATGTAAACAGATGTTGATTTCAGACAATTTGTTTTACTAGACATCTAATCTAATCATAAAGATTTTTAAAAGCATCATTGATTTGGAATTAAAACAGATTTATAATCTTTTTTTTTTTTTCTTTCTCACTTTTGAAGTATAATGCCCAATAGAATTATTTAATTGCATAGACGTCAAAAGTCTCTTATTCTCAAAAGAAAGATATCATTCGCACTCGGCAGGGGGAAGGGGGAGGGGGAGAGAGAGAGAAACTAATAATAGTTGGATAGTGTCATTAAAAATTAATAGATATATGCGGCGAATAAATATATTTGTATTTAGATTTTCTATAATATATTTTTTCTATAATTTATAAAAGGTAATTCTTACGGAATTAGTTTCTTTCACAAATATTAAACTTTGCGTTATATAGTCTCTCAATTAAAAAAAAAAAAAGTAACTAATGCTGTCACCGCTGCTGGTTTTGAATTTTTTGCGACTGAAGGTCTTTCTTCGTTAATATTAAGAAAAATATTGCATACAAAAATATGAAAATCGGTGGTATTATAGAGAAATGTTTGATAAACACGCTGATGCACACAGTTTTCAAATCGAAGAATTATTTTAAGAGATATTTAATGTTAAAGTTGGGTTAAAATCGTTCCATTAAATAAGCTTTATAGGGGCAAAAACTATACAAAGGAATTTAATCATTTTTAGATCTTTTTATACCAGGGTTTGTTATTTTTTTTTTTATTTAAATCTGATTTTTTTTATTATTATTATTATTCAAAATATAATTTTAAAACTACACATTTTAAAGTAAATTAACATTCATAAATCACTAAAATTAATAGTGAGAAAAGCTTATTTAACCATCTAAGTGTTTGGGCGTAATATTCCGTTCACTAAGCTCCAGGTTTCACAGCAATATAAGCAATATTTAAGATAATATAATTCTACAGATTTAATGAATTTTAAATACATTGAAGAATGATTAATACTCTCAAAGATTACATTCATATTTGTAATTGAGTTTTTTTTTTTTATATAATGTTGAAAGAATCATATTTTCTTAGCATTTAAAACAAATTGCAAAGAAAACAAAATTAATTTTACCCTTTTGCAAGACACTCGGAAGGTTAAATTTACTTGTAAAATAAAAAAAAAACATTCACTTGGTTAATTTAAAACAAATTATCCTGTGTTTTATGAGCACTTACACTAACTGCAATTTAACAAATATCCTATATTATATAAAATATCCTCTATATTACCTTAACTTATCCATTTGATAAAATAAAAATCATATATGCATCATTACTAAAAGTTAAAAGTTCTTTAAAATGAAATTTCTTTAAGAATATTTTTTTCGTAAGAAATTTCGTAAGAATTTTATCCAGAAAGAAAACAAAACAACTGTGAAATTTTAAACATTTGATTATGTATTCTTTTAAACAAAATATCTATACTGTACTGGATTATATATAATACTCTCGAATACATATAAAATACATTTAATGAATTTGGAACATATACACAATGAATATACATAAAGATGATCATGATTTTACATTATAAAATAAATTTCAATGGGTTTTAAAAAAAATGTTATTTAAGTGTTTAAAAAGAAACACCAATTTTCCTGCTTTATCAGTTCCTAAACGATTATGAAGTTTAGAGTGAACCAAACCAAATGTTGAGAAAAATCTTTCAACAGATGCTAAAGAAGCTTGAGCAGTAAATAATTGTGAAATCATTCCTAAAATATTTTTTTCAAAACCATCATTCTCAGTAATTTGCGATTTCCACCAATTTATAGGATTTACTTTAACAATATCAGAGTCAAAAAGAAATTGATGAAAATGTTTGGATTTAGCTTGAAATTTCATTAAAGTAGGCATCACTGATTGCGAATATTTTTCTTTCGCAAGAAGTAAACATTCTGATTTTTCAGCAGCACTCAATTTAATTCCAGCATAGCATGGATCTAACAGATATGCTAGAATAGATATGTGGTGGTTCCAATGCTTGGTTGTAACGAGTTAAAAAACTCTTCAAGTATGTTTTATCGAGATTTTATTCTGCAAGATCTTCTTGCGATTTTTTCCAAATATTAACAGCTGTTGATATGGTACAATCCTTCTGTTGTGTAGAAAAAATTTAAAGAAAAATGGACAGTTTTTGATGTTTTATTTCTATTTTAAATTCAAATTTTCAGCATTTCGAGAGATTTTTTATTACTTTTAGAAAAGGGTATTATTTTAAATTGTTGCCGAATTTAAAAACAGTGCAAAGAATAATATATCCGCCAAATTAAAAATTTATTTACACGTGACTATTATAAACAGAAAAAAACTTTCATGTGAGAATTAAATAATTACGTATTAAAAAGGAGGAAAATATTGATAACTATGTCATAAAAACTATATTTACACGTGAATTTTTAAAGAGAAAGAAAATTGTAAAATAATAAACTCATTAGCATGCGTTAAAAGATGTAAATGGAGGAAATTACATATTGAGACATTTATTTCATATTTTGAGATAATCTTTTTAAATTAATCTATATATATATTGAACAGCATTTAATGCATCTCCATACCTATAAGGGGGATTGTCATAGGGAGGACCCTGGTCTGTCGCCAAATTGGGATATATCATCAAATTTGGCAACCAAAATTAGTTGCCAAAACTGACGGCAACTTGGCGATATTTGTAATATTTGCAAAATTCCAATAGACTTCCATTGTAAACCAATAGGGTTTACTTGCTCACAGAAAATCAACACATTGAGATATTTTGAGCCAATGCAGATGTTACTGAAGTGCCTACAAGAGTCGCATTGCTCTTGTGTTGAGAATTCTAAGACAGCACAAACAATATTTCCTTTCTAACAACAAAAGTACTTTCAAGTGAATATTAAAAAGAGAAAGAAAACTTCGGTGAAAATTATGTCAGATTTAAAATGATACATTTAAAATGTCGTATTTTAAAAACCTTCTTATATAGCGTTGTTAAAAAATACCAGGAGACAAAGACTGTTTATTTAAATCATTTTATATTAGCTTATTTTCACATGTTTCACTGATCTGATTTAATCAAAGACGAATACAACCCGTTAACAGGGAGATGGGACTGTTTTTTTAATTATAATTCACTCTTCCAAAAAAATTTTAAAGCTGATCAAATTAGCGTACTTATTTTGATCCGTGTTAGAGTTTGCGGTGTCTGAACGGAGGTTGGCGAGCATAGCTCGTATGGGGCAGAACCCCCTAGTAAACTAAAAGATAACTACAGTACAGTTTCATTATTAAATGGGATTACACTAGTTTAAAACTGAGAAATGTGTTTCACAAACTTTAAAAAAAGATTTCTTTTGAGTGTTTTACTGAAAATTTCTGCTAATTTACAAACATTTAGCAAATACTTTCCGTTGCAGTGAAATCAGCATACACAGATGATATATTTCTGATTAGTGAAATATATCATCTGTATGATCATCATGTATGATCTGTATGTATCTGTATGATCATCATGTATGATCTGTATGATCATCATTATCATCTGTATCAATGTAAAAAAATAAAAACAACATATACACATATGTTGTTTTTCTTTTATTTTTTTCCCTTCTGAAAGGTAGTCAAATAATTTTTAAAGTTATTATAAACATTTTGATTAAATAATAAGCATATTTTGTTGCAATTCAAATCAGCAGTGAGTGATGCTAAGAGGCTACTTCAGTCACGCGAAAAGACCTGCTCGCTAAATCTAATCCTATGGAGGAAATTTATAAAGATATCTCAGTTGCATTTCAATATTTTTAAATGATTTTTACTTTCTTCTATCTTTACAAGAAGAAAGTATTGGATTCGTGAAAAATTTCGACTTCCGGTTTTCAACGGATTTATACGTTTTAGAATGCCCAGAACACGATTTGATGGTTTTTAGAAAATGTCTGTCTGTGAGTCTGTCTGTCACTCTGTCTGTGAGTCTGTATGTGACAAAAATTTTGTGGGCGCTCTATCTCAAGAAATAAAGCACGGAATTTCACAAAACTTCATATTTAGTTAGACCTTGATATAAACTGGACCCGATTAGTTTTTGGTGAAAATCACCCAACAGGTGGCGCTGCTATGCGGCCTTTTTCACGATTTCTGCAATAGCTATATCTCAAGAACTACTGCACGGATTTTCATAAAACTTCAGACTCAGTTAGTCCAAGATATAGTTTGGTGCTGATTACTTTTTTGTGAAAATCGCCCAACAGGTGGCGCTGGTATGCTGCATTGTTCATGATTATCGCAATAGCTCTAACTCAAGAAAAAATGCACGAATTTTCATCAAACTTCAGATTCTGTTAGTCCCTGATATAAATTAGTGCTGTTTAATTTTTGGTGTAAATCGCCCAATAGGTGGCGCTGCTGTGCTGCATTTTTCACGATTTCCACAAGAGCTGTATCTCAAGAACTATTGCACGGATTTTCATCAAACTTCAGATTTAGTTAGTCCTTGACATGAATTGACGTATAAATTAGTGCTGTTTAATTTTTGGTGTAAATCGCTCCACAGGTGGCGCTGCTATGCTGTATTTTTTGCGATTTCTGCAATAGCTTTTTCTCAAGAACTAATGCTTGGATTTTCAACAAACTTCAGATTCAGGTATACCTTAGTATAGTTTAGTGCTGTTTACTTTTAGTGTAACTCGCTCAACAGGTGGCGCTGCTGCTACATTTTTTCAGAATTTCCGCTATAGCTCTATCTCAAGAACTAATGCACGAATTTTCATCCAACTTCAAATTCAGATATACTTTGATATGAATTGGTGCTAAATCGTTATTTCTTGTACTATTTAAAGGATTTAATTGACGTGATTTATGTAGAAGAAAGTTTTGTGATGACCACAAAATACTAGTTTTTTTTGCATTGGATAGCTGAGATCGATCTGCACAAAGCCATTTTTTACTTTTTAGAATGCAAAATTTTTTTATGAGGATGCTTTCACTTTCGAAACCGGTTCAGAAAATGAAAGTGTCCTCACTGAAAATATCTGTAAACAAAATCGAAAACGCAAAAAATGGCCTTTGTACAGATCGACCTCAGGTATTCAATGTAAAAAAAAAAAAAAAATCATTTAAAAATATTGAAATGCAACCGAGAAGAGGCTACTTAAGTCAAGCAAAAAAACTTGTTCGCTAATGCCAATTCCAAGGAAGAAATTTATAAAGATATCTCGGTTGCATTTCAATATTTTTGATTTTTTTTTTTTTGGCATTGGATAACTGAGATTGATCTGTACAAAGGCCGTTTTTTACTTTTGAGCAATTCCATCTCAGCTCAGGCAGGACATGTCAATTCACCATCATAGATTTTTTTCAAAAAATTACAGTAGTTACAATTAAGTAATACATAAAATTTCCCAATGGGATTTTTCCCCCAAAAAATTTTTTTCTGTGGTTACAGCACTTTAAAGTTTACGATAAAATTGACAATTTTCGAAAAAACAGAAAAACGCTTCATTTTGAAACGAACACAGTATCAAAAATATTTAACGTATCCAGTTTATTTTTTACAAATAGTTATTAAGCTGAATTTTACTTTAGCCTAGTTTTAAAAAATATGGTGACATTTTAAATTAATTTTAAAAAATTGTTTCTAAGTACAAAAAATGGAATTATTACTGATTTTAAGATTTTTTTTTCAGAATGAAAAAAAATATTTTAAACCTAAACATTGGTGGTAATCCAAAGACCTTTAATGGGACTTTCACAGTAAATTTTATTTTAATCCTAAGATGCATGTAACTTTTGCAATTCAAATTTAAATTATGCAAAATTTCGTAAAATCGCCATTTTTGAGATGCAATTTCTCAAAAACACCATTTTTTTAAAATCTGATAATACACTCAATTGATACCTTATTAGTTTCTAATAAATACCTTATAAGCAAATCGTGTGTTTTTGCTTAGAAAATTTTATATGATTTTTTGAAAATATCATGTTGTGTATATTTTTCAAAAGACCAGAAAGTCAAGCTTTTCCTTATTTCACTCAATTTATAATGTGATTAAATTTTTTATAAAAAGAATAATATGTAGTAATTTTTAATAAAAGGTGTATCTAGTAGTTAAATCCAGAAAAATTAAAAAAGAAAAAGTAATTTATGCGCAATCTGATCCTTATATTGGACATCCTTTATCAATAGAAGCACTAAATGTTGCATTGTCCTGCTATTTAGAGGATAACAAAGATTGAACTAAAGATAGTCCAAACAAAAGTGATGTTATTTGTATTAAAAATGATGGTGCGAAAATTAAAAGAGTAAAACGTTTTATGACACAGTCTGTTGAAGAAACATAATTTAATGAAAAAAGAAAATCCTTCTATGACAAAGGTGGCCAACCGTGGCATGCCAGACAATACTAAAATTTTACAGAAAAAGTCGGCTTCTGAAATTACAGAGATTCGATGATTAGATAAGGAAATGATTACTATAAAATTTTAGTGGTGCCGAGCATGTCACAGTTGGCCACCCCTGCTGTATGAAAATAAGACTATCAAAATTTCATTCATTATATCCAAAATTTATCTAAATTCAGCCAATACAAGTAGTATGCTGTTCTGTTTACTGCAGTAATTAGAAATTAATATGTGTAGCTCTTAAAAATTTAACAGGCATTCAAGTTAGAGAAGAAGATCTGATGATGAAATGCTAATATAGAAAAATAAGCAATGAAAATTGTTGACTCGAAGAGTGTGGTGAGTGCCCTGAGGCACAAAAATTCTTAGTCGAAGCTTTTGATTTGAATGAAGAGGAAGGGGTTGTATATGCTATATGGGAAGATGACTTAATAAAAAAGTTGGTATGGATTAAAAAAAATTCTAGAAGATGTAAGGCACTGGGTGATAAAAGCAATTCCTCATTATCACTCAAGGAAAAATCAGAGACAAAGAATTGCTGAGGTAAAGTTATATAAAAAAAAAAAAAATCTGTGCTTGTGATACATTCTGACTTTGCTAAAAACTGGTCGCTAATACTGACAGATGAAGTACAAGGCTTTCACTGGCAAAATACTCAAATATCATTATTTACCTGTGCAACATATTTTAGAGAAGAAATAGAGTTTTATTGTAGTTTCTGATGATATAACTCATGATACAGCTCATGCTGTTTGTGCCATAGAAAATATAAAAAAAGAATTATCTAAGTTGTACCAATTACAAACACTGGAATCAATTGTGTATATATCAGATGGAGATAGAGCATATTTTAAAAATAAGTATTATTTTGGTAGATTGCACAAAAATAATGAAGTTGTACTAAAGAAGTGGATTTTTTCAGCTACTGGCCATGAAAAAAGTGCATGTGATGCTGTAGGGGGATTATGTAAGCATTATGCAACGAAATTTAATCTCCAAAATGAGCCAATAAGAGCCATCCGAGATTCTGTCTCATTTGTTGCTGAACTATCCTCTCTGTTAAAAAAGTATCCTTCTACTCCATCTAGACAGAAACATTATTCAAGCCTATAGAGCTAATAATGAGAAAGAATAAGCTAATGTAAAATGTATTGTTGGTATACGATCTAAACATTGTTGGATGATTAAAAATAATGAAGGTTATATGGGACGAATAATTAAAAATGCATTGACAAAAGTTGAAACCAGATAACAAAACATTATTCAATGCACGATTTATAAATCGGTGATTTCATTGGGTGCTTTTATGAAAATAATTGATGGATAAGACATCAATAGCATATCATGAGAACTGAGGGACATTACAGCATCATTCATATACCCCATGGTCCAGAAAAAGCATTCCTGTGGCCAGAAGAATCTGGAAAGAAAAAAGATAAATGCATCGAGTAACACTTAAAACGTGGCAATTAACTTTATTGTCCTCACTCGCCAAATTTAATGGGCACCACTCGCCAAATGTGATGGTTGCAAGATGTATCAATGCTCTTTCCTCCCTGGTATCGATTCTAGATTTCTTTCCCGATTCTTCTGGCCACTGGAATGCTTTTGATGGACCATGGAAGTACATGAATGATACTGTAATGTCATTTAGTTCCCGTGATATGCTGCTGAATTGTCATATCCACCAATTACTTTCATAATCAATATTTCATAATAAATTAAGTGAAATAAGAAAAAGCTTGACTTTCTGGTCTTTTGAAAAATATACACAACATGTTATTTTCAAAAAATCATAAAATTTTCTAAGCAAAAACACACGATTTGCTTATAAGGTATTTATTAGAAACTAATAAGGTATCAATTGAGCATATTATTAGATTTTTAAAAAACGGTGTTTTTGAGAAATTACATCTCAAAAGTAGCGATTTTACGAAATTTTGCATAATTTAAAATTGAATTGCAAAAGTTGCATGCATCTTAGGCTTAAAATAAAATTTACTGTGAAAGTCCCATTAAAGGTCTTTGGATTACCATCAATGTTTAGCTTTAAGATATTTTTTTCATTCTGAAAAAAAAATCTTAAAATTAGTAATAATTCCATTTTTAGTACTTAGAAACATTTTTTTAAAATTAATTTAAAATGTCACTATATTTTTTAAAACTATTCTAAAGTAAAATTCAGCTTAATAACTATTTGTAAAAAATAAATTGACTGTATACGTTAAATATTTTTGATACTGTGTTCGTTTCAAAATGAAGAGTTTTTCTATTTTTTCGAAAATTGTCAATTTTATCGTAAACTTTAAAGTGCTGTAACCGTAGAAAAAAATTTTTGGGAGAAAAATCCCATTGGGAAATTTTATGTATTACTTAGTTGTAACTACCGTAATTTTTTGAAAAAAATCTATGATGGTGAATTGACGCATATCAGTACTGCCTGCCTGAATTGAGATGGAATAGCTCTTTTTCGATTTTGATTGCAGAATTTTTTTATGGGGATGCTTTCACTTTCGAAACCGGTTCTGAAAATGAAAGTGTCCTCACTAAAAATATCTGTAAACAAAATTGAAAAAGTAAAAAACGGCCTTTGTACAGATCAATCTCAGCTATCCAATACAAAAATCATTTAAAAATTTTGAAATGAAACCGTGAAGAGGCTACTTAAGTCAAGTGAAAAGACCCGTTCGCTAATGCCAATCCCAAGGAAGAAATTTATAAAGATATCTCGGTTGCATTTCAATATTTTTAAATGATATTTTTTTTTTTTTTTTTTTTGCATTGGATAGCTGAGATTGATCTGTACAAAGGTCGTTTTTTACATTTTCAATCTTGATTGCAGAATTTTTTATGGGGATGCTTTCACTTTCGAAACCAGTTCAAAAAATGAAAGTGAACAATTTTCCTTTCGGGAGCACAGACACAGAAGAAAGTTATGCACACTCCTGAAACGAAGTAAACAGATGCTGATTTCAGATAATTTGTTTTAATAGGCATCTAATCTAATCAAAGATTTTTAAAAGCATTATTGATTAGGAATTAAAACAGATTTATAATCATTTTTTCTTCTTTCTCACTTCTGAAATATAATGCCAGATAAATTTTTTTAATTGAGTAAACGTCAAAAGTCTCTTATTCACAAAAGAAAGATGTATGTCATCTGCACTCGGCAAAGGGGGTGGGAGAGAGAGAAAGAAAATAATAATAGTTGGCTAGTGTCATTAAAAATGAATAGATGTATATGGCGAATAAATATATTTGTATTTAAATTTTCTATAATATCTTTCTTCTATAAATTATAAGGTAATTCTTACGGAATTAGTTTCTTTCATCAATATTAAACATTTATGTTATATAGTAAACTAAAAGATAACTACAGTACAACAGTACTAACAGTACAGTTCCATTATTAAATGGGATTACACTAGTTAAAAAATGAGAAATGTGTTTTTCAAACTTTAAAAGGAAGATTTCTTTTGAATGTTTTACAGAAAATGTCGACTAATTTACAAACATTTAGCATATACTTTCCATTGCAGTGAAATCAGCATATACATATGATACATTTCTGCTTAATGTATATGTTGTTTATTTTATTGTTTCCCTTCTGAAAGGCAATCCAATAATTTTAAAACTTATTATAAACATTTTGATTAAATAATAAGCATATTTTGGTTGCAATTCATATCAGCAGTGAATGATGCTAAGAGGCTACTTCAATCATGCGAAAAGTCCTGTTTGCTAATGCTAATCCTACGAAAGGCATTTATAAACATATCTCGGTTGTATTTCAATATTTTTAAATGATTTTTTTTACATTGGATACCTGAGGTCGATCTGCATAAAGGGCGTTTTTAACTTTTTCGATTTTAAAAGCAGATTTTTTTTTATTATGATGCTTTCACTTTCGAAACCGGTTCCGAAAATAAAAGTGTCCTCATTAAAAATATCTGCAGTACATAAAATAGAAAAAATAAAAAACGACCTTCGTACAGATTAATCGCAGCTATCTAATGCAAAGAAGAAATACAAAAATTTTAAATATGGAAATGCAACCCAGATATCTTTATAAATGTCTTCCATAGGAATAGCATTAGCAAACAGGTATTTTCGATCAAGGTTGGCATTTTTGCTGGCAAAAAGATATTTTTGCCAGGGCAAAAATGGAAAAATCCGGCAAACATGGCAAATTCTTATTTTTCTTTAATGTGTAATAAAATCTATAAGCTAATAAGGATAATAATGGTATAAACAATTAAATTTAGTAACATATCATTTAATATTTTTATTTAATTTGCTAATTTAATTTGCTGTCAAGTTAAATTATAATTTTACTTATCAAATCAAATTAACTTACATTTATGCATAAAACTGTAGCATGCATTATGAATAACGTGAATTTTTTCTTTTTTTTTTTTGTGTCTAAAATAGTGTTAAAATATTAATTTAACAATTACATTTAATTTAACATTAAAAGACAAATTAATTTAACTGCTGATCAATTCTTTCTAAGTAAAATAAGAATAGTTTAAACTTCTGTTTGCGGAAAGATAGAAATTATATCGTGAATGTACTTAAGAAAAGCCGCATGAAAAAAGATTAGTTTTAATTTACACAAAAAAGAAAATTCTTGTTATGTTACATATTCTTTCCAGGTGCTTCATATTTACTTGAGATGAAATTGTCTAATCCACTAAAATTTTCTATCCAACCCGATTGTCCAGTAAATTAAAGAAATAAAAATACATTCTTAGATAACAATTGCTTGTAATTAATTTACCGGAAACTAATAAAAACTGTTCGATTTCAAATCCCTTCAAATATCATGCCTGCAAGTATCCTATTTTTACGTTTAAAAACAAGCCCTAAAATAGAAAGTTTCCAGTTCTTGGGCAGGGGAAAATAGTTTTATGATAACAGTTTTAAAATAAAGAGCTTCTTTTATTCATTTTAATTTGCAAAAAGATTTTTTCTTTGTTATTTTAAATGTCTCAGCCATATATTGGGTATGCACTTGGGGTGAAATTTTCCGAAAAATTCGAATCCACCGAAAATTTCTCTCTATATTTAATAGTTTAAAAAAAGAAACTTTTGATTGGACATCAAAAATCTACTATCTCTAATAATAAGAGGAGGCTTTATCTATTGACCATCACCCCGCAGATCTCTGTTGGGGGTCTAAGGTTACTAGCCATTTGCTTGCTCCGCGCCAAATTCTCGCCAGAATCCTTCCTTGCGAATAAATACATTTCCTTGATTATTATTAGATATTTAACATAAAAATAAATATATGTTACACTCAATCGATTTTTATTAATGAGTCAATCAAATTTTTATATAAAATTGTGGAAAAAAAGAGAATTAATATGCCATTTCTTTCAGATTCTGTACAGAACTATTTATTGTCGCAGACTTACACTCCTCTCTAGTATAATCTCCATTGACAACTAAGGTTTGCCCCAAGATTAGTTTTATGCTGTGGGATGACTTTTTTTTTTGGGGGGGGGGGGGGGGTCAATTACAAGCTTAGGAAATCTCATTGGTCTTTTAACGTGTCAATCTTTGTGATTGGGATACACCTTCCCGGTGGCAACATTATCACTCTGTTAGTGGATTTTGGTTTTCCAATTGACTGAAGTAGCCTCTTAACCATCCAGTTGCGGGTAACACTCATATCGCGTTTCACATATTTTATACAATTCTGTGGGGCACGCTATTTTCATGTTCCAATGTTGCCAGTGGGCTACTTTTTTATTATTATTCAGATTGCTTGATTCCCACCACTTTTTTAAAAGCTTATAATTCGGCTTATTCTCACATTATTTAATCTATAATTAAATAAAATGACTATTACTATTTCTACATCAAAAATGTAGTGAGAATCAAACAATCTGAATTTTTAAAAAGAAACCCACTTGCACTTACAACACTTAAAAATACACAGTTTTATCCAAGAAAATGAAAAAGCCGCCCGCAGTTGGGGGGGTTAAACAAACTGCAGAGGATAAACTTAGTTTAAACTCTGAAGATGGGTTAAACAACATCCACAATGATCCGATCATAGCTAAATGTGTTTATTCTGAAAGTAAATTCTATTTTTCTTCTTCAACAAGCTGTTGAAAGAAAAGTGCTAATTACCATAAACAAATAGTCAATACAGTATAGGATCCGTTATCCGGAATGCTTGGGACCTAAGATATTCCGGATAAGGGGATTTCCCGTAATTCGGAACACCTTACAATAAATGTTAAGAACAGTATAAAATAACGGTATGAAATGTATAAAATATGAAAATACATAATTATAAATGGTACTTTTCGGTTAGCAGGGCACCAGTGTTATATATATATATATATATATATATATATAGTTTAATGGTTATACATATATATGTATGCATATTTATACATATATAGAAGCTATATGTATACATATATATGTGTGTGTGTACATATACAATATATATAATATGCAATTTATATATACACTAGAAAGGTAGCCCGTCAAAAATGACGGAAATTTAGATATAAAGATATATACAACTCATGTGCAAGAATATGAGTTTTCTCGCTTGTTCCGCAGTGATAGATGAAAATAACACATTTTAAGAACGAAACACATTTATGAAAAACTGTGTACAGTAGAAGACCACTAATCTTCACAGTTTGGTTCCAAGTGTTATGCAGATTTGAGGCTTTTTGCGGTCATGTCTATTCAATCTTTGTTTATATTTTTTTAAATTCATATATTGGACAATTTAGATTGTTGAGCCTTAAAAATAAATAAATAACACACTTGAAGTAAGGTTAAAAACTAATAAATTATCGTATACGATTTCATGAAATGGTATTATATGGTATTATGTGTGTGTGCTTCACGATCTTGGTTACGAAGTTCGTGAAATTGGCTGCAACTTGTCATAATCCTAATAGTGTGGGCCGCTATAACAAAAAAGTAACCAGTTTTTAGTAAAATTTCTGATATAAAGTAGCTTTCAAAAACTTGTGTAAAATTGCAGGCCGTTCTCGTGTTATGTCAGTCCTAGGAATAATATTTCTAACACTGAAGATTTTCCATGTATATATGGAATTTAGAAAAGCTTCTCCAAAAGAAAGGTCCTGAAATGACATTGTAATTCCTCTAACTTCAAAGTTTAATCGGGCCCTGATGTTGAGTACTGAAATCTAATAAATACAGTTATTTTGAACATTACAACAGAATTAAACAGTTAAACTTAGTTAACTTAAACTCGCTGTTACTTCCCGATGTTATTTTTTAGTATTAAGAAAGAAAATTATTTAAAATTTTAAAATCATGCATTTATGATTTTTTTCCGTCTTTAATAACTAAATAATGAAAAAATAGGCTTTTGTTCTGAGCTCATAAAAATAACAATAAAATGATGTAACTAAGAGACAGTGCAAAATTAAATCTTTGTGATTACAAACCATAAACAAACGATACCGCCACCATTTTACCTACTATGACGTCATTAGAATATTGCCCATTGATTGTTGGATACCTTACTTTGTGAATGATTACCTCAATGATTTAATATTTTTGACGTTTCACAATGAATGAATCACTTGTGTTTGTTTAGGTTTATGAAATGAGATATTAATCTGTGAAACTAATTTCAATTGAAGTAATCCAAGGATATATGTATTTTTAATCGAAATTAAAAACAATGCTTTGACCTCGAAATAAAAAGTTTTAGTTTGTATAATCGGTTATTTCTGTTAATTATTTATTTAAGTACTTTTCCATTATAGCGTATTTTTAAGAAAAGCTTGGCGCGATTCAAGCATCAGAAAGTGAGATATGTTGCGAAAATATATATACAGCTATGAAAACAAATCTAATGAACTTTTATCTTTGTTTATATATGCACTTATATGCATAAAAAATCGTTTCTATAATTTTTTTAATATACAAATTACGACACAGATTTCAGATATGAACCGGGTTACCTAACTGGCGCCAAAATGGTGTTATTTTGCCTGCTATGGTAACCCGACTATTGTTTTTTATTTATTAATAAATTGTTTATTTACTTTTATTTTCTGTTTTTTAATTATATAAACTGCTTTGTTCTATAGTTATTATTCAAACTTTTATTTATTTATAGTTATTTCCTTTTCAAAATGATAGCAAATAATTGAAAAATATATAAGTAACTGGTATTCGAAAGCGAGATTTCTGCCAAATTGGCGTCATAGAAAAATCACGCCAACCCCCATGCGTATGACATCTGCGCAAAAATTACTTCTGTTTCTTTATAAAAATGCGTAAATAGCTTTTTTTATATTAAATTGTAGGCACAGATGTCATATACGCCCCTATTGGCGCGATTTTTTTTTTTTTTTTTTTTTTTTGACGCCGATGTCATATACGCACCGGGTACTTAAGTGGCGCCAAAGTGTCGTTATTTTGCTTGTAATGGTAACCCGAATGTTGTTTATGCTGTTGATGTTTTCGCCAAATTGGCGTCGGAAATAAATCGTGCCAATATATGACATCTGTGCCAAATTTTATACATATGGAAAAAATTGCTTGTGAGTATGAAGCAGTAAATAGGTTGCCAGAAAATACGTTGGCAAACTTCTTTCTCGCCAAGAAACTTTTCTCCGAAGTATTGTACATAAGCAATGATTGCTAGAAATGCATTTTTAATTATGATATGCGCTTTTATGTTTCACTATATTTATGCATACTATACTGCGTGTATAAATGCTACAGTTCATATGCAGGGCTACACAAAAGAATTCGTAAGGGTTAGTGAGTATGAGAGTAAATTGCTTAAAGGTGGTTTTTGAAGGAGTTATGCATTTAGTTTCCTAAGAAATGTTTCTGGAATATAGATAAAATGATATACATGGTCACGCAAAGAATTGGATACATAACCGTCTATGGATGATAATATCTGGAAATGTGATTTCAGTAGTTTTAAGAGTAGTTTAAATTAAATTTTAGCTAAATAGTGGCATGTAATAACGGTACTATTGGCTATGGACGGTAATTGCTGAAATCAATTTTTAAGTTTTTTTATACGTTTTCTAAAATGTTTACTTAGTTATCTTGGTACTTCTTAGTTATCCCATCGACCAAATTACTGTCGCCAAATTGTAAGATTAATTGCCAATAATGGTTGCCATTAATTAATTAAATGCCAATAATGGCCAATAAAACCATTAATTCGACGTTTTATTTGTATTTTTATTAATGTTTTACTATTTATTTGGCGAAATTGGTCGACGGGATATCTAAGAAGTAACGTTATCTTATTTACCTCATTTCCTTAAATAACGAAGTTTTGTTAAAGCATTCAGGATGTGTTGGAAAGTGTTTCATATTCTACGCTTAACACATGATTCTTCTTTCTTCTTTAGTCTTATTTTGCATTTATTTTATTCTTAATTTTTTAGTCTTATACTGCTTTACAGAAACTTTGGCACGGTTGTCATTTACGTTATCATATATTGGCGCGATTTTTTTCCGACGCCAATTTGGCGAAAACATCAACAGCATAAACAACAACATCCGGATTACCATATCAAGCAAAATTACGACACTTTGGCGCCAGTTAAGTACCCGTTATTTATATGACATTGGCGTCAGAAAAAAATCGTGCCTATATGGGGCGTATATGACATCTGTGCACTCCCCTTGCATATAGTACAAATTATAACACAGATACCGCAAAATAATAGACAGTTTGGTACTTTTCCACTGTAGGGGCTTTGGCATTTTTTTAAAAAAGCTTGGTGTAATTTGGGCATCAGAAAGTGAGATTTGGGTACATTTCCGTTATGCGGACACAATTGTCGCCAAGCGTAATAGTTGGCGCAAAATCGTGAATTGAAGCATTTGAAAAATAAAAGAAAAACCATTGTCAATACTAAAGTGAGCATTTAAAAAATATAACATTTGAAAATTCCAGACTTTTACGAACTATTTCATCAAATCACAAATATATACTTAAAATAAGTGAACAAATAACTGCTATAAAATAAAGCAATAAAATAAAACTCATATTAAACTGCTGGCATAAAATTACAAATATCTTTTAGCATTTTGAAATAATTGGCGCATTAGCATACATTTTGGCATGGTGTCCGTATAACTGGAAAATATCGAGATTTGTTGTCAAATCATATAAACAGCTATGAAAACAAATTTGATGAGCGTTTTTGTTTGTTTTATATGTATGTTATTGATGTTTTTATGTACAAATTACATCTGTTTCTGTATAAAATTAGAGAAACGGCTTTTTTTATGTTAAATAAATCGTATAAATATCGAAAAAAATGCGTGTGTATATAAAATGAAACAGTGAATAGGTTTCCGGAAAATATGTTACCAAATTTCCTTTTTCGCGAAGGCACCTATACTGGAAAAGTACCTAAAGCACATTAAAATCGTGCAGTTAGGAGCTCACACAGTACACCGTTGTCTGTTGGCGGTTATTTTATTAGTAGCATCGGGAGGAAGATGTAAAGATGTACTTTAAATTCTCACCCATAGATTTCGAAAAAATATCTTAAAAGAGGAGTTTAAATTAAATTCCGGTGACCGCCATTATGAAAGATTAATGGTTTTAAATGGGAATGTCGCCAAATTAGCCAGCTATTGCCAAGTTGGCTAACATTTGGCGCTACTGTGGTAACCCTGCATTAATATTTTTCAACAATTACTCATTTCAATGAGGCGGTCCTACCAGAATAGTGAGGGACACACAGAGACTTGGATTTTATATAAATAGATATATAGCACTGGCACCCGGCTAACCGAAAAGTACCTTATAAATTAGTTAATTTAATAGCTTATTTACACAAAATAAAAAAACCTTCTAAATTACAATTCAAATAAAAAAGAAAATTACATTAGCATATAAGAAGAGAGCAGAATCCTTTGATTTGGTTTTTTAGAATATTTTTATTAAGATTGATTGTTTATAGCATGTCTTTTGCACTAATTGCTTCTGTATACTGACACGATTTGCTGTTTGTAGGAGTAGCTTGTTTGTTGCATTCCACAAATCATTTGTTCAATTGAAAAATATTAATAGATCATTTGAAATCTTTTTACCACCTCATTCTGCTTGTCATCATCTTCACTTCCATTAGACATATCCCTTGGCATTATGTCACAAATCTCACTGACAGTCATCTGATCACTTACAGGAGTATCATCATCAGCAATTAGACAATCTTCTACTGGTTCTTGATCCAACAATTGAGCTTCTGAACATGAAAGTTCTTTAGCTTCGTCCAGCAGATCTGTAATAATTTCTCTCTTTTTCAATTTTAAAGTCTTCAACTTCATGCTCATTCACACCACTAAAAATTATTGCACGATTTTACGTTTTTGAAATGAAACAAATTATTTTTTAGTTATTCTGCATTCCAGATTTCTGAACATTCTGCATAAGGGGTTTCCAGATAACGGGTCCCATACTGTAGTAATGTACGTATATATGCCCCAGGATAGGTAGGTACTAGGTACACTTGTGAAGTAAAAGCAATGATAACTGAAAATTCTAACATCATGGAGAAAACCAGCCAGCTTTTGATTACAGTGAGTGACTTGGATTTTATAGTACAGTGGAACCCGGTTAAGACGCTCACGGTTAAGACGCGATCCCGCTTAATACGCAGATTTTTTCCGATCCCTTGAACATTGCCCATAAGACTAATGCAAAAATATCACATTTAAGATGTGAATGGTTATTACGCGATCCTGCTTAATACGCAATAGATCACATTTTAAGACGCGAATTCATTGGCAAAGATGCGAATTCCTTCTCTCTTCTCCAGTGTTTCCAATTTAGCGGATTTTTTTTATTCAGATAAAAAACACTGTTTCTGTATACTAATATTTACTTTATTTCAGGGTTCGCAAAAACCCGGGTTTTTCTCAAAAAACCCAACCCACCTGGGTTTTTTCAGGTTTTTTCATGAAAAACCCAATTTTCCCCGGGGAAAATCGGGTTTTTTCAAAAGTATAATACATGCATAATTACATTATTGTATACTATATTTTCTATATATTATATACACTATACATAAAAAAAATACAATGTTCCCTTATATACAATATAATTGTAATGCTATTTTACAAGTTATAAATTGTATAAATTATATGAATTTAAAGTAATTAAATGTCAGTGTTTTTCACAAATTAGTTTTAAACATAATAGAAGATATAAAATTGTTAATTTTCTTTAAATCAAATAATGAATAGAATATTAAAATTTAAAATATATTAAGTAGGAAGAAAAAAAAGTGGTAAACTAGTCGGATGTGCCAATCCCAAAAGTTTCTTCTATCTCATACATGTTAATAATTCAAAATTCACTATCACAGTGCCAAAATTAAATGACAATTTATGCCCAGCATGAGGATTGTAAAATATAGATTTGTTGAATTGGATGCATATAACAAGGAGATATAAGCATCACCTGTTGTGTAATTTACAACAAAACCTGATCAGTAACAATTTACGTCAACATGTAACTGAATCTGAAGTTTGACGAAAATCCATGCATTATTAGTTTTGAGATAAAGCTATTGCAAAAAGAGAGATAAATGCAGCACAACAGCACCGCTTGGGCGATAATATACTAAAAACTAATCAGCACCAGTTTATATCAAGGTTTAACTGAATCTAAATTTTTGTTCAAGTCCGTACATTAGTTCTTGAGATAAGAGTTATTGCTGAAATCGCGAAAAATGCAGCATAGCAGCACTACCTGTTGGGCGATATGCACCAAAACTCGATAAGCAACAACTTAACTTGTAACTGAATCTGAAATTTTATGAAAATCTGTGCATTAGTTCTTGAGATAAAGCTATTGCAAAAATTGAGATAAATGCAGCATTGCAGCGCCACCTGTTGGGCAGTATACACCAAACACTAATCAGCACCAGCTTACATCAAGGTCTAACTCAATCTAAAGTTTTGTGAAATTCTGTGCATTAGTTCTTGAGATAGAGCACCCACAAATTTTTTTTCACATATAGACAGTCATTTTCTAAAAACTATCAAATTGTCTTCAGGACCTTTTTAAAACGTATAAATCCATCATGAACCGGAAGTCGAAATTTTTCACGAATCCAATACTTTCTTCTTGTAAAGATAGAAGAAAGTAAAAATACATATTTTTTTATTTTCATGAATATAGTTGATTTGAATTTTTTATATAAAGACATACCTATAATTATGTACTATGTATGTTGCCTACTAGGTTCTATGTTAGTAAAGTATTTCAATGTGCTCAAATACATTTTTATTTTACTTCAGATGTGTAATGGCTTTTATATATTAATATTTTTTCAAAATTAACTGAAATGACTTGAATTCATTAAATGTATATGTTGTTTAAATTATATCTGAAAATAGAAAAAACCCACTTTATGGGTTTTTTAGTGGGCTTTTTCAAGTGGGCCCATTCTGAAAAAACCCACCGGGTTTTTTCGAACTGGGCCCAGCTTTGCGAACCCTGCTTTATTTAATAACAGATTAATTAAAGCGAATATTACTAATCGAAAATAGTGGTAGATATTGGTAGGGCTGGGCGATACATCGATAAAACCGATATAAATTATAAATCGCGATGACGATATCAAAAAATCCTATACGACGGTACATCACAATTCTCGTAATCGTGGTGCAAACCGCGATTATCGTAATCGTGGTGCAAACCGCGATTATCGTAATCGTGGTGCAAACCGCGATTATCGTAATCGTGGTGCAAACCGCGATTATCGTAATCGTGGTGCAAACCGCGATTATCGTAATCGTGGTGCAAACCGCGATTATCGTAATCGTGATGCAAACCGCGATTATCGTAATCGTGATGCAAACCGCGATTATCGTAATCGTGATGCAAACCGCGATTATCGTAATCGTGATGCAAACCGCGATTATCGTAATCGTGATGCAAACCGCGATTATCGTAATCGTGATGCAAACCGCGATTATCGTAATCGTGATGCAAACCGCGATTATCGTAATCGTGATGCAAACCGCGATTATCATAATCGTGATGCAAACCGCGATTATCATAATCGTGATGCAAACCGCGATTATCATAATCGTGATGCAAACTGCGATTATCATAATCGTGATGCAAACCGCGATTATCATAATCGTGATGCAAACCGCGATTATCATAATCGTGATGCAAACCGCGATTATCATAATCGTGATGCAAACCGCGATTATCATAATCGTGATGCAAACTGCAATTATCATAATCGTGATGCAAACCGCGATTATCATAATCGTGATGCAAACCATGATTATCATACTTTTTCATTAAACTGCAATCGGCGCTTTTTCAACTTCGAGTACTCAAAATTCTACCATTCTAAACCGCAGGTTATTACGATGACCATGATAAAAATGGAGTATTTTATCCCTGCCTAAACCATGATGACATTAAATACCGAATAATCGGTTTCGATCATCATGATACGTCTCACCCTAAACCATGATCACTCCTCAAGATTCTCCCAGCTTCAACCGTGATATTAACCGAACCCTCAGTTTTCGATAAGCATGATACTATCATGGTATTACGCTGTGATTTCTCTCAGCGTAAACGGTTTTTCAAAAGGGGAAAAAGTGATAGTTTCGGTGTTCAGGTTCAGATGACGATCGATAAATATGATACATCTGGTTTTTCTCATGTAGTTGCCGACAGCAAATGATATTGTTTGTTTTGTTTTATCTTCAATCTGGTTCAGCGGTTTTGAATGAATATTTGTTCGTTGTTAATGAACAATATGTGAATCAGGGAGATAAATAAATGAAATATTACATTTTATTTGCAACAGTGGATTTAATTGGACAAATGAAATAATACTTCCATAGCAATATATATTAATGTTTATTCCAGGTTCTTTTTTTATGCAGATATTTTTACTTCTCTGAAGCTCGTTTTTTTTTTCTCCTGGCAGTTTCTTTTAAAAATTGACATATGTGAGTATTTGGTATTTACTGCCTCTGTCATTGTTTGTTTGTGGGGAGTGGGGGAGAATATTTAGATGTCAATATTTATTTAATGTCACTAGAATTCAGAATAACAAACAGGGCAGAAAAATTAAGCAGTTAAAGTTTGTGTACTGACAATCAAAAGAGGAAAGACGTAAATTGTTAGGTGTGTGTGTGGGGGGGGGGGTTAGTTTTTTTTTTTCTTCATTTAGCGGACATTGGTCGAAACGCAGGAGATCCTCATCCAAGTTCCCCGATAGAACAATCATAAGAGATAGTCTTAAAGGTTAAGAAAAAAAATATTTTTTAATTCAGAATTTTTAAGTTTAAACTCTTAGGGCTGTTCTCAAAAAAATATTATTTCACGCAAAAATTTCTAGCACATTCACAGATTTTTTAAATGTAATAGCAAGAAATTAGTTGAAAGTGACAGTAACTCATTAAAATCCTTATCTGCTATTGCATAAAGTTACTCAACCCTTTGCACTCCGTTGTCACCGCTGTGGCGACTCCATCTTTCCTTTCAAAATTTGTTTTTGGCACCTGTAATAAAGGATAATAAAATTTCCTTACTTAATCTTAGCATTTTTGAAATTGTGTACTTGAAGGAAACTTCTTTTATAAAAGTGGTGCCGACCGAATAAAATTTGTGTAAGAGACGCCAGAGTCCAAAAAGTTAATTATTGCGGTTCATATACACAGCATACATTGACGATGGAAAAACGAAATTAAGGGGAAGGTAAATTTTGAAACACATTTGATTATGATTCGCAGATCACGCAGAGTTTTATTTTTCTTTAAAAAAAAATGGAGAATATAAAAATGAAATAAAATAAACTAAGAGCTTTTGTCGGGGACGCCGACGCATAGTAAGACAATTTTAAGCATAACAGCACAACAGCAATATAAATATTATTTAACAATTATAAAATATAAACAATTCAAAAATTGACTTTAACCAAACTATTATTTTTCTCTCTCTGTTAACGATTTTTTTTTTTTTTAGTTCTTTTACTTTCTACTATCTTTACAAGAAGAAAGTATTGGATTCATGAAAATTTTGTCATCCGGGTTTCGACCGATTTATATGTTTAGAAAGTCTTGAACACGATTTGACTATTTTTAAAAAGCTTTGTCTCTTTGTAACACAAATTTTGTAGGCGCTCAATCTCAAGAACTAATGCATGGAATTTAACAAAATTTTAGATTCTTTTATATCTCATTATAAATTAGTGTAAATTACTTGACAGGTAGGTGCATTTTTTACAATATCCGCAATAACTTTATCTCAAAAACTAATGCACGGATTTTTGTCAGATTTCAAATTCAGTTATACCTTGTAAATTGGTGCTGATTAGTTCGTGGTGTAAATGGCCCAACAGGCGGAGCTACTATGCTGAGTTGTCACGATTTTCGCAATAGCTCTGTCTGAAGAACTAATGCGCTGATATTTATCAAACTTCAGGTTCAGTTAGACTTAGACGTAGACATCAATTTTACTGATTAGTGTTTGTAGCCCATAAGTGGCGCTGTTATGCTGTATTTTTCAAAATTTCCACTATAGCTTTTTCTCAAGAATTATCGCACGTATTTTCATAACATTTCAAATTCAGACAGACTTGTTGCTGATTAAGTGTTAGTGTTAATCGTCCAATAGGTGGCGCTGCTATGCTGCATTTTCCACAATTTTAGCGATATCTGTATCTCAAAAACTAATGCACGAATTTTAATCAAACACCTTATTCTGTTAAGGTTTCACATAAGTAGATCCTTCTTAGGCTTGGGTGTATACTGTCCAACAGGTATTGCTTTTATGATTTTTTAGAATAGGAATTTTGGATACAGACATCTAATAAGGTTGGTGCTGAAATTCAATGATTTGTTTGAAAGATGCGATGCTCATATTTCCTTTTAACTGCATACAATTTAGTGCACCTATATCTTTAGAATATTCATGATGGGCATAGATTGTTATTTAATTTTGCCTCTGTGATAGCGAATTTTGAAGTAATAACACGTAGAAATAGAAGAAATTTTTGCCATTAACACATCCTACTAGTTTCTTTTAGCATTTATTTATTTAGATTTGCTTATTTATACATAGTTTTTTATTAATCTATTTGAGAATGATATATATATTTTTTTTAATTTTAATCCTTAATAAAATATATAATGTATATTGAAGTTATACATATATTATAAATGTACAAATATTTTTTTGTTCATATGTCGCAATATCGATATATCGTGATATAAAGCTGCCGATTTATCACGATATTTCATTTTAGACATCGCCCAGCCCTAGATTGGAATAAAAAAACCGCTCTAAATTAGCAACACTGCAATTTTTTTATACCGTGTCCTAACATTTTTGAGCGTGTTCAGATGTGCACTTCAGGCCGCGCGCGCGCTCAGAAGTTTATGCCATGGAGTAGGTTTTATCTAAGAAAGGAATTTTAACATAATTCAATTATTTCATTATTTTTATGGTTCAAAAAAGGTAAAACCAACGACTATATTTCTTTATTCTTCCAAAACATGGTTTTCGTAACAGAAATACATGCCTATGTTCACTCAGATAAAATCTAAAATAGTCGGGAAAACCATCACGTGACCTTCTTTATCTACTTTAGCCCATTTGGCATTTAAAATTAGTTAACCAACTGCACACAAACTCCGCGCGAGCTGCTCAAAAAAATTGTGTGGGCGATTTGATCACGTGATTGTGCGTTTTCTGCTTATGTGTTATTGGTTGTGCTTTGTTTGGTAGGTTGATTGATACAATTTAAGAATTCAACTGATGATCTAAAAATTTTAACTTTTTAACAATTTTCTTTTTATTTATTTAAAAATAATTTATCAGTTGATTTATATCTTCCGTGATAAATAAAATGCTTATAGTAAACCAAGATTGTGATATCAACATATGAGATTTGTTTGTAATCTACTATAGTGGATGGATTTCAATGGAATTTGCACTGTTAGTTACAGTTTTTCAGAGAAGGTTTTAATATATATATTTCTTATTTTATGATTGCATATTTCAATACCGTGTGGATAACAGACCAAAATACATCATAAAACATGAGAAATAAATGGCATTCAAAATTCTGTTAGTATAAGCAAAATACTTATTTATACTTTCAGTAGAAAATTTATAAACATTCTAATCATACTTTATTCGCTACAAAACTAGACAGCAGACCTATATATTTTATCTCTTTAAAAAATATATGTACAGATATTTTTAGTTAAAATAATCTACAACTATTACATTTTATTTTTATAATGTTCAAAGTAAAATATGATTTCCAGCCTAGTCTCGATAAAAATTCACTCGTAAAGTACTCAAAAAAAAAAAAAAAAAAAATCAAGGAATTATCCTACGTGCGATATATACTATTTTTTCATTTGGATTTGCTTAATGTTTATATCATTATACATATACATACTTAGAAACGAAACTTTGAATATTTAAAAGGTGTTCAGATGTAAAACTTTCATCTCGAAATAACTGATTTTCTCACATTTAAATAAGTATTTTATTATAATATAAATACACGTGCCTCTGTATAATAAAAATAAAAAATATATATTCATCAAAAATATCTTATTCATTATGAGAAATATAAAACAACCAATAAACAAAACAAAAAAAAAATTGTGATACAATGTGGAATCGGAAGGATTCGAACCCAGAATCCCTAGTCTCAAGTTCACTGCCTTATCCATTCGGCCTAGCACACGTTGCTTCAGCATCAAAATATCTTTATAATTAGCACCTTAATTAATCAAATCCATGATCTGTTCCTGAACACACTACGTGTCTACCTGTACACTACCTGAACACACTACATCCATGATATAGACCCACTCCTGAGCTCGTGCTTCTTGAACACACTCAAAGTCTCTTGTTTCGTGTATTTTTTTTATTGCAGTCGAGAGAGATATATATAGATGAATTCATGATGCTCAGATACGTCATAAAATTATTATGATTAAAGATGATTATACCTATTGTTACTGAGTTTTTAAATGTACGTTATGTCACTAATATGTTTTATAATGCATATTATAAACCAAAAAAAAACTCACAAAGATGTTATTTAATTATTTTATGATTTCTTTACTTTTGCTATGCTAACAATATTTGTTACACAAAAATTAATAAGGATAGTTTTTTCTTACATTAAAAAGGAGGACAGATTATATTGGTACTCATTATCACAAGTACTAAATATGATTTTATCAACTACAGTGGACGCTCGTTAATTCGAACTCAAAGGTTCTCAGAAATAAGTTCGAATTATCCGATGTTAAGTGAAAATATAACTTAAAATGTGTATCACTGAAGAAGAAAAATCTCCTAGTATGTATAACCCGAGAAAATATATTATATTGTATTATGCTATTTAAAATTAAACATAGTACATAAAAAGCAATAAAGACTTACCTTAATCATAAAATGAAGAAGAAGATACGCAGTAGAAAGTAAACTTTAATTAAAAATATGAATTACACTTTTGGGAAAAACTGTAAAATGACTGTTTGGTTTTGTTTATTATGCCTACATTTTTTCAGCCAGCTTCTCGATTTGAAGTAAACATTTCAATTCATTTCCAGAGGAAGGTTCCATCTGAATAAATGCTTTCAGAGTTTTTATAGAGTCCATTATGGCTTGATCATTAGGACGCTTAACAGCCTCTGCATTCTCTTCTGAATCCGATAAGATCTCTGCATTTTCATCTTCTCGGATAGTTTTTATTATGTCATCGTCGCTCAGTTTTTCACAAACGTCCACGTCTTCATCTACCCTTACATAATCAGAAAAAGTAATGTTATCACATTTAAAGTTTTTGAAATCAGGAAAATCTGTATCAATATCGTCACATTCTTCGATATGATTTTTCTTTTTGGGGTGAATGAATTTAACATGACGAAAGCAATTACTAATTGTGCTTTCCTTTACAGCATCCCATGCAGCATATAGATCATTTATAGCTGTCAGCAGAGTAATATTGTAATTTTCACCACAATCTAAAGAAAAAAGGATTTGTTTTAAGAGTCTCTTACGATAATTTGTTTTAAGATTATGGATGATTCCTTGATCCATTGGTTGTAGCTTAGCAGTTGTATTTGGCGGCAAATATTCAACCTGTATGGAACTCAGTTCTGGAAGGTTATTATGGCACCTTGCGTTATCCACAAATAATACAATTTTACGCTTTTGCCTCGAAAACTGCTTATCTATTCCTTTTAACCAGCTACGGAAGATGTCTTGTGTCATCCATGCTTTTGCATTGGATACATAATCAACTGGCAGTGTTTTAATTGATAGAGATACAAACACTGTATTTCTCATTGCCTCTTATCTCCTGTCATAAAACCTCATTTCACAAACTTCATTTTATTTCTAAGTTCTTTGTCATTCATTTACTTTATTTACATTTATTTATTTCTTAAATAAAGACAGTAATAAATATTTCTTAAACTTTTACTTACCCTCTCTATTGATTCTAGACAATATCCAGCTGTAATAAAAGTTTCCTGACCCTTTTAACATCCATAGTAATTCATACCATTTTGCCGTTTTTAATTTCATTTCATTACCGTACTTCACCGGCAAAAACTTTCTTTCACTACGTTTCAACTTCCGTGACGATATTTCTCCCGCCAGATGGCGACTTAGAATATCGTTTTCAAATCGAATCTTTTCATCGAATCTTGCTTTGCATCGATTCGATGCCGTTCTCCGATTGGCTCGTTCATCTGAAACGACGTTTTCAATCCGACCATTTTTATATAAATACGCGATTCCAATCTTAATAAAGTGCACTTTTATCTTCCTCTAATGGAAGAAATATTTCAAGTTACTGAACGTGGCTGGACCACGTTCTGGATGTTATATGTTAGCTTTTTAATTATGTTTTATCATAAAGTTTAAGTCTGTGATATTTACAAATAACAATGTCTGTTCTGATATGTGAAACATCGTCATCAAGGCCTACAAAAATGTCTGTTTAAAATGAATGTTGCTTTTTACTATTAATGTCAAGTCTGTGTTTGGGATCAAAAATAAACTGTCTTTATTTTGTTTAATCTGCATACGTATTTACTTTGCCTTCATAAAGATCACAATACCATTTCTACATATTCACTTCCAGGATAATCCTTTTTCCCAGCCAAAAGTTTCCATATGCGTTATCTGCTTCATTTAATTACATTTTTAACGTGCATAATCATCATATATTTTAAAGTGTTATGATTAAAGCACATTATTAATTCCTTTAAAACACCGTGGATTCTTGGACTTTCCAATCACTAATAATTTAAGCTTTTCGCTCACATCCATATTAGCACAAACTAAAGCTGTAACCCTCTCTTTACTGTTTTTACCTCCTACGCAAGTTTCCCCTTTAAAATGTAATGTCTTGTTTGGCAAGAGTTTATAAAAAAGTGCAGTTTCGTCTGCATTAAAAATATCTTTCGGCAGGTAAGTAGATAAAATCTCTGGCAGTTTCCTACCGAAATTAGTGCATACATCTTCGCTTACATCAGAGCTCTGGCCACATACCGCTTTATAAGAAATATTGTGCCTTGACTTAAACCGGGAAAGCCATCCATCACTGCATTTAAAATCTTCAATACCCATTCGACTCACCAATTCATCAGCCTTCGCCTGCACTAAGGATCCATTTATCAGAAAGTTTCGAGATCTTGCATCCTGGAACCATAGCAGTAGAGCCTTCTCTAGATCTTCTTGGGACGCATTTCTCATGCGTTTCCTTCCTCTAGCAAATTTCGATTTTTCCCATGAATCTAAAATTGATTCCTTGTTTTTCAAATAAGTTGACAAGGTATTTGTTTTAATTCCATAGTCAGCTGCTAACTTTGTTTTGTTTTCGCCATTCTCTACCTTCCTTAAAATTTCTATCTTTGACTCCAAAGTTAGGGCTTTGTACTTTCCACGTGTAGACATCCTGAATTTTTACACGTTCGCACCACACACTGAGTAAGAACAACTAGAGCACATTAATTTGGACGCAGCTTCCCTAAAATCTAAAGTAAAGTCTGGTTTTTCTGAAATTCTAAGAAAATCAGCAGCAAATAAACGAATGGTAGAGCTTCCCCCCTCCCTAATTCTTTTTTCCGCGCGCTATGTTCCTACTCACGAGAGTGGGTTCTGTTTGGCGGAGGGCAGGGGGAAGGAAAAGTATGTTGCAATGGTTTTGGTTTAAGTTTCTAACTACCGAGCACGCTTGCCGGTGAGGGAAAAAAAGTACGTTGATGTTGTTACGTCACGGCAGATACTTTTCCTACCACCACCCATTCATAAACGTTTCTGAATGAATGTAAGGAAACAGGTAACGACGGAGAACTTTGTCAGTTAAGCGCTGATAAGAAGAGGACAGTAGGACTGACGTTTAGCGGAAATACAATAGTTTAGGAATGCAGGCATACGTGTCTTTACACAGAAAAGAAACCGATAATTTTGGCACAGAAAATAATAAAAAAGTGTGTATTTTCTCCATTAAACGAGGAAAAAGAAATTTCTTTTGCCAAATTTTTAGTTCGAATTAACCGAAGGGATGAAAAATTAGTTCGAATTAATGAGATATTTTTAACATTGATTCCAATACAAGTTTTGTGGGGCCTTTGGATTAGTTTGAATTAACCGAAAGTTCGAATTAACCGAGTTCGAATTAACGAGCGTCCACTGTAGATTGTGCTTCAAAATTTAATATATTTTATTCTTTCTGTAAAAAAAAAGTCTAGCAGAAAAATTATTTTTGCTGTTTTATCTTTGGTTGCCACTTATTAAGGCTGTTCTCAACTGCTCTGCTCAACAAGCGCAAAACGTTTTGATGCATTTACAAATTCATTTTTTAGCGGAAAGATATAAAATTGGAAGGTCCGACTATGGAAGCGATTTGGAATCGAACAGTGTTTTCCATTTTTTGATCAATAAATTATCTATTGAGTTATAAGCGATTTTGATCACGTGGCAAAGACATTATTTAACCTTTTTTCAGTTTTTATTCGTCTTTCGCGTGGAAATTCGGTTTAAAACGACCACTTTCACACTATTTTCTGAAAGATCTATTGCGTTTTCAAAAAAAACAGTTCAATCACATAGTTTCTGAACAACACCTGCTTCTTCCATGTATTTCCGAACAAAAATAACTTATGTTAAAACTTATGTCATAAAGTTGCCCTTTTGGATTTGAGAACAACAATAAAGCCATGTTTGAATGCATGTTTATTTTCAGTTATTGCAGTCGGTCCTATAAAAAAGATACACTGAGTAAAGTTGGATACAATTAAATTTAAATATAAAGACAATTTTCGACCATAAACATATAAATGAAAGCTCTAAAGTTCATTTAGACGATTAGATGTGTAAATAAGCCTTGCAACATTATCCAAATCACATTTAAGACGCGATCCCGCTTAATACGCGACTTCGGTCCACTCCCTTGAAACCCATCTTAACCGGGTTCGACTGTACTTTAGCACTCATATTCTCAAACAGGTGATCAACATACAAAAATACTTCAGGAATTACACAGCAACATGACTTAAAAAGTGCACAGAATCAGTAAATCTTACCTGTGAAGTGATATACACGATTGAAGTCAAATCACTTGCCTTGAATCATGTTATTGGTCATTATTTGAAAAAATATTGAAAGAGGATGAGAATGCCATTGAAATTGAAATTTGCAATTTTAATTTCAATGACATCCTCATCAGTTTCTCCCAGGTAGTTCAGCAGGTGACGCACCCTTCCTGCCCTTTGGTTTACAGAATAACACTCTTCTTGTTCCTCATTCAAGAAATTAGCATCTTTCTCGCCTTTCATCCAAAAATCTAGCATACTTCTCGCCCCTCAGTAACAAAAACAGTACTTTTTTTCTTTTTGCATTAAAAATTTTTCTTGCTGAGTAAAAACTGACATTTATACAAATCTACTTATAATAATAAAATAAGAAGCAACAATTGAACTTCTTTTTGTGTGATGCAATTTACATGCATGCTCGCACCATGTTATGAAACTTAATTACCTCAGCATCTGAATTGATGTCGGAAAATTAATTACAGACGTGTGAAAATTATTAGAATAATTGTGAAATTTACAATAAAAACTTGTTATATTAAAGAAATATTTAAAAAATATTGATACATTTAATATTTAGTGTGCATCCCTTGTTTTTTATTAAAGAAATGACAGTATACTTGTCTTGGCATACTTTGTACGAGTTTTTGGCAATTAATTTTTATTTTGTTGTCATGATGCCAAATTTGCATGAGTCTTTCTATCAGACTAGTCTTGTTTGTGAAGCTGTATTTCTTTAATTTTTTCTTTACAATGGTCCAAAGGTTCTCTATGGGGTTCATATCTGGACTGTTTCCAGGCCATGGAAATGTTTTCTTTAATTAAATTAAAGAAATGCAACATCACAAATAAGAATGTTCCGATAGAAAAACTCATCGAAATTTGGTATCATGACAACGAAATACAAATTAATTACCAAAAACTCATACAAAATATGCCAAGACGTATCGAATCTTTAATAAAAAACAAGGGCTTGTACACTAAATATTAAGTGGATCAATATTTTTAAATGTATTATTTCTTTAATATAACAAGATTTTAATGTAAATTTCACAATTATTCTAATAATTTTCACACGTCTGTATTTTATAAATTAAAAAGAAAATTACCTTTCAGACCAATCATCTCTTCTTCCTCTTTCTTCTCTGCCTCGTTCTTGATAATCACTTCGTTCACGTCTAAATTTATCACGTCTGCGCCTATCATATTCTTCATCACTGTCACCCATTGTGGCTAAAGAGGAAAAGATATTTTAAATATATGGGCACAAACTGTAAATAAAAACATTTCATGTGATTCCCTAGCATTAAATTTATGTTAAGAAACAAACACAAATATCTTAATCATGCATGTTCCTAAAACAGCAATATTAGAACTAGTTTATTTTTAATATTTGCATTCCTCTTTGAGTGTCATAAAATGGAGCCATAAAATCCTATTAACATTACACATAACAAATAAAAATACGTGACAGCATTCTTCCCACATTAACGAATGAAGCCAAATTCTAAATTTAAAAAAAATATAGCTTTTTATAGAACTTATCAATAAAAAAATAACTTATCTGTTGTACAGTAGACTTCCTCAAATCCACACAGCTTGGGACCAGAGGTTGTGTGGATTTTAGAATTTTGCAGATTTCTAGCCATTGCTTTGTTTACATAAACAGTAATTCCAATCTAACAAAAACAAGACTGTGAAAAAAGGGAGCCAAGTTCCATAAAAATCTGCCAAGAAAAGAAGTGATATCTAAGTGGGTGCCAAGTTCAAATAGAATGCACTCAAACTTACCTACTGAAGTACAGGCAAAGTTCTTTAATCCGCACAAGTTGGGACCAAAGGTTGCGCAGATTATGGAATATTGCGGATTATGGAGTATTATGGATTACATCTCATTTTCTTATTTCTGGACACTATTTTAATTCCATATTCAGTATAACATGAAAAGAAAAATATGAAATATAATAATTAATTTTTCTGGACACTATTTTCAATTCCATATTCAGTATAACATGAAAAGAAAAATATGTAATATAATAATTAATTTTTCTGGACACTATTTTAATTCCATATTCAGTGCAACATGAAAAGAAAAATGTGAAATATAATAATTAATTTAATATGCTATCTCAAAAAATGCATTTTTCAAATTCTTGTATTAAAAAATTGATTATATTCACTTTTATATTTAAAAATTTCAGATATTTCTTTTTAAAAATCTTTTTTGGATCAAGAATTTGTAAATTTGTTTAATTGTTTACATTCATTAAGCAATGCGAATTATAGAAAATTGCGGATTATGGGTGTGCGGATTATAGATCCTTGACTGTATTATAGCATAGTTTAAATTGTTTAAAAATTAAAATTATTGATAGCATATTAATAAATCTAGAACTTGGCAAGTTTTTACCTACGAGTCATTTATTTTTATTAATGACATTATTATATCAAAACTTGTTATTTCATGTTTGGAAGCCTTAATTTGAGTGTTTTGAGGCTCCTTAAAGGAGTGCAGTCTCTATAATGATGAACAAGCGTAAGTATAAGTATCTGTCTCTTTGTCTGATTGTACTGAGGTTTCCAGAGAGGGAGAGGGTCGCTAGAATGATAACCAAAGACGAGAGGGAGTGTATCTATGTGTTTATTGGTTTATTAAATCTTTAGCATGAATCAGTTGTTTATAATAACTATATTAAAAAAATTTATAACATTATTATTAATATTAACATCATCATTTCATTAAGACATGAAAATGATAGGCATAACTAGAGATGGGAATGCTCGAAAAAACCCGGAAAAGTTGGGAAAAAAAACGGGTTTTTACAGTTTTTTTTCCGAAGGGCTATTTTTTAATTTTTCCAAATTGGAAAAATTGAAATTTCATTTAAAAAATAATGTCGTCAAAATTTTATAATTGCTACATTCTGTTACTTTTATTTATATTTTTTTCATGTTTAGTGTCCTTTATGAAAACCTGAACATGGAAAATCTTATCTGTAAGCAGGGATCTCTTTAGAAAGAATTTGAGTCTCTTAAAGGATCCTTCACAGTTTTCTCTCCTTAAAACATATGACCTTTAACAAAATTCTTTCTCTTAAAAATAGACATTTCAGAATATTTTTACAATCTCCAAATTAAATCCTTCATAAATGTAATGATTTTAGAATTTAAACAAAACCTGTTGTATAATAGCTGCAATAACCAATGAATCTATTATCTAGCTGTTTACATGTACAAAAGACAATCTCAATAATGTCTAAATAAGAACTTAAATATGATAATTTCTAATTTACAAAATTCTGGTTACATTTTTTACATTTCATTCACAGTTTTTACAAGTTCACAATTTCGCAAAAACATGATTGTGTGATTTAAAAAATCCATGCAAATCCCTGGTATGATAATTAAATGCAGCTTCTCTCGTTAAAAATGAAAATTCATGTATATTTGTATTTCAATATTATACAAATAAATGAAAATGGTAAGATGGAAAATTTAATGTAAAATTTGAAACATGCATTTATTTTTATTCGCATGGCTGTAATTTTTCAATATTGTTAGAAAAATTTCTTTTGATAATAACATGCAGTTGAAATTATGTATGATTTTTTTTCTTTTCTTGAAATATAGATTCTTAGTATTCTAAAAATATCTCTAAATGTATTTTCAAAAAATACAATATCTCTAAATGTATTTTCAAAAAATATAAATACATACAAACTTTGCAAAGAAAATGTAAGCAAATCTCTGTGAAAAATCTAGTTGAAAACAACTTTTAAACATATGGAAAAACCCACCTGTTTTAAAAGTTTCATTTAAAAAAAATATCACTTTCAATATTAAGGATCTAAATCTTACTAAAACATAGTTTGGGTTCAGTCTGGAAAACTGTACCAAAACTACATATACAGGGAATGAAAACTGTAACTGTAGGGCGGGGGGGGGGGGGGGGGGGGGAGTAATATTGTAAAATAATACCAATTTTTAAACAACGGAAGATTTGAAAATAGTATTTATAATAATACCAGAACTACTATAATTCGTTTCTTTTACACTGGCATCCTTTATGCATTTGAAAACCAGTACTATGTAGATGAGATGTACAATACAGATTAAAACTGCTTTAAAACAACAGTGATATTGGTTGAAACTAAAGATTTTGTTGTTGTTTTTTAAATTAGTTCTACTGATATAATTAAACAAGTGCTACTGAAAAATCATTTCAACAGACACATGATATATTACAAACACTGGTGTTAAATTAAGCAAAAAAAGCTACTGTCAGAATTCTGAGACTGAAAGGATAAACTTTTAAAGGCTGGCTTTTTCTCTCTCTCTTTTTTAATAACATATTCACATGTAAAGGGAAAATAGTTTTTTTTAGTGTGCATAAATATTGAAAAAGTTTATTATTGTAACCTTTTTAAGAAAATATAACTTATTTTTGAGAAAAATTTATAAGAAATCAATTTTTCCGACTTTTCCAGAAAAAAACTGGGTTTTTTCTGCCACTTCAAATTTTCCGGAAAATTTACATCTCTAGGCATAACATTTAACAAAAACTTGCCAAGTTCTAGATTTATTATTAATAAGCTATCAATAATTTTAATTTTTAAACAATTTAAACTATGCTATAATACTTCAGTAGGTAAGTTTGAGTGAATTCTATTTGAACTTGGCGCCCACTTAGATATCACTTCTTTTCTTGGCAGATTTTTTTTTTTTTACGGAACTTGGCTCCCTTTTTTCACTGCCTTGTTTTTGTTAGATATCATTATTTTTTGTACAGTTACAATATTCTTAGACACTTTGTTAATCGTTTTTGATATGTTTACAAGCAATTTATTCACCAGGCAACATTTAATTCGATAATTGTGTGTTTTACAGACCTGCCAACGTTTGAAAATGAGAAATTGTAGCACATAAAATTAAAACTAATCTGGAGGTTGGTTGTTTCACAGCCATCTTTTGACATTCGTAAAAAAAAATAAGGTTTCAGTCTTTCAACTCAATATAGCAAATTTTTTCCTCTGAAAATTTTTATACAATATTTAAAGTTTCTTCTCGTTTTGCAGCAATTTTTTTTTTTTTTTTTTTTTTTTTTTTTTTTACGCATTTGTAAAAGGAGACTGGTTCCAATTTTTTTTAGCCCAGTGCAGTAAATTTTGACGAAATTCTCGAATTTTTTTCCCGCGATCATTTCAGGATATTCACAATTCTTTTCCCACAATCGTAATTCACATTTTTCTATCTCGATTCTTTGTTGAAATCTGCACTTTTTACCATGACCTTTTGACGAAATTCGCATTTTTCACCGCATTCCTTTGACAAATTTGAGTTTTTTTACCACGCAAAAATGGAATGCTTAATAATAATTCGTAAAGTGAAATGTTTAATAATAAATTGTACAAATCATGCGGTTTTGCACACTTTTTCAAATCTTGTCCTCTCAAAGATCCCCACCCCTGCAGAAATTCTTAAAATGGCATCTTTGTTTCTAACAAAGGGAATTCCTGTATAAATATTTACAGAAACACGATTCGCTTGTGGTTGATATACATAGCCCAGATTTTTTTTTTTTTCCATGAATATTTCTTTAATGTCCGAATTTTCGGATTAATGACCTGTTTTTTAAAACTTTTCGAAATGAATGCTTTGAAATGTTGGAAATTTTGGAACAGAACCACTCCTGAAAAATATACTGTGCGGGATAAAAATCGCAACAAAAATAGATAAAAATAGAAACAAAAATGCGTTTGTGTTTTTTGCAAAAAATCGTAGTTTTAGAGTGATTATCGTAGCATCGTAGTTTATAGGTTCAAATCGTAGCAACTACGATTTTTTCGTAGCAGTTGGCAGGTCTGGTTTTATTATATATCGTAGATCGATGTAATAGTAAAATCTATTCATTGTTGTCCGCAGAGTTGTATAATATACACACACACGCGCACGCAGAAAATTTTCTGCAAAATTTGGAACTTTGTGGAAAATTTCTTAGAAAAATTTTTTATTCTTGTAATTTTTTTTTTTAAATACCGAAAAATTAAAAATGTTCCCTCAATTTTATGTACGATTTATTTATTGTTTGCCAGGGGGTGAGTCTGTTCCGAATTTTCCGAAAATTAAAAAAACAATCAGCCATCAGTCCGAAAATTCAGACATAAACAAATATCACTGAAATATATTGCGGATTTCAGTAAATGATCGCCAAAAATAAACCAATTCCGTCAATCGTTCGCAGAAAAAATGCCAAATTTTGTCAAAGCATCGTGAAAAAAACTCGAATTTCGTTAAAGGAAGGACCGTGGGGAAAAACACGAAAAAAGAAAAGTCTTTAAAGAATCGTGAAAAAAAAAAAAAATTTTTTTTTTGTCAAAGAATCGCCAGAAAAAATAAATTACGTCAAAGAAGCGCAGTAAAAAGCGAATTTCGCAAAAGCATAGCAGAAAAAGCGCGAATTTTGTCAAAGGATCGTGAAATAAAACGCAAAATTCATAAAAGAATCGCGGAAAAAACTAATTTCGTTAAATGATCGTGAAAAAAAAAACCCACGAATTTCCTCAAAAAGGTCACAGAAAAAACGAGATTATCGTCAAAGGATCGTGGAAAAAAGATAATTTCATCAAAGAATAGCAGAAAAAAGCAAATTTCGTCCAAAAAAGGCGCAGGAAAAAAAACTAATTTCGTAAAAGTATAGCGGAAAAAGCATGAATTTTTCAAACGATTGTGAAAAAAAAAAATGCAAATTTCGCCAAAGAACCGCAGAAAAAACTAATTTCGTCAAAAGATCGCGAAAAAAAACAAATGCGAATTTCGTCAAAACGCCGTGAAAAAAGCGTGAATTTTGTCAAAAGATCTCAAAAAGATGCAAATTTCGTCAAAGGACAGGAGAAAAAGCACGAATTTCGTCAAACAATTGCGAAAAAATGCAAATGTCGTCAAAAAAATCGCGAAAAAATGGAAATTTCGCCAAATGATCGCGGAAAAACGAGAATTTCGTTAAAAGGTCGCAATAAAAACTCATCGGTCTCTTTAATGATGATACCTATGAATGGACCTCTCCTTACAAAATGTGATTCAGTTGTTTCAGAAGCAATGTATATTATTGCATTTTGTGAGAAAAGGTCACAATATTAAGGATTGGGCTGTTTCTAAATGCATTGATAAAATAACTGATAAGAATTCACTCCTTCTTATCATGGATTTTTAGCTTTATTATTTTTTTAGACAACATACAGTAAATTCTGTCTAAGGCGGACTCTGTATAAGCCGGAAATCTGTCTACCGCGGAAATTTTTTCAAGTCCCGGCGAACCCATAGAAAATTACATTAATTCATGCTGCATAAGGCGGAATCTGACGCGGAAACGGAAAGGATTTTAAGGTCCCACCGAAACCAAAATTTTGCATAAAGCGGAAAAAGGATAATTTAAAAAAGAAAAGCGTTTTGTTTATTAAACTTTAAAACTGATAAGTCAAATAACTCGATGTTGAGCATGTTAGCTAAAATTCCGTAAGCTTTTAAAAAAGTTAATTCAAAAGAACAGAAACTTTAAATTTTAAGGAATTTATGCTTATGCCATTTTTTCATATGCAAAATTGCATCTAAAAGTTAATATTTCTAGTAAAATGAACATTTATGAAAATGATTACGTATTTTCGAAAGTACAATATATTATACTTTAAGATTGTACTCAAATTCAAAATTATAGCGTTCTTTCTCATTCTCGAAGTTTTTTTTTTTTTTTTTTTTTTTTGGTGTGTATAAACTTCCAGTATGAATGTATTACAGCAGTACTAAGAAATTGAATAAAGTTTCTCATTTATCTTTAAAAAGACAAAGGATCTTTCAGAATTTCAGTTTTCAACCGATTTTCTAGTCAGGAGAATCAATAAATGATCGTCATCTTCCAGGGATTTTTTTTTTTTTGGGGGGGGGGGAGCTTTTTTGCATAAGCCGGAATATTGTCTACCACGGAAATTTTTCTCAGTCCCGACCGATTCCGCCTTAGACAGAGTTTACTGTAATTATTTTGTAATTAATATTAATTTTTAAATTAAACGGTAATTATTTAAAACTACTGTTTAAAATTCATACCGTCAAAGTAATATAACACGTTATTTTATTAAACATTAAATTAATTTGCAGAAAGTTTTTGATCTAATATTTATGTGCGCAGAAAGTTTTTGGTTTTATACAAGTCTGGTTGTCTGGTCATCCAAGGCTGTCATATAGATGGCTGGTGACTTTCTCAGCATGGTTTATTAGTGAAAAATTGCAGACCCATGTATTGGCTGGAGTAGCTCAGTGGTTAGAGCAACAGCCTGGTACATTGTGATCTCGGGTTCAATTCCTGACTCTGGCTAATTTTCACTCTAGTTCGGATTATTGTATGCATGTCTGCATAATATTTATATATATCTTTAACGTTCAATTTAATTTAAATTTCCTAAAACAAAATATTTGGCATACATTTTCGTATATTACACTTTAAATTCTGGCCCATAGATTTAAAAAAACCTTAAGTGCACGGAGTTTAAATTAAATTGTGGTGAGCTTGACTATGGAAAAATAATGATTTTCAATGGGAATTTCACCAAATTAGCCATATATCACCAAGTTGGCTTCATATATGACAATTTATTTTTATCGACAGATTTAGCAATGTTTGGACAAGTTGGTCAAAATTTGGCGTTATTGTGGTAACCCTGCTATTAGTATTTTTCAACAATTATTCATTACAATGGGGCAGTCCAACCAGAATTGTGAGGGACACACAGACTTGGATTTTATATAACTGGATACTGCTATATTAAATGTATGTTTTGTAACGAAATGCATTGATTCCAAATTTTTATTGTTTCTTTTCTGAAACAACAACAATCATAATAATATTTACACAAATGAAGAGAAGATTTCAAAACATTTCTTTCTTTATTTTTGAAACTTTTGGACTGTCAATAAAACAGTACAGGTGTGTACAATCTCGTAAGTCAAATAGATTTTCATTAGAAAATTGGCGAAATCAACTCAAAATGGTGTGTGAAATGTAGCATTCGTCTGCCAGTATTTTTTTATACTAACAATTGACATTTTTTTTGACACACAGCATATAAACTTCAAAGTAAACAGGCAGTATTTATTCAAATTTGAATTCGCTCATTGAAACTACAGCATAGCAAGAATTTGCATCTTAAAAGCCTCCGTATCCAACAGTTTGAAAATTAGTGTCGGTATCGAACAACATCGAAATCATACTTGATAGTCCTGCAGGCATTATAGACCGGGAGCCGGCAGCACAGACAATCACCTCATCGAGTTCATGGGTGAAATTCCAGAATTAGTGAAAACTCGATTCGCATATTAAAACACAATCAGTCTGCCAAGTCATATCTTGGTGGAAAACACATGAAAACCCGATTTTAGCGGTTGACTCGTAGGTTTACCATTGTGCTTTCCTGCACCCAAAAGTATAAAAAACATGGAGGACTGGAAGCAGTAAAACACAATGGTAAATCTATGAGTCAACCGCTAAAATCGGGTTTTTAGGTGTTTTGCACCAAGATTGCAAGAAGATCGATTGCGTTTTAATATGCGAATCGAGTTTTAACTAATTCTGGAATTTCACCCGTGAACTCGATGAGGTGATTGTCTGTGCTGCCGGCTCCCGTTCCACTAGCTTTATACCCAGCATCAATCGATAGAGTACCTTTATACTCAGCGGCCCAATAGCAGAAAATTCTCCAAGTGTCTGCAACAGATCTTTCAGGGACTGAAAATAATCTGCAGGTAAAATGTTACAAATGAACCTTTAATTAATTAATCATTTACTTTTAATATTTTTAAGCATTTTACTCATTTTTATTAATAATAATCTTAAGTTTTAGTAATAAATAATAAAGAACTAAACATAATATAAAGTTGGAAAATGATCCAATGAAAAAAAAAATCTGCAAAAGGGAAAAGAAAACCTGAGACGCACGTCACCCGTCAGGAACTTTCTGCTACCGGGCGTCAGCGGGAATCGATAGATTACCTTTACACTCAGTGGCAATCTATAGGGTACCTGTAACACTAACATAAAGAGTCCGAGACACTTCAAGGTTGTCCACAGCTAGACTGTCTAGACCTCTGGTAGCCACACATCCATGACCAATATTTATTTGAATCATTAGAATGATTCTCCTTTTGTTTACATTTTTAATTCTGCGATTAGACTAATTTCAACTACGGATGTCTTGAAATATATGCGTATTTCGACATATGTATTCGCTCAAGATGTTTTTGTTTTCCTCAATGTGTATAAAAAGGTAAATTTTATGCAGTATTATTCAAAAAATTAATTCTCTGAAATAAAAGGAAAATGGCTGATATTCAGGTGATTTTGCTGCATGGTCAGGCTGGATTCAACACTTGGCGCTTTTTTTTGGTGAATTAAAATTTTGCCTAATATACATAATGTTAAAGTAAAAATGGACACTCTGAAGTGGGTAATTAATAGATTTTCACAATTTTTTTTTCGATTCCTTAGTTTTATAGTGTAAACGAACTTTGCACCAAATTTGAAGTTTGTAGGTGCCGTAGATATATACGATCTTTTTGATGAGCGAGTCAGTCAGTGATAAAATTATCGATTTTCAGACATTTTCAAATGTCATTATCTCAGAAACTAATTATGCTTTATTTATAAAATTTTGAATTCTGGGTATTTAGGGGGGCCTTACTATGTACTCCGTATTACAAGTACATAGGTCAAATAGATTTTCAGTAGTAGAGTGTAGAAATTTGGCGAAAACAGCTCGAACTGCTTCCTGTAATATAACACACTAGTACGCCAGACGAATTTGGCTGACACACTGTGTCTAGATGTAATAATGTGATCAAAATTATAATGAATGCTTACAATACGGTAAATATTAAAATAATTAAGTAATAAACTAAAATGATAAAAATTAAGATAATTTTTTAAATGATTAAATTATTAAAAATAAAGGTCAAATTAATATTTAATAATGTATAATTAAATATGCATAATAAAGATGAGATAAATTTTTCTTGAATTATTCAATAAAACTTGCCTCATAAAGGTAGCCTATTGATTCAAATCAGTGGCTGGCAGCCACTGGCCAATTTAAAGAAAACAGTTGCTTTAAAAAAAAATATCTGCCAATGGCCATCTTACGCCTTTTTTCCGGTTTGAAAACTTTCCCTAAAATGCACCCTTCTTTTCTTTATATGTTCCAAAACACATTATTTCTGTTCCTCATCATATTGTTTTTCAGAAGATTTGCAATAAATTTCCCTTCTTCCTCTTGAATATCCAAAAACCGGTAAATTATGGTCTTTGCTGACCTTTTAGCTTCACACTGCTTACATGGACATGGAGAAAATAAATTTTTTCTGCAAGCCATCAATAATTCCATTCTTGCCAGTTGCAATATGTCATTATGTTAATATTACTGAGCTATTTAATTTTAGCTAATAGTAATAAAATTAAAGGTTTATTGTTTAGCACTTTTAAATGTTAAAAAAATATAGCCAAAAGTGGCCAGTAATAAAATTAGGTACTTGTTAGTTATCCCGTCAACCAAATTACTGTCGCCAAATTGTAAGATTAAATGCCAATAATGGTTGATCGTAAATGTCACATTCACTTGACAACACGTTGAAGAAGAATGTTTTAAAGTTATCACATACTTATTTACACAAGTCATGTATGAATACAACAGCTTGTTCAGAAACATCATTTACACAAGGCAAGTTTTTAGCAAATATTGCAGCTTTTTTATAGAATGGCGTTTTGAACCAATCTTTGACTGGTACACTGAGGAAACAATCTTCAATTTTAGCCGTTTCAAAGAAACTATTAGAAATACATAAATCATCCAATTTGAGAGAAAGGATTTCTAATAGATGTGAATTAGAACTCCTTTCTTTTTTAGCATTCAAAACTATCTTTGATTTTTGCTTTCCAGAAAGAAGATCTGAAAATAAGCTAAGTGTTGCAGTTCTCCACTCACATACTTTGAATGACGTAACATCGTTTTTAATCCAATATTGCTTATGTGTTTGACATCATATTCTTTCAACTTTTGAATCAGTGAAACCTCATTAGGAGGAGCATCAATAGCAGATCGGCAAGTAAACCAAGACTGCAAATATACACACACAACAAACCGTTTAAATTGTTGTATACCTTGAAACTCTTGAGCAGTTAATACATTGTGCTTTCATTCCCATTAAACAATAACTTCATTTTCAAGGAATAAATTGCTATCCAAGGAATAAATTGCTATCCAGCGAGCTCTGTGAAGAGCACCAGGTTTTCGAATTCTAAATTGAATCTCTAATCCAATCATTAATGGTGCAAGATTTAAAATTTCTTTGTAATCATCCCAAAGGAGTTTTGTAGCAGTTTTTACGTAATCAGAAGTAAAAGTTTTTAAACTCTCTGAGGTTGTTATGATGGGTAATGATTACTTTTTTGGTTCATGGTTGAGCTTAAACCAATTTTCTCGGAATCTCTTAAATAAAAAGATTCCAGGGCCAGTAGATTGTCCAAAACACACACTAAATGCATCAGAAAGTAGAACCTCAAACATGTGATGTCTACATGCTATCCACAAAAGGTTTCTGACTATTTTTTGCTCAAGAATTGTACATACTCCTTTGAATCTTCCACTATTTGTTTGGGTTGTATCGAAACACATCCAATTACATGAGATTCGCATTTTTATGATTTTAAGAGCTCGAAAACAGCATCAGCTGCTTCTTTGCCAGTTCCAGACAATAACTTAAAAACTCCAAGAGGCATAGTTCGTTTATCTTTCAAAGGAAATCTAGTATATCGCTAAATGATCAATATTTCCTATGCTTTTTGATGTCAAATTGGCTAACAGTTTTCCACTTCAATGAACAACTGACTTTGATGTTTCAAACTGTTTTTAATTGTTGAATGGTTTCTTGGCGAAGAAGTTGGCGTTCCCTATGAACACTATTGGATTTTTACAAGCGGGTCAGACATCATGGTAGAGGAAGAGCGACCTTATTTGTTTATTACAGATGCTATTATCATTGTAGATCTTTTATGCTGGTCTTAGTTCAATCTAAAACACCAGCAACTCTTGGAGTAATAATGGATCTGCGCTTAGATTTATTTCCTTTGGGCTTTGTATTATCTAAATGTATTTTTACAACAACTTCTTCCTTTGAGGTTTCTTCAGAAGATTTGTTGACTTCATCGATATCCAAAACCAAAGACTGATAAATAATCAATGACACTTTCCTTTAACACCTGCTGGAGCTGCCATCTATTATTAATATTAGAAACATTGTAGTTCATGATATTAATTTAATGAAATCCAGTAGATTAATAAAGATTGAAGAGCATTAGAAGAGTAATGATCAGAAAAATGAAATATGGTCCTCAGATAGTAATTTTATAAATATTGATAAAAAAATTTAATAAAAATATAACATCAAATGAAATCATAGTTAAACATGATAGTGTTTCTTAAAGAAGTTTTAGGATAAAAAAAATTGTAAGAGAAGTGGGGTAGAATTCTGCAATCCTGCATATTAAAATTAGAAATTAAAATTTTCCATAAATTCCCTATTTTCTATTAGCTTGGGGGACCCCTAAACAATTGTGAAATGAATTGAATTTTTTTGTAGTATCATATTATGACAGAAAGAACATTTTTAAAAAGGTGAGACTTGGCATTTTCAAACTTTTTATTTTTTTGGCCTCTCCTGGGACACCCTAATATATATACAGTAGATTCCCTCCAGTCCGCGACCCTAAAATCCACGAACACCTAAAATCCGCACATTTTTTCAGATGTAAACAGTGAAATTTACAGTTAAGGTGCAGGCACAAAATTCAAGATGGCGACGAAATCAGCGACTACCGCCATGTTTATTTTACTCAATTTTTTGTTAATTATTCTCTTTTGGCTATTACAGCTGATTTATTACTAAATAAGTTTATATTACTTTTGATTTTTATATAAATTAGCATATCTACATCAAAAATTCCAGGGCTTGAAATGGAAAAATCTACGAAACAGAATGCTATTTGAAAATTATTTTTGCCGATTTTTTTTTTAAGTATAGACAAATTTATTTCTAAACATACAAAGCAATAAAAACATTCAAGGCTCTAAATAACAATGAAAACAGTAACAGAGAGCGCAATAAGCTATATTAAACAGTAACAATGTTTCAATAAAAGTATGAAACGGAACGATATTTACCATAATTTTACGAATCGGAACTTTATCATAATTTCAAGAACCGGAATATCGCTCCGATTTGTTCCAGTACATTTCGAGCCTTGAAAAATTCCCCTTTATTGTATTTTCTGTAGAATATTAGCAAGTGTAAACTGTAGTGGAATTGTTTACTTTTCTTCCGCTCGTTTCCTCGTGTTTCAATATTTTTTATTTTTTCAATATTACGTACGCATTTTAATATGTAATTCTGATTAATACGACTAAATGCAAGCTTTTTTATGAAGAAAAATATGAATTTACTTCCGAAAAAAATCTAATGGCCCTGTTTTGTATATACAGTAAAGCGCTTATCTCTTATCTGTGCGTATAGACAACTGAGAAAAATCTTGAGAAAGAGGAAATGCGCAAAGTGAATGCGCGAAGCAACGGAACATGGCAAATAAGATATAAGTTTCGTTTTGAGATCGCAGCGTGATCAATATTGAATTCAGACACTTTTTTCCGGGAGGGATTTCTGTGGCTCTGGGGATTGGGGGGGGGGGGGGGGGGATTGCACTTTTTGACCATTGAAAACACAATCTCAAATCTTCCGAAGGGCTCCGGGGAGGAATGTCCCCCCCAGGCCACCTCCTGAATTCAACACTGGTTTTAATCTAATGATTTTTATTTATTTATTTTTAATTTTACGTACATATTTTAATATGTAATTCTGATTAATATAACTGAACTCAAGTTTTTTCATAAAGAAAATACGCACTTATTTCCGAAATAAAAGATGGCGCTAATATCATCGGCGATCGCAATCGTTTTCCAAAATATTTTTTAATTAATCAAGCTTTTTCGTTTATTAAATCTGGATAAACATGGCATAAAATTTCGTTATTGATGCAGATTCTTCATCAGAAACTGAATCTGATGAAGAACTTGAAAAAATTAATCTTGAAGAAGGTCTAGCCATAGGAGAAAAATATTTGAGCTTCCTGAAGCAGCAGAGCTTTATATCTGAGCAACAGATAATGAATCATCAGCAGCTTCAGGATGCAATAACAAAAGAACGAAACAAAAAAATTAAACAAACAACCATTTTATCCATGTTTCAAAAATATAAAATAAAAAAATAAGTAAAGTTTGTAAAAAAAAAAAAAAAAAGAGAAAAATTTATTTTTTCCTCATTATTATGTATATTTAGTATTGTATGTTTGTATTTAGTGTTATTTATATGTATATTTATATATTATTTTATATTTATATTATATTGTATATTTATATGTGCATTTAGTATTGTATCTTAATTATTATTTACATGACTTAATTTTTAATATTTTTCTAAATTTTTTATTTTGCATAATTATTTTATTTAATAATTACTTTTAAACTAATAAATTATTTTAATATTTTACTTAATTATTTTAATGTTTCACTTTATTGTAACCATTCATTATAATTTCCATTGCTCAACTACCAATCAAATTAATGTTCAAAAATGTAAACAAATAAATGACCAGAAATCCACAAAATTCTAAAATCCGCACAACCTCTGGTCCCAAGCTGTGCGGATTTGAGGGAGTCTACTGTATATTAGGGTATATACACTGGCGTCCGACTAACCGAAAAGTACCAAAAATAATTAGCAAATTAAGATGCTTTGCATGGTTGTGATAAAATAAACATATAAAAAAAAGATTCCCCGATTCCCATTCAATATATAGATAGTCCCAATGTTTGGCACGATTTGCAATACAAATCCTTTGTGCAGTAAGGGTTGAAATAAATTACAGATTAGCATACAATTTGGCAGGGTGTTAGTACAGTCCATTCCCTCTAATCTGCGACTCTATAATCCGCACTATATTTCAGATGTAAACAAACAGTTAAAATCTTTTTTTAAGCAATATAACTTACATTTTGACTATAATAAAAGTTTACTAATCTGATAAATTTATTAAAAATTTTAAATGCTTTAAAAATTTTTAATGTATTTCTGCATTTATTAGAAGGAAATGTTCTGGATATCTTGTACATAACTATTAGACTGCTATATTTTGAACACATTTGTTGGCTATATAAAAGGGAAAATTGTTTTTGAAGAGAGGTTAGCTTTTTTGGATTTGTTTTAGAAAAACAAACTTTTGTTACTGATCAAGAAATCCGGATTCTTAAAAGGCTTCAAGATTAAACTGCAGAGCATAAATTAAAAGCTATAAAGCAAACTATTGTCACTGTGATATTTAAAAATTAGAAATGTTTCTATTAATTTTGTATTACTGTATTACCCAAATACTCAAATTATATATATAATAGCACAAGGTGTATAACGCTTCCGGGGTTGAACTCATCCGGATCCCACTTCGCTTTATAGTATTCCATTTGGCCATTTTTATTGAAAATTATTTTTTTAAATATAACTTCATAAAAGTTACATTTTTAGAAAGATTATTCAAAATAAATTAACATTTGAGAGATGGCTTGCATTCAATTATGTATATATTCTGAGATAACTTAAGTTGAAATTAGTTTGGCCCTCTCCCTCCATAAGTAAACATTCGTTTGTATCACATTCATGCGAACTTTTGGGCTTTGCTGGCGCCATCTATCGGTAGTTAAAATAAAAAAGAAGTTTCTTTTGAAATTCTTTGAACTCTGAAGACATTGGGGGGGAAAATGAATAGTATTTCTTATAAAATATAATTAGACTATCAGGGATACTTAATGCCGTGTAGTATATACACATATATATATTACATATATTGATATACTACATATATTGATATATATCAATGGAAATAAAATTTTGCATTTTGTAAGGAAAATAAATTTATAATTTAATAAAAGAATTAGAGAAAAAAAACTGTTAATGCAATTAATAGTTGCAATTTACTTAGTGATAAAGGATCATTTTTAATGATCAAAATATATTATAGGGTTCTTTATGCATGTTTAAAAAAAAAAAAAAATCAGGATTTAGTCTGAGTTAAACTTTTTAAAATTTAAGTTATATAATTATTTTGGCGTCAGCTATTGGCAATTAATCCGTGAAAGACTTATTTATTTATTTTTTTTATTCTGATTTATAAGAAATTGAAGGTTATTGATTTTTTTAAAGCAATGAACGAAGACGAAAGTTAATTGACAATATATTTTGAAATAGCATTATTAGTTCTAATTTGCATGTTTTTTGTGAAGTAGTTCTTTAAATTTTGTGAATGAAGTTCTTTCTTGAAAATTAAGTTTCAATTATAAATGGGCTGTTTTTATAACTATTTTACTCCCACCTGATCCTATTAGTCTGATAACATAAAATTTATTACTTCATAATTCTTTTTATAATGCAATGCTATATCATTCTTTTGAAATGCAAACACGTCATTCTGACGGGCTATCTTCTAGTTTATTTATAATATTGAATATAAATTTTTTTATATAAAAAAGCAATTTTTTTTCATTTCTGTGTTATTTATTTACAGTGTGATTACTATATTTGTTGATAAATTCCAAATATTAGAATGTAAACAAAGAAATGACCTATAATCCACAAAACTCTATAATCTGCAAAACTCTTGGTCCCGATCTGTGCGAATTAGATTGAGTGTACGGCATTTAAAAATTAGAAATGTTTTAGGGTTTAGTCTAGAGCTAGACAAAAAGCCAAAAAGCTAACTGGAAGTGCTTTTTTCCCCCCAAAGCATTTAGTGAATTAGCCAAATAGCGACAGCCAAAGAAATATGCTACATCATTCCCATTAAGTTGTTCTGCATTTTGTAAACCTGCTGCTGTTGCACAAAAACAAAAATCTCATATTGCATCCGCGCTGCGGCAACACTTCAAAATTTGTCTTGTGCTCTCTATGCAAGCGTCTTCAAACAGTGTGACATCTTTTGCATCAGACACGACTCCAGCATATGGCGAAAACGAAAATCGCAGATTGTATAAGCATGGGATATGATGTGCGCTAGCTTTGAATCATCAATGTGCCAGATGCATGTCGTATAAATTTTTCAGACTTTAATTTATGCAGGTTCTGGATACAACGTGTAAAGAAATTAAACTAGCTTATTGTATTTTTTTTTCCATAAAAATGTCATTACTGGCATGTTTCCCAATGTGACTTCTTTGTATGAATTTGTAGCATCACTTTTGTTGTCTACAGCAGATTGTGAAGGGCGATTCAGTCTCATGAATATAACAAAAACTGACTTGAGAAACAAACTGACAATCAAGAATTTAAGTAGCTTACTGATGATTAATTTGGAAGGGGGATTTTAAAAGAATTTCCATTAAAAAAAGCATTTGCTGTGTGGTATACAGCCAAATCTTGAAGGGTCAATCCTAAAGAGTGATATATTAGTTTGTATATTGCATAACTAAAAATAATACTCATGTATATAGAAATTTTGTATAAATAAAACTTTTCTTTTCCTTGGCTAAAGCTATTTTTATTTGGCTAGAAGTTATTAGCTGCAATTAGCCAAAAAGCTAAAAATCCCTTTTTCCTAGATGAAACCCTGTGTTTCTATTAATTTTGTATTACTATATTACTCAAATTTATTTATAATATTTAATATAAATTTTTTTTATATAAAAAAAGCAATTTTTTTCATTTCCGTGTTATTTATTTACAGTGTGATTAGGTACTATATTTGTTGATAAATTCCAAATATTAGAATGTAAACAAAGAAATGACCTATAATCCGCAAAACTCTATAATCTGCAAAACTCTTGGTCCCGACCTGTGCGAATTAGGAGGAGTGTACTGAATTTCCATTAAAAAAAGCATTTGCTGTGTGGTATACAGCCAAATCTTGAAGGGTCAATCCTAAAGAGTGATATATTAGTTTGTATATTGCATAACTAAAAATAATACTCATGTATATAGAAATTTTGTATAAATAAAACTTTTCTTTTCCTTGGCTAAAGCTATTTTTATTTGGCTAGAAGTTATTAGCTGCAATTAGCCAAAAAGCTAAAAATCCCTTTTTCCTAGATGAAACCCTGTGTTTCTATTAATTTTGTATTACTATATTACTCAAATTTATTTATAATATTTAATATAAATTTTTTTTATATAAAAAAAGCAATTTTTTTCATTTCCGTGTTATTTATTTACAGTGTGATTAGGTACTATATTTGTTGATAAATTCCAAATATTAGAATGTAAACAAAGAAATGACCTATAATCCGCAAAACTCTATAATCTGCAAAACTCTTGGTCCCGACCTGTGCGAATTAGGAGGAGTGTACTGTATAATGGAAAAGTACCCATTTTTCATCATGCAATTAGAGAATTTTTAACCAAAATAAAAAAAACATTAAAAAATAGCGCTATGGTTTCGCATAAACTTTATGTAGTTTATGTTACAGGGAGGGTGCTTATCTTTCACTACAATACCAGTAATCTTTGCCTTATTTAATCACATAATTTCTGTGCTTAAATAAGGCAGATAATACTACAGGGTGTCCAGCGAATAAGACCCTGATTTCAAAATTAAATATTTCAAAAACAAAGATCAATAGAATTATGCGGACAACGGTTTGTTTATTAGCTAAGCTGTAAAAATGTTATACAGAAGTTGCAAAAATTAGTTGCAAAAACCACTAACAGATGGCACTGTAATCGCAATGCCTATAAATTGTGTTTTGAAGTTTAGAGTACTAGCGTCTCAGTATTAGATGGCTTCCTATGAAAGAACGAAAATTGGAAAAGACCACTTTTTCGTTGGGGTGATGTGCAGAAGAGGGGGCATCTAGTCAAAGTTTCAATTTTAGAGAATTTCAATAAAAAGTTTAGCAATCATTATATAAGAACTTATTAAAATATTTTACTTGGGCAATGTGCAGAAGCGGAGCCATGTGTTGACAGAATTGAGATTTCTTACAAATTTTGTTATAAGCTACTTCGGTCCGGATACCAGTATCTCTGAGGTATGTCTTTTCTCTCCTAATTGGTAGATCACGGAATCGAATCCAAGGAGAGAAGGATTTTTTAAAAAAATGGAAATCTTTACTTTTAAATGTTTATTTAAACTGTGAAAAAAGTTTGAATAAAAAAATCCAAAGTTTCTGGTTTTAAATTTAATTAAGCTAAAAGAAACCCCTGTTTTAAAAATCACTGAGCATTTTTAATAATGATTCATAAATCATTTTTTTTTTTTAATTATAGAGAATAGTTTGAATGAAAAAATTCAAAGTTTCTATTTTTAAAAACTCAATTAAGTTAAAAAAAATTATTTTAATTTTAGAAACTTGCTTTCATTTTTTTTTATCATTGAGCACAGAAATATGTTGCAGCTTCTAGCGATAGGATCCGAAGCGTTGGAAAGGAATGCAGCATCCAAATTACTTTTGCTTTGACGTTGATGATAGGACTTATCATAAATTCCTTTTAAAAAAATAATTTAATGCACAATTTCTGTCTCAAACTTTTTTTACAAAGAAAAGAAATATATGTGTTGCGCTAAAACTAAAGTATTATGCCGTGATTTAAAAATAAATGAAAAATGCAAAATTACTTTTTTATTTATATTAATTCAGGTATAAACAATAATACCAAAATATTATGCCGTGATTTAAAAATATAAAAAATAAATAAAATGTACAAAATTATTTTTCTAAATATATGCATTTTGATTTAAATAATTATATGGCATTAAAAATTAAATTTAATAAAATATTTCAATAAGTTCTTATATAAGGATTTCTAAAATTTTTATTGAAAATTCTATTAATTGAAATTTTCTAAAATTAAAGCTGATGCAATAATTATATGACCAGACGTCTCTACTTCTGCACATCATCCCAATGAAAAAGTGCACTTTCCCAATATTCGTTCTTCCGTAGGGGGCCATCTAGGAATGAGACACTAGTACTCTAGACTTCGAAGCATAGTTTACAAGTATTGTGATTATAGCACCATCTGTTAACAGTTTTTTGTAACTAAATTTTGAAACTTCTGTATAACATTTTTACAGCTTAGCTAATAAACAAACCGTTTACCGCATAATTCTATTGATGTTTGTTTTTGAGATATTTAATTTTGAAATCAGGGTCTTATTCGCTAGACACCCTGTATTAAAAAAATACTGATTTATTGTAGTCCAATGTAGCATTTAAGCATTTGTATGCACTGTATTTATATTACTTAATAATTACACACAGAATTAAAAGATATCACATTCTTCATTTTCTTTACAACAGTGCAGCATTATATAACAAAACAAAAAGTTTGACTTATGCTTATCTTATTTTGTTTATTTGTCAAAACTTACGCGATGGTTGTAAGATGTATCGATGCTAGGGAAAAAAGGGGTGAAATTCATTCAGAATTTACGGCGTCCAGATCGCCAATTCTCCTGAACGTAAGAAAAGAAAGTAGGGGGTGATTCTGTTCTGAATTTTCTGAAAATTTAAGCAATACAGTTCCGAAATTTTTTTTAAATCGGTCATCTGTCCAAAAATTCAGACATAAAAAATATTACTAATTTCGACATGGTTGCCGAAAACCAATATCGACAATCGTTCACAGACAAATCGTGGAAAAAAAAAAGATCTTCAAAGGATCGCGCTAAAAATGCAAATTTCGTCAAACAGCTGCAGAAAAAATGCTTAGTTAGTGCCGGGAGGGGATTCCACCTCTGCTGTAACCTTTCAGAAATTTTTTTAAAACTCAGAATCATCCAATTACCACTGGAAAGTAGATAACTAATTCTTATTGGTTCAAAAGGTCACAAACCTCTCTCTCCTGGTAAGAAAAGAAAAAAAAAAGGGGAGGGGGGGGGGGGGGTATTGCACTTTCGATCATCCATATCTTTATTTGATTTGTTAAAGAAAATAAAAACTGATAAACTCAAAGAAAACAAAATTCTAACAAACATTGTTGAAATTTTAATAGCAATTTCTCCAAGCAATGCTGAAGTGGAGAGAGTGTGGAGCAGTGCGAAAAACACTCTTAGGACAAAAATTTATAACTAAAGACACGCTACATAATCGTCTAAAGGTTAAACAATCTAAAATTGAATTAAACGAATATGATCCTGCTGTAGCAATAAAACTCTTTGTTAGGGAAGGGAACTCTGTTAGGTCACGAAGACCTAATGTGAATGATAAACATTAGTGTCAAAAATAGCCCTTTTTGTAATACTTTTTCATTGCAATAAAAATAAGATATTTAAGATTTTATTAAAATCTTAATTTTCTTGTTTATTTTATACACTGCATTTGTATGCACTGTATTTATATTACTTAATATAATAATTACACACAGAATTAAAAGATATCGCATTCTTCATTTTCTTTACAACAGTGCAGCATTATATAACAAAACAAAGTTTGACTTATGCTCATCTTATTTTGTTTATTTATCAAAACTTACGTGATGGTTGTATGTCTAAATATCTTCAAATATGTGTATGACTTTTATTTTGACTGCAGTAATTTCTTGGTTATATTTTTCTGCCAGATACAATGCCAGTTTTTTTTTTTTTTCCCCCAGTTGTGTGTGTAATCCTATCGAATGGTAAGTAAAAGATATTAGTAAATTACAATGTTGATAGTTAGAAAAAACACAATTTTGTATGAAGTGTTCGTAACTTTGTTACTGGCCAGTGAAGAAAAATCAGTGTACTAGCCATTACGTAAAAACATTAATTTTGACCTATACCACAAACCTGGAAAAAACTAGTTTTTTCCATAAGACACCCAACCCTGAAATAAAAGTACAAAAACTGAATGAAAGTTAATAAGGGCAGAAAACATTTTGATAAAACTGAATATATATAAAGCTCACCTTTTGGTTAATTTAAATAGCATGTTAAAATAAATACATAATTAACTTTCTCTATATTTATAATATATAACGGTGCTTTCATACTGACCACATGCCAGCAGTTAATCGCCAATAATTAGATGTTACAATTTGTAGCAACCTTTTTGCCTCAGATTATGTTTGATTGTATAATTGAATAAATTTGTGTTTAATGTTATTTTTTTTATTAAGTTTTAATTTCATTATGGAATATTAGCTAGGAATAAATGCTGAACTTTTTACATTGTTTTAAGTGCAACCAGGTTACATCTTCCATATCGGGTTGCTTGTCAAGTGGTGTATTTTAAAAGGTGCGACTTGGAAACCTAGATGTTATCCACTTATGTTTTAAACAATACTAGACAATCCAATCTGACGTTAAATTTGGATTAAAGGTGGCAAATATAAAGAACGCAGATGAAATTAGTTTACAGTATATTTTTTGAGATTGCAAACCAACACCACCAAAAAGCATTTCTAATACTTTCATATTAGTCACTTGCTAGCCGTCAATAGCAAAATATTTCACTACTTATAACAACCTTTGTAATTGTGATTACTTTAGTGTTTAAGCATGTAAATTGAATACATCCGTCACATTCATACTTTAGCAATAATTTGTGAAGTTTTAATTTCACCTGCAATTTAATTATGGAATATTACATGTAAACAAATACTGAATTATTTACACTGTTTTAGGTACAAATGGGTTGAATTTCTAAAATTAGGTTGTACACAGATTTTAAAATATTAACACTTTAAATTAATTTTTGAAACCTTAAAAAATCAGTAAACTGAGATACAATTTTAAACATATTGCATTTGAAAGTACTTGTTTTTTTTCTATTTAATAAAAAATAAAGTTGTGTAATGTTGAAAAATTACTGTAAACACGGTATTGTTCAAGTCAATGACTCAGGACATGGGTTTGCTTTGTAATAGATAAACAGAATCACTCATGTTTGAAGCCACTTTGACCAGGGTTCGTAAATATCATATTTTCGAAAATATCAAAAATATCCGATATTTTCAAAATAGTCAATTTACTGCTGATAATAAATATTTTCAAGCATAATATAAATTAGAAACTAAAACATAGGCTTAGATGTGTTATTATCCCTCCATCCGCCATCTTGGATTTTTTTTCTTGCATGAAAACTCCTTTTCCGCCAAGTAGTAAATGTCGCCAATGGTTAAATATTGTTGATAGATTAATATAATATTAAAAAAACGAATATAATAATTATAATTATTAATTAAAAAACAGTTTTTAATTCACGCCCAAAAAAAATCCAAGATGGCGGATGGAAGAATAACACATCTGTTCCAAAACATATTGCTCTTAACATGAAAACTTAAACAATATACTAAAATTGAATTTTTCTTTTTACATAGAACAAAATTAAAGATTAACTAATTGAAAGCAGAAACAATTTGTTTTATACACTTTCATAGAAAAAAAAAATGCTATAGGATTCAGTATCAAATATCAAGAAATCAGAAATTTACAGAACAAAATTTTAAATACTAAATTTTGTTTTAATTGAAAATTTTTAACATGAATGTAAGGTTATCTTATTTTTTATTCCCTAACATACAGTACAGTTTAAAACTAAACTAAATCAATAGCAGAACAGATTCTTTTCTAATGAAGCAGTAGATATAGGGTAGATGTGCCAGTAATGGACACCACTTGAAGTTTTTAGTTCATAAAAAAAAATAACTAATAAATATTTAGCTTTAATTATTTTTTTAATAATTCCCCCTTGCAAGTTTTATAAAACTGTTATTGTTGACACTTTTAATCAAACCAATCAGGAAGCAGAAAATAATGTTTCAAAGTTTTGCTGTTTTTCTGTGAAAATCTTAAGAGGCTAAGAGCTGGCTTCGTTTAATTAAGTTATATATTATTTATTTATTTGCAAAATTTGAATGTTTTTGTTTGAGTAGCAATAGAAAACTTAGTATTTTATATACTAATGGCCATTTACAAAATTTCATTTATTTTTAAGAGGGGGTGTCCATTACTAGGATGGTTAATTAGTAATTTTCCAGTAATGGACACCCCATGGTAAACATTGCTAAAAATGCAATTTCAGTAATGTTTACAGTGCATAAAATATTTTGACTTAACTGCAAATCTAAATAATCAAATTTTAATTTAATTTTTAAATTATACTTACCAAAATGTAATAACACCAAAACTTCTATAAATAGCTGCTTTCAAGTTATTTTATGTGGATTAATAAAATTTCAATATTTTATTTTATATATATATATATATATATATTTTTTTTTTTTTTTTTTTTTTTTTTTTATGTAGGTGTACCTTGCATATTTTTATAATCTGGCAACAAACCAGCCAGGGAGCAGAAAATATTATTTAAGAGCACAGTCAAAGAGGGTTCATAGGGCTTAATCCCTCTCCGTTTAAATAAAAAATATTAAGTTATAGAAGTTATTAAAAATCTATTTTCTGTCTTAAATGTTTCTTTATTCATCTCTGACAAAAAAAAAAAAAAAAAAAAAAAAAAGTAACATTAATGAAAGTTATAGGTAATATTCATGAAACTAGTGAATCTGCAGATCAGTGGCCTCAAACATCAGTTCTACAGTTTTATTTTGAAATTATTTTATTTAGTATTTAAAATATTCAACTCACAATATCATTTCTTTCCTATTTGTAATATTAATTATTATAAATGATATATCAAGTAGTCTCTGGAAGATTAATTGTTAAAAATAGTGAGACAAAACTAAACACTAATATTCCAAAACTTTTTTTTTTTTATTATTATTACCTTTAAAATCCCCCACTGTTTCAATAATTTGATAACTGTAATTGCCCGATATTTAGTATTTTAAACTATCCATCTAAAATAATTAAAACATCGATCTTCTGATAATTACAATTGATGCAAACAGTAAATGATTATCACAAATATTTTATTAATTACTGGTATCCTAATTGTTAAATTTATATGAAAATAACTATTTTGTTTCATTAGTATGTATTCATTAAATCTGGTTCTAAATACAGTCATAAAAACAATTATATTTATTGCTTTTTATGGGGTGTCCATTACTGGGCCAGAGGGTGTCCATTACTGGGCTTTTGATATATTTATGTTATTTAAAATTAAATTTTGATTCATATTGGGAAATGAGACTGTAAGAATGGTTAAATATTGTTGATAGGTTAATATAACATTGAAAAAACTGGAATACAATAATTACAACTATTAATAAAAAAATAATTTTGAAAGAAATTCCTTAAGGGTGTCCATTACTGGCACATCTACCCTATAACTGAGTATCTAATTTAGACAGTTTATCTTTCAGTGTATGTTCTGAATTAATTGTGTACCTCATAATCTACAGTTAAAAGTAAAAAACTCAAACATAAAGCTTGAAAAAGATTTGTTTTCTTCGACTAAAAAAGTCACTATCGGAGACATAAATTCTTTATTTATAGAACAACACATTCAATAACAGTTGGAAATTTTATTTGCACTTGTTTTGACTGAAAATATCAAAAATATCTTGCACAGTGATATTTTGGAAATAAATATCAAACACAGAAAAATATTGAAAATATCACACATCTTGATATTTTGAAAATAAATATCAAGTAATATGAAAATATCGAAAATATCAAAAATCTTGATATTTTGAAAATAGATATCGGATATAGGGTAGATGTGCCAGTAATGGACACCCTTAAGGAATTTCTTTACAAATTATTTTTTTTATTAATAGTTATAATTATTATATTCCAGTTTTTTCAATATTATATTAATCTATCAACAATATTTAACCATTCTTATAGCCTCATTTCTCCATATGAATAGAAATTTAATTTTAAATAACAGAAATATATCAAAACACCCAAAAGCCCAGTAATGGACACCCTCTGGCCAGGGTTGGGTTTTTGACGTCAAAAAGTGGTTTTTGACATGACAAGCGTCAAAAACTGGTTTAAACTGTCATAAACTGGTTTAAACCATCAAAAACTGTCATAAACTGGTTTAAACCGTCGAAAACTGCCAAATACATGTAACACACTAAAACATTTTAACAATAGGTAAACATTAAATAAGTCAATGATTTATGTGATCTTTTATTGAAATTTAATAATTTAAAAAATATTATTTGCAATAAAATATTTTTTTTTTTTGGACTTTTCAAACAGAAGAAAATAATTTTGTACAATTAAATAATCCGAAGCAATTTTACCCTGCAGCATGCTACAGCACACCACATGTTTCACACATCTATTTACACTCAAAAGATTTTTGAGTTTAGAGTGTATGAAGTGTTAGAAAATAGTTTGTCTCTTAATTGATGCTGAGCTAGTAGGACTTGATAGCAAAAGCATTGCTAGATGAGCAAGTTTTGAAGCAGACTCAAAAAGCTGTTGCATTTAATGATAGGTATGATCCATGTCAATTCAGGCAGCCAAAGAAAAAATCTTACCTTCATAGTCTCAGAAGTTTTTGAATTGAACATATGTTAAAATTCAATAAAAAATAAGATACTTGTATATTTTGGTTTTGCCCAAAAAAATTCCTGGCCCGAGATACAGGCCGCCAAAGATGGCATCCCGGGCACCATTTCCAATAAAAATTTTAAAGTGCTCTATCTCTAGAACGGTGCAAGATATTTTGTTGCGGTTTTTTTTATTTTAAAGATAATATTCTTCTGTTTAAAATGATATACCCAATTTTGAAAAATGTATTCAACTTTTGTTGTGGCAACCTTTTGAAGAAAAAAATTTTTTTTCAAAAAAAAATTTTGAAAATGCCAATCCTAAAAATTTTGATTTTTTTGCTGTTGATCAATACCATTGGGAACTATCTTCACTGTAAAGGAGAACTTCCACTTTTGAGTTTAACAAATTTTAGAAACGTTTAAAAAATTCAGAGAATTTTACAGGAACTGTATGTATACAGTTCCAGTAAAAGTCACTGAATTTTTGCTTATTTGTATCATATTTGTAAGGATAAGCCTACTATATATCCTAAACAAGTTAGAAATTGCAATATCAAATGTGGCAAATGAGGTGCGTGCATAGTATTAACTAGTTTTATAAATATTCAGATCTTGGTGCAATAAGTGTTACACTCTTGGGCAAAAAGGCATGAATACAAAATTTACTATAATTCCATATATTAAATTCAGTAATACGGAAGTAATATGAATCCATCTTAAAAGGATTTAAACACCATGGCAACCTAGAATCATTACCTATCATGGTATATCATTGAATCAATTATGTATTATAGAATTTTTAAATAGAATGAAGAAAACTTTTATTAATGTCTTATGTTTTAATTTGATTTTCATAGCATTTGAAGTGATACATACTTTATTGCAGAGGTTTACAAAAAATTACTTCCTGTGTCATAGAAAGTGCATAGTGTTTACAGGGACACACAAAAGATTTCGGATACTTTACCTTATTGGAAATACTGTACATTAGCGATGATTGCTAGAGGTGCATTTTTAGTTGCGATATGAGTTTTTAAGTTTAATTAAATATTTCCATATTACGTTGTGTGTATAAAGGCTGTAGATCATATACAGGGCTACACAAAAGAAATCTTAAGGGTATTGCTGGAAGTGCATTTTTAGTTGTGTTTGAGTTTTTAAGTTTAACTAAATTTTTCCATATTACATTGTTTGCATAAATGCTGTAGATCATATACAGGGCTACACAAAAGAAATCTTAAGGGTTTACTGAGTACGAATGAAAGTAGCTTAAAGGTGATTTTTAAATGAGTTATGCATTTTTACACTGAACTACATTTAGTATACTAAGATATGTTTGGAGAATATAGATAAAATGATATACAGGTCCACGCAAAGAATTAGATACATGGCCGTCTATGGATGATAATCTCTGGAAGTGTGATTTCACTGGTTTTAAAGATGTTTTAATCTTAATTAAATATTAGCTAAATAGTGGCAGGTATATAAAGATAGTAGGTAAAATACAGGGTTGTATGAAAGTATTCAAGTATGCTTCCGTCTATTGACATAAATTTCTAAAAGTCAAATTCCGACCTATTTATGTGTTTTTAACAATTTCCAACATAGTTGAAAGTCTTTATGTATTCGATTTGTCTGCCCATCTGTCTGAACTCTAACTTGTATTAATATAATTTGTATTGCTGTGTAATTGATATATGTTATTGAGATTGTTTTACTATGTTCGGTATTGAAAATAAAGTATGTATCACTTCAAATGCTATGAAAATCAAATTAAAACACAAAAGACATTAATAAAAGTTTTCTTCATTCTATTTAAAAATCCTATAATACATAATTGATTCAATGATATACCATGATAGGTAATGATTCTAGGTTGCCATGGCGATTAAGTCCTTTTAAGATGAATTCATATTACTTCCGTATTACTGAATTTAATATGTAGAATCATAATAAATTTTGTATTCATGCCCTTTTTGCCCAAGAGTAACTTATTGCACCAAGATCTGAATATTTATAAAACTAGTTGATACTATGCACGCACCTCATTTGCCACATTTGATATTGCAATTTCTAACTTGTTTAGGATATATAGTAGGCTTATACTTACAAATATGATACAAATAAGCAAAAATTCAGTGACTTTTACTGGAACTGTATATATACAGTTTTTGTAAACTTCTCTGAATTTTTTAAATGTTTCTAAAATTTGTTAAACTCAAAAGTGGAAGTTCTCCTTTACAGTGAAGGTAGTTCCCAATGGTATTGATCAACAGCAAAAAAATGAAAATTTTTGGGATTGGCATTTCCAAAAAAAAAATTTTTTTTTGAAAAAAATTTTTCTTTTCAAAAGGTTGCCACAAGAAAAGTAAAATACATTTTTCAAAATTCGGTATATCATTTTAAACAGAAGAATATTATCTTTAAAATAAAATAAATCGCAACAAAATATCTTGCACTGTTCTAGAGATAGAGCACTTTAAAATTTTTATCGAAAATCGCGAATGAGAAAGGATGCCAGGGATATCATCTTTGGCAGCCTGTATCTCGGGCCAGGAATTTTTTTGAGCAAAATGAAAATATACAAGTATCTTACTTTTTCTTAAATTTTAACATATGTTCAATTCAAAAACTTCTGAGACTATGAAGGTAACCCCCCTGCCTAAGTTGATATGGATTCAGCCGATACCTTTCCACCAAGCAATGGAGTCCTCTCTATAGCACTGAAATAAGAAGACGGGAAAGAGGACTCTTTAGCTTCATACACAATCAGTATGGGTAAGGATCCATAAATTTTCTCTGTAGCTCAAGTGCGAGCTGAATCAACTGATACAGCAGTCAACCCTTGCTCCTGATGGTTGGGATGCAAAGTATAAGCCAAACAATGGTATGGTTTCATGATTTGATCCCTTCTATTATGCACTTTTTCAATATGGGTTAAAGGAATTTCCTTTTAGATGATTGGCCAATTTTGTTCAGTTTTAAAATCGAAAACATTTTTATATATTGAAAGAAAGCATGTTTTTAAAAGATTTTGACTTTAAGCTTTTTTTTTTTTAAATTTCTTCTCTTATTTTGTAAATGTTTAAAATTAATAATCCAATTTCAATTTTGAATGGAATGGTTATTGCCTAGACTAGAATAACATCGATGCATATTACCTTGTTATATATACAAAAAAATCTGCACTTTTCTAAGTTTTTTTTTTTTTCCCATAAAAAAAGCTAGCTAATGCTTTAAGCTCTCAAAAGTAAGAGAAATTAAAATGATTTTAAGTAAGAGAAAAAATGTACAGCTCAGGTGAGCTTAATGTCTACTTTTTAGAAAAACACAATTTTACAAAAAAAATTTAAAAATTTTACCCTGTTAAAAAGTTGTACTTAACAATAATACTTTACTATGTACTAATTACTATACAGTAAGAGTGAATTTAAAATATTACATGTAATGTTGTCATGTGTGACATTTAATTTGAATTTTTACAGATCAATTTAGTATTTGAGGTTTTTGACATGAAGGTTTAAACTGTGGTTTAAACCGACATAAACTGACACATGTCAAAAACCTGCCAACCCTGTAATTATTACTAATACTATATCAGAAATATGTTTAGGAAAATTTTAGGTCCTTTATAGGACCCTTCACAAAATTATTTATCCTAAAACAGGACCCTTCACAAAATTATTTATCCCGAAACAGGGCCCTTCACAAAATTATTTATCCCGAAACAGGGCCCTTCACAAAATTATTTATCCCCAAACAGGACCCTTCACAAAACATTTTATCCCAAAACAGGACCCTTCACAAAATTATTTGTCTCTTAAATAGACCTTTTACAGAATTTTTTCACTTTCAAATTGAACTTTTCACAAATTCAGTCATTTAAAAATCAAATCTGGCCTGTAAGTAAGCAGTTGAACTCACCAAAGAGCATATTACTTAACTTTTTATACATGAAGGATAGAACATGAAGGCATCGATAATTTAAAATTCACAAAATTATGACTGGAATGTTCACAAAAATAACAAAAACTTCACAATTTCACAAAAACAGGACCCTGTGAGAAAAGTCTGGACAGACCCCTGTATATACTAATTACAGTAATAGTGAATTTTAAATATTACATCTAATGTGTGACATTTAATGTGAAATTTTACAAATCACTGTACTATTTCAGGTTTTTGACATGACGGTTTAAACCACAGTTTAAACCGTCAAAAACTGACACGTGTCAAAAACCTGCCAACCCTGCCTCTGGCCCAGTAGTGGGCACCCTCTGTTCCAGTAATGGACACCCCATAAAAAGTAATAAATATAATTGTTTTTATGACTGTATTTAGAACCAGAATTTAATGAATACCTACTAATGAAACAAAATAGTTATTTTTAAATAAATTTAACAATTAGGATACCAGTAATTAATAAAATATTTGTGATAATCATTTACTGTTTGCATCAATTATTGTAATTATCAAAAGATCGAGGATTTAATTATTTTAGATGGATAGTTTAAAATACTAAATATCAGACAATTACAGCTATCAAATTATTGAAACAGTGGTGGATTTAAAAGGTAAAAAAAAAAAAAAAGTTTTGGAATGTTAATGTTTAGTTTTGTGTCACTATTTTTAACAATCTTCCAGAGATTACTTGATCCTATCATTTATAATAATCAATATTACAAATGTGAAAGAAATGATAATGTGAGTTGAATATTTTAAATACTAAATAAAATAATTTCAAAATAAAACTGTAGAACTGATGTTTGAGGTCACTGATCTGCAGATTTACTAGTTTCATGAATATTACCTATAACTTTCATTAATAGTATTACATTTATTATTATTATTTTTTTTTTTATAAAGAAACATTTAAGACAGAAAATGGATTTTTAATAGCTTCTGTAACTTAATTGTTTTTATTTAAACGGAGAGGGATTAAGCCCTATGAATGAACCCCTCTTTGACTGTGCTCTTAAACAGTATTTTCTGCTTCCTGGCTGGTTTGATTGCCAGATTATAAAATATGTGAGGTATATATATGTACTACATAAAAAATAAATAAAATAAAATATCGAAATTTTATTAATCACATAAAATAACTTAAAAGCAGCTTATAAAAGTTTTGGTGTTATTACATTTTGGTAAGTATAATTTAAAAATTTAAATTTGATTAGTTTTGCAGTTAAGCCAAAGTATTTTATCCACTATAAACATTACTAAAATTGCATTTTTAGCAATGTCTACATGGGGTGTCTATTACTGGAAAATGACTAATTAACCATCCCAGTAATGGACACCCCCTCTTAAAACCTTAAAAATTAACGAAATTTTATAAATAGCCATTAGTATATACAATTCAAAGTTTTCTATTGCTACTCAAACAAAAACATTCAAATTTTGCAAGAAAATAAATAATATATAAATTAATTAAACGAAGCCAGCTCTTAACCTCTTCATTAAGATTTTCACAGAAAAACAGCAAAACTTTGAAACATTATTTTCTGCTTCCTGATTGGTTTGATTAAAAGTATCAACAATAACATAGTTTTATAAAACATACAAGGGGGAATTATAAAAAAAATAATTAAAGCTAAATATTTATTAGGTATTTTTTTTATGAACCAAAAACATCAAGGGGTGTCCATTACTGGCACATCTACCCTATATCAAGATATATATCGATTGATATATATCAACAAACCCTGCTTGGCACGCAACCCGATTATAGAAGATTAACAAGCAATAATGAAAACAATTAAGAATAACGTATAATAATTCTTAACATTCAGGTAAAAAGTTCACTGACAGCATGCAGTTAATACAAAATCACTCAAATAATCAATATTCTTTCTCATTTAAATTTATGTAAATTCTATAAAATTGATAACTTTTGTTAACATCTAATTTATCCCAACTGTGACATTAATTTGTAAATTATTTTAAAAAAAGTCTTTACAAATTCTGAGAATATTCAATACACAATTATAAAAAAAAAAAAAAAAAAATTAAAGCACGTGTATCTGTTAAAAGCACGGAACACATTTTTAAAATATCAGATTTTAGAAATGTACAATTGAAAATCTGTGATATAGTTTATCAAAAAATTACAGTATTCCAAAACATAAGGTGCATTTATTTACATATAAAAAAGACGAATATATGCGTAATGAAAACAAACTGTTGTCAAAATGTTAATAGTCATTAATATGAGATAATATATATGTTTATTGATAACTAATGATAAAGGAGAGTTAACGCCCTAGTCCAAGTAACCAACAATTAAAATAAGTTGCTACTTTTTGCGGTAAAATACTCAGACCTAAAGCTTCAGGTTTATATTTAAAAAAAATAAAATCTCGAGTGTTTGCTAGAAGTGAATGTGTAGAAATACGATTTAGAAAAAAAAATTATCCTTTATTATTCAAGTAAAAGGCAACTACTAGTATTAAAGGGTAATCAAAATTAAAAAGAAAACAAAACGCTAGAAAAGAAACCTAATAAACAAAATGGCAAGCAACTTAATATATATGGGTTCTATTTTTATTTTGAAAGGCTACATTTTACTAAAAAAAATGGACAGACTTATTATCTTATGTCTCTCATAAACTACATACCAAACAGATTTTAACATATCGTTCAAAATATTAGAGTAACTATCAATTTTCGCATGCTAGCGAATGCGGCTGTTCAGTGATAAATAAATGGCGGTATGAGCGGTACCTTCCGGAACGAATTGAATTTCAGAGGATTCATTGTATACATCTCAGAGTAAATATAAGAAGTAGAGGCCGACTCCCATTGTTATTTCCTCAGAGTAAAGATAAGAATTAAGGTGCGTTTTCACTGGTCGTTCTAACGACCTAAAAAACGTAGTGACCCAAAACCTTAACCTAAGAGCGTTTTCACTGGTTACATATAAAATCCTTACGCCAACCAATCAAAGGAAAGTTTTTACTGCGCAAGCGTCTATTTTACGGCTTTACTGTCTGCAGGGCTTTGCTGCAGATCGAACAGATGTCAAAAAATGTAAACAAATAATTGTTGTTTGTTGTTGTCAGTTTAATTAGTAGTAGCAAATATTTTGTATAGAAATTAATCGAAAGTTTTGACTGTTTTCCCCACTAAAGGGTCTTAAAAAATGCCCCACAAATCATTGTTTATTCAAACTTTAAATTGTGGCAATGGATTTATACTGATAAATTAAATAAAAATACTAGGTCACCATTATTTATGTATATTTAAAAACATACTGAATAAATTATTTACAACACAAGTACGTGTGAAAAACGTTACGTACGTTAGTGGCACATGTGTAATAGAGATCGACTATAAATTTAATGTTGCTTTTTAAATTTCCTTTTAAAGAAATTGAGTAGAATTATATTTGTTAAATAAATCAACAAATTAAATAAAACATTAAGGCAATGTAAAAATTTGAATGTTCCGACCCGCTTATGAAGTGATATACTCACTGTTTTTTGTGAATCGTTTTTCATATTTCACAAGAAAAGTTAACATTTAAGAATGTTTATTTTTATTTTATTATTTTTTTAAATATGGAATTTTTTTTTCTATTTTAGTTTTTTTTTATAAAACTTTAAACGTTTAACATTTTATTATATTTTTTAAAAAATGGCACATTTAGAGAAATAGAAATTTCTAATAATGTTTATCTCTGTAACAAAAGAAAAAGAACAAAATTTAAGGGAAAAAAATATGTGTGAAAAAAATCTTTAAAACTTAAATAAAATCTAAAATAAAACCTTTTTTAGAGTGAAAAAGAATATTTTAGAAATTAATGGTGGAACTTGGGACCCATGAGCACATACATCTGTATCAGTGGTGTAATCATAAAAAAAGCAGAAGGCATACGCTCAAGGCAGAGAGTATACCCTACAGTGTATATACTATAGCTTTTTTGAGAAACAGACGGTATACGGTGTTTCCTAAAAAAATCCAGAAGGTATACGGCGTATACCACCATACATCCCTGAACCGTACGCCTATGTTACACTGGCAGATTCTCTTATACATATCATCACTACAGTCAGTATAAAATTATCCAGTTTAGTTAAATCTACTTTTTGTGGCAACCCCCCCCCCCCCAAAAAAAAAAAAAACAAACAGTAAAATGCAAAATAAATGTACTTAAAATTGTAAGTTTTACCTTATGATTTCACATCAGGGGTGAAAGTTTTTTTTTTTTTTTTTTTTTTTTTGGGGGGGGGGGAGACCCGTCTTTGTTACAGAATTGAGAAAAATAAATTTCTGTAAAGAAAAATCAAATTCAGTTGTTTAAATTCAAAGTAAACATTTAATCATCCTTTTTTTAAATGTCTTCCTGCTATACTTTTCTTCTGAGCTTATTTTGTTTGCAAATTACACATTTTAAATCCCAACAATTTTTTCTTATTGTGTGAAGTCGCTTTTATGGAGAATAATTTTGTGAAAGGGCTTCTTTTATTAAGAAGAATAAAAGGGTATAAATGTTTGCCGGGGCAATCCCTGTTTTTGTCAATAGATCACAAAAAAGGTACTTTTATGTTGGATATTTTTTTTTTCTTCCAGCAATAATTCCTTTTAGTGTTCACTTGTATAAATTAGAAACGATGTACTGAGGTTGAAATAACAATTTTGGTTCATCGTATTATTTTTCCTTATTGTTTTATTCCCTTTTTTTAATGAAATAAGTGAAAGGCACTTATTTTAAATGTATGTAATATATGTATTTTAAATGAAAATTTTGTATTTTAAATAAAATGAATGAGAGGTTTATATTTAAAAAAAAATGAATACAAATGATGACATTATTTAATGGTTTATTTCAGGATCGAAACTAGAGGGGGGGGGGGGGGGCAGAGGAGGCATGTTCCCTGGTCGCCATAAGGAAAACGAAGGGGGTGTCGAATGAATTTTGATTTCTTAAGAAGCTACACTAGTCACACGAAGAAACTCGCAAGCTAATGTTAAATATGGGAGCATTCTTTTCAAATTTCTCGCTTGCATTTTAATATTTTTAAATATTTTTTTTTTCTTAAGATAGCTGAGTTTGATCTTTAACATTGTTAGGTTGTACGTTTTCGATTTTGGTTCAAGTTTTTTTATGAGGCTACTTAAACTTTCAGAACCGGTTCAAAAAGTGAAAGTAATTTTATATATATATAAAAAAAAAAACTGCAAACAAAATGTAAAAAGTAAACATTTACCTGTTAGAAACAACCTCAGCTGTCCCAAACGGAAAAAAATCATTTAAAAATATTAAAGTGCAAGCGAGAAATTTGGAAAGAATGCTCCTATAAGTTTAACATTAGCTTGCGAATCTGCATAGTTTCTTCATGTAACTTCCTTTGGATTTCGTTTTCAAAGTTTTAATGAATCAATATTTGACAAAGTTGATTACATATTTTTTTATTACATATTTTAAATTTGAAATAAGTCAGCAATTAGAATTAAAATTCTCTTTGTAAATTTACTTTGCGGAGGCCGGGGGGGGGGGGGGGGGAGGCAAAATCTATGTTTGTGCTGGGTGCAAAAAAGGCTAGTTTCAGCCCTGGTTTATTTCATGTGCCTGGCTGACATAAAGTACCTACCCAAAAATGTTGTGAATTTGATAAATTTCACTGGATCAAATGGCATAGCAATGATTTCACTAATAAATATATCTCCAACCATAACATGCCAATGAAACGCATTATGTTGCCTCTCTGTAAGTTTAAATGTTAAATTATGATAAAAATGATAGAGTTACTACTAAATAAGTATAAAAGTAAAAATAGTTTTTTTTTTTAACCACTTTTTTATAAACATTGAATGTTTATAAAAATCATCCTTAATTTCAGGACTATAATTCATGTTAGTTCAAAAAACTTCTGTTACAATACATTAATTTGGCATGACTCTAATTATGGAAAATTCACCACTTCGACTTGGTAGAAAGCTTGAACTACTGAATTTATTAAAATGATTATTTTTTCTCCCGTTTTTTTCAAGTATGACAACAGAAAAGGCAAAAAAAACATCTTTGAAACTATGTATTGAGAATTTTTAAATTATTTTTTCAAAGTTTAATTATAATTTACTTAATATTAAATTATCATTTGATAAAAGCAGATTAAAAAAATTATTTCTTTATTATTGTAATTAAAAATTCTCTTTATTTTTTATTTATATTTCATTTCTTACCTAATATTTCGTTGCTACAGTTTCACTGCCAGTTGGCATGTTTTAATGACATGATTTGATGCAAACCCTGTTATTTTAACCATAGAGAATATTTGGAGATTTATCACACCTGTGACTCTAACAGAAAAATGCATTAAAATTCATTTATCACTTTATAATTAAGTTCCTAAAGATACTAAAATTTATTGCCAAAAGAAGCACTCAGGTGTACATCATTTTTAAAATTCTGGAGTATTAGGTAACACGAGTCTACTCTTGGTTAGGGATGCACCGAATATCAAACTATCTGGTTAAGCTGAATATCAAAGTATTCAGCCGAACCGAATACTTAAAAAAACCTTTTGAAACACATTTTTAAAAACTTTTCACAATTTCTACCTTTAACTGTCAACTTATAAATATATTTAAAATAATTAGAAACAAGTTCATATTTAAATAAAATAGGATGTTTTTAGATTATTTGTTTGCTGTAACTTAAAAAAAATAACCATGATGAGGATTAAAATGATGATTAATTTAGGTTTTCATAGGAATTAATGATGTACAAATACAAGTTTCTAAATTTTGTTTAGTAAATAATATGTTTCTTGCTTTTTTTACAAAAAAGAGTTTCTAACAAAATGGAAAAACTTTTGCGGTTGATGATAGGTACAAAGACAGACAATTTTTGTTCAGAAAACCATAATCCACATATTGAGTCATCATAAATACATTATATCTCATCTCACTCAATCTTGAATTTTCGTTTGTTACTTTAACAATAATGAAGACATCATAACTATAGAAACAGATGTCATAAATTCCCGGAGCCGCCATCTTGGAATTTTTCTTGGAGTGAAAACCCCTTTTCCGCCAAGTAGTAAATGTCGCCAAACACCGGTTTATACGCATGTTAGGCTTAACGAAAATAAAATGTAAATAATAAACAAAACTCGTTAAAGTGGCATTCACTAAACGTTGTATGAGCGCTATGCGCTCATTAACTGAAAAAAAAATCACTGGATTCCGCAAACTCCTGCTGTGACCACAAAAATGCACGAAACTCATTAAAGTGCCAATCAGTAATCGCGCTCATTAACTGAAAAAAAACATCACTGGATTCAGTAGTTCTTGCTGTGTAGCATTCTCAAAATTCAGCAGTTCTCGCTGTGTAGCAATCTCAAAATGTAAAAAACTCGAAAGGCAACAAAATATACATAAAATTATTAACATACCTTAACAGACGTCTGCTTTCTTGAAAGCTCAAGCATGAAATACTGTCATAGCATCACCATCATTTTCAAAAATAGGCTTATGAATACGCATTGACACACTATAAACAAACCTCCTTTTTTCGTCAAAATTTCCTCAAATTTATTAATTACTTCAGCAAGAGTGTTTAAACAGACTACAGAAACCATAGTCAATCAAATACATCCAATAAATTTAACAAAAATAAAAAGACAGAATAATACAACACGATATCAAAACACATCCACAAAATCCTAAGCGAAAATGAGCTTCTCAGGGGTTCCCAGAACACGACACGCCAGAACTCACACGGGGTTCCACCAGGGTTGCCGGCTTTTAGCCAGGCCAAAAAAAGCCGGCCGGCTTTTTTTGGTTTTAACCACTTAAAAAAAGCCGGCTTTTATTAAAAAAAGCCGGCTTTTATTTTTAAAAGTTGGTTTACAGTTAATTTATTTTAAATTTGGACCAATTAATTTTTAATACACTTATAAATATTTCCGGTACTTCTATTTTCTAAATTTGGTATATTTTCTAAAAAAAATTATAGATTTCTATTAAATTTTGTCAAATAAATAAATAAGTCTTCTAGAAGGCAACTGTGAAGGCATTATGTCTGAAAAAAAAAAATCATAAACATTGAAAAAAATATCCGGTTCCAAACTCTTGTTTTGAAATTCTATATTACATAGCTCCACATATACTACACATTTTAAAGATTATATTTAATTAAACAATGACAAAATATAGCACATCAAAATGGAAACATTCTCATGTGTCTATATCGACAGACTAAGTTATAAATATTAAAAGAGAAATTAGAAAGGATATAATATTTGAGGAGAGTGGTACATAAGTGTATAAAAAATAGAGCATTTAAACAAGAAAAAAAAAACAATTCTCTAAATAAAATTTTGAAAAGCTTGTTGCTAAGCATATTCATGCATATGCTATTCATAAGGCTTTTAATGGTGAGAAATGGTGTTTTATTAATATGACTATGCATAATTTTAAATGTTTACTAGAAATAAAATAAGACTTGTATATTAATAGCTCTTAAAATTAATTAAGAAATAAAACATGTAACTAAGTAACCATTGTCCTCTTTAATTTTATAAAGCAGTAAAAATGAAAAAAATGGCAGTTGGCATGGCCCTTTTAAAATTTAGCTGACATATTTGAAATTCTGACTACAAATCACCAGCAAAACCATCTAAGTTTTATTCCAGTATTAATGTCCTCATTATTGAGAAAATTGGCTACTTATTAAACTCTAAATCAATTAAATGTCATTAAAACTAATTAAAAACACTTTAAAATGTGTAGTTTATAATTACAATGCTTCATTGTATAAAAGCCAATTATGGCCAAAAAAGGCCAATTTTGGCCAAAAAAAGCCGGTTAAAACCAATAAAAGCCGCCGGCCTGGCTTTTTTTAATTTTAGCCGGCTTTTTTGCAACCCTGGGTTCCACATATCGATAAAGATTGCCAACATAAAATCACCAAGAAATCTCAAAACATCCAAGATAGCAGCCACCTGGGAATATAAGGCATCTAAGCCTAACTAACTATTAATTAGCTAAGAAATTTAAGTACGCTTATGGACAAAAACAGAAATAGTTATGCTACTGTATTATCTAAATATTTATTACAGAATGCTAATTATGAAAAAACACTTTTAAAATGCTTTAAATATTTATAAATATAAATTTATTATAACTATATAAATTATGGAATAAATTTATTGCATGGTATTTTAAAAAAGATATGATACTGCAAAACAGTTTTTTTGTTTACATTACATTTTCATCAAATTTTAGGATAAAGTTATAATATAGATTCCCAAAAGGCAAATCTCAACACCTTAGAAATTTTAAATCAGAATATCTTACACATAATTATATTTTAAAAAAAAAATAAAAGCACTTTAAACATATTAATATTTAAAAAATGAAAGGCAAAATGTCATACAAATATAAATAAATATTTGATTCAAATGGTAAGTGTTGATTTTTTATTAAAGTACTACTCAAAATCAAGTATGGCAAACTGAAAATAGCCGACTATATATATATTTATTAAAATAGTATATCACTTTTAACATTAAGAAAAACTTCATAAAAGAATTTTAGCCCTAAGCAATGATTTATAAAATTACACATGCTTCCACTTAGATTAGGGCCTAAATTCTATCAACTGTCAGAAGACTTTAATAAAGCTACGTTTAAATACAAAAATAGTTATATTAATTTTAAAAGTTGCAGAAATTTGTCTTACCTGCATATACTTAAAGTTGTTCTGGTGTACTTTAAAATCTTTCTACAAAAGATTAAGTTTATTATACACATAAAAGTGGTAACCTCTAATTATAAAAATGTTTCTGTCATAACTTTAATTTTTGAAAGATTACCTTACCATTAATTTTTTAAACATTATTTGCAACGGGTAGTTTGTTTATTTAGGTTAATACAATGTGACAATTTATTTAAGTATGCAATGTTGTTGACAGTTTGTTTATTTAGGTTTTTTTCTTTCTTTCTTTTGCACGTTGCATGCTTTATAAATCACTGTTTTCAATCTAATTTTTAAAATTTTCCTAACGAAAAATAAAGATTTCTCATTTAAATTTTTCTTTTTTTTCTGCATTCATAATTATTAATAAAACAATAAGACTAAAAAGCAATCGAAGAATCAAAATTTAACAAGTTTCAGTTTCGGTCGATACTTAATTTTAAATCATACCAACCGTATCATGTAATTGCTCTGATGACAATAAATATAATTAACATAAGGAAAAAAGAAGACACTTTGTCATCTTAAAACAACAAACTCTCAATCTTTTTTATTATTATTATTATTTTACTTTCAAAAACACTTAGTCTCATATGAATATAAACAACGAACCATTTTTGCATCTTTTAAGAACACTTTTTTACTTTAAAAAAGAAAACACTAGAAACTTTTATTATCTAAAAACATATCTCCCCTTTCCCTCGCCTTTTTTTTTCATCTTTTAAAATAAAACCAAATAGTGCAATTGCCCTGGTAACAAACAAAATGAAGATATACGTAAGCTGGCCCACACTTTTTTTTTTACTTAGCAGCAGACTTTATTTATGCCCCAGACTGAAACATATAAATGATTATTTCACATTATATTTGCAATATGGGCATTTAAAAATATTTTCAGCTAAATAATTTTTGTACTTACTCATTAAGTAATATATTGTGTTCTCATAGTTTGTAGTGCAACATGCTATTTTTGGAAAATGTAATTTAACGAGTAATGTAATTAAAAAAAGACTAGTTTGCAGGGAGCACAAATATTATTTTTGATGTTACTTCAATAAACTTACTTTACTGTCTCCTCTTTTGACATAGAAGTGGTACTCATAGATTTTTTAAAATCTTCTTTTCTGAAGTCCAAGGGCTTGGTCTGAAGTCCAGTTGCTTGCAGACGATCACTAATGGTAGTCACTTATTATACAATAAAACTACACACCTGTGATTTTCTGAAAGCATTCAAATTTGAAGATCTATCCCGGCACCAGCTGATCTGCCAGACGCTTACCTCCACTGGTATACTTTGTATTGATTGATATATACAATTTCTGGATGTAACATCAAAAATATTGATGCTTCTTACAAACAAGTTTCTTTTTATTACATTACTCGCAAAATTATATTTTCCAAAAAACAGCATATTACACAACAAACAATGACAAAACTAGGACCTACTATAGTTTCATTACTTCTAATATACTATTTTGACCACTGAATTTATATACATCATGAATTCATGATTCGTCTAAAACTTTAATATACACTCAAACATATAGACTCAAAGAATCTCCCACAGAGAGCATTTTATTTTTTGATAATGAATTCCATTTTCAAAAATAGTAAGAATAATAAGTAATGATTTTTGAAAAAAATAAATAAATGAATATATAGTTCTTTACTTTAATAGATAAATAGGTATATTTAAAACCGATGACCTATGCTGTAAGATAAATCTGTAGCCATACTTGTAAAAGAAATGCACCTAAATAACAATTTAAACAAAATTTTATAAATATGCATTTCAAATGGAGAATCTCCTATTAATTTGGTAGCAATACTTTTTTAATAAATGAAAATAATCGCTAACAAGACATGCAGATTTAACTTAAAATACATTGAATATGCATTTGTAACTGCTTATCGAATTGGAATGGTAATGTGTACAAATTCTTCAAAATGGGCACATAGAAAAGCTACACATGGTCTGAATATCTCTCAATTGATTTAAATTTCATACAAAGTTATAAATCTTCATAAAAGTTTCAGCATTAATCTTAACAACAAAATGAAAAATAGCACATCTGCAGGTGAAAAGCATTAAAATTAAAATAAAAAATAGATTAGCAGTGTTTTCCTTACATTACAAAGTTCACAAGTAAATATCTGAAAAGGAGTAAAGAGCAAACTGTTTTGCAATCAGATGTTTCTTGCTTAAAAGAGAACAGGAAAATACAAAATACAACGGCTTGTTTATTTTATAGAAACTTTGTTTACATGCTCGCTTAAACATGCATAATCAAATACCTACTATTAGCAAAACTTGATTAAAGTTTGCCTGTAACTAATTTTCCATTTAAAAATCAATTGGCTACAGTAAACAATATCCTTCTTAACAATTACAATTATTTTAAGTGAGTAAATGGAAATTTAAATCTAAATTGATCAGAAATACCCTATCAAGTAACCAAGTATAATCAATGAAGCAAGTAATTCATCTTAAGAAACAAACATTCTTAAAAAAAACTTTTAATCTTTGTATACTATTAACGTTTAATAAAAATAAAATAATTTTGAGAACTGGACATATCTTCATCCTTATATCCGCAACAAAATCCTTAAACAAACTATATAATTAGTATTCTAATATTAATAAAATGTATCTGAATGATTATCAAAAATAACAATTTAAAGAATCCATATGGATTACCCACAATTTATTAAATTAAAAGACAATAATAAAGGATGATATCTATCCAACATGTTAATAAAACTTACCGTTTTGCTTCAATTACAAAAAATAGATTCCTCTTTGACGTAAAACAAAATAAATAAATAAAACGATATAAAACATAAATATCACTTAGTAAATTGACAACATCGCCATTATTATCAAAAGCTCTATTTTAATTGGCTGCGCTTAGGTAAGCCGTGCTTAGGATTGATCACGAATCAAACCTACAAAATCGCGTTCTAACGACCTAAAATCTTGTGTTTAGGTAAAAAGTTAGGTAAGTTAGACCTTGGGTAGACCAGTGAAAACGCACCTGTAGAGGCCGAATTGTTATTTCGGTCAGAACTTGAGGCACACATGTTTCCCGCTTTCATCGCCAAAAGGTTGTCTTTTATGGCGGTGATCACCTTATTGGCAACTGTCGGATTTGATATATGCGAGAGAAACGTCGATGCTAGAAAGTTTCAGCGGGAACCAGAGGAGAAAAACCGGTTTGGCGCGTTTTCTCTGCCCACCATCACGTGACGGTGGGTAGCGATCCCGGCGTCAAGAAAGGGTTGCTGTTTCTGAGTCCAGTTATATGAGAAGTCTATGGTTATTTCGGTTAACTGGACTCAGAAATACCCATCCCTGTCCTTCATAGAGAAACCAATCAGCCTTCCATCCGCATCCGCATCAAATCCCTTTCTTACCGCTTCTTAATCCGTCATGTTGCTTCCTACCGTCACTCTCCACTGTCCAGCACCATTTTTCACAGTTCTTCTGCCACTGGTACTATCTACTCCCTCATTAATCACTGCCTTGATGATATGACTCATGAATATAATTTTGTCCCTTCTCAAATCATTGGGGCCTACTGGTCCGGACTCTCTTTCAAAGACATCATCATCACTGAGGGTCTTCCCTTTCAAGATTTCAATCTTCCCGATCATGCTGTTAAGGTGCGTTTTCACTGGTCGTTCTAACGACCTAATAAACCTCAGCTACCCAAAACCTTAACCTAAGAGCGTTTTCACTGGTTACAGATAAACCCTAAACGCCAACCAATCAAAGGCAAGTTTTTACTGCGCAAGCGTCTACAGTCTACAGATCGATCAGCTGTCTCAGTTATAAACAACACGAGATAAAAAATAATTCCTCTTGTCATGTTAGTAGCAAATATTTGATGTCAAGCACGCAAGTTGTATGTGTTCAATAAAAAACAAAAGCAAACACTTTGTATAAAGCATAATCGCAAATTTTGACGGGTTTTCGCCGCTAAAGGGTCTTGAAAATAATGCCTCACAAATCAATGTCTATACAAGCTCTTGTTATGCATAATAAAAAATCAACGAAACTTATTATTACCTTGTGGATTCAAACAATAATTTTTTAAATAATGACGCTCGTGAATCTAAAGATTTAGAAATAATCCAGAAGGTCATTTTATCTGTCAGTAGTTTTGATACCATATAGCTCGCATCTAAAATTATTTTTTAGCTTTTCTTATGACAAATTAAAAGCCTAAATATGTGTTTCTGATGTTCATTTCAGTGCTGTACATATGTATTTTGTGGCAGTGCAGTTATACACTGAAATAAATAAAATATTGTTTTTATTTAAAAATTACTGTTAATAAATCATAATGTTTTAATGATTAATTTTAAAACTCAGAGGTAATTTTTCACTTCAGAGATACAGTGATGAGTGATATACTTTACCCAAAATTGTTATTGTACATGAGGCTGCTTCAAAGTACATTTTAATTAAATATGTGTTGGTTGATTCCTATATTATAAGTACATTATCATATTAGAAGAGTTAGCAAAATGTGTAGTGCCTGCCCTGGGTAAATATTTAATTTTATTATTTGAAGAGCTAGATTGATAAAGGTGTTAAGTGATACTTTCAGAAAATCAACTAATAAATTGGATAATTACAATGTTTTTACTGTCAAATGCCTCTTTTATCAATTAAAATCTCTGTGAGTATTGTTTTTTTTTTTTTTTTTTTTTTTTCAAATAGTAATTTAACAGATGGTAGAGGATCATTGATTATCTTCAATCACATGATCAACTCTTTTCCTTTTTTTTTTTTTAATGTCATACACTGCTTTTATCATCTAAGCTCTTCAGTTATTAGCACTCTATAAAAATAATCAGGCTGTATTAATATCCTGTGTTAGAGGCAAATAATTTGATTGGCGATGAAACTGATATTTAGACACGATGGATATTTCTCATATTATATCATTACTACAATTAAAATTATCCAATGTAGGTACACATCTACTTTTTGTATATAAAAAAAGAACTTCACAGAAAAAGGGCAAAATAAATTATAGATAACCATAATAAATATTTAAAATTGCAAATTTTACTTTATAATTTTACATTAGGGGTCAATGGCAGTTTTTGTTTTTCTTTCTTGTGTTGGTACCCATTTTTTTTTTTTATTATAGATTTGAGAAAAATAAACTTTTGTAACAAAAAATCTGGCATTTAAAATTCCTTTGCCCTCCCCCTCTTTCTAAAGTTTACTTTTCTTGTGAGTTTGTTTTGTTTACAAATTACCCACATCTTAAATCCTTACAATTTTTTCCGTATAGTTTGAAGTCACTTTTATGGAAAATAATTTTGTGAAGAGTTTCTGTTTTTATTTAGGAGAATTTTGTGAAGGAGTCACAATGTTTGCCTTGAGCAATTCCCTGCTTCTGTCAGTAGGTCATAAAAAGGATACTTCAATGTTAGTTGGGTGTAAATCTTGCAATATTTTTTCCTTTCAGCAATAGAACCTTTTATTTTTCATTTGTGTGACTTAGAAACAACGCCTTGATGCTGAAATACTCCAATGCTGTTTGTTGTATTTTATTCTTTTTTTTTTTTTTTTTTTTTTTAATGAAATGAATGAAAATTTTATATTTCAAAAGAAATTAATAATTTCTGTAGGAACGATATTTAACGATTTATCTGATGTGTTTGGCTGACATAAAGTGCCCAAAAGTGTTGTGAATTTAAACAACAGGATCAAACGGCATAACAAGGATTACACTATTAAATATCTCTCCATCCATAACATGCAAATAAAACACATTCTATTATCTCTCAGCTAGTTTAAAAATTAAAATATGAAAAAAGTTGTTGCATTGTTACTGGACAAGTATAAAAGTAAAAATAGGGTACTTGTGTTTATTTGGGCCAGGATATTTATTTATCCGGGTCAGGTAAAGAGATTTCCAAAAATGGTTGTCAATTGCCAGTTTTGTTTATCATTGTGAATTGTCCATGTTGCTCAAAATGGTAATTTAATACAAAATATCGTTAAAAAGAATAAATAACATAAAAGCAAACTGGAATAATACAAAACAGCAATTTAGTATACATCTATTAAATACATAACATCAAAATGATGGCTTTTAGCAATAAATGATATTAACGATGGTAGTTTTATTTTGAGCGATTAATTATGCTCACCAGAATGAATATAATATATTATGTCTATATATGTATATATATAGTATGCTATATCATATTATCTAGTAATATGTATATAAATATTTCTGTCATCGCCTTTAATAGGGCAACTATATAATATGCACTTAAAATGAAAAAAAAAGTATATAATAATAAGGGGTTACTGTAATATTTTTGCACAGTGAGTATGACCTGGACCGAATAATACACAAGTATCAAAAATAGTTTTTTTTTTCTTTAACCACCACCCCTAAAGCATTCAATATTTATAAAAATCATGTCTAATTTCAAGACTGCAAATCATGTTGGTCCAAAAAACTTGTTACAATACATGAATTTGGCATGACTCTAATTATTGAAAATTCACAGGTTTGATTTACACTTGATAAGAAAGCATGAATTGCCGAATTTATTAAAAAAAATTACACTTGCTCTATAATTTTTTTTTTTCAGATATGACAACAGGAAAGGGGAAAAAAGCATTTTAAAAACTATGTATTCAGAATCTTTAAATTGTTTTCTTAACTTATAATTTACTTAATATTAAGCTATTAATTGATAAAAGCAGATTTATAAAAATACATATTACTCATTATTTTTTATTTACATTTTATTTTCTACAATTAAGAGTTTTAAAATATTTTGTTGTTACTATTTCACAGCCAGTTGGCATATTTTGTTGGTGTGTTGTTTGGAGCATAATTAACTCTGTTGTTGTTGTTGTAACTTGTAACTATAAAGAATGTTTGGTGATTTATCACCTGTGGCTAACTCAAAAATGCCGTAAAATTCATTTCTTATATTACAATAAAGTTCCTTAAAATATTATTGTCAGAAGCACACTTGTGTACATATTTTTTATAATTCTGGACTATCAAGAAGTGAGTAAAAAATCTATTATATAATTCTAGCTTGACATATTTACAAGTTAAATAAAACAGTGTAAAAAGATTAATAGTTAAATAAGTTAATTAATAATTAAAAGACAAATTCACAGTTTAATGATAATACAGCTCACACTTCTTTAAAAAATACAAATGAATTCTACTAAAGTAAACAGTGGATTTAACAAGAAAAAGATATTGAATTGGGTTCAGCAGTGACCCGGAGCTGGACAATTTTTGATGCTCCAGCTCTGCTCCTGGATAAAATACTGTGGCTCCGGCAACTGCTCCAACTCAGCTCCGCGCTTTTGAGTTACAGATTTTAATTTACACATTTAATTTTTTGCTCGCAAATTCTTTCTTCCTTCTTTACCTTCATTAAAGATCTGACAAAATGCATTTTTCTTCTCATCAAACTTGAAATGCTTGTTCAGAAAATATGACATCTTTTAGCTTTTACTTTTAAACTAGAAAGTTTGGTGGAATTTTAAACACAAAAATCTTAAAATTCTTCCACACTTTTCAAGCAACCAAAATTGTACAACTACACTTGTAAACAACAGGCAGCCATATTTGTTTTCAAATAGTTTTGTCACTTAGCTCAAGTAGAAAGAAGAAGTGAAGTAGTGTTACTATGTTTTTGTGAGAAGTTTTCCATCTCTAATAAAACAAAAAGCTCAAAAAATGATATAATTAAAATACTGAATAACGATGTAATTAAAATATTTTAAGACTGAAAAAAAAAAAGATTTAAAGGAATATTAAAAACTAAAGGAGCGTGGGGCAGGGGAAAATTTAGAGCTCCAGGGAAAACACAGCTCCGGAGCGCTCCGGGTTGTGTTTTCCCTGTGCTCCAGCTCCAGGTCCCTGGGGTTCGGTGATATATATCGATGGATATATATCTTGATGTATACATGATATATATCTGATATTTATTTTCAAAATATCATGAAGTTTGATATTTTCATATATCTGACTGACACTAATTTTCAAAATATTGCATATGATATTTTCAGTCAAAACAAGTGTAAATGAATTTTTTGATATTTTCAGTCGAAAAAAGTGTAAATGAATTTTTTAACTGTTATTGATTGTGTCATTCTGTAGTTAAGAACTTTTGCTTTAGCAGGCTGTTTTTAGCTTCTCCACCTTCTGTAAAAAAGTCTTTTCCAAACTTTATATTTCAAGCTGAATTTTTAAATCTAGAATGTAGAACTGATAATTATGTGAGACAATATTTACTATAAAAGCTATTTAAAGATAAACTGTAAAATTTAGAGAAGTTATTTATAGCTTCATTAGAATCTTTTCTGCTTTTGGTTTTCTTTAGTTTAAGGCTGTTCTTAACTGCTCTGCTCAACAAGCGCAAAACATTTTGACATAGTTAAAAATTCATTTTTTAACGGAAAAATATAAAATTGGAAAGCCTGGCCATGGAAATGATTTGGAATAGAACTGTTTTTTCATTTTTGGATCCATCCATTACCTATTGAGTTATAAGCGAATTCGATCACGTGACAAACCCATTTTTCACCCGCTCTTGAGTGCTCTTTCTCCCTTCGCATGAAAATTCGGTTCAAAACGCCCACTTTGACACTCATTTCTGAAAGATCTATTGCGTTTGCAAAAAAAAAAATGGAAAAACAGCTCAATGACATAGTTTGTACATAACAACATGCTACAGTATATAAAATTCAAAATAATGCTAAAATCAAGAGATGGCAGCACTGTACAACACTGGTATCATTCATACTTGGAAAAATATCTCACCTGCATCAGAAGAGAAAAATTTGCTAGAAGCAGGGCATAGCTTTTTTTTTTTTTTTCATGAGGGAGGGGAGGGAGTGTATTCTAAACATTTTATGAATCTAAGGAGAAGAGGAATTAAAAGGTATTTCCTCATTCATTGGTTTTGTGAATAATGGAAAACATAATAATATAGTACTTTTGTATTTGCTTGTCTTCTAGATTATAAAAAGGAATTTTTTTTAAAATGTAAAAATAATATACTTCCTCTTCGAAGAAGAGGATGTCTTCGATCTAAAGAAACATGTTATGATAATTTAGATATCTATATATGTATTATTCTTATTTATAAAATACTATAATATGAAAATATTTTAAATGGTATGAAAAATAAATACTGTAATGAAAGAAATGTTTTAATTCTACATTCAAGGAAATTTTTCTAGAAGAGTATAGTCGTTTTAAAAAAATTCAGTTTTTATACTTAAAAATATGCAAAAAAGACTTTGCACTCCATCCATTTCTTTTTAAATTATTAAGAGTTGCAAAATTTAATTTCATTCTTCTTAGTTTTTTTAATTCATCAGTATGATCAATAGGTTAAGGCTTCCATCCTTTCATGCAAAGACACTCACAAGCTAATGTTAAACCTATGGGAAGATTCTTTAAAAAAATATTATTTACATTTCAATATATATATATATATATATTGTCATCAGATAGCTGTAAATTTCTACATTCAATTTTTATTTTTTTAATTTTGCTTGCATTTTTTTTTTTTTTTTTTTTTTTTTTTTTTAATGAGGACATTTTTACGTTTAGAACAGGTTCCTAAAGTGAAAGAAAATTAATTAAAAAATCTGCAACCAAAAGTAAAAAATGGTGAATGCATGATATATTAATATATTGTACAGCCATTTATACATGTCTGCAAATTCTGAGCCAACATTTACATTCAGCGCAAAGTGGTATCCATCTAAAGGAAAAGAACAGAATATTTCTGTCAATGCCACATGCTTTTATAATTTGTTTTCACCTCCACATTATTTATAAATATTCTGTTCTATTTGAGTAGTCTAATAAAAAGATGCTTTAATTTTTTTTTTTTTTTTTAATGCTTGCTTATATTAGCATGTTTTCTTAAACAATAATCGGTTAGCCAGGTGCCAGTGTTATATATGCATAATATATATATATATATGTGTGTATATATACAACATATGCATATATGTATATATAACACTGGCGCTGCGGCTAACCAAAAAATACCCAATAATCTAATTTTATATTAAAGTCTTTATTTTAATCTAAGCGATTGTTCTAATTTACGTAATTGATAATTACTAAATCCCTTAAAAATTAATGTTTTGAATCAGAAAACATTAAATTGAATTTACTCTTACATTGCAGTACATAATAGAACATAAAAAAAAATTTAAGCAAAAAGTGACTTACTTTTCATAAAGATAGGCAATAAAGCAAAATATAGGTAATCTTCAGCAAAATAAAAAAGAAGCGTAGCTTCCACATCCATGCAGAATATAAAATGTGTTTTAGCCTGCAAGTTTGCATCCAAAGGACTAAAGATTATTTCTAACCTAATAGTCCCCCAGGCACATTCCAACGGGCCAACACAGAAGTAAGGAACCAACAAGCTGCAACTCTACTAAAAATTAGTTGACTTTGCTGCTTTCTGTACCGATCGTCAAAATGTTAGTGACAATAACTGATGCTGCTGATGAACAGATAATACTGCTTAACATCTATTCACACCATCCTTGTTGCATTTCTATCAACTGTAGCAACTAAAGCAACTAGCAAATTAAAAGAGAAAATAATGTAATACATGCATACATATAATATTTAAAAAATGAAAGACAAAATGTAATAAAACAAATATTTGATTCAAACGTTAAATGTTGATTTTTTGTTAAAGTACTACTCAAAATCAGACATGGGAAACTGAAAACAGCTGACTATATATGTATTTGTTAAAATAGTATAGGGTGTAACATTAACGAAAACCTCATAAAAGAATTTTATCCTAAGCAATGATTTAGTATAAAATTACACATGCTTTCACTTAGATTAGGCCTAAATTCCATCAACTGTCATGAGACTTTAAACTACATTTAAATACAAAAACAGTTATATTAATCCTTTAAAAGTTGATTGTCCGGTACAGATGTCATATTCGCCCCATATTGGTGCGATTTTTTTCGGGTGCCAATTTGGCGAAAACATCAACAGCATAAACATAATCCGGGTTACCACATCAAGCAAAATAACGACACTTTGGCATTGGCGTCAGAAAAAATTGCGCCAATATGGGACGAATATGACATCTGTACTGATTATCCTACCTGCACATACTTAAAATTGTTTTGGTGGACTTTAAAATCTTTCTGCAAAAGATTAAATTTATAAAACATACCTTTAATTATAAAAATGTTTGTCAACGTAATTTTAATTTATGAAAGATTACCTTACCTCCATTAATTTTTTTCAATATTATTTGAAACATACCAGTTTATTTAGATACCTTATACAATGTGACAGTATTTTTATTTAGGTTTTTTTTTTTTTCTTTTGCAAATAACATGCTTTAAAAATCCCTGCTTTCAATCTAAGTTTTAAAATTTTCCTAAAGATAAACAAAGGCTTCACATTTAAATTTTTCTTTTTTTCTGCATTTATTATTATTAACAAAACAATAAAACTACAAAGCAATCGAAGAATCAAAATTTAACAACCCTTGTTTATAATTTTAAGCTACTTTCTAATTGACCAATCAAAGTCTATAATTACAAATTCAATCGTATAACTTTCAGATTCATTAGCACACTTGGAGAATATCAAACAATTTCAATACAAAATTAAGGGAGCATTAATTCTGATCAAAGTTAAGGATTTATGGGTAAACTCTAGTGGAATAAAACTTAAATGCCTATCATACTATGCCCACATACGAAAACATTGCTCAATTAGCAACAAACCACACATGAAAATGCATACAAATTCTTAGAAATACCCAGACAAAAAAAAGCTATACATGATTTCAATTGATTTAAAATCTCATACAAAGTTATAATCCTTCATAGAATTTTCAGCATGAATCCAAGAACAAGAAGTAAGATGGCACATCTGTGGGGGAAATGCATTAAAAATAAAATAAAAAGTAGAACAGAGTTTTCTTTGTATGACAATGTTCACAAGTAAATCTCAGTAAATGGGTAAAGAGCAAACTCATTTGCAATTGAATCTTTCTTTCTTAAAAGAGAATAGGAGAATACAAAATAGAGAGGCTTATTTATTTTAAAGTTTATAAGCTTTTCTACATCCTTGCATAAATATGCATAATCAAGTACTATTAACAAAACTGAATTGGAGCTTGCCTTTAACTAATTTTCCATTTAAAAACCGATATGAGCTACAGTAACAAATAATTCTTAACACAATTATTTTAAGTGAGCAAAGAGATATTTAATTCGAAATTGATTAGAAATAGTCTATCAAATAACCAATTATAATTAATGAAGCATGTAATTAAATTTAAGAAACAAATATTCATATAAAAAAAAATACTTTTATTCTTTGTACTGTTAACTTTCAATAGAATTTTGAGAACAGCGTATTATATCTTCATTATTACCCGAAATAAAATCCATAAACGAACTATATAATTAGTATTTTAATTTTAATAAAATGCATCTGAATAATTACCAAAGACAGATAGATATGTATCCTTCTACAAAGGTGCAACATTTCAACAATCCTTACCAATTACTATTTGTTAAACGAAAACACATTAATAAAAGATGGTATATCCAACACAATTTAATAAAACGTACCATATTTCTCGAATCACAGAACATAGATTCTTGTTTGATGCAAAAACAAGAGTAATTCTAAATAAAAACACCGATGTGAAATATAAATATTATTTTTAATACCATATTAAACCACCGCCATATTTAGCGAAAATCTCTTTTCTAATTGGCTGAGCTTAGGTTAGCCGTGCTTAGGATTGAACAGAGAGCATTCCTTCAAAATCACGTTCTAACGACCTAAAATCTTGTGCTTAGGTAAAAAGTTAGCTAAGTTAGACCTTGGGTAGACCAGTGAAAACGCACCTTTAGGGACCTCTGGATCGCATACAAGCATGAGCACTTCCCCTTCACTAGACTCTAGGGAGAGTCCTAACTATCGTGCAGGCTACTCTCGTACCCAGAGCTTTATCAGTTCCCGTAAGAAAAACAAAACCACGTGACCAATGACGCAACACGAACTCCTATAATACGGCTCCGCAGGAAATGCAGTTTTGCAAAATGGGAAAGATAGAGAGATATTTGTGAATAAATTATTTAGAGCCTTTAAATACATTACAAATCCTTTGTTTTTATTTGGGTTAAAACATACACAAGTAATCCAGAATCCACAGTTTTATAAACTATGGACATTGCAGCAGGTTTCATACATCTTTTCGTAAATAATACACAGCATTTTCTACAATGTATGCAACATCCACTTAAATATGAAATATCAGTAAGAAAATCTTTTAACAAAGTTTCCATTAATTTATGTGTTGTTGCCATTGCTTTTGTCAGAGATAAGAATTTCTATTTTGTGAATAAATTATTTAGAGCCTTTAAATATATAACAAATCCTTTGTTTTTATTAGGGTTAAAACACACACAAGTAATCCAGAATCCACATCCACAGTTTTATAAACTATGAACATTGCAGTAGGTTTCGACCATCTTTTTGTAAATTATACATAGCATTTTCTACAATCTATGCAACATCTACATAAATATGAAATATCAGTAAGAAAACAAAACAAAGTTTCCATTAATTTATGTGTTGTTGTCATTGCTTTTGTCACAGATAAGAATTTCTATTTAACCCCGTTACATTTATGTATAGCCATTTCATTACATATTCCTTATGATTCATTTATTTTTAACTCATTTAACAAAAACTGTTTATAAAACTTTCTTCTGAAAATTGTGTACTATTATTAAAAAGTGTCAACAATCTGAATTTGTATTGAAATTTCTTTCTATACTAGTAGAAATCTTTAAAAAGAGCATGAAGCAATGATAGAACTGTAAATAGATTCTAGAGATATGATGCATAAAAAAAAAAGTTTTCAGAACAAGCTGTCTGGTATTACTATCCCATACAACCAAAGACTGCCTCCGGACGTCCTATATGGTCCTATATAGAGCCGAGAGATCCGATACCCGTCAGATCCTGTACAGAGCCTAATTTGGACGTTCGCAGGACGCCAGAATCCGGACGAACCATCCACGATCGTCCGGTGTTGTCCTGAGAACATCCGTGTCACCTGTACGCATGCGCAAGAAATTCTGACTTCAACTGCTCTGTCTGGTTGTTGTTGAAACGAAAGATTTTTTTAAACAACTGTGTTCTATTCAGGGATGTAGTGGAGGGTATACGGGGGTATACGCCGTATACCCTCTGGATTTTTTAAATGAACAATGTATACCCTCTGTTTCTCAAGAAAGCTATAGCATATATGCACTAGGGTATACCCTCTGCCTTGAGCGTATACCCTCTGCTTAGAACGTATACCCTCTGTTATTTTTACGACTACACCACTGGTTCTTTTACTTATTTCTTTTAATGAGGATTGAATTTATCCTAAAGGTAAGTAAACTTTCGATTCTTAACTTTTTAGAGTGAACTTTTGAATTTTGCACTAAAATATAAGGCTTTTGTCGTAATCTATACCATGAGACAGGCAAACTTTCATAGAAAACATATAAACAGTTATAAGCATTTTTCATATAAATACTCGAAATAATAATGTTGTATGATCGTAAAACAAACCTTTGTTCATTATATTTTTACTGAAATAGTATTATTTTTAAAGATAGATCATTTCGTGAGTCATCAAAACATTGTTTATGACCCATTGTTTGGGTGTTGTGTTAGATATAAAAATACATTAAACATTCATTTTGGTGATGATGAACAAGTAAAAATATTCATAAAGCTTTAAATTCAACTTTTAAATTTATTTAACCATTAAATTTATTTATCTTTAAAAAATCTAATAAAAATACTCGTAAAGTATATTTCATTCCAAGAATAACCTGCTTATAAAATTAATTTTGTATAAGATAAGGATTTTTAAATTTTCTAACTAAGCCTACATGTGGCCCAATAGCAAAGATCCAGTTGGGGACCCTGTGTGACACTTTAACAGCTTCAATTTGCCTTCATTTATACATATATACTGTATTAAAAAAGTATATGTAGCTGGTTTTTAGCTTGCTTTTTTTTGGATGGGGGGAGTTCAGTGAGACACACAGCACCCCTGAAAAAAAGATAAAGTACACTGTTTTAATTCTTCATTTTAAAAAATGTGTCACAGTTGCTTTCTATTGGGTTTTTATGTTGCATTTCTGTGTTGTTTGTTGTTTTGATATGTTTAAAATCTGTTGTATTTTCAAAGAAAAGATTTTTAGAATAGCTTATTTCATCTGTTTTTCATTATAAATAACATTTTAGCCTTGTCTGTGTTCCCTCTAAATCATTATTTAAAGACGCTGCACCTGTCTTTTTAAAATTGGCAAAATACACCTTGCTTTCTTTTTTTAATATAGTGAAATGTACCCCTATTTTTGTAAAAATATCTCATAAAACTCTTCGACGAATCGCAGTATTTCAAAATCCGTGTGCCCTAGAGCTTTCAAAAATTATAGAACTTCCTTATTTCTTTAGAAAACAGGTTATTCAATCATCGTAATCCAATTGAATGTTCCAATTGAACGTGATTTTTAAATTTTTAATCCATAAAATCATTTAAAGTTAATGTTTCTTTGTTTACCATACATAAAAATCACAATTTTTTTGTTTTTTTTGTTTTTTTTTAACAATCACTACTATACTAAACATGTTAATGCAATTTCTCTTGAAAAAATAGTTCAAAATATAAGAAACACTCTATATCTCAAGTTGAAACATCATGTAGGTGCAAATATTTGCACCTGTTTAGTAATAAATGTTTTTGAATCATGTAATAATCACATTGTTTTATTTATTTTATTTAAAGTATTCTTCCCTGTATTTATTTTCTGTTTACAGTAGTAAACACTAGGCCTGGTAGCAAAATTTTTTCAAATTCTTGCTCCATCCCATATATTTTGTTAGTTCTGCAAGCCCAGTAGCAGAAACAGTACAGCACGGCAGCGGGCATTGTAGATTATATTAAACTTTGCAGATTAATCCACCAAGTTAAAAAGAAATGCTGGGGTTAAAAAATAGCTGAAATTTGCTTAAATTGCTAGATTTATTGTATTTATTGTGTCCTTATATTATATTTTCTTTATAAAAGGAAATTTTGATTACTTTAAGTGTTTTTGTCATTCCTTATGATAGTAGGCTTATTGAGTCGCAGATAAATTTTAGTTTGCTGCAGACTGACACAGAAAATTCTGCTTCTGGGTCTGCAAGTGTACATGATCTTAAAACTGAAAGTAAATAATACCATTTTTCAGACATAGCATTTTTAATTTTTATTGGTACTTTTGTAATAATTTTAACTGGATGTCTAAACTCATTATTAATTTCAGTACTTCTCTGTTATCCCATCAATCACTTTTCTTAAAAAAAAATTATTGCCAAAAAATTTCAACAACTAATAAATAAAAAGTAAGAATGTTATCATTGAAGTTAAAAAAAAAAAAAAAAAAATCAGAAAAGCTCTGCTTACTAATTTGCTAACTATCAATTTTAAACGATATATTTTATAATATACTATTATTGAAAACTGAAATAAAAATCTTGGATATTTAATACATTATTTTTCTTAACTGTCCCTCTCGTCTGGTGAATGTTTAAGCGATATCAATTGAAACAAATCTATTATATGAAACTATGCATCATAAAATTTGTTCAATAGTTTTTTCTTTTTTAATATCATTTTGTTGCTGTTTAAGAACATAATTGTTATTTTAATCAACAAAATATCTAATAAATCAGTAAAACATCATTAAAAGCAGATATAAACACATTTGACATCAAGTAAATGTGCCGCTACGATCATGTAATTTTGGCATTCAATTTTATAGTTTGATGGTAGCTTTTTCGGTACTCCTCCATTATCTTGTCGACTGCTTTCAATAAAAATAACTTTGGCTAAAATAGGATTAAATGCCAAAGATATATGATTGTAGCGTTACATTCACTTGATGTCAGATGTTATTTTAATCCATAATATTATATATGATGTGTAATGTCATCTTATATGTGATATCTTATATGTGTTTGTCATCAGGGAATTTTTAATTTGACCTTTTTCTGTATTTTTAATGGTGTTTCATTGGTTTACTAATTATTTCATTAATTAACATAAGAGTAAAGCTTTTAAATGGTGACACTATGATATTAAATGAGAAAGAGCTTGAAAAATTTGTGATTCATAGTTACCTACAATAGATCCATTTCAACTGACCATTACAAACATTCACTAGCCGATAGAGATAATTAAGAAAATAATGTAAACAAATAAATATCCAAGATTTCTTTTTCTGTTTTAAGATATTGTTAATTTATTGTTTAACATTATTGATAGCTGAAACTTTAGTGAGTGAGTCTTTTCCAAATTTTTTGTTTTTGTTTTATTTTGGTTTTTTTTGTGCAGGGGAGAGGGGGGGGGGGGGGGTGTCCAATGGCTTCATTCTTCCATTTGTTTACTGTGTATTACAAATTTTAAAATTGGAGTTTGTTACGATAGAATATTTTTTTTTTTAATTTTAATGAAAAGGGTCAAATATCCAAGATTCCTTTTTCTGTTTTCATTAATTTTGTTGTTTAAAATTATTGATAGCTGACACTTTAAAAAGTGGGGCTTTTCCAATGCGCTAATTATTTCAACCCTGATCGTGAAAGGGATTCTTATTGAAAATAACCATGCGATATTTCTAAGATATTTGTAATTTTATGCCAGAAGTTTAATATGAGTTTTATTTTATTACTTTATTGAATAACAGTTATTTATTCACTTATTTTAAGTATATATTTGTGATTTAATAAAATAGTTTGAAAAAGTCTGTAATTTTCAAATGTTGGGTTGTTCTCTACAATACTTGCAAATTTGGCTAAGCAATCTGACTTGAACGATACATACGTAAATTTTCATAAAAAGTAGATAAATGGTAAGCAATTAGCCAATTATTGAAGATTTTAATAGCAGCAGAAATCGTTTTAAAAATTTGACTTAACAAAAAAATAAAATAAAAATTTTAAAAGTGAGGGAATGATGGTGAGGGAATGATGAGTGAGGGAATGATGAAACAGATATGAGGGAATGATTGTTTACAAAACAAGTTAATTAACACATTATTTTTAATATGAATTGATACAATAAAATAGTATTATAATAGTATAAAATTAAATTAAATAGATGAAAACATGAAAACTGTGTGAATGAAACTCCGTCTTTCTTTCCCCATAAGATGTGTGGTAATTATGTTCATCTTTTTACTTTCTTCTATCTTTACAGGAAGAAATTATTGGATTCGTGAAAATTTTCGAATTCCGGTTTTCGACGGATTTACATGTTTTAGAGGTCAGAGATCCCGAAAAAAAAAATTATTTTACAAAGTCTCTGCCTGTCTGTATGTGACAGAAATTTTGTGGGCACTCTATCTCAAGGACTAATGGACGGAATTGAATAAGACTTTAGATTCAGTTAGTTCCCAATATAAATTGGTGCTGATTACTTTTTGGTGTAAATTGCCCAACAGGTGGCGCTGCTATCATACATTTTTCGCGATTTCAACAATAGCTATATCTCTAGAACTAATGCTTGGATTTTCATAAAACTTCAGATTCAGTTAGTACTTGATATAATTTGGTGCTGAATACTTTTTCGGGTAAATCACCCAACAGGTGGCGCTTATATGCTAACATTATTCATGATTATTGCAATAACTATATCACAAGAACTAATGCTCGCATTTTTATCAAACTTAAGATTCAGTTAGTCTCTGATATAAATTGGTCCTGATTAGTTTTTGGCGTAAATCTCCCAACAGGTGGCGCTGATACGCAGAATTTTTTATGATTTCTGGAATAGCTCTATCTCAAAAACTAATGTACAGATTTTCATCAAACTTCAGATTAAGATAGACTTGACATAAGTTGTTGCTGATTAGATTTTAATGTAAATCACCTAACCGATGGTGCTGCTAAGCTACATTTTTCAGGAAGTATTAACATGTATGAGTTTTGGGATTGCCACATCTGACTAGTTTTGGTTTGGTTAATTATAGTTTGTGTTTCCCAGATCCATTTCTTCAGCTTTAATAAACTTGTTTCATCCTCAGTAGTTTATAAAATTAAGTTGCTTTTACAATTCTCACACTTCCTTTGAAGGCAGGTTATATTGTTTTTCTCACAACATAATTCTAGTAATACATCAGGTGTTTTAAAATTTATTATTCCTGTTTCATTAAGTTTTAATACAATTATTTTTATGTTGGAATTAGCTTCACAAGTAGCGCTGTATCTCTTTCTTCAACATTAGGTTTTTTCACCTAAAGTGGTTTCGGGCGACAGAATGATGAATAACTCAAAACATAATTAACTTCTTTGAGAAACTTCTTGTATAAATATTTATGTGTCTCGCATAAAAGCCTTCTTTTGTTTCTTTATTTTGCTTTTTGAGGTATAATCTTTTTTTCCTGGACAAAGTTTTTAGCAAAAACTTAATCCTGTTAAATCCTGTTTAACTTTATTAAATAGGTAATTGCCTCTCTTACGATAAGTAAAGAGATAAGCTTCCTTGCTAGCAATATTCTTCAAGCTTCGATATCTAAGAATATATATATATATATATTTTGTCATATGTAGCAATCTGTATTTTTTCAAAATACTTCCCTTAAAATTCTGTAGTACATTTGTCTACCTTTTTGACTCTTTCCCATATTGCTAAAAGTTGATGCCAATGCTGTGTAAAGAAAGTCTCCAGATAAAACTTTTTCTAATTTTGGATGATACATCTTTATTTCCAGTTATTTTTTCTTTTAGGAGTTAACTTTTAGATGTTAAAAATTTTTTTTAAGTAAGGCTTGGTAATAAATACTTTTTGTATTTTGATTATCTCCTTTTGCAGCTTTACAGTTGAACTTTTAATGACTGATTTTCTCGAAACAGTTTTGATCTGCCACGTCTAATTCTTTTCTCCAAGCACTCTGCCTTGAAAGAGGACGTTCAGCCTCAGAACCACTAAAACTTGCGGAATCTGTGTTACCACTATTTGATGGAGTCTGGGGAGAAAGAAATTGCTCAATCTTCTTATTTTTCTTAATATTTTCTCTATAATTTTTTTAATTTTTCTTCCACTGTTTCCTTTTTTTGACATTCTTGTCTAGAACTCACATCCTTTACACTTTTAACTTGGCCTTTCTCTTTTAAATATTTCAGTTTTTCAAGCTTCAAAGGATTATTTTTCATTTTCTCTCTTAAGATTTTTTTAAACTCAATATATTTTAATCGCATAAAAAATGTAAAATGCTAATCAACACTATTCTACGTATATGCATAATTTTTCACTAAGCTACTCTGGCGTATTTATAAATTTCTCCAAGAACAGTTTAAATAAAATGTTTTGGTTAGTTTGAGCCACATAAATTTAAAAAATAACATGCTATTAGTATAAATTTTAAGCAGGAAAACTAAATCCATCATTTAAACAGAAAGCACATCATTCCCTCACTCATCTTGTCATTCCCTCATAATGGTAAATGTGAGGGAATGACAAGTGAGGGAATGATGAAATAAGACATTTTTACTAATTGTAGGAAAAAATGCTAAATTATGAAGAAATCCAAACTGTTTCCTTGAAGAGCAACACTTAATATATAATGTATGATAAAATTAAAATTTTTGATATTTACAAAAAAATTAGTATTCTGTGTGAGGGAATGACTGCTAATAAAAACGCTTCCAGATATACTGACTGAAAAAAAATTCTGAAAAATTAACAAAATTTTACACCACCAATTTATGTTGCTGGACTGACAAGTGCTCAAAATGGCTTCTTCTCTGTGAAGGATGTTAGACTGCTACTGCTCTTTAGTGGTAGATATTTCAGATAATAGCAATGTGTGAGGGAATGATGGTCTAACATGGGGAAACATACAATTGATTGAGTAGACTATATAATAATTGTAAAAAAAAATATTTTCATTATTTTTTGTAATGTATCAAATAAGAACTTTATTTTGCTTAGGGTATTTTTAATTATTTTTATTTCTGGATGGAAAGAAATAGGCAATAAAGTATGGTAGTGCAGGTGGGGGAAAGGTGAGGGAATGATGTTTGCATGATATATATTACATTTTTAAATGCTAAATTTATTTATTTTTAAATTTTACTTTCTGTCCCTAATAAACTATGTTTAGATCTTCTAATAAAAATAAAAATAAATAAAAATGTAATGAAATTAAGAGCATTTATATGACAGGGAAGCACTTTTTGCACTATTGCAGAGAATAACCCTGTTATATTTTTAAAATGCTCACTGTACTATCAATTTTTTCTTTAATTTTTCAAATGTTTCAATTCACGTGATTTTCATTTTGTGCCAACTATTATGCTTGGCGACAGTGGTGTCTGTATAACGGAAAAGTACCTCTATTTGTTTATTAGGCATTACATACAGTTTGTTAAGATACAATAGTTTTTATTATTATTATTTTTTTTTTAATGAAAAGTTGTCAATGTGTAGAGCTTTTTATTTATTTATTTTTTTAAACCTCGCACAATATTATTATTTTATGACTTTATTTATAAAATTATATACACAGACATGAAAATTAATGGTTCAAATTTTAATGTAATAGGTATCACTAAAGTCAAGAATTTCTTTTAAGCAAACAATAATGTTGATTATTTTCTCACAGCTTGTTAATTTCTCTCCTGCATAATGCAAAAGATGGGATAATTAATCTGTTAGTCACAATGCTTGTTTGTAACGAGCAAAGTCATATAATTTTATTTTACTTAAACTTGCAGAAGTTTTTCTAAATACTATATTAAGTAATCAAAATAAATATTCCTATATTTAATATATTCCTGCTTAGATTTCCTTACTGTTGCTAGTTTATTTTACAATTTGATTCAAATTAAATTTGAAACCATTTTTTCTATTACATTGTACTTTACTTGACAAAAATTTTAATCTTATAAAGCTTAAAAGCCTTATCTTTCTAAAAACTGATTCATTATCTGTATTATATAAAACTAAATATATTTAAAAACATTAATATGTTTGTTTACATCTTGAATTTATTTAAACATAATTAAAAAAAAAATCCATTGATTTAAATCACGATTAAAACTAAATTGATTTAAAATAAATGAACCCTGCGATGGAATAATGGAGAAGTACTTTAATTTCTTTGAATTTGTTTAGATCGAAAGTAAAGATAATAGAAGCTGCTTAATGCCACGTGTGATCATTTATATTAAATTTTATTTTGAATTGATTTGACTTTTGTATCTTCAGTTATTTTATTTTTTGTAGGCACAAACTGTAGGATCCAAAAAGTCCCAGCATGGATAAATGAAGGTTAAAAAGATACTGCAAACATCCAGCATTCAAAGCTCAGTTCTACATAAAATGTTAAAGAAATTAAATTTCAAAATTGGTAAGTTTTTTAAGTATTTCTGAATAAGGGTCCATAACAATAAAAATTCATATCACGTCTATGCATATTTGTATCTCCCTGTTATATATTCTTTAATTATACTTTTCTGCAGCAAAATTATAATTGATATTTTTTATTGATTTTTTTTAATTGATTATAATTAAATTACAATTGATTTTTTTTTATTGACATAACTGCAATTTTAATGTAATCAAATGATAATCATAAAAAAACATTTAACTATTTTTAGTTCAAATGTATCTATATATTAATTAAATTAAACTTTACAAAGAAAATATAAACAATTTTTTGCAACAAATTTAGTCGAAAACAACTTTTATAAGTAAGTGAAAATCCATGTTTTATAATTTTCATTAATAAATATATTGAGAAAATTAATTATTATTTATTAACATGTATATTGAGAATCTAAAACTTAAAGTAAAATGTAGTTTTGGTTTGGGTTTAGACTTGGCAGTTATATCAAAACTAAATATGTGGGAATTGAAAATTATATATTATATGCTTTCAATTGTGGTGTCATTTTGGTGAGAAACCAGGTTTGCCGGCTTTTTTTTTTTTTTTTTTTTTGGGGGGGGGGGGGGGGGTGGGGGGGTAACCACTTTTAAAAAGCTGGCTTTTATTGAAAAAAAGCCGGTTTTTATTTTTTAAAGTTGGTTTACAGCTAATTCGTTTTAAATTTCGATCAATTAATTTATAATACGTTTATAAATATTTTCTACTGAGTAAATTATAAATTTCTATTAAATTTTCTCAAATAAATAACTCTTTATAACTGCTAGAAAGCAACTGTGAAGGCATTATGTCTGAAAAAATATACATAAATATTGAAAAGAATATAAGTTAGACTCCAAAAAAATAAATAAAATTTTGAAAAGCTTGTTGCTAAGCATATTCATGCATATGCTATTCATAATATTTTTAATAGTGAGAAAATGACGTTTTTATTATGACTATGCATAATTTTAAATGTTTACTAGAAATAAAATAAGACTTGTATATTAATAGTTCTTAAAATTAATTAAGTAATAAAGCATGTAACTAAGTAACCATTGTCCTCTTTAATTTTATAAAGCTGTAAAAATGAAAAAATTCGGGGGGGGGGGGGGTTTAAGGGTCAATCAGTGTAAACCAGATAAAGCAGTTGGTATGGCGCTTTTCAAATTTACCTAACATATTTGCAATTCTAACTACAAATCACTCGCAAAACCATCTAAGTTTTATTCCAGTATTAATGTCTTCATTATTGAGAAATTGGGTTACTTATTAAATTCTAAATCAATTAAATGTCATTAAAACTAATTAAAAGCACTTTAAAATGTGTAGTGTATAATTACAATGTTTCATTGTATAAAAGCCAATTATGGCCAATAAAAGCCGGTTAAAACCAGTAAAAGCCACCGGCGTGGCTTTTTAAAAATTTTAGCCGGCTTTTTTGCAGCCCTGTTAGTAACCTACTCTAAACGAACAATTGCTAGATGTTGTATTTTCTATTTTGATATCTCACAGCTAAGTGTTTTAATATTATATGTGGGGGTAACATTTTCTATGATATATAACAGGCATGTCAAACATGCGGCCAGCGAGCCACAACTGGCCCGCCGACCATTTATCTGTGGCCCGTGAAGCCTTTACCATTTTACATTTATTTAATTATCCTTTGCCTAGTGCATGACATCAGTCGAGTTTTTTCAGGGAAGCATCGGTATTTGCATTATAACAAAAATCATCAGAGTGGAAATATTTAAAAAATGTATTAAAAAATTATTTCAAAAGAAGACTTTTGAATTTCAAGAAACAGTTTAATCTGTTTTTCTCACCTCTAATAATTTATGTTCAAATTATTGTTCAGAATTTATTACTGCAGCTAATCAAAATTCAGCACAATTCCATATTAGCGCCATGGATACGGAGTTCCAAATTTCTGTAATTATTCATCAATAGACTAAATTTTTTGAAATACAATATGCAACATTTTGTCATTTTTCAAGTCAAATAAAATAATTTGAACCAGGAAATATATTTAATAAATGAAATAACAAAAGTAGCGATTATATATGGCATGTTTTATTAAATAGATTTTCAGATTCAAAATATATTTATTTTTGTTTTTTTACTTTGAGAACACACGGAAGATTGACAGCTATGCCGATGATAAATCTAGATTAGCGTGTACAAGCAATCTTTAAAATAAACGTAGTTTATAATATTCAATTAATTTTTTTTTTTTTTTTTTGGTTGATAAAAATAATTATGAGTGTTTTTTCGAAAAATTAATATAAACTTACTATGTACTTAATGTTGGAACGAATTTTATTCTGTGCAATGGTAATATTATTATCCCTTTTTTAATATGTCCCGCAGCTTAGTATATAATGCTTAATTTGGCCCGCGGCGGTAAATGAGTTTGACATGCCTGATATATAAGAAAAAATGAAACACAGCAAATGTTGTTTGAAGTCAGTTTCCAACCAAAATGTTAAATACTGAAATCATACTAAAGCGTCTTTTGAAAGAGGGGGGTGGGGGGGAGGGGTAATTTGCTAATTTTTATAGAATGAAAGATTTAAAAATAACATTTATAATAATGCCAAAACCACAATAATTTGTTCCTTTAAAATTGCATCATTTATATACTTAAAAAACAATATTATGTAGATGAGGGTATGTAGATGAGTATAATATTATAACACAATCCAAATTTGTTTTTGAACTGCAGGGATATTGATTGAACTCTTTGTATTATTATTTTTTTTTTTAGTTCTCCTGGAAATTAGTCAAATGCAACTGAAAAATAATTTCAACAGAGACATGATATATTACAAAAATTGGTATTAAATTAAGTTGGAAAAGCTACTCTCAAAATTCTGAGACTGAAACGCTAAACTTTTAAAAGCTGGCTTTTTCTTTTTTTTTTAGAATACATTCATATAAAGTGAAAATCATTTTGTTTTTTGAGAAATTTAAAAAGTTTTTATTTTATATTTTTTAAATTAATTTTAATTATGATCATGACGGCGCAACTTACAAATAAACTGTTTAAGATAAAAGTTCCAATCAAGGGGGGGAGGGGCGAAGTGATAGAAAATGTACGTCAACTGGGAACCTTAAGGCTCCTGTCCCTGCCAGCGAAGGCACTCAAGAGCTAATGTGAATCATTTGGGGAGGGATTTTTCTAATATCTCGTTTGCATTTCGACATTTTAATATAATTTTTTTTGTATTGGATAGCCGAGTTTCCATCTCTACATCGCACCTTTTTTACTTTTTCAATTTGAGTTGCAGATATTTTTTAGAATGACACTTTCATTTTCAGAACCAGTTTAGAAAGTGAAAGTAACTTTATAAAAAATTTCCGAGACCAAAATCTATGATTTATATTTAAGAAAAAATGGAACAGAGCAAATGTTGTTTGGTCAGTTTCTAACCGAAATGTTAATACTGACATCATACAAAAGCGTCTTTTGTAAGCCGGGGGGGGGGGGGGGGGTTAATTTGCTAATTTTTTATAAAAATTACCAATTTTTGTAGAATGAAAGATTTAAAAATAACATTTATAATAATGCCAGAACCACAATAATTTGTTCCTTTAAAATTGCATCCTTTATATACTTCACAAACAATACTATGTAGATGGGATCTATAACACAATCCAAATTTGTTTTTAAACTGCAGGGATTATTGATTAAAACTCTTTGTATTTTTTTTTTTTAACTAGTTTTGGAAAATAGTCAAATGCAACTGAAAAATAATTTGAACAGAGACATGATATATTGCAAACATTGGTGTTAAATTAAATTAGAAAAGTTACTCTCAAAATTCTGAGACTGAAAGGCTAAACTTTTAAAAGCTGGCTTTTTCTTCTTTTTTACATTCATGTAAAGTGAAAATCACTTTGTTTAGATTAAAAAAGCTTTTAATATTTTATATTTTTTAAATTAATTTTAATTATGATCTTGATGACGTAACTTACAAATAAACTGTTTAAGATAAAAGTTCCAATCAAGGGGGAAATAGAAGATGCACGTTAACTGGGAGCCTTAATGAAGCATAATAAATTTGATTATGTGAATAACCTTAAATATGGGAAAGCAATTCAAATTTTCTTACATATGTTAATTCTCAAGTAATTTTTTATGCATATTTTTTTTTTTTTTTATTTAAGTAAAAAGATTGGGAACTTTTATGTTTGCCAGGTGCAAATCCTGCCAACCGCAATTTTTTTCTCGTCAGTGACAGCTTTTATTTTTTGCTATGGAAATTAGAAATAATACTTTGATCATGAAATTAAATATTTTGCTTTGTGGTCTTCTTTATAAATTTTTGTTTTTATAAAACTTCTTTAAAAAGACAGTGTGAGAATTTTTTTTATTTTTTCTGTATTTTAACTGATTAAATTAGATTGATTTACTGATTAGATTAGTAAAAGGCATGTATGTAATTTAATGAAAATTATGTATTTTAAATGAAATAAGTGAAGGGTTTATATTTAAAATTAAATGACTTCAACACAAAGTAGGGCTATAAAAGGAATTTTTGTCAATTTATCACCTGATATACTAACATAAAAGTAGTACCAATACCAAGTTAGAAATTAAAAATTGTCTTATTTTCTTTTACACAAAATTTTGTTTAACTCCTCTAGCCATAATGATATTTTACTCTGAATTTTTATGTTTTGAAAATTATTTGTTTCAGATGCTGTTGAGAAAGAAACTTATATCAAGGGCACACATTGAAAGAGTATTAAAGGCATAGTTACAACATGTATAAGAACATAAATGTTATGTAAAAAAAAGTCTATAAATGTAAATTAAAGTACTTTAAATGTATTTGTTGGTGTTGTTATTTTACAGTATTTTTTTCTTTCTTAACAGTGATTTAAAATGTATGTACTTCAGCAATTGCATTGTTTAAAACGTAAAATTCATGCATTCTAAAGCAGCGAGTAAAATAATTGTATAATTATTTTAAAATATTACATCCATACTGGAATGTGGAATAGAATATGTAAATAGATTTAGTTACAGGAGTTTATTAAGTATTTTGTAAAGAATATCATGATGTGAAGTGATTTTAATATATTTTTTATGTGTTTAATGGCAAGCTTTTCATTTATTTACTATAAAAAATAATAAGGAATTCAATGGATCTCAGACATAGTACAACTTGATTGAATGTACTATTTATTATTTCATTAAAACCAAAACTTGACAGAACAAGTTATCAGGTAAGAAGTTTTAGATATAATAGAATCTAATGGTATAAATATTATGAAACTTTTATGATCTTGTGTGTTTTTACTTCAAGCTAAAGGGAAGAGAAAATATACCTAATTCTACCCTACCTAAAAATAGCAGTTTTTATTGCACTTGAAAAGAATGCCTATTTAATTGCTTTCATATTTAAAATCTGACATCATAAAATGCTATCATTATTTTCTTTTGATTTATCCTAAAAATTAAATACTAAAAATTTTTGGTTTGTTTAAAGTAAATGTAATATATATAATTGATTATTAACAGAACTTATTAATATATTATTAACAGTAAATATTGAGCTAAATGCTTACATACTTTTAAAAAATGTAATGTATTTCTCTTGAATTTTAATTTAAAGAAATGTAATTAGTTCAGAAAAAATATATAACAAATACAAAACATATTTGTTACTTGAGAATGAAGTATTTTCATTCTGAGTTTTCATTATTTCTTCGCCATGGAGTAGGTAATGTTCTTTATCTGTTTTTATAAATCATGAAAAAAAAAAAAAAGTATGAGAAAATTGATGCTGCAGAAGAATCGATAAAAATTCTGAGAATTTTTTTGTTAAAATGTCATTTAGTGCATACTCAAATTTTTCATTTTAAATGAAAACTTCTTGCACATTCACAATTTCAATTTTGAAACTAAATACATGAAAATTTTAAACAAGTTTACTACATTTTTCAATTCTCTCAAATGAGACATGTCTTAAATTGTGGTTGTCTAAATACACGTACACACATGAAGTTTGCAGACATTATTTTAATACGAAATTTTATTTCTTTTAAGTAGGGTCTGTATTAAGTTGTAACCGATGTTTTCGATGGTGGCCTTTCCCCTGTTGTATCTCAAAAATCTGATTAAAATAAAAATTTTGACAGTGTTAAAAAACAAAGATTTTACCCTCTTATTTATTTATTTTTTTAGAAATATTAAAATTGCTATTTAACTTTATTTTTACCTATATTAAATAAAAAAAACTGCAAATTTGATGTATTTATGAATTTAAATGACTGTGGAAAAGTATGAGGAATATCAAAAGAATGAAATTAAATTTATTTAATACATATATAACAATTGGTGTTGAATTCAGAGGGTGGCCCAGGAGGGAATCCTCCTCTTCCCCATATAGAAGGTTTGAGATTTATCCCTTTTAATGAACGAAAGCACAATTTGACCCCCAGATCTCTAAAATACACCAATACACCCCCCCCCCCCCCTGCCTGGAGCTACAGAAATCCCTCCCCGAGAGGTCTGAATTCAATATCGATAACAATATTTAACAATTTTTTAAACTGTTCTAAGAACATGAGGAATTTTTTATGCATTCAGCTATTACTGATAAAATTTGTTATTTTTCAAAAATTTCAATTCGGTTTCTTTTTCATCACTAATTTTAATGCAGATTTTGCTTAGGAGTAAAATTCATTTGTTAGAAAAGTATATTAAGTCCAGACCAATAGACCCTTGCAAGGCTTTCGCACTGTAATCTTTACTTAAATTAAGTACATTTTTTCTAAATTTATATTTGCAATTTTTTTTTAAACCAAACAAATTGTACTAATAGGAGTGTACTATGTCAAAAGCTTTTCGTATAAAATCCAACTCAACTTTGTGTATTTACCTAAAAAAAGGGGTGTTGAAATCAGAAAAAATGTGTATGATGATATTAATCTAAAAGTATAAAGAAAATTCAGTTTGTTATATTAGATATGGACAAAGAATCATATCCAATGATACCCCATTCATCGTATGCTGCTTATTAGTTGAAAAAAAAGATATGTTGATAACAGAAATAATATATAATTTTTCTCTTTAAATGAACTAGTATTTTCTTCGTATTAATTTTTCATGCTTATTTTTAAATATTTTTAGTATAATTTATTTATATTGAAGGATTCCTATATTTGTGAAAAACAGGAAAAATAATCATACAAAAAGAAATCTAATAAAATATATTTTTCAATAATATAAATATAAGATTTTAAAAATCATAAAATAAGGGGGGGGGGTGCAATTGCCCCACCTGTCCTTTCTAAATGATGCTTCTGATTTTTATTAATTTTATTGTACACTGATATTTCTATTAAAAAATAGTGGTAACCTGGACAACAATTGTCCAGACAACCACTATATTTTAATAGAAATCTTTCAGTGTGCGCCGTTCCTCAGTTTAAGATAAAATTAATAGAAATCTGAAGCCTCATTTAGGAAAAACAAGGTGGGGCAATTGCCTTCCCTTCCTATTTTATATTTTTATATAAAGCGTCCGCTACTGATCCGAAGAGCATCCTATGAATGCCGCATGCCGGACGAGCAGAGGATGCAAATTCTATTTGTTTTATCTGGTCCTATGAGCGTCCTATTGTCATCCTATGAATGGCTGAAAATGACGTCCGAAGGACGTGATTAGGTGTCTCTTTCTGCTCCCCCGCGGACGTCCGCCGGATAACGATGGGATATTGTAGGACGTCCGACGGACGAGGCAATATACTGCATAGGACGTCTTTCGTATGTCCTCAGGACGTGTTTGTGTTGTATGGGATAGTAAAATAGTGCACTTTTGTATAATTTCATACTGCTTCTTCAGTGTTATTGTCACAGCAATTTCAAAAGGTGTTGGTGTTGTTTTATGACAGCCAATTATCAACACAAGGAATATAGGCCCAAAGGTGGGGAGTGCCCTCTGTGGGGTCTTTCTAAAGGAACCTAACCCGTATTTATACAAAGAATTCCAGGTTCGAAGTAAACCAAGGAAAAATCTGAACGATTGGGTTTGAACCCAGCACCTCCTGTCTACCAGCTTCGAGAGCAGAACCTCTCGGCTACTGGTGGGGCAGCAATTTTAAAAAGCAAAATATAAAATTAAGCATTGTTAATAACTTTATAAAGAAAATGTTCCAATCATTTTTTTTTTATAAAAATTAAATGCAGTATAAGATCTTTATAACACAATTCTCCATATAACGCACAGCTTCTGAAATGTAAACAATGAATTTTACACTTAAGAAGAGCCTGCAATTTATATTGTAGAAATGTTGCTAGCTTCTAGAGGACTAAATTTCAAACGTTATTTCCTCTTTATCTATATAATTTAATGTTTTTTTTTTGGAAATAAGTAATGTAATGTTTTGTTCGTCTGTATTTTGATCATGTTTGTAAGGTGTTTTCACAATATATGAAATGATCTGTATTATGCAAAAATTTATAATCTGCACAAACTTTTTGTCCTGAAGAATGCAATATAAAGATCTTCTACTATACATTGATATGTTCCAGACCTATTTGGCCATGTTTGCAAGGTAAGTTTCAATGATCTATATAATGCAAAATTCTATATGGTGCAAAGTCTTACGTTTTTAGGTTTGCGTTATAAAGATCCTCTACTTAATTTATTTACTTTGTATTTTTTACCTTTCAAAGAAAAACTGTAAAAAAAACATTCTTTAATCATTTTTGTCTCAGTAAGCAATAGCGTAATGTAAGTGTTCATTAATAAAATAAACACTTAGTATTTCTCTATATCCTAATATCTCAAGAAGCTCAACTATAAAAATAATATTACTTTGTTATGGACACTATTTCTACAATTTAAACCCTTATGCTGCATAAGTAATAATTATTAGATGACAAGAAATCATTTATAGTAATAAATATTTGAATAGAAGAAAGGAAAAAAATAAACTCGTTGACTTTTTATTTCAAATTTTTAATACATAATAGTGGCAAATCACTGTCATTAATTTTGGAAAATGCTAAGTTGCATTTGTGTGTACATACACTAGAATGTTAAAATAGAAGTTTTTGAATATTAGTTCATGTCGTTATTTGATATGACAAGGATATAAACATTTAGAAAAGTTAAATGTGCACAGAAACGATTAAATACAAAAAAAAATATAGATAGATTATACAAACTGATTTTCCCTCCCAAGCATCCTTTGATTATAACATGCAAAGTTTTCACTCAAATTTTTTAATGGACAATATTTATTATCAAATTGATGCAAGTTATAAATAAAACTAATAATCTGAAGCTGTCCAATGTTTCATTTTAAATGACTTTTTGCTTCTAAAAAGTAGTTTGGTTTCTGAATAATCATTACAAATTATACTTCATAACGTAGAATGCTGTTAAAAATTTTGAAGACTTATTTTCTTGTAGTAAAAACATTATTATTATACAGTAGACTCCCTAAAATCCACACATCATCACAAATGTAAACAATGAAACTTTCAGTTCAAGTGTAGGGGGAAAAAATTAAGAGTTTTTAATATCATTCCATATACATTTTCATATGTAATTCTTGTTCATATGATTGAACTCATGCTTTTTCTTTAAGGAGTATAGATTTATTTCTGAAAAAAAATTAAGGTTTTGCTGGATACTGGTGATCACAATTTCTTTTTTGGTTATTAAGTTTGGCTAAATCTGAAATAAAACTTCCCTATTTTATGATTTTGATGTGAATTAGTAGTGTATCTTTATGAGGCAAGTTTCAATGAATAATTAGAAAAAAAAATGCAAATCTTTATTATGCATTATTATTTACTTGACCTTTACTTTTAATAATTTACCCATTTTTAAAATTATCTTAATTTTTATTATTTTACTTTATTACTTCATTTTTTTACTTAATTATTTTACTCTAAAGCATTCATTATAATTTTGATTACAGTATTGCATTCAAATTACTGTTTAAAAAATGTAAACAAAGCGATGACCAGAAATCCACAAAATTATAAAATCTGCACAACCTCTGGTCCCAAGCTGTGCGGATTTGAGGGAGTCTACTGTAGTCAGGGTTGGATGGTATTTACCAGTTTTAACCATGGTTTTTACCTTCTTTGGAAAAACATGTTTTTACCACCTTTGAAAAACTTATTAGTTTGGCTGTTTTTGCCACTTTTTTAAAAATTTATCTATTAATTTTTCATTTTTCCAGGGATGAAAGTTTTCCGGGTATTTAATACCACTATAAAAATATTCACCTAATTTAGTTTCTGATTAGGTTAGTAAAAGAATGCTATACGAGAATAGTGGTTTTTAAGGAATATGAAAAGGCCTGGTAAACTTTCATCCCTGTTTTCCTACTACAAGAATTCAAAATTTTAAATATTATTGTATAAATATACAATAATTCTTTAATAATTTATTTATCATATAACTATTATTATCAGAATTCGCATTACAATATTTATTATATTTATCTTAATAGTGACTAGTTTACAAATTTTTACTTAAAGATTATAAGTACACTTTTATCACACTTAATAAACCTTAATCGTTTTAATAAAAACCAAACACTTACAAATATTATCACATAATGTAGTTTGTACAAATGTTAGTGCTGTTTACCAATCTGTGTCCTGCTGGAGTACTCAACCTGCACCAGCAAATTCAATTTGAAGAAAGAGTTTATTCTATCCTTAGGTTTTTACCACTTTTTCCCAGGTTTTTACTGGTAAAACCTAGTTTTTACGATGTCCTGGTAAAAACCAGTTTTTACCGGTGAAAAGACAACCCTGACTGTATTACAAAAAATAAGATATCAACTAATGTTTGAGAAAAAGTAATTAGTTACAATATAATTTCCTATTTTTCTTTTATACTCATCTCTATTTCCTTGCATAGGTAGTATTTGTAAAGTCAACTAGCATTGCTGATAAGTAATACTTCATATCAACTTTACATCATTAAACATACATTGTTGAAAATGTGTTCCTTCTGTTTGCTTTTCTGAAAACGTTTCATAATTTTAGAAAAGTAATCTAAATGTTAATGGAGAAAATATATGCTTTATGTGCCATTAAACATATTTCTTAAATGTGTTTATTACATTATACTGGAAAATATTAGATCTGTTTGTATGAGAATTTTTTTCATCTATCATCCAGCAGTTCAGAAATAAAACCACCAAAAGTTCAATAAACAAAAATTCTTGTATCTTAGCAATTGAAAAATAAATATTAAATTAAAATTCTGAAATCTTTCCTATTTATCCACAAATTTTATAAACTGATGTATTAAATCAAGAACTATATGTAGAGGAAAATTAAAAAAGATGTTTCCTGTATTGTATTATCTTCTCTAGGGGATTTTTAGCTGACAATATCTATTGCAATTTTTCTATTAGGAAAAACAAAATAAATCTTCTACATGTTCTTAAGCATATGAGCAGCTTTTAAATAAAAAATGGTCAGGTATAACGATTTAAGTACAGTATGGAACATCAAATCTGAAATCAGAACTCTCTCTTACCAAAAAAAAGAAGGAATTTTTCTCAAAAAAGAAAAGTTTAAAAAGGGACCTCAGGTGAAAATATTTCCTGTTGGCGTCAAAAGATGGTGCTACCTGCTTTAAAAAGTGTGGCAAGTGGAAAACAACCACTATAAAAAATATGGAGCGCTATGTGGAGAGGGGTTTGCATTCTTTGCTCCAGATAGCTGTAAACGCTAACTGGCGTTCCATACTGTATTTTTTATACTGAATATTTTATGTATTGTAGTACATTAGACTCTCTCAAATCTGCAACCCTAAAATCCACAAATGCCTGAAATCCACGCATCATCGGAGATGTAAACCATGAAACTTACAGTTCAGATTTAAGGGCAAAAATACAGGCTTTTATATATATATATATCGTTCCGTTTTATATTTTAATATGTTCTCATTAGTGTGACTGAACGTATGCCTTTTTCATAAAGGAAGTATATATTTATTTCTTAAAAAATTCAAGATATTGCTGATATCACTGTCACTTGTGATCACAATCTTTTTGCCAAATATATTTATGTATTCCTCAAGCCTTCTTGGTTATTAAGTGTAGTTAAATCTGGAATGAAACTTCCTTATTTTAGGATTTTGATGTGAATTAGTAGGGTACCTTTATGAGGCAAGTTTCATTGAATAATTCAAGAAAAATGTATCTCATATTTATTATGCATATTTAATTATACATTATTATTTACATGACCTTCACTTATAATAATTTAATCATCTTTTAAATTATATAACTTCTTGTTTTAGTTTATTAATTTACTTAATTATTTCAATATTTACTGTATTGCAAGCATTCATTTATAATTTTGATTGCATTATTACATTCAAATGACTGTTTAAAAAATGTAAATAAATCAATGGCCAGAAATCCGCAAAATTCTAAAATCCGTACAACATCTGGTCCCAAGCTGTGCGGATTTGAAGGAGTCTACTGTATAAAATATATGCATTAAAATATTACAGAAATAGTCTTTGAAAATATAATTTAATAAAAAAAATTTTTAAATATTAATTTTTTTGACGTTGAACTATTAAAATTATGCAATCTTTGATATTGTATATACAATGTGCTCTAATATAAAAAAAAAGATATTAAGGAAACGTTTCTGTAATTTTGAACACAAAGTTACATAAAAAAACAGCACCTCGCCAAAAAATCATCACCTTTAAGGACATGGGGGTAGAATTTAAAAAAAAAAAAATCTGTATCCAACGTTCATATAAAAACTAATGTACACATAAAATAAATAGAAAACATCACATAACTGATAATTTTTTTGATTTTCAAAAGGGTGAAGGAGGGGGGAAATAATGCTTAATGATTTTACTATAAAGATGGGTACTTCCTGGTTACAGGGGCCCCTGCAATTGCAGTTATGAAATGGTTGCAATTATGAAAGCAAAGGTCTTTGCTAGACATATATGCAACATATGTATATACTATATGCATAAACACTGATATATGAGTATATACATATGTGTGTGTGAATAAAAATATAAAATACTACATAGTGATTTATTATTTCAAATGTATATTTCTAAAAAAATTAAACTTTGTGAACTGAGGAGGGGAAAAAAGAGAAGAAGATTTTTTTTTTTTTGGGGGGGGAGGGCATTATTAAATAACTGATTATTTACCTTACTAAAGATTTACAAATAGGACAAAAAAAAAAAAAAAAAAAAAAATATGACAAAGTTTTAAAGGCTTTAAATTTGTATTCTTGGTGAAACAATTTCGAGTGAGGATGGAAGAAAATTATATGATTGATTATTTATTGTTGCAATAAAGTAACAGATGGAGCAGAATTTTTTAAAAAAATTGCTTTAACAATTTTAAACTTGGGGTGAACTGAGGGGGGGGGGGGGGGTGCAGCAGAAGCAGAATGGAGAGGTTTTTTTTTTTTTTTTTCTTGGAGGGAGCTGGAGTTTATTAGATAATTTATTTATTTACTATGCTAAAGATTTACAAATTATAGTATTTTAAACTAATTAATAAATAATCACATCCTCAAGGTTGAGCTGGCCATGTAGATACTTATAGGCCGTGAGACGACTGCACAAACCATCACCTCATCGAGTTGACGGCTGAAATTCCAGGATTAGTTAAAATTCGATTTGCATATTAAAATGCAACTGGTCGGCCAAGTCATATCTTGGTGGAAGACACCTGCAAACCCGATTTTAGTAGTTATCTTATTACCATTTGGGTTTTCCTGCTCCCAGTCCACCATGTCTTCATACCTTTAGGTGCAAGAAAACACCATGATAAACCTACCGATCAACGACTAAAATCAGGTCTGCAAGTGGTTTCCACCAAGATATGACTTGGCAGACCAGTTGCATTTCAATATGCTAATCAAGTTCTGTCTAATCCTAGAGTTTCAGACACCAATTCGATGAGGTGATGGTCTGTGCAGCTGCCTCCAGGTCTATTAAGGCTGTTCTCAACTGCTCTGCTCAACAAGTGCAAAACGTTTTGACACATTGACAAATTCATTTTTTTAACGGAAAGATATAAAATTGGAAGGCCTGACTATGGAAGCGATTTGGAATCGAACTATGTTTTCCATTTTTTGATAAATATATTACCTATTGAGTTATAAGACATTTTGATCACGTGACAAACACGTTTTCCTCCCTTTGCTGACTGGTTTTTCTGCTTTCTTCAGGAACTTCAGTTCAAAACACCCACTTTGACATAATTTTCTGAAAGATCATTGCGTTTGCAAAAAAACTGAAAAAACAGTTCGATGACATAGTTTCTGAGCTACAACACATGCTAGTTTCATGCATTTCCGAGCAAAAATAAATTTAAACTTATGTCATAAAGTTGCCCTTTTGGATTTTAGAACAGCCTTAATTAATCTTTAATTTTACGCATAACAAACACCAGTTACATACACACACTACACATTTTTGACACTGTTCTGTTTTTATCAGAAACGTATAATTTGCTTACATGACAGGCTTTTCAAATACTTGTGATGCCATCTAGTGAGTAATATTCAAACTGAAAAATATTACACAAACAGTACATGTTTGCTAAGAAGGGCAAAGGAGAAAAGCTCTAATTTTGAGAAGTGGAAAGAGTCGATGGTCGATTATTTATCGTTACAATAAAGTAATAAAAACAGCAGAAACAGTTTTTAAAAAATTATATAGTTTTGAAAAATTGAAACTTTGCGTATTTTGGTGTTGGGGAAAGAGGGAAGCAAAATTTTGAAAGGGAGGAAATCTAAATGAATTTTTTTACGATTTTTTAAAAAAAATCAGAAATTCACCGAAATGCAGAAGAGTTTCACTGCCGATTAACAAACAATAGGAGAGTAAAATGGTACTTGTGTATTATCCAGGCCAGATAGATAGATCACCAAAAGTGGTTGACAATCTTCAATTTGATTTATCATAAAGGTGATACGAAACACTAATTTCGGTACTACTTAGCTATCCTGTCGACCTATTTCGCCAAATTATACAAACTGATATAATTTTTATTTTAAATAATGAAAGAACAAATAAATTAATATAACATTAATAAAAATGCAAATAAAACGTCGAAATAAAAATCACTTGATGACATAAACACCTGTAACTTGCTTAAAATCAAGTGAATTTGACGTTTACAATCAACCATTATTGTCATTTAATCTTATAGTTTGGCGATAGATTTCTGGTTGACAGGATAACTAAGTAGTACCCTAATTTCATATACATTTATTAAATACATAGCATCAAACTGACGGCTTTTAGCAATAAATATTAACATTGGCAGTTTTATTTCCAGTGGTTTGTTATGCCCACCAGAATGAACATAATATAAATATACTGTATTAATGAATATAATATATCTATGCTATAGCATTTATATAATTATACATATATAAATACTTCTGCCACTGCCTTTAATATGACTATTAACTTTGCAGTTAAAATAAACAAAGCAAAAAAAATAAAAATAAGGGTTACTATAATTAATATTTTTAATGCCATTGTTGGCACAGTGAAGTACCAGCAAAATTAAGGACTTTTAGCAGATTTTTCAAACAAATAAGGACTTTCAAGGACCAAAAATTATTTTTAAAAATATCAAGGACCATGTGAACCCTGAAAACTTCAAAACTACTTAATTACTATTTGAAATACACATATGCATTAACCCTGTCAGGGGCAAAGTACTTCTATTTGTAAAATGATTGAACGACATCAGAATTCACAAACAAATTTATTTGAAAATAAATAAAAGCCTTTCTTCACATGCTTAATAAAAGGAAAAATTTTATTCCAAAATTCTAGTGCCAATATGGCACTTAGGAATTAAAATTACGTGGTCCGAAACTAAACCACTGCCTTTGAAGGGATTAAAATGATAAAAAAACGAACAGAAAATAACGTCAATTTTTAATAAATTTACTTTAAACGTATCTCGGGGGGGGGGGGGGGTAATAACATTAACATTTGAATTGCGAGGCAAGAATTTTAACTACAATCACAGACCACTATCTAACAAATCAGTTACATTAAGATATGCATAAAATAATACACTTATGGATAAAGGCAATCATTTCTTCAATATACAAGTCCTTAGTTGCTTTAAAAATTGCCAATAAATTCAATCAGAAAATTATTAAATACAGTTTGATATTTAGTTTTCAGAACATTCTTCCACAATAACAAGTTTATACAAAGTATAGATACCGATAATAAACCTGAAAATTTTGCTGCACTTACTATTCAAAGTAGACGAAATAATTTTACATCAAAGCCAGGACAAACGAAGGAACTTTGCATTAATCCTAATTCAGCTAGCAGACATAATTAAGATAACTGAAAGATATATAACACTTCAATTATCATAATTAGACCAACTAGCTAAGAGTTCAAACAAATTTCACATAAATAAACAACCTACAGTTTCGTTTTTAACTTTCGCACATCAACAGCTGATTAGCGCAAAGCACACTGGGAAAATACTACAACAGCCGAGGTCGATAAACGCTGGTAACGAGAGTGCCTTGCACGGTAGTTTGGACTCTCCCTAGGGTCTAGTCTTCCCCTTCCATTCTATTATCGCGACTGATGCTTCTAAAGATGAGATCAAAACCTCTTTCGCTGCTGTCAACTTTTACAAGTCCAGCATCGCTTGTCTCTCACACACTCACAACTCCATCTTCACTGCTGAAGCCCTTGCGATCTCCCTTGCTCTTAATACTTTCATTAGCAGCTACACTGTCTATGTCATTCTCTCTGACAGTCTGTCCGTCCTCACAGCTCTTAAACACATTAACATCAAATCTCAACACTCCATTCACTCCATCAACAACAAAATTTCAGACGTCATCTCTAAAACCAAATCTCTTCTCCTCATCTGGTGTCCTGCACACCGCTGTATCTCACCTAATGAAAATGCAGATTATTGTGCTAAACATGGTCCTTTCACCCTCCAAGACAACTCTATTAGCTCTGAAGACCTGAAACATCGTTTCAAAATGAACTCCAGAATTGAAGCTGACTATGATTGGCTTAACAGTGACTATTCTTCACGCTATAACACCTTAGACATCAGCATTCAATCTCACAGAAAATGGATTCCAGACAGGCACAGTGATGTCGCCATTGCTAGATGGAGAACTAGGATGATTCCTTGCAATCAAACGCTTCACAAATTGAATTTAAGTCCTACACCTCTTTGTACTTATTGTCATGAGACCGACACTCCCCATCATAAGCTCCTTAGCTGCGCTAAGTATCATCTCCCAAGACAAGACTTGTTTACTACCCTTAAAGCCCCTCCAGACATTTCATATAACAACTGAGGTGACTTCCACCGTTCTACAATAATAAACATTTTTTAATTAACAAGTAGGCGACAGATGGCGCCACATACGCTACTTTGAAAAGACCTTTTGGAACAGAAGAGAAGAGAGGCAGTTGTGAACTGATCGTCGCTGTTGTTGCACGCGCTAAAAAACGATTGACTCCACCGCTTATACAATGTGCATGGCACATGGAGAAATTCTTATCTGTTAACTTATTTTTTTATTTGTAATTTCTAATTAAATGAGTGTGTAAATTAGCAAGCTTATTATTAAGTCTGAAGTACGCACTGCTATCATTATGATAGATTTATAATTAAACGAGATTAAAACGGATTGAATATCCGTAGTGAGGAGCTCGATCTAATGACATCCTCAACAACCTTATCAACTTGGCTATGAACTCTTGCCGCAATGCACAAGCTTTATCCAAATTCACCCTCCACTGCACCTAACTCTCTTCCTGCTTCCACCCATGTTTTTACCTGCCTTGCTTCACTGACTGATTTCTTTGTTTAGCATCATTCACTTGAACTTACTACTTACAAACTCTTTGTTATACCCTTTTCCCATGAATGTTATACTGCCTACTCTATATTCCTCATCTTTTTTACTTTCTTCTATCTTCAATAGAAGAAATCGAAATTTTTTTCGACTTCCGGTTTTCGACGGATTTTCATGTTTTAGGGGTCAGAGATTCCAAAACACATGTTTATAGAAAATGTCTGTCTGTCTGTGTGTCCGTCTGTCTGTCGCCATTGTACCATCAAAAAGTGTATGAAGTTATGTATAGAATTAAACCAAAATTTTATTATAAGTTTTTGGCTATGGCAAGCAGGTCCTCCCGGAATTTGGAAAAAATTCGCCGGTAGGGGGCGATGATATAACAATTTTTGTGCAATTTTGAATATTGTACCATCCAAAAGTGTATGGAGTTATGCATAGAATTGAACCAAATTTTTAGTTTAAGTTTTTGGATATGACAAGCAGGTCCTCCCTGAATTTGGAAAAAATTCGCCGGTAGGGGACGCTGTAATAGCGATTTTTGTGCGATTTTGAATATTGTACCGTCCAAAAGTGTATGAAGTTATGCATAGAATTAAACCAAATTTTTATTTTAAGTTTTTGGATATGGCAAGCAGGTCCTCCATGAATTTGCAAAAAAATCGCCGTTAGGGGGCGCTGTAATAGCGATTTTGAATATTGCACCATCGAAAAGTGTATGAAGTTATGCATAGAAATGAACCAAAAAAAATTTTAAGTTCTTGGCTATGGCAAGGAGGTCCTCCCTTAATTTGTAAAAAAATCGCTCGTAGAGGGCGCTGTAATAGCGATTTGTGTACAATTTTTGTGCCATTTTGAATATTGTACCGCCGAAAAGTGTATGAAGTTATGCATAGAATTGAACCAAATTTTATGTGTTTATTTTTGGTCATGTCACGAAGGTCCTCCCTGAATTTGGGAAAATTCTGCCGGAAGGGGGCACTATAATTGCGATGTCTGTACCATTTTCATTATTGTACCATCGAAAAGTGTATGAAGTTATCCATATAATTGAACCAAATTTTTTGTGCATGTTTCTGGCTATAGCAAACAAGTCTTCCCTGAACTTGAAAAAATTCCGAAAGAAGGGGGCGCTATAATTCCGACCTCTGTGCCATTTTCATTATTGTACCATTGAACAGCGTATAAAAATTATGCATACAATTGAACCAAAATGTTTATGCTTGTTTTTGGCTTTGGCCAACAGGTTCTCCTTGAATTTGGAAATATTGCGCGGTAAAGGGGCTCCGTGCTAGCGATTTTTGTATACTTTTCTTGATCTTTCGTAGTTCTATTGTGCAGCGGCGGGAACTCGCTTCCTGCTATGCCGGCTATTCGCAAACAGCTGATAACGACAGAATAAGGAAAAATTAATAATTTTAACAAATATCATGATATAGATTAACTCGTTTTTAGTCCGTTTAATTGACTTGAGCAGAAATTTAAGATGAAAATCAAAGTTGGTATAGTATTGAACTAATAATATTGAAGTATTAACATGTGTAACTAGGTTTTGAAATATTAAGATGTATAAGATAGAAGAAAGTTTTGGGATTGGCACATCCAACTAGTTTAGTGATAGTGCCGGCCCTTCGCTGTAGCAAAGATCTCGAGAACTCAAACATCATTGCAGGAATAGTCTTGGCGACTTAGGCCAATCATATCAGAAACGAGTTAAACGTAGACCAATCAAATTTCCCTAGCTCATTTAAAGAACGGACAGGTTTTCTTGCTGAACCTTAGAGGAGGAAATGAATAGAGAGCGAATCCCATTGTTCTCATCCGTTGAACCCTGATGCACTCATGTCGGAGATTTCATCGCCGAAAAGGTGTCATTTTTCGGTGATCCCTTTCTTGGCAATTTTCGGTTTTCATTCTCGTGATAAAAGAAACGCTCCAAAACGAACGCAGACGAAATAGGTCTCGGTGGGATGCGGAAAAAACCGCTTTGGCGCGCATTCTCCCCACCATCAATTGATGGTGGGGAGCATGATATGTGCCTCAAGAAAAGGTTGCCATTTCTGCGTCCAGAAGTCTATGTGCTGACCAACAGTAATTCAACCAACAGTGACGTCAGCTGCCCTTTCCTTGTGGGATTCGGCCTCTACTTCTTATCTTTACTCTAAGGAACTAACAAAAGAAATATGTTTATCCTCTATGGTTTGAATATCTATTCGTTCCTAAAACGAAGCAGGTGTCAGGCGATATTCTGTTCATGCTTGCTTTATTTATTTAGACGCTTTTTTTTTAAATTTTTTTTTACCGTACTTGTATTGTTCATTTTTAACTTACAAAATGATAATTAGACTAATAATATAAAAGAAAGCCGCCAGAAAATTCTGTTAAGAATGCAAATATGTAAGTTTATAAGATTAAATTGTAAAAAATCAAATTCAGGTATTGTGTCAATTTATTCATATCGAATAAAATTTTTGAGTGTAATGTCAGTACCTCTATTTATTTTTAACTTTTAGATTTATACAATTCTAAAAATTTGCCGAAAGGAATTTTTCCCTATCTGTAATATTATTATTATTTCTTATATGTTAATATTATAAACATTATTGTACGTTATTTACATTCAAAGCAATATTTTTATTTTATCTGTAAGGAAGTGAAAATGCATAAATTTTAAAAGATTATTGTAACGATTGTTTAATAGGTTAAACTTCATAAATTTATAAAACACGGGCTATAAAAATTTTCCTGCCAAAGGGGAATAATTATGAAATTTTCTGGGACTTGTAGAGTTGAACATTTCGTATATTTTTATATTACACCATTGCTTTTGATATATAGCATTCAAGACGAAATTTTTACCAGTATTCGTTGCACGTAAAACCGTTCACTAATCATGTAAAAAAAAAAAATATCCGTGCATGAACATAGAATAGATATTAGATATATAAAATAAAATGTCTATTCTATGTTCATGTATCGGTGTAAGATTCTATCGAAAACGTAAACATGCAACATTAAAAAAAGAAAGATCACAATAAGGTAGATACAGTGAAAATCGTTTAAGATACGAATCAAGGGACCGAGAGCATTTCGTATCTTAAGCGGGATCGTATCTTATCCGGATTTCACAGATTCTCGAATAGTAATGGATACGCAGCCAGTACACATTATTATCAACATGTTTTAACTGTTTGTAGCTCTTATTTTAATTCTTTCTAACAATTTTTAGATAGTCTAGAAAATATGAGTTTAAGATTTTGAAATAAAGAACAACCTTTTTTTCACTTTTGAAATAAAGAATGGCATTTTTTTTACTTTCTAAATTTTATTGTGTTACTGTTTGTACAGTAACAAAACAAAAGTGTCTTTATTCAATACTTTCTACCAAATTAAATAAAAGATAATAAAACAAAATTCATGTTAATCTTTGGAAAACAGAAATTTAAATATTACACACTCAAAGAGGAAAAATAATAAATTTCCGTAATTATTTTTAAAACGACAAACTAGATGTATGTAAGAATAATTATTTGGTGAGGAAATCCTTTGCTCTTCTTCCCTTTTGTTCTAAAGACACGTAGTAAACGGACAGCACAAACACCGTTTCGTAGATAAAGCGGGTTTTTGACATGAACATACAAATTTTCTTCGTATCTTAAGCGGGATCGTATCTTATCCGTACGTATATTAAGCGGGTAATTTTACACAGGTTTAATAGGCATTTTTCAAGGGACCGGAAGAAATTCGTATCTTAAGCGGGATCGTATCTTAAGCGTGCGTATCTTAAACGAGTTTCACTGTACTCAATAATAATACTATGTTCACACTACGATACTTAAGATATCTTAGGCCGCCGAACTCTCTTAATTTTGAGGTGGTAGCCTCCCGGAATTGGAAGCCTGTTCACATGGGAAAACTCACTTAAGATAACTCAGTGAACGGCACTGTGTTGTTTGCGCATGCGCTTAAGATAAAACCGCCCGCAACACCCAATCAGTTAATGCGAAGCTTTACAGCCAGCGAGAGTGAATTGTCGTGACTTTCTCTAGCCCGAAGAAAGTTGAAACTCTCTGAGAGAGTTTGTGGAACTCCCTCATACCCTGTTCACACTGCGTTATCGGAACTATCTTAAACCTCCGAACTCTCTGAGGGAGTTCCACAAACTCTCTGAGAGAGTTTCAACTTTCTTCGGGCTAGAGACAGTCACGACCATTCACTCTCGCTGGCTGTAAAGCTTCGCATTAACTGATTGGGTGTTGCGGGCGGTTTTATGTTAAGCGCATGCGCAAACAACACAGTGACGTTGACTGAGTTATCTTAAGTGAGTTTTTCCATGTGAACAGGTTTCCAATTCCGGGAGGGTACCACTTCAAAATTAAGAGAGTTCGGCGGCCTAAGATATCTTAAGTATCGTAGTGTGAACATAGTATTAGAGAGTTCGGAGGTTAAGATAGTTCCAATAACGCAGTGTGAACAGGATATAAGCATACTACAAGGAGGGGGAGTTTCTTCCCCATTGTCAGGGCGCTACGATCGCAATCACATTGCCATTACACTCTATGGGAATGTCCATCTTGGATGTTAAATCTATGGCGTGAGCTGCACTTCTGAACAGGGCCGTTGTCTTTCTTTATGGAATGATAATTTTGAAGTGAATTGATTTGAGCAGACGATCTGTTTGTGAAGTCATGAGTATTGTAATGGTGTTTATCGATAAAACATTTGATTATTGATAGTAGGTGTGTTGTTTACAACTTATGTATTTCTTTCATGCTTGCTATTTCAAGTAGAAAATATGACGATCAATGAATCTGAAAGTTCTTCTCGCGATCCTAGTATCGCTGAAAGAGTTCAAGATGATATTAATGACGATAAATATTGCTGTTCGTGGTCAATATGCAATCCACGGAAATCTGTGCATCGCTATTTTGTACTCATCTTTATGTGCTTCCTCGGATTTGGGAGCTATTTTTGTTATGATAATCCAGGAGCTTTACAAAAACAAATTATGACTGACATGAGAGTATCAACATTTGACTATTCCAATTTATACGCTTGGTATTCATGGCCAAATGTGATTTTGTGTTTCTTCGGTGGTTTCCTTATTGACAGAGTGTTTGGGATTCGTTTAGGTGCTGTTATTTTTAGCTTTATTATTTTATTAGGTCAGTTAGTATTTGCATTAGGTGCTACTGTAAATAAATTTTGGCTTATGGAAGTTGGAAGATTCATATTCGGGATAGGTGGTGAATCATTGTGTGTTGCTCAGAATACTTATGCTGTAAGTTGGTTTAAAGGAAAAGAGTTAAATATGGTATTTGGATTGCAATTGAGTTTTGCTCGAGTTGGTAGTTCGGTAAATTTTTATCTAACACCTCTCCTGTACAAATTTGTGGACAAAGATTTTCATGTTTCTGGATACTCAGTTTTAGGTATTACACTGTTTTTTTCTGCAATCACTTGTATTCTGTCTTTCATATGTGCACTTATTTTGAGTTTTTTTGATTGGCGTGCTGAAAAAATATTAAATAAAACTGCAGGTCAAACAAATGAAGTTGTTCACTTTAAGGATATCAAAGATTTTCCTACAACCTTTTGGCTCATCACTATTGTTTGTGTTACATTTTATGGAGCTATATTTCCTTTTATTGGTCTTGGTAGTGTATTTTTTGCACGTAAATACAGTTTAGATCAGACTGTAGCAAACTCAGTAAATAGTATCGTATACATAATATCTGCATTTGCATCGCCAATTCTTGGTTTGGTTGTAGACAAAACTGGGCGAAATCTTTTATGGGTTTTTGTTGCAGTTTTTCTTACTCTAGTTTGTCATATTCTCATAGGATTTACATTTATTTCACCCTGGGTACCAATGATTTTGATGGGTTTTACATATTCACTTTTAGCATGTGGTCTTTGGCCTATGGTGGCTCTTGAAGTGCCTGAACACCAACTAGGTACTGCATATGGCATCATGCAGTCTGTTCAAAATCTTGGATTGGCTGTTGTTGCTATAATTGCTGGTGCTATTGTGGATGCTAAAGGTTACATATTTTTAGAAATATTTTTTATATATTTTTTGATTGCTTCAGTGATTTCTACAGTAATATTATTCATTATTGATGCACGTAAAGGTGGTCTTTTGAACATGACAATTAGTGAAAGGAATGCAAAAGAAGCTGAACTTCGTAGAGAAGAATTACTTGAAAATGAACGTCTTCTTGCATCAGGATCAATGGCTGATGTCACACCTCAAGACTTATTACAACCTAGATCTGACTTTTATATTCGTAATAGATTTTTATCTCGTATAGGAGCTAAATTACCACCACATTATGATATTACTACATGTGCTCTTATTTACCGAACTGGACTTAAATAATATTAGAGTTCCTGTGCAGATTAGTATTAAACAATGTGTAAATGTTTCATCTTCAACATTAAATTATTTTTCATCAAATGTAATATACTCATAAATGATTTTTTCTGTTTATAACATAATTATTAGTGTATATTGAATTATTATTAGAAATGTTGCTTTTATCTTTTGTTACTCAATAATGCACATAACTTTAGTCTATTTGGAATTAATCTAGTTATTGCTTCTAAAAGACTAAACTAGTTAAGTAAAAAATTGCATGGGAATACAAAGATAAAATAATACTTTCTTATTTTGTGATTAATGATTATGCTGAAATCTTTATCTCTGTGTAACATATTTTACTTTAAACGTTTTTACCTTGAATTACTTTTTATATCTTTTTGATTGTTTATATATACTTACAGATATTATTTATCTGAATTTTTAAGTGAGTTCTACCTTTTGAAGTTTTTTTCCTTTATGAAATATATGCCTATTTCATGATAGTTAAAATGAGTTGATAGTAACATAATATGCAGAAAGAAATATTAATTTTTCGAGACATTGTTGATAAAATTTTTCTTGTTTATAATAATCTTTATATTTTTAAAAGTCAAATTATGTCACATCATGATATTTCACATTTTTTGACTTGCATGAACTAATGTATAAAGTAATGTAACAGTTTAACGAAAAAAATAGGTAACTCAGTTGTAAGATTGTATGTTCACACATAATCTTTTGAATTCATTCATATTTTGATTATTTTATTATTTGAGAGATAAGATGTTTCTTAAAAGATAAGGTACTCCAATTACTAAATTTTATACAAGGGAAAAGAGGGACGGAGGGTTGTCATAAATAAAGCATTCATGTTCAAAGCTCAATTTTAAACAATGTATTGGGGAAAACACAACACTTACTATTTAAACCGCTTTATAAAGACAGTCTGTCCCGACTTTTTCTCTTGGTCCTGTTTTTGTGAAATTGTGAACAGCTTTTTTACTTTTGTGGAAAGTAGTGTCATAATTTTGTGAATTTGAAATTAATCATTGTAGCCTGGTTCTTGTTTATACATTTTTAAGAAGATATTATCTATGTAAATCATAAACAGATCAGATTTTATTTTTAAAAATGATTAAATTTGTGTAAAGGTCAGTTTAGAGATGGAAAAATTTTGTGATAGGCCTATTTTTAAGACAAAGAATTTTCTGAAGGGTACTGTTTTAAAGTGAAAAGTTTTGTGAAGGGTCCTGTTTTAAAATGAAGAATCCAATTTCTTCCTAAACAGATTCCAGAAAGAAAAAAATTAGTTCACATTTTTGGTGTCAGGTGCAAAAATGGCACAGCACTATAGTGGCAGATTAACAAAATCTGGAAGAAGCCAGTGGCTCCTAAACCTAAAAAATCCAATAGTGTTTGTATGGAAAAAAAAAAACCCCTCAGGAATTCAAAGTGAAAATTAATTTAATATGTACACTACACATATACAAACAAAACACAGACTAATTACATCAAATGTTTACATTTAATTTAATCATAAAATTCTTGAAATTTGAATATTTAATTGAATATAATATAAATCTTAAACTATGTACTGATAAAGTTGGTCACAATAGAGTTAAAAAAAAACAAATATGTATAAGCTAAGCAATCAGGATAGTAGGGAATATTAGGAAAACAGTATTTCTTATTTTGATATAGTCATACAAAAGTACATATAAAAAAATTGTGAATGTGTGAGATTATTTTGCATTATAAAAATCAAAATACACTTCCAGCATTTGCTTTTCTATTAAAAAAATAATAAAAAACATGACAACTTGGACACCAGTGGCAAAAAATTAGTCGCCACGTGGCGACCGTGAATCTGCACTTATACATAGCAGTCTGATTTTGGGCAATAAAATAGGCATAAAAACTAAGAAAAAAATATATGAGATTAATATTTAATGGGCATTTTAATACAAAAATATTTTTTTAGAAATTAATATATTTTATTTTTTTACATTTAACTGAAGTTTTACACATTTGCAAGGCACTTGTTGACTTTACAATTTAGAACTTATCTCTTTTATTTCATAATTTAGTTTACAAAAAGTGTTCAATATGTTTTCATTGCCCTGAATAATATATGTACGAAATGGTGTTGCATTTGCCCAAGTACATTCTTTATACCTTAATTTCAGGCATATAATGCAGCAGCAAATAATCTGCAGGTGATACTTTTAAAAAAATTCAACCGAAAATTTGTAGATTGTCTGAAATTGTGGTTAAATTTTGTGATTTTTCTAGTAATAGTATTAAAATCATAAATTTAAAAACATGAACACGTTGTAATGAGACTTTTCTTATCCTTAACATTATTATATTTATAATAATAATTATGAAATCTAACAAAAAATACATATATAGTTATCTATAAGAAATGGAAACTAACTGTACATGAGCATCCACTGATTAAATCCATTCAGGGCCAAAACTTTGAAGCATATGTGGCTCCAGTGCTTGTGCAATAATAACAGTAAACAAAGTTTTTTTACTTCTAGTTGTCTTTATTGCATCAGATGAACTCCAGCATTATTCACTGTTCTGTTTGGAGGTCAATCAAAACAAAGTGGAATTCCGTCCATATTATATATTTCTATTTCAAATGAAGAAAATTTTCTTTCTGTTATAATATTTTTGGTAAATAGCAAAAACGCACCCCTCTTTCTCTTCCCAGTCATCAGGCAGTTTCTGTGAAATAGCTGTGTGATTTCGCACAGCAAGATTTTTCCTGTTTCATAAATCAGTTTTCAAATTTTTGAAAATCAAAATTTGATATCGTCATGGGTCATTCTCTGAAAAGTGGCTGTTTTTTTTAAAAAAAATTGAGCCATAATAAAATTGCCTCAAAAATCTCAAAATTTAACCTGCAAGTACCTTATTGCTATATTTATCATAACATAATATGAACCAAACTGTACCAGATAGATCTTCTGGAATTTTAATAATTGAAAAAATGAGGGAATGACAGATCACCATTAAAATTGACTCTTTTCATATAACACTCTAGTTTTGATGTAATTATTAGTAGATAAGAATAAAACATATTATTTTCAAAACGGTTCATTTGATTATAGTGGCATTTTTATACATAAATAATCACGTGAAAATAATTTATCAAATTTATACTGGCTTGCTCTGCTATTGCAAGGAGTAGGCCAAGGCAGTTTTGGATGCCTGGAAACAATTATGTGTGATACCTTAATAAATGAAACATTTTTGGGGGATGTGACTGGAATACAATTTGAATTTTTGCTGCATGTTGGCTGTTGCACATCATCTGTATCTATAGCCTGTTCACTGCATTATACTCTTTCTTTTTTCAGCCTTAATTCTTCCTTAATTTTCCCGCATCCTAGTTTTATTCTTTAAAAAAGAAAAAAATAATAATTAGAAGTCATACTGTCACACAATAAATATATTTTTAAATAACTCTATTTCAAGTTATAAAATGGTCAAGTGCGAGTATTACTCATGCACAGAGGGTTCCGTAGAATAAATATATGAATTCGTAATTGTATTATAAAAAAAAAACCGTTGCCAAAAGAATACTAAGACTTTGTAAAAAACTATACAATGTAGGGTTGGGTACCATGAAAGTTCAAAGAGATATGGAACCTAAATAATTTCAAATATAGCTATTCGTATAACTCTTTTTTTAATATTATCCTAATTTGTTTATGATGAACTTAATTCGGTATTGACAATAAAAGCAGTGCATAGTTAAACTTCATTTGGCATTTCATAAAACTAAATTCAATGTAGTAATAACCTTTATTTCTACAGTGTAGCTAAAACAAAGCCTTTGTTCAAAGTAGAGATGCAACGAATATTTGGCTTCGGCCGAATATCAAGTCCATTATTCGGCCTTGGCCGAATAATACTGTAATAAATGTTTTTATATTTACAGAGTATAACTTTTTAATTTGACAATTTATAAACATCATGTATAATGAAAATTTTATTTGAAATTAACTAACACTATTTTTCCGTTAACTTTCATACTGCGAATGGGTTTTATCTACTCATTTTTATATAAGAGGCTAATTTAGGAATCATGTTAAAAAATTTTTATGCTGTATCAGTAAGTACAAAAAGTATCTGTAATAAGCCGACATAATCTGTTAAATTTAATCTATTCAAAATTGTTTTAATACAGCTGTACAAGCTAATTCAATTTTTTTTTTTTTTTATCATAAAGGGGAAGTTTAACATTTATACCTTGTTACTAAAAAAATACTTCTTTCAATAATATTTTGAATTATACCTATAAAGAACATAAATATATGATTGATTAGATATAGATGTATTATATGTATAAGATATTTAAGTCGTATATGTCGCAATACTTAAGTTTTTTTTTTTTTTTTTTTTTTTTTTTTGTAAAATACGCTTAAAAGTTAAATATAATTTAAGGGATTTTTTTTAAGTGTGTTACTATTTCTTATTAAATAATGAAAGAAATGTAAATACTAAATTCTTTTAATTAGTATGCATTTACGTTTTAGATATTTTTTTCAAGAATAGCATTGTAATGTTTATATTTGCCTTAAAAAACAGTTAAAATGTTTTCAATAAACATAGACTGTGATGCAGAAATAATAATAATTCAGCATTCTCAGGTGATAGTCTATTTCTTTTATTTTCGTAAATGTTACCTGCTTCTGAAAATAATCTCTCACTATATATGGTACTTCCTGGTGCAGAAAGGTACTTTTTGGCTAATTGTGAAAGGTTTGGAAAGTCTTCCAAGTTTTTTGCCCACCACTCAAAGGACACTATTGTCTTTCTAGTAGTGGCTGGGAAAGAAAATTACTAATTTCTTTTACTTCTTCACATTGAGGGATACTTTCTATAGAGGCTTCACTGCTGAGAGCAAAGAAAAAAAAATAATAATAAAGATTATAAAAAAAAAATTGTTAATTGTGAGCTTTATAAAGTCTACAGTGATTTCTTTCCATCATTTTAGAGGATCACCCTTTCTATCAGTGGCTTTTCTTAAGATATTAAGATTTCTTATTTTTTATTTTATTTCCTCTGTTTTCTAGTACTTTTAAAATTTTGTCATTATTTTAAAATGTAACAACACACATAATATCTATTAAAATGTAACTAGACAGTACCTGATGAGGAACTTTTGCTAAGAATTTTTTTTTTTTTGGGGGGGGGGGGGGGCTGAATTATATTATTGAGGCAATTTTTAGGCCGAACATAGCCGAATATTTTTCCAGAGTAAAATAATGTTTTAAAAAATTAAAAATTTGTATATAATTTTTTAAAAGAAAATAATACATTTTAATTGTGAAATATACAAGAATTGTGCATATAGTGCATACTATATTTTGTTTTTAGGCAAAAATAAGTTCATTATTCGGCGGCCGAATATTCGGTATTCGGTTATTCGGCCAAACCACTATTCGTTGCATCACTAGTTCAAAGTTTAAATTTGGCATTGTGCTAAGCGCAATCGAAAGTGCACTTCGAAAGGAGGTCTCAAAGTTGCAACACCGCTTTGGTCAGTGGTGATAGTCAGTGGTCAGGGGTTTTCCAGATAGGTTTTTAATTAACTTTTAAAGTCACTCGAGGCGTATTGAGAGATACACTCAATGCAAACTATCGCGAATCCCACAATATTTATGTGATTCATTGTAATTAAACCTTCCGAGGGCGGTGCCCTTAAAAAAAAACACTTAATTTTAATTCCAAAACAGACAAACGGCACCAAGAATATTTAATTGAAATTTTCCTTTTGTCATGTACGTGAAAATAAGCAAGTTCGCATTTTCTAATAAATTCGTTCCTAAATTCTGTTGTCAGTTCATTATTTCGTAAGTTTATAAATAGAATTACTCCACGCCAAAAAGGGTTAAGTGGTCGTAGGACTCTTAAAGCTTCAAAATTTAAGAAATTTTAATTTTTTTAGATGTTAAACTCCTATCTTTTATGAATGTTTTGTTATAATTGTTTCCTTGAAACTCCCATTAGAACAAAAGTTATGGCTTTTAGAATTATACCCACTCAATAACTGAAGAGGCATTTCCGAAACTTTGAAGTCATTTTTCTCCAAATGTCGTTTTTTGGGAAAACATGCAGGATACCTCAAAAACTTCTGAATATTTTTTCATGAAATTTTCGAAACATATATTTCATGTTAGTCTGTATAAACTGAACCTAAAATTTCCTTTTTATTGTTCAAAAAAATATTTTTTTAGATGATTTTACTGTTGTAATTTTCAAAATTTTGTATTAGCTAAATGCAACATAGCATTAAAAATATAAAAATGCTTTAAATACAAATTTATTTAAGTTCAGGGAAATTGTTACAATCTGAAGTATAAGTAAGCACTACATTTTCATTCTAGTTGCAATATTTATTTTGTAATCCTGCGCATAAACTGTTATGCCAATTTTTTGTTCGACAAATGTCGAACAGTTTCGAGCCCCCTATAAATACTAATTCTGTATCTTGCAATTTTTTAAATACATGAAAGAAAGAACATACTTATATCTTTCATCCCAGTTAAAATTGTGTTTTAAAATCATATACATTTTAAGACATTAAATGTTGAAAATGGTCTCTTTTTTTCATTTTTTAGGTTTCTGAGACCCCTTAAATTAGTATGTTTTTAGAAATTTGATGTTTATTGCTTTTATACTGTTACTGGACATTACATTACACATATATATCATTAAAAGTTGTTAACTAGGCATAGAGTATGCCGCCCCTGGCCTTTTGTATGTCCAAACCGGCCGTATCTTTAAAGGTTAATATCTCGGCTAATTACCCATGATTTTTTTCGAAAATCATTATCAACAATTCTTTTATACCTCTGCAACAATAGGTATATCTACCGATGCTCAACAATTTTTCTGAATGCCCATAAATCAAAATTTGTGTATAACAGAAAAATGCTAATTTCTCAAAAACTATGTGACCTAGGTTAATCGCTATAATTTTCCTGCAAGGTTTAAATTAACGTCTACTACCTCTAATTTTTTTCATAATTTTAGTTTCAGTAGATTCGGAATTAGATGGGGGGGGGACATGTTTTTGTGCTACATTTTCGACAATATCTTTGAAAATATAATACCTAAAATTAAAAGGAATGTATTTTTGAGTTCAGCGTTACAAAAGTTTTCACAGGATACTCCACATGATATACAAAGAAAAGATTTTTTTTTTTCAAGTAGCATAATTAGCCCCTCTACATTTTTACTAAATATATTTATGAATGTTTATTAATCTGAAAATATGTGGGTAAATGGTCTTTATTACTTCCCCGAATTTGAACTTTCCACGTTCTATAGTTTACGAGTAAAATGGCTGTGACAGACACAGGAGTGATCTTATAATGGTTCCGTTTTTATTTTTTAAGTACGAAACCCTAAAGATAAAGCATTAACATTTAGCAGAGTTAATGTTTATTTGAATTAGTACAATATATTTTTTTAATTTCTCCCAGTAAAATAATAAAAATTAAAAATATTTATCTTTACTTACTTTAATTAAAAATCTTATGAGTTTTTTAATGTTTATTTTATTGCATTAGATTTTCTTATTTTACTGTTTAGTACATATATATAAATGGATTCAGATCATTCCCTCATACATTAAAATTATGAGGGAATGATGAAATACTTCTGAAAACCATGTCATGGAAAAATGACTAGTCTAAGGTATATTTTCAGTTACTAAATATCTTTTGAAACACATTTTTAATAATATAACAACATAGAAAGACATTTCATTAGCTTTTATTAAATTTATAATAGATGAGGAAATGATAGGTAACAAAATACTTACTTTGATCTAGTACTTGAAAGCCATGTGCTAAATATTCAGGAACGTTTTTGATCTAACAACAAGATGGCTGCTTCACTTTACTCATGTACAAACTGTCCTAGACTTTTATAATGCATGTGCTGCTTTCTACTAAGTAAATAGGGACAAATTTATACTTATGTGAGGGAATGATGACAAATCCCAGGGATATCATTAAAAAGGGCCCTGATTCTTTCATTACATAAAATGTAAATATAATTAAATGGCTAAATATTTATTTAAGTATATTTAATGGATTTAAAAAAAATAATTATAAACATACATGCTGCAATGGCAGAGAAAGCATTTTCTTTTCTACATGTGTGAATGGGGGGGATAGTGAGGGAATGATATTTGCATTTAAAATATTATATTTCAATAAGCAAATAATTACAGTTTATATGTACAGTCGAATCCCGTTATAACGAACTTCAAGGGACCGAAGGTTTTGTTCGCTATATCCGGTGGTTCGCAATATCCGAACCGTAGAGAAAAATGTTAGAGTTCACAAAATATATAACTCATTAGTTGCTATGTGTATATTCAATAATGATGTATTTAAAAAAGGTAATATCTATTAAATATAGCCATTAAAGAATTAAATTGACTAAATTCGATTACATTAAACTAACACAATACTAATTAAATTAACTAACAATGAGGACAAACATGAATAAATTAACTTTACCTTTAATTGTTGCTGACTGTTTTGATACAGAAATAATCGGTAATTTTCTACTGATGTGATGCCGATTTCAAAAACATATTATGAATTTCTTTGTCTAGTACATCAAATGACTCCAACACTCTTTCTTCCACTATTTGTGTAGACAAAAAATTATTAATTACACACATCGCTGCTGTAGCATCTGAGATTGTAGGGGTTTCGTCATTTATGTGGTCCTCTTCATCACCATTAGATGCAGAATCTACGATTTCAGAATGATTCATTTTAACTTCTTCCACAATCTCTTCATCAGTCGGATCTTCACATGTAATAACTTCATCATCACATGTTTCAAACAATTGCATATCACAAATTGAGAAAACAGCTGTGATCAGGAATAAGGGAAAATGACTGGCGGGTGGGTGGGATCACACCTGCAGAGTGGCTTTCATAAAAGCGAAAGAATGCAGTTTTTTTTTTTTTAAAGACTTATCGCTGATTTGCCCCATGTTTCACTAGCTGGCATACATTTTCTTATGAAATTGGAGTCGAAGTCCTGTTCTCACAACTTTGGAAAAGTAAAAAAAAAAAACATGGTCGACTGGACAAAAATGTTCGTTATAGCCGATTCTTAAGATTTCGGTGGTTCGCTATAAAAGGATAAATTAGCATTAAATAAAATAGGAAAACGATGGGACCAAAATTTTCGTTCCTTACATCCGGGAGTTTGCTATATACCGGGTTCTCTATAACAGGGTTCGACTGTATAACTGATTAATATTGATAGTTTAAATCCCCTTTTCTTTTTGTAATTTTAAAAATATGTCTTCAAGATCCCTGGGACATGAAATTGTCACTTTTCAGAGAATGACTCACATATTTTCACAAATAATTTTGCTTTCACACATATTTTAATAGTGAATACAAGATTTCCTTTCTCTGTTTCTTCCAAAATCCACCAATGTAATGCATCATCAAAATTCTCGCCAAGCTACCTTACTAAAATAAAATGATTTTTTTTTTTTTTTTTCTGTAGTTACTTTGGTACTTTCAAATATTTCTTTAGATCTTCTTCAAAGATGCTTGTTTGATTTGTTTATTTGGAACAATTGTCTGGCGTCTCAATTTCCAACAGTGTTGATTTCAGGGAGTGGCCCAGGGGGGAATGTCCCCCCCGGAGCAATGAGATGTCCCCCCCGGAACTCTATAATGTCCCCCCTGGGGCCACAGAAATCCCTCCCGGAGAAACGTGTCTGAATTCAACACTTTCCAACTTCAGATAGAGTTGTTTTCAATTCTAGTACATGAACAAAATTATTTTTAGGTGCAAGAAAAAAAGTACATCTGCAGATATGCAGATTATTTGCATTATCCACATCTTAATTTTTCTATTTTTTTAACAGATAATATGCCTGAAATTACAGTAATTGAGCTTTAAACACCTATATTTTAATTATATGGCCGTCCTGTGTATTTAGTCAAAAGTAGATTACTTACTTCAATAGAGTCACACTAAATCAGATTATCTGCAAAGAGTAGAGTTATACAACATGGCAAGAGAAAATTATAAAACTGTTCGAATTCATCCATTTTTAAAGATATTTAAATGTGATTTTATTGACAGATGTGGAAGTGTGTTTGTGAGTAACTATACTAATATATCCCAAAAAACACCTATTTTGAGTTTTATCACTTTATGAATAAGTGTGTGATACATATTATTTTGAAATGCAAGGATAAACAATGAACAATAATCAAACTTCCATTTGAGAATACATTCCGCAGTAAGTATGCAGTTAGAAAAAATGTTCACCAATCATTTGGAAATCCATCTAGAAATATGTCTCAAGAAGCTTTCTAAAATGCATTATGAATTCGTAAAAATGAAAAACAAATGTTTTTTCCATTTTAAATATAATAAATATCTTAAACAACTGTAACATCATCATGGGAAAAGTATAATCTGTTGAAATTGAATGCATTAAGGGCTTTATGAAAAGTCTTATTGAAAAAACCCAAAATTATAAATTAAACATAGCACTTGTCTTTACAAAAAGCAAACATTGAAGCAAAATCGCAAAATATACTTTCTAAAAAGAACACCATCTGAAAGTTAGAGCCTTGCACATCCAGCAGGGTGGATAACTTCTTATTTTTATTGTAATTGGTGTAAAATGTGTACTTAAATATAAATACCTGAATATTTTTTATTGTTTCTTATTGCGTAACGAAATGTAAACTGTAGTTTGTAAAAGAATTATTGATTTTTTTATGTTTTGTTCACATGTGATGCTTCTTTATTTATTAGTTATATTGTCAGTGGCGCCAACTTATATGGGCCCATGGGGCACAAGCCCACCCAATAATTGGATCTCTCCGCCCATCCAATTTAAATTGATTTAATTTATAATGTATATTCTTAATTATATAATCGCTGAAATTAACTTGGTTTTATTAACGTTCTCAAAATATTTTTGTTTGAAAAATAGACTTGTTGATAGTTTGAAAAATATTAGACTTACAGGAGCACTGAAAACCCCTTCAGCAGATGTAGAGTTAAATTTTTCACGAAAACCTATTTTGCCATCTGTTTTGATAAAGATAAAACACTTAAGTGACTAAACTGTATGCTTTTCTTGACATTTAGTTTTTTGCACTTTCAATAGTTAGCAATTCGGATGTTATTTAAAATAAATATTAATGCATTTATAAGGATATAATTTAATAAAATTATAATAAAATTATAATAATTTAAAAATTTGCTTAGGAAAAATATTATTTAATTTCAAATTACCATCTTTAGTAGTCATTTGCTCCTTCCCCCTCTCCACACAAATACACACTAAGGTGGGAAAAGTTATGTTATTTTACTAAAAAAAATTTTGAGCCCACCCAATATTTTTAAAAAGTTGGCGCTACTGTATATTGTTAAATACCTTAAATCATTAGATGTTGAAATTGAAAAAGTGCTAAAGTTTTTTTTTTTTTACTGGAAACCAGATTTTTTCAAAAATAAAGTGATGGGGAAGAGTATCAATACATTAATAACCATCTTATCTAATTTCATACATTATTTGTAAACTGTTTTTACTTTGACATAAAAGTTAATTGCAGCATGCATAAGGTTTTTGCAAACATTTCCTCGCCTTTCATAGTGAAGAACTTGCAATGTTATTAATTTTCTTTGGCGAATGATAATTGTCACAAAATTAAAATGTGCCTAACAATGTACTTAAGTAGGGTTTAATCTAGACCTAGCCAAATAGCTAACTGGAAGTGCTTTTTGCCCTTAAAGCATTTAGTGAATTAGCCAAATAGCGACAGCCAAAGAAATATGCTATATCATTCGAATTTTTTTGTTCCGCATTTCATAAACATGCTGCCGTTGCACAAAAACGAAAAAAAATCTCATATTGCATCCGCGCTGCGGCAACACTTAAAAATTTGTCTCGTGCTCTCTATGCAAGTGTCTTCAAACAATGTGACATCATTTGCATCAGACACGACTCCAGCATATGGCGAAAATGAAAATCGTAGAGTGTATAAGCATGGGATATGATGTGCAGCTTTGAATTGTCAATGTGCCAGATGCATGTCGTATAAACGTTTCAGACTTGAATTTATGCGGGTTCTGGCTACAACGTGTAAAGAAATGAAACTAGTTTATTGTATTTTTTTTTTTTTTCCATAAAAATGGCATTACTGTCATGTTTCCCAATGTGACTTCTTTGTATGAATTTTTTCATCACTTTTGTTGCCTACAGCAAACTGTCAACGGGGATTCATTCTCATGAATATAACAAAAACTGATTTGAGAAACAAACTGACAAATGACAATCAAGAATTTAAGTAACTTAATGATGATTAATTTTTAAGGGGAATTTTGAAAAGAATTTCCATTAAAAAAAGCTTTTGCTGTGTGGTATACAGCCAAATCTCGAAGGGTCAATCTTACAGAGTGATGTATTTGTTTGTATATTGCATAACTAAAAATAATACTCATGTATATAGACATTTTTCATAATCATAAATAAAACTTTTTTTTTTTTTTTTTTTTTCCTCGGCTAAAGCTATTTTTATTTGACTAGAAGTTACTGGCTGTAATTAGCCAAAAAGCTAAAAATCCCTTTTTCCTAGATTAAACCCTAACTTAAGTCATTTATTAGAAAAGGCTTATTTGAAATTGGTATATATAAAGATTTTACATATTTATTTTTTAATTACAGAAAAATTAGTTTATTTTCCTTGCCTTAATTAATCTAAAGCTAACATTTGTTTTTAACCTGTCAGAAATTTTTTTTTGTTGTTTTTTTACTGTAAAAAACCTCAAAATTTTATTAAGGTCACTAAAACTCTTATGATACAAAATCAATTATTGCCCAGAATCAACTGAAGTTTCTTCTTTTGAGACTTTTTCAGCATTCAATTTTTACTGACTTGAGAGAGAGATTGGGAACTTATATTTCAGAGACAGTACTAAGCATTTGCCACCTTGCCAAATATGAAGAAATCTGAAAAGTGTCAGTAAAAATTGGTGAATGATTCTTTCGCTGCTAATCGTTTTAGAAATATAGGTACAAATGCCCAGTAAATGTTTTTAAATAAACAAAAGGAAAAAGTTGGAAATCAAACCTATGACATGAAATGGCCTCATAAAGCTGAACCCAAAGGCAACTCAAGCTCAAGGCCCCATTTATTTCTTACCTATCCATAACTTAAATCTTCAAGGCTTCCAGAATAATACGAAACAAAGTTTTTGGCTAATATTTTTAGAAATCAACTGATGATTTTCAAATTTGGCCCACAGTCAAATTCTTAATATAGTCCCTGTATTTGCTGATTCAAAACTTAGAGCCATGGTTTAGAACTGTGCCTTGCATAACATGAAGCAAAGGTGATGCAGCTTGAAATAACAGTTGCAAAAACAAATGAGAGAATTGAAAGCATTATGACATATAAATGAATTAGACTTTTATCTGAGTTAATTAAATTTACATGTTTAGAATGTTCTTTCCAGAGCCATTTTGATTAAGCCTCTTTGTCATGTGTCTATTCAAAATCATATTTTTATAATTATTACTATCTGAAATCTTCATCAATGTAGCACTTTTTATATGTTGAAAAGTCAGTTTTGTTTTACCAAATATCAGTAGCATTTCACTAAAGTAATTTTGTACAACAAAAAGTATAAAAATTTGTTCATCATTGTGAATTTGTGATATTTGTGTGTACATAAATTTATTTTTATAAACTATTTGGTGATTATTTTATTCATATTGCACACTATTTAAAAAGATACATCTATTTTCTTTTTAAAAGGCACACAGTGATGTTCTATTACATTTAAATATTTGTTTATAGTTAAACACTAACTTTAATTTAATATGATTTAGATGCAGGAACCCATATCCCTCATTCTTGTAAGGCTTTAAATATCTACAATTCAATTATCTACTTTTTATGATAGAATGTTCACTTCTAAGAATCTTTAAAACTATGTGGATCAGGATTATTATCCAATATGTGCAGTTTGTGTCTTTTGACTTTGAATTGCGCTATCAATAAATGTGAAAATATGTGTAAGATTTTACATTTGAAACTTATATCCAAAACTTGCATTAACTAGAAAAAGGAAAATTGTTAGCAATTAATACATGCTATGAATTTGCAACCAATCATCTTGTATTTTTTTACTCATTTTTCACTATGGTTGACGTTGAAGACATTTCATTTGGTTGGTTGATTCATTGAATTTCATTTGTGTAAGATCATCAATTAGAGATGCTGCGCTAAACACAATTCATTTAACACTTTGGCTGCCACCCATTTTTCAAAATCTGGAGTCATGTGCCGAATGCGTGACTGGCTACTGAGACATCACCACGCGCTGGCGCGAGATTGGCAGCAAAAGTGTTACGCATCCTAACCGTGTTTTTCCTGAAAAGCAATAACCAAAAGGTTAATTACTTCTGAAAGTCATTAAACTGAGAGTTAACATGCAAATGGAAACATTTGCTGACTTTGTCCGACCAGAAACCGATTAACTGAAGCTAGTGAAATAAAGCAATATAAAACTATCTGCAAAAGAATATTTAAAGAAAAAAAAACCAAGCCATTTTATAACAAATAACAATTTTATTAAAACATATTTAGATCATAATAAAGATAAAATTAAAACCATAAAATAAGTCTTTCCATCATATGACTTAAGTTCTCTTATGACTCTATATCAGTATGAACCGGAGCACCAAGAAAGTAAAAATTTCAAAGAAAAATATATTTTTAACTTTATTCTAATAACTTTAATTAAACCATTAAATTAACTTTCAAGTTTACTTGAATCAAAAACTATTAACTATTAGGGTAAAACCCATCTAACAAGTTTAAAGAGGCAGAGTCTTAAAGATAATTAAACATACACGATGAAAGCTTCGCTGGAAAAATAATCTAACTTGTAACACAGAGTGATGAAGAAGTAGAAGGGTTAAGCTAAGATATGAGGTAAGCAGCATCAAAATAAAAATTGTATTTTTGTAGAATAATCACAGGGTCAAAAGTTCTGGTGAAGATGAACAGTTTATTAAAAATAATTATTCACATACTTGAATGTTCAGCTTAGGTATCATAACATTTCTTTTAAAACAGATAAAGATTAAAAACGATAATAAAAATGCAACAAGATGGTAAATGACTCGATTTGATTCACATACCAACTTGAGTCAAGCTGGTTTTGAAAAAGGTAACTAAACCAGCTGGTATCACCGGTAAATATAATTTAAATAAATGCAAGAAACAAAAATAAAACAAACTTATTTAAATAGCTAAAAGCCATTTCCCTGGCAACACTAAACGTTACCGTTGCTTGAGATATCCAAGCAAGCTTAAAACTCAGACGTGCGTCTGCCGTTGAATGAACCGACCACGGTATAAATACTATCTGATCAATGACACGTGCCGGGAAAATGCTTATCCGCTAGAATGTTCTATCACGTGATGTGAACACCAATTACATGAATAATTAACAAATAACGACGAATCAGATGATTCGCGATATGCTGCCATCTGGTGCCATACGGCAAACCGACTGAATTCATTACTTTGATTAAGACGTAATCGATATTGTGTTCGACCGTCATGCCGTGAAAGTAGAAAACGCTAATAAACTTTCAAAGTAAAATAAACTTAAATAAAACCTATTGTAAAGTAAAACCTGGACAGTAAACTATTAAATGGTAAGTTATCAGTTAAATATAATAATGAAAGAGTATTTAATAAAAGAAAAAATTACTTTTACTATTGTATAATATGTAAACAAAGTGAAACGATCTTTTAACTAAAAACTATGGAATGACAATAGCTATGAGAATGAATGAATTAATGCATTAAATGTATGAGTATATGAGCGGGGTTTTGAGCAAATGAGACTAAATACTGATGTTAAATCCTATCATTAACTTTATTTAAACTGATTAAAAGAAATAAAGTTTAGTTTCAAAAAGCAAAAATGTAGATTTATATTTCAATTAACTATTGATAAAAATAAACTTGGTCCAGTTCAACTGAAATTAATATATTGACTATTGACGTTTAAGAAACAAAATAATTAAGAAAAGATTATATTAATTAAATTCAATCTCTCTTCTTTATATAAAAGATTTTCCAAAAAAAGTCAAGCACAACTTTATAATTAACATAGCTTAACTGACAATTTCAGACACCCTTAACTGCCACTAAAAAGTGTACTGAAAATACAGAAGCACGACAATCAACTGAAGTTGATGTTGAATGAAATCCCGGACTGCAGCAAGCCTAATGGAAATTCCCTAGCAGATATCGGCTGATAGAATTTTCTAAGGAATCACAATTACCCCGACACTACTAGTCATAACAGTTCCAATTACTCCACGCAGTAATCCGCTGTTGCATCAGTATCGGACCATTCCTATCATGACCTAGCAGTAGTATCGAGACGGGATAAACCCTGGTCTCTTAGAAACCATATCACAATTCTACAGTCCGTTCCTCCATTATAAAAAGTAAAGCTGGCGAGATTAATATTAACAGATAAGCCAGAATAATATCTGGATCTAAAAAGTACTTTAACAGAAGAGAGAAGATATGAACTGTAAATGAAATTAATCTATTTCAACTAACGGATATAAAAAAGAGTAAAAGAAAATAAATATCTGAAACATATGGTGGGTAGCTGGCTCTCCTCCAGATGCCAACACAACATCTCATTCCACAACACCTCCAGGTATCTTCTTAAACAACCGAGGGTATACGAGAGTTCCTTTAAAAGATAAACACCACGGGAAGAAAACTATTTCCACACCATAGCAGCCAATAACATGAAACAGGACCACAAGTAATACATGCTTCACACTTCGTTATCCAAGAGATGATTAAATAATTTCCAGAGATAAAACATCCTTAATATTCTCTACTTCATTTTAAAAAGAAAAACAATGGCAATGTTAAAATCATCTAAAAGAAACGACAACACTTTGCCTAGCCAACAAGCAACTGCTTTGAAACACGAACGAGACAAGCTATAAATAGCATTTCCCATCCGCCGACAACACCCCACACGTGACTTCCGATCACCTGATCTATGTTACTTCCGACATCTGACGATTCGGGAAAAACTGACCAGTGAACGGTGTTGAGATAGAGTATGTCATGCCATCTGCCGATAGCCGTTCCAACTACTTTAGTCTGTGAGCTGAACTTGCATCGTAATGTTGACATTGGCAAAAGCGAAAGATGAAGTTGCATGCTAGAAAAACATCGTAGTAATGAATGAACATGTGAACGTCTCTAAAGGAGTTTATGCATAGATGAAATAAGGTAAAGTAAAGAAGTTATATTTATTAGAAACATATTTAAACACTGAAAATAAAGATAAATGAATGTGTTTAAACATGAGACTTAAAGTATTAAAAACTTATATAAATAAAGTATGTAACCAGAGTTATATAGAAATAACTGCAAACTAAGATAGAAAAGATTAAATGGAGTTTAATGTACTAGGCTGGATAAAAGGTTAAATGAGAAAGATAAGTGGAATAACAAGAATAGGGAAAATAGTATATTTTTCCTGTAATTTCTGTCACGTAACTTTTTAATTCAAAGGCTGATTTAACACAAGATTGACATTAATGTTATTTTTTTTAATTGCACAAGATAAATAAATACTTAAGATAACCAAATACAAATCTTCATACCAATACTTTTCACAGTTATTATTTTATGAATAATTAAACATGAATGAAAAAAATCTGCAGGACGCTTAAGGGGTTAAAGACATAATGTACAGGAATTGATTAATAAAAAATTGATTTCTGAACAATACTGTCCTTTCCCACTCCTTGATCTATCGTTACTATAAATGTAATATCTTGTAGTATAAATATTAGTATTTATCATTCTTTATAAAGATTTGCACAAGAGTAGCTATTCAAGAATTTGATTTGAAATTTTGGCATTATATGCAATACAGTATGGTTAATTGGGATACATCGGATCTGCACTATTTGTCCTAATATGCAGCTGTGTCAATATTCAGAAGTAAATTTAATCATATTCTTCTATTTTGTTCATGACATTTTGCCCTTTAACTCATAAATTTCTGCTTTGAATTGTAACATTTTTTTTTTAAATCAAAATAGTGCTCTAAACATCTGAATTAATCTGCATAAATTTGTCACTAAAGGATTGTAAAAACAGTCTCTCATCTCTACACTAAAGTCCAACTCAATTTCTTTTTTGTAAATGTATACAAAATGTGTGATTCACGCTATGAGCAACATTAAAGAATAGATAATAGTAATGCAAATAATCAAGAATTTTATTGCAATATGCTAATTACAATTAGTATATTGATAATAAATAATCATTTAGATGTTATCTAAAATTCAAAGGGTGCACACTAGGGTGGTCACAAGAAATCAATCTTCGAATTTTTTCAGGGGGACCCCCCCAAAAAGTTGCCAATTGGCTAGAAAATGAGATTGGAAAAGTTTCAGCGCATTTGGATAATATTAACCCGTGCCTCATTGAGGTCAAAGTTTGGGAAAAACGTGATTTTTCTCAAAAAATGCTGTTTTTTTCTTCATGAAATGAATACAATTAAACCTAGAAACATAATGCTGATCTCATCTCATAAAAAATATTTTTGCTTTGAAAAACCACTCGCTACATTTTTGTAAAAATTTATAGATTTAAACATATGCGTGTTTTTCAGGACCAAACTTGATCCTAATCCTAAAAATTGACTTTTTATGAAAATGCGAAAAAACAATGTAACATTCCCTTTCATCTGCTTTCAAATTTTTGTTTGTTTGTTTGTTTTTTTCATTTTGTATATAATAAAAGGTTTAATTATGATAAAAATTAAAGTTTAAACTGAAAGGTTTAAAAGAAAAAATGGGCAAAGAACGTATAAAAATGGGAACAAAAATTTTAAAATGCATTTTGTTATTAAATTTGTGTTACAAGAAAGGAAGCATTATAAAGAAAAGAAAATACTATCCCTTACATCATATACTCCGTTGTCATGTTAAGGTGGTAATGGTTCAGATAAGGCCTGTCTTGAAATGTTTTTCTAGATTCAGGTACAACTTTTAGCAGAAACGTTTTTGTTCTTCGTCTTTTGTTATACAGGAATTGAAATCATGGATTAATTTTATTCCTCTTTCAGCTGTGTTACTTTAAAATCATTCAGTATTTTTCTTGATTTCAAATAATGTTTATTTTCACACCATACATCAGGATCGGTATTTAGAAATTGTATATACAATCTAATTTTAAAAAATCAGCTTGATATTAAACAAAAACATCGACTTATTTGTTCATTAAATAATCCGCTTGGTTGAAATCTATTGTTGCTCTTACATTCCTATCATCAACATCATTTTCTTTTCAAATAATATTAATTTTACAGCCATGTTTTTTTTCACTTTTTTCCCAAAGTATTATCAAAAAATGAAAATGCAACTTGAACAGAGTTCAGATACCAAAGGTGGTTTATCATTTTAGCGAGCGCTTTGTCTGCAAGCTATTTAAAAAATTTTCTGTACTCAACAAGTGATTTTAATAATTGCGGGGAAGTGGAAGCGTTGAACCATACTTTTACATAAATATTGATTATAAATAATCAAATGTCTCTAACACCTTCTTTTTCTAAATTTGTTAATAAGAACTGATCCCTGAAAAGATATATTTTGAGAAAATAAATGACCTGTGATACCCATTGTCGATGAATTGAAATTGGATGTCTTTTGGAGGAAGACGCCCTGTTAAAATTAAACAAAGTTAGATAAATTCTTTATAATCACCCTTGGGCTATTCCTGTTTTAAATGTTCTATAAGAAAGCTTGAAATTTCTTCTGAATTAAGTATTTTATATCTAATATTTTACCATCAATAGTATTTTCATACTTAATCTTGTCCAACTTGAGCTATCCAATCTGAATCTTATTTTAAATAACTGGCTGAAAACAGCTTTTATGTTAATTTGTAAATTATGGTGGCGACATAGTAAATACAGAATATATTACTTTAATAATTGATATAGATATATGTAAGTTCCTCTGAGGCAACCAGTGTTTACTGCAGTGTTATCAAAACACATTGCCTGATTTTTACCAACTTCCACCCACTCTTCAACTGCTGAAATACAGTTTTTGCCAGAGTTATTCTGAAACTATTTTTTAAGGTGAGGAACTCTTATTAACTGTTCCTCATCTCCACAACTAATTAAAACTGCTATCCACAATCAACTGCTATCTCTTTTGAATAAAAAAATTGTAGACATTTTCTTTATTCAAAAAATGAGAAAACAGTTTTCCATCTTAGCTAACAAAAGCTCCCTGTAAATCGGAATTGTGAAATCTGTTTTTGATGAACTCAGTTTTTTATTTTCGAAATACTTGTTTGCGAAGTCCTATTAAACTTCTACTTAAAATTAACATTTGTAATTAACTAGTGGGTGTAAGTTGAGCAGCTTCTGTGGTGTTCAGTTTAACTTGGGAATATTATGAAACAAAATACATAAAACTTGACAATTACTTGATAACTTATTGTCGGTGATTTGATGAGCATGTGGCCTGATAAAAAAAATCTTGCATTGCTACCATGATACCGAAAGAGGGGGTGGGGATCGGAATGTTACGTCGACTTAAAAAATAAATAATAATAGCAGGTAATAAAAACAGCCTTGTAATAAAAAGAGAAATTCAGAGGTTCATTTTAAATGTGCTTTAACTGCAATACAATTTGGGAATTCTTTCCATGCACGGAACTAGATCACTAATAATTAACTATAATTCATGAAATATTGTTAAAATTACAAAAGTTGTCTAATTTCTTTTGCCTTTTAATGCAAATAATAAAAATAATAATATCAAATTTAATAAAAATTATTCATTTCTCATTTTTCACTTATTTTTTAAAAATGCAGAATTTGAGGGTATGGTTCCTAAGCTGACTTGAAAAACACTAAATGTCATGAAATATAAGTTTTGACGAGAGTAAAAGTTCAAGGCAACAACATTTCCTATGAAATAAGATAAGAATCGGTTTCTAAGACAAGTAGTTTACAATTAATGAAAGAAAAACTACGGTTTTTCACAAAAAATCGCAATTTTTCAAGAATTCAACCTCGATGAGGCACGGTTAATATTATTCAATTGAGCTGAAACTTTGCCAATCTCATTTTCTAACCGATTGGCAACTTTTAAAGGGGTCCCCCGGAAGTAAATGTTAAAAAAATTTCCCCCCATGTTGCTTGTGACCACCCTAGTGCACACACATTATTTTGAATAGTAGTATTATGGAATATCCCTTTGATTAGAGAATAAAATGCACTTTACTACCAGAAATAAAGACGATTTCTCTTTAAAAAAACTAGTTATATTGAAACTTATTTACAAAATATGCATGGAGACAGCACTCACACAAACATTATTACATCTTGTGATATTTTTCGTCGTTAAAAACGTCTACGTCTTTTCATTACATTTTTGCATCTACTTCCTCCTTCCAGCACCAACACTCGAATTCTAAACTTCTTCCCATCACTTCAGTTTATTTCCCTCGCAGCGTGTCTGTCGCCGACAGTCATTTGTTGCGTGCATGCGTTGCCGCTGTCAGCATCAGAGTAGCTTTATTGCAGAGTTGTGATAAGCTAGCTCTGTGGGGTTTTGGGAAATGGGATCCCACAGCTCGGCCATCCTTCTAGACATTCGTCCTCAAATGCATCCTGGACCGCTGGAAGCTGCAGCTGGATCACCTGGAAAGATAAAGAAAAAAAAACAGCAGCATCCAAAGTTCTATTTTGGAAAAAAGTCATCATTATTAAAATTCTTCATCAAAATTTAAATTATTTCTTGAAAAAATTCTTCTCATTCTTTTTTTTTTTTTACGTCTCTTCGTCGTTCTTTCCTCTTATGTCTTATCGTCTTCCCTTTTCTTACGTCTTTCCGTCTTCTTTTACCTTACATCTTTTCGTTTTCCTTACGTCTTTTTTTTTTTCGTTCCTTTGGGATTAATTTTGTCAAAATCGTTTAAAGTCAGCCCGGTGGTGTGTCGTAGTCGGGGTAGTGTCATAATCAGTGAAATTCTTCTTCTTTTTTTTTAATGTTAAGCTTCATCCATCCACGGCTTCATGTACTCGGCGCAAGTACTGGTGACCATTGGACCTTCATTAAATCCAACTTTCTTTACATCGTAGGTGTCGTTATTTTTTACTTTTATGACTTTGTAAGGACCTAAATATTTTGATTTTAACTTCAAACCTGGACCTTGTTGTGTGCGTTTTATAGCAACCATATCATTAAGCTTGAATTTGTTAGGCTTTTTTCGTCTCAGATTATAAGTTTTACGATTCTCTTCTTGGACTTTTAAAATTTGTTTTTTTGCGTCTTTTCTCAATTCTTCACAATTATTAATAAAATCGAATTGTATTTCAGTGTTCAAAAGGCTAGTATTCTCGATGTTATTCTTTAGCTTCATTTTAGTACCAAACATCAGCTCAAAAGGGGTTGTGTTAATACTTCTCTGAAAGGTCGAATTTATTACTTGTTGAACATTGCTTACATGTGTATATCACTTCGTAGGATTATCTGCAGAAAACTTAGACAGAACAGATATTATGACCGAATTTAGATGTTCGACTTGGCCGTTAGCTCTTGGTAACCCTGTGGTAATCAGGATATATTTAATATTTTCTCTGACGCAATAATCTTCAAAAGCTTTGGAGGTAAAGGCAGGATCTTTATCTGAGATTATGCGAAATGGACTTCCAAATACAGTTTTTTGGATTTTCTAATTTAGAAATTACTTCTGTAGTGTTGGTAGATTTTGTGGGATATAACCAAACAAATTTTGTGAATGCGTCAATGACCGAAAAAATATGTTTGTAATTTTTATTCGTGCTCTCCAATGGACCTAAGTGATCAACATGGTACATATGTAACAGAGTTTCTTCTTTTTCTATCGGGTGTAGCAAACCTTCTTGTTTACCAGATTTTCGATTAATTAAAATACAGGGAATACAATTTGATATACATTTCTCGATTTTTTGTTTAACTTTGGGGATGTAAAAATCATTATCTAAATTTTTTTCTGTTCGTGCGACTGCGTAATGACCTTTTTCGTGAGTGGCCTTAATTATATTCATTTGCATTTCATCTGGTACAACTAATAAATCATTACCATTAACACATTTATAAAGAACATCATTTTTAACTAAATAATCATTGTAAGATTTTACTTTTAGAATTTCTTTTATGATTTTAATATGCTCGCCAGTTTCTTGAGCTTGGATAATTTTTAAAGTTAAGCTATCTTGGATTACCATACAAATAGGATATTTAATGCATCAGCATGCCTCATACTAGTACCGTGTCTATGCTCAATAGTATAATCGAAATCAGATAACATAATTGCCCATCTAGCTATTTTTGTACTCATTTCTTTCTTATCCATAGTCATTTTAAATGCATTACAGTCGGTTACAATTTTAAATGGAATACCTAGCACATATACTCTAAACTTTTTCAAGGCTTCAATTACAGCTAAGACTTCTAATTCATAGCTAGTATACTTTCATTCAGCTTCGGTTGTTTTTTTACTGGCGAAATAAACTGGATGAAATTGATTATCTACTGACGATTGTTGCATTAACACAGCTCCATAGCCATCTATACTGGCATCACAATGGATTTCGGTCGCGCTTTTGTGATTGTAAATTGAAATCACTGGTTCTGACGACAAAATGCATTTGAGTTCGTTAAAAGCTTTCTGTTCTGCTACATCAAACTTAAATTTAGAATCTTTTCTTAACAGGTCACTCAACGGTTTAGCTATAACCGAATAATTTCTTATAAACTTTCGAAAGTATCCTGTCAATCCTAAATAACTTTGAATATCTTTGGTACACTTTGGTTCGGGAAAATTTATTACTGCTTTTGTTTTCAGTGGGGAGGGACACAATTTACCATTTATGATTCTATACCCCAAAAAATCAATCTCATGCTTCAAAAAGTTGCATTTTTTAAGATTTAATTCCAACCCGTACTCCGATGCAGTTTCAAGAACAAGTTTTAATTTTTCTAGACCTTCAGCTTCATTTTTGGCGGGTATTATTATGTCATCCATATAAATGACTACAGTGTGATCTTTTAATAGGTTTCGAAATATGTTATAAATATATTTTTGAAAAACACTAGGGCTATTGGACAGCCCGAATGGACACTTTAAAAATTCATACTGTCCTTCATGAGTGACTAAAGAGGTGTATTTCTATGAGCCTTCTTCAACCTCAACATGAAAAAAACCGTTTTTTAAATCTACGGTTGTAAATACCTCAGCAGAGTGTAATTGATCTATAACATCATCTATTATTGGTAATGGAAAATGTTCACGCACTGTCTTCTTGTTAAGACGTCTGTAATCAATACAAAGTCTTATTGTGTTATCTTTTTTCATAACCAACGCAACTGGAAACTAAAAATTAGAAGAACTCTTCCGAATGATTCCCCGAGCTAGCCACTCCTCAATTTGGTCTTCAACTATTTTTTTCTCACATGGCGGTAAACTTCGAGGGGAAGAACAAACTGGGATTTCATCAGTTAAATTAATTTTCATTTTAACATCTACAGTTTTAGTTTTAATAGGCACATAATTCTCAATTAAAGAGGATAATTCTGAACGTAAATTTCTGTCAGCAATGTGACTTAAATCAATTTTAGGCTCATCTAGAACATCTAGAATGTTAACTAAAAAGTCATTAGACTGAACTTCCGTTTTAAACAATTTCACTTCATTCTCAGAAATAGTTAATGTACCTTGATGAATAACATCAGTGCCAATAATTAAATCGAAATTAATGTAACTGTCATACTCCTGAATTAGCATTTTGCCATACTCCTGAATTAGCATTTTGCCATACTCCTGAATTAGCATTATATGATCCAAAGAAAGAAACCTTTATATCAGCCGACACATCATCTTACGGCCTTGGTTCAGTTTTGTGTCAAAAGGATAATGGTCATTTACGTCCAGTTTTCTATGCATCGTGGACATTGTCCGATACAGAGAAAAGGTACGCACAAATAAAGAAAGAAGCGTTAGCTATTGTGTGGGCTTGTGAAAGGTTTCATGATTTTATTGTTGGCCTACAAGTTCACACAGAAATGGATCATAAACCTCTCGTACCCATTTCAATGTCGAAACCGTTAGACAATCTAACTCCTAGACTCCAGCGTATGAAACTCCGAATGATGAGATATTCCTATGCCATCAAATATACTCCAGGGAAAAAGCTTGTCATTGCAGATGCATTATCCAGAAGCCCTTTACCAGAAAAAGGAAAGGAAGAATTAACCGAAGAAATAACTGCTTATGTGCAAATGATTATAGAAAATTTTCCTTCATCAGATTCTAGATCGGCTGAAATATGGGCGTTGCAAAAAAAAGACTCAGTCTGCAAATTACTGATTAAATTTTCAAGAGATGGTTGGCCAGGGAAAATGAAGTGCCAGAAGAATGTTTAAAATACTGGGAACATCGGCATTCAATTTCTATACAAAATGATTTGTTGATGAAAGATGTGAGAATTATTATACCTTTGAAATTACGTGAAAAAATATTAAATAGAATACATGATGGTCACCTTGGGATAACAAAGTGCAGAGCTAGAGCTCGTGAGTCTGTTTGGTGGCCGGGATTATCGTCAGAAATTGAGAATTTAGTCTCAAACTGTCAGAAGTGTATTCAGCAACAAAAATATTTCAAAGAGCCTTTACTCCCATCAGAATTCCCAAACAGACCTTGGCAAATAGTCAGAGCTGACCTTCTCAAAGTTAGTGGTAACTGGTATCTTATAATGGCAGATTACTATTCTAGATATATTGAGGTGGCAAAATTAGATCATCTTACTTCCGAGGCAGTCGTTAATCACATGAAATCCATTTTTGCACGTCACGGTATTCCTGAAATTATTTTAATTAAATCGATTGGACAATGTAAAATGCAGTTTTTTTTATTATTCGATTCATTTATGTGCAATTTTTTTCTCAAATAATTCAACTGAATCACAATTAAAAATTATTAAAATTGTAAAAAAAAAAAAAAATTCTTTTAATTAAATACATTGAACAATGATATTTATAAAATGTAGTAATTTTTTTTATAATTTGATTCATTTATTTGTAGTTTTTTTTTTCTTTTAATAATTCAATTGTTTTAAAATTAACACTATTTACTGTATGTATTTATTTACTTATTGCCACCTTTTTTCACTTTAGATATCCTTAAAAGAAGAATGAAATCCTTAAAAATAGCAAAAATATACTAATTCAAATTTCAACTTATCCCTGTACAGTTTCGAACCAGAGTATATTCGTACAGAAAACTAAGGTGTTAAATGTCTACGTCACAAATACTACGAACAGCTTAGTAAATGAAAGTTCCGTATCGGAGCGTAAATCTTTTCTTTTCTTTTTTTTTCGCGTTTTTATGCTCCCCACAGCTATGCTCCGGAATGTTTAAATCAGTAATTTGGATTTCAGAAACAATGCATTCGCCCATGCGACAGTTATTAAGCCTATTTTGGCAATCGCTTATGCTCTGTGATTGACGGTGCTTTCGATCATATTTCGATTTTCTCTTCTTCACTTTCAAGCATTCGCCAAGATCTTTTACAAGCATTTCTAACGATACTGTGAAGTTTTAGCGAAAGAGAGAAGGGAAATGTAAACAAACAGGATTTACTTCCGACTAAATCCTGTCAAAGGACTTTCACACAATAACCAATGAGAAGCGTTTTATTCGGGCATTGCCATTCAACAATTAACAAATAATTGCGATTTCTGTGCCACGCACGATAGCTTAATATATATATAGATTCCCGCTACAATTATAACAGCGCATATTTGGCTTTACAGGCTTAAATCTGTTCTTAACTTCAACTTCGGATTTAATTTTAGGCTTAGCTTCTTCATGTTTATGAGATTTTGCATTTTCATACTCTGACCGTAACTTCTCATAGACTTTTAATTTTTGTTTAAATTCCAAAATCGACTGACATCCATACAATATTGATTTTCTAAAAACATGGTCGGGTATACCATTTATAACATACTGCATCAACGCGGAATCCTCAATATTACCATGTGAACCTAACTGCTTCATTACTAGAAATATTCTTCAAGGGTTTCATTTTCATGTAACTTTCGTTTATTTAACAAATGATGCAACTCCGCAGAATTATAAGTAGTGCTAAATTCAGCAATCAAAAGTTGCTTCAATTTCTCATATGAATTTATATGTAATTCAGTCTGAACCAACAATTTAGCTTTTCCTCTTAAGGATCTTTTTACAAAAATAAACTTATGCAATTCCGACAGATTAAATATAATGGTGACATCTTCAAAATTACTCAACCATACATTTATATCCTGACATGCACTACCATCAAACGGAAGTACAACATTTTCAATATCACTAAAATTAATAGTTGATGGCACAAAATTTTGAACTGGAAATTGCTTGCTTTTATCCAAATTTGATGATTCCATGTCATTACTCGCTGAGCTATTATTTAAAGGTACTTCGTGTTCTGAATCTGGTCACTGTCATTCTGAACATTAGCTTGTAGCAAGCTCAAGTCTGATAAATAAGTAAGTAATCGCGTCGTAAGATCAACTAAAGATCCTTCATTCAAAATGCAAAGTACATTACAAATTGTAATTAAATCATTCAGAGAAAAATCTGCTTGACTTTTTGTTATTTTGCTTTTAAATTCGGAACTATAGATTTGATAACCAAAACCAGAAAATTCACTGATTCTTTTTCTATTTGATCTATCACCTTCAGCATCGAAAAGAAATTTGTGCAAAAGCTTTATTTTACTTTTATTTAATGGCATAATGGCTATATTTTCATTTTAATGGCAAGTTCCAGTTCAGGGATATCAATCAATTTCATCGTGGAATAAAAAATGAATTGTATACAGTACTCACCACTAAGAACAATATCCACTTGAATCCAGAATTCTGTAATTTTTTATTTTTATTACACCATCAGCGATTTCATAATACTCATCATATTTGTGGGCAGCGGCGTCAAAATATTAAAACATTCGTTCCACTGCTAGCACCAAAAATTATGGAATATCCCTTTGATTAGAGAATAAAATGCTCTTTACTACCAGAAATAAAGACGATTTCTCTTAAAAAAAACTAGTTATATTGAAACTTATTTACAAAATATACATGGAGACAGCACTCACACAAACATTATTACATCTTGTGACATTTTTCATCGTTAAAAACATCTACGTCTTTTCATTACATTTTTGCGTCTACTTCCTCCTTCCAGCACCAACACTCGAATTCTAAACTTCTTCCCATCACTTCAGTTTATTTCCCTCGCAGCGTGTCTGTCGCCGACAGTCATTTGTTGCGTGCATGCGTTGCCGCTGTCAACATCAGAGTAGCTTTATTGCGGAGTTGTGATAAGCTAGCTCTGTGGGGTTTTGGGAAATGGGATCCCACAGTATGTTATTAAAAAATCTATTACTTTATTGTATGTTATAGCTGTTTAAAATATTTGTTGCTTTTATTTTTATAATACTGTATCAAGAATGTACAAAATTTTCAATTACTTGCATATAATGTGCATTTTTCCAAAATTTTAGAAGAATGTACAGCAAAGGTGTAGTGGAGGGTATCGGAGTTACATGCCGTATACCTTCTGGATTTTTTAAGACGCACTGTATACTCTCTGTTTCTCAAATAAAGCGATAGCGTATACCTTAGCTGGACATTCATGACTCTAGCGTATACCCTCTGCTTTTTTATGACTACATCACTGATGTGCAGTATACACAGAATATTTAAGACAGCTATAAGAAACCACATATGCTTTTATAAAATTACTTAATACAACATGTAGCTACTGTGATAAAACTGTATGACTATAGAAGAAGTCAATGAAATAATTGAACTTGTACATGCCGTAATTTGTATATTATGAGTAAATTTGTAGTACAGTAGAACCTCGATTATCCGAAGTAATTGGGACCGACCCTCTTTCGGAAAATCGAAATTTTCAGATAATCGAAAATGCTTCAATTTTAAGATTAAGGGGAAATATATGCAATGTTTCGTATTACGGTAATAAGTGCTCAATAAAAATAAAGCAATAGCAAAATAGAAACAAGAATAAATTACCTAATTTTAATTTTGAAATGAAGTACCTTTTACATATATCACAAGAGTTAGAAAAAATGTTTGTTTGTCACAGTTTCGATTGCTTTTGCTTTGAAGCTCTATCACGAAATTTTTTAATATTATTAGTTCACCAATATCAGTCTTTCTGCTGCTCCAACCATGCCAAACCTTTTGAAAAACATTTAAAAGCTTCAGAATTGCTAATTTGTTCATTTTTTTCATTCCACTCCACAGCTTACGGGAGCTCAAGTTAAATTAAAAATAACTCTAAGAAAGGGGATCAAAAATATTTATATCTACTCATAGTTTGGAAAGGACAGCTTGTACACAAGAAATATGATAGTTAAAAAAGCTTTCAAAATGGATTTTGCACACAGGGAATGTGATAGTAAAAAAAAAAAGAGCTTTCAAAATGGATTTCGGTTAACCAAGAGTTTCGGATAAAAGACGTTCTACTGTATTAATTTCTGGTGGCAATAAATATTTTAAAACTAAGCTTTCAATGAGAGAAAAATCCATATTGAGGATACTTTGATTTTATGGTGTCTTAATAAGCGCACAAAATATACGTGGATGCAGGGCTGGGAAATTTTCAGAAAATCTTACCAGCCAATCAGATATAACATACAGTTGTAAAAAGATATTACAAAATTTACGTGACTGCAAAAACAATGCCCCCAACAATTCATTTTTGTACTAACATTTTCTTCATTTTTTCATGTTTGTTAATTCTTATTTTTATAAATATAAACTTAAGAAACAAACAAAAGGGTAACGTTTAGTGTAGAATAGAATTTTGCACCATGTTTACATTTTGGCAATTGGGGGTTGCTAAATATGGCTAACAAATAAAAAGTTTGTAGTATATTTCTATTAGGGTACTGCACGGGCCGGGCTCGGGCCGATTTTCATTCATGGCACTCGGACCATACTTTCTTCTGAAGGCTCGGGCTGGGCCAGGCCTAACTTAATTTTTCTGTACAGAGCCGGGCCTGGTTTCATTCCTAGTCTTTACGGCCCAAAATTTTCAGTCCTAGTTTTAAGCCAGCCCGTATGAAAATCATTGTCTCAGTGTGGCCTGGTCGATTTAAAAGTCAGTTAAATTAGGCCAGGCCCAAAAATTTTTTGCAAAAAATGCATACACTTTTGAATTGCCATTATTCTACACTTAAACATTAAAATTTATTATTTTTAAAGGATAGTAGATTTCTACGCATATTAAAATATAGCTAAATTAAAATATAATAAAAGATGTGAAAAGGAACCTGCCTATGACGGAACCTTATTTTAAACTGAAAAACGTGTTGATCCATGCAAAATTAATATACTAATAAGTAAGCAAAAAATATATAATACATTTACACTTGCTAAGAAGGAAACTTGTCTATAACGCATCTTTTTTTTCTTTTCTGTGCAATTCCGTCTTAGAAGATTTTACTGTACAGCATTTTTCAGATTTTTAACACTTCTATACATGGAATATGGATTAACAATATTAATGATAACTGAAACATTTACATACAAGAAATAGAGATTCATTAAAAAAATAAATATCGCAGCCTGAGGCATTTTTATAAAAATGAAGATTATAAACATGAAAAAAAAAAGTTAAGATAAATATTTTTGGTCAGAACTCCTCGTACGAGACACATTTTTAACCAATTTGACGTAAAAATGTTTTGTAGAAATTCATTCGGGCCGAGATTTTAACTTTTTTTCGGGCCAGGCCAATGTTATTTTTTCTACGGGCCGAGCCTGGGCCGAACTTTTAATTTTTGTATCAGGCCGGGCCCAGGCCTGGAAATGTCAGCCCGTGCAGACCTCTAATTTCTACCCCGTAGTTTTTAAGACTGCCTAAAAAACCACTCGCCAGTGACAAGTAGAGTGATGTAATTCCACAATCCTGCGTGGGTAAATGCCTTAATTTAAATTCAAGAAAAACAAAATACTGTTTCAAAATTTAGAGGTTTTTTTTTTTTTTTTTTTTTTTCAGATTTCTGGATTTACTGTCATTAAAAAAGCTTATACATTATATATTTTTTTCATTTTTCTGCATCAAAATTTATTGTTAGCATACAATATAATGAATGCCATATTTAGACAAGCCTTAGTATTTATTTTTCTTTTTTACTTGTTTAGATAATTCTGCTTTAGCTAGAATAACAGAACTGGGTGTGGTAATCCCCATTTTTTTCCCCCATAAAAACACTGAACATTATTAATTTATTTCAACATTAGAACTGATAAATTTTATAAGGTAATAGTTACTATGATACTAGTGAAAGAAATATGATAATAAAAAAAAACCTCCTTTAATATAATAGATTTTCTTAATTGTTTCAAACAATTTGTGTTACCTGCCTTAAATAAAATGAGATGGTTTAAACTTATTTTTTCCTGAAAATGCTATAAATAAAATAACACAATTTTATGCAGATAAATTATTTATTTATTTGTTTTTTGAATTACACTTATTCCAGTTACATATATTTCTATCTAAATACAGAACATTAATTTATAAAACTTTTTTTTTTCAAGCAAACATGCAAAAATAGGATTTTAAAATACAACTTTATGTAATTTTCTTTCTTTTCCCAGTGCATTAAATTTTTTACGAACACTGATATGTCGTAAAATTTTAATAATTTAGTTTTTCATATAAAATATAATTTACAATTAAAAATGACAAAATTTACAAATTTTGTAAATCTATTTTATTATTTACAGTATGAAAGATTAGTTGCTTTTAAAATAATTTTATAAATAAAAAGTATTAAAAAAGGTTTCATTACAATTCCGAAAGTGTGAGCAAAATAAAAATGTTCAATAAATGAGCCAATAGCAGATTAAGTTTTTAAACCAGAAGTGCATTAAAACATTGCAATAAACATATATACTATGACATAGTTATACCATCGTTCTGTTTGCAATGCCACGATTTAAAAAACACATAATTAAAATAAATTAAATATTTTTAGTTTTTTAAAAAGATCTATTAGTTAATAAGTCTATAAAATTTCAAATTTTAAGTTAATGCTTATTGAAAATGTAACATATATATATATTATCAGAAATTTATAAAATAGAATTATTTTTTATAAAAGTATTATTTTAAAATATTTCTTTTAATGTAACATCTGTAAATATATATGCATTAAGCTACCATAAAAAACTAAAGTTATAAAGGCATACATTTATGAATTAGCAAACATTTAATTTATATATGTATATATTTAAATAAAAAATAAGCAAGTTAAATGAAAAGTTTTGCACTAATATTCAAAGTTTTTCCTTGGAAGTATTTTCAAATTATTTCTTAAAATTGCATATCACAAAAAATAAAGGACATCATCATAAATAAAGCTCTTTAACATTGACAAAACACTGAAAAACAAATAAAAAAGTTAATCTGGAAAGTATATTACATTATATCCATGGATGCCATTTAATAGAGACTAGGGAGGAGGGAGTTAAGAAATTTTATATTTCAGAGTATCTTTCAAAACAGATCAAACTTTTTTTTTTTTTTTTTCCCCAGAAATCACAGAAAAACTAAAGTAAATTGTCAGATTTGATTGAAATGGAAACATTAGCATTAAATAAACACACTAAGCACAGAAATTAATAATTATTAATATTTTCAAAGGCCAAGTTATTGCAATATTCTCAGAGTGAGACCCATTTTTCATTAATCAGCACTTTTGTCTAATTTAAAATATATATATGTTACCAGCTAAACCTGATTTTAGGCCAAACTAGATTGGCCTAGGCCTAACTAGTTTATCCTAACGTGCATAGGATAAACTAGTTTTTCCTAGGCCAAATTAGTTTATCCTAACACCCATAGGATGAACTAGCTTTTCCTAGGCCAACCTAGTTTGGCCTAATGCTTACAGGATAAACTAGTTTAACCTACTATTCATTGATCTGAACTAGATTATTCTAGGCCGATCTAGTTTATCTTAGGCTAATGCAATTTGATGTGCTTTTATTAATCCCAACTACCGCTCCATGTCCAACCCATATGCAAAGTAGTGTTGCCGTCACCCCGGTATAATATATTTTATTCGATGGGGAGTGGGATACTGTCCCCTTAACTTCCCCATTTCACTGCCGCTGGTAGTTACAAAATGTGCCCCATATGACAAATTGTGTGTAGAAGGTCCAATGAATGGGAAGAGAGATTATCATAAAATTTGGGAGAGGAAAAATTTAAAGGATTGATTAATAATGTACAGTATAATCTCGAAAATTTGTCATCTTCATAACCGGAATTTGTCAGATTTTTGAAAATTCCAGATTTCTGAAAGAATATAAAATGTACTTCTGATATTCTTAAATGTACAACTATTCATAATAAATTCAAAGCCAAGTAAATAAAAAAAGAAATATAAAAAAACATTGTTTTTTTTTAATATTTTTTTTCTTACATAAATATCACTTGGCTTTGACTTAATTATGAATAAATGCACCATTAAGAATATCAGAAGTACATTTAATATTCTTTCAGAAATCTGGAATTTTCAAAAATCCATCAAAGTCCCGGTCCCTGTTTGGCCTAAAATACATATATTTTTAAGCTACCATTATTCCACAATTAAAATTCTGTTTAAAGAATAGTACATATACATTTATACGGATGGGATTCAGTACTGTAAAACCTGTGTATGACAAAATCCTGTTTTAAAAGGAATTTTTTTTTTTTTTTTTTTTTTTTTTTTTTTAATCGGTGCAAATAGCATATAATAATGCGTTTGAAAATAAAAATAATTCAATTGCTAGAGACGACGGACCTGCTAAAAAGGGAACTTAACTATAACGAAGTTTTTTTATCTTCTTTGTGATCTCGTCTTAGAAGGTTTTTCTATATAAAACATTTCAGATTTTCAAGTCTCTAAGCCGTGTAAAAAAATTAATGCTGTCAGTAGTTATTCAGATATTTACATACAAATAGGGATTCATTAATAAATCAATATAGTTTACAATAGAATCATTAATATCGTTAATCCGCATTCTATGTTTTGGAGACTTAAATTTTTTAAAAATTCTATACAATAAAATCTTTCAAGACAGAATTTCATAGGAAAGAAGAAAAATTCTTTATAGGCAGGTTCCTTTATTAGAAGGTACATCGTCTGTTGTAAACGCATTATATTCTTTTTACAAGTACTAATATCCTCATTTTGCATACACAACATATATTTTTTGTTAAACACGTGATTCTGAAATAGGCAGGTTATTTTCTCTGGTTATAAATTACTTTAATTTTATCACCTAAAAATGCATCTACTCATTTTAAAAAAATAATAAATATATAAAGTTTAATTGTGGAATAATAGCGATTTAAAAATATGTGAATGAATTTTTAAGAAAGTTCGGCCAGACAAATGTTACCGATATTTTTACCGAACAAACCAGAGATCCTGGTGGTATGCAGTCCAGTCCCAACCTAAGCCGAAAAAAAATTGTGTCCCGAACCTCTCGAAAAAAGTAATCCTCAAACCAAGCCGAGTGTTGGGACGTAAAATCGGATTTTCCCTTACATCGAATAACCAAAAGACTAGTTCATAAAATTTTGTAAATATGAACGCTAAATTTCTACTATAGTAAAAGAGTTTTCAGTGAACTTAGCTCACTTCCATAGATGTGTTTGAGTTGAGTGCATTCATTTGAAGAATTTTGAATTTTTCTTGAACTTGACTGGTTTTGAAGAAATCGAATTTGAGTTTGTTCGTATTTTCTTTCTGTGAGTGTGCTTATCACTGGTTAGCATCAATTAAAGACCGTCAAATTGAATTGGCCTAGGATAAACTAGATTGACCTAGGATAATCTTGACTGGCTTAGGATAAACTAGAAATTTGGCACCGAAGTGGTCTTTGGGATCAATAAAAGCATGCCAAATTGAATTGGCCTAGGATAAACCTGTTCAGGCCAATGAATAGCAGGCTAAACTAGTTCAGACCAACGAATAGCAGGCTAAACTAGTTTATCCTTTGAGCGTTAGGCCAAACTAGTTTGACTTAGGAAAAACTAGTTTATCCTATGGGCGTCACAATAAACTAGTTTGGCCTAGGAAAAACTAGTTTATCCTATGGGCATTAGGATAAACTGGTTTGGCTTAGGAAAAACTAGTTTATCCAATGCGCGTTAGGATAAACTAGTATGGCCTAGGCCAATCTAGTTTGGCCTAAAATCGGGTTTAGCTGGTAACATATATAAGAGAATAAAACTGCTTAATAAATACTGCTAAATAAAGTTGCTTCTCAGTTGTGCAGAACAAGATCAAAAGAAACTTTAACACCACTCAAAGAAAATTTTACCTCCCACTCTCCCATCATAACAGTTTTGAAATGGCATTCCAGATTATACCCTATTACAGAAAACACAACAGCCTGAACACACAAAAAGGAAGCTGGCAGCATAATAAATGTCATGCAATGTCTCACATTTACCGAGTTATGTCTATCGTATAAATTTTGATAACAGTATAAAGCATACCTGCTAACTTAAAGCATAAAGTTTAAATATTTAAATGATTTTATACACTTAAACTTCCCCTTGCATTAGTTTTTTTTTTCTGGTTTTTCAATTTAACAAAACATTTCTGAAGTAAACTTTAAGTGTAAAACACATTCATAAGGATAAATAATAAATTGCAGAATTGACACTAGTTTTAAGATTAAAAAATAATATATAAATAAGCATAACTGAATTTTGGGAGCTAAAAATACCATTAAATGCAATATGTTAAAATGTTAGAAATATAATTAGTCTCCTTTTTAAAATAAAGTTATTTTTGTCAAATATATATTGAGTAAAAAGCAAATATAAAGTGTTAAGATTTCTGAATAAATGAAATACATCAAGATTTGCACATAGAATGTTTTAACAAGTTTATACTTACAATTAATAAAATCAATTAACTAATATGAAGGTAATATATATAGTGATACAAATTAAACCAATCCTTGACTAATTAGACAATTTTTAGTTCGGGAAAAAAAAGCAGCCATGTGAAAATATTTTTTGTCATGTAAAAAAGATTTAAAGAAAACCTCCAGGTTATAATTTTTCTTTAATTTTTTCTTTTAACTAATTGAGGAGAACAAAAAAATTAGTTTACAGGTTTCTGACAAAACAATACAATAAAAAAAAAATATTTTTTTAACTATAAAATATTTTATGTGATACAAGAGAATAAAAGAAGATGTGAATGCATAAAAAGTAACTTGTTTGCTAATGTAAAAAAAAAGAACACTAAACATTATGCTAAACTAGTCATTTTAAATCTCAAAAGTTAGCAGGTATGTTATAACTGAACATAAACATAAAATAACACTCTAGGACAAAACAGTAATAAAATGAATTTAAACTTATAAAAATAATTTAAGCTATATAAATACAAATAAAGTTAATTTACATACTCAATTTAAAAAAGCAATAAATGAATATGTATATAAATAAATATTTTCTAACAAAGAAGGAAAATATTGCATTAAAGAAATATAAAAGCTTTGAACACAAAACAATAGAAAATTAGCACATATATATATATTTTTTTAAATGTTAAAAAATATATAAATAAAAAACATGGAAATATTAAGTAGTTCACTGCTAGTAATCTACACAACAAAAGTATCACAAACTATAAAGACCTTTGATCTGATTCATGAATATAATATAAATAACCTGATCATAAGCTTATTCACATTTTCTATCAATATCAACACAGCATTAAAGCATAGAACTCTGAATAATACAACAAAGTTAAAACATATAAATGCGATTTAAATACAAATATACTTATTAAAAGCAACACATATAAAAAATAATTATCTAAAGGAATGTCATGCTGTTTTTGTAATTTAAAATTCTATCAGTCTATATATATTTAATTGGCAAAAAATAATGAGAAAAGAGTACAACTTCAAGCTTTCCTTGCACGTGTCTCTTCTATAGATAATACAAAAATTGAATAAATATAATTAAAGCAACAAATAAGTTGATTAAATTTATAATAAAAAGAAAATAAGAGTTCCAAAGAAAACAGTATGAAAATGGTTTATTTATAAATAGACCAATTATTTAAACAAGGTGTCTGCAGAAATTGTAAAAAAAAAAAAATCCTGATTTCCCTGACCATCTTTATCAGACTTCTCTGATTTCCATTATTAACAATACACAAGAGGTATTTTTTCATGTATGTTGCTCTCTTGTATAATGCACTTATCCTACTTGCTAATATTTCATTTGGGAGAAAAAACAAAAATTGCCTAATATTCATAAAGTACTCGTTGACAGTTTCATAAATCCAAACTCAAAATTTAGTCCAACAACTTCATATAGGGGCCAAAGGATATAGGGTGATCAGAAAATTTCCTCATTTTCTGAAAAATGTTCAATTTTAAGACATATCTGCATCTGACAGGATAGCTAATTGCATTAAGTTGGCCACCTGGTCAGGTTATGTCAATGTATCATTTAAAAATTTCAAAAATGGGTAAATTGCCTTCAATATAAGCACTATCCACAGAAAATGAGTACATCTGATCACCAGTACCAGGGATGCACTATAGTGCATCATTAAAGCAGAAAATTGGAGAAGGGATGCATACAAAAAAAATTCTGATGGGTCCTTCAGGATGCATAATTTCCAAATTGTAAAATTGGCATATTACATATTAAATACGTAGAATCAGTCAGTTTTTTAAATGATGACCCAATTTTGTAAAAAAGGACCCAGTTTCTTTTAAAGTGTCTGGGACCTAGGATTTTAAAAGTCTAGTGGCATCGTTGGATCGCCTTAATTTGTGTTAAATGTCAAAAACTCATACCAAGTGCATCTTTTTTAAAATATTGGGAAAGACTAATCAGCATGTGAAAAACATAGTATATAAAACAGATGAATCAGTCTCATTGGCAACGTGAAAATGCAAATATTTTCGCATATAGACAAATTTCCCTGATTTTAAAGTATTTTTACAAAATTCCCTGACTTTTCCAGATTGATAAACCTAGTGTTGACTTTAGAAAAAAAGGGCCATCAGGCGGGAATTTTTCAAAAAGGGAACACTATTCTAAAATAAAGGTACATTTTTCAAAAAGGGAATGCTATTCTAAAAAAAAAGAGTACATTTTTTCAAAAAGGGAACACTATTTATTCTAAAATAAGGGCACATTTTTTTCAAAAAGGGCACACTTGTGCATTGTTCACAAAATATATTTTGAACTGCTTTGCTTAGAGTTCCTAGAATTTGCAATATTTTCCCGGTACAAATTGAATTGGCACAGGGTGCATAGGAAATGTTAAAAAGGACAGCCGGGCGCATTGTAAGGGTTTAAAAGAGCCGCAGGGCACTGCGCCCTACTAAAGCGGCTTAGAGTCAACACTGAAACCTCCCTGATTTTTCCATGATTTCCAGATTCTGTAGACACCCTGTTAAATTACATTCCACAGTTCCAAAGAAAACAGTATGAAAATAGTTTATTATAAATACACCAATTATTTAAATTACATTCCACAGTTAGAATGATTGTATTTAAAAGTAATTTAATTCAACAAAATGAAATGAGCTGTACAATCAAAATATTTATGTATGTGGGACTTTGTATGCTTACCTATGAAAAAAAGACTAATCAATATATTTTTTTTTCCTTTAGTGTCTTTGTCAAATAAGTAGATATTCAATTCAAACATGCACTTGTGAATCTTTACAAAGATAAATATTTAATTTATATTAAATTTTTAAACCAAAAAATAGATTCTAGACTATATAAAATAAATAAAAAGCGATCTTATCATTTGATTATTATTATTATTATTAAATTACATATAAAGGAACTTTATTTTTTTTTCCTGTCTTTTTTTTTTATTAGTTATTTTCTAATTTATGAAGCTCTACATCGTGTGATGTTGGTTACCTATAAACTTGATTTCATTACCTGCAGCTAGGTACGTAATGGTACAGGATGCTAGTATATCTGTTACTTTTAATACCTATTATTTACTCTTTTATAATAGATTATTTGCAACAAATATCTTTTGAAATTCACTTATAAACGATCTTCATTTTTATTCTTATCCTTTCATACTTATTATACTGTGGAATTTTAATATCTGTCACCCAGGTACAGTCTTCTTTGGAGGACCAAATAAGAGAAACTTTTTGGCCTAATTCAGAGCCCCTTTAAGCACAGGACTTAGATGCATAGCATAAACACCACACACGTAGGTGCCCCAATAAAACTAAATGACTTTTTTGTAATCTCAGAATAAAAAAAGGATAAAAATGTTCAGCACATGAGCCTTCACTTAACTCTTTTTCTATGGCTCCCATTGAGACAAAAATCTTTTTTTTTCTTCCACCTTTGAAAAAATATTAGGATCTTAAGATATTTTCCGCACCTGAGCCTTTGTAATGGAAAGACTGGCCCCTGTGTTCTGCTCTGCTACTATTTTAAAGTAATATCTTGATTGTTTTCAAATAATCTGGAATCAACTCTAAGAACTTATAATAGGTATAGAACTCATAATATAGACTAAAAATAAAATAAACAGATAAGCAAAAAAAAAAAATTAAAATAAATGAAAACACTCTGGGGAATTGCTGAAATCTGGGAGATTTGGTATATTCCAGATTTTTAAACATTCATTAAATTAATGACATTTTAATTTAGTTTTCAAAGAAACAAGTGAAACTTTGAGCCAGATATTGTATGCTATTTTTTTTCTGTTCTTTACTATTATTATTATCATCATCAATTTTAACAGGCAGTGTTGAATATACATAAGAAAAAACATACAAACCAATGCTTGAAAAGTTCTTTTCAAAGATGCAAACACATAAGGTTTGAAAACTCGGGAATAAAAACAATTAGATTAAGAGTAGAATAGAATAGAATATTGTCAGTATCAAATATGTAACATAATTAAATGGTAGACTATAACTAAACATAAAAATTAGAAAGTACTATTTTAATATAGCAATAAAATGAATAATTCTTTTGTGTTAAATGTTACAATGCATTATAATTATATTATATATATATATTTAACTCATTTCTTGATTTCTTCAATTATTTTCATTCTTTTTTTATAGGTATAGATGGCAGCACTAAACATTTTTGTTAAAAATCTAGTTACAATATAGTTTTCCTTTTTCACACCAGATGGCAGCAATGTTTTGGTTTTGAGTGACTAACAGCTGGCCACATGTTTTAATAGTCTTAAATCTGATTGCAACCTCACATATTATAATATAGTGGGTCAACTTTCTGAAGTTTTGGATTCTAGTACATAATTGAGGTATTGTGCTCTAATCATTTTTCAATTTTTAATATCCTGTGTTAGGTGTATCTTTCTTTAAATCTCTTGGTCTTTTATCATTTATTTTGTTTTATGATGCGCTATTAGGAGCTAAATTTTGTCATTTTAGGCTTAATGTCAACAAAATTGGATAAAAAAAACGCATCTTCACAATGAATTAAACCTGCAAGCTCCTCTGATGTTCCTGTGGGTTATTCATAGTTTCTTATTTTACATACTGGTTTCCTATATTCATATCTTGTTCATCTTTAGAATTTTACTAATTTGTTCATATATTTGTGATTTCATCTTTATTATACATTCCTCAAAATGCTGCATAAATTGAAATTGTAAAATCAAATTTTTAGTAATGAAAAGATATTTGAGTGCTGTTTTCGAAATAATTAGTGCCTCACAGAATGTTTAATATTATTTTTTATATTAAAAACATCAAATCATTCGCCTCTATCAAAATTACTTTTACAGTATCTCATAATGCCGCTGTTTAACAATATAAAAGATAGAGAATATGATTTTTAAAAGAAAAATGACTAGCGATTTATCCCATGAGTAATAAAATTTGTATATAATTTAGAGGTAACAAAAATATAAAACTTTTTTGGAAGATAAAAGTCTGTGTTAAATGACAAATTCTAGCATAATGAAAATCACTAAAACTTTTTTTCTTTTTTTTTAGATTGCCTCAAAGCCATTAAAATCATTTAAACATTTAGTTTAATGTGGAATTTAATTACAATTTACTATACTAGTTTCTTGAGAGCTTGATCATTTCATGCTCAAAATGAACAGAAAAAATTCTAAAAAAGCAATTAATTGATTTAAAATAAAACTAAGAAGAGAGGCAACATCGGAATTAATGGTTAAAATCCAGCACAAAACACCAAATTTTCAATATCAAAGAAAAGCGGAAAATATTAGGAGGAAAAATCTGTTTAAAATGTACTGAAAATATATAAAACATAAAGATAGGCCTTAATTTAAGAGAAAAAAACTTTCTTGATTATGGTTAGTTAAAACAAATAGTTTTAATAAATATAAAATGGATAAAAAATGAAGAACATAAACTTTTCAAAAAGTACATATATTAGTTTTCAACTTTATATATTTATTATATTACATATATATATATATATATATATATATATATATATATATATATATATATATATACCGATTTTTAACATACAGCCATTTCTTTAAGGCAGTGGTACTCACTACCCGACCCTGCAAGTGAGACTTGTAACTTAAAGATAAAATATCTATATTATAAAATATATTTTATAAAGGCTTTGTGGCTGTTTTTAAAATTGAATACCAACAAAAGTAAACATTAATGTTTCTCTCTCTCTATATATATATTTTTTTCAATCAATAATCATAATACTGGAGTGGAATATTACAAGTCTGGTCTGTGATATTTCATCTCACCATCAGGAACCTTTCCTATTAACTAATGGACCTTATCCATCCCACAAAAATTTTTTTAACATTGGTAATAATTAGTATTTACATATTAAAAATTAACTTATAATAATAATTCGTTATAATATATAAACATATGACTGCAAAATCATAGGAATGCCCCTTGAACTCACTTCTTTACCCGATTTTGGCTCTTACAGAAACTTTAGCGATTACCACTGCTTTAAGGAGACCAAGCAACTCATAAAAAAGAAAAGTTGAAGTTCATAAGATTTCATTATTCTTTAAAAATATTCTTATATGTAATAAAATGTCAAATTTTCAAATATTCCCTTTAACATAAATTTCACATTACTAGCAATTAACATCAGTCTCAATTAAATTTCTTGCTAAAATAAATAAATAAATATGTGTATTGTATTTTTGTGACCTTTTTGTGATGACTTCTGAATGGAAATGGGAATGTATAAATGAAAATCAACTCATGATAATTGCAACTTGACAAACACAAAGCTCAACTAATAAAAAAAAAAAAAAAAAAAAAAAAATCGGAACATTTTGAAGCTACGTGAGAAATCTTCAAGAATGCAACAATTCTGAAATTAATGTTATATGAGCAGTGTATGTTTGATTTACTGCCATGAAAAACAATGGACATTATTATTGCAAACATAAATTAACATTGTTAAGCCAGAAGGTATATGCATAGTTAGACATTCACACTGAACATTTTTAAAGCCGTGTTTGACTGTCAAAATATGAACATCATAATCTAATAAATAAATTTGGTTTTATTCACATTTTTTGTTTGCTGTTTATTTTTTAAGCATGTATGTATATTGTAATGAATACACATGCTATTAGAACTAATATTGTAACACAATCAAACTGATTGGTAAAGTTATCATACGAATTGAATATTTCCAACTGAGCGAAAAAATGCCCAGGCTGGGATGGCTTATATGGAGTTCCATCACCTGCGGTTTATTCTGTTGAGCTGTCTACATGACAGACCAGATGTTATTACCAATAAGGTTTTTCTGAGCGAAATATGCTGGCTGGTTGTCGGCCCAGTTAGCTTAAACGGAAAAGCATTGGCCTTGTAAGCCAAGGTTCTGGGTTCGATTCCCAGCCTGGGCATTTTTTCGCTCAGTTGGAAATATACAATTCGTATGATAACATGCTATTAGATTGATTAAAAAAATATCTTGAAAACCTGCATTTTAAATTTCCAAAATGTCCAAATAATAACAATTATAAATAATGAATTTTACAAAATTTACAAACAAAATTTGTCCAAAAGTAATGACGGATTACAAATATATTTAAATCCAATATTTTAGACAAAGATAATTTAACTGTTATTCCAATTATAATTGAAATTGAAAAATTACACAGAGCTGCAAAAATGTTAGAGAAAATTAGCAAAAATTGAAACACTTTTTCATGCTTGGTAGTTCTATATACAGGGTGATTATAATTAAAGTTGCACTTTCAAAAGGCTGTAAAAAAAGAACCACTGGGCAGAATGACCATCTTATGATATATAATATCTTTATTAGCATCTTATGATATTTCATGTGAGTATACGTGAAGCAATGGGAATTTGTTTTTGCTAAAGAGACAAAAGTACAAAAGTTGACCAATAGATGGCACTGTACTTGTCATAAGATGCTAATAAAAAGACGCGACATGCATACTGCACATTACACTTGTGATAAAAAGGTGAGGAACATACAGTTCCTCTTATTCTGCATCTGCGAAGGTAGTCATGACTCTATCATTGAAGGATCGGGCTCTGCATGTGAAGCTTTTTTTTACAAGAACAGAGACGATGCGCAGCAATTGAATTGAAGAAATTTCGAACATTAAAGGGTTTAAGAAGCAGCTCTGGCCCGATGACTGCATTCGGTCTGAAGAAGTTAATTGATAAATTCAAAAAGACTGGTTCATTTTCGTTTTTCCACCTTTTTTGGCCTAGGGGCAATTAAAAACCGATTTTTTCCTATTGGCTGTGGCACCACCTTGTCATAGTGGATATGCTTTAAACAAAGAGTGCCTCAACAGCATGTCACATCATTTAATTAGCATCTTATGACAAGTACAGCACCACCTACTGGTCAACTTTTGTATTTTTTTCTCTTTCCGAAACAAATTTCCATTGCTTCACGTATACTCACATGAAATATCAGGTCATTCTGATCACTGGTTCTTTTTTTACACCTTTTGAAAGTGCAACTATAATTATAATCACCTTGTAACTTCTATCGATTTAATTAGTTCAGCTTTAGACTGCATATTTATGATAATACATCATAAAGTTCGTAGCAGAAATATATAATAATAAAAAAAAACCTATGGTAGTAAATATTTTTTAAATAAGCTAATAAAATAAAAACTTAAGAGTGGAAAACCTTCATAAAATGGAAATTAAAATTAAACATTTATTTATTTAACATTTTGGTGTGTAAAAAACTTTGTAAAACTGACTACAAAATATAATTATATAAAACTTATTATGGTTCAAATAAATATGCCAAAGGTTATTCTGATGACATTTGTAAATTTTGAGCTTACAGCATGATACATTTTTTGGTCCAATTTTAAAATTACTTTGTAATTATAAAAATGAGGAAACAGTGTGAGCGTATACAACACAAGATACATATTTACACTGACTGGGCATATATACTCACATAAACCTAAAAGAAAAGATTCAAACAAATAAAACATTTAGCATGCATATAGCTTGATACTTTTTACACAGACAAAAACATTACAGTAACAGTTGCTATATACATACATATACACTTATATGTATGCATATTAACTTTTACTTTTTGATCTTTGCCAGCAAAGGTCAGACGATTTCAATCTGAAAGTAAAAAATGCATTGTGAAATTCATTAAAGTTTTACTGGTGAAACAAGATGTAAACTTCACAAACAAAATGTTTACTATGGTAACAAAAAATTCTATTTTTTAATAAAATTTACATTGAGATTTGTTTTTAGAGTAGAAAAGCGGAAAGACATATTTTTAGAACTAGTAAATACTAAAGATTAATCAAATTCAAAGTATCATAAACACCTTAAGATTTGAATCACAAAAGGACAGAATTTTTCCTGATGTCCTTCTTAGATGAAGAGCAACACACACTCTTTTAAATTATTGAAAAGTATATAAGTTATAAGAAAATGAGGCTATATAGAATTTAAGCAACATATTTTAACATCTATACAGACCCTTGTTAAGCAAATGTTAAGTTGTGAAATTTGTAACTTGAACCAAAGAACCCATGCAGACACACAGAATACCAGAATTGCCATGGGAGAGAGTATCATCTGATATTTTTGAAATAAATGGTACTTATTATTTAATTTTGGTGGATCATTACTCAGATTATTTTGAAGTTGATAGGTTACCAAATATCCATCTGAAAGTGTGATAAATAGATGCAAACAACATTTTAGTAGACATGGTATTCCAAAAGTTTTGATTACTGATAATGGAAAAGCATTCAGAAGTTCAGAGTTTGCTGAGTTTGCACAGAGGTGGAGTTTTGAACAATCTACATCAACACCCTATCATAGTCAGGGTAATGGAAAGGCAGAATCAGCAGTTAAGATTGTAAAAAATATTATGAAGAAATCTATTAAAAATAAGGAAGATGTATGGTTGAATATTTTAAATTGGAGAAATACCCCAGCAGTTAATATGAATTCAAGTCCAGTTCAAAGACTGATGTCTCGAAGAACAAGATCTAATTTGCCTATATCTCACAAATTGTTAAAGCCAGAAATTCAGGATTTGATTCCAGATAAGATATCATTAAAAAGAAGGGAAGCTAAAAGCTATTATGATAGAAAGGTTGAACAGTTGCCCCCACTTGAAATTGGTCAAGAGGTATATATACGAAAACCACCTACATTGTCAAAGGAAACTGATAAGTGGAAAAGAGGCTCCATCATTGACATTCATAACTCAAGATCTTACGATGTTAATATTGAGGGAGGAATTGTAAGAAGAAATAGGAGTTGGTTGAGAGAAGCGGCCACAGCATGCAATGACAAAGTGAGTGAGAGACGGGAAGATGGAATGGATCAGGCTGTTGAGGATAAGGAGGTGGAGAAGGTTGAGATGAATCCTAAACAGAGAGACTACAATGACAGTTCCAGATCTGGGGCTATATTGCAAAAGAGTGAATTGCCTGTGACTGGTCCTCGAATGACCAGATCAGGGAGAATTGTAAAAACTCCACAGCGATTTTTATTATAAGAACTGTTGATGCTGGAACTTTAATATGTGAAATATATGTATGTGTATATTTAAAAAAAGAGAAGTTGTTAGGCAACTGTGTGTTTAACTGTATATTTTAGTTATACTGTGAGTGGCAACAGTGGATGATGAGATGTAAACATGAGTGATGTGAGATGCAGCTAGTCATGTCTTGTGATGGTGTGGTGTAGTTGTGGCATGTTTTTAAATAAAGTTATCTTTTAATGTTGGTCATTCTGGTGATGTGTGGACTCAAACATGGTGTCAGAGATGGGATAAAGGATTTATTTTTGCTGAATAAATTATATTTTGGACTTAGTTGAACTTTGAAGAATTGCTAGGTCTAACCTCTCTTGAACTTAAGCCTAACATGTCTGAATCTGATTTGAAGATGGCTAATCTAATTCCACCACCACAGCCTGTTGATATGAGTGGAAATGTGTTAGAAAATTAGAATTTCTTTAAAGCAAGTTGGACAAATTATTCTATTGCTACTGGATTAAATGAAAAAGATGAAGCAATAAAAGTTGCTACTTTGCTTTCTGTTATTGGGAAAAAAGTATTTCTTATATATCAGCATTTAGCTATACCTGAGGAAAATAGAAAAAAGTCAGATTCAATTATTAAAGCATTATCAGAACATTTTCAGCCATATATAAATGAAATTTATGAAAGATCTGTATTTAATGAAGCAGTTCAGGAGCAACATGAATCTATTGAACAATATGTGTGTAGATTGAGAAAATTAGCATTGACGTGTAATTTTCAAAATATGTTGGAAGAATTGATTAGAGATAGACTTGTTTTGGGTATTCGTGATAGAAATACAAAAAACAACTTATAAGTGACCATAAATTAACTTTACAAAAAGGAATAGATATTTGTAAAAGTAATGAAAGTGTAGACAGACATGTGGATAGTTTGACTAATAAAACTGAGGATTTTGAAGATGTTAATAGAGTTAAAAATAAATTAAAAAATGATAGAACAGGATATTATAGGAATGACAGTTATTTTAGATATGAGGCTAGGTGTAAATATTGTGCAGAAAAGCATGAATTTGGAAAGAATAAATGCCCAGCATTTAATAAAACTTGTAAAAACTGTGGAAAGAAAAATCATTTTGCTAAAGCTTGCAAAAATAAGAGTGTAAAAGAATTTCATGAACAGGATTCTAATGAATTACAGGATAAATGGAAATGATTTTTAAGGTTAATGATTCTAAGAAGTTGATGACATATTTAACATTGGAAGTGGACAGGGTAAAAAAATCCCTGCCGGCTCGGGCCTACAGGCGGAGGTAGATTTCTATGTTAAGTACTAAATTCTCCAACAAAACTTAAATCAAGATTACAGATAAAACCCAGTTTCTTCACAAAGAGCGAGCTGTAGGGAGCTAAACTTTTTGTGAAAATTGTAATATACACGAATACACACACACACATATATATGGAATAGGTTTAAAAAATGGCTACAAAAAATTCAGAGAACCTTAAAGTGTTAAAAATATGTTAATATTTCCATAGTCGGGTTTTTATCATGTTTTAATACATTTCTTCAAACTTACATGGCGTTACATATTCACCTGCTGAGGTCCATTATATTTCCAATATGACGCAATATACATATTTTTTTAATTCGTCAAACTATTTATTTTGAGTTTTCTTGCTGAAATCTTGCTCTAGGAAACTTATGACGTAATATTCAATTTGTTTTCAATTTGTCAAACTATTTAATTTTACACGTGGAAATTTTGCAAAAGAAAAGTAATTGTTGTGGTGAGAATTTTATTATTTGTTTTTTTTTAATTGTTGGCAACTGCTATAACGAAAAACTTTTATTTTTTTCTGCCATTTTTGTGTAAGAGCTGGTTTTATCATTATCATGTTAAGACAGTATTCAAAATTTTGAACCCTCCCCATTTCCACCCTCTTGGGCCGATTTCGTCCATTTTCAATCCCCGCCGAGATATTAGCCATCTCAAAGTTGTTGGCGAGTTTGAAGATGATTCGTGCATAATTGCGACTTTTATCGTGCGGACAAAATTTAGTACATACATACATACATACATACATACATACATATATATATATATATATATAAACTTTTTAGGTGGGGGTGGTTTTGGGTTCCTGGGATCCTATAATGAAAAGTTATGAAGGAATTTTTCAAAAGTCGCACCATGGTAACGACTGCAATAGGTAGTATTTCTTACGAAATCTACCTAAAAGAAAATTAAGTGTCAGATGGATACTGGTGCAACAGTTAATGTAATGAGTTATAATGACCTTTGTAATTTATGCGAAGATTCAAACCCAAGTCTTAGAAAAAGTAAAACAAAATTAAGATGTTTTGGAGGGAAGATTTTAAAACCGATTGGACAGGTTACTGTTATATGTTGGAGGAATTCAAAGATGTTTCCTTTGGATTTCCAAATTGTTAAATATAGGGAAAATCCACTATTAAGTGCAGAGGCTTGCCAAATGTTAAATTTATTATAGATTAAGGCTGAGATAAATAAAATTTCTTCAAGTGTGTCATTCAGTCATGAACCATTGATTACTAAATATAAAGAAATTTTTGAAGGATTGGGTTGTTTGGAAGGTGAATATCATTTACAGACTAAACCAGGCATGCTTCCGGTGAAGCAGTCTCCTCGTAGAATTCCTATTCCACTAAGACAAGAGTTAAAATTGAAATTAGATGATATGGAAAGAAATAAAATTATTTGTAAAGTCACTCATCCAACTGATTGGATTAGCAATTTAGTTTTGGTAAAGACTACAAATAAATTGAGAATATGCTTGGATCCACAGAATTTGAATCAGGCATTAAAGAGATCAGAGTATCCTATTCCAACAATTGAAGAGATTATGCCCTTGTTAACTAATGCTAAAATATTTTCAGTGGTAGACACTAAGGATGGGTTTTGGAATGTTAAATTAAGTTCAGACTGCACAGATTTAACCACTTTTTGGACACCCTTTGGAAGGTATAAATTTTTGCGTCTTCCATTTGGATTATGCACAGCATCAGAGGAATATCAGAGAAGACTGCATGAAATATTTGAAGGATTGAATGGAATTATCATCATAGCTGATGATATAGGGGCATTCCACGTCAAATCAGGCAGTAAAATATCAATATGTAACCCACCATCACAGATTTTAATGAAACTGCGTGTGTTTGTTCTTACTATTAAGATATGATCACCAGTAATTTTTTTTGTTCATTGGTGAAATAGTTTCTGAGAAAAAAATTGTCAAAATTTTGAAAAACTGCCGTCAGTTGGCATTCTTGATAGCCCGGTTTTCAAATGTAGCATGTCATATATATAATCATATTTCAATATCTACTCTACAAATCATCTTCAAATAATTTATGCACAATATTTAGGGTACGCAGCTTATGAAAAAAATATATTGTTACGCTTATAACATTTTAAGTGTGTCTAAAAAAAATATTTAAACTTTGAAGTCGTGAATTTTTTATGAAAAATAATGCATTAACAAAAAAAGCATTATCAACAAAAGGCGGTATTTTTATTAAATTTATTTTTTATGGGAGATATACTTAAAGGTGTCCTTTACCTGATTCTGAAATAAAAATAGTGGGATTTTGGGTTTTTTTGGTAGTATTTCCTATTTAAAAATATTTTGAGGTGCATTTCATATCAAATCAAGCAGAGTCATTCCATGTCAGTTTCCCTAAGCCATTTAATCACTGTCACAAATTTCAATGAAATTGGGTTTGTTTATAGCTTATTTTAAGACGTAATCACCTTTAATTTTCTTGATCCTAAGTAAAATATTTTTTAAGATAAAAAATATCAAAATTTTGAAAAATTGTTTTAAATTTTTTTAATGACAGTTCGATATTCAAAGACTGCATTAAAAATAAAAAAGTCATTTCAATATAAAATCACTATATAGGTTTCAAATAATGTATATGTGACAAATAATGTAGGCTGATTATTATTTCTTGTTTTTTATCATGTTTAAACACTAAGAGTGTCTTTTATCTTATGAATTTTTAAAATCAAGAATTTTGTCAAAAATAATGTGTTAATCAAAAATTTATTATTAACCGAAGGCAGGGTGTTATTTCGATTTTTTAATTGTACGTAAAAATATCTTTTAAATGGTTATAAAATAAAAATAGTGAACATATGAGAAAAAATTATCGAAATTTTGGAAAAATGCCACGAGTTGCCATTAATGATTGTTCAATTTTCAAAGGCCTCATTTTATATATAAAATCATATTTCAATAACTAATAAAGAAATCTTCTTCGAATAATTTAAGCAAGGTAAATAAAGTATGTAGATTATGAAAAAAATATTGCTGTAATGTTAAAAAATATTTAAATGTGTCTAAAAAATTATATAATCTTTGAAATCAAAAATATTTTACAAAAAATAATGAAATTATTAAAAAATCTTTATCAATCAGAGGCGAAGTTTCTATGACTAATTTTTTAATTTTAAATTGTACATAATACTACGTTATAACTGGATCTGAAATAAAAATAGTGGGATTTTGGTTGGTTTTAGTAGTATTTAAATCATATTTAAAATTATCAATATTTTCAAATGTAAAACCTATCCAATGTATCATCCCTGGAAATATTTTTATTTATACATTTATTTTATTTTTCAAATTATCTTTTATGTTCGTTTCTTAAGGAAAAAAATAAACAATATTGTTTTTTAGTAAAACTTCTAGGGCGAAGAGCGATTATCCCTTTCCAAAAAAGAGAAAAATCACTAGCTCCTCACCGTCCAATAGAAATTTTCAAAATGACAGTCCTAATCTTTAAACTCATTGGCTGTTAATATTGAAAATTTAGCATTGAGCTGCTAATATTGAAAAAAAAACCAAATTTCACTCTTTTGAAGAAAATTTTGACGTATTGTGCTTTAATTATATGCAAAAAATGCATGATCCATTATATTTATATCTTTCAAATAACTATATCTAAAAAAATATTTAAAACTTAATGAGTTGAACTTTTGTAACTTTATTCAGTTTCTAATGATATGTACCGTAATTTCGGGTGTATAGCCCGCAGATCAAACAATTCAGTTTGGACCCAGAAATTTTATTCAGTATTTGAAGACCAATATTTACTGTGATCTAAAAAGTTACATTTTATTTTTAAAAATTTCTGGGTCGAAACACGATTGTTTGATTCGCGGGCTATACACCGGAAATTACGGTAATTTGATTTATTTCATCACAATATTGCTGAAAGATGGATTTTCAACATATATATGTGTGTATATATATCCCTGTTCTCAAACAAATTATTTAAAAATTATTCATTTATGTTTAATAAAGCATATACATATTGTTTATACACTTATAGAAAATACATTTAGTATATTTTATGATATTATGTCAATAATGTCTAAAAGTAAAGAACTTATATAATAGTATGTAACGAAATATTTAACATCTGGTGTAATGACAACAAAATTTTATAATTGTTTTACTTAATTTGGATGAATGAAAAAAGCTTACATGTTTATATTTTATTGAAGTACAGGTGAAAATGCCACAAAGACATTCCTACCTCAACAACCACTGAGTATGTCACATTCACACTACAGATGATTTTCTTTTCTTTTTGATCTTTCGGGTTTGATTTCAGATGGTAATGAATTAATTAGTTTTGTTAGAAGTGTCATTGCAGTCAGCATATTAGGCTCACTATTTTTTTTTTATATAATTTGTTTTGATTGACTCGATGAACAACAATATTTAAAGGGACCATTTCATGACTTTTCAATTAAAAGCTGATCTATAAATTCATCATGTTGTTTAGTTATTATTATCGTCTTAAGATAATAAGTTGATATTAAAATTTTTAAATGCAGTTTGTTTATTATTTGAACGGTTGAAAGTATTTTTCAATAAGAGTGGGCTGTTGATTTTAAGTCGGCTGTTGAGCAATGTAGTGTTGGTAAAGGAACTGGTACTATTTAATTTAATTTTTATTGCTGTAAATAATATTTGTTATTTTATTATTGTATGTATTATATTTAAGCAAGAGTAGAAATTCACGATATCGTAGTCATTTTAGTACATCTTAGCATGAAAAGCTTCAATATTTATCATTAAACATTCACATTTTATGAAAATTTTGTTAAAATTGCTCATATTTTCACTATTTTTATTTTATAACTATTGAAAAGATATTTTTACGTACAATTAAAAAAAGTAATAACAGCCACCCTTTGGTTAATAATAAATTTTTGATTAACACATTATTTTTCACAAAATTCTTGATTTTAAGAATTCACAAGCACACTCTTAGCATTTAAACATGACAAACAACAATAAATAATAATCTGCCTAGATTATTTGTCACATATACATTATTTGAAACTTATTTAGTGATTTTATATTGAAATGACTTTTTTTTTATGCAGTCTTTGAATATAGATCTGTCATTAAAAACATTTTTAAAAAAAATTCAAAATTTAGATATTTTTTTTTATCTTAAAAAATATTTTACTTGTAATCACCTTTAATTTCCTTGATCCTGTCTTAAAATGAGCTATAAACATACCCAGTTTCATTGAAATTTGTGACAGTGAATTAAATGTCTTAGGCGAACTGACATGGAATGACTCTGCTTGATTTGATTTGAAATACGCCTAAAAATATTTTTAAATATGAAATACTACTAAAAACACCCAAAATCCCACTACTTTTATTTCAGAATCAGGTAAAGGACACCTTTAAGTATATCCCCCACAAAAAATAAATTTAATAAAAATACCGCCTTTTGTTAATAATGCTATTTTAGTTAATGCATTATTTTTCATAAAAAAATCACGACTTCAAAGATTAAACATTTTTTTAGACACACTTAAAATGTTATATAAGCGTAATAGTATTTTTTTTCATAAAATACGTACCCTATATATTATGCATAAATTATTTGAAGATGATTTGTGGAATAGATATTGAAATATGATCATATTTATGTCATGCTACATTTGAAAATCGAGCAGTCAAGAATGCCAACTGATGGCAGTTTTTCAAAATTTTGACAATTTTTTTCTCAGAAACTATTTGACCAAGGAGTAAAAAAAAATACTGGGAATCATATCTTAATAAAAGGAACAAACACACGCAGTTTCATCAAAATCTGTGATGGTGGGTTACATGCCTGCCTGAACTGACATGGAATGACCCTATACTTATTGTGGGATGTGGTGCTACTGAGGAGGAAGCTAGGAAAGATCATGATCACAATTTAGAGAGTCTGTTTCAAAGAGCAAGAGAGGCTAATATTAAATTCAATAAAAATAAAATAAAACTTAGAAAAAAGAAATTAAGTACTTGGCACATATTTTTACCCCTCAGGGTATAAGGCCAGATCCTGAAAAAGTAAAGGCCATTACTAATATGCCAAGATCAAAAGATGTACATGAAATTAAGAGTTTTTTAGGCTTTACAACATATTTGAGTAAATTTTTACCAAAATTGTCATCGATTAGTGAACCATTAAGAAAATTGATTAAAAAGAATGAAGTATGGGAATGGACAAAAGAGCAAGAAAATGCATTTGAAGCTATAAAAAATCTAGTAACTAAAGCTCCTGTTCTTGGTTATTATGACCCAAATAAAGAAATAACTATTCAATGTGATGCAAGCAAAGCTGGATTGGGTGCAACATTAATGCAGGAAGGACAGCCAATTACATACGTTTCAAGGAGTTTAAATAAAACTGAACAGCAATATGCTCAGATAGAGAAAGAGTGTTTGGCTATTGTGTTTTCTTGTGAAAGATTTCATCAGTTTATAAGTGGAAGAAGTGAAATAAATGTGGAAACGGATCATAAACCATTGGAGGCTATTTTTAAAAAAGAACAACTGAAAGCTCTAAGACGACTGCAGAGAATGCTTCTTCGTTTACAAAAATATAATTTGAATGCGTTATTTAGGAAAGGTGAAAAGATTCATAATGCCGATATACTCTCTAGGGCTGCATTGTCAGAAACTTCACATAATGAGGTGAAGCAAGATATTTTTCAAGTAGATAATATTTATAAAGAGCTCTCAGAGATTAAAATACAAGAAATTTTAAATGTATCGGATATGACATATGAAAATTTAAAAGTACAAACTAATAAAGATCCAGTACTTCTGGAATTGAAAAAGGTGGTGCTGGATGGATGGCCATTGGAAAAGGAGGAGATATCGCCCTTAATCACAGAATATTGGACTTTTAGAGAAGATCTAACAATACAGGATGGAATTGTTTTTAAAAATGATCGAATTGTTATTCCAAGGTCTTTGAGAGAAGATATGATTTCAATAGTTCATCGGGGTCATCTAGGAATAAATGCATCTATTAGAATAGCAAAAGACACATTGTTTTGGAAAAGAATGTCAAGTGAGATAAAAAAATGTTAATCAAAGTTGTGAAATTTGTAACTTGAACCAAAGTTATTTGCAAAAAGAACCCATGCAGACACACAGAATACCAGAATTGCCATGGGAGAGAGTATCATCTGATATTTTTGAAATAAATGGTACTTATTATTTAATTTTGGTGGATCATTACTCAGATTATTTTGAAGTTGATAGGTTACCAAATATCACATCTGAAAGTGTGATAAATAGATACAAACAACATTTTAGTAGGCATGGTATTCCAAAAGTTTTGATTACTGATAATGGAAAAGCATTCAGAAGTTCAGAGTTTGCTGAGTTTGCACAGAGGTGGAGTTTTGAACAATCTACATCAACACCCTATCATAGTCAGGGTAATGGAAAGGCAGAATCAGCAGTTAAGATTGCAAAAAATATTATGAAGAAATCTATTAAAAATAAGGAAGATGTATGGTTGAATATTTTAAATTGGAGAAATACTCCAACAGTTAATATGAATTCAAGCCCAGTTCAAAGATTGATGTCTCAAAGAAAAAGATCTAATTTGTCTATATCTCAAAAATTGTTAAAGCCAGAAATTCAGGATTTGATTCCAGATAAGATATCATTAAAAAGAAGGGAAGCTAAAAGCTATTATGATAGATAGGTTGAACAGTTACCCCCCACTTGAAATTGGTCAGGAGGTATATATACGAAAACCACCTACATTGTCAAAGGAAACTGACAAGTGGAAAAGAGGCTCCGTCATTGACATTCATAACTCAAGATCTTACGATGTTAATATAGAGGGAGAAATTGTAAGAAGAAATAGGAGTTGGTTGAGAGAAGCAGCCACAGCATGCAATGACAAAGTGAGTGAGAGGCGGGAAGATGGAATGGATCAGGCTGTTGAGGATAAGGAGGTGGAGAAGGTTGAGATGAATCCTAAACAGAGTGACTACAATGACAGTTCCAGATCTGGGGCTATATTGCAAAAGAGTGAATTGCCTGTGACTGGTCCTCGAATGACCAGATCAGGGAGAATTGTAAAAACTCCACAGCGATTTTTATTATAAGAACTGTTGGTGCTGGAACTTTAATATGTGAAATATATGTATGTGTATATAAAAGAGAAGTTGTTAGGTAACTGTGTGTTTAACTGTATATTTTAGTTATACTGTGAGTGGCAACAGTGGATGATGAGATGTAAACATGAGTGATGTGAGATGCAGCTAGTCATGACTTGTGATAGTGTGGTGTAGTTGTAGCATGTTTTTAAATAAAGTTATATTTTAATGTTGGTCATTCTGGTGATGTGTGGATGCAAACAGGTGTATCTTTCTTTAGATCTCTTGGTTTTTTATCATTTATTTTGTTTTATGATGCGCTATTAGGAGCTAAATTTTGTCATTTTAGGCTTAATGTCGACAAAATTGGATGAAATAACGCATCTTCACTATGAATTAAACGTGCAAGCTCCTCTGATGTTTCTGTGGGTTATTCATAGTTTCTTATTTTACATACTGGTTTCCTATATTCATATCTTGTTCATCTTTAGAATTTTACTAATTTGTTCATATATTTGTGATTTCATCTTTATTATACATTCCTCAAAATGCTGCATAAACTGAAATTGTAAAATCAAATTTTTAGTAATGAAAAGATATTTGAGTCCTGTTTTCGAAATAATAATTAGTGCCTCACAGAATGTTTAATATTATTTTTTATATTAAAAACATCAAATCATTCGCCTCTATCAAAATTACTTTTACAGTATCTCATAATGCCGCTGTTTAACAATATAAAAGATAAAGAATATGATTTTTAAAAGAAAAATGACTAGCGATTTATCCCATGAGTAATAAAATTTGTATATAATTTAGAGGTAACAAAAATATAAAACTTTTTTGGAAGATAAAAGTCTGTGTTAAATGACAAATTCTAGCATAATGAAAATCACTAAAACTTTTTTTTTCTTTTTTTTTTTTAGATTGCCTCAAAGCCATTAAAATCATTTAAACATTTAGTTTAATGTGGAATTTAATTACAATTTACTATACTAGTTTCTTGAGAGCTTGATCATTTCATGCTCAAAATGAACAGAAAAAATTCTAAAAAAGCAATTAATTGATTTAAAATAAAACTAAGAAGAGAGGCAACATTGGAATTAATGGTTAAAATCCAGCACAAAACACCAAATTTTCAATATCAAAGAAAAGCAGAAAATATATCAAACATAAAGATAGGCCTTAATTTAAGAGAAAAAAACTTTCTTGATTATGGTTAGTTAAAACAAATAGTTTTAATAAATATAAAATGGATAAAAAATGAAGAACATAAACTTTTCAAAAAGTACATATATTAGTTTTCAACTTTATATATTTATTATATTACATATATATATATATATATATATATATATACCGATTTTTAACATACAGCCATTTCTTTAAGGCAGTGGTACTCACTACCCGACCCTGCAAGTGAGACTTGTAACTTAAAGATAAAATATCTATATTATAAAATATATTTTATAAAGGCTTTGTGGCTGTTTTTAAAATTGAATACCAACAAAAGTAAACATTAATGTTTCTCTCTCTCTCTATATATATTTTTTTCAATCAATAATCATAATACTGGAGTGGAATATTACAAGTCTGGTCTATGATATTTCATCTCACCATCAGGAACCTTTCCTATTAACTAATGGACCTTATCCATCCCACAGAAAATTTTTTAGCATTGGTAATAATTAGTATTTACATATTAAAAATTAACTTATAATAATAATTCGTTATAATATATAAACATATGACTGCAAAATCATAGGAATGCCCCTTGAACTCACTTCTTTACCCGATTTTGGCTCTTACAGAAACTTTAGCGATTACCACTGCTTTAAGGAGACCAAGCAACTCATAAAAAAGAAAAGTTGAAGTTCATAAGATTTCATTATTCTTTAAAAATATTCTTATATGTAATAAAATGTCAAATTTTCAAATATTCCCTTTAACATAAATTTCACATTACTAGCAATTAACATCAGTCTCAATTAAATTTCTTGCTAAAATAAATAAATAAATACAAAACAAATAGGTGTTGCTATCCAACGTACAATTTATACACAAGTTTAACATAAAACTCTACGTTTCGGTTTATTCTTTAAAACCTTCATCAGGAGAAAAATTTTCTAAAATATAAATCGACAACAAACTCTTTACATGCTACATTTTGAAATCAATTCAAAATTCAAAACATTCTAACGGAAACCTCTTACTCCCAAATAAAGAGTTCAGTGGCGCCATCTTTTAATCAAAGATGCAAACGAAGAAAGACTAGCTGAAAAAATGGAATTTTCATTGACTTTTCAAAATTGAAAGCCATATTTCTGGTATGTGAAAGGAAACATTATCATTACACACTTCATGGTTTCTTAGACGAATTTCTAAAGATTCACGAATAATAGCATTGCGCGGAAAAACTTGTTTGGAAATAACTTTAGCATGGTCAAAGTCTATAAATGAAATGAGTCCTTTATGGTAGCTTCTTGAGAGTGCTGTAGAAAATTTACGAAACTTCAAATCGTTTTTATGTTCTTGCAATCTTTCGAAAAATCGACGTTTAGTCATACCAATATAGGACGAGGTGGTCCCATCAGAAAATTTAAAGGGAATTTCATACACCCCAGAAAAAGATGAAAAAGGAATTGGATCTATTTTTTTACACAGAAGATTTAACAAAGTCATAGAATTAGAGGCAACAAGTTGAATGTTGAATTTCATGAAAGACTTTTTTAACTTTTCAAATAGGATAGGAAAATATAGACTTTGACCATGCTAAAGTTATTTCCAAACAAGTTTTTCCGCGCAATGCTATTATTCGTGAATCTTTAGAAATTCGTCTAAGAAACCATGAAGTGTGTAATGATAATGTTTCCTTTCACATACCAGAAATATGGCTTTCAATTTTGAAAAGTCAATGAAAATTCCATTTTTTCAGCTAGTCTTTCTTCGTTTGCATCTTCGATTAAAAGATGGCGCCACTGAACTCTTTATTTGGGAGTAAGAGGTTTCCGTTAGAATGTTTTGAATTTTGAATTGATTTCAAAATGTAGCATGTAAAGAGTTTGTTGTCGATTTATATTTTAGAAAATTTTTCTCCTGATGAAGGTTTTAAAGAATAAACCGAAACGTAGAGTTTTATGTTAAACTTGTGTATAAATTGTACGTTGGATAGCAACACCTATTTGTTTTGTATCGATATTACAACGTAAAGTCCTTTATTATTATTATGACTAAGCCGATGCTGGGCAATATGGACTATATTAAAGTTTTCAAGGAGTATAAATCGACCATTTTGAAGTTAGATCGGGAACTCTTAAACATAAAATTTTTGAAGACCTGTAAAAGACTTGATGTTATTCCTAATTTTCTGCGCATCAACAATCATTTTCTTAAAAGTTTTGGAAATCTGAAACGGAAATTTGAAGCTTCTAGCTTGGATAAGTCTATTAGAAGTAAGTTTTCATATGTTAACTTTTTATCATCAAGAACTTATGATTTATATTTTAAATTGGATGAAGCCACTTTCCAAACCCAATTTGACAAGTTTATCTATGCCGTTGAAGGTCTTAGATTCGCCCAGAGTAAGAATATCACGTTACGCCATACTAAGAAAATTCATAGTTTATGTGTAAACTCGGACATTTCTCAACGTCCAATTGTCAAGCCTGTTCCTTTTATTAACCTCTCCAGTAAAGTATTTTCATTGGAAGAAGAACGTTTGATTTCTTTAGGTAGCAAATATTCATTCCCTGCTATAATTAATAAGAGTGACTTTTGTTCAGATTTAGAAAGTATAATTCAAGTTATACCAGTTTCTGAAAGAGAAATGGCCAGACATCAAGTTTGTAATATTAGCATGAAGTTTTTAAACAGTAAAATTCCTAATTGTAGAATTCCACATGTCATTTCTAAATTAAAGAAAGATTCTGACATTTTCTTTATGAAAACAGATAAATCCGGAAAAATTGCCGTTATAGATCAAGACCAATATTTTTTGAAGATGGATGAATGCATTCAAGAATTGTCATGCTCAACGCTTGTTAAAGATCCAAATCCTAAACTTTTTCGTAAAACACAGGAACTGATCAGAAATGGTGAATGGCCTACTTCGATCAAAGATAGAATTAAATTAAACCCCACTGGGATTACCCCACGTATTTTTGCTCGTCTTAAAGACCACAAAACTGGTTTTCCATTTCCTCCTATCGTTTCTCGGTGCCAAGGCCCGTTATATTTTGTTGAAAAAGCATTTGCATTTTTTCTTAAAAGTATTCTCCCCTCTTCAACTTTTTCTATCTCTTCTACGTTGGAATTCATTTATCGAATTAAGGATTTTAATCTTCCTAATAATGCAATTTTGGCAAGTTTTGACATTGTGTCATTGTTTCCGTCCATCGATGTGGAAGAAGTTATTCTTTCCATAGGCTTATCCATTGATGGGTTACCTCATTTAAGTGATAATATGAAATTTTCTATTAAGTCGGGCTTAAACTTAATTAAGGAAAGTAATGTATTTATTTTTAAAGATAAATATTTTAAACAGCAGAAAGGAGCTCCTATGGGTTCACCTATTTCTAGTATTCTGGCAGAATTCAAATTGCGTCCTTTAGAAGAACTCATCTTTAAGAAACTTTTTCCTATACCTTCATTATGGTTACGGTATGTCGATGACATTTTTATTATCTGGGAAGATGGGAAACAATCCTTAGAAAATTTTTTTGACGAAATTAACCAACTTGATAACAATATTAAGTTCACGATGGAGTTAGAAAACAATAACTCGCTTCCTTTTCTTGATGTTCTCCTTATTAAAGAAAACAATTGTTTAAAACGGAAAATTTTCCGGAAATCTATGAAATTAAACAATGTTATTCCCGTCACTGCAGCTGCCCCATGGAATTATAAGATTGCAGCATTTAGGTCATTTATCCAGCGTGCATTACTTGTTTGTTCCGATGAATTTTTGGATGATGAAATCAATTTCATCGTTAATATTGGATTATGTCATGGTTTTAATTCAAGCCTTATCTATAAATTGGTTGTTAAGTATAAAGTTTCAGTTTTCCCCCCCTCCCCCAAATTTAATCAAGTTTACCGAAAGGTTCCTTTTTTTCCTATCCTATTTGAAAAGTTAAAAAAGTCTTTCATGAAATTCAACATTCAACTTGTTGCCTCTAATTCTATGACTTTGTTAAATCTTCTGTGTAAAAAAATAGATCCAATTCCTTTCTCATCTTTTTCTGGGGTGTATGAAATTCCCTTTAAATTTTCTGATGGGACCACCTCGTCCTATATTGGTATGACTAAACGTCGATTTTTCGAAAGATTGCAAGAACATAAAAACGATTTGAAGTTTCGTAAATTTTCTACAGCACTCTCAAGAAGCTACCATAAAGGACTCATTTCATTTATAGACTTTGACCATGCTAAAGTTATTTCCAAACAAGTTTTTCCGCGCAATGCTATTATTCGTGAATCTTTAGAAATTCGTCTAAGAAACCATGAAGTGTGTAATGATAATGTTTCCTTTCACATACCAGAAATATGGCTTTCAATTTTGAAAAGTCAATGAAAATTCCATTTTTTCAGCTAGTCTTTCTTCGTTTGCATCTTTGATTAAAAGATGGCGCCACTGAACTCTTTATTTGGGAGTAAGAGGTTTCCGTTAGAATGTTTTGAATTTTGAATTGATTTCAAAATGTTGTGAGAATACTTCTCACAGTATTTAAATTTGGTTTAATTTTATTCCCTTTCAGTCTTTTTTTTTGCATCGATGTCTATTTAAACTCAATCTTTACGCCGCGATGTTGACGCTTTTATCCCTCACCGTAAAGCAAGTTCATTTTTCACCGCCGATATTCATATCTGCGTTGGGAGCGAATCGGCAGCTTGCGCATGCGCACTCCGTATTTTAGGAGCACATTTCTGGAGCTCTCGTTTCGATGGAGACAGCTTGCATTATGATGACGTCATTGAAATTATGCTCCGCCCTCTTTTGACGCCGATCGCTGACAGGAGAATCGTTTTGTTTCGTTTTCCAATCAGTGAAACTTTTTTTAATTCTGCAGCTTGTAATTCGATTTTCATTAATTTCCCGTAAATGTTAATTTAGCTAATCAATTTAAATTCTGCCTTTTAATTACTTTGTCAACCCCGTATTCATCATTTAAAAACTAAAACTCGTTAATTTTCAATTCAGAATTTGGTTTGATGTTGTCTGAAAAAGATGTAGTCTTTTAACGTAGTTTTAGCGGAGCGCGGCCCGCCGGCCGTTCGAATGTCGTGCCGCTTTTTTTTGGCCGAATGAGTTTGATATTTTATTTAAGTGGATGTTTTTTTTTTCTCAAAGTTTAATGCTTTAAAGTTGTGCTGCTCTCGTTAAAAGGAATCCCATGGATTTATTCCATGTTGGCTGCTATTTTTCTTCTTAAAAGATTAGTTCTTCTATTTTAAAATGGTGACCAGAAGCAAGTATTTTCTTAATCCTTCTACTGCTACTAACGACCGAAATAAAGAATAGTTGTTTTCATCAAATTGCCTCTTCACTGTCTACATTTCAAGTAAGAACACTCCAGTTTTATTATTTCTTTAACGATCAATAGTAATTTATTAAAAGAACTTCACAACGTGTACTTCTAAACCACTTAAACGATCACTTATTATCGCCACAATTTGGCGCCGTAGTACCTTTCGAATTGCAACGATGTTGCTTTGGGATTATTGCAATTTTCAAATTACTGATTCTTGAAGATAATTTTTTTAGAACTTTTTGTTCTTTTTTTTAAGAATTATAAGAGTTTTGGTTGAAATATTTTAATAGAAGTTACATTTTCATGAAACTTGTTCTAATTTTTGAAAAATATTAAGATCGTTATTCAAGAAAATCAAGTAAAATTTTTTTTGAGGAATTGTTCTCATTAGTTCAAAAGAAAATGGTTAATTTAATTCAAGATTTAATGGATATAATTTATGAAAATATTGTAAAATATTTGATGTTCTCATTCTGAAAAATTCTTGAGTTATGCCATTTTTATGTTAAATAGTTGCATTTTTTTACAATATTCTAAAGAATTCATATTTAAATTTTACTATATTTTGTAGAACTAGGGGGCTCGGCCCCCTACGAGCTACGCTCGCCAACCCCCGTCCAGACACCGCAGGCTCTAATTGCACGCTAATTTAATCGGCTTTAAAAAGATTTCGAAAGATTGAATTATAATTTAAAAAACAGTGGCGATCTCCCTATAAACGAATTTCTATTCATTTCTCTTTGATTGGGGAATTTTAACGCCAAATCCGCTGCGGTACTACTTGATTTTCCCGTCGACCAATTTCGCCAAATTATATAAATCGCCAAACCACTCGCCAAATTATACAAATTGACATAATTTTTATTTTAAATAACGAAAGAACAAATAAATTCGTACAACATTAATAAAAATACAAATAAAACGTCGAAATAAAAATAACTTGATGACGTAGACACGTGTAACAACATTTCAAAATAAGCTAATATAAAAGGAATTAAGTAAACAGAGTCTTTGTCTCCTGGTATTTTTTAACAAAGCGAAAAGAAAGTTCTTTTAAATGAGTCATTTTAAATTAATCGTTTTTAAACTGACGTAATTTTTACCAAGCTATTCTTTCTCTTTTAAATAATCGCGTGAAAGTACTTTTGTTAGCAATGAAATATTATTTGCGGTTTCCTAACAAAAATAGTTGAAAATATCCTCTCAAAATATTAAATAAATGTCTAGCGCAATTTCAAAATTTAAACTTTTTTGCAATATTATTTTGTGTTCATTTTATGTAATAACTATAATGTGACGTAAATATGACGTAATTTCTCCTAAGACTTCTAACGCATGTTAATGAATTTATTATTTTACAATATCCTTTCTCTTTTAAAATTCACGTGTGTACTTTTTATGACGTAATTTTTAATAAGTTCCTGCTTTTTATACATAATTATTTAATTCTAATTTGAAAGTTTTTTTCCTGTTTATAATAGTCACGTGTAAATAAATTTTTAATTTGAAGCAAGCATTATTGCTTGCGTTTTTTATACAGTTGGCAACAGTTTAAATTAGTACAATTTTCTGAAATCTGTAAAAAATATCTCTAGAAATGCTGAAAATTTGAATTTAAAATAGAAATAAAACCTGAAAAAATGAGTCAAAATAAAAAAATTAATGCAATCTGCACTCCGGCAAATTCTAACGCATAAAATGATCTAAAAATGATTAAATTCCCATGAATAGTTTTTGCTGCTATAAAACTTTTTTAGTGGAACGATTTTGTCCAACTTTAGCATTAAATATCTCTTAAAATAATTCTTCGATTTGAAAACTGTCTGCATCAGCGTGTTTATCAAACATTTCTGTATAAAACCACTGATTTTCATATTCTTGTATGCATTATTTTTCTTAATATTAACGGAGAAAGACCTCCGGTCACAAAAAATGCAAAACCGGCGGCGGCGGCGGCGGCGGCGGCGGCGGTGACAGCGGTAGTTACTTTTTTTTAGAATAGAGAGATATATTATTATTCAAATCAAGAAATGAATTTATATAATTACAATATTGAAAATGAATTTTATGTTGTTGCAAATAATAGAAATATTCTGTTTTTAAGAATAGAATTCTGAGGCAGTTACATATTTTTTTAATTGATTGAAAATTTTGGAATTAAAAATAATTTTGAAGAATAATTATTGAAATTGAAATATTTTTACAAATGAATTTATGTTCTCAAATAATTTCAATGAATTTGAAGTTTGGCAAAAATTGTTCTCAAGAACATAATGTGATATTTTAGGAGGCATGGCTTTTGGGTTATTTTTTTTAAATTTTCTACTTAGTAATGGCACTTTAAATGAATTATAAATTTGAATTTCAATATATATTTAAAAAAAAAATTGAAATTTTATTGAAGTATTATTTTTAATTCTTGTTGCTGAGAAATTTTGTTCTTCACTTAAAGTTGTTCTCATCAATTATGCCTATTTTCTCCAACTGAAGTTTGGTATTCTTCAAGTAATTTATAGTAGTAATTATCCTGTATGATTATTTTTGAAGTATTGCCTGCTTCTCTGAATAACAAAAATATAATGTGAAAATTTATAAACAGTTATCTCCTTTGAAAAGTTCTTTGACTTGCTCCTTAGATGATTTGTGAAATACGCTGATATGTAAGGTTGGCATGTTGTCTTGTGGACTAGTCTGATTTCATTTCTAATATTTAAAGAACTGTTCCTGTTTTTAAATTTACCTGTTGATGTTGTTATAGAACTCTCAGCTAACAAATTGAAAATATTCAAAATTTTCATTGCTTCAATTCTCTTTGGCAAATTCAATTCTTTCACAAATTTATAAGTCTATGCATGACATATCCACATCGACATCATCATACCTTATTCTCATGTTGCTTTATAAAAATAAAAAGAGCAACATTATTTTTTTTTCATTTAAAATGAAATGGGGCTTCTTCAATCCTGTAACAGTTCTACTTAAAAATTCCATTCACCATAAGAAAAATATTTTTTCTTTGCCAATAGTGAAGATTACTTTTATATATATATTAACTATCAAGTGATGTGCTTTTTGCCATATTTGATGATGACTGTTCCTGTATATGCTGCTAGAAAATTTTTTTAATTACCTGTAATGACATTCTTCAGACTTTTCTTCCATTCATTTGTTGCTTACCTGATGAAGGTGGTCAGTGGTTTTGTGTGACATCCATTTCTTCTGGTCTCTTCGTTGTTGCTGCACATGTTATCATGGAAGCTAAAAATTATAAAATTACCTACCTACTTCTTCAAAAGTTTCCTACTTCTACAATAGTTTAATTTTTTGTGTGTTTCGTATTCAGCCATAAGATGCCTGGTGGAGATGTTTTTCATTTATAGGCAAATATCCATTTATGAAACCACTTCAGTAGTGTTCTTCGGTTTGTGAAGCTACAAATAGTGTTTACTACTTAGTTCTCTTCAAAAATAAATAAGTAAATAACTTTCATTAATGATTATGATAGTGTGTCAGTTAACGTTTCTCATGTGAGAGTAAATATCCTCATCAAGTGAAATTGTTGACTTGTCTGCTGCTAGAACTCAGTTACTCACACCATATCATTATTCTAAGTCTTCTCAAAACAAGGAAGTTACCTGAAAATTACTGATGTGTTTTACCTTCAGTAACATAATTTTATGCTGCATTTTCTCCAAATATTCTAGCACGTGCAATTAAAAGTATTCAGAGTTAATTTTTGCTTGTGTGTAGCAATTCATCCTCACATTGCAAAATTTTTGCTCATTGATAATCAAGTGTAAAATCTCATTAATATAAGAAGTTTGTGAATATTTGTTACAGTGTTTATGCAAGATCAAGTTATTTTGAAAAGTTCCCCACATTTATTTATTTCTTATGTGCATAGTGCCTTTTACTTTAATCTTATTTCATACCCAAAGCCTCTAAGTTTTTATTTTGCCATTTGCCTCATTACTTTAGTATTTAAAAAAAAAAATAAAAATGATTGTATTCATTTTGAAGATTTTTTGTTTTATGAAGAATTGAATAGTAAAAATGATCTTCATTTTGAAGTTTTCAATGTTTTATGAAGAAAGTGAAATTTATTAATGTCTTCTCTTCATACCTATAAATAATACAAGAATGTCACAGAAAAGCACAATTCTAGATGGAAATTTTTTACCAGCGCATTTATATATATATATAGAATTTTTTTTCTATAAATCATCTAGTAAATTTTTTTTACAAAAAAAGTGCTTCTTGACCTCAAATACCGATTATGTCCTATCATACTACATTTCATCATAAGTGCACCACCGACTTCTCGTCCTTGTTAACTCTGCAAAAGTGATTCATGTATGTGTCGCAGAAGTATGATTGCTCTGCAGTAATGAGTACGATGTCGTCAGTTAAGTGCTTCAAAGAGAATGCAATGCATTCTCACTTTCTACAAAGTCTCTCGTCATGTTAAAATGTTCTAATGTCATCATGCAAAAATCATCTAATTTTGATGATTAAGTGAATGTTCCAGTTTTTTTTTCGACAGCACTATACCAGTGTACCACCTCATGTTGTGTTACTAAACATTCAGTGACATCTATTTATCTCAAATAGCCTTGTTCCATATGGCTCTGGACTCAATAAACATTGTTTTGAATCCATAAACATTGCCTCTACCACCTGCAGTTACACAATGTTATTATATTCTTATTTATAATTAAAATTTTCTTTTACTTAAGATGTTAGGAGCCTTGTTAGGAGATCCAAGCCACCTAAAATTTTACGTAGGAGTTCATATATGTGTTTATTTTTGTTCATGGATATGCTGGTGGCTAGGGCATGATGGTCATCGGCATGGTTGTGGACTTCAATATTTACATATATATATATATATATATAATTTTTTTGTTTGTTTACGGTGTTGCTGATGATTTATCTTTGTCATTATCATCATTGTGAGCTTAACATTGAATTGTAATAATTTTATTTCTATATTATATTTTAAATGATTATTTAAAAATTATATTCCTGGTACATGGTATTTTAGTTTTATAAACTCATGATTTTGTCAATTTTTTTTCTTTCATTCTATATGGAAGTACTTAAATTTTTTTTTTGGTGATCACCAGTCTATCATATTTTGAAGAAAAACCATGGTATATGTATATTTATCTAATCTTTTGAGTCTCATATATATATATATTAAGAATTCTTATGACTAATACATTGAAATTTTTATTTAGTAAAGTATAAAGTTTAAAGAAATTGTGTCTAAGATGGGATTTATGACACTTAATTATGACATGTCTTTTCATTGAAATAGCAACTTGTTTTTATGAGATACCTTGTTTGGGTGATTGAGTAGTGCACGACTCAATTACACAATTGGTATCACATACAATTGCTATTTTTACATACAATTGGTTGTCTGTTTTATTTTAAATGAAATACTAAAGTTTGATACACTAAAAGGATATCATTATGTTTTATGAAAGTTTATTTATATATGGCCATTTCATTTCCTTTCATGTTAAGAGTAATAAAGAAAACTCTTTCTTTTTTAGATATAATTCTAAAATTAAAAAGTCCTAGGCATGTTGTAAAAGTCAAATTACAAAATATTTTTTCTTTACTTTTTTGTTGCTTTTGTATTTGCAACTTTTATCAGAAGTTAATTCTGTTTTTATTTGGTACCAATATAGCAAAATTTGTTATGACTAGTCAATGATCTCAATTTTGTTAACTCAGAATATGTTAACATTTTTAGGATAATTTTATGAGATCAAATAGAAGGTTTTGCCAATGTTACTGTATTTTTGGCATTTTTATTGTATACTTGATGTATTGTATATTTTTGGATTATGAATGTACTTTATGCAATGTATATTCTTTTTCTCTCTCTTACTTTTGGTCACCAATATTTTTTTTTCCAGCACCAATTTTTTTTTCAACTGTTAAATCACCAATTTTTTTTCCATCACCTTAACTTTAAATTTTATTGTTCGACATTAATGATTTTTTTCGCTTTGGCAGTTCAAAATTTTGTCATCCCATTTTCTGTAAAAGGTTTTTGATCAATTTTGCCTTTTACATCTCCTGGTCTTACAAAATTTTCTCGGTGAAGGGAGGTAATGTGAGAATACTTCTCACAGTATTTAAATTTGGTTTAATTTTATTCCCTTTCAGTCTTTTTTTTTGCATCGATGTCTATTTAAACTCAATCTTTACGCCGCGATGTTGACACTTTTATCCCTCACCGTAAAGCAAGTTCATTTTTCACCGCCGATATTCATATCTGCGTTGGGAGCAAATCGGCAGCTTGCGCATGCGCACTCCGTATTTTAGGAGCACATTTCTGGAGCTCTCGTTTCGATGGAGACAGCTTGCATTATGATGACGTCATTGAAATTATGCTCCGCCCTCTTTTGACGCCGATCGCTGACAGGAGAATCGTTTTGTTTCGTTTTCCAATCAGTGAAACTTTTTTTAATTCTGCAGCTTGTAATTCGATTTTCATTAATTTCCCGTAAATGTTAATTTAGCTAATCAATTTAAATTCTGCCTTTTAATTACTTTGTCAACCCCGTATTCATCATTTAAAAACTAAAACTCGTTAATTTTCAATTCAGAATTTGGTTTGATGTTGTCTGAAAAAGATGTAGTCTTTTAACGTAGTTTTAGCGGAGCGCGGCCCGCCGGCCGTTCGAATGTCGTGCCGCTTTTTTTTGGCCGAATGAGTTTGATATTTTATTTAAGTGGATGTTTTTTTTTTCTCAAAGTTTAATGCTTTAAAGTTGTGCTGCTCTCGTTAAAAGGAATCCCATGGATTTATTCCATGTTGGCTGCTATTTTTCTTCTTAAAAGATTAGTTCTTCTATTTTAAAATGGTGACCAGAAGCAAGTATTTTCTTAATCCTTCTACTGCTACTAACGACCGAAATAAAGAATAGTTGTTTTCATCAAATTGCCTCTTCACTGTCTACATTTCAAGTAAGAACACTCCAGTTTTATTATTTCTTTAACGATCAATAGTAATATATTAAAAGACCTTCGCAATTTGTTCTAAACCACTTAAACGATCACACTTATCCTCGCCACAAATGTAGCATGTAAAGAGTTTGTTGTCGATTTATATTTTAGAAAATTTTTCTCCTGATGAAGGTTTTAAAGAATAAACCGAAACGTAGAGTTTTATGTTAAACTTGTGTATAAATTGTACGTTGGATAGCAACACCTATTTGTTTTGTATCGATATTACAACGTAAAGTCCTTTATTATTATTATGACTAAGCCGATGCTGGGCAATATGGACTATATTAAAGTTTTCAAGGAGTATAAATCGACCATTTTGAAGTTAGATCGGGAACTCTTAAACATAAAATTTTTGAAGACCTGTAAAAGACTTGATGTTATTCCTAATTTTCTGCGCATCAACAATCATTTTCTTAAAAGTTTTGGAAATCTGAAACGGAAATTTGAAGCTTCTAGCTTGGATAAGTCTATTAGAAGTAAGTTTTCATATGTTAACTTTTTATCATCAAGAACTTATGATTTATATTTTAAATTGGATGAAGCCACTTTCCAAACCCAATTTGACAAGTTTATCTATGCCGTTGAAGGTCTTAGATTCGCCCAGAGTAAGAATATCACGTTACGCCATACTAAGAAAATTCATAGTTTATGTGTAAACTCGGACATTTCTCAACGTCCAATTGTCAAGCCTGTTCCTTTTATTAACCTCTCCAGTAAAGTATTTTCATTGGAAGAAGAACGTTTGATTTCTTTAGGTAGCAAATATTCATTCCCTGCTATAATTAATAAGAGTGACTTTTGTTCAGATTTAGAAAGTATAATTCAAGTTATACCAGTTTCTGAAAGAGAAATGGCCAGACATCAAGTTTGTAATATTAGCATGAAGTTTTTAAACAGTAAAATTCCTAATTGTAGAATTCCACATGTCATTTCTAAATTAAAGAAAGATTCTGACATTTTCTTTAAGAAAACAGATAAATCCGGAAAAATTGCCGTTATAGATCAAGACCAATATTTTTTGAAGATGGATGAATGCATTCAAGAATTGTCATGCTCAACGCTTGTTAAAGATCCAAATCCTAAACTTTTTCGTAAAACACAGGAACTGATCAGAAATGGTGAATGGCCTACTTCGATCAAAGATAGAATTAAATTAAACCCCACTGGGATTACCCCACGTATTTTTGCTCATCTTAAAGACCACAAAACTGGTTTTCCATTTCGTCCTATCGTTTCTCGGTGCCAAGGCCCGTTATATTTTGTTGAAAAAGCATTTGCATTTTTTCTTAAAAGTATTCTCCCCTCTTCAACTTTTTCTATCTCTTCTACGTTGGAATTCATTTATCGAATTAAGGATTTTAATCTTCCTAATAATGCAATTTTGGCAAGTTTTGACATTGTGTCATTGTTTCCGTCCATCGATGTGGAAGAAGTTATTCTTTCCATAGGCTTATCCATTGATGGGTTACCTCATTTAAGTGATAATATGAAATTTTCTATTAAGTTGGGCTTAAACTTAATTAAGGAAAGTAATGTATTTATTTTTAAAGATAAATATTTTAAACAGCAGAAAGGAGCTCCTATGGGTTCACCTATTTCTAGTATTCTGGCAGAATTCAAATTGCGTCCTTTAGAAGAACTCATCTTTAAGAAACTTTTTCCTATACCTTCATTATGGTTACGGTATGTCGATGACATTTTTATTATCTGGGAAGATGGGAAACAATCCTTAGAAAATTTTTTTGACGAAATTAACCAACTTGATAACAATATTAAGTTCACGATGGAGTTAGAAAACAATAACTCGCTTCCTTTTCTTGATGTTCTCCTTATTAAAGAAAACAATTGTTTAAAACGGAAAATTTTCCGGAAATCTATGAAATTAAACAATGTTATTCCCGTCACTGCAGCTGCCCCATGGAATTATAAGATTGCAGAATTTAGGTCATTTATCCAGCGTGCATTACTTGTTTGTTCCGATGAATTTTTGGATGATGAAATCAATTTCATCGTTAATATTGGATTATGTCATGGTTTTAATTCAAGCCTTATCTATAAATTGGTTGGTAAGTATAAAGTTTCCGTTTTCCCCCCCTCCCCCAAATTTAATCAAGTTTACCGAAAGGTTCCTTTTTTTCCTATCCTATTTGAAAAGTTAAAAAAGTCTTTCATGAAATTCAACATTCAACTTGTTGCCTCTAATTCTATGACTTTGTTAAATCTTCTGTGTAAAAAAATAGATCCAATTCCTTTCTCATCTTTTTCTGGGGTGTATGAAATTCCCTTTAAATTTTCTGATGGGACCACCTCGTCCTATATTGGTATGACTAAACGTCGATTTTTCGAAAGATTGCAAGAACATAAAAACGATTTGAAGTTTCGTAAATTTTCTACAGCACTCTCAAGAAGCTACCATAAAGGACTCATTTCATTTATAGACTTTGACCATGCTAAAGTTATTTCCAAACAAGTTTTTCCGCGCAATGCTATTATTCGTGAATCTTTAGAAATTCGTCTAAGAAACCATGAAGTGTGTAATGATAATGTTTCCTTTCACATACCAGAAATATGGCTTTCAATTTTGAAAAGTCAATGAAAATTCCATTTTTTCAGCTAGTCTTTCTTCGTTTGCATCTTTGATTAAAAGATGGCGCCACTGAACTCTTTATTTGGGAGTAAGAGGTTTCCGTTAGAATGTTTTGAATTTTGAATTGATTTCAAAATGTAGCATGTAAAGAGTTTGTTGTCGATTTATATTTTAGAAAATTTTTCTCCTGATGAAGGTTTTAAAGAATAAACCGAAACGTAGAGTTTTATGTTAAACTTGTGTATAAATTGTACGTTGGATAGCAACACCTATTTGTTTTGTATCGATATTACAACGTAAAGTCCTTTATTATTATTATAAATAAATAAATATGTGTATTGTATTTTTGTGACCTTTTTGTGATGACTTCTGAATGGAAATGGGAATGTATAAATGAAAATCAACTCATGATAATTGCAACTTGACAAACACAAAGCTCAACTAATAAAAAAAAAAAAAAAAAAAAAAAATCGGAACATTTTGAAGCTACGTGAGAAATCTTCAAGAATGCAACAATTCTGAAATTAATGTTATATGAGCAGTGTATGTTTGATTTACTGCCATGAAAAACAATGGACATTATTATTGCAAACATAAATTAACATTGTTAAGCCAGAAGGTATATGCATAGTTAGACATTCACACTGAACATTTTTAAAGCCGTGTTTGACTGTCAAAATATGAACATCATAATCTAATAAATAAATTTGGTTTTATTCACATTTTTTGTTTGCTGTTTATTTTTTTAAACATGTATGTATATTGTAATGAATACACATGCTATTAGATTGATTAAAAAAATATCTTGAAAACCTGCATTTTAAATTTCCAAAATGTCCAAATAATAACAATTATAAATAATGAATTTTGCAAAATTTACAAACAAAATTTGTCCAAAAGTAATGACGGATTACAAATATATTTAGATCCAATATTTTAGACAAAGATAATTTAACTGTTATTCCAATTATAATTGAAATTGAAAAATTACACAGAGCTCCAAAAATGTTAGAGAAAATTAGCAAAAATTGAAACACTTTTTCATGCTTGGTAGTTCTATATACAGGGTGATTATAATTAAAGTTGCACTTTCAAAAGGCTGTAAAAAAAGAACCACTGGGCAGAATGACCATCTTATGATATATAATATTTTTATTAGCATCTTATGATATTTCATGTGAGTATATGTGAAGCAATGGGAATTTGTTTTTGCTAAAGAGACAAAAGTACAAAAGTTGACCAATAGATGGCACTGTACTTGTCATAAGATGCAAATAAAAAGACGCGACATGCATACTGCACATAACACTTGTGATAAAAAGGTGGGGAACATGCAGTTCCTCTTATTCTGCATCTGCGAAGGTAGTCATGACTATCATTGAAGGATCGGGCTCTGCATGTGAAGCTTTTTTTTACAAGAACAGAGACGGTGCAGCATTTGAATTGAAGAAATTTCGAACATTAAAGGGTTTAAGAAGCAGCTCTGGCCCGATGACTGCATTCGGTCTGAAGAAGTTAATTGATAAATTCGAAAAGACTGTTTCATTTTCGTTTTTCCACCGTTTTTGGCCTAGGTGCAATTAAAAACCGATTTTTTCCTATCGGCTGTGGCACCACCTTGTCATAGTGGATATGCTTTGAACAAAGAGTGCCACAACAGCATGTCACATCTTTTAATTAGCATCTTATGACAAGTACAGCACCACCTACTGGTCAACTTTTGTATCTTTTTTTCTTTCGCAAAACAAATTTCCATTGCTTCATGTATACTCACATGAAATATCAGGTGATTCTGATCACTGGTTCTTTTTTTACACCTTTTGAAAGTGCAACTATAATTATAATCACCTTGTAACTTCTATCGATTTAATTAGTTCAGCTTTAGACTGCATATTTATGATAATACATCATAAAGTTCGTAGCAGAAATATATAATTTAAAAAAAAAAAAGCCTATTGTAGTAAATATTTTTTAAATAAGCTAATAAAATAAAAACTTAAGAGTGGAAAATTTTCATAAAATGGAAATTAAAATTAAACATTTATTTATTTAACATTTTGGTGTGTAAAAAACTTTGTAAAGCTGACTACAAAATATAATTATATAAAACTTATTATGGTTCAAATAAATATGCCAAAGGTTATTCTGATGACATTTGTAAATTTTGAGCTTACAGCATGATACATTTTTTGGTCCAATTTAAAAATTACTTTGTAATTATAAAAATGAGGAAACAGTGTGAGCGTATGCAACACAAGATACATATTTACACTGACTGGGCATATATACTCACATAAACCTAAAAGAAAAGATTCAAACAAATAAAACATTTAGCATGCATATAGCTTGATACTTTTTACACAGACAAAAACATTACAGTAACAGTTGCTATATACATACATATACACTTATATGTATTAAACGATAAAAGCTAAGCCCCTTTTTAAAATTTAAAATCCCCTTTTTGCCCCTTTTAAAATTTGAAATCCCTGTTGTAAAAAACAGAAATTTATATTTACAAATTAAAATTAGAACTTTTTAAATGCTTTTGTAATTGTGTCTCAGTTGATTGAATGCATCTGCCCCTGTTAAATTAACTTTCCCGCATCGCATCTTATAACTTTCAAAGATCGTTTTGACCCATTTCATAAGGATACTTTTGCTGAGTAAGTGCAATTTGTAAGTCTTGCTGCATTCAATCGGCCGATCTTGAGCCACTGCCTTTTCCCGGCAATCAATCATTCAGCTAACGACCAGTTAAATTTTAAATATGCCTCCATTTGACTTCAACGGCCCCTAGCAGGAATAATGCCAAATACAGCATATTTATATCGCTGCACGGGTTGCAGGATGGAGCTTTCGACCAACTAAAGAATGCCTTAAATCCACGCAACTTTGCTTTCCAAGTATCGCTTTGTGATACTCGTAACTCCCGAGTCAGATGTCCATAAAGAAGTAACTGAACAGCTCTCAAGCCAAAAGGGGCCTGATTTCTCAAAAGGATGTACCAAGGATTAATAAATCAGGTCCCCGAAAACACTGTGTCTTTCTTTAAGCAGAGACTCACATGAACTTTCATTAATTCTCGGATACCACTCACGGCGACTACCTAACAATGCTCGAAGCTCAGAGGGAGCGATTCTACGTCAGCCCGATGTACACCGAAACAACGAGAGTAGTGCGGATTCATTACATTGAAAAGGCAGCAGTACGGTGCATTTATGCGGGTCAAATCCCAAAGTTCCAGCACAAATATCAGGAGGTGTGTAACGAAATCCTAAAAAATGACGAATCTACTGTTTTACAGAAAAAATGATGAGAAGAAATTTCTAAAAAAGACCGTTTTTCGCTGTCTCCGGGCCCTGTGTATAAAAGAAAAAGGGAAAAAATGTTCATTTGCCTTAGTGATTAATTAAGAAAAAAAAAAAAAAAACTCTGGTCATATAAAGAAAAACCAACCTTTTCGACTAGTGACAGAAAATCATGCATCCTTTTTTTTTAATCACGTTGGCTGACGATCATTAAATACAAACTCAATCTTTTTAAGAAAGAAAAAGAAACACCCATCATTTCATCCCTGCCTTGGACATTTATGGAAATGAAGAACCCTATCACAGGAGAAAGTAGGTCACCAGTGAGTCATTCATCCAAGAGAGATAGTCTTATCTGGGTTAAAGTGAACAGCTGTGTTGGGAAAGTTAGTTTGAGTTTCTAGAGGAATAGAAAGATAAAAAAGAAAAAACGAACAGAGTGAGACTGATTTACGTCCCATATGTAAAAGGATTTCTTTTTATTATTATTATTAGTGATTTTTATGAAGACCGTTTTTTTTTGTGTGTGTGTAGGAAGTACGTGCGTGCGTGCTTATGGAATTATTTGTGAAGGTAAAACATTTAATCTATTCTTGAATTAAAAAAGAGAAAAAGAAAAGAGTTTTAAAAAGGTAATTTTTTAATTGGTTGTTATTTTAATAGCAAAAAATAGAATAAGACAACGTTTATTTTATTTATTTTTGTTATAAGAGAGAAATTTTCTGAAATTTATACATTATTTAAATCTTTGGAATTTTAAAATTTTATTTCAAAGTTTGTTTTTTTTTTTTGGTCTCAATTTGAAAAAAAAAAAAATGAAAGGAAATGATATATTACATTTGAATCTCATTTAGTTTTAAGACCATTTTTGTTACAAATATTGTGTTGAAATTTTTTTTTTTGAAAAATATTCTATTTTTATTCTTATCTGTTTTAATTGTGCCTTATATTTTTGTGTAATCCTGTGATATTTTGTATTACAACATGAGTACCCCTACTGAAAAAGTGAACGACTTGGAAAATAAGTCATGTGACTCTGGAAACGAGAAAAATCAGCTCCCGAGTAACGATGGGAGTTCAGGTCTTAACCCTGAAGACAAAGGTAGTCAGAAGTTCGGGGTTGCCACACAGACACATCATGTAACAACATTAGGTGAACAGATCCTGTCAGCTCAAGCTGGGTCTGGTCACAACTCAGTAACCGCTAGCCCGAAAATGTCCATAGAACCTGATATTATTGCGTTTTCGCATAATTCGGATATGATTTGGCCAGCTTGGTTGGCCTATTTCGAGAGTGTCTGTATAGAACAGGAAAAAGACGACTTCTGGAAAATTAGGCACATACAGAAATACTTAAAGGACAGTGCACTTACGTTGTACATTAATAATTGTTTAAATGTGCTGCATTGGTCCGAATTTGTCACTTTGTTCAATGAACATTACGAAATTCCTGACACACTTTCTTTAACTGATTTTTCCCGTATTAGATACAAAATTGGAGAGGACCTGAAAGAATATTATCAAAAAAAGACTAAAATAGGGAGAACCTTAGGTTTAGAACAGAAACTTATCCTGGAAGGGCTAATGGAGGGCTTGCCATTAGAAATGCAAAAATTAGTTATTGCAAGCAACCCCTCAACTACACATTCATGGCGTGAATTAGTCTTCAGAATTTGCAAGCTGCAACTGGACAGAAAGGGAAATGAGAGCAAAGTTGACGCAAGCCCGCAAAACCCCAATCATTACCGACAATGGCGACCCTTTCGCCCCCCATATGAGACAGGACAGGATTATAACCGGCAGTGGAACTACAGAGTTCCCTATCAAAACCCCCGATTCGACCTTTTGCATCTAATCAAACACGAAATCCCCAAAATACATTTAGACTGACGTCAAATGTTCAACCGAGACCAAATGTACATCACCAGACCACTTTGCCACCCTACCCATGCAAAGTTCGATTGATACCAGTCATAATTTTATATGGTGATTTGCAGCCAAATTAGCAAGCTCTTTTTTATTTTTTCTTGACGATTGTATTTGACGAATATGTTGACAAATATGCAAAAGTGTGTGAGGATATGTCATCCTTAAAATAAACATGCCTAATTCATAAAATAAAGGAATACCAAAACATTCTACTTCTTTTGAGAGCAAATTTTGCTGTCTGATTCTCATCAATCTGTCCAAAATTTACTAAGCTTTACTGTAAATTAATTGCCACATAATAATAATAAAAAAAGTGAAATTTGAAAAAAAGGCCTGTGAATATGTAAACAACCAGTGAAACCTTGAAAATTAAAAAATGCTGCTAAAACACTTTTAAAAATATACCTGTACACTAATTACATACAGTCAGCTATTTTTAATCACTCTCCAGATGTCCAGAATGATGAGTAGTTTCAATGGTTTTGGAATGATGATAGCGCTTTCTGGAAGAATAGTCTGAATTATCTTCAGTTAACTGAGCAGCTTTTACTTCAACTTCAGGCAGCACAGGAGCAACAACAATTTGATCATAATCAACAATTTTACATCTAAAATAAATTTTAAAGCTTGATTAAATAAAGAAGGAAAATTAGCAAAATATTAAAAATAATTAAATCTAGCTTTGCAATAATAAAATTGAATTTTAATTGTAAAGCACTGAAAAAGAATTGTTCTTTGGGATATGCTCAATGATATTAAATTTTTTTTTTTTAATAAAAACTTTTAAAACAGCTGATTAGACAAATCCTGGAGCAATAAGAAAATTTTGATATGGGTTTATCAAACAGATGACATAAATTCAATTGGGTCAATTGTTGAGATAAACATTTATGATATAACAGTAGAGTAAAGATAATGTTATCAGTAAGGAAAAGATATACAAATTTTAATCTATCAAAAATCTTATCTGAGTAAAAACAGTATTTCATAAATAAAATCCATGAGTTGGGTTGGGGCTATATATTTTCATTGCGAGTCGGATTGACTTTTGAATTTTTTTGCTGCAGATCGGGTTGACCCAATTTTTCATAAAAATGTCTTTTTTCAGGGGAAAAATATGTATACAATAAGACCTCCATAACGGATACTCTCGAAATGCAAAAACCTCTAACGAACACTTTTACAATTCATAATATATTTATATATTTGCATGCTTTACTTCTGAATAGTGGACAGTGGACACCTCCCGATCTACACACGTGTAACATATGTATGTATAGAATCTGACTTCTTTCAACACAAACAAAAACTAGTCGTTGGGGGCCACCGTAATACTTATCCATCGTGGATATAGATAATATAAAATACAAAAATAAAACATGTGATATTTCCTAAGCATTGTACCATGTTACTTTTATTCATAATTTAATTTATTTGGACTTCCTTAAATATAATTAATATAATGCCTTAAGCTAATATTGCTTTTTGTTGCATTAAAATATCTCAATTTGTTGATTTTCTGTAAGCAAGTAAACGCTATTGGTTTACAATGGAAGTCTATGGGAATTTGGCGAAATATTAGAGATACCGCCAATTTGGCGACTCATTTTGGCTGCCAAATTTGGCAATATACTGCCAAGTTGGTAACAAACTTGGCGGTATTTGGCAACAGAACACAGTCCCCCCTATGGTAAACCCCCTTATAGGTATGGAGAGGCATTAAATGCTTGACATTTACGATAAGCCATTATTTGCATTTAATCTTATAGTTTGGCAATAGTTTTTTGGTCAGCAGGATAATCAAGTAGTACCAAATTGCATAAAAGAAACATCCTTATAACTTGAAAAATTATAATCCTATTAACTAACAGTTTACTGCATCGGATTAAGCATCTCATTTCCAATTAAAATATATCTTTGAATTGAAATCTGAATTAAATACAGGGTCATGAAAAATCGAAGAGAGTGAAAAATAGAATTACAAATATCTCGGCAACTAATTATTCGATCGAGTTCATTCATAATGCAAAATTTATGTTTTTTTTATTGTTTTTTATATTCACTCCTTCAAATAAACAATTTCGAAAATTTTTGTATACCTTTTATCAGAACGAATATTTAAGAGTCTGAAAAAAATAGTTCCGGTTAATCAAGGTTACTAATATTCAATAGGCTTCTTCCCATTATTACTCCCTAAGTACACACCGAATTTCAAGTCTCTATATCAATTTGTTCGGGAGATTGAGTGTTTACAGACAGACACACACACATACAGACGGACGGACAATTTTTTTTTCTAAAAATATGTTTTTCGGAATCTCCAGTGTCTGAAACATGTAAATCCGTCAAAATTTTTTTTTCGATTTTAAAAACAATTACAAGGCTTACCCTATACTACGTATGATGGGTAAGTAATAAGTGACAACTATAAAATAAATGGTTATATTGGAACTTCACTAATTTTTAAAGAATTTTATTTACAGGTGAATTATTTACAGGAGATAAAGCTGTCTTAGCGAAATCATTATACATCGCAATCCAATCATAGCTTTACTTGGTACAACGTCGAACATAAAATAGACAGCCGAACAGTTCTATAATCTTCCACACCTTACTCTTTCCTCCAACACTCTCATTCTATTTCTGTCCCTTTGAACACACTCCTCCAATTCCCACTGTCCGACCACTCAATTCGCAACCGAAAACTCCCTCTCGAGTGCATGTGCTCCGTGTCTCTCATGCATTCTCGTTGCGGCGCTGCTGTTATCAGCAGGCTCTTAGAAAGTAGATCGCGTTTTGGACATCAGGAGATGCTTGGGACGCTAAATGCTCCCCTACAAATGTGTGCACAGATTATTACAAATACAACACATGTATTTTTGTGTGTATCAAAAATTAAATGTTGGTAATATTTTTCATATTCCGAGAGATGAAAAATGGCTTCTAACTGTACTGTAAAGAAAGAATAATCTATGATCACATTTCTTATATACATTTTATTTGCCATGCAGTAAATTGAATTATATACTCATTCATATTCATATTTATTTTCATCTCAAACTTTGTGAAAATCCCAACACTCAACTTGCAAAAATCCTAAATCTGACCTGGATGAATTATTCTACTTTGAACCCAACCCGCAGAAAGAAAATTAGAGTCGCTCCAACCTGAAATAAGAAAATTAGAGACAACTCGACCTCATGCAGGGCTCTATACAACGATCCTGAGATGTCCGCTGTTCAGAGGTTTTACTATATTTGAATATTAAAGAATATAGATATGTCCATTTTTCTATGTAAAAGAAATTGGTATTAGAGATATAATTGCAGAAACTGCAGATTACTATTTATAATTGCATTAAAACATGATTTACTTTCCTTTCATTTTGGGTTCGGGTCATCAAAATTATTTTGTCTGGTTCAGGACCGGTTGCTGGTCGATGAAATTTTTTTTGTAGGGTTCGCGACAGGTTGACTTAGAATGGAATTTCCAAGTTCGGGTTGTACTCAACCCAACATACAGAACTCTAGTCTGTATGTGCTTGAACTCTTGCAAATATACTCTGATTGCCATGAAATCTTTATATGTTATAGGGATTTACTGTAAAATGTTCAATATTAATAATGAAATTTATAGCAATTATAGTTCGTTTACAGAGACATACAAAAGATTTCCATTACATCATGGTCTATGGGAGAAAAAATCGTTTGCATTCCATTCTATTGATAATACTTCAAACATAATGAAATCTCTGACGTGCACTACAACATGTTTTCTATAGATTATGCAGTGTATAGCATTTGTTACTCATTTACAGAGACAACCAAAAGAATTTGTTTACAGGACTGACTAAGATCGGTAACTGATGGAAGTGCATTTGCCACTGCGGTATGCCTTTTTAACCTTATTTAATTTTGAGTGATTACATGAAATAATTCGCACACATTACTGGATATGGACAGCAATTGCTGAAAATGAATTTTTACTGATTTATCTGGTTAAGGAAAGTTTTTATAATTCTATGCCTAATGCAAGATTTTCAACCTTGTTTAATTTTGATTTACATCAATGATTTCTCTGAGTATAAATAGGGACATTGTATGTAAATAAAAGCAGATAGGCATAAAGAAAGTAAAATCAATATTTTCTTTGTCATTTAGCATACTATTCAGTAACACACACATATATATATATAAAATCATTAAATAAACATTACCGACCACCAAGAAAAACTGTGAAATTATGAATAAAATGACATTAACAAATACAGTTCCCCCAACACACTTAACATAGATTCCAAAAACATAAGGAATTGAATAACTGAAATGGAATAATGGAAACTTGTAGAACTTAGACAGAATCATCGGGTCCCAAATGCCTTAACTTCCACAAATAAAATGTGTGGTTTCATCTTCACATTAGCCATAAATTAGCTAAAGAATATGAATTTGGGACTACCACACACAGAAAACCAAGAAATAAACCATTGAACACCAATTAAGTTCAAAATGAAACAAGATTAAAAAGGATAGAGGAAAAAAAAATTACCAAATTAAAATACATACTGTCATAGCATTAGGTTTAACAAATACACTCATTATGCATTTTATTCTCATTTATAGTGTTGACTCTAAGCCGCTTTAACAGGGCGCAGTACCCGGCGGCCCTTTTAAACCCTTCCGATGCACCCGGCTGCCCTTTTTAACACTTCCTACGTGCCCCGTGGCAATTCAGTTGATCCCAGGAAAACATCGCAATTTCTAGGAACTCTAAACAAACCAGTTAAAAATATTTTTTTTTTTTGAACAAGGTACAAGTGTGCCCTTTTTTTTAGAATAGTGTTCCCTATTTGAAAAACTGTACCCTTTTTTAGAATAGTATCAACTTATTGAAAAATTCCCGCCCGGTGGGCCTTTTTTTCTAGAGTCAACACTAATTTAAGATAGTATACTATTCGAAATTAATATTATATTGTCCTGAGCCGGCTAAAATTTAAATGCAAGTTAATCGTTTAATTTATTAAATATTAATGAATATGAATAAATTTAATATGAATTGGTAAATATATAAATATAACAGTACCATTACACATATAAAAGTATCGAACTAACATCCATTATAAAATGAGTATTAGCAACATAGTTATAAATCAAATGCCCCATATTTTTTTAAATTAACCATTGCGTATTATCCAGACAACGCCAACCCCCTCCGTACTCTAACATCTACCCACCCAACCGTCCTATAATAATTTTTTATTATTATTTTACAATTTTTAATTTTTTATAATTATTTTCTTATTTTATACTAGAGGGCCCTGCCCCCTACGAGCTACGCTCGTCGACCCCCGTTCAGACACCGCAGACTCTAAAAGTACGCTAATTTGATCGGCTTTAAAAAGATTTCGGAAGATTGAATTATAATTTAAAAAACAGTGGTGATCTCCCTAACGGATTTCTATTCATTTCTCTTTGATTGGGGGAATTTTAAGGCCAAATCCGCTGCGGTACTACTTCATTATCCCGTCAACCAATTTCGCCAAATCATAAATCACCAAACCACTCGACAAATTATACAAATTGACATAATTTTTATTTTAAATAATGAAAGAACAAATAAATTAGTGCAACATTAATAAAAATACAAATAAAACGTTGAAATAAAAATAACTTGATTACGTAGACACGTGTAACTTGCTTAAAGTCAAGTAAATGTGATATTTACGATCAACCATTATTGGCATTTAATCTTATAGTTTGGCGAATGATAGATTTTTGGTCGGCGGGATAACTAAGTAGTACCAAAGATACAATCGCTGTTTTCGTCTTTGATTAAGTAAAATCAGTTAAACATTTCAAAATAAGCTAATATAAAACGAATTAAGTAAACAGAGTCTATGTCTCCCGGTATTTTCTAACAAAGCGTAAAGAAAGTTCTTTTAAATAAGACATTTAAAATTAATCGTTTTTAATCTAAAATGTCTAAAATAACGTAATTTTGGCGAAACTATTCTTTCTCTTTTTAATATTCACGTGAAAATACTTTTGTTAGAAATTAAATATTATTTGCACTTTCCTAACAAAAATAATTGAAAAGTATCCTCTCAAAATATCAAACAAATGTCTAGCGCAATTTCTAAATTTAAACTGTTTTGCAATATTATTTTGTGTTCATTTTATGTAATAACTGTAATGTGACATAAATATGACGTAATTTCTCCTATTTAAGACTTCTAACGCATGTTAATGAATTTATTATTTTACAATTTCCTTTCTCTCTTAAAATTCATGTGTAAATATAGTTTTTATGATTTAATTTTTAATAAGTTCCTGCTTTTTGTACATAATTATTTACCGTATTTTCGGGTGTATAGCCTGCAGGTTATACAAGAAAAAAACATTTTGAATAGCCGCCGCGGCTTATACACGGTGCGGGTTATACAAAGAATTTTTTTTATTATTTTAAGAAATGGAAATCGTGGTTTTTCTACAATTTTTAAACCCTAAAATATTTCAAAAATCGTCGAAATTTGTGAATTTTTTTTCGCTATGCCGCGAAATTTAAAGAATTTTCCCTTGTTTGTATTTTTTTTTTTTTTTTACTGTTACAAAGCATTATAAATTGTTATTTTTTATTTATTTAAAATTGAAGAAAGTTCATTACATAAAATCCCGATTGTAAGCTCCGCCCTAAAAAAAAAAAAAATATTTTAAAACTTGTTTTATCATTAATTTAAAAATAAATAAGATAAATACAGGGGCGGGAATCTTCCATATTTTGACAGCTTTCCAATTCGTGAAAAGGAAAAAAAATCCCTCCAAAAAAATCTAAGCAAAATTTAAAAAAATTACTTTTTTTTTCAAATTCACTTTATTTGTTATTTTACTGCAACAATATTTAATCAATCATCTAGCCCCCCCCCCCCCCCCACCCTCCAAAAAATATTGTTTCCCCCTTTGCCCTCCCCTCTGGTACTAAACATGCATAATTTAAACTATAAAACTCTCTAAATTTCTTAATACACGATATGCTATACAAATACACTATCATCAGGGATGTAGGGGAGGGTATACGCTGTATACCTTCTGGATTTTTTTAAGGAACACTATATACCCTCTGTTTCTCAAAAAGCTATAGTATATACACTGTAGGGTCTACCCTCTGCTTTTTTTTACGACTACACCACTGATTATAGTTACAATAAATAATCTATCAGCTAAATTTTTGTCTCTCCTGACTCTCATATCATGATCTCCCCTCCCCGCATCTCATGCAGTTTAAAATCGGTAATTTTTTTTTAAAATTTCTACTTGATTTGTGATTTTATCTTAAAATATTTAAATAACCACCTGAATTATTTCACACCCTTACCCCCAAAAATGTTTTCCTTTCTTTTTTGTTCCCCTTCCCCTCTCTCAACATACGCAGTATATTTAAAAACAAATTGCTTTTACTTTTTTTTTTTTACTCTATTTAATCACAAAATACACATGTAATTCAAGGGTTAGAACAGCCAAACTGCAGGAAAATCTTTTGCTTTCCTTCTGCATATTTAGAAATCCCCCTCTTACACACACACACACCACCACCCCCACCATTTGGGGAGAAAGGATGGAGAGAAAATATGGAGAGAAAATTTCAAAGAGAATGAAGATTTTAGATGGGTGATACTTGTAAGAGATTATGTAAATGAGATTTTATATCAATCATCTTGCTACAAAATACGGTTGAACCTCGAAAATCCGGACATTCAAATTCCCGAAATCTCTAAAATCCAGACATTTTTCTGATTTCAACTTTATTAATTTTTAAAATAAGACTGCTGTATCTTTCATATTTCTCAAATGCAGTTAAATTCTTTCAAATATAAACACTAAATAAATAAATATAGTTATATTCTGGTATCTTTTTATAATGACTGACCATTAATTAAAGATTGTAATTGTTACAAAAACTGTAAAGTTAAAAAACGGCATAAAATTGAAAGATGTTGATGACTCAAAGCTTCATATATTTTAATTCTAATAAAATCACTAAAGTACATATTTATAACTAAAGAAACGAACAATTTCATTTTTTTTTATATTGTATTGAAAGATAAACACATTTGATAGTCACTATTAACACCTGCCATGGAGTAACTCTTTCTCCAACAGAAAGATCAACCGAGTGACACATTGCCCTATGACCTTGACGAGCACATTTGCCAATCTCGATGTTGTTTGTTTTAGTTTTGTTTCTTTGAAAAGAACTTAGAATGCAGTAGGAAAATAAGAAAACAAGATGTGTTTTTTTCTTTTTTTGCAATCTTTTGACAAAATTCTCGTTTTTTTTTTTCAGTTTATGATCGTTTGACAAAACTGGCAATTTTTTTGCGATTGATTGACAAAATTGATTTTTTTGGTCGATCGTTTGACAAAATTCGTGATATTTTTCCTTGACAGACTGACAAAATATACTATTCTTTTCTCACTCTTTTGACGAAGTTTGCGATATATTTCCTTGATTGTTTATTTTTGTTTCCCGCAACCTATGACAAAATTTGCGATTTTTCTCCCTTTAATTGATTATTGAAATTAGCAACTTTTTACAGCGATCACTTGAAAAAGAAATATCTAATTGTTTCTTAGATATGTGACGAAATTCTCTAAAATGAACACCCCCCCCCCCCCTTCATGAAACTCTAAAAATGGCACTAAACCTTCTCAAATAAAGATTTTGTGATGTAACTACGCGATTTCACAAATTTTTGACATCCATTAAGAGGATTTTATGTTAAAAAGTTTTCTTTTCCAGATTTTTTTTTTTTTTTTCGGAGGATTTTTTTATATCCGATTTTTCAAACTGGTGGCCGATATTTCTTTAATTTTCGGAACCGAATGACTTAAATTTTCGGAATAAAATTACTTCTGTATTATCTATTATGTACTATATTTTATAATAGTATAATATGCATATTTTATTTCAGCATAAGTGTTATGTTTTAGTGTATCATTCCTATTTTATAACTTAATTTGGCAATTTGATCGTCATTTCTTTGCACTAGGAGGAAAATGCATTTTGTATGTTATTATATTGCCATGAAAAATATTTTTTAACAGACCTTCAAAATCCAGAAAATTCGAAAATCCGCAATCGCCGCGGTCCCGCCGATTCTGAATTTTCGAGGTTCAACTAAGAAATAGGGCAGGATTTTTTTTTACAAACTAAATTTAAGGATTTTAAAATTTGCAGGGTGGAGGTCAGAGGAGAAATAAGAACTTTTGGAGAAAGAGGTGTAATTTAAATAGTCGATTATTTATTTGTTGTTATTAGCGAGCAACAAATAGAACAATTGAATGAAGATTTCCATGATTTTAAACTTTTGTGCTGATTTATGTTGATTGATTTATGTTGATTGATTCATTTATGTATTGGACCTGATGTTTCACCTATATATTTTAAATTACATAAGTGTCACTTTATACTATAAATTACATTAAAGGCTTTACAAAAATTTGAAAAATTAGGGTATGAGATAATTTGTCACTGAGAAGCGTATGGACAAGTCTTGCATCTAGCATCTAAACACTTGCAAAAAAATAATGGACGAGGAGGAGAGTATAAATGGTCACTGGATGACGATCCAGGAACAACCCTATTGTTGTTCCTGTACCGGGCACTACACTGCATAGATGCAGAGTGTATTTTGCCAAGATCAAGATTTTTACTAAGAGCTGTCATTTTTTATAAATATTTTTGATACATAGAAAATGCAATAATTGCAAAATTTATATAAGTAAAATAAAATAAAAATCAATAATAAAAGAAATTTAGTAATCTCGATTAATATAATTAATTTAATAATATTAAAATGTCTTGAGTATGAAATATAAGTTAAAGTAAATAAAATATGTACAAATCAGATAAGCAGTGCTCAAAAACCTCCATTAATAAATCCATAACCATAATAATGATAACCCTCAGTGCAAAAACTACCATAGCAAGAAACCAATGGACTTTTTAGTACAAAAAAGTCATAAATAACCATGTCAATAATTCAGAACCACAGATGACAATAACCTTGCAAAGACTGCCATAACATTATCCCAATGGACATATTAATATAAATTATACATAATACTAAACCATTATGAACATTTAAACTATTATTATTATATATATATATATATATATATATATATATATATATAGGAAAATCAATGCAAAAATGTTTAACTAATACCTTAAGCATCTAAAAAATATAGTTTTCACCCATGGAAGTAACCTGAATTCAGCAATTCCTAGAAATATAAATAAATTAAATAGTACAAAATTAGATAATTAAATGTTAGCTTATTATTAATATAGGAATACTTACCTCGAGCACTACCTGGATTTACTTGACCAATATAAAACCACATAGTCACAAGAACTAATATACTTGCCAGTGCATATGCCCAATGCACTAAAAACATCATAGAGAGCTTCATGATTGCCTATTAGAAATATAATAATCCTCAATATAAATTAAAGAAATTTTAAATAATAATAAGTAGAAAATAACTGAATATAAAGAGTACTTACTCCAATTAGAGCAAGCCATCTGTTACAAAAAATAGTATACCAACGTTTCTGTTTACTTCCAATTTCAGCCCATCTATATTGAGCTGAAAAAATTACATTAATAATTATTTTTGAAATATATAAATAAAAGTGAAAGATAGAAAAGTTAACTCAAAAGAATTTTTATTCAACTATGCTTCCCTCTAAAATATTTTAACTGAATCCCTCAATATAAAATAATCTTTTGAAAAGTTTTTACATACATATTTATGGTACATAGGTATACATTATCTTTTATTGATTTATTGTGAAACAGTAACAAACACAATGCAAGAAAAACAAATCATGGGATAAATAATTGTAGCTACAATTTTAACAGAATGAAAACAGAAAACAGCAGCTATAGTACTTTTGATACATAAAAAATATGAAATAAATTTACATTAATAACCAGGTTGAAATAAGGATTCGTAACTGAAAGTTTGCTTGTATGTATGAAATTCAGAGAACTCAACATCTTACCACATCTGAAAGTAGCTCTTAAAATAATATCAAATACCAAATAAAATACTGTATAAAAAAGATAATACCACTGTAATATATGGTCGATTGTGACATGATTGAAATTTCTGGTTTGTTTTTTTAAAGTCATATAGTTTATTGTAAATTTAACACACTGCAAGTCTTGGTATTTTGGAACCAATGACTTTTACAAGTTAATTTTCAATAAACAATCAATGCTGAAAGATGAGTTAAATAACAGCAAGAACTCATTTCTAATGATATTCACAACTGCTTTATCAAGTGCAAGTCTCTCTGATAGATGAATACTTATGGCCAGAGATGCAGGATCACCTATAGGGCTTGCATTGGAATTTTCACTTTTAATTATTCAAGCCACAAATCAAATAAAAAAAAATCGGAATGAATTATTACTTTTGTCTTACTAAGACTGGTAAATCATATCATAATTTATCAAGCCATTGCCAAGATATCATGTTTATTTAATTACCAGGTTACAGTGCATAGATACATTGGAAGCTTAACTTGCCTTTGGCTTGCTGTCCTTCAAGAATTAAGTAATTTAACATTTAAAACTTACAGTTTCAGAAATGAACTAGATATTTCCAAATCTGTGTATATTAATTGCACCATTTATTTTGAATATGATATAAATCTACCTTTAGCCAAAACTAAGAAAGCAATAATAAAAATAATTTTGTATTAGAGATTTATAGGCAAGGTCAATTTCTATTGAAAACATGTGATACTTTATAACTAAAAATTCAGAAGTATATCGCCGCCTAAGAGCAACAGTAGGAGATCTAGTAATAATCGAAAATGAGATGTCTGACTTACTGCTATGAAAAACTGATTTTTAATACTATATCTCAGATGTGTTTTATAAAAATTCCCTACTGTTCCACTAGATGGAGACACAGTTATTCATAGAAGTAAGTCAGACTTCAGACATCTCATTTTTACTTTCTTCTATCTTTACAAGAAAAAAGTATTGGATTCGTAAAAATTTTCGAAATCCGGTTTTCGACGGATTTACACATTTTATGGGTCAGAGATCACGAAAAACATGTTTTTACAAAATGTCTGTTTGTGTGTGACACAAATTTTGTTGGCACTCTATCTCAAAGTCCCTGATATAAATTGGTGCTAATTACTTTTTGGTGTAAATCGCCCAGCAGGTGGTGCTGCTATGTTGCATTATTCATGAGTTCCACAATATCTCAAGAACTAAAGCACGGATTTTCAGAAAACTTCAGATTCAGTTAGCTCTTGATATAATTTGGTGCTGATAATGTTTTGGTGTAAATCGCCCAATATGTGGCGCTGCTACGCTGCATTATTCATGATTATCACGAATTTAGATCAAACTTCAGATTCAGTTAGTCCCTGATATAAATTAGTGTTGTTTAGTTTTTGGTGTAAATTGCCCAACAGGTGGTGCTACTATGCTGCATTTTTCACGATTTCTGCAATAGTCGTATCTCAAGAACTAATGCATGAATTTTCATCAAACTTTAGATTCTGTTAGTCCTTGATATAAATTGATCCTGTTAAGTTTTTGGTGTAAATTGCTCAGCAGGTGCCACTGCCATGCAGAACTTTTCACGATTTCCCCAATAGCTCTATCTCAAAAACTAATGCACGGATTTTCATCAAACTTCAAATTCAATTAGAAGTTGACATAAGGTGTTGCTGATTAGATTTGGTGTAAATCACCTAACTGGTGCCGCTGTTATAATGCATTTTTCAGAAAGTATTAATATGCATGAAATAGAACAAAGTTTTGGGATTGCCCCATCCGACTAGTTTATTATTACTAGATGTCCTACTGCTGTTCTGAGGCAATGATATGAAAATGAATAATACCAATTTTTTTAAGGGCTTAACACACAAGAGATTTACTAACTAAAATTTACTGAAACTAACTTATCTTGCAATAAAAAACTTCATATGTCACTTAGATATCATATCATGATATTAACTGATCCAATATTGCTAAAAGTTTGAGTAATTGTTTACTTTGTGTCTATTTATGGTAAATTAAATATGTCACCAAACAATGTGATTTAATGCCAATGATATCCAAGTGTGATACCATGTTTATTGTGAAGCTGCATGTACGTATTCCATCAATCTATCAGAAAAAGACATTAGTTAAATGCCCTCATAGTTGCATTTGCAACTGTACTAAGATTTACTTACAGGTGATCAAATGAATACATATCGATTAAATAGAAAAAAGAACATTATTTTATATGATCTGTGACTTGCATTTTCACGTTTTCTGACTAAATAGAGCAATCTGTTCCATCAATCTTTTATCATTATTTGAGTTAAATTAAAGTCTTTGATGATTTTGTTTGAAATATTAACTCAAAAGAACTCAAACTAGAATTACTTTTTGTTCTGGACATCTATTTGAATTTTTTTAAAACTGGCTTGTTGAAAATTAATTAAAATTACATGAAACAAACCAAACATAATAAGAGTGTGATTTAACATCATGCTTATCCAATAATGTACACAAATCTCATTCTTTAGCGAAAGATTTTTTTAATGAGGACATGGTCGACTTGCGAGTAAACAAATAACAAAATTTGAAATTCTAGCTTTCATATGCTTAGATTAATTAACAGCACAACAAAAATTTATAGTAAATAGTTTTATTTCCTGAATGTTATCTGCAAAGAAACCAATTGCATACAAAATTAATAAAAGCAGTTTCAGTGGTGAAAAAAAGATATTCTATTTTTACAGAAAAACGGAAAAAAAAAGTTTGATTAAAAAGATTCTGATGCACTCAATTTCATGCATTTGAGAACAAAAATGAATTAAAAAGTGTGTCAGAAACTAGCCAGTTTTGGTTTGAGAACAGTTTTAACAATGTAATCAGGTTTTGACAATGGAATGGAGGAATGGAAAGGTTTAACAAGAGAAGGAAAGGGATATATTATATGGACCCATGGAATTTTTGAGTTAAAATTATAAGACTAAGAAGGGGGGGGGGGGGGGATCAAAATATTTTCCTTAAAATGCATAAGGTCACCTAAATCATTAATAAAACATGAAAATTCAAATACATTAAGATAAACACATGGTATACCAATTTTGTTTTCAATTTTGAAAGTAGCATGCTTGAAACATTTTTAAAACATTAAACACTTTCACTGAATAAATTTATTGCAAATTAGTATTATCAGTACTTTTTTTTTTTCTAAAAACTTTAGAGTTTGTTAAAACTTGTTTCTTGTTATCGCAAGAAAATCATTATTTTGCTGGTCTGTTTTTGATTTCTGCCCAGATAATTTTAAAAACATCAAAATTTATTAAAATTGATTTTAGTCTTTTTCTCCTTAAATTCACAAAATATTTAAAGTGACGTGTCCATTTAGAAAAAAAGCCCTGAATATTATTAATCCAATATATGAGGGGTTTTCACAACAATAGTAGACCAAGTCCATTTTGGAAAAAAAAAAAAAAAAAAAAAAAAAAAAAAAAGAAAAAAGAAAAAAAACTCCATTTAGAAGATGCATAAAATCTGTTTTATCCACTCCCACAGTGAATCAAATCTGTTTTCACATACTTTCTCATATATGTCATCTGTTTACAGACTTGGTTCTCTAGGAGTGGATAAAATAGATTTTATTCATCTTCTAAATGGACTGTCCCACTTTTTCCAAAATGGACTTGGTCTACTATGGTTGTGAGCCCCTCATATAATTTCATACATTATACAGAATTACACTTATGATTTAAATTAAATATTCCCTATTTTGATATTTCATGTAGAGATCTGCACAGGTTAAAATTTCCAGGCCTGGGCCCAGGCCGACCCGAATGAAAACTATCTTGGCATGCTCAGGCCCAGTATAAAAAATAAAAGTTCGACCCAGCCTTGCCAATGCAAAAATCAATGAAATCAGGCCCAGCCAGACTCAATTTCTACAGAAAGTCTGATTTTTCTAAACATGCAATTAGATTATTTTTAAGAATACTGCATACATATTTATGCATCAATTTTACAATATAATTCAGACTATACATCTGCCTCTGCAAACCATAGAATACAGAAACAGCAACATTAATGATCACTTAAGACTCTTACACTATTACACTCAAATAAAGACTTTCATAAAAAAATTAATGTAGTTTAGAATACAAGAAAAAAAAATGGTTTAAAAACATCGTAACTTTTAAAGCTGTATAGTAAAACAAAAGTAGATTTTTGAAAATATTTCTCTCTAATTCATTAAAAGTATATTTCCAAAGATTCTGTTAAAAATTTTCATAATCACCATTATTTTTACAATAAATAAATAAAATTAAATTGCCTGTCCGAAGCGTTCTGGAAACAAACCTGACCTGAGTATGTAGGAAATAAGATAAGCTTGAGCCCAGCCCGAGGCTGCTGAAAAATTAAGCCCGGTCTCACATATAACTGTCTGATGCACACCTCTGCACTAGACATGTAAAATTTCCGTATTGATGTTTCAAACTAGCATCAGCTCGTACAGCACATTATTCTCGGCATGGTCAAATCCTTTCACATGTGTTATAACAGGATGCTACATTTTTTTATTGGCCGGCTGGTCCATTTAGTTTTTCATCACACGGTCTATTTAAAAAACTGTTTTTATTCTACTGACCCAACCCATTTGAAATTTCACTTCCATTTTGCTGAGCCAGGTACAGTAATCAAGCCTGTGCAGACCTCTAATATGAGGACCATCACTCTAAAAATTGCAGTCTATTTGAGAAAGGCACAATAGTTACATAAAAAACAATCTGAATTGAAAAAAGACAGTATAAGCAAAAAAAAACATTTAAAGATAAAATTAACTAGCAAAATAACCTTCTCTTATATGGAAACAATTTAAAATTATTTTTAAAATGCTACTAATCTTTGCCTCTCTTATTTTTGTAAGTATGAAAAAAAAAAAAAAGGAACAGAACACAATGTTACAAGGCACCAAGGATACTAATAATTTCACTTTTTTCCTACTTAGACTTAAATATCAGCAAAACAATCTCAAAGTTTACTGGCATTATTTTACAAACAACAATTATTTTACATTTTTCAAATAGTATTTCTTAAAAATCTGAGTTATATTGTGATGCACATAACAAATATATTATCATTGTGTTCTAAATGTGATTCATGAATCAAAAATATCACTCATTTTAAAATGCGATAAGCTCAATAAAAATAAAACCTTTAAAAGTCTAATATATTGAAATACTACTTTGCATTATCAACATCTACCTGTATTTTATTACAAATAAATTATGAATTTACAAATAAAGCAAAATACCAGTGTTATTTAAAAAAACTGACCGCCCTTGGTGACCAGTTTGGTCTCCCTTAAAATTTATGTTTGGGAAAGCATGCTAAGCATTGTATCATGTTACTTTTATTCATAATTTAATTTACTTGGACTCCCTTAAATATAATTAATTTAATTCCTTAAGCAAATATTAGTTTTTGCTGCATTAAAATATCTCAATTTATTGATTTTCTGTAAGCAAGAAAACCCTATTGGTTTACAACGGAAGTCTATGGGAATTTGGCGAAGTATTAGAGATACAGTGAAGTTGGCGTCACTTTTGGCTACTAATTTTGATCACCAAATTTGGCGATATATCGCCAAGGTGGCAACAAACTTGACAGCATTTGGCGACAGAACAGGGTCTCCCGAAATGACCACTTGGCATATAAAAAGTGAAGCAGTCATCCCGTGTGAAATTTCGCAAACCCCTTTCTCTCTCAGCCAGACTGAATAGGCGCCAGTGATCCCAGATCATGTGGTCTGACTAGAGAATTAATATTAAAAACATTTTTTCTTTCTTGTTTCTTTTTAGTTTAGTTTTTAAGTAGTAATGATAAAAGTTGGACACAGCAGGTAGTCTGTCTGCGTATATGTTTTTTGTCATGGTCTTCAAATTAGAAGAAATGGTGTTTTGATTTTAAAAAGGGAAATTTATTTTCGAATATGAAATCATGCTATTTTCTTGACTTCTTTATAGAAGAAAATATTATCTTGGATTCCCTTAGTAATTTATATATTTAACAAATATTCTCCAAATGTTTTCGTTCTAAATATTGTACATACTTAATTGTGTAAAAAATAGAATTCTCAAAGTTTTTAATATTCCTGTGCTTATTTATATTGAATAACACCTGCGCCACTTTCAGTCGTGAAATATGCTTGATTACTTTAATGTGATTTATTGTGAATCGTGAATTCTACAACTATGCTCTCCCAATAAGAATATCTTGAATTGTGATAACATGAAATTTCGTGAATATCATGAAGATTATTTATTATCTCGGAACTGTTGATGACAGTCAAATGCTTTGCGCTTTTATTATAGAGATTTAAAATGTGATAAGCTCAATAAAAATAAAACCCTTTCAAGTCTAATATATTTAAGTACTACTTTGCATTATCAACACCTACCTGTATTTTATTACAAATAAATTATGAATTTACAAATAAAGCAAAATACTAGTGTTATTTTAAACTAGTATGTTGTGGCCATCACAAAACTTTCTTCTATATAAATCATATCAATTAAATCATTTAAATAGTATAAGAAATTACATCAATTTAGAACCAATTCGTATCAAAGTATACCTGAATTCGAAGTTTGATGAAAATTCGTGCATTAGTTATTGAGATAGAGCTGTAGGGGAAATTCTGAAAAATTCAGCATAGCAGCGCCACCTGTTGGGCGATTTGCACCAAAACACAAACAGCACTAATTCATATTAAGGTATACCGGAATCTGAAGTTTGATGAAAATCGGTGCATTAGTTCTGGAGCTAGAGCTATTGTGGAAATCACAAAAAATGCAGCACAGCAGCGCCACCTGTTGAGCGATTTAAACGAAAAGGTACAAAACATCATTTCATGTCAAGGAATAACTGAATCTAAAGTTTGATGAAAATCCGTGCATTAGTTCTGGACATTAAACTATTGTGGAAATCGTGAAAAATGCTGCATAGAAGCGCCATTTGTTGAGCGATTTACACCAAAACATAAACAGCACTAATTCATATCCAGGTATACCTGAATCTGAAGTTTGTTGAAAACCCAAGTATTAGTTCTTGAGATAGAGCTATTGCGGAAATCTCAAAAAATGCAGCATAGCAGCACCACCTGTTGAGCGATTTACACCACAAGAGGCAAAACGTCAATTAATGTCAAGCACTAACTGAATCTGAAGTTTGATGAAAATCCGTGAATTATTTCTTGAGATTGAGCTATTACGAAAATCGTGTAAATGCTTCAAAATGCAGCATAGCAGCGCTATCTGTTGGGCGATTTGCACCAAAACGTTACCAGTACCTATTCATATCAAGGATTAACGGAATCTGAAGTTTTATAAAAATCCGTGCATTAGTTCTTGAGATAGAGCTTTTGGGGAAATCCTGAAAAATGCTACATTGCAGCGCCACCTGCAGGGCAATTTAGACCAAAAACTAATCAGCACCAATCTATATCAGGGACTACCTGAATATAATTTTTTATTAAATTCCGTGCATTAGTTCTTGAGATAGAGCGCCCACAAAATTTGTGTCACATACAGACAGACGGACGGACGGACAGACAGACAGACAGACAGACTCACAGACAGACATTTTGTAAAAACATGTTTTTTGGAATCTCTGACCCCTAAAACGTATAAATCCGTCGAAAACTGGAATTCGAAAATTTTCATGAAACCAATACTTTCTTCTTGTCAAGATAGAAGAAAGTAAAAATAAGGTACTCAGCGGCGGCCGGTCCATTGGGGCCACTGGGGCACGGCCCCACCAGTATTTTCTCTTCATAAAAAAATATATATATTCATATTTTTAATTTAAATATTAAAAAAAGAACTGTTTACTGAAAATATATTGCAAACAAACTGCTTCTTACATCGCTCCCACTCATCTGTTATCGATTCTCAGCATCTATGCTTTTCTCAGAGGCAATAAATCACTTTACTGACCACTACTTCCTCCCGACACCAAGGTTACTTTATCTGGGCACGAGACATTTGTGCCCATATGGCACGTTAATTCGAGTATTTCCCTCCCTCACGTATCATTCAATTTTGGCGATGTATTGCTCTTTTAGAGCTAAATCTTCTGTATTTTTTTGCAATTTGGGGCACTCGGCGTGTTTGCCCTTGATGCAAAGTAAGGAAAGGTGAATGAGTTTTTGTTAGAATACGGGGATTCTCAAAAATATTTGGCGACATTTGTATTACTATTGCTGGTTATTCGTCAAATTACTCGATCTTTGAGTACCCTCTTTAAACGGAGACGCATGTTATTGTTAAGTTCTTGAAAGAAAAAAAAGAAATGAATTCTGTAGACGATTTATTACGAAAGCCCTTTTCAACAATGAATTTGGAAGAAAAGCTTGAAATTAAACGCCTGGGACCTATCAACCGAAGAATTTTGAAATGCAACAAAAAGATGGGAAAAAACTGCGCTATTTCTCTACACGGTGGTTTGACAAATTTCCGTGGATTTCAGCGAGTGAAGAAAAAAAAGCATTGTTCTGTTTTTATTGTTTATTGTTTGGAGGGGGAAAGTTATGGAGTATGGCTGGCTGTATCGATTTGAAGCATCTTTCTGAAAGAGTAAAAAAACATGAAATGAGTACTACTCATTTAAATAATGCTATCAACTATAAAACCTTCGGAACTGTCAATATTGTAGCGCAGTTGGATGAAGGTTACAGGATTTCATTACAAAAACATAATGAAATGGTTGAGAAGAACAATATGTGCTAAATCGTGTGATCAATTGTTTGAAATTCTGTGGATTTCATGAAATAGCTTTAAGGGGTCATGATGAACGTAAAGATTCTTTAAACCGAGGTATATTTTTAGATTTGGTCACATACACCTCAAAACTGGACACTATATTGGAAGACCATTTAAACAATGCTACAGTATCTAAAAATACTTCAAAAACTATACAGAATGAGCTGTTGGATTGTATATATGAAACGTATATGCATGAAGTTAAAAATGAGATTTCTGCTTCTAATTTTGTAGCATTACAAGCTGACGAAACTACTGATGTAAGCTGCACATCGCAATTTGTTATCATTTTATGATATATAAAAAACAACAAACCCCTGGAAAGGTTTGTTAAATTCATTGATGTCCATGACAGAACAGCAGAGGGACTTACTAAAATCTTAACTGAAAATTTAGAACAATTTAATTTAAAAGATAAGCTCATTGCGCAAGCATATGACGGTGCACCTGTTATGAGCGGGTGCCATACTGGGGTTCAAGAGCGAATGAGAGACAATTTTCCTCATGCAAAGTACATCCATTGCTATGCCCACCAAATGAATTTAGTGCTGAAGAAAGCTTGCACTAATATTAAATCTATCAGATTATTTTTTGCAAATGTAAATTCATTTTCTACCTTTTTTTCGGCATCACCTAAGCGTAGTGATTTATTTCGTGAAATATGTGCTAAAAGAATTCCCGTACCGTCAGAAACCAGGTGGAACTTTCATTCACGTATCATCAGTTTCATAGAAGAAAATAAGTCCGAACTATCAGAGTGTTTTGATAGAATTCAGAACGAAGTGCAGTGGGATGACAGAACAATCAGTGAATCGCATGGTTTACACAGAATTTTAGAAGATGATGATTTTCTCTTTCTCCTTTCTTTTTTCAATTCGATATTTCAACATGTAAATATTTTATATAATGTTGTTCAGATGACAAATACCACTTCATTAAATGCATTGCAAGCTTTCAACAGTTTTACAGATGCCGTTAATGAAATCAGAGGGAAAATCGATGTTCATCAAACTGCTGAAAATTATGAAAATACTTGCAAAAGGAAATGCATAAAATTCAGTGGCTATAACACAATAAAAATAAATGCCAAAGAAGCGTGCGACATTATAATATCCGAAATGAAAAACAGGTTTGAAGAGCAAGAGACTCTTAATGCGTTTGCAGTACCGGATACAAAAAAATTCAGTTTATTTAAGGATAATTTCCCTGAAAAAAACACTTCTATTATCGCAGAAAACTACAATATGATTGATAAAGGAAAATTAATAAATGAACTTCGTGTAATATATCATAATTCCACTTTTGAAAACATTCAAACAGTTTCGAGCCTGTTAACATTTATGAAAACCAATAATCTTTCCGAAGAATTTTCTGAGCTTTCAAAGGCACTTGAAATTGTCCTGGTGACACCAGTATCGACAGCAGAAGCAGAAAGGTGCTTCAGCACACTTAAAAGAATTAAAACATTTTTGAGAAACTCCATGGGACAGGAACGATTAAATGCCCTTGCTGTTCTTTCAGTCCACAAAGATTTTATTAGTACAATATCAGAATTTAATGTAAAAGTAATTGAAAGATTTGCTCGTCGAAAAAATCGACGTGCAGAATTCCTATTTAAATGATGCATTAAATTTTAATTTGTGAATGGATTAAATCTCTGCAAGAAAAGTATGTATTTTTTTCTATTAAATTATGAGATAATTATTTTTTCTTTGATTTGTGAATTTGTTTTTTAATTTAATAATGTTTGATGTAAATAATTGTAATTAAATTTAATGTAAGTGAAAGATTTGTGCAGCTAAAAACATACCGAATTTTTATTTAAATAATGTACTAAATTTTAATTTCTGAATAGTTTCTATGTCTGCAAGTAAAAAGTTTATATTTTTTTCGGTAACGTTGTGAGATTATTATTATTATTATTATTATTATTAATGATTTGTATATTTGTTTTTCAATTAAATAACGATTGATTAGAGTATGTTCAATGCTAATAACGGCAATTAATAGTATATTAAAAATTATAATTAATTTGATAAATTTGAAATTAACGTTGATTACTTGAAAAAATAATTAATATTTTATCTCCAGAAGTAAGATTATTTTTTCATTTTATTCTTAAATAATTTGTTTTCATGTTTAAACAAGAAACATTAATACATAAAAATTTACAATATGTTATGAGGACCGGGCCCCACCATTGAAGATTGGCACGAGCCGCCACTGAAGGTACTTAAGTATTATCCAGGTCAGGTCAGATACAATTGCCCCGAACATAGCACCAATTACACTAATTACAGTAACAATTATTTTTAATATAACTATACGAGGTGGAACCCGCCGAACTTCGACGAAGGAAAATGTTTAAGAAGGAACTGTTTCATTGATTTATAAAAAAACTACATAATTAGTTACAATAGAAAATGCATCTTAAATTGGTTAGTGTAACTCTCAAACATATATTATTTTAACCTAAAATTAACAAAATACTATTTTTATAAAACTTAGTTGTCCAGGGGTCGCATTCTACAGGGAATATTTTATTGTTCCTATCACTATTTTGAAAATAATATCTTCATAGTATCTTTCTATAGCATATTTTAAATTAAAAAAAATTTTAATTAAAAAAAATTAAATTAAAAAAATGATTGATTAAAAAAAATTAAATTAAAAAAATTATTGATTAATAGTTCTGTTAGGAACAATAAAATTACCTCTACGGAATGCTACTCCTGGTTGTCTGAATTATTAAAATTAAACTTTAATTGCATATGTAATCAGTAAAATATAATAAAAAACAGTTATTTATGATGAAGTTGTCGATTAAGTCTCTTATGCTTCGTTTTCCCGAATCAAAACGAAAAAAATTTATTCTGTTTTATGCAATCAGATTTTTTTCCTGTAAAAACTAAATCCGACATTATTTTCATCTTCGCATAATTTACATATGTACTTCTCATATCCGTATTCACCATGTTTTAAAAAATGGTACTTTAATTTGATCATTTTAAATTAATTTTAACTCATAACTTGAAGTCACAATTGTCAACAACATATTTCCATGTGAACAGTCACACTCTTAACTTCAGATACTAAACTCAATACCGAACAGTAAAAATTGCCGTAATTTTTGTTTTTTAGATGCATGTGTCAAAATGTTTAATATTATCTAAGAGATCGGTCATTTTCTTTTAAATATGACATCATTTTCACATACTCAATACTTTTGCCTAGTGTCTCAAAATTAATATCAGCACTCATGCAGAAGAAAAAAAATCTGAAAACTTTATAAGGAAAAATGCTTGTTTTCAAAAGTAGTACTTCATTTTCTATTCAAAATATTTTGATGCAATATGTCCTTAATGGGATTTTGCGCCACTTAACCCTATACAACAAAATTTAAATCATAGAAAAAGAGCTTTTTTTTTTTTTTAATCAAAAAATTGCATGAATAAAGATAAATAAACCTCATTATTCTCTCAATTCTGCAATAATCAAAGCTATCCAATTACGATCATTTTGAAGAAATTTCATAAAATATTTTTTAAATTAAAATTTTAAAGTTGGGATATTAAAAAAAAGGGCTAGTGTGGGCACAAATACAAATGAACAGCTTCAATTAAAATAAAATATTAGTAAAATTGGTTCAGTAGAAAGCTCAGGACAGATGATTAAAAAACAGCCTTGTGTAATAAAATTACAGGAGAATGTCTTAAAGAATAGCAGTAAAATTTTATTAGTCAAGGGAATTTTGGACAAAAACATGGGGAACCTGATATTATATTAAACCTTAAGTCATTGCCAAGATCCACATTGTTTGCTTGTATAACTCGACAAAGCGAATTCATCCAGCGATTATCATCAAGTTCTTTAATATATGTCACTATTTTTTTAACAAAGACTTCCAAACTGAGCATGCACATTGTATTCCACTGCTCTTCGATAAAGACACTGTACATTTTTGTAAAACATTGCGCTTTATCAGCCTGTAGTTTTGATTACGTTATTTTTAAAAGAAGTTTTTTCACCTGTGAAGAATTTCAAAGCAGCTGGGGTGAAATGACGTACTTCTACAAAACATATTTCAGTTTTAAGAATTAAAAAAACACGCTTTTTATAAAATAACGTCATTTGTATCCTCTAAAGCATTCCACTTTCATGATCCAGTCTTAAACAACATCTATATAGAGCTTCTAAAATTCTTAAATTTTGTAGCCAGTCCTGCACCTATAGGAAAGTGTTCAAATGACGTCATTATCGCAGAATAATACACAAACACAACGAAAAGCAATATCGTCATTCAAGAAGCACGGCAAAAGAAAAAAAAAAAAAAATCGGGTATTTAATGTTCCATATGCCTTTCCTTGGTTTTTTTTTTTTTTTTTTTTTTTTTTTTTTTTATAATAGCTCCATGTTTTATCAAAAATCCTTATCAGAAATCATTTTTCTAAAATTCGGAAAATATTATTACACACAATAAGTAAAATTGCATTCTTTTAACTTCCTGATGCGAAATAAGTAATTGTGAAGGAAAATCACACAATTATTTAAAATACATTTTCGTAAAGAGAAAGTGTTTTATCGTTTGTAAAATATTTTTGCTATGAACTAAGAAACATTTAACTAATGAATAGAAACGAAATAAAACCAAAATTCACCGGATTCAGACAGTATTTTTGACATAGCATGTATTTTAATTTCAATTTTTATGTAGAAATGGCAACAAAAAAGTACAATAATCTACTATTTTCCCTTTACCTTTAATAGAAATGGGGTACTTCTGCTGCCACAAGTACAAAATTGGTACTAAAAGCTATAAAAAAATTAATATCTCAAGAATAAATTGAGATACAGCTTTCAAACAAATTGCATTTAAAAGTACATTTTTTTCCTTATACGGGGGTATAAAAACTGAAAATGTGTGATGTGCAAAAGTTTAAAAATTTTAAATAGCGAAAATTCATTTCCAATTTGAAAGTGTTGCCATTTGCAGAATGATATATGCATTATGCAGAGATATGTTTGTCCTTTATAATATAGATAGTGTAGCATATCTAATAAGAGCTGTAATGTAATAATAATATGTGTTGTTTATTTAATTATTATAGTTCATATTTTAACTTTTTATTATAGTTCTTTGTTATTTATTTATTATAGTTCGTTTATTATACAGTGTAACTTCAAAAATCCGGCAACTCCAAAAATCCGGCATTGAAATAATATTTTCCCTTCCTTTTTCTTTTACTCTTCCAAGTTATGGGAGAATAAAAATAGCAATTCTTTATGAATTAAAAACTTCAATATCGAAAGTAAAAATCGGAAAAAAAAATATTTGACTGTTTTTTTTTTCATTTGTCAGAGGCAATTATTTTTTGAACAAATTTTCTGTGAGCTGCACCATTGCTTAGCAATGGGAACAACTTTGACGGATGGATGACACAATATATGGCCGGAACGAGTTTTCGATAACGGCGACATCAATGATGAGACACAATTTTTAGGCTTTCACAATTTCACCTGAAAAGGCCTCAATTTATAAGCTAATTGAACACGTGATATCTGAAAATGCATTAAGTGTCGAAAAAAAAAGGGATATAGATGTTTGGCTAAGCATTGTCAAAAATGCAGCAATACTGAACAATTTAACGGACAGCGAGATCGCTGACGCTTTGCTAAATAGAGCTACCTAGTAATGTTAGAGCTAATGCTAGTAGAAGTTCAGAAGATGAGGATAACCAACCGGCAGAAAAAGAAGGTATCTAGAAAAGAAGAAAACTTGATTGGAGAATTAATAACATGCTTTAGAGAAGTAGGACTGTATTTCCGAAATAGATATTCTTCATTTGTATAAACTACAAAAAAACTTGTTAAAGAACGGCCAAAAAAATGCAAGGAAACAAAGTTTATATCGATGTTTCCGAAATTGCAAGAGAAGAAATAATAACACTCTTTATTAGATTTTTTTCTGTAATATAGAAAATATCAATTAAATTGAGTTTATTTTTTTATATTTATTTTTCTCTTTTTCTTACATAATTATCACTTAATAATGAATTAAATTATGGCTAAAAGCACCATAAAGAATATCGTACTACTTTTGACATACTTTTGAAATTCCTTCAAAAATCCAGAATTTTCAAAAATCCAGCGTAGTCTCAGTCCTGATGATGCCGGATTTTTGAAGTTATACTGTATTTTATTTATTAATTTAGTTATTTTTTACCATTTTTAACAATGATATGTATTTCATAATGTTAATTTACTGTTTTGAATGTGATTGGCAAGAATAAACAAGATTGGCATTGGGTAAACATTTTTGCCAATCTATCTCCTGGCAAAGATAATAAATACAGGGATGCCGCGGACGCGCTATAGCGCGTAAATTACGCGAAAAATCGGAGACGGGACGCAAAAAAATAGCTCTTACGCGTCCCGTGGGATGCGTAATTTCGTCAAAGAATCGCGAAAAAAGCGCAAATCTCATCAAAATATCATGCAAAAACAGCAATTTTCGTAAAAGGGCCGCGAAAAAATCGTGTACTTCGTCAAAGGATCGCGAAAAAAAACGAATTTCGTCAAAAAATCGCGGAAATACGTGCAAATTTCATCAAAATATTGCGAAAAAACGCGATTTTCGGAAAAGGGCCGCGACAAATTAGCGTATTTCGTCAAAAAATCTCTGGAAAAAGCCGAATTTTGTCGAAGGATCGCGAAAAACGCGTAAATCTCAACAAAATATCGCGCAAAATAGCGATTTTCGTAAAAGGGCCGCGGAAAAAAGCGTATTTCGTCAAAGGATCGCGGAAATAAGCTCAAATTTCATTATAATATCGCGGAAATAAGCTCAAATTTCATTATAATATCGCGGAAATAAGCTCAAATTTTATCGAAATATGGCGGAAATAAGCTCAAATTTCATCGAAATATCGCGGAAATAAGCGCAAATTTCATCAAAATATAGCGAAAAAACTCGATTTTCGTAAAAGGGCCGAGACAAATTAGCGTATTTCGTTAAAAGATCGCGAAAAAATAGCGAATTTCGTCAAAAAATCGCGGAAAAAAGCCGAATTTTGTCAAAGGATCGCGAAAAACACGCAAATTTCATCAAAATATCGCTGAAAAAAGTCGATTTTCGTCAAAGGATAGCGAAAAAATAGCGTATTTCGTCAAAGGATCCCCCAAAAATAGCGAATGTCGCCAAAAACAGCGTAAAAAACGATTTTCGTCAAAGGATCGCGAAAAAAAAAACACAAATTTCATCAAAATATCGCGAAAAAAAAACCGCTATTTCCGTAAAAGGGCTGAGACAAAACAGTGTTTCGTCAAAAGATCGCGAAAAAATAGCGAATTTCGTCAAAAAATCGCGGAATAAAGCCGAATTTTGTCAAAGTATCGCGGAAAAAACACGATTTTCGTGACAGGCTCGCGAAAAAATAGCGAATTTCGACAAAAGGATCGCGGAAAAAAGCGAATTTCGTCAAAATAACGCGGAAAAAACGTGAATTTAGTCAAAGCACCAAAAAAGATGTGCAAACTAAACTTATAGGTAGAAAATTCATAAAATGGGATTTAATTTTTTTATGAGATTCTTAAAAATACAGAATGATTTCAGTGTACTTTGATAATGTATTCAGTAGGTGGACCAGTGAAAAATCCCCTCCCCCCCCCCTTCTTCTTACTGCATTGAAATGTCTCCCACCTTCAGAACATTTAGGATTTGATGTTTATTAATGATTCAGATGTAAATTTCCCTTCCAAGAAAAATATCTGATTCCAACACAGATCTATGCTGACAAATAATTCAATGGGAAGTATAATGAAAGCACCCATTCATTCAACAAAAAGTACACCTTTACTTAACATAAGTATTCTTTTTTTCAGCAAAAATATCTTTTTCAATAAACCTGTCTTTGCCCCTTTTTAAAAGAAATGCGAACATTAGTGATACTTGTTAGTGGAACTTGGTATCTTCTACTCTCAAATAAACATTATTTTACAATTAAAATTGTATTTTGCATTTTTACTTTTAAAAAAGTAAAGAAAATTTCTCTTAATATTTTTAAAAATATCTTATTTGAGTGCAAATAATGCTGGTTTTAATTCATTATTTAATTATTATTAAAACAATAACTAATGCATTTAATTTATCTTTTCCAAATAAACAAGTTTCATTTATTCCTTTAAAATATAAATTATTATTGATGGGGACCCACTTTTGTAAAAAAGGGACCCAGATTTTTGGAAATCCTGGGTCCCGAGGACCCAGGTTTTTTCAAGTACAGCGGCATCACTGAAATACATAAGTACCAAAAATAATAATATGAATTTAATGTAAGAATCCACTATTTTAAAAATAATTTATGTATATGTTCGAAAAATCTGCAAATCATGCTGAAAATAATATTTACCATTTTCTGCAGCAGGCTTAGTCAGCTGATTGATTTCATTTTGTGATTCTCTACTTTCAACACTTCTTATTGAACTATGTTCATCTGGTGAAGTAACAGGAGATTCAGTTGCAGTGATACTTACACTACTACCTTCACGAATCATGCCACACTTATGATGAGGAACACGTTCAGGAAATAGTTCATCTAAATCTGTGACCTAGAGATAGATTATTTTATCAAGAAAATAGACACAACTACTATTAAAATAGGTTTAAAAATTGTGCAATATTTATCTAAAAAAGTCTCTCTCTCTCTCTCTCTCTCTCTCTCTCTCTATATATATATATATATATATATATATATATAACCATTACATAATTACAATTCATCATCTTTTTTAAAAAATAAAATTTATATATATGAAAGGAATTGCGGAAGTCCACAGGTGTGCTCTGTGTCATGAGCTCGACCCGGTATGGTATGAGTCAGGGGCGCGGGACCGTGACGGATCTCAGTCCTAACGTAGTCATGGATGAATCTTTTCTAAGTTTCTGGTTCTAGAAGGATGCACAGTGCGTACAAACAATCGCTCTATCCGAGCTGTGAGTGGTACTTTGGAGTCCAATGAAGTCCAACAAAATGTGCATGTTGAAGTAAAAACACAGTCTTTTCTGGGAACCTGATTTATTTGTCTTATTTACATCCATTTGAGAAATCAAGCCTCTTTGGCATGAGAACAGAGATTAGTTTACTGCTTTACAGACATTGGGCGTTAGCCTATCGCAAAAGCTCCCTCAAAGCGCAGGCTGATGTGGATATTAGTGCATTATTTAGATATTAAAATCTTCGCTCCCGGAGACGAGCAGAGCTATCTAAATGGGGTAATTTGCATTATTTCTGCCAGAGGTCCTTGCTATAAAACTGGGTGTATTTCTAATTTAATTGGACATTAGCTCAGTGATTGATTGCCCAGGCTCAAAGACATTGGCTCGATTTGGCCCACAGAATGTCGATAGAATTAACGTTGTGCTAACATCAGCAAAAATCTTCTTATTGATGGTCTCAAAATGATCTTTCAAAGTTATAAAGTGTTATGCAGGAAAATGAACTTATCAGGGGCAAACAAAGTTTTAATCATAAAGACACAATTTCTAAAGCATTTAAAAAGTTTAAATTTTAATTTCTAAATTTAAATTTTTATTTTTTTAAAAAGGGGATTTCAAATTTTAAAAGGGACAAAAGGGGATTTTAAATTTTAAAAGGGGGCTCAGGTTTATCGTTATATGTATATATATATACTATATATTTATACGTTTTTACTTTCTTCTATCTTTACAAGAAGAAAGTATTGGTTTCGTGAAAATTTTCGAATTCCAGTTTTCGACGGATTTACATGTTTTAGGGGTCAGAGATTCCGAAAAACATGTTTTTACAAAATGTCTGTCTGTGAGTCTGTCTGTGTGTTTGTCCGTCTGTATGTGACACAAATTTTGTGGGCGCTCTGTCTCAAGAGCTAATGCACGGAATTTAATAAAAAATGATATTCAGTTAGACCCTGATATAAATTGGTGCTGATTAGTTTTTTGTGTAAATCGCTCAACAGGTGGCGCTGCTATGCAGCATTTTTCACGATTTCTGCAATAGCTCAATTTCCAGAACTAATGCACAGATTTTCATCAAACATCAGATTCTGTTAGTCCTTGACATGAATTGATATTTTATGTATTTTGGTGTAAATCGCTCAATAGGTGGCGCTGTTGTGCAGCATTTTCCACGTTTCTCAAATAGCTCAATCTCCAGAACTAATGCACGGATTTTCCTCAAACTTCAGATTCAGTTAGTCCTTGACATGAATTGAAGTTTTATGCATTTTGGTGTAAATCGCTCAATAGGTGGCGCTGCTGTGCAGTATTTTTCAAGATTTCTGCAATAGTTCAATCTCCAGAACTAATGTACGGATTTTAATCAAACTTCAGATTCTGTTAGTCCTTGACATGAATTGAAGTTTTATACATTTTGGTGCAAATCGCTCAACAGGTGGCGCTGCTATGCTGTATTTTTACTTTCTTCTATCTTTACAAGAAGAAAGTATTGGTTTCATGAAAATTTTCGATTTCCAGTTTTTAACGGATTTACACGTTTTATGGGTCAGAGGTTCCAAAAAACATGTTTTCACAAAATGTCTGTCTGTGAGTCAGTCTGTCTGTATGTGACACAAATTTTGTAGGCACTCTATCTCAAGAACTAATGCACGGAATTTAATAAAATTTATATTCAGGTAGTCCCTAATATAGATTGTTGCTGATTAGTTTTTGGTGTAAATCGTCCTCCAGGTGGCGCTGTTATGTAGAATTTTGAAGAATTTTCGCAAAAGCTCCATCTCAAGAACTAATGCACGGATTTTTATAAAACTTCAGATTCCATTAGTCCTTGACATGAATGGATGAAATTTACGTTTTGGTGTAAATCGCCCAACAGGTGGTGCTGCTATGCTGCATTTTGCAGGATTTACACTATTTTCGCAGTAGCTCTATCTCAAGAATTAATGCACACATTTTCATCAAACTTCAGATTTAGTTAGTCCTTCATATGAAATGATCCTGACTACGTGTTGGTGTAAATCGCCCAATAGGTGGCGCTGCTGTGCTGCATTTTGAACTATTTTCTCAATAGCTCTATCTCAAGAACTAATGCACGAATTTTCATGAAACTTCAGAATTAAGTATAGCTTGATTAATATTGCTGCTGATTATGTGTTGTTGCAAATCGCTCAACAGGTGGCGCTTCTATGCTGCATTTGTCATGATTTGCGCGATACCTCTATCTCAAGAACTAATGCACGAATTTTCCTCAAACTTCATATTCAGTTAGACGTTGACATAAGTTGGTGATAATTAAGTTCTGGTGTAAATAACCCAATATGTGGCGCTGCTATGCTGCATTTTGCTGGATTTACATGATTTCAGTGACGGTCATACCTCGAGAACTAATGCACGGAATTTTATATTTTTAAAATTCTCATGATGAACACAGATTGTCATTTAATTTGGCACTGAGATAGTGAATTTTGAAGTATTGACATGCATGAGATAGAAGAAAGTTTTGTGATGGCCACAACATACTAGTTCGTTACGATATTGAAAATTTAGTGATATCTAACTCTTTTGAATTAAAAAAAATTAAGTCGTTTTCTCAAATATAGAACTATTCAAATGAAGAACTATTTCAATAGAAATTTTTTAAATAAAAAGTGTGTAGATCATCCATAAGCAATAGTTTTCCTTGATTTTTTTACTGTATATATATATATATATATATATATATAAATATATATACAGAGTTTCCCCCAGGTTTAAAAAAGGGCAGGGTGCTTCTTGTAGGAAAAGGGCACTTTTGGATTCCGAAGGGCATGTTTTGGATTCTTACGGGAAGTTTTTTTTTTTTTTTTTAAAGGCATTCTTTTGATTTTTAAAACTACTTTTAATATTTAATAGACAGGATGCTATTTTAACGACAGCAATGAGTAAATTTTCACTATGCAAGTAAATTTTTTTAATAAAGGAGTAAAGACACTTTTTTCAGGTGGAGGCAACAAGGGAGCTAATTTTTTTAATGAGGGGCAAGAAGGGCGGCATTTTGTAAATCTACGGGCAGGCAGGGTGCAGCACCCTCCTGAAACTGTCTAGGGGAAACTCTGATATACATATGTATATATATATATATAAATATATATATACAGTAAAAAAATCTATTGGACGATTTACACCCTTTTTATTTAAAATATTTCTATTGAAATAGTTCTTCATTTGAGAAAACGACTTAATTTTTAGGGTTCCGTACTTAAAAAGTAAAAACGGAACCATTATAAGATCACTCCTGTGTCTGTCCGTCTGTCTGTCACAGCCACTTTAATCGTAAACTATGGAACGTGGAAAGTTCAAATTATGGAAAGTAATAAAGACCATTGACCCACATATTTTCAGATTAATAAACATTCATAAATATATTTAGTAAAAAAGTAGAGGGGCTAATTATGCTACTTGAAAAAAAAAATCTTTTCTTTGTATATCATGTGGGGTATCCTGTGAAAGCTTTTGTAACGCTGAACTCAAAAATACATTCCTTTTAATTTTAGGTATTATATTTTCAAAGATATTGTTGAAAATGTAGCGCAAAAATATCTCCATCTAATTCTGAATCTACTGAAACTAAAATTACGAAAAAATTAGAGGTAGTAGACGTTAATATAAACCTTGCCGGAAAATTATAGCGATTACCCTAAGTCACATAGTTTTTGAGTAATTAGCATTTTTCTGTTATACACAAATTTTGATTTACGGGCATTCAGAAAAATTGTTGAGCATCGCTGAATATACCTATCGTTGCAGAAGAATAAAAGCATTGTTGATAATGATTTTTGAAAAAAATCATTGGTAATTAGCTGAGATATTAACCCTTAAAGGTACGGTCAGTTTGGACATACACAAGGACAGGGCGGCGTACTCTATGCCTAGTTAACGACTTTTAATGATATATATGTGTAATGTAATGTCCAGTAACAGTATAAAAGCAATAAACATCAAATTGTTAAAAACATACTAATTTAAGGGGTCTCGGGACTCTAAAAAGTGGAAAAAATGAAAAAAAAGACCATTTTCAACATTTAATGTTTTAAAATGTATATGATTTTAAAACACAATTTTAATTGGAATGAAAGATATACGTATGTTCTTTCGTTTCATGTATTTAAAAAATTGCAAGATACAGAATTAGTATTTATAGGGGGCTCGAAACTGTTAGACATTTGTCGAACAAAAAATTGACATAACAGTTTACGCGCAGGATTACAAAATAAATATTGCAACTAGAATGAAAATTTTGGTGCTTACTTATACTTCAGATTGTAATAATTTCCCTGAACTTAAATAAATTTGTATTTCAAGCATTTTTATATTTTTAATGCAATGCTGCATTTAGCTAGTACAAAATTTTGAAAATTTTAACAGTAAAATCACCTAAAAAAATATTTTTTTGAACAATAAAAAGGAAATTTTAGGTTCAGTTTATACAGAATAACATGGAATATATGTTTTGAAAATTTCATGAAAAAATATTCAGAAGTTTTTTATGTATCGTGCACGTTATACCCAAAAACGCCATTTGGAAAATAATGACTTTAAAGTTTCGGAAACGCCGCTTCAGCTATTGAGTTGGTATAATTCTAAAAGCCAAAATTTCTGTTCTAATGGGAATTTCAAGGAAACAATTATATCAAAATATTCAGAAAAGATAGAAGTTTAACATCTAAAAAAATTAAAATTTCTTAAATTTTGAAGCTTTAAGAGCCCTGCGACCACTTAATCCTTTCCGGCGAGTAAATTCTATTTATATATCTATATTATTATCCACAGAGTAATTCTATTTATAAACTTATGAAATAATGAACTGACACCAGAATTTATAAACAAATTTATTAGAAAATGCGAACTTGCTTATTTTCACGTACATGATAAAAAGAAAATTTTAATTAAATATTCTTGGTGCCATTTGTCTGTTTTGGAATTAAAATTAGGTGTCCGTTTTTTAAGGGCATCGCCTCGAAATATTTAATTAGAATGAATCGCATAAATACTGTGAGATTCGCGATAGTTTGCATTGATTGTATCTCTCAATACGCCTCGAGTGACTTTAAAAGTTAATTAAACACCTATCTGGAAGAACGCGGCACTGACCAAGGCGGCGTTGCAACTTTGAGACCTCAATTCAAAGCACGCTTAGCACAATGCCAAATTTAAACTTTGAACAAAGGTTTTGTTTTAGCTACACTGTAGAAATAAAGGTTATTACTATGCTGAATTTAGTTTCATGAAATGCCAAATGAAGTTTAACTATGCACTGCCTTTATTGTCAGTACCGAATTAAGTTCATCATAAACAGATTAGGATAATATTAAAAAAAGAGTTATACGAATAGCTATATTTGATATTGTTCCATATATCTTTTTGAACTTTCATGGTATACCTGATTACACTTTTCTAATATATACAATCATACCCAACCCTACGTTATATAGTTTTTTAAAAAGTCTTAGTATTCTTTTAGCAACTTTTTTTTTTTTTTTTTTTTTTTTTTTTATAATACAATTACAAATTCATATATTTATTCTATGGAACCCTCTGTGCGCGATTAATGCTCGCACTTGACTGTTTATTTTAAATTCAAAAGAGTTAGATATCACTAAATTTTCAATATCATAACAAAAATGAACACTTAACAAGTTTACAATTTCTTAAATTATAGGTTAAATATATTCCAATTCAGCCCTTAGAACAGCATGATATGAAAGTGCCAAGCAAATTTAAATTATTGCAATGTCAACAAGGGCGAAGGTACTGGGGGATCTCGCCCTCCCAATGTCGGTAACTTTGATCACAGTTGGCAAATTCTAGGTAATCAGTATTGATCGATACAACTCTGAAACAATCGATTTTTTTTTTCAATTTTCTATGTTTTTCTTAAAACTTACACTAAAAAACACCAATCCTTAGCATTTGTCTTAATTCCTGTCAAAAATCCAAGGTTTGCCTCTCTTTTTTTCGACTTCGCATAACGGCTGAAAATAAATTGAGAAAGAACCAGGAGAGACTAGTTTATCAATATTTAAAGGGGGAGTTTATTCTGAGAGTCCACAGCGGATTAGTAGGGTCCTGAACAGCTAGATGATCGACTAGCACTGAAGACGATGACAGTGAAGGCAATCATATTACTTGTGGTGTATTGAATTGTGCTCTACAATTGAATCATATAGCCGATTGTTAAAATGACTGCAAGCCGATTATTGAAAAATTTACCCCATCTGATGAATTAAGTGTTTTCTTGTAAGGAGATAATAGATGTAATTGACAGGGAAAAGTAAAATTGTTCATCTGTGTCAAATATTTATAGTACGGTCGTAAAAGAAATTGAGAAGAACCGTAGAAAGGTTAGCATTACAGTACGGAAAGTGGGAACGATTCCATCATTGAACATGACCCAAGAAAAAAGTCTAAAATGAAGTCAGACAATCAGAGACATATTTGATCAGTTTAGGTCCGTATCAGCCAAAACTCAGCATATATCCGATACATGGTTCCATCCCGCAAGATAGACAGCGACATTTCAACAATGCTTGGTACAAAAGAGCAGCCGTTTTTGGAATATAGCACAGAACTCAATGCTAATTTTTTTTGCTTGTTTCATGAAGGACCTGGGAGAGAAAAAACACAAAATGCTTCAGTTGAGAGTAATGTCAACAAAGGACACAAAATGAAGAGCTTAAGGAAAAGAAAAGAACAGAAAGTTCCCACAACATTTCTCTTCCAACTCCCACCAAATTTGCTGTTTCCTATTTTGTCAGTTCATGATGACGCATGATCACTTACTCGACGAGAGCAAGCGCAAACAGATTATTCAGGAAGAGCAACAGCAACATCTTGCATTCAGCACAGAAATTGTAGCAATCTTAATGGATATCACGCGAATGTTGAATAGACAAGGTCTGGTTTGTGGAAGTGACAAAGACGAAAATGGAAACTTTTGAAAACTTGGGAAATTAATTTCCAGACATAACCCACAACTGAGGAAATGTTTGAGTACATATAACTTACCTTTCCGCTTCATCCCACAAACGAGATAATTGAATTTTTTGCTACAGCAGTGTGCAAAATGATAGTCAGGGATATTCAAGAAGCATAATTTTATGGAATTATGGCAGATACGACACCAGATGCTTCACACCATGATCGATCAGCTGTTGGGTTGAAATATGTCGACAAATATGGAAAAACTCCGATTGGCTTTTGAATGTTTTAAAAGAAGTTGTTAAAACCAATGTCGACCTTGCATGCTAGATATCGCACATCCTTACAAAGAATGAGCTCGAAATAGAACAGGTAATTTTCCAGTCATACGATTTTACAAACAGCATGTCTGGAGAATTCAACGGCACTTAGGAGGCGTTTTCAGAAATTGTTGAATTGTGTCCTATATTCCTTGTCAATGTCACAGACGCAGCACTTCCGTTCCGCATATCTGCAATGCCAGCAATGTTATAGGTGATGATTTCAACGTGCTGGAAGATGTTTGTGTTTTTCACAGCAAGTACTAAACGAAAGAAGCCATTAGTAGAGAAGCTCAGAGAAATAGAAAATGCTCTGCTGCTGCGGAACCTTTCTAAGGCGAGATGGACTGCTAGAGCGGAATCATTAAAAGCGGTTTGGATCTCATGTGAATGTCTCCTACAAATTTTGAAAAAGTTGATTCCTCTACTTCTGTTCGCAAAACAATGATCAAGCCACGAGGTTTAAAAAAGAAAATGTTATCGCTCAACTTCATTACTTCACTGTTATGTTTCTCAAGAACGTTCAGTACAAGTGCAAGTTAGTTACTGAAAAAATGAAATCAAAGACTCTTAAAATAGACGCTACGAAAATACTAAAGACTTGTATCAAATCATTGGAAACAATCGACAATGAAAATGTGAAAAAGGAAATATAGAGTGCAGTTCTCTTTTAAACCAAGTAAAGTGTTGATCCGTTAAATGAATTTGCTATGCAGTATCAACGAAGGTTGGCACCAAAGAAGTTAGGCTGTAATTGAAACAATCTCTTTGCTCCCAAACTTCTAATATTTTAACACATGAAGTTTTAGAAGGTACTGGATGCTTTTGCAGTGGTGATAACTGAAAGTCTTAATTCTTGCATCAGCATAATCTCACTACTGGATAAAATAATGTATCCTCCCATTACAAAAAAAAAAAAAATAAATACTAAATCTGGTTAAAAAAGCGGTAAATGCCTTCCATGAAACCTTGGCAATTCCTGATATGGAAGCATTACACACAGAGCTGAAAGTTTTGTCAGACTTCTGCGCAGAGGCTGAAAGAATGGGTGATATTTACATGAAAACAGAACCTTTAATATACATTCTGCCATTTACGAACCATGCCAGTTGTCTGGCTCTAACTTCTCCAGTTACAGTTGCCTCGAATGAAAGAACATTGTAAATTAAAAATTGTGAAAAAATATCCAAGAACAACAATGACCAATTCACGTTTGAATACACACATGATGCTTACATTTGAGAAGGATATTTTGTAATACCTAGATTTGGGCACTGTCATGAATAGATGGGCTCGTCTAGAAAAATGATGGGTTAAAATGCATGTTATTAAAGAATGAACAAAGATGTAATTAAAATATGTTTTGATTTAATCCATTTTAATGTAAATATAAATAAGATGATTCTATATAAGTTGCAAGTAGCATCTTACTAAAAACTTCAACTTAATCCGAATTGCAGGTTTCCATCTGCACATTCAGTAAAAAATATCAAAATACTTTACTGGAACATTTACAACAATGTAATGTAAGTGAAGGGGTGGTGTATCCATCTTTACATTCTCCTCAATATCCTAAACTGTTCGAGTAATCGACGTTCTAAAGTGAAAAATTTGATCTCGATGGGTTAATAATGTTGAATTTTATATAGAACATAGCGAGTATCCTAAGATAGACTAACTGATTTTAAAATTCAATGACTTGCAAAGGGTGGCTGGCAGCTATTAAAAAAATGCTTGCAGGTTATGTAAGATGTCAGAGTTTCAGGGTTCATACAGAGTTGGGAAGAAAAAAATCCAAGGAGTACCCAAAAAATCCAAGGAGTCCAAAAAATTTTAAGGATTTGCCATTTTATTTTGTTGTTGATGTTTTTATTTGCTGCACCGTTATGTGGTATGCACACTCCAATTTTTAATGCCCAATTTGGAGAAAGAACATTTCAAAAACAAAATTCACTCTATTAGAATTTAATTGTTAGTGCTGAAATTGCACAGTATTCACAATATATTGCTTATTGATTTCGTAAGTTTAAATACAAAATTGACTATCTACTTTTTTATGCAGTACCAATGGTCATGTCACAGGGGTGATTTTGAGTAAAAAAAATTTTCTGAAATTTACAGGAAATCTTCTGAAAAGTTACACCAGAGAGAGGGGGGGGATACACTTCTGACACTAGCTATGCGTTTTCTCCGTGACTCTTTGACGAAATTTGTGTTTTTTCGCGATCTTTTGACGAAAATTGTGGGGTTTTTTGCGAACTTTTGACGAAAATTGTGGGTTTTTTTTCGCGATCTTTTGACGAAATTTGTGGGTCTTTACGCGCTCTTTTGACGAAATTTGTGGCTTTTTTTCGCGATCTTTTGACGAAATTTGCCGTTTTTTCACGATCTTTTGACAAAATTTGCCGTTTACTCGCGATCTTTTGACGAAATTTTTGGGCTTTCGCGATCTTTCGACGAGACTTGTGGGTTTTTTCATGATCTTTTGACGAAATTTGTGGGGGTTTTCACGATTCTTTGACGAAATTTGCGTTTTCCCCGCGATCCTTTGACGAAATTGGTGATTTTTCTGCAAACGATTGACAAAATTTATTTTTTTTCGCGACGATATGTCCAAATTTTCGCATTGGTGACCGATTTTTTAAAGTTTTCGGAAATGAATGCCTTACATTTTCGGAAGTTTCGTAAAATTCGGACTAGAATCCCCCCTAGGTCATATAAATAGAGATGTCAAACCCCAAACACTTATTATGTATATCACATACATGATACATCTTAAAGAAAATTTTAAAAGGCAAAAAAAAAAAAAAAAAAGAATGCTAAATGCTACATACAAGAAAAAATATAACAAGTTTTGAATTTATTCTTTTAGAACAGCGGTAATCGCTTTCTTTGAAAGTGAAATTTTGACGAATTCGCATTGTTTTCGCGATCTCATAATGAAATTCGCGTTTTTTTCGCGATCTTCTGGGAGAAATGTGCGTTTTTCCTCGCGACCTTCTGAGTAATTTGCTTTTTTTGCATCTTTTAATTTAATTCACGTTTTATTTCGCTTGTTTAACAAATATCTGAGTTTCTTTCGCGATCTTTTACTGGAAACCGCGTGCTTTTCGCGATACTTTGACGAAATTTGCGTATTTTTCGCGATCCTTAGACGAAATTTGGGTGTGTTTTGCGATCCTTTGACGAAATTCGCGTGTTTTTCGTGATCTTTTGAGGAAATTCACGTGTTTTTCGCAATCTTCTGGGGAAATTCGCGTTTTATTTCGATCGTTTCACGAAACTAACGTGTTTTTTTTTGCGATTTTTTGATGGAAACTGTGTGTTTTTCGAGATCCTTTGAGGAAATTCACATTTTTTAGGAAATTCGCGTTTTATGCGATCTTTTGAGGAAATCTGCTTTTTTTCTCGATCTGTAACAAAATTCGCGTTTTTTCGTGATCCTTTGAGTAAATTCGCGTTTTTCGCTGTCATTTAAGAAATTATCGCCTTTTTAAGAAATCCGAGTTTTCCCGCGATCTATTGGAGAAATTCGCGTTTTTTCACGATACTTTGACAAAATTTACGATTTTTTTCCGCGATCGATTGACGAAATTTGACGGTATTTTTTTTTTTTAAACATATTTGCGAAAAATGCGATTTTTCCGAGATTCTTGGCTAAATGTCAAACATCGATAAAATTTAAAATAAAGGTCGGCTAACAGTGCCGAAAACGGTCTTTACGGACCTAATAATTGAAAAACGGACATAGTGGGAGCCCTGCTATTAAGATTACCCTACCCAATCAATGTTGTGCTTCAGATGAATGACGTGCATAAAGGATTTACCGTGCGTTTTTCAATCACGATTTTTTTTTCCTCGGCAGCAATATCGCTTGCGCCCGAAGCCGCAATAGAATATAAGGAGTTTCTAAGTAGTGGTTTGCTTATATAAGTAGTTCTAAGTACTACTTGGGAATGTTTTCATTTCTAAGGAGTTTCCAAGGAGTCTAAGGAGTCTGTGCGAACCCTGGAGTTTTTTTTACAGCTATTCTCGATTTTAGTTTAAAATAGCAGCGATACATGGCACTGCTAGCAATAGGTGCTAAATCGGGGCCTGATTTTTTGTTTCTCTTCTCTCTCAGTATTGATGCGAAAGAAGGAGATTAAATATATGGAATGGTTCTCAGTCGCCAATGGAATTTTGTTCTTAGGGGCACACTGCATATATTTAATCTCCTTCTTTCGCATGAAAATTGAGAAAAGGGAGAGGCCAAAAATTGGACCCTGATTTAGCACCTATTGCAAACAGCGCCATCTACCGCCAGTACTTTAAACTAAATTTAAGAATCACAGTAAAAAAATTCCTGACATCTTACATAACATTCATGCAAGAATTTTATTTTATAGCTGTCACCATTTGCAAGTTATTGAATTTTAAAATCAGTCAGTCCATTTTAGGCCTCCGGGTAGATGCATATATACAGACACAGAAACGTACTGTTAAAGATTATATATATATATATTTATTTATTTATTTTAAGTTAGTTGGCAAAATTGTCATATACGCCCCCCCCTAATGAATTCTGCTTAAATACGTCCTTGAATGTCCATAAGGGAAGCTAAATTACAATGATATTAAAAATAAAGAAAAGAAAATGCATCAGCCATATTTTTCTTTAGAAATCTTTAAAATTCAAATTTTATAAAAACTGTGAGCATGTAAATTTTAAGTACTTTTTATGCAAAATGTAATTTTGTAATGAATATCAATTTAACCACTTCACTGGCGACAAGTATAGGGAAACAGTGCTTTTACCCCGACTTATCTCAGGGCAGTTGATGAAGTGGTTAAATTGATGCAACTAGAGAAAAAATGCTTTGAAAACATTTTAAGACTTGTATAGCACTTAAAGTATGCAAACAAAAATGAATAAAGAATGGTAATATACCCAAACATTATTAATACACAAATGCAGCAAATATTCAAGACATATTAAGATAAAGAAAGAGAAAAAGAAAAAAATAAATAAATCAATGTAATATCAATTGCAAAGAAAGGATACAGCAATTAATTGGCATCAGGTATTCAAAATTTAAATTAAATCGATTTAAAGAAAATGTCTGCAAAAGTTACAATACAAAGAAACAATTTCTTTCATTTAAAATAAAGAATTATGGAGAAAAAGAGAAAATACAAAAAGAGATATAGTAATAAATCTATCACTTTTTTGAATATGTTGTGTCATTATTGACTTGGATACTTCAGGAGGTAAGTTCTTTAAGTTTCCATTTTATTTTGATCTTTTGTTATTTTTGGATTCTTTTTTCTAGTTTTACTGTGTACGATAGCCCAGATTTTGCATTTTTTCCCTACTCATGGCTAATGTAAGGATGAAAACGTACATCTTATTTGTGGAATTTAAGGTAACTAGAGGATCGTACCTGGGCTTCCCGGGTTACAGAATATAGGTGAAAACATTTTTTTTTAATTGAAAACTAATAATTTTTTTATAGGTAATAAATTTTTTAGATTGCCTACTTACATTAAAAAAAGCATTTTTCATATGAAAAATGTGAATTATACAATCAAATAAATTTTTTATATTTATCAAAAGCGATATTTTCTTATTAGCTGCATGCTAAGAGTGATTTGGCCAAGATTTTGTTACTTACGGCATCCTTTTATATTCCGATAATTTCAGAGCTTATACATGTCTGTTAAATTTGTGTTTTATTTATATTATTTTATTTATTTATTCATAGGGAAGTTTTTTTTAATGGATATTAGCCGTAAGAAAATGATGAACTTTTCATTTTGTTTTAGTTGCAAACGGATTAATCTTTCGTAATCGAGCTCAGCGCGATATAGATAAATGAAAAAATATTTCATGCTTTAAAATTGTTTTCAAAACCATAGACAATCAGTAAACTGAGATGAATTTTGCAAACAAATTCTATTTGAAAAAAAAAAAAAAATCCTACTTGGTTATCTAAAAATTTAAACTGTATGATTACAAATATTCTAGATTTACGTTTTTTATAATATTATTCTTTTATTTGTTTATAAAAAAAAGTATTAATTTCGTTAATTTGTCTTTCACAAATATGATAGATTGGTGTTTTTTTAATATTATTCTTTTATTTGTTTATAAAGGAAGTATTAATTTCGTTATGGAAAAATAGTCAAAGACAAATGCTGAACAATGTTTGTTGCCTTATGTGCAAAATGTTTATTATTATTATGTATTGAAACCGGCACGTGAAAAGATAAACTTAAAAAAATCATGCTTAAAAATTATTTTAGAAAACATAATACATCAGTCAATTAAGATACAGTTTTTAAACAAATTGCATTTGAAAGTAAATTTTTTGCCTATGCGACAAAAATTTAAGCTGTACGATGGTCAGAAGATTAAAAAATTGCAGTAGCGAAAATTTCAAGACCGAAATTTGATCGTGAAGTGTTGCCATTTGCAAACTGACGTCAGCGTTACGCACAGATACGTTTGTTCTTTATAACATAGATACTTAATCAGTAAAATATAATAAAGATCAGTTTTTAGGATATGGTTATCAATTGAGGCTCTTATGCTTGGTATTCCGGAACGAAAAACAACAATTTTCACCTTCTCAAAATTTGCATACGCACTTCTCATATCCATATTCATCATTTTTAAAAAAATTGTATTTTGTTTCTTCATTTTAAAATCATTTTAACTCAAAACTTGAAGTCATAATTGTCAGCAACATCTTTTATGTGAACAGACGCGCTTTTTACTTGAGATTCTAATCTCAGTACCGGTAATCTCAGTATAAAGACACTCTAAATTTTTGCTCTAAATCTCAATTCCGGAGAGTAAAAATTTTAGTAATTTATGTTTTTTAGACGTATTTGAGTTAAAATGTTTAGTTTTATCTAAGAAAATGATCGTTTTATTTTTAAATATAACTTCATTTTCACTTAAGTAAGCATTTTGCCTAGTGTCTGAAACTTAGTATCAGTACACATGCTGAAGAAAAAACAATATAGAAAATTCATGAGAATAAATGCGTGATTTCAAAAGCAGTATGTAATTTTCCGTTATTATGCCCCTAATATAATATTATGCTCCTAATGGGATTTTGTGGCACTAAACCCTATACAACAATTTTGAATTTTTATCAGAAAATGGCATGAATAAAGATAAAAATACCTCATTATTTCTCTCTTGTCTGCAATAATATATCTATATAATTTTAACCATTTTGAAGAAATTTCCTAAAATGATCTTAAAATTAAAATATAAAAGTGAGGATATTTAAAAAAAAAAAAAAACAGATAGTACGATCACATCTACAAATGAAAAGCTTTCAGTTTAAAAAAAAAAAAAAAATTAGTAAAATTGGTTCAGCAGAAAGATCAGGGCAGATGACTAAAAAACACACTTGTGTTTTAAATATATAGATTATATAAAATTATGAAAAATTAAATTAAGCAAATTATGTTACTTTGATAAAATTGTAGTAGAATGTCCTAAAGAATAGCGTTAAAATTTTATTATTCGAGAGAATTTTGGACAATAACTTCAGGAACATGATATTATTTTAAACCTCGAGTTATTTGTTTGCTTGTCTAACTCGGCGAAGCAAATCCATCCAGGCGAGAATCATCAATTTCTGTAATATAAATCACTATTATTTGCATGTCACCTCTCTTTTATAAAGACACTCTAAATTTTTTAAAACATTCGTTTTATCAGTATGTGATTTCAATTACATTATTTTCAAAAGTGAAGCATTTTCACATGTGAAGAATTTCTCAAAGCAGCTGGGCTGTGAAAATGGCGCACTTCTATAAAACATAATTCAGTTTTAAGAATTAAAATACACGCTTTTTTATAAAATGACGTCATTTGCATCCGCTAAAGCAATCCACTTTTACAATCCAGTCTTAAACTTCGTCTATAGAAAAGTATGCATATGATGTCATTATCACGGAATAACAGACAATATTCTTGACATAGCCCATATTTTAATTGCAACTTTTTTTTTCCAGGTTTTATGAGAAAATGGCAGCAAAAAGATACAGTAATCTCTTATTTTTGACTATTTTTCGTTTACTTTCAATAACTTTCGGTTACAATTTACTTTCGGTGTAAAAATTTAAAATGTGCGATGTTTATAAGTTTAAAAATTTGCAGTAGAGGAAATTGCAAAACCAAAATTTTATTTCAAATTTCAAAGTGTTGCCATTCACAAAATGAGATATGCATTACGCACAGATATGTTTGTCCTTTATAATATAGATTTGGGCTTTGAGGATTCTGCCGTGGTTCCACAAATATATCTATTTTTACAATATTTTATGATATACAGTGTTTTACAGTATTTTCAATTCCTTGTCTTGCTTGACATTATAATATATTTTGGATATTTTTTTATAAAGGATAAAACTTTATTTTTGATTTGCATATTTATAATTGTAAATGATAACTTTTGTTAGTTTATAATGGTTTTATAAACAAGGATTAGTAATATGCAGACCTGCCAACTGCTACGAAAAAATCGTAGTTGCTATGATTTGGATCTTTAAACTACGATGCTACGAAAATGGATCTCAAACTATGATTAAAAAACACACACACACAAACGCATTTTTTTTCCAGTTGAGATTTTTAGTCTATGCAGCACATTTTTCAGGAGCGATTCTGCTCTGAAATTTCCTAAATTTTAAAGTATTTGGTTCCGAAAGTTTTAAAAAATTGGTCATTAGTCCAAAATTTCGGACATTAAAAAATGCTCAAGTGAAAAAAAAAAGAAAAAAAAAATTGGGCTGCAAAACAAACTTTTTAATATAAAACCCCCTTAATGGATATTAACCATGAGTGAATCGTGCATATGTAAATATTTATTAAACAGAAATTCCCTTCCTTAGAAACAGGGGTGCCATTTTAAGAGTTTCTTGAGGGACAGGGTTTGAAATATTGTGTGGAATCGTGCAATTTGCACAAAGAAAAGAAAAGTCCTGCATAATGAAAACTGCTGTGCAGTATTTCCCCCTGAATATTCTTCCACAGACCTATGATTCTTCTGCGAGTATATTTTAAAATTTCTTGGAAGTCAGCAAATTTTTTTCTTTTATGGAATTTTCCTAAATCAATTCGGGAATCGGTCATGAAAAAAATTGAGAATTTCTTCAAACGATCATGGGAAAATATCTGATATTTCGTCAAAGATCTCAGAAACAAATAGTGATTATCTTCAATTGATCGTTGAATAAAATCTAATTTTGTTAAGAGTTCAGAAAGAAATTGAAAATTTCGTCAAAAAATTGCGAATTTCGATAAACTATTGAGGGAAAATATTACAAATTTCTTCAAAAGGTCACAGAAACAAAAAGTGAATTTTGTTAATTGGTCACGAAAAGATATCGAAAATTTTACCAATTGGTCGCGAAAAACTGAATTTTGCTGATCGGTTGCACAAAACTGTTGCGAAATTTGCTCCTCTGACGCTATAAACTATCGCGAATTTCGACAAGTGACCGCTTAAAAAATCAATTTTGTCAAAGTATCATGGTAAGAATGTGAATTTAGCCAAAATATCGCAGAAAGAAAACACTAATTTCGTCAAAAGATCAGTAAGAAAACACAAATTTCATCGATAGGTCAGTAAGAAAATGCAAATTTCATCGAAAGATCGCAGAAAGAAAACACGAATTTCGCCAAAGGATCGTGTAAAAAACGCAAAATTCATCAAAGAAGTAATATAAAAAATGCGAATTTCATCAAAAGTTCGGGGTAAAAAGTGCAGATTTCAACAAAGAATCGTGATCGAAAAACTTGAATTACAATTGTGGGGAAAAGAATTGTGAATATCGTGAAATGATCACGGAAAAAAAAAAAATACACGAATTTTGACAAAATTTACTGGACTGAGCTAAAAAATTGGAACTGGGCTCCTTTTATAAATGTAAATGAAAAAAAACTGCGAAATGAGAAGCTCAAAAAATCGTATAAAAATTTTCAGAGGAAAAAATTTACTATATTGAGTTGAAAGACTCAAATCTTATTCCTTTTATGAACGTCAAAAAATGGCTGCGAAACACAAAAAAACAACCAACCAACCTCCGGATTAATTTTAATTTTGAGTGCTACGATTTCTCATTTTCAAAAGTTGGCAGGTCTGCATATGTCATAAACAGAAATGACTGGTTGTGAAAACACTGATTGTGACATTTTCTCAATGTGGAGTAAGGTACAGGGTTTCTTTGGAGAAAAATCAGACAATGCTGTTGCTAGTTATGTTTGCAACTTCTTTAATGACAATGTCTTGCCTCATTTTAGGCAAATCTTAAAGAAGTGGTAGAAACAGACCACTTTGGACAGCTTTTTTGAGCAACATAGATCCTCTGATTCTGAAGCTAATCCTACTGCCAAAAGACCAAAAGAGAAGTGACGCCAGATATAGTGCCTTGATACCATATGCCAAGATCACTATACTAATTTCTTATTGTTTTCAGTATTAAACACTATACTTATTCTCTATAAAAATGTGTTTTTGACACAAATTTTGGAGTGTTTAGAACGAATTAATTGGATTTCCATAGATTCATATGGAAATAATTGCTTCGGTTTTCATTGGTTTCGGATCTTGATGATTGTTTTTGAATGAATTATCGAAGAAAACTGAGATATCGCTGTATATTGCATTTATAGATATTACTGATGATAAAAAGTAGGGTGCAATATACAAATGGCAAGAGTTAAAATTTATCTTAGAAAAATTATGCACTTCAAATTAATGATAACTAGTTTTTAAAATTACTAATTTTTTTATAGTTTAACACAGAAGATAACAAATAATAAATTTATAATTTATAGTAAATAAATACCGAAAAAAATACCTTATCTGTAGTTGAACCATAAGCTGATATTCTGCCCTGAAGAACATTATGATCCAGATGAAATGATGGACTTTGTAAACCAGCACATCTCTCTTCATATCTTTTCTGAATATCAAATGACATAGCCAGAGAAAAATAAGCATACTCTACAGATGCATATGTTAATAAGAAAGGTATAGTGACAATTGGAGCCAAAGTGTTGATGCTACCCACAAGCACAAAGATGAATGTAACAGATGCAAAAACTAATAATGAATAGATAGGTACTTTATTAGGACCTTTCTGAAAAGAAAAAAATGTCTATTAACAATCATATAATATACAGATGAAAATCAAACACTCAAAAATTGCAGAATTTTAAGACATTAGACAGAAACTTAAAATTTCCTATTCCAGTTAGAGGTCTGCACGGGCCAAAATTTCCAGGCCCGGCCCAACTCATAGAAAAAAAAAAATTTCAACCCGGTCTGACTCATAGAGAAAAAAATTCAGCCCGGCCCGATTGAATTTCTACGAAACATTGATTTTTATGTCAATTGGTTAAAAATTTGTCTTGTACGAGGAGTTCTGACCAAAAATATTTATCTTTTTTTTTTTTCATGTTTATAATCTTCAATTTTATAGAAGTGCCACGGGCTGCAATATTTATTTTTCTAATGAATCTCTATTTCGTGTAAGTAAATGTTTCAGTTATCATTAACTACCTAAAGTGCCTGGCATTTCCCGGAATTTGAAGAATGTTTGTTCTGAAAAATCAATTTCAAAATTTAACATACAATATAAAACAAACAATAAAAAAAACAGTCGAAGTGTTGTACATATAAACCAAATGAAAATCTAATATAAAAATGTATAAATTTATATAACAGATGTAAAAGAATACAGCTATAAATGAACTTATTTCAAATTTATTATAATCTCAAATAGTGTTGCCAGGTCAATTATCACAAAAAGTGGAACAGGGGCGTCTAAATTGGAACATAAAAATACAGTAAACCGTACAGAACAGAACCTGTTTATAACAGAATTTTGTTTTAAACATTAAAATTTTATTATCACTACGATAAAAATATCATACAGTTATACCTGATATGACAGAAACCTGTTTAAAAGAGAATTTTTCTTCAGTCCCTTTTGAATCCGCCTTAGCAGGTCTTACTATATTAATCCTTTAACCGTTGGGCCCGGATTTTTCCGTTTCTAGAAATCATGTTAGGCTGTAGACAAAAATATCTTAAACAGAATTTTATTTTGAACCATATATAGAAAGAAGTGATATTAAAGATATTACAGCATCAAATTGCGATTGATAAATATATATATCCTCGAATTTACAAGCATCCTTATAAAAATACAGGAAGACCCTCAGACGGTGAAAGGGTTAAATAAAATAAGGATTTACTGAACAAAGTACAATAAAATCTGTGAAAATAAAATCGCTATGAGCTGCAAAAAATTAAGTTTTAGACAGTCTTTAGTAGAGGTAGGTATATAGATTTGCAAGGTATTCTTTAAAATCTTCCATTATAGACAGGTTCTGATTTCACTGAATAAAGTTCCACTCGACGCAGACTAATGAACAGCAAAGCATATGAAAAAAATTCAAAAGAATTTGTGTATCATGAAAACTCGGGAAATTTGGCATCCCATGCAGTGCTTACGTGGGACAGAATCTTGGAGGCCGTGAAAACTGGAACATCTGATGTAAATCGGGACACCTGGCAACACTAACCTCAAATGCCATGCAATTACTTACTATTATTTATACCACTTTTTATGAAAATATGTGTGACCTTGTACTAGACAGAATAATTATGCCTAAAAATATCAGAAAGATAAAAAATTATATATCAATAGCTAACTAACTAGGTAATATAATAATTGAATTCTTAGCTAATTGAAAATGCTTACTACTTTCGTTTAAAAATATACAATGTTTTCTCTTCTCTTCTCTTATTTCTATATTAATGTATATTAAACTGTTAGAGAATTGCTCTTTTGTTTCAAGAACACTCCACCAGATGGCAGCATCACACAATCCTCTCTGTTGTTTTACTGGCAGAGACTCAGAAAAGTTAGTGTTTCTCCATGACTCATAGCAGTGAGCAGCAAAATACTGCAGCATTAAAAATCCACTAATATTCCAAAGGAATAATATTATACATTAAAAAACTGCAACAAACTAATTTTTAATACATAGTTCAAAGATTTTTTTAATTTGTGTTTGTAAATAGTCTCAAGAATATAACATATGTTTTAACAAGTATATTGTGAAGTGTTATAAGTATTGTGTGCAGCATATTATTCTAGTGTATTTTTTTCTTCAAATAAATGTTTTTTGTTCATCCTAAAAAGAATATATTTCTACTGAATAATACATCAAAACATAAAGGTAAAACTTTTAATTTTTTTATTATTTACTATTGAGGAACTTCTTACTCATGCCTTCATGTGGAATAACATTTCAACATAAACCATCCCCGATTTGGATTTTTAATTTGATCATAATTGGAAAGGATAAAGTAGAGGTCTGCATGGGCCAAAATTTCAAAGCATGTACCCCCCCCCCCCCCCCCAAAAAAAAAAAAAAAAATGTCCTGGCCTGGTATCGAAGCTAAAAGCCCCATAGCAGAAACTGTCCAGCATGGCAGCAGTGCTGCAGATTATTTTAGACCTTGCACATTAATCTACCAGCTTAAAAAAAATATTGGGCTTAAAAAATGCACTTAAAATTTACTTTTTTTTAAAAGAGTTATTGTTTCTTATATATTTTCTTTGTAAAATGCAATTTTTTTGCTTATATTATGGGTTACTATATAAATATTTATGATAGTAGCTTGATTCTGCATTGTTGGGTCGCAGATCAATTTTAGTTTGCTGCAAATGGACATCAAAAATTCTGCTACTGGGGTTAAAAGTTTGGTCCAGCACAGGCTGTACAAAAAATTTATAGGCCCATCCTGACATGTGATTGCGATTATGTTGGTATATTCACACAGTAACTTAGCCTAAGTTAGGCAAGCTAAAATAGGAACATTGAAAATATCTATCAGTTCTTCCATTCATAAATGAAAGGAAGAACTGATGTTGCTGAGCAGAGACATCTAGGGTCTAAGTAACGCAAAATCAAATCGCCAAACCATGCAGTAGAAAGGCAGAAAAAATGTCAATAAAAAATATATACCGTTTTTTATGGAAGAAACGTCGCAGTGTTTACGATTTTTTTTTAAATACCAACTGAGTTTCTTAAATTTAAAAATTCAGAAAAGTATTTTAAATAAAACTTCAGACATCTTAAGATATTAAAAACGAGGCACACTACACTGCTCAGAAAACTTTGATTAAAGTTAGGTCAATGGGACGCTGTCGACAAAAGTAGCGTTTTGACGGATGTGGCATTTACAACGGGTGTGGCGATTATGATATTTTTAAGCTTATTCAGGCCAATTTGAGGAGTACGGCATTTCTTCCATAAAATACGGCAATTTCTTGTGAACAGCATTTTGCCCCTCCCCTCCCCTCCGTTCCAAGTGGACCCAGTCAGGTGCACCTGTTACACCTGCCTAGTTATGGCACTGGTTGTTAGCATTGTTTATTGTTTGTTGATTCAATTATGGAAAATTAGCTATTTTATATTTTATTTAAACTCCTCTTTTTTTCAATCTTTCATAATCAGAAAAGTCATACCGAATAATTATTTCAATAAACTTTCTTTTCAGGCATGTTATGAAATAGAGTACTAGGCAACTGGTAAATTAAAATAGAAAAAATAATTACGATAGCAAAAATATAAAATTGAACAGTTAAAATGCTTTACATTTTTCAAACATATGTGCAGACTTCTATAGAAAAAATGTATAGATAATTTCAAATGTCTGTCATATGTATTTGACAAAACTTTAAACTAATTGGAGTAATTTAAGACACCCCCCATTGGGAAATTTTAAAATCCATAATTTAACATTTAAATCAATTATCCAAATGAGTCATTTTCTTTGCAATGCAAGGCAAATTTAAAAATCGTTTTAATTTCCACAGAAAATTATAATGATGTAAAAGGAAATATTCTATATTTTTCGAAAGAATGAAACAAATTTAACCAAAAATTATACAGCTAATTCCTGGTACCTCATCAACATACCTACCTAATTACAGACTAATCAGAAGCTTCTTGTGGCAGTTATTACAAGACATACACACAGACAAACAAACAGACACCAAAAACTTTTGGGTCTCCATAGTAAGCCTCAACTAACATATCGACAATAATTCTACAAAAAGTGATGATACTGGTAACATAAATCATGTGCATCAACAGTTAAGATCAAGAAATTCATTTCACTTCAAAGTTCCACACAGCAGTGAATGAATTTAATTCTTCCTCTTTATGCTTCAAATAAAACAAGAAAATATACATTGTGCGCACAATTATTCGATTTCATTGACTGCCATTCAGCCAGAGCTGTTACAGGCAAGGGTGGCTTTAGAGGGATGCGAGTTTAGGCTACCATCTGAGGTGCTAGACACTATTGGACAGAAAGCACAAAAATACTAGATAAAATGTAATTATTTCTTTATAATGTATTGTCATTAGGGACACTAAAATATCTCGTTCAGGGCGCCATGGCAGCTAAAACTAGTAAGCAACACTGGTTACATGGTGCTCCAGCACTTTGTTCTGCATGGGGATAGGCTCGGGTCAATTTTATTTTATTACCATCGGGCAGGGCTTACATTTATTTCAACATACTTTGGTTCGTATTTGACTTACTCTTTCCGGGCTGGCAAATTTTTTAAAATAAAAATAGAGATATTGTATTACATTTATTACAGAAATCTTTATAGAGAAATATTTGTAAATGTGCCTTTTATTTACTACAGAAATTTAAAATTATTATTTTTTTAAATTCCAAATAATATTAAATTTTTAAATTATTTTTTATTTGAATGTAATACTCTAAGTGATCATTAATGTTACTATTTTGTACTCCATGACTTGTGGACAAACAATCAGAAATATGCTGTAAAATTTTCGCATAAATATTTATGCAATACTTAAAAGTACTTTAAATGTACATTAAGAAAAATCAGCTCTTTCTTAATTTGGATTGGGCTGACCCAAACTTAATTGATTTTTGAATGCGTTGGGTCATGTACTGCAAAATTATAAATGGGCCGAGCCAAGTCAAGATAGCACTTGTACCAGCTGGGTCGGGCAAGGGCCTGAAAATGTTGGTCCTGGGCAAGCATTTGGAGCTTGGAGCAATTTGTGAGCAAGTGCATAGTCCTATACTGTAATGTGCTTTTGAAGTGCTGGGCTGGATCGTTTACTTAAATCAGGTTGGACACTTCAAGCAGATTTATTCTAGCAAGCTAGATACTCCATTTAGTCTAAATACTGCACAATTTGTTCTAAACCGAATTTGCAAATCTATTTAACTTACCCCTGCCTATGCTCAGAAAAGAAAATGGCACATTTGGAAAAACTGCATGGCACTTCAGAAATTAGTACAGTGTTCTTGTAAAGTCGGCATGGTGATCTCAGAAAATCACACAGCACACTTAAAAAATTGCATACCACCAATCCATACTAAAATAATCACTAATGTAATTTTGGATGCAGATTTCTTTCATGCCATTAAAAGAAAAAAAAATCTCATGTTTATTTTCTTTTAATATTGACATTTAATAGTTATAACTAACAGTCTATCCATTGCATTTGAAGCACTTAAATTCTGATACTACATAAATAGCTCTTTAGGAACCAATCAATATTTTTTCACCTGTTCTTTTATCTTTATTTTCAAAAGATTCACCCTCTTATGCTCCCTTTCTACCTCTCTCACAGAAGATGTGGTTATGGTTTGTAAAACCATTCTTTTTTTTTTTTTGTAATAATTATAAATTTAGTTTGTCCAAACATGCATAAGAGTTTGTAATAAAATAATTTTTTTCTAAAAATTATTAGCTTAAAATTTAAGGAGTAAAATAAATAAGTGCAAATCAAAATTAGAACTGTGTTGAATAATACATTTTTCATAAAAAAAAAAAATAATAATAATAATAACATACATAAAGCAGGTAAAAAAAATGCAATAATAAAATAGAGAAAATTACCCCTTTTCCCAAAAATTTCATGATTGGAATAACATTTTCATTTGCCATGCTCTGGATTATTCTAGGTGTTGCATATAACGAGCCCAAACATGCAGACATAGCAGATATATAAAGGCCAGCTAAAAATAAAACACCAATGGCAGAAACCTGAAAATAAGTATTGTAAAAAAAAAGAAATCTATTTACATGAAGATATTTTTAAAACATCACACATGGTTATTTCAAAATACACATTAAAAATTATTAAAAAATAAAAAGAAATAGAAATGGCATAAAGAAATTTTCATCATATTCACACTGAAGAAAAGAAAAAAAACAAGATTTTCAACAATGTTTCATTTCAATTTTATAGAAAAACATTGTGGCATTGTTGTTCTGCTTTTGTTTTGCATTAATTGCATGTGCTTTAACCTGATTATTTTTAACCTTCAAATGCTCCTAATAAAATACCTATGAAATATTCCCAAAGATCAGAAAAGACTCGTACATACTTCACGTTTAATTTTTGTACATCCTACAATGAACAAAGATTATCTAAAAATTAATTTTCTCATTCATTGTTATAAGAAGTTATTATGACAGTAACATTATATTAAATAAAAATGAAAAATACTTTGAAAATCTAGTCTAATACACATATAAATTGCATCACAGATAATGTTGCACTGTTGACAAATTTTATTCCTCCCTTCGGATAAAGGAAGTTTTTTTTCAGTGTATGATTATAAAGTTTTCCTGAAGTTACTTTTGGGAGCCTCCCCAGCCTCTCCCTCTTTTTAAATTGATTTCTGAACATACCAGTCAGAATAGCTGAGTTTGTATCATCGATCGCAGAGGTGATGCTGATGCTTCGCTGAAGAGATTGGTGTTGTTAAATTTAATAAAGATGATCACTTGAAGAATTTTTAAATACTTCTCCAAGATGGATTAAGTTTTCTACAATATTTTTAAAACCCCAAGAACAAAATCAATTTACTATTAAATATAATGATCAAATAAAGATGATTTATTATTAAAAAGGATATCATCAATTTTTCTACTTCATTTACATTTTTCATAATGGTGATAAGAATTAACTCTTTCTCAATTATTTTTGTTTCTGACCTCAAAGAACACAAAGTGGTGTTATTGCTACTACTGAAATTCACAACTACTAAAAATTTCTTTAAGATCACATCATTTGTTTAATTTTCTCTATATGAGTTTTTCTTCTACATTTAAACAACTTACAATCTTAGTTTTTAAATTATATGGAAAAAACTAGTTCAAAAATATTATATTCATTTTTTACTCATGCTGTTGAAAGTTGAAAAGGACCAGGGTTTGTATTTTCCGTATGTGAAAAGTTAATTTTATTATGTAATTTTTTTTATCTTTTGACATCATAACATCATGTAGTTTCTCTTCTGTCTTTATTTCTTCATCAGTTGAAGAAGACTTGTCAATTAATACATAATCCTTCTTGTCCTACACAACTTCATCCAGATCAAAGCCATTTTCATTACAATTTTCAAATATGTTAAAATGCAGTTTTCATCTAATAAACACACTATACATTACTTCAAAAAACTATATATTACCGTAATATCCCATCAATCCACCCCTCCTGATCAAACGCCCCTTGTCTTAAAAATATTTTGTGGAAAATTCTGTTGAACTCTGCAAAAAATAAAGGATATTAAAGGGTCCCAAATAGTCACTTTCTCTTGATATGTAACAATGTCTCTCGAATTTCTTCAACCTTTTTAATTTCTAAGGAAACACACTATGCTAGAGTAAGGGTATGGCAGGCTATTGTAATTAGCAGCTTTTTCTGACAAAATAATCAACTCTTTTATGAACTGAAAAAGCCACTTTAACACAATTTTGCAACTTAAATTTAGTATTTGATAAATGAATAATTTCACTTAATAAACATGAGCTGAGTAATTTTCCATAAAGAAAATAAAGATAGAAGTTATTCATAGTGTGCATGAGAGATAAAATTGCAAGAAAGACTACAAATGCTTTAATAAACATTTATAATATTTTGTAGATAAATTTTTAAATAAGAATTATTATTTTCTTTTCTCACTAACCAAAATTGCAATAATTTAAACATTAAGTTATAGCTCATACTCAAACAATAAAAGTGGCTAAAAAGTTCTGTAGCATTACTTTTTTTAATTACAAGTTTCGATCATAGATATTTTAATGATCAAATGAATCTAATAAGACTATAATAGAAGTCAATATTTTGTTTGTTTTTGCAAAGATTTGTTTAAGATTATACGATCAAAATAGAGAAAGAAAGGCAATAATATAATTGTTTTTTACCATAAAGTAAAATGAACAACAACAAAAAAAAAATTACCTTCTCAGCTATCATATAATCAGTCTGTAAGGCCCAACGTCGGCATGTTGCTCCCAATCCAACAACAAAAATCATATAGATGAAAAAACTGAAATGGAAAGAAATGACCTTTTTGGTATTTAAATATATATAAATATGATGAGCTCATTAATATTTATTCTAGAGCACAATCATTTATGTATCTTAGTTACATAAACAGTGGGTATACATATCTTATATTACAATAGTAGCAAATCTTGTGTGTGTGTCTGTAAATTTTATCTTAAAAATGGCTATAATGATTTTGAGTAAATTTTGTCTTATGGTTTTGGGCACGAGAAGACCATTGGGCTATGTTGCATATTCAAGAAAATTCGATTAATGGGTCATTTTGGGTCAGGATCAAGCTAATTATATCTAAAAAATGACTGAAACGATTTTGATTAAATTCTGTACCCTACCATTTTGGGTTACAAGAAGACCAATGAGCTAAGTCACATGTCCAAGAAATTTCGATTAGTGGATCATTTTTGGATCACTACGGGTGAAGCTAATTTTATCCAAAAAATGGCTGTAACAATTTTGTCTGAATTTTGTATTAACTGTTTTGGATTACAAGAAGACCATTGGGCTAGGTCACATGTTCAAGGAAAATCAATTAGTGGGTCATTTTGGGTCACTACAGACAAAGTTAATTTTATCTAAAAAACTGCTCAAACGATTTTGACTAAATTTTGTATCCTACCGATTTGGATTACTAGAAGATCATTGAACTGGGTCACATGTTCGAGAAAATTTGTTTAGTGGGTAATTTTGGGTCACTACGGGTCAGGGTCAAGCTAATTTTATCTTAAAATCGGCTCAAACAATTTTCACTAAATTTTGTAACCTACAGTTTTGGATTATAAGAAGATCATTGGGATAAGTCACAATTTTGAGAAAATAAGATTAGAGGGTCATTTTAGGTCACTATGGATCAGGGTCAAGCTAATTTTATCTTAAAAAGGCTCTAACGATTTTGACTAAATTTTACACCCTAGCATTTTGAAGTACTAGAAGGCCATATGACTGAGTCACATGTTTGAGAAAATTTTATTAGTGGGTCATTTTGGGTCTCTACGGGTAAGGGTCAAGCTAACTTTATCTAAAAAACAGCTCTAATGAGCTTGATTAAATTTTGTATTTTACCATTTTGGATTACAAGACCACTGAGATAAGTAACGTGTTTGAGAAAATTTGATAAATGGGTCATTTTTGGGTCAGTACAGGTCAAGCTAATTTTATCTAAAAAATGGTTCGAACTATTTTGACTAAATTTTGTGTCCTACCAATTTGGATTATGAAAAGACTGTTCGGCTAGGTCACATGTTCAAGAAAATTCGATTAGTAGGTCATTTCGGTGTTTCTACTGGTCAGTGAATTTCAATGGGAATAAAGGTTGAAACAGTTATTAAATTTTTAAAGAGTGGGCCTTAAACAAAAGCGTGAAGTTGGCAACATTTCACCAAATTTGAAGATATTTGACAAAATGTTGGCAACATTGGCGAGATTTGGGCAGAAAAATGAACTTTCTACCAATGTCAAAATACATGCTTGATGCCAAATGAAAGAAAGTCGCCAAGTTTGCAAGTTTTTGACAAATTTTGACGACATTTGTCAAAAAAGTTGCCTTTTAGAATCTGAAAGAATTTTCCTGAAATTCTGAATAAGAGATACGTGATTCAACCAATCAGAGTTCATAGAAAGTTCTTAAAAAACAGTGACGTTGTTCCATACAACACATATCTGCTTAAGAAATAGAACTGCCACATTAACATCGATATTTTTATTATAGAGTTGAACACAAAGCAATTTTTAACCGAGCTTAGCTTGGTCTTCCCTGCTAGTAGTGAATATATGTTATTTTTAATTGAAAGCATACACAACAATTTTAAATTTGAATATTTCATGAATATAAACCACTCTAGCATTATTTAATACATTTTGAACAAACATTCTAAATAAGAAGTACTGCATTTCAGGGTTTTATTACTTTATTACAAGTATAGATGAACAGACAGTTCACAAACAACAGAATAAATATGATGGATTTTAAAACATTTCAATGAATATTAATAAAGGATAATAAATAAATACCTGGTGCCTACAGAAGCTAAAGTACCCACAGGTATATCTCTGGATGGATTATGCAGATCGCCACTCATATTTATTCCAGCAAGTATTCCAGTCATTGCAGGGAAAAATACACCAAAAACAGTAAACCAATTTTCATGATCGGTATAATCTGGTCCAGTATTATTTCTTAGATTTTCTAAGTCATAACCAATAACTCCATGTGCTATTTCAGAAATGAAAATGATAATTTAATAGGCATTAACAGCTTAAAATGTCAAACTATTTCATCAGTGAACAAATAAATTAACAACAAAAAAAGAATTTAATAAAAAAAAATATTTATATATATTTATAAGTACATAATCAACAGAATCATTGAAATTTACATTATTTTCCATTCTTATTTTAAATTTGTTGGTAAATAGTAATATAAATATAAAAAAGTTATACTATGGACGTGTGCTATCCTTTCTTTTATTTGAATTATTTCATTCCCTCACATTCTGAGTATTGTGAATTTTCATACAAATTTTGTACTCCAAACTAAAATTCTTTATCTGCATCAAAACGTGTTATACATGTTATGAACTTCAGTTACTATACTTCGAATAGAATAATTGGTATGAAGGTTGCTTTTGCACTACTAATTTTAAAGTAAAAAGCAAAATTTCAAATAAGTAACAGTTAACAATTCCTACTATCTTTGTATTTAAAATATTTTTATAATATATAAATGTATAATTAAGCAATATAAAATGAGAAAGAAAATTGAAAAAAAAGAGTAAATATTACTATATTCAAGCAAACCACACATATGATCAATCTAATTTAAATTTATTTTCATACAGATGAAGAAAAAAGAAAGAATGATAAGCATCTATACTAATAAAAGAACAAATCGATCTGTCTGTCTGTCTGTGTGCGATGGCTAGCAAAATCTACGGAACGTACGAGACTCAAAATTTTTTTGAAGCTAGCCCAAAGTGTCTCATGATGCACCATAGCTTCAGAATTTTAATATTCTAATTATTAGCTGAGTAATTAATTAATATTCGGACATCACTCCCATAAAAAAGTAGCTATTTCATCTCCAGTCATGAACGCGCATGCCCAGTACGCATCCCTATGAAATTAAATGTAAATTTTGAATGATTTCACAAGTCGCATTGGTTCAATCGGTAAAGCTTCAGCTTGCCAAAGTGAAGGACTCTAAATCGATACTCGCTAGGACCCAGGATGAATTTTTCTCTTTTATAAATAAAAGAAATTTCATTTTTTTTTCCTGAAAATTTTTATGTGTCTCATTTTTATATATATATAAGAAATTTTATGTATGCAAGCTCATTTTTATATATAAGAAAATAAAAATAAATTTTCGCGCAGTCGTTCAAAAATGAATCATCAGTGCCAAAATTATTAAAATTAGATTTAAAAAATATGCATATAAATTAGACATTTCCTCTTGAAATAAATATTAAGGGTGCAAATAATAATTATAACGTTAAATTTCAGAACTTGCATGCATCTGTGTACTGAAAATTTCGGAAAATCTCCATACTAGAATATACTGATCCTAAATAATCCACTATCCTTACAGAAAAGATTGTTTTGTATAGTGCTGTCATCTTCTGAGTATTTTGCAGACTAAAAGATACTCCTATATCAATTTTTAAATTTACAGGAAAATTCAACGAATTGTTCAGCTGTTATAAAATGGATCAACACCCTCATATTTTTATTGGGGCCCTAGGGCCCTTTTTTGATTTAGCATTTCTTTAAAATATTAATATAACGAATAATTCATACCCTATGATTAAATTTAACTAATTGAAGATCTAACGCGCTTTGAGTCTTGCACTCTTTTCCCCGGACCAATACCCTCTTATTTATACTGGACCCTAGGGCCCTGATTTAAGCATTTTCCACCATTTTTTGTGCATTTCTTTAAAATTTTATTCTAATCATTAATTGATACCCTATGCTTAATTTTGAATAATTGAAGATCTAAAGTGCTAAGAACTTAGATCTTTTAACAAGTTTTCATGTTAGGGCCCTTATCAGTTAGCCGTCTTTGGGCCCTTCATTATAGGTCCCTTAAAAACAATCCAATTCACTAGCTTCATTTTTTAAACAATTTCTTAAGTCCTCCTGCTACAACATAAATGACAAAAAAATTTCCCAGACTTCAACTACTACCGATTTTGAATATTAATCTGCTTCTTGGTGTCTTTGTTGCAGCTTCTTTAAAAACTATCCGATTCTATTAACATTTTCTTTAACATAGTTTCAGCGTCCTCCAGCTACTTTAAAACTATAAAAAGATTTTCTTATACCGAACTACATTCCAGTTAAGACCCTGGCCCCCAGGGCCCAGTCTTTCTTTATACCTCAGCGACCACTTTTTCAAACAATCTCCTGTTTCAGCATCAACTTATGTTTACAAACTACAGCCGTAAATTAAAAATCGCGTTACTTTAAAGGTAACTTTAGATAAGGGATTTCATCCGTTTATTAAATATCGTGTTAATGTTAAAAGTAATTCATGAAATTTATAAGGGAAGGGGGCATTTTCCACTGCTTTGGGGGCATATTCTTTCCTCGGATTCTAAGGACCCAATTTCAATGAGATTTGGTTCATTGAACTTAGATTACAATTCGGCTACTTTCTGTATTATTAAATTTTACCTTACATTTCAGTTACCAACATTTTCTAACATTAATGATGCATTCTTTTTTTTAATTACTACGAGATTTGGCTCACTCAACTTTGTTTTCGATTGTCTCCGGCACGTGCGGAGCACTTCAGGTCCATGTTGTTCTAGGTAACAGGGACCCAGGTTACAGGTTCGTTCGGAAAGAAGTTTGTTGGGAACACTCTAGAGGCTGCGGAAGACAATGCGAGCCTCCAAAGTTTGGTTAATTTAAAAGATTTTCAAATGATATAAAATCATACAAACTTCAGTTTTGTTTAAGGTTATTATTTACGGCCCCCGCCAACGCCGGGCGGGTCTGCTAGTCTTAAATAGTATTTTTCTAGTAAAATCAGGAACGAAATACAATCAGATGTTAATAGCTCATCCCGATCCAGTAATGATGACGCTTTTTCAAAAGTCTTTGGTATACATTTTCATTATAAGTTTGTGCCAATTTTTACTTTAACGATCTTATTCTTGATTTCAGGATACTTTCAAAAATTTTCTTTGAATTAGTAATATTTTTTTTAATATATTTCAAAATTTTGTTCAATGTTAATAAAAATATTGTGAAACATTCTTATTTTGGTACCTTCATATGCTGTCGCTGAACACTTACAGTAATTTCTGGCAAATAATCCACGGATGAAATAAAAAAGTTTTGATATTTTATTTTAGAACTTTTGTCAAATAAGATTCATGTAAAACAAGTAAACTATACTTTATTAACTAAATTTTCTCAATATATTTATTTGATCTGTAGATTACATGATATTCGAAGATTTTTTTTATTATTATCCAATTTTAATTTGATATTCGATTAATTAATGATTTCTGCTATAAAATGTGGGATAACATTACTACAAAAATAATGAAAAGGTGCTTCATGCATGTTAGTTTTGCTAATAGTATTGAGAGTATTTCTTAAAATTTATATAGGTATAATTGTAGGAAATAAAATCCGAATGATATAGTGGTTTTGGGAAGCTTCAAAATGACTTTTTCATAGAGCAGCAAGATTGAGGAAATTAGTCTAAAATTATTTTATTTTATTTTTCCTGTTGCCAGCATTGGTTACATTGCTTCTGTTCATTATGCTGAGTTAACAAATTTTAGATTAAAAATTTCTAAATAGTTTTATTTTTTAGATAGATAATTTTATTTAATTAAATGCGATGCAATTATCAACATGAACAAGAATGAACTACATTAAAATTGTAATTATCCATATCAATATTGGGAAATAATAATAATAATAATAAAAACTCACTTAATGAGAACTGTTTACATTCATTCGCAAAAATATAATTTTCTACGAAATATAAATTTGTAGAAATTATGACAATATTTCCATTGAAACTCATATTTAAACTGAAGTAAAAAATTAATACTTAACCAGAATTTTTGAAGTCTACATTTGGGTAATCCTAAGTTTGTATTTCAGCAGTTTTAAATATATTGTATTTCTCTATTTTTAACCCCCAAGAGAAGCACTATTACGGCTTCCTGATTCAGGAGCCACAATGGCCATACCCATGTGTCTTTAACCATTAATATCTTATGATTAAATTATCCGATTTAAACATTCTTTTTTTCCCAATCCAAACCTTAGACAGTGTAAAAAAAGATTATGTTTATAGAAGGATAATAAACACAAGGGTATTCTTAATATAAAAGAAAAAAAAAGCAAAAGAGTGCAAAAGAATAAAAGCATGTGTCTTTAACCATTAATTTCTTATGATTAAATTATCCGATTTAAACATTTTTTTTTTTTTTCCAATCCAAACCTTAGACAGTGTAAAAAAAGATTATGTTTATAGAAGGATAATAAACACAAGGGTATTCTTAATATAAAAGAAAAAAAAAGCAAAAGTTCTTCAAAAAATTGTTAAAATATGGTGTATTATTCAAACTATTATATCTTGGTGAAATTAGTAGATAAAAACTTTCTACCAATGGCATTTAAAAGAGAATTTAATTTACTTTTAAATACCGGGTGATCCAAAAGACAGGACGAACTTTAAAAATGAATAATTCGAAAACGAATCAAGATACAAAGATACAGTTTGCACCAAACGGATGGAAAAGAAACCGGGTGTTGTGTGACAACGAAAAAAAAATAGTTCTGTTGGCGACCAACAGATGGCGCTGTAGGATTTCTGATGTAGGATTATGCAAAGCAACAAACGATATAAAAAGGAGCAACTGCAGCAGGTAATGGTAGTCGAAGCTTGTATGCATCAAAATGCTGTCCATAGTTGAGAAAGCCCTCTTAGTTAAACTGCATTATAAGAATTCGGAAAGTGCCATTGCAGCATTGCGAGCATATCGCTACATGAAGGGTAAGCAAACTAGCAAAGGACCAATAACGTCTTCTGCATTAAACAAAATGATGAAGAAATTTGATGCTACAGGCTCTTTGGCGTCACATCAAAGAAGTGGACGCCCCTCAACAGCCGCTGCTGTTGCCACGACAGTGGGGCAGACGGTGCAATCCATGTTGGTGGTTTCTGCACATGGGAAGTGCAGTGCTCGAGAAGTTTCGAGGCAGACAGGAGTGTCGTACGGAAGTGTCTGGAGAGCACTGCGAATAACTTTGCAATGGTATCCCTACACATTGCAACATAACCAAGAACTGAAACCCCCCGACTTTGACTCTCGCCAAGATTTTGCGAAATTGGTATTCAATAAGATGGAAGAGCAGCACGACTGGCTTCACACTGTGCTTTGGACAGATGAAGCGCATTTTATACTCTCTGGCACTGTTAAAACCCACAACTGTCGGGTCTGCACTACAGAAAACCCACATGCATTTGTTGAGGTACCCTTGCAACAGCCTAAAGTGACAGTCCGGCGTGGCTTCACAGCTGATTTCATAATTGGTCCATTTTTTTTCGAGGAAGTCACACAGCCGGGTTTCAAAACAGTTTCTGACACTGGTCAGTGATATGTAGCACTGTTACAGAACAACATTATTCCTGAACTGCAAGCGCGACAGGCACTCCAAACAGTCAGCTTTATGCAAGATGGAACACCACCTTATATTGCTCTGCCTGTGCAACGCCTGCTATGCTCAACATTCGGGGAGGATCGCATTATCAGTTGCTACTTTAATCACGCATGGCCTCAAAGATCTCCCGATCTGACACCTTGTAACTTTTGGATGTGGGGATTCTTGAAGTCAAAAGTGTACCGCGACCAACCGGCATCACTAGCAGCACTGAAAAGAAGCCATCCGCCAAAATGTGTCTGCCATAAAGCAAGAAATGCTACTAAATGCTGTGAACGGTGTAGTGTCCCGTCTCACAGCTGTACTTCTGAATGATGGACAGCACATTGAACATTTACTGTAGTACTAATTAACTGTAATTAAGCTGACTTGTAAGTTGTCAACATTTTTTCATTTGTAAATCATCCTTTGGTGCAATAAAACACTAATCTGTTGGTCGTCAACAGAACTATTTTTTTTTTTCATTGCCACACAAAACCCAGTTTCTTTTCCATCCGTTTGGTGCAAACCATATATTTGTATCTTGATTCATTTTCGAATTATTCATTTTCAAAGTTCGTCCTGACTTTTGGATCACCCGGTACTTATTAGGTCATTTAGCTTTAATTTTAAAAATATATTTATTTGGTTAGGTAAAGTTCAGTGGCTTTAAAATAATATGCTTAATTAATCATATAATGCCATTACTTTTTTATTAATACAAATACTTATAAATCAAAGAAATGGTTAAATAAATATTAAGAGAGTTAAATATCAAATATTTCAATAAAAATATTATAGAAAATGTGATATTTATGATTTACTTACTACAAACTGTGCAGCAATCTGCAAAGTTTTAACTTAGATTTTTAAAGTAATGCACTAGAACTAAACAATAAAATAAAACTAAATAATGATGTTAAAAACCTGTCAGGATTATTTTTAAAAAGTTCTTTCAGCGTTCTGATGATAGAAACAACTGAAAAAAAGAATAAAACACATAGTTTATGCAAAAAAATATTCAAATAAATTGGCAAAATAATGACGTTAGAACAGGACTGGGTGACGTATACCCGCAGGCTAAAAATGTTTGTCTACATTTCAGTTAGTATTCACATCTCATGATAGCTACAGTGATCTGTAGTGGGAATAGTAGACATTTTTCCCTCGCCTACAGTCATTCCCTCAATGTTACCATTTATGAGGGAGAAAAACATTTAATTCACCCCGGGGTATCCCATACCCAGTGCTGCTCTTGAGGGTTAAATTTTAAGAAAATACACAGAATTCACTGATATAACGAAATTGGATTTTTAAATGAAAAGTAGGCAGCATTCAATATCATTAACATTATCATAGACCAAGGTACTTCAGTAAAGTTGCTTGGTGATGAATATGGTGTTGGTCTTTAGGCCATTTATGACATAAAAAAGCAAAAAGATAAGCTGCTGCAGTTCTATGGAGACAGAGATTCTCCCATATTAATAGAGTCACAAAAGACACTGCATCAGTCTCAAAATGTGACTGCTGACAAGGTCGTTGATGGAGTGGATAAAACAGCGGTGAAGTGAAAAGTTCCCTCTAACGTATTCCTAGATAATGGCGCAAGCTAAAATTTTTCAAGAAAAGTTGCAAATCCCAACAAACTGTGAATACTCTTCTGGTTGGTATGGGAAGTGTAAAAAGAGAAATGGATTAAGAATCCTGTCAGTGTGTGGCGATAAAACCTCTGCAGATTATGATGCCTCAAAATTTATAGAAACTTTCAGCACGCTTGTGAAGCAAGAACTTTTATCGGCAGACCAAATATACAATGCTGATGAAACGTCTTTATATTGGAGATATCTGCCTTGGCAGACTGTTGTGACAGCAGACGAATCTGCACCGACTGGGTTTAAGGACTCAAAAGAATGTTTAACTGTCCTTGCTTGCTCCAATGCAGCCGGTAATCATGAAGCAAAGTTACTGGTTATTGGAAAAAGTCAGAATTCCTGTGCATTAAAAGGTGTAAAAAATTATCCAGTCACATATAAATCCAATAAAAGTGCTTGGATTAAGAAAGATATTTTCAAGGGCTGGTTCAAAAACCATTTCATACCTGAAGCTAGGGCTCATTGTACATCAGTTGGCCTTCCTAATGATGCAAAAATTATGCTCATTGTTGACAATTGTTCAGCCCATCCCGATGCAGAGTTTTTAAAAATGGACAATGTGTTTGCAGTATTTTTGCCTTTAAATTGCACATCGCTAATGCCACTATTAGACCAAGGAATTTTGAGGTCGCTTAAGACTCATCATAAAAATGAGTTCCTTATGAAGATGCTGACAGAATGCAACAAAGGCATCGGAATAAAAGATTTCCAAAAAAGTTTCCCTATCAAAGATGCTTTGTGTAGTGCTGCAAAAGCATGACAGGCTGTAGATAAAAATACACTCATCCATGGATGGTACAATCAACAGCCATCTGCATTGTTTTTTTACTATGAAAATGAGCCTGAATTTGAATTTGAAGGATTCAAAATTTCCAAGGAGAAACAAATTATTGCTGATCTGCTAGAGTATGCCAAAGGCCTGTCTTGTTTAGAAGCGCAATTCCTGAATTAAGAAATAAATTAAATAAAAAAATTAAGTAAATTTGAAGCAGATCATGATGGAAAACAGGGTATCATCTGTAAATAGCAATAAATGAGGAATGCACGATGTTGCCAAATCCCCAGAAAAAATATTTGTCTCATAAAAATAGCCTCATAAATGTTTCAAATAGTTTCAGCACATATTTCACTAGGTAATCACTTTGCAAAATGTTTCCCTAAATGAATTATAAAAATAATGGAAATTAAAATTATTTAAATTTTATAACAATCACTTAATTAGACTTTATGCACACAACCTGAGTTCGAGAATAAATTCGTCTGCTAATAGGTGCTACCAAAAAAAAAAAATTGTTGTTGCACTAGATACTAAATATATTGTAATATAAATTCAAAATATTGTTCTATATCCGAGATAATACCCTAAATTGTCAAAATTCCGTTTAAAATCAAGTAGAAGTAACCTGGGTTGAGGCTAAAGATCGGCTGCAGGCACGATTTGCGACTGCACATACGAATCACAATAATAGTCATAAAATAATCTGAATTGATTATTTACAGAACATAAGTTCCTTAAATGAAGCAGATAACACAATGGGCGTATTTGCTTGTTGAAATACCGCTGGAAGTGTCAATATGCAAATGAGATGCAGTATGGTTAATCTTTGAGATGTTTAATGAGACAGAAGCAAAACTTACTTGAAAATAAAACAAAGTTTATTGTATTCCATAAATAAACACTTGACATGATAAAGGCATTATAACAGCTGAAGGCATTCTTGAAAACAGATTGATTGATGAAACATCAACATGGCGATATCACTTTAGATGCACAAATAATACACATTTTAAAACAGTTGAATGATGACTTAACTTAAATATAAAAAGGTGTTTAAAATCACCCATCCAGAACATGGACCTGCCAATGTCAGTTTCTTGAAACATTTCTTCCATTAGAGGAAGATAAAAGTGCACTGAATGAATATCAGTATCGCGTATTTGTGTGAAAAGGATCCAATCGAAAACGTCGTTTCAGGCGACACCCACGAAACGAACCAATCAGAGAGCGGCATCGAATTGAGGCAAAGCAAGATTCGATGAAAAGATTCGATTTAGAAACGATATAATAAGTCGCCATCTGACGGAAGAAATATCGTTACGGAAAGTTGAAATTAGTCGGGAGAAAGATTTTGCCGGTGTAGTACGTTAATGAAATGAAATTAGGAATGGCAAAATGGTGTAAATTACTATGGGCGTTAAAGGAGTCAAGGAACTTTTATTACAGCTGGATATTGTCAAAACCAATATAGAGGGTAAAAGTTTAAGAATGTTTATTACTGACTACTATGAAGTGAATAAATATAAATAAAGTAAATGAATGAATGTGAAATTAATGAATGAACTTAAAAATAAAATGTTTGTGAAATGAGGTTTTATGATAGGAGATGATAGGAGGCAATGAGAAACACAGTGTTTGTATTTTTATCACACAACACAGGAATTCTGGGGTGTGACGTCACATACATAAAATTTACTGGAAGTATATTCTAAAAAGGAATTCTAGTTTTTTTCATCAGGGAAGTTTTCTCTGAATATGAAAAAATTTTCGAATCTAAATTTACAAATTATCAAGTAATTATTATTTTACATATAACAAAAGAAATGTTAAAATCAATGCGTAATCTGGCAACTTCCTGTAACTTGTTGATGCTGATTACAATGGCAGATTCGCTGATTCGTAGCGCAGAAAAAAAAAAAAATTCTAGACTCAAACAAAATTCTTGCTAAACAAAGCGAAACAGCAACAAAAAAATGCTTCTCATTTTTCTGCTCACCATATTTCTTCGGAATAACACTGTACCATTAAACTACATTTAACTTTTCAAAAGTAAAAATGAAGCTTCTAACAGAATAAATACAGACCCATGTTTTATTCGAAAGTAGGTTTCAAAAACATAATTCTTGCCACTGCTACTGTTTTTCTTTTCACTCTTAAATTTTTCAATCATCTATAGCAATGATCTTTGACCTTGAATCTGTTGCTGGAATTGATAATGTTTTTATTTTTCTAATGTAATTGTTTTTAATACTTTTTATCGCAATTTTTTTAATATTTCTTTTAATGAATGAATGCAATATCCTTTATTATTTTTCTTTTATTGACACAGAATAAATTTTTAGTTTTTAAGTAAAAAAAAAATGGTTACGTTTTGCATTCTGGTTTTCGGAGCGTTCCGGATACTAGGACGCCGGATAACGGATCCTATACTGTAGTTAAAAGACAAAAATTTTGAAAATGCAGATTTTGAAGAACCATGACAAAAGAGAGATTCTATAAGTCTTATATAAGTTGGATGCTTTAAAAAGGTTTTAGGATATTGGTCGGTGGTTTGCCTAAGTAATTTTTTCCAAAATAATTTTTTGTAAAAAAAAAAATAAGATTTTACTAAAAATCAATTATTCTGTTGTTCTCATGATGCTGCATACTTTATATAATCAAACTTTATGATGTACCTGTAGTGTTGACTCTAGAAAAAAAGGGCCGCCGGGTGGGAATTTTTCAAAAAGGGAACACTATTCTAAAAAAAAAGGTTACATTTTTCAAAAAGGGATCGCTATTCTAAAAAAAGATACATTTTTTCAAAAAGGCAACACTATTCTTAAAAAAGGGCACATTTTTTTCAAAAAAGGCGTACTTGTACCTTGTTGACAAAAAATATTTTGAACTGTCTTGTTTAAGAGTCCCTCGAATTTACAATATTTTCCCGTGAACAATTGAATTGCCACGGGGCATATAGGAAGTGTTAAAAAGGTCAGCCGGGTGCATAGGAAGTGTTAAAAAGGGCAGCCAGGTGCTTTGGAAGGGTTTAAAAGAGCCACCAGGTGCAAAAAAGAAATAAAAAGGGCCACCAGGCACTGCGCCCTGCTAAAGCGGTTTAGAGTCAACACTAACCTGTGTTTCATTTGTTTTTTATTGATGAGTTTCACCAAAAAACTTAATTTATATCAATTTTCTAAATTAATTTATTTATTGAGTTGAATAATTAAGGCAATTCAACATATATTATTTACCATGCTGTTAATTATACTTTTTCAATCAATTCATAAAACAATTTTAGTGTTTTTTGAAATAACAATTATTAAATAAAATACTGAACAAAAACTTCCATCTACTGGGAGAGGCTAAATATTTTTTACTGGCAACAAAAAATTTTTGCTAGCTACCAGATTTTCCCGAATTTGTAGAACCGTAGTTGTATGTGCCAACTTGGACAGGCATTCTATGGTTTCTCTACCATTTCCTTTCTTTACTTCCTTGGTCTAATTTTTTTAACAATGTCACCTTATCTGTGATACTGAGTGGAACTCTCTTCTTTCTTGACGTCGTACCATCAGATGATCGTTTAGACATCATTCAATAAAAAATATAAAACGTTTAACAGTGATTATATAAAATTAAAAATGTATCAAATATGTCTGAAGATTGCTTAAATGCAGATGAAGACACTCCTGTCACTAATCAGATGACTGACAGTGAGATTTGTGAGATGATGACAAATACTATGTTTGATAGAAATGATGATGAGGAGGACTCCTAGCAGAATGAAATGGCTGAAAAGATTTCAAATGAGAAACTAATATTTTACACTGAGCAGTAGATTTCTGGGATGCAACAGAATAGCTACTTTCATGAGCAGCAAATCATGTGTCTACAAAATACAGGAACAATTAGTGCAAGAGACACGCTATAAGAAAAATAACTATCATTGAAATATTTGCTAAATCCAAATCAAAGGATTCTGCTTCCAAGTCTCAAAATTAAATTTCATATACTATATATTTTTTTAATTTTTTTTTTTTTTTTGTATAAATTAATAAATGAAGTAATTAATGTATTTACATGTATTAGTATTCATATTTACCACTATTTATGATATTATTTCATATATTTCTTATACTTATAGTAAAGTGTTCCGAATTACAGAAAACCCCCTTATCAGAATGCCCCAGGTTCCAAGCATTCTGGATAGCGGATCCCATACTGTACTAACATATGCAATTGTGCATGCCTCTATTATTTTTAAATCCAAAGTACCACATAACTATAGCTACCATACAAGTTTATACTAACCTTACAAGTGAATCATCATTAGATCATTCAATTTCAGTTGTCAGTTAAGATATTTTGTTTATTAATGGCAACCTGGTGACCACATTTTTTTTTAGCTCTGAATACGACAATTTATCTGGCATGCAAAAAATTTAAGTTTGATAATGATTATATAGATAAATTCGTTTTTAATTTTATTATAAAAAAATAAAATTTGGTTTAAAATGCACATACTTCACAAATAATACAACTAACTACTTTTGCATGAGTGAACACATTAGAAAATTTTCATTTCTGTCATACAATTCAGGGTTTTTCGACATATAACTATTTTGACTTTCTGTATGAATTTGAAAAGCTTTATTTCATCAAATGAAATGAATTTATTTGACAAAATAAAACTTTTCTAAGTTTAATAAAACAGCTACTGCAATAAAGCAACAAGTGGGCCCAATTTTGCTATGTATATTACTAAACATAATAAAATGTGAGCCAGGGTTAAAGAATTCTCTTCAAATGTACAACAACAAAAATTGTAATCTCATTTATAAATTATTAATACTACATTTTATGCAAATTAGGTTATTATAAGTTTGATGTTACTGAAACGAAAATTCATAACATTTCTTTCCTAGTTAAAAAATGTGCCACTTAAATGAATTATTTTTTCAAATCAAAATTTCATTAAATTATAACATACTATAGAAAAATTGCAATTTGATTTTTGTTTTTAGTTACTTAATGTATGAAAGTGGCAATCCATTTATATTTTATGTACATTATAGTATTGATAGATATTGTTGTGAATTTTTCGCATGCACACATATAAAGAGTAACAGTTCTTTGATATCAAGCGTTTGTGGGGTCTGGAGGTATGCACACAAGTGTCAACAGCAAAACAATTGACTTTGTTGCACATGTTCATGTAATACCTCTATGTATGTAAGTGTTGCACTGAATTGTTAATAATAAAAATGGTTTTATTTCAACTAGAGATCTGCATGGGCCGGGCTCAGGCCTTACTTTTTTCCTGAAGGTTCGGGCCGGGCCTAGCTTATTTTTTCTGCAGAGACCCAGGTACTGGTTTCATTCCTAATCTTCACGACTCAAAATTTCTATTCCTAGTTTTGACCCAGCCCGTATGAAAATCATTGTCTCGGCGTGGTCTGGTCCATTCAAAGGTCAGTAAAATTAGGCTTGGCACAATTTTTTTTTTCAAAAAATGCCTACATTTTTAAAATCGCCATTATTCTACAATTAAACATTCAAATTCATTCTTTTTAAAGAATAACTATATTTTAATAAGTGTAGAAATCTACTAAACTAAAATATAGTAAAACATGTGAAAAAGAACCTGTCTATGACGCCATCTTGTTTTAAACTGAAAAACGTGTTGATCCATGCAAAATGAATATATTACTACGTAAGAAAAGAATATATAATACATTTACACTTGCTAAGAAGGGAACATGTCTATAACGCATTTTTTTTCTTTTCTATGCAATTCAGTCTTAGATTTTACTGTATAGAATTTTTCAGATTTTTAACACTTCAATACATGAAATATGTATTAACAATATTAATGATAACTGAAACATTTACATACAAGAAGAAGAGATTCATTAAAAAAATAAATATCGCACCCTGCGGCACTTCTGCAAAAATTAAGATTATAAACATGAAAAGAAAAATTAAGATAAATATTTTTGGCTTGAACTCCTCATACGAGACAAACTTTTAACCAAATCGACGTAAAAATTAATGTTTTGTTGAAATTCACTCGCTCCGGTCCGGGCTCGGGCTGAAATTTTAACTGTTATATTGAGCCGGGCCAATAATTTTTTTTCTGCGAGCCGGACCGAATTCTTTTTTCTCTGAGTCGGGCCGGGCCTGGAAATGTTGGACCGTGCAGACCTCTAATTTCAACACACATCTGGCCAACTTTTTTATTAGATAAAAATGATTTTAGGAAAATTTACTTAACTATTTCTGCAAATCTGGATTGTGTCCAGAACACATGCCTGGATAATTAGAGTTTCATTGTACTTCAAAATACGGCATTTTTCTGTGAGTCATGACTGGCTAGTGAAAATCCTATACCATGATGTAGCGCATATGCTTTAAGGGGGGGGGGGGAAATGTGTTCTTTCTTTTTCTGTGTTTTGTCTTGAAGGAAGGGATGGGGGGGGGGGGGCAATGCAGTTGTTATTTAGAAAGGGGCACCCAATTACTCCTTTTCCTGGGCACCCAAAACTTTAGTTACAACAGTGGATATATTTGACAGAAACAATATTCATCTAACACTAGCAATGTAAAAAAAAAGATGACGAAATGATATTTTCCAGAAAAGCCTTCAACTTGAGGAGGAGGGAGAAAAAAAAGGAAAGGGTGAAAAGAGAGAATTGAAATAACGTCGAAACTAATGTGTTGAAACATAGTTTCAATCAGGTTACTAATGTTGAAAAAATTGGTGTATGTTATTACATAAATATAAATAACTCATTAATAATTAATGATTAGAATGTTCTTGCTTTTTTATCAATGAATATTTTAAGAAAAAGTCATTACATACATTTATGTAAGGCTTGGAATTAAATTTTTCCTAGTAGGGTAGTCTCCCTATCAACATTTGAAAATGGTTAGGCATAGTATTGTTTTGCGAGAAAGAGAATAATATAATATTTAACCTTATATTTATTTTAATTTACTATTTAAATTAACCATAAATATTAATACATAATAAAATATCACTGCAATTAATAATTCAGAATAACAATGCCAAAAGTTTACTTATATTTTTAAAAAAACGCTTTAGATCTTGTAATTTTAATTAAACATTATATGCCTTTAAGAATTGGGTTTCTTAGAGCTGTTATGGTCTTGATTTCACAACTGCACAGCTTCTCCCAAAAATGCATATTCTGAAAGAAAAAAAAAAATACTGGTAAAAATTCTTGGCCGAGAGGCACCCACCCGACAAAATTCTCTTGGGAGGGATTTTAAAATTTTGGGTGTGAATCCTGCCATCTTACTGAATTTCAAGCCTTGTTATCTATATTCACTGAAACAGATCATTCAAACTTCTAAACAATATATTAACACAAACCAATACACATAAGAAAAAAATCACTACTCACGGATGTCTACTTGAATAAATGTTCCTACGGCTAAATCAAGAGCAGCTAAAAGCAAAATAATGAGTAATCCAAATTGTAAGCGTATAACCCATTTGACTCCAGCTAAATTTATACCTAAAATTTGAAATTGCATTAAGTTAAAAAACAAATGGTTTTAAATTTCATAACTTCATTTTTAATAGATACAAATATATCATACGCTAATAATTAATATTCAGATGAGCAGCCAATCCGTTGTTGTACTTTTATTTATTTTTAGGTTCCGTACTTAAAAAATAAAAATGGAATCATTATAAGGTCACTCCTGTGTCTGTCTGTCACAACCATTTTACTTGTAAACTATGGAACGTGGAAAGTTCAACTTGGCTGAAGTAATAAAGGCTATTGCCCACATACTTATAGATTATTAACTATTCACAAACATATTTAAAGAAAATGTAAAGGGGCTAATTAAGTTACTTGAAAATAAAAATCATATCATGTGGGGTATCATGTGAAAGCTTTCATAACGCTAAACTCAAAAATGCTTTTCTTTTAATTTTAGGTATTATATTTTCAGAAATATCGTTGAAAATGTAATGCAAAAATATGCGCCTCCCCCCCCCCCCACCTCTATTTCTGAATCTAATGAAACTAAAATTATTAAAAAATTAGGGGTAGTAGAAGTCAATTTAAACCTGGCAGGAAAACTACAGCGATTACCCTAGGTCACATAGTTTTTGAGAAAATTGCATTTTGCCATTATTCACAAATTTCGATTTGCAGGCATTCAGCAAAGGAGTTGAGGAGCACTGAAGGTACCTATTGTCGCAGAAGTATAAAAAGATTGCTGATAACGATTTTCGAAAATATTGTCAGAAATTAGTCGAGATATTAACCCTTAAAGACACGGACGGTTTGGACATGCATAATGACACAGGCAGCGTACACTTTGCGCCATCAGCTTTTAAAGCCTAGATAACAGCTTTTAATCATATATTTGTGTAATGCAATGCCCAATAGCAGTATAAAAGCAATATACGTCATACTGTTAAAAACAGACTAATTTAATTACAATTAATCGCATAATTACTATGGCATTCGCGACTAGTTTGGATTGAGTGGCTCTCTCAATATGCCATCTGTGTTTTTAAAGGTTAATTAAAAACCTATCTGGAAAAATGTGGCACGGACCAAGGCAGCATTGCAACTTTGCAACCTCCTTTCGAAGCGCGCTTAGCACAATGCCAAGTTTAAACTTTGAACAAGGTTTTTGGGGGGTACATTGTAAAAGGAAAAGATTATTACTAAACTGAATTTGGGTTTATGAAATGCAAAGTGAAATTTAAATATGCACTACCTTTTTTGTCAGCACTGAATTAAGTTCATCATAAACAGATAAGGATAAGATTTAAAAAAAAGAGTTATACAGAATAGCAATATTTGACACTATTTAGGCTTCCTATCTCTCTGAACTTTCATGGTATATCCATTTATACTTTTCTTAGTATATACAACTATTTTTATTTATTTTTTAATAATACAGTTACTAATTACAGTAGAACTTCGATTATCCAAAGTAATTGGGATGGACCGTCTTTTGGAAAATCGAAATTTCCGGATAATCGAGAATGCTTCAATTTTAAGATTAAGGAGAAATACACTGCTCAAAACAATTAAAGGATATTGCAGTTTTAGGTGGATTTTGTATCTGGTAAACTGTTTAGCTGATTGATACATGGTCGACAGACATAGTAGGTTATATGAGAATAAATTACACATGTTTGGCAGAAAAAAATGCATTTTATTGCGCATTTGTGTACTAAAGGAAAAAAACACAACTTGTGCATATGAGAAAAAAAGAATAAGAAAAGGTGTTTTCTTCAAAGAAAATCATTTTCAGTAGGGGGTATGGTTTCCACGGGCGGCCAGCAACGTTGAACACCTTTGAGGCATGGACTCAATGAGGCTATTAATGACGAGTTGGGGTATTCTGCCCCACTCTTCCAGAAGAGCTCTTTCCAGTTCTTGGAGAGTTTGTGGGGGTTGTTGGCGGCCAGAAACTCGTCTTCCTAGAGCGTCCCAAACGTGCACGATTGGATTCATGTCTGGAGAACACGCTGGCCATTCCATTCGAACGATTCCTTCCTCGAAAAGGAAATCCTTCACCAGGTTTGCACGATGTGGCCTGCAGTTATCGACCATTAAAATGAAGTTATCTCCGATTGCTGCAGCGTAAGGGACTACAATAGGTCTGAGGATCTCATCCCTATATCGGCGACCAGTCAGAGCTCCATCTCGAATGATGTAGAGGTCAGTGCGCCCGTCAATGGAGATGCCACCATGCACCAACACTCCTCCACCGCCAAATCTGACACTTTCGTGCACGAACGCAGGATTATTCCTACTGCCACGGTCCCTCCAGATGAAAATACGCCTATTATCCAGATGCACAGAAAAACGGGACTCGTCAGAAAACAGAATATTGCTCCATTCATTTCTCCTCCAGTTGACATGCTCGGTTGCCCACTCCCTGCGGTCGCGACGATGCCTTGATGTTAATCTAACACATACCATCGGTTGGCGAGCATACAGACCTACATCATGGAGCCGGTTTCGGACAGTCTGAGTTGAAATCGTGGTGCCTGTAGCCGAGCGAAGGTGTTGTTGGAGAAGAGTAGCATTCATGGTTCGGTGTCTCCGAGCTGTTAACGCTAAATACCGATCTTCATTGGGCGTTGTTGCCCGTCTACGACCTTGCCCTGGACTTCAGCCTGCACATCCACTCTCCAAAAAACGGTTCCAGATCCTGGAAATGACACTTTGTGACACTCCAATGGCTTGCGCTACTTCGGCTTGAGTTTGGCCCCCTTCTAACCTACCAACAATTCTCAAAGCGTCTGAATCTGTAAAATGACTTCGCTGAGGCATCGTACTCATCGAAACAAAGCAATCACTGAATGCCGATCATCCTTGTCTTCATTCTCTTTTATCCAGTTGAAAGTCAAATTTCATTCGTTGTCGCTGAAGCGACGTTTTTTACGTCGAACTCAAAATTTGCATACTCCACAGTTTGAAAACCAGAAAAATTTGCATTTGTGATTCTCTTCTTCTAGTTTCGGCAAAAAAAAATTTCGTTTATATCTTTATTTTATATAAAACTTCAAATATCCTTTAATTGTTTTGAGCAGTGTATATGCAATATTTCTTATTGTGGTAACAAGTGCTTAATAAAAATAAAGCAATATCAAAATAGAAATAAAAGAATAAATTACCTGAATTTTAATTTTGAAATTAAGTACCTTTTACATATATCACAAGGGTTTGAGAAAAATGTTTTGTTTGTCGAAATTTCGATTGCATTTGCTTTGAAGTTCTATCACAGAGTTTTTTAATATTATTAGTTCACCAGTATCACAGTCTTTCTGCTGCTCCAGCCATGCCCAACCTTTTGATAAACATTCAAAAGCTTCAAAATTGCAAATTTGTTCATTTTCTTCGTTCCACTTCGCAGCTTACGGAAGCTCAAGTTAAATTCAAAGGAACTCTAAGAAAGGGGATCGAAAATATTTATATATACTCGTAGTTCGGAAAGCACATGAGGAATATGATAGTTAAAAAAAAATAAAGCTTTCAAGATGGATTTCGCGTACAAGGAAAGTGATACTTAAAAAAAAAAAAAAAGCTGTAAAAAGTGATTTCGGACAGAGAGTTTCGGATAAAAGAGGTTTTACTGTAATATATTTACTGTATGGAACCCTTTGCATGCGAGTAATACTTGCACTTGATTACCGATTATTTTATGTTATGAAACTTTTTATTTAGTCAATATAAAGTATTACCTTATAAATAAAGTGTAAAAGTTTTTTAAAGCAAACATCTGCTGAATGTATCTCTTTATTTCATTTACAATTTTTATTTTCTCATTCGATCATCATTTAAGATTTTTTGCTAATTTATTCTTTGAAAACTGAATAAAAATTTTTGAATTGGATATAATAATTCTGGAAAAATCACTTTTTTAAAACAAATTAAACAAGTTTTAAACTAAAAGTAAAATCTGGACAAAGGATTTTTAAATAAAAAAAAGTTTTTCTTTAATTAGATTTTTTGCTATTTTATATTGAATACATAAGTTTACATAATTTTCCATGATCGCCAGGAATTTTGATCCACTGATAAAAGCAATCCAAATTCAATCTTTTAACCCAATATAGTAAATTTTGCACCTTTTTCAATAAAATTTATTCAGAATTCACACAGTGATTTTTTTAATTTTTTGTGATTAAAAAAAAAAAAAGGTCCCTCTTCTGCCGAAGGATTTTGTTTTTTATCAATCGATTTTTATTTGATACCTTAATCATCTAATGTTAAATTTTAAATCCCTCTATGGAAGAAACCTTTGGGAATTATTAAAAAAACTCAAAAATATTTATAATTTGAATTTATATGTTTTTTTTTAAAGGCACTGAGAAAACAAGAAATTTTTGGAGGAAACATTTCAGTACTGTGTTTCAGGTTTTTTTTTTTTTTTTTTTTCTTTTTTTTTTTTACAAAAATATTTTTATAAAGCTATTTTTTCAATTTTGCATGGCAGCAAAAAAGGAAAATGAGACTTTCTTTTTATGGCAACCTTTTATCATTAAATATTTATTGTTTATAAACATTGGTCATTACTTCCATATTATTTATTTCTGTTTATTATAAAACTATAAATAGTTGTGTTTTAAAATTTTTATTTTTACACCAAAATAAAATTAGGCTGTGGATTATTTTTTTCTCAGAAGACACAGGCCGGTCCAGGCCTAGACAAAGGCTTCGGGTCTGCTGTGCTAATTAGTAATAAATTAAGTACAAATGTGAAGATATTTTTAAAAGAACTTTTTAAAGCAGAGGAATAAGTTCTATTAACTTTAAAATGTGTGCTGCATTGAAGATGATATAACTTTAAACATACAGAAAGTTTATACTGAGCAAATATATCTTAAGTACTGAATTTACTCGAATGTTTCTTTTAATTTCTTCAAAAATAAACAAATATAATACTGAAAATGATAGTTCATATAAGTTTTTTCTCTTAACTGTTGTTTGTTCTTTCCTTTTTGGGAGGTTCTTTTTTATTTACATACGTATGGTATGTGGTGTATCAAATACAGCATTTACTTAAGTTTAACAAAATATTAACAATTTCAATTATAAATATCAACAGTATCATTTTCAATTGATTTACATACGATATTACAATCACTATTTTTTTTACACAAAATAATGTCATACATATACTCATGCATAATTTGACCCATCATCAAGTGCCTTAGTTAGAAAAACATATACACTGTATATTCCAGCATATAATGCATTTTGGTACAAGAAAATTGATCAAAATTTACAGGTGCACATTAAACTCTATTATAAAAATGAAAGATAAAAATTTAGGAAGAAAAAAGATGATCATAAAAACAAAGATTTTTAATTTAATAAACATGCTACTTACAAAAAAACAATTTTTGCTATCAGATTCCATAAAAATAATTATTTTACTTTAATACTTTACAATAATCTTTATTTTGTTTTTTGCTATGTCATTTTGCTCATTAGAGTTTCTTTGCAGCAAAGGAGGTGTGAGTTGTAAGACAAATACATTTAAAAATAGAAAAATGAAGTCTGAAAGTTTACAGATGTGTTATATGCAGGAATATACAGTATTATAGCCCACAGGCTATATCAAAATGTTACTTTTTGAAAGTGTAATTTTTTTAGGGGAAAAATAAAAGTCAGAAAAAATAATACTCTGATTTCCATTTCCACCTTAAGCTAAATTCTTTTTACATTATTAGTCTTCCCTTAAATTATTGCATTGCTAAATTCTATAAAAACAACAAAAAAGTTATTTTGCTACTTTTCTCATTTTTGCTGAATGCATGCATCATATTTTTCATTTTGTTTTGTGCTGCAAATAACAAAAAATGACAACTACTTTTTTTTAACTTTTTATATTAAATTCTGAAATGGTTTTAAATAAAGTAAATTCAGAATAAAAAATCTACAAAAAATTTTATTAGTAGAAATTGAGAAACAAACAAATATGTGGATTTATATAAGAAACACAAAATAAAAATGGTTACTGGGAAAATTGATCAAAAATTGAGATAAAATTAAAATAGTGTTAAAGAAAAATAAATGAAATGTTTTTTAGGACAGCAGTAATAAATGAAATGTTATTTTTATAACAGCAATAATAACTCAATATTATGCATCCTTCATTTGAAACAATAAAATAATTAAGAATTTACCTAGTAATAATACTATGACACCAATTGCAATGCCTCTTATTGCCCATGTATTAGTAATAGCCAAAACTTGAGAAAAGGATTCAGCAAACCCCATAACATGAAGAGCACAACTTACTGACTAAAATGAAGACAATACAACAATAAACAAGCAAGAAAAATTATATGGTATCAATGGATTATGAAACTCACAATAATGATTATCAAAGCAGCAATAAAATACAGAAATAAATAAAAAAAAAAAGCAAAATATCAACATTTAGAAGTAAAACAAATTTCTACAATCACACATGTCTGATAAGGTGTTTTTTTTTTTTCTTCCCCTACTTAATGAGAAATTATCTATTTATTTGTCTATATATAATGTAAAGCCTGTCATGATGATAACGTCTGAAATAATGAATTAATTTGGATCGGATTTGGGACACTGTATTGATCTTGAAATTATTTTGGATGAGTTTGTTTATCAAGTAAGTAGTTGTTATAGCTTGTTCACATTTATCCTACACAAAAGAATTCCATTACATTATGGACTATGGGAAAACATGTTTCCAATGCATTTTAATATTGTTACATAATGCAAGTCCTTTCAGCTCAGTCAGAATAATAGGTTGATTTCTTTTCTTTTTAGGTATTTGGTTACCAGTGGTATAGTTCTGGAAAATAAAGTGGGGGGACGCTTATAGTCCTGAACATAAGGATAAGGTTCATGTCACATGGGTCAAACTTGTTTTTAAATCTTGTCTTCCACCTTGAATTGCCGAGAAAAGTAATTAAAAAATGAAACATAATTTAAATTAAACTTCCAAAAATCACATTTTATCAGTTTTTTTTTTCTAGAAATATTTAGGCTAGAAACCCTAGTAAGTAGATTACGTCTAACATGTAAGTGCAATATGTGAATGTTTTTTAAAGATTAGCATTCTAAAGAGGTGAAATACAAAAGAAACGTTCTAAAATCACGGTTTCATCGTGATTTTAGTTGAACTATTCTAGCAAAGAACTCAAGTAACGAATATCAATATCACACGCCATTTTCCATATATTTAACACATTATAATTTATTAAAGTTTTCAATTTTGTTGGAAGATATAAAAATTCAATGCTTTTATTTTTAAAATTGTTAATTTATTAGAGAGCTTATCCTTTAAAAAATAATAGGTTTGGGAAATCTGCGTCCTCCAGGTTCTTAGCGTTCTCCTTGAAAATAAAAAGCAAGGGGACGTTTGAGATAAAATAAAAAAGTGAGAGGACGCCGTCCGCCCACGTCCTCCCTTGACTACACCACTGTTGGTTACCTAAGTCAGGGATCACACTCACTTGAAATAATTTATAGCAGATTTTGGAGCAGGGAAAAATGAATTTTGTAGCAGCAAAAATCACTTTAGTAGTAGGTAAAAACAATTTTTGTACAGAAAAACCCACTTTTGTAGCAGATAAAAATAAAGACAGAAGGGGGGGGGGGGCAGAAAGTTTAAGGAGGAAAATGTGTGTGATTGATTTATTTATTAACTGTTACTATGAAGAAACAAAAAGACTTTTTTTTATTTTTTTATAGGAGTTTACAGATTTTAAACCTTCTGTGTTGGGGAGAGGGGTGAAGAGGACAGATGAAATTTTCATAGGACAGTTAATTTAAATAATATATTTCTTATTTATTTATTTTATTTCAAAATAATGAACTGTACAAAATAAAAAATAGTTTTTCTAAGATTTTAAATTTCTTGTGTTAGAGGCAAAGGAACACAGGAAAACAGACATTGCAAAGAGACTGAATTTATATGATTACTTAATAGCTGATCTGAACAGCATTTCCTGGTCCATCAAAAAATCACAAAACACAAAGCACGAAAAATTTAAAAATCACTGCACAAATTCCAAATAAACTTGATTGAAAACAGAAACCAGTTTACTATATTGGTCCAGAAAATAGAAACTGGAATCCTTTTACTAAGGTGAAAAAAACTACAGAAAATTGAAAAAAAAAGCTAAAAATTGCAAAAACTTCAAAAGTCACAAAGGACAAAATTTACAGTTAAAAGTTTGAAACCAAAATCTTTTTATGAATGTGAAAAATCACCATGGAACGAGGAAAAACACTAAGAATCGCATTGAAAATTGCTAAACATTGAAAAACCATGGACAATATTTACTATATTACACTAACAGTTGGAAACAGAATTCCTTTCATGAAGGTAAAAAAAAAAAAAAAAAAAAAGCTGTGGAACGCGAAAAAAGTGCAAAAAATCACATTAATAATTGCTAAAAATTGAAAAATCGCAGAGAACAAAATTTACTATAGTGAGCTAAAACATTGTAACCGGAATTAGTTCACATATGTCAGAAGATCGCTATGGAATGTGAAAAAACGCTGCTAAAAATCACATTAAAAATCAAATGCTGTAAACAAAATGTACTAAATTAGGCTAAAAGTTTGGAAGTTGAATTGCTTTAACGCATGTCAAAAAATCATCACAGAATGCAGGAAAAAGCTAAAAATAAAATATCGCATAGAACAAAATTTTTTATAGTGGGTTAACTGGAATGGGTCATTTAACTAGAATTCTTTCACAAATGTAAAAAAAATTACCGCATAACAGGAAAAATCACATTGAAAATCATATTAAAAATCACTAAAAATTCATAATCGCAAGGGACAAAATTTACTATGTTAGGCTAAAATCTTGAAACTGAATTCCTTTTATGAATGTTAAAAAATCACTGCAAAATGCAAAAAAAACTCTATAGATCGCCTTAAAAAAAATCACAAAAAACTCAAAAATCACTATACAAATTCCAAATAAACTTTATTGAAAACAGAACGAAATTTATCATATTTGTCTAGAAGATTGAAATCAAATTCCTTTTATTAATGTGGAAAAACTGCAGTGAATCGTGAAAAAAATGCTAAAAATCACAAAAACTTCAAAAATCGCAGAGGACAAAATTTACTATATTCGGATAAAAGTTTGAAACCAAAACCTTTTTATAAATATGAAAATTTGGCATGGAAAACACGAAGAAACGCTAAGAATTGACATTAAAAATTGCTGTAATTTAAAAGTTGTACGTCAGATGAGATGCCAGAGAAAGTTATTCAAATTTTCAATAAGAGCTTTCATTTATTATGCAGAAAATTTCTCCATACTCCATGGATATTGTATGATAGTGCATCGTTACAAGCTGTATCTTTATTAGCAATTATTTCAATTGATTCTAGCATCTCATCGGGCGTACAATCTTTAAATTACAGTGATTTTTTTCTACACAATTCTTAAATAAGCGTGAAGAAAATAATAGCATTTAAATCCCACAGATGACGGCCTTTTGATGGTTGAAAACGTTCTGGGTTTTTCTAATGTATTTTAAGATTTTTTGATGTATTTTAAATTATATATATGCACCTGAAAGTAATTCTTGTGTATTTAATTGTGCTTGTTTGTTTGAATTTTAATTATTAAATAGCTCTTAAAATAATTCTTAGACTTAAAAACTGTCTGCTTCAGCACGCTTATTATACATTTCTCTATTTATATACATTTCTATTTGCTACCAATTTTCATACTTTTATATGGAATAGTTTTCTTAATATTAGCGAAGAAAGACCTCTGGTCACAAAAAATTCATGTACGGCACTGACAGCATTAGTTACTTTTTTTTTTTTTTTTTTTTTTAAGAATAGAGGGATAGAATTTCATAGAGGGGCACTTTTGTGATATAAAATTGTGAAGAGTATCTTTATAAAGATTCAATCCAATTATTGTTTGTATAAATAGACCACCTAGTTTCAAAAAATATTTAATTTCGCCAATTACCTAAATGAAAATAAGCAACAACCACAGCATTGATGTACAATACATAACATACAGTAATAAAATTGCAAAATTTATTATATAACTAGAAAAGTAGCCCGTCAAAAATGACGGAAATTTAGATATAAAGATATATACAACTCATGTGCAAGAATATGAGTTTTCTTGCTTGTTCCGCAGTGATAGATGAAAATAACACATTTAAAGAACGAAACACATTTATGAAAAACTGTGTACAGTAGAAGACCACTAATGTGCACAGTTTGGTTCCAAGTGTTATGCAGATTTGAGGCTTTTTGTGGTCATGTCTATTCAATCTTTGTTTACATTTTTTTAAATTCATATATTGGACAATTTAGATTGTTAAGCCTTAAAAATAAATAAATTTTACACTTGAAGTAAGGTAAAAACTATTAAATTATCGTATACGATTTCATGAAATGGTATTATATGTGTGTACTTCACGATTTTGGTTACGACGTTGGCGAAATTTGCTGCAACTTGTCATAATCCTAATAGTGTGGGCCGCTATAACAAAAAAGTAACCAGTTTTTAGCAAAATTTCTGATATAAAGTAGTTTTCAAAAACTTGTGTAAAATTGCAGGCCGTTCTCATGTTATGTCAGTCCTAAGAATAATATTTCTAACACTGAAGAGTTTCCATGTGTATATGAAATTTAGAAAAGCTTCTCGAAAAGAAAGGTCCTGAGATGACATTGTAATTCCTCTAACTTCAAAGTTTAATCGGGCCCTGATGTTGGTTACTGAAATCTAATAAATACAGTTATTTTGAATATTACAACAGAATTAAACAGTTAAACTTATTTAACTTAAACCCTCTGTTACTTCCCGATGTTATTTTTTACTATTAAGAAAGAAAATTATTTAAGTTTTTCAAATCATGCATTTATAATTTTTTTCCGTCTTTAATAACTAAATAATGAAAAAATATGCTTTTGTTCTGAGCTTATGACAATAAAATAATGTAACTAAGAGACATTGCAAAATTAAATCTTTGTGATTTCAAACCATAAACAAACGATACCGCCACCATTTTATCTACTATGATGTCATTAGAATATTGTCCATTGATTGTTGGAGAACTTACTTTGTGAATGATTACCTCAATTATTTAAATTTTTTTTAAGTTTCACGATGAATGAATCACTTGTGTTTGTTTAGGTTTATGGAATGAGATATTAAGCTGTGAACCTAATTTCAAATAAAGTTATCCAAGGATATATGTATTTTTAATTGAAATTAAAAACAATGCTTTGATCTCGAAATAAAAAATTTTAGTTTATATAATTGGTTATTTCTGTTAATTATTTATTTAGGTACTTTTCCATTATAGCGCATTTTTAAAAAAAGCTTGGCGCAATTCGGGCATCAGAAAGTGAGATATGTTGCCAAAATATGTAAACAGCTATGAAAACAAATCTAATGAACTTTTATTTTTGTTTAAATATGCACTTATATACATAAAAAAATCGTTTCTAAATGTATATAATATTTTTTTATATGCAAATTACGGCACAGATTTCAGATATGAACCGGGATACCTAACTGGCGCCAAAATGGTGTTATTTTGCCTGCAATGGTAACCCGGCTATTGTTTTTTATTTATTAATAAATTGTTTATTTACTTTTATTTTCTGTTTTTAATTATATAAACAGTTTTGGGCACAGATGTCATATTCGCCCCATATTGGCACGATTTTTTTCGGTTACCACTTTGGCGAAAACATCAACAGCATAAACAACATAATCCGGGTTACCACATCAAGCAAAATAACGACACTTTGGCGGCAGTTAAGTACCCGTTGCGTATATAACATTGGCGTAAGAAAAAAATCGCGCCAATATGGGGCGAATATGACATCTGTGCCCAGTTTTGTTCTATAGCTATTATTCAAACTTTTATTTATTTATAGTTATTTCCTTTTCAAAATGATAGCAAATAATTTAAAAATATATAAGTAACTGGTATTCGAAAGCGAGATTTCTGCCAAATTGGCGTCAGAGAAAAATTACGCCAACCCCGATGCGTATATGACATCTGTGCAAAAATTACGGCACAGATGACGGAACAGTTGTCATATTCGCCCCATATTGGCGCGATTTTTTTCTGTCGCCAATATCATATAGGCAATAGGTACTTAACTTGCGTCAAAGTGTCGTTATTTTGTTTGATGTGGTAACCCGGATTATGTTGTTTATGCTGTTGATGTTTTCGCTAAGTTGGCAACCGAAAAAAATCGCGCCAATATGGGGCGAATATGACATCTGTACCCAGATGACATATTCGCCCCATATTGGCACAATTTTTTTTCTGACGCCAATGTCATATACACACCGGGTACTTAACTCTCGCCAAAGTGTCGTTATTTTGCTTGATATGGTAACCCGGATGTTGTTGTTTATGCTGTTGATGTTTTCTCCAAATTGGCGTCGGAAAAAAATCGCGCCAATATGGGGCGAATATGACATCTGTGCCAAAATTACTTCTGTTAAAAAATGGGTAAAAAAAAGGAACAGATGTCATATTCACCCCATATTGGCGCGATTTTTTTCTGTCGCCAATATCATATAGGCAACAGGTACTTAACTTGCGCCAAAGTATCGTTATTTTGCTTGATGTGGTAACCCGGATTATGTTGTTTATGCTGTTGATGTTTTCGCCAAATTAGCAACCGAAAAAGATCGCGCCAATATGGGGCGAATATGACATCTGTACCAAAAAAAATAATTAAAAAATGGGTAAATAGCTTTTTTTACATTAAATAAAGGTACTTGTTAGTTATCCCGTCGACCAAATTACTGTCGCCAAATTGTAAGATTAAATGCCAATAATGGTTGACATTAAACATGATCATGTGTTTCTTACGTCATCAAGTGATTTTTAATTCGACATTATATTTGTATTTTTATTAATGTTTTGCTAATTTAATTGATCTTTCGTTGTTTAAAATAAAAATTATGTCAATTTGTATAATTTGGCGAGTGGTTTGGCGATTTATATAATTTGGCGAAACTGGTCGACGGGATAGCTAACAACTACCTAAATAAATTGCATACATATGGAAAAAATTGCTTGTGAGTAAATAGTTGAGCAGTTGTTGTTTGTTGAGCAGTAAAGTTGTCAGAAAATACGTTGGCAAACTTCTTTCTCGCCAAGCAACTTTTCTCCAAAGTATTGTACATAAGCAATGATTGCTAGAAATGCATTTTTAATTATGATATGCGCTTTTATGTTTCACTACATTTATGCATATTATACTGTATGTATAAATGCTACAGTTCATATGCAGGGCTACACAAAAGAATTCGTAAGGGTTACTGAGTATGAGAGTAAATTGCTTAAAGGTGGTTTTTAAAGGAGTTATGCGTTTTTACGCTGAACTGCATTTAGTTTACTAAGAAATGTTTGTAGAATATAGATAAAATGATATACAGGGTCGCGCAAAGAATTGGATACATAACCGTCTATGGATGATAATATCTGGAAATGTGGTTTCAGTAGTTTTAAGAGTAGTTTAAATTAAATTTTGGCTAAATAGTGGCATGTAATAACCATACTATTGGCTATGGACGGTAACTGCTGAAATCAATTTTTAAAATTTTTTATGCGTCTTCTAAAATGTTTACTTAGTTATCTTATTTCCCCAAATAACGAAGTTTTGTTAAAGCATTCAGAATGTGTTGGAAAGTGTTTCATATTCTATGCTTAACGCATGAATTTTCTTTCTTTTTAGTCTTATTTTGAATTTATTTTATTCTTAATTTTTTAGTCTTATACTGCTTTATAGAAACTTTGGCACAGTTGTCATATACGGCAATTTGGCGAAAACATCAACAGCATAAACAACAACATCCGGGTTACCATATCAAGCAAAATAACGACACTTTGCCGCCAGTTAAGTACCCGTTGTGTATATGACATTGGCGTCAGAAAAAAATCGCGCCATAATCGCGTATATGACATCTGTGCCGAAACTTTAATATTTAATTTTTAAATTCTTCGCTCCACACCCCTTACATATAGTACAAACTATAACACAGATAGCGCAAAATAATAGACAGTTTGGTACTTTTCCACTGTAGGAGCTTTGGCGTTTTTTTTAAAAAAAGCTTGGTGTAATTTGGGCATCAGAAAGTAAGATTTGGGTTTGTTTCCGTTATACGGATACCTTTGTCGCCAAGCGTAATAGATGGCGCAAAATGAAAATCACGTGAATTGAAGCATTTGAAAAATAAAAGAAAAAACATTGTCGATACTAAAGTGAGCATTTAAAAAATATAACATTTGAAAATTCCAGACTTTTACGAACTATTTCATTAAATCACAATTATATACTTAAAAAATAAGTGAACAAATAACTGCTATAAAATAAAGCAATAAAATAAAACTCATATTAAACTGCTGGCATAAAATTAAAAATATCTTTTAGCATTTTGAAATAATTGGCGCATTAGCATACATTTTGGCATGGTGTCCGTATAACGGAAAAATATCGAGATTTGTTGTCAAATCATATAAACAGCTATGAAAACAAACTTGATGAGCGTTTTTGTTTGTTTTATATGTTTATTTTATATGTATATTATTGATGTTTTTATGTACAAATCACATCTGTTTCTTTATAAAATTAGTGAAACGTCTTTTTTATATTGAATAAATCGTATAAATATCGAAAAAAAAATGCGTGTGTATATAAAATGAAACAGTGGATAAGATTCCCGGAGAATATGTTGCCAAATTTTCTTTTTCGCCAAGGCACCTTGGAAAAGTACCTAAAGCACATTAAAATCACGCAGTTAGGAGCTCACACAGTACAGCGTCGTCTATTGGCGGTTATTTTATTAGTAGCATCGGGAGGAAGATGTAAAGATGTACTTTAAATTCTCACTCATAGATTTTGTAAAGTATCTTAAAAGAGCGGAGCTTAAATTAAATTTCGGTGACCTCCGTTATGAAAGATTAATGGTTTTAAATGGGAATTTCGCCAAATCAGCCAGCTATCACAAAGTTGGCTGACATTTGGCGCTACCGTGGTAACCCTGCATTAGTTTTTTTCAACAATTACTCATTTCAATGAGGCGGTCCTACCGGAATCGTGAGGGACACACAGAGACTTGGATTTTATATAAATAGATTGATAAATTTTCTTTAATAATCGATTTTCTTTATAATGCAATCAAAAATTGGCCATTTCAACCTAAGAAAAATTTAAAAGTATAAAAGCATGCACAAAATTATATTAATTCAAACATTCTTTTAAAATAGTTTTTTTTTTTTTTTTTTTTTTTAAATACACAAAAAGCAAGATAATATTAACAATCATTCAGTTGAATATAATCCAATAAGATAGAATATGGATTCTTACTTGACCAAAGCAATATATTAGACTAATAGCTCCTCCAGTACGTGATCCAAAAATGTGAGATAATAGAAAATGAACTCCTCCGCTTTCCAAATGACAACGTTCACAAATTCCAATACCTGACATCACAGTCATGGTCCCAATAAGAACTGTTAAGCATACTATTCCAATAGATTGTGCAACACCGGCATTCCCCTATAAATTAAACACTGCTTTAAGTAATTATAACTTTTTGCTAATTAAAAGGAATTCAGAAACAAACAATTATTTGGTAAAAAAAAAAAAAAAATTGTGATAATCAATCAATACACAAGAAAAATCTTTGCAATGAGGATACCAAATAACATTAGCACTAGAACTACCAAGACTGCCATTTTGACGGTTTTCAAATTTCATGCTTAAAAGTTTTATATAATTTATGTATTGTTCTAGAATTTTATGATACAACTTTTAATGAAATATAAGAATAGTTAAATATTCCTATTCAATTTCCACTCACCCAGTTTAATTTTTATAATCAGTATGACCTATACTTATTTATACTAAGACCCATCAAAATGACGGCTTTGGCAGGGCTTCTACAGGCGACTATTTTTTAATTCTACCTCGCACCAACTTTTCAAAACATACTTTGATATACCGTTTAACAACATTTGCAAGAGAAATATACTACAAAATTTATTTTCTTAAAATAGTGGTGCGAATAGAATAGAAAAATAGTCGCTTGTGCAGCCCTGCTTTAGCAATTTCAAAGTTGAATGATCCAAAGTGTTCGGCAGCTGTTATAACGGTATCTATTTTGCTCTGATTACGATTCAGTTTAGAACTGAACGGTCTGACTGGTAAATGTAATCAGGACGCAATCATTATCAGTTTTACTTCTAACGTGATAAAGTTCTTGGTGAAAAGTGCAATCTGTGCTAAGTTTAATCTGTAAAAAGTCCAATCTCGGAAAATAGTATTGTAGGAAGGCTAATTGCTTTCCATTAAGTCATGCACAGCTTGATTTCCGACAGCTGATGTCACTCACTAATAGAGGAACCCTACAATACGTCGGAATACCAGAAGGTGTGGCTTATAGCAGAAGGCGTGGCTTATCAAATGTGCTATACTATAAATACAAACAGAAACTGTTTTTGTTTGTTTTTTTATTAATAATTAATGAATTATTATATTAAATGTTGTTTTTGTTAAATTATATTCATTTATTTACATTAACTAAGACAAAAGTTACAATGAAAGCCATGATAAAAAATCTGTCAATTTGAAAGGTGAGGTAAAACTAGGTATATATTTAACACCGGTAGTTCTAGTGTTAAATATCACAACAAATGTTCTAGATCTGCAGTTCTTGATCTTTTGATTATTATGGTGCCCTTTTCAAATTTTATTTTATATTGCAGGCCCCCAGATTTAAGACTGAAATTACTAATATTATTTAGAACAGCATTTCTCAAATTGCACTTTGTGAAGCACTTAATTATTAATTATTAAAAAGGTGCATAAACTTTATTTAAACCATTCCATTACATATAAACTGATCTTAAAAGCTTAAAACCATTCAGTTATGATGTTAAAAACATATGTAAAAATATGTACATTAACCCCGCAGTTAGGGGGTTAAAAAATATTTTCCACTATTATTTAAACAAGCATTTACATTGTTTTTCTTTAAAATTATATTAAAATATTTTCCTTAAATTATTTCTTTTGGATTAATTTAGCACAAAAAGCTTCAATAGTAATGTAATTCAGTCAGAGGTGACAAGTACGTACTTAATAGATAACATTTTAACTGAAGTAAAATAATATACTTCTATTTTACTAAAGATAAAATTTAAGAGGAAGCAATACACAGTTGTAGTTTATTAATCAATCCCCCCCCCCCCCACACACACACGCACACACAAACCAACACTTCTATTTCTTTTTTATCTGATTTTTTGGACAGAACTCAGCTTTAATAAAATAAAAATAAAAAATCAAAATTAAAAAATAAAATAGCGTATTTTAATTTATTAAAGCTGGCCAGTCTAAAAGAAAAAGAACCGATTCCGAGGAATCGGTCCTTTTTGGAAACTTGCTCAACATCTGTCCTTTTCAGAATTACAGAATTATTCCATTTTGGGCCAATTCCTTCAGTCTTTTTCAAAATCTGCACATTTCAGACTAATTCCAAGTGTTATATAATAACATCCTTTCCAATTAAAATTAATTTAAAAAACTATTTTAAAATATTTAAATTAAATCAAAAAACTTCTTTACTTTCAAAATTTAAATTCTACCTTTAAATATTCATTAATTTTCGTTAAGTTCGTTTTTCAGTTAAATTTCACTTAAAAACAATTTAATTTAATCGCCATAAAAGATCGTCAAAAATTATCAATAATAAAATAATAAATCTTAAAATTAATACATTCTACCGTAATAGAATATTTTGATAATAATTTTCAAATCTAAAATTCAAATTTATCACTTAACGTTATTTTATTCAAACACTTCTATTACTCTGTGTGGCATCGATTTTAAAATCAACCAATCAGCATCTTTGGTGCCCAACGCTAGTTCGTTGATAGCGTCATCTCGCTCTCTTGGGCTTTGGACGGCGACGTGCCAAGAAGGGCATGGAGCTTTCTTCCTTTTTTACCGTTGGATTAAACAGATCCTTTGGTCCTTTTGTTTCTCATGATTTTGCCTTTAAAAGGAAATATCCTAATCAAAAGGGTGCTATAAAGTTAATGTCTACGAATTAGTGATTATCGGAAACTTCGTAATATCGTTGAAGATAGCGGTGTCAAACCGTTACAGAAGAGTTACAATCAAATACTTTGGAGTCACGGAGTTTAAGTGAAAGAAAATTCCCACTTAGAAAAATTATAATGGAGAGAAAAATAAATGCGTTACAAGAGGCGTATTGGATAATGGTATTGGGATTTAATAGTTTCCTGAATATTTTACAAGATGTTGGTATGTAATCTTCATTCTTATACTAACTCTACGTAATTATGGATAAACGCCCTTTCCATTACAATTAATTTTTTGTCATCGTAAGGCTAATAAACTGATGATCTATCTTTCTTAAATTATGCTGGATGACAACAAAAAATACAATGATCCAAAGACTGCAATTTGACTTTGAACTTATTTTCAGAATAATGGACTCAACTACGAATCCCGATGCTTCAAAATTCGTAAATAATGATTAACTTGTTCAAACAAATTTAATTAATTGATCTCAGAAAAGTAAATGTTAATTAACCCATATTGATAAATAAGTATCAATGTTATTCTAAAAAAAAGTAAAAATGTATGTCATGAATGAATGATTTATTAATATTTGTATGATAAGTGTGCACTTCTCTCCCCCCCCCCTTTTTCCCCATTCAATAAATATAATATTTTAATAAAGGAAATTGTTTATTTAAATATATTTGTGTATTTTCCTGTGTTTCGATTTATGTGTCTCTTAATATTATCGTGAAGTGCCAAATTAATTTATTACAATTATATACTAGAGAATTATTAATTATAAAGGTTCTAGAGTAAATATTTAACACTTGGCACAATTTAAATAAGTTCAACATATACAATTTTCAAGCAAGAAGTATTTTCTCAGTTCAGGTGAGTCTAAAGTTTATTATTTATATTTTACCATGAAGTTACCAAGTTATATTTATTTACATTTCTCACATGCAATGTTTATCCTAACCACTAACGATCATTTGGCCATATTTAATAGTAAACTCTCTCCTCTCTAATTCATAATATTAAATCTACATAATTTTTTATAACTCCTATTTTTAATAATAATTTAAATTTAAAATCCTTCTTTACCTTTATTTTATTTATTTTCTTTTTTTCTACCTAACATTTATGGTGCCTTTGCCAAACTTTCGAACTTCTATTTTTTTTTAATGGGACTCTTTCTAGGTTATTTATTTCAGTATTGTTTATTTCTTAAAATTCAATAGATAATTTCGGCAATATAATTTAAATATATAAATTTCTCATGCATTCTCCGGGACTTCTTCAGGAATAATACTTTATTGTTGCTATCTATACATTTGTTATTGTTTAATATATATTTTTTTATTTTGAAATTATTACATACATATTGAGTTAAAACATGTCTGAAGTTACATTTTTAAAAAATAAATATCAGACTATAAAAGCTTTATTTTGCAAATAATTTTTTTTTCTGTTACTACATATTTTTAAATATATAAGGATGATTTTGAAATAATGATTTACGATGTTATTAATTGATTACAAGGTCAATATTCCTAAAAATTAAATTTTTTTTCTGTGATTTCTTAAATCTGTGTATGGTTGTAGAGACCTGATCAATCTTTACCTCCATTTTGTTATTTTGTCCTTGATCCAGACATTTTAACAATTGCATTGATTTGAATAAATCACAATTCATTTGGTGTCATTTTTTTTCTCCCAAGTTTGTGCAATATAAGAATTTTATACATAAAATTTTCAGGTTTGATTGTCATTTACATAGGTTTAGAAGTATTATGGCTCTCTATTAGGATAAAATAATACAGTAGACTCCCTCAAATCCGCACAGCTTGGGACCAGAGGTTGTGCGGATTTTAGAATATTGCGGATTTCTGGTCATTGATTTGTTTACATTTTTGAAACATTAATTTGATTGGTAGTTAAGCAAGGGAAATTATAATGAATGCTTACAGTAAAGTGAAACATTAAAATAAGTAAAATATTAAAATAATTCTGTAAAATAAAAATTTAGAAAAATATTAAATTATTACGAATGAAATCGATTCAATTCGATTCCAAAAGTCCTATGCTGCCATCTAGTGATAGCAAGGAGAACAGTGTTAATGCTATTATCAGTATATATAGCTTATTTCACTCACTAACTTTTTTCATTGTTATTTAGAGTCTTGAATGCTTTTCTTATACTGCTTTGTATGTTTAGAAATAAATTTCTCTATAATTAAATAATAAAAATTCCGCGAACAATAATTTTAAAATAGCGTTCCAGTTCGTGGATTTTTCCATTTCGAACCCTGGAATTTTTGATATAGATATGCTAATTATATCAAAATCAAAAGTAATGTAAATTTATTTAGTAATAAATCAGCTGTAAGAGCCAAAAGAGAATGATTAACAAAAAATTTAGTAAAAAAAACATTGCGGTAGTCGCTGATTTCGGCGCCATCTTGAATTTTGTTCCTGCAACTTAACTGTAAATTTCATTTGTTTACATCTGAAAAATACGTGGATTTTAGGGTCGCGGATTTAAGGGAGTCTACTGTATTTTAAATAAACATTTTTTATACAAATAATATTCAATTTTATTCTGAGAATAAATTTTTTAATTATATAGAAATTATTTAAATCTGATCTTTCTATCCTAGTGCAATAATTTATATTTTATTTTCTGGATGGTTTTCCATATCAGGAAAATTACTTACATACCAGAAAATTTATTTATTTTTGTTTTATTGCAAAATTTTAGTACATGTTATGAATTTTTTACATTGTTTAAAAAATTACTTAATATATATAAAAAGTTAAAATTGCATTTTACTTTCATTTTGCATTTTATTGATATATCATGGTCGGTTAGGATTGAATTTATAAATGAGTAGACTATGTTTTGCGGGCCAAAACAGGCAGTGTGCTAGTACGTAATAGCATGCTGGGATCTATTTGTTTTTACGATTCACCATTCTTGATATATCACAATTTTGTCCTTTAAAATTTACCATAGCCACATACTACACCAACTTAAATTTTTTAATATATTATATTTTATTTTGGTTATCAGTATCATGTTGCTACAATTTTTTTATATATACTCAACTATTAATTTTCATTTTACATTAATTTGATAAATTATGGTCATTTGACATTTATGAATTTTTAACTTATATGTCCATTTTAATCATTTAAATTTCTGAATATACTTATACATCTCTTGCCATACAACCTTACATTTGTTTAAAAATTAAATATTTCATAAAATATATATATATATATATATATAGATAGATATAGATATATATAGATAGATATAAATATATGAAAATTATACTATTTTCCAGATTTTATTAATATTTATCAAACAACATTGACTTACAATATCTGCAATTCTCTCATGTCATTTTAATATTACCCCTTAAAATTCATTTTTTTTTTTCAAGCTGTAGCATTTTCAGTTTTACCCACCGGTTTTTAGTTAATATTTTTTTTTTTGTAGTTCTGTTTGTACACAACGGTTTTGTGGATTAGTCTGTGCATATTAAACCGAAAAATCCAGTGTATTGTGGCAACAGACTACACTTCATTTGGAAATTCGAGGCTCTTTTTACTGTTATGAAGTCAAGTTAACCCTGTCCTTGCACTTTTGAGCGCCACCAGATTTCTGGGTCTCAGACAGTTTAGAGAGTCCAGTCGCAATTTCTGAACGCAATAACTTAAATTTTAATTCCTATTTTATCGATTTTTTTCTTGCCATGATTGTCTCGTTTTGCGTTACAATCCAGAGCAGTAGAATCTCATAATTCTCGCTGGCATTTAGTTAAGGGTCGTGACACAAAGGAATATGGCATTCCTCCGCCTTCCAGTCTTGTTCTGCGGTTTAGGAAATTTCGGTTAAAATCCATTTATTTTATAATATTTATTTGATGCTATAGCTAAAGTTCAAATTTATTTATTTATTATTCACTTACAATAGCAATTTTTTTGGACTTTGAGAGAATATAGTGTTGTTATTTTGCTGAGGAATTTATTTTTAATGATAAAGTTAGTTAAATTTAAAGGGTACCCTATAGCTTATAAAATTGAGATAGAAATATATAAAAATGAAGAATAAAAAATGAAATGAAATGAAAAAATTGAAATAATATAATAAAATGAAATGTATATAATATATATATATATATATTTATTAGACTGATCTAGGCGAATGACAGGACTTTGTTTATTTGTGGTGTAGAATGTTTGTTTTTTCCCTCAGGCTGACCTGGTCTAATTCAGTTATGATGAGCACACACAGAGGGTAAACTTGGCTTAGCTTGGGTAATTTAACCTTCCAATAAGTCCCTCACGGTGCAGTTATATCTATTTTGGATATCATGGGCAGTATACTTATCAAATTGAGCGGAATACTTTGTTTGAGTTTGTAAATATTTTTTTTTTTTTTGGTATAACGCTAGGAGACTTAGATCAGTCAGTCCTTTTTTTACCTAACACCAAGAAATCGATCCTTTTCAGAGTCGGTACATTTGGTAGTAATTCTGAGGAATCGGTACGTTTCAGACCAGGGCCGAAACTAGCCTTTTTGGCGCCCGGGGCAAGCATGGATTTGCATGGGCAAGCATGGATTTGCCACTACAAAGTAAATTTACAAAAACAATTTTACTAAGTATCTAATAAACAGCTTATTTTTAAATTTAAAATATATAAAACTGAACTACGTAATCAGCTTTGCCAAACATTGATTCATTAAAACCTTGAAAACGGAATCAAAAGGAATTTTTTTTTTTGTTGTTGTTGTTGTTGTATAGGCCTAAATGAGGTCGACATCTTGCTGTACGTTTGTATTTTTTCATCATAGTGATGTTTCATCAGACTGATTCTTAAATACAGGAACTGTTCCTTCAGTTTCACTATCAAAATCGTTCATCGATGAATGACACATCTTTAGTTTTGTAGTAAGATGATTCTTAACCCCCTTCTCCAAGAGTTTGAATTTGATTTTTAACATTTAATTAAACAGCATCAGCTTAAATATAACTGAACACGCAGCTCTCATTGATTTGACATCTCACAGTGAAATAATCGCATTCAGAGTTTTTGTGTCATTTGACAAATGAAGTCAAAATCTACAAAAAAAGCAAATTTAGATTTGTTGCTTCTCTCAACAAAAAGTGCAGAAAGTTAAGTGAGTGAAGTTCTGCGAAGTAGGATTGTCCGCTTACACAGACATCAAAACAACATACATAAGCAGCTTAAATGTATAACTAGGCATTTACCCGCATTCATCAGCAATTATAACTGCCGGGAGAAAACTGAGCAAAATAATTCAACCACAGGTTTGACTTAAACATTTATATGTTACTATTCTTCTCACTAACATTGTAAAATCTAATGTACGGAAAATACTTTGATTTACTGAATTTTGGAGAATTCTTACGTATGATTAAATTTTAATAATATCATGCTTATTATGATAAAATTTACAAAATAAAATTTTATTGAAGGGGCGATGCACAGTTGTTTAGAATACTATCTACCCCTTTTTTCTCTGCCCCATAGCGAAGCATCTAAACACTATTAACTTTAAAAACTTAAGGTACTATAGGCTAAGGGACTCTGACATAGAAACTCCTTCTAAAAAGAACTACGCAAGTCAAAAAGGTTGAGAGCCACAGTTCTAGACTAATGTTTTCATCAGCACTAAATCAGCAGAAAGTATATTTGGAAGAATCAACTACCCAAGGGTGGCAAGCTGCCAAGCTAGTAAAGGAGTCACCTGTGACAGCTGGGATCGAATCAGAAATCCAAAAGTGGCAAACTACCAAGCTAGTGAAGGAGTTGCATGCTGCAGCTGGGCAGAGCTTAATTTGCACCGGAGCCCAGTACAATAGCGCTTCCGAAAAATCAAAGCCTAAATTACCCTTTCCTATCCCTACCATCTCAGAGTTTTTACTTTCTTTTCTATCAAAACACTTATATGTGACGTCATATGTTGCACACGTAAGAGATGAAGATGAAACAGGCTCAATTTTTATATCAGTCTTTGGGCTTAGGTAGGCTCAAGCTCAATCTGTCACACATTCAAAATTTTATTTACTCACGCATAGAAAAAAAAAAAAAAAAAGAACTTTTCCCCTTTAAAAATTATGTATTTCCATTTCAAATCATTTGAATGCTATTTTGATCAGAATGAAGGGGAAACAGAAATTATGTTCTTCTATTCTAGTGATATTTTCAGAATTAGGTATGTCTGGCATTGATGGCGGCAACATGTTAATATGGCTCAACTCAAGAGAGCGAACAATGAATTTACTTTCAGTTCGATTTTCTTTTGCGAGCAGTAGGATATTTTTTAATTAGATAGTTTATATTTTTTATTCAGATATCTAACCTGAAAAGAATATTTTCTTTTGTTTTTATTGAACGAGCATCAGTTTGAGGTTAGTCTTCTATTGTGCATGAGTATGAAAATAAAGTTAGTGATTTTTCGTTTATTTTTCATCATGAACACGGCCCATGCCAAGGCTCTGCTCTGCACATTTACAAAATCACTTTCATTTGTAAGTAGATATAATTGTCATGTATTGTTTGTTATTCTGATAGAAAGCAATCGAGTAGTGTTTCACCTTTTTCTATAAAAGCATTAAATCTTTCTTTTTTTGTGTTAACATCATTTCCGAATCATAATGCTTATCCTGTTTAATTGCAGAATTCTGTGATTAATTAACCCTTAACCGGAAACGTACGTCTGTGAGATGTTTGTGTCTACATATCTGCTCTTAACATTGTCAATACAAATGTTGTAGAGCTTAAAATTCTGAGTAAAGTGAGTACCTACACTCAATACTTATGTTGAATATTAAGGTCACAATTCTACTTCAAAATTTTAGACCCATCATCAGGGGAATGACCTCAGAATTAATTAGGAGAAAACTGGAAATTGTTTTAATCCCTTCAGTTTAGGTCTAAAATGAACGTACTATGTTTTCTTCCTCGTACTTGGGTGAATGTTAGAAAATATGTACATATTTATTTTCGAAAAACACGTCTGCCCTTAATATTCTCTCTCTCTGACATTCCAAACTTATTTTTATGCGGTTATATTAAAAAATTGGTCCTGTTAATGCATAACTATTAAACATTAAATGTTTACGTTCACTATTTGGTAAATTATTAAGTGTCTGTTTGTGCACAGGATTTTCACATTTCCGGTTAAGGGTTAACATTAAAATTAGGCAAACATTTCTATTTGGAAGAAGTGATAAAGTAAAAATTGGAACAGTTGACAGTAAGTATATGCAAGTAGATGATATATTTAAAATTTTCATTTTACTAAAGAAAAAAAAAGATGCTTTAAATTTTGCAAATAACGTATGAAACATAACTATGCAGATGGGAGTGACAGCAGAGTAGGCGATGGTTTTAGTACTGCAGAATATTAGGGTTCCGGTACTTTTTTTGTTAGAAATTACAAATTAAGTCCTACAGCTGAGATTGAACCAGAAACCCCAAGGACAGCAGGTGAATTCTACAGTGTGTTCCAAAAGTTTATAGACAACCACTTTTTTGGATTTAAGAACTAACTAAACGAGTAAGAAAGATGAAATAAATTATGCAAATATATCATTAGCCCAGTGGTAGGGGAGCAAAAAAAGGCCGAATTCGGAATTAATTAGGGGAAAGCTGGAAACTGTTTTAATCCCTTCTGTTTAGGTCTAGAATGAATATGCTATGTTTTCCCCCTCGTACTAGGTGAGCGTTAGGAAATATGTATAGAATTATAGTCAAAAAACACATTTTTTTGCATACCATAACAATATCTCAAAACAGCTAACTCTGTCAAAAATATTGTCAATACAAATGTTGTAGAGCTTAAAATTCTGAGTAAAATGAGTACCTACACTCAATACTTATGTTGAATATTAAGGTCACAATTCTACTTCAAAATTCTAGACCCATCATCAGGAGGATGACCTCAGAATTAATTAGGAGAAAACTGGAAATTGTTTTAATCCCTTCAGTTTAGGTCTAAAATGAACGTACTATGTTTTCTTCCTCGTACTTGGGTGAATGTTAGAAAATATGTACATATTTATTTTCGAAAAACACATTTTTTTTAGTTTACTTAAAAATATCCCAAAACAGCTAACTCTATAAAAAACATTGTCAATACAAATGTTGTAGAGCTTAAAATTCTGATTAAAATGAGTACCATCATTAATATTTCTGTTCAACATTAAGGTCGCAATTAAATTTTAAAACTTTTCAAATCAAGAGCTTGAAGCCAGGAGAGACCAAGTTAACTTAACAATATCTCAAAATAGCTAACTCTATCAAAAACATTGTTAGTACTAAAGTTATAGAGCCTAAAATTCTGAGTAAAATGAGTACCTACACTTAATATTTTTGTTCAATATTAAGGTCGCAATTTGAGATATTGTTAAGTTAACTTGGTCTCTCCTGGCTTCAAGCTCTTGATTTGAAAAATTTTGAAATATAATTGCGACCTTCATGTTGAACAAAAATATTAATGATGGTACTCATTTTAATCAGAATTTTAAGCTCTACAACATTTGTATTGACAATGTTTTTTATAGAGTTAGCTGTTTTGAGATATTGTTAAGGAAACTAAAAAAAACATGTTTTTCGAAAATAAATATGTACATATTTTCTAACACTCACCCAAGTACGAGAAAGAAAACATAGTACGTTCATTTTAGACCTAAACCGAAGGGATTAAAACAATTTCCAGTTTTCTCCTAATTTATTCTGAGGTGATCCCCCTGATGATGGGGTCTAAAACTTTGAAGTAGAATTGTGACCTTAATATTCAACATAAGTATTGAGTGTAGGTACTCATTTTACTCAGAATTTTAAGCTCTACAACATGTGTATTGACAATGTTTTTGACAGAGTTAGCTGTTTTGAGATATTGTACTATAATTCTATACGTATTTCCTAACGCTCACCTAGTACGAGGGGGAAAACATAGCATATTCATTCTAGACCTAAACAGAAGGGATTAAAACGATTTCCAGCTTTCCCCTAATTAATTCCAAATTCAACCGCCTAACCATTGGGTTACATGTTGAAATAAAAATAATAAAATACTCAAACAACTTTTAACAGTCATAGATTTAATAATAAAAAGAAAAAAAAATGCTGTCCCAAAAATATATAGACAACTGGTGTTAAAAGCTTATTTAAAGACATCCAAAATTTGTATATTCCAAGGTCATGTACTTATGACGCAATAGTTTCCTGAGATAAAAGCAAATCTGCCTTTCTGTTTCCAGCTGATTGCAAAGATGCCTCACAATGTGCAGTTTTCCAAAAAGGAAATTTTGCAAATATGTCATTTAGAGACTCACGGATTTAAAGCTGTGGACATTGCAAGAAAAATTAAATGCAACAGGGTTGGTATTTACCGAATTCTGTCAAAAGTTGATAATTTTAAAACAAATTCCCTTGTGGACAACCAAAAAAAAAAAAAACTAAACGGCAAGATAATGAAATTTTGAGATTAGTTTCAATCCAGAACCTGTTTGTACGGTCAGTTTCTAAAGAAGTAAATATTTCAGTATCAAAATCCACAGTCCAACGATGGCTGCAGGCAAGTACATTTCTTGACTATTGAAAAATATGTTGTTCGCCAAAGTTTACAAAACGGCATAAAGACTAAATATGAAAATAAGGAATTTTGCTTAGTGGCCACTGGCCGGTAGGTTGATTTTTTTTAGTAGCCAGTTACTGGCTAGTAGAAATAATTTCTTTAGTAGCCAGTAAGTACATTTATCCAATCTATTTTAAATTTTAAATTAAGTTAACAGCAAAGTTATATGCAACATGCTTATATAGCTAACCACATAAGTCCTACTATGCTTAGGTACTTTAAAGAAAAAATCTGAAATTTACAACAAATTTTCTGAAATGTAAAGGGGGTGGGGGTCCTTCCTGGTACTAATTACGCATTTTTTTTCACGATACTTTTAACAGAATTCGCGTTTTTTAGCGATCTGTTGGCGATTTTTGCGTTTTTTCCGCAATCCTTTGACGAAATGTGCGTTTTTTTGCGATCTTTTGATGAAATTCGCATTCGTTTCCACAATTCTTTGACGAAATTCTCGTTTTTTATGCGATTCTTTGACAAAATTCGCGTTTTTTAAACGATCTATTGACGAAATTCGTGTTTTTTACGCGACTCATTCACAATATTCGCTTTTTTACATGATGCTTTGACGAAATTTGGGTTTCTTAGCGATCCTTTGATGAAATTTGGGTTTCTTAGCGAACCTTTGATGAAATTCGGGTTTTTCCGCGATCCTTTGATGAAATGTGCGGTTTTTTTCACGATCTTTTAACGAAATGTGCAGTGTTTTTTCGCGATTTTTTGACGAAATATGCATTTTTTTGGATCCTCTGACAAAATTTACGTTTTTTCGCAATCTTTTGACGAAATGTGCATTTTATCGCAATCTTTTGACGAAATTTACAGAGTTTTTTCCTGCAATTCTGTGACGAAATTCCTTTTGGAAAATCGTACATTTGGACGGTACTTTCCATATTTTTAATCGCCAGTTTTTCAGGTTTAGTCGCCGAGTAGCGACTGGCGAGTGCTTATTTTCATCTTTGATAAAGACGCTCATGTTCAGTGGGACCGAAATAACAGGAATTGGACAGATGAATGTTTGAGTGTTCTTTTCAGTGATGAAAAAAAATTTAATTCAGATGGATCTGATGGTTGGTCATATTACTAGCATGATATCTGCAAGGAACCATGAACTTTTTTCAGCAGACAACAAGGAAGGGGTTCATTCATGGTATGGGGAGTCTTTTCTTATGTGGAACAACTGATATTGCTTTTTTGGAAGGTCATCAATGTTACAAAGATTACCAAAAAATGCTTGAAGTACAGTTACTTCCATCTGGAAAGTTACTAGGTGACAAATGGATACACTACCAAGACAATTGCTCCATTCATGTGTCCAACTCTCCAATGCAGTGATTTAGACAAAACCAAGTAACTGTTATGGACTGGCCAACCCTAAGTCTTGACCTGAACCCAATAGACAAGCTTTGGGGAAAATTCGCTAGAGACGTATATGCTAATGAGCATAAATTTGCAACAGTTCAAGATCTAAAGCCACAAATTAAATGAAGTGCTTTTGTTTAAAGCCAGAATTTCTTCAAACTCGTGTTTAGCTTACTGTTATATCAAGGTATATAATAATAAAAACACTTTTATCAGATTCAAAATATCTTTATCAGATGAATAAATAAATATGAGAAATCTCTTTAAAATCATTAGCATAAATTAGTCTTAAAAGTGAATACTTATCTTGATACTTACAACAATCCATCCAACTCTTAAAAAAATAATAACGCTGAAAAGATTGATCATACATGATGTAAAAACACCGTCCCACACACCAAATAATACTGGTTCCAATAAAAAGAAATTTGTCTTCCACCATGGTTTATTACTTGCTAACTGGAAAAACAAGAATACATATACACATATAAAATATATTCATATATTAAATTATATTCACACATATAAAATATATTCATATATTAAATTATCAACATTTCATTTTATAACATACATGTGATTAAATCAAAGTAGAAAAAACCAGGGCTGCGGAGTCGGTGGGGAAAATGTCCAACTCCGACTCTGGAAATTTTAATGCCTCCAACTCCGACTCTAGACTGGTTAATATACTAGTGTTGCCTGTTGGTTAAAATTATAAAAAAACGGAAGAAAAAAAAAATCACTTTTTCGGCATTAATTCTATTCATAGGGCTTCAAAAGAAAAAAAAAATGAAAAAAATTATATTTTCCGCCTTCTTATTTTTACAATTTCGCATCCTGCAAATAAAAAAAATCCAACTATTGAAATCTAAAGAAGAAAACAAAACATAAATTTTACTATTTTGGAAATAATTCAGGTTCTGCGGATTCTAATGAAAAAGTGAAAAATTACATTTCTCGCATAAAGTTTACAATTTCGGGTTGTGTGGACCTGAAAAATTCAAAAATCAAAAGAAGAAAAATAATGAAATTTCACTATTTTATCGGTATTTTAGTTAGGTACCACCGATTCAGAAAAAAGGTATTACAATTTCACCTTGAGTCCTGTGCACAAGAAATAAAGGGGGTGGGGTTTTTTTTACAATTTTGGTGTTACTTCTGGCCCTACAGACCCGAAGAATCTAAGGGGAAAAGGTTTCTATTACAATGATATTTCGGGTTTCCTGGCTTCCAAAATTTGCAGCAATTTACAATTTTTGCATTACCTCCGGTTAGAGATCTGTATTGGCCAAAATTTCCAAGCCTGGACCTTTAAAAGCTCGGCCCTGCCCGTTTACGTTTTTGCAGTTCATGCTGGCCCATGCAAAAATCAGTGAAAAAAAGACCCATGTAAAAATTTATGAACTCGACCCTGCCCAACTCAATTTCTACAAAATTATTCTGATTTTATAATATGCAATTAAGATACTTTTAAAGAATATGGCATACATATTTATGGTAAAATTTTACTGTATATTTCAGATTACGATATGATTCAGATTACAAGCCATAGAATACAGAATAAGCAACATTAATGATTTCTTAGATTCTTAGACTATTACATTCAAATGAAGACTCATCGAGAAATTTAATGTATTTTGGAATAAAAGAAAAATGGTGGTTAAAACAACATAAATTTTGAAGACATAGTAAAAAAAATAAAATTATTTTAAATATTTCTCTGTACATTATCATAGTATATTTTTAAAAATTCCGTTCACTAAAATTCATTATCGCTTTACTATATTTACAAAAACTGTGTCCAACAAGTCCTGGGAATAATTAAGTCCAATTATGGCTCAGCCTAGCCCGAGTAGGTAGGGAAAATCCTCTATACCGGGCAGTATATCCTTCTTAAACATTTTATTTTGCCGAAATTCGATGGGTTCCACCTCGTAATAATAATAATTTTTTTTTTCCTCGGGGTAGGGAGGAGGGGCTTGTTTATTCATTTGTATTAAGAATGCATTGATAACTTAGAAAAAGACTGAGAAACAACATTTGTGCTGTATCTGCCATCCATCCAATTAATATAATTTAATGTAATGTGGGCCATCTAATTATGTGTATATTAGCATGACATGTGACATTAAATCTATTTCAATTTTTGCCTTTGCTTTTCACTTATTTTAATAATATTAAAATACTCAATATCCTTAAGAATATTATATTTTAATTTATTTTTCATAATATACTCAGTCATTCATAAGGAAATTAAATAATTATAATATTCAGGGTTGGTAAAAAACCCAGGTTTTTTGGTTTAAACCAAGTTTTTTTGGTTTAAACCGGGTTTTTTTTTTTAAATATATTTTCCTATTTCATATACATGAATATTTATTAATAAAAATAAACATTGCTGGGTATATAAGTAATATAACTTCATTTTAAAATAATTTAAATTAAATAATTACAATCAATTTATGTAGAAAATTGAAATCATTTAAAATTTAAACATTTCTAGTAAAAGCTATGTCTTATGTTCCATGAATAAAATGCTCTACATAGTGAAACATTGGTACCTTGAAAATCTTAATAAACAATCTTTTGATTATAAGTACTATAAATAAATATATGATGTAGTTTCATAAATATAATATACTTTCCCATGGCTATTCAAACTGATTTCTTTGAAATATTTCCAATCTGAGATATCAGATTTTTCTGTTAGTGCTTTTTATATAGAATTCCTGGAATGATTTGAATTTAGCAATAGAGTCTTTACATGTTTCAAGAAGTATTGTGTTATGTCATTTGACACTTCTCCTCTGAAACTGCGAGGTAAAAAAAAATAAAAAATAAATAAATAAACAGAAATACCTATTTACCAGCTTTTTAGACTACTGAAAACATTGATCTTAAAACGAAAAGTAGATTTATAAAAGTTGTCATCCACTAAAACATTCGAACAGCCATCCGACTTAATACATAGGTTTTTTTTTCTAATCTATGTTATAATACGTATTACTTTTAAATGTCTAAACTAAAAATTAATAATATATTTTTTTTAGGCATTTTTATGAGACTTTTTTCTATTATGTCTCAAGCTAACCTTATCCTGATTTTCCCCCATTTTTTTTTGTCAGATCTAAATAGTGTATTTGATTATGCAATACATGATTTAAATATATCTTATTGCATATTTTAGTTAAAAGTAAACAGGTTCTTCGCTAAGATCCAATTTTTCAATGTCCTCTTATTCGACTTCATATCTTGAGTTTCTTTTTTATTTCTAAGGCTGTTCTGAAATCCGAAAGGGTAACTTTATGACATAAGTTTTAATTTATTTTTGTTCGGAAATGCATGAAACTAGCAGATGCTGTTGTTCAGATACTATGTAATGGAATTGTGTTTTCCGTATTTTTGCAAACGCAGAAAATATTGTCAAAATGGGAATTTTGAACTGAATTTCCGCAAGAAAGAAGAATAACCATTCAAGGAAGGTTAAAAACATCTTTGACACGTGATCAATATTGCCTATAACTCAATTGGTAATTTACTTATAAAAAATGGGTAACACAGTTCGATTTCAAATCACTTCTATAGTCAGGCCTTTCAATTTTATAACTTTCCGTTAAAAAATGAATTTGTAAACGTGTCAAAGCATTTTGCACTTGTTGAATAGAGCAGTTGAAAAACAGCTTCAAAAGATAATCTCCCCAATCAAGAAAATTTTCTTTTACAGCTTGACTGAAATCTTAAAGGTCATTTTATGTTATTAATTGTAAATGATCTGCATTTTCTCAAAGGAAAATATTTTATTCAAAATATTGGATATTTTTAGTCTATTTTATCTTTGCTAAATTTACGTGTTTTAAATTTTCTCTTTAGAGTTTCAGATATGTCCATCAACACATGCAATTTGCATTCTACATTCATATAAATATAACCTAGACTCACTATGTCTCATGGTGACTGCTGGGATAAGACTGTTAAAATTAGAAATTATTTATATCCAATAATTTGAAACACTTAAACTACCAAAATGAGAAAATATTATATTAGATTTTTTCTAAAAAACCAGTTGATTAAGAAATTGATTTAAACCGTGCCAACCCTGCTGGTAACAGAATAAAATCATAATGCAAAACCCCAATCCCAATGTAGGAATGCAAGAAAAACAAAGGCTTACTAAACCCAATAGCCATACAGCAAAGAAAACTCACAGCCAATCATTCATTAGCATACAGAACAAAGAGTAACCAATGGAAAGAATTACTTATGATTATATCATCATTGAGGCATAATGTAGCTTAGTAAATGTTAGCTAGTCAAGCAATTTAAGTAGTAAAAGTGTATTTTTAGCTCAAATCTGCCATTTTGGCTATTTTTAACTAGTATGTTGTGGCCATCACAAAACTTTCTTCTATATAAATCACGTCAATTAAATCATTTAAATAGTACAAGAAATAACAACGATTTAGCACCGATTCATATCAAAGTATATCTGAATTTGAAGTTGGATGAAAATTCGCACATTAGTTCTTGAGATAGAGCGGAAATTCTGAAAAAATGTAGCATAGCAGCGCCACCTGTTGAGCGACTTACACCAAAAGTAAACAGCACTAAACGATATCAAGGTATAACTGAATCTGAAGTTTGTTGAAAATCCAAGCATTAGTTCTTGAGATAAAGCTATTGCGGAAATCGCAAAAAATACAGCATAGCAGCGCCACCTGTTGAGCGATTTACACCAAAAATTAAACAGCACTAATTTATACATCAATTCATGTCAAGGACTAACTAAATCTGAAGTTTGATGAAAATGCGTGCAATAGTTCTTGAGATACAGCTCTTGTGGAAATCGTGAAAAATGCAGCACAGAAGCGCCACCTGTTGAGCGATTTACACTAAAAATTAAACAGCACTAATTTATACATCAATTCATGTCAAGGACTAACTAAATCTGAAGTTTGATGAAAATCCGTGCAATAGTTCTTGAGATACACCTCTTGTGGAAATCCTTAAAAATGCAGCACAGTAGCGCCACCTGTTGGGCGATTTGCACCAAAAATTAAGCAGCACTAATTTTTATCAGGGACTAACTGAATCTGAAGTTTGATGAAAATTCGTGCATTTTTTCTTGAGTTAGAGCTTTTGCGATAATCATGAACAATGCAGCATACCAGCGCCACCTGTTGGGCGATTTTCACAAAAAAGTAATCAGCACCAAACTATATCTTGGACTAACTGAATCTGAAGTTTTACGAAAATCCGTCCAGTAGTTCTTGAGATACAGCTATTGCAGAAATCGTTAAAAATGCCGCATAGCAGCGCCACCTGTTGGGCGATTTTCACCAAAAACTAATCAGTTCCAGTTTATATCAAGGTCTAACTAAATATGAAGTTTTGTGAAATTTCGTCCATTAGTTCTTGAGATAGAGCGCCCACAAAATTTGTGTCACATACAGACAGACAGACGGACAGACAGACAGACGGACAGACAGACATTTTGTAAAAACATGTTTTTTGGAATCTCTGACTCATAAAACGTGTAAATCCGTCGAAAACTGGAATTCGAAAATTTTCATGAAACCAATACTTTCTTCTTGTAAAGATAGAAGAAAGTAAAAATAAAAGGCTTAAAAAAAAAAAGAAGAACAAAAACTAACTACTTGTTTTTTCTTCCCAGCTAATCTTTAAAAAATTAGTTAGTCTGCCCTGTAGATTTAAAGCTTATAAGAAACGTTTGATAAGTTATTAAAGAAGGGCCTCTTGAGGAAACTTTACATGATGGCAAAATTTTTCCTTTATGTACTGTTATCCAGGCACCATAAATTCATGCTCCATGTATATTTAAAAGCAGGAAAATGCACAATTTGCTTTAAACATAAATTATATTTTACTAGTAAATGCTTTTTGCGTGTTATATTTTATTTATTTTAGTTTTCTTTTATTTAAATATGCACATGTAAATATATGTAGAATATTGGCTTTACAGGTGTGCATTTCTGTGATATCCATAATGATTGGTGCAGGTAGATCTAATAAAGTGAAAATAATGACTTGGGATCCCTTTGTAGGCCGGATTATTTTATTTATCAGTTCAATAGTACAAGCATAGTCGTGTAAGTATGGAAGAGAGTCCCCGAGAACCTTAGACTCATCGGTATTAGATTTTCATCAATAACAGGGTTCGTACACATTTCTTTAAATAAAAATCAAGGACTTTTAAATACCAAAACCAAATAAAATGTAAGGGCCTACGAATTAAATAAACTAATAAATTATAATATGCATTTTTACTTTCTTCTATCTTTACAAGAAGAAAGTATTGGATTCATGAAAATTTTCGAATTCCGGTTTCAATGGATTTATACGTTTTAGGGGTAAGAGATTCCAAAAAACATGCTTTTACAAAATGTCTGTGTGTGAGCCAGTCACTCTAGCTGTATGTGATATAAATTTTGTTAGTGCTCTATCTCAAGAACTAATGTACGGAATTTAATAAAAATTTATATTTAGGTAGTCCCTGATATAAATTGATGCTGATTAGTTTCTGGTGTAAATCGCTCAACAGGTGACGCTGCTATGCTGCATTTTTTTTTACAATTTCTGCAATAACTCATCTCAAGAACTAATGCACAGATTTCTATTAAACTTCAGATTCGGTTAGTTCTTGACATGAATTGATGCTTTACATTTTTGTGTAAATCGCTCAACAGGTGGTGTTGCTACGCTGCATTTTTCACGATTTCCACAATAGCTCTACCTCAAGAATTAATGTATGGATTTTCATCAAACTTCAGATTCAGTTAATCCTTGATATGAATTGGTTCTGTTTATATTTTGATGTCAATCGCCCAACAAGTGGCACTGCTATGCTGAATTTTTCAGTTTAAAAGACTAAATTTTGTATGCTTGGTAAGGACGGGGGAAGGGGAAACATCAATTTCAGTGGGGAGGGAGAAGTAAAAGTGTGTGATTGATTATTTATTGTTGCAAAAAAGTAACAGATAGAGCAGAAAAAGTTTTTAAAAAAGCAATGATTTTTAAGGTTTTAAAACTTTATAAGTTGAGGGGGGCAAAGGGGGAAGTGGATTTTTTTAATTTTTTTAGAGGGGGAGAGTTTATTAGATGGCTTATTATTTATTTACATCACTAAAAATTTACAAATTAGTAAAAAAAAAAAAACTAAGGAGTTTTAAAGACTTTAAGTTGTATGTGTTCTTTAAGTGTGTGTGGGAGGGAAGGAAAATGCTAATTTCTTGTGGGAAGAGAAATCTTGATGATCGATTATTTATTATGACAATAAAATAACAAATAGAGCAGATTTTATTTCTTTAATTAAACAATTTTAAAGAGTTTTTAAACTTTGAGTACTGTGTGTGGGGGAGGTGGGGGGGGGGGAGAAAAATGGAGAAGCAAAACTTTGAGGGTGAAATTTTAACGAAATGAATTGTTAATGAAATTTAGGATTGATTATTTATTCATTATAAAGTAAAAAAAAATAGAGTAGAAAAAGTTTACAAAAATTAAGTTTTAAACATTTTAAACTTTGGTATTATGGAATTATGGAGGGGGAGCAAAAGGGGAAAATGAAATTTCTGAAGAAGGGAAGGCAAGGGGGGGGGGTGTTAAGTTTTTTTTTTTATCAGAAAAAAAAGAAATAGAGAAGAGTTTTACACCTGATTAAGAAATAATATGAGAGTAAAATTAAGTACTTTTAAGGACGTTTTACAGATTTTGCATGAAAATAAGTACTTTTAAGTACCAAAAATTCCTTTTAAAATGTAAGGACTTTCAAGGACCATATGAACCCTGAATAAGTAGGGTGCCAGAAATAGCAAAATCTGTCATTTTTGCTGCATTTGGGCTCCTGCTTTTTGATCAGCACTTATAATATTTTCCAGCAAGGGGTGAAGGTGTCAAATTGGAAGGAAAATTTAACTTAATTAGTTTAATAGCTTTTAATTGATGTGTAGTCAAGACCCGGATTCAATTCTCAGTCCTACGCTCTTTCAGGCTTCAACCACAATCAACTGCAGGTTGCATTGACATATATATTTTGAATCTTAAAGTTGGTTACAATTTAATATCTGAAAGTAATATTTGATGGGCTGGAAAACAAACTTAAAAGGGACAGCTTCATAATTAGACATTAAAAGTTAGAAAATATTATTTAATTGGAAATTAATTTAAATTTTAGATTTAAAATGGGATTTTAATACTTTTCATACACATATAATAGAAAATGCATTTTTTGAAAATATTACTATTCAGGTTTAAGTTTTGGTAAAGGTAAATAAAAACAGCTCTTTGAAAAATGTGAATTAATTTATTCTCTATTTAAACAATGAAATTTTGACTAAAAAATTTTAAAAAGAAGCCAATTTAAACATTGATTGGACACTGCACACCACAATCTAGCCAAGTATTCACTGCAAAAGATGATTAAATTGCTATGTATAGTTATGGATCTTATGGAACTTATGTTACCGAACTGTCTTGGCTGATTTCAACATTGAATAGCACTTAAAATAATCCTTCAATTTAAAAAACAATTGCTTCAGCAAAATTATCATACATTTTTCTATAAAACTACAAGTTATTTTTTTATATGCAATAGTTTTTGCAGTATAAGCTGAGAAAATAGGAACAATGTCAATACAAAAATGGCAGTAGCAGCATTAATAAAATCTTTTTAGAATACAGAAATGCAATAATACATAATTCTTCCAATGTACATTATTTCAGTGCTGCATTCTGAACCCCTCAACAGTGAGTATGATTTATGATATCCACCATTTATAAATATCAAGGAATAAATGTAGTATACAGTGCATTCCTTTTAACTGAGACATACTAGTTCTAGCATGATTTGTCCCAATAAAGCAGCTGCCCCAATTATAAGTAAAGTCAATGATATTTCAGTTTGGTTCTTAATATTTTATCCCAATTAAACGGTGTTCCAAATGATTAGAATCTACTTACTGTACTGGGTTTTAAATGGGCTTAACAAAATAATGGAAAATTTGTTTTAAACAAAAATTCAAAGACTGAATTAAACAATGCATCAAGCCCATAAATTGGCTAGTTAATTAAAAGGAAATTTGAATTATGTCGGACTCATTAACATAATTTAAATTACAAAAACAAGGAATAAATACAAATAACTGGTTACTGAAAACTAAGAATAGTTAAATGTTTCAAAAATTCAGTACCTGATCTTCATGAAATAGATCTTTGGCTTCTTTATCATGAAAATGTGAACTACCTTCACCTTCCGACCAACTGCCCAAAAGTGGGCCTTTTTCCAAAGATGGTTCACTACTAAGCCCATATTTCTCCCAGTCAATTGCCTTATTAGATGGATTAGAAGCATCCTTGTCAGTTATCATGATATAGTACAATATATAAAGCTACAAAAGTGGAAAAGAAAAATTACAATGATATAATACATAAAGATGAAATACAGATAATAAAGCATTTTGGGAGAAGAAATTGAAAATCAAATTGTTTATCTTTATGTATTTCTTCACTTAATTTAAAAGTAACTAAAAAGAAAGTCAGCATTTTTAAGGCAAAGAAGTAGAACTATTTTCGTATTTGTGTATTTTCCCACACTGATCACTTTTTATAAAAATAATCATCAAACAATATGATTTAAAGTTAATCATGCATAAATGAGAAATCAAAACATACTTATAAGATCTTTCCCCAGTTTTATATTTTTGTTTTTTCCGCGTCAGATAGATGTAGGCAACAAATAGGTAAGTCGTTTTGCCCTGGTTCGCCCTTAGTATTCTCACAGTGTCAAGATAAAGCGAGTAGTACTATACAGTGTTGATTTCGGAGGGTGGCCCGGAGGGGACATTCCCTCCTGAAAGATTTGAGATTTTGTGTTTTCAATGGTCAAAAAGTTTTAGAGCATCAATTAATTAGTACAAAATGACATTTGGTTCACACGGATACAGGGTTCGTTGATATATACAGGCATGAGAGTGGGTAAAGAACAAAAAGTCTGAAAATACGCGTAAGCTAAAATCTGGTAAAAAACTAAAAGACCACGCGTGAAATCATATTTTGCTCAAAACAGGCAAAAAACACAAATTTTCTCAAAGGGCTCGAAAAAAATGTGGATTTCATCAAATGGTCGCTGGAAAAACGCGAATTCCGTCAAAAGATCGTGGAAAAAACGAGAATTTTGTCAAAAGATCGTGAAAAAAACGGGACTTTTGTCAAAAGATCGTGAAAAAAAACGGGAATTTTGTCAAAAGATCGTGGAAATAAACGGGAATTTTGTCAAAAGATCGCAGAAAAAACACGAGTTTCATCAAAAGATCGCGGAAAAAAAGCTAATTTCGCCAAAAGACCGCGGAGAAAACGCGAAATTCACCAAAAGATCATGAAGAAGAAAAACGAATTTCGGCAAAGGATCGCGGAAAAACGGAAATTTCATGAAAGAGTCGCGGAAAAAACACGAACTTAGTTAAAGGATAGAGGAAAAAGCGTAAATCGTCAAAAGGCTGCAAAAAAAGCGAATTTCGTCAAAGGAAAGCAGAAAATATGCGATTTTCGTCAAAAGATCGAGGAAAAAATGCGAATTTTGTCAAAAGATTGCGAATTTCGTCAAAAAAGCAGAGGAAACACGAATTTCATCAAATGATCGCAAATAAACGTGAATTTCGTCAAAAGATCAAGGAAAAAACACGAATTTCGTCAAAAGATCGCGGAAAACGCGAAATGCGTCAAAAGATCGTGAAGAAAAAAAAACAATTTTGGCAAAGGATCGCGGAAAAACGCAAATTTCGTGAAAGAGCCGCTGAAAAAACACTAATTTAGTTAAAGAATAGAGGGAAAAAACATGAATCGTCAAAAGGCTGCAAAAAAAAAAAAAGCGAATTTCGTCAAAGGATCGCGAAAAAAACGCGAATTTCGTCAAAGGAAAGCTGAAAATACGCGATTTTCGTCAAAAAATCTAGGAAAATACGCGAATTTCTCAAAAGAATAGCGGAGAAAATGCTATGCAATTCTGGCGCGATGTGTCTCGTTTAGCGCATTTTTTTGCTGCCAAAAAGAAAAAAAATGGCAAAAGTGTTTTTTTTTTTTTTTTTTTTTTTTAATTCTTCAGATAAAAATAAAAAAATTACGAAAAGTCGGAAACTCCGATAAAAGTCAGAAGAACCTCATCCCTGTATATATCAATGGATATATATCATGATATATATCCAATATTTATTTTTTAAATATCAAGATTTTTGATATTTTCAAATTTTTGATATTCATTTTCAAAATATCCAGATGTTTGATATTTATTTTCAAAATATCAAGATTTTTGATATTTTCAAATTCTTGATATTTATTTGCAAAATATCAAGATGTTTGATATTTCGTATATTTGATATTTATGTTCAAAATATCACTGAGCAAGGTAATTTTTATACTTTCTACATTCAAAGCAAGTGTAAATGAAATTTCTACCTGTTATTGACTGTGACATTTAGTAGATAATGAACTTTTGCCTCTGGCAGTGGCTTTTTTAGGAAAAGAAGAAAATAAATCTTTTCCAAGCTTTATGTTTGAAACTTTATTTTAAATGTAGAACTAATAATTATGTGAGACAGTTAATTCAGAACAGCCATTGAAAGATAAAATGTAATTTCAATAATCATTTATATATAGCCAGGGTCCATTGATATATATCAATGGATATGTATCATGATATACAGAAGAAGATCTTTATAACACAAACCTAAAAACGCAAGGTTGTGCGTTATATAGAATTTTGCGTTATATGGATCAATATCATTAAATTCACCTTGTAAACATGGCCAAATATGTCTGAAACACATCAAAATACATTAGAATATCTTTATACTGCATTCCTTGTCCAAATTATAAATTTCTGCATAATATAGGTCAGACAATGTTAAATTTACTTTATAAACATGATCCAAATATAACTGACACAACCATCCCTTATATTAGACATTTTCAAAAATGTTTATTGTAGTAATAGCATTTTTTCAGTAAAAAGGTCTTAAATTAGAAGATAAAGTTGAACTAATGTATCAAATTTAGTCCTCTAGAGAGTAGCAATATTTTACAATGTGAAAGTGCAGGTGCTTTTTAACTGCAAAAATCATTGTTTACATCTGAGAAGTTGTGCGTTATATAGAATTGCGTTATAAAGATCTTCTACTGTATAACCTATATTTATTTTCAAAATATCAAGATTTTTTATATTTTCATGTACTTGATATTTATTTTCAATATATCAAAATATTTCATATTTTCTGCATTTGATATTTATTTTCAAAATATGAATGTGTGCAAGATATTTTTGATATTTTCAGTTGCAGTTTGTAATATTTCAGAGTAAATGAAATAAATTTTCAACTATTTATTGACTGTGTGAATCTGATAAAGAACTTTAATCTCTTCTGGATGGGACTTTTTTTGCCAGAAAAGAAAACATATTTTTCAAGCTTTGAATTTGAAGCTTTTATTTTTAAATGTTGAACTAATAATTATGTGGGACATAATTAATTCAGAACAACCATTGAAAGATAAACTGACTAATTTAAATAAGCAGTTATATACAGCTTCATTAGAAAATAATCTTTCCTCAAGTTTTGGTTCAGTTGAGTTTAAACTGTATAACATGTTAGGAAATACGAATCATGTGTGTTAAAATTTTTCAATTAAAAAAACTTTTTTGTATTTAAAATTTTGTTTTAAAAATATCTGATTTTTTTATACTTGATCTTGATACTGAATCCTATAGTTAGTTTTTTTATCAGTGTATAAAGCAAATTGTTACTGTTTTCAATTAGTTCATCTTCAATTTTGTTCTAAGTAAAAAAAAAAAAAAAAAAAAAAAAAAAAAGATAAATGCATTTTTAGAATATTGTTTGATTAAGTTTTCATGTTAAGTGCAATATATTTTAGTTTCTACTCTATATTATGCTCGAAAATATTTATTATCAGCGGTAAGTTGGCTGCTTTGAAAATATCGGATATATATCGAAAATATCAGATATATATCAAAATATCGGATATTTATTTACGAACCCTGCACGGTAGTGATGGGCGATTCTGGAAAATTTAAGAATCGATTAAAATCGACATTGTATAAAACAGAATCTATCGCAATAAGAATCTATTCCCAAATTCTAGAATTGATACTTGAATCGATATTTCGATGTTCACAGATTCACACAGATAAGCTGAAAAATAGTAATTCCAAAACGTAGCGAATCAACAGGGCCCATAACGATTATCTCTCACCCCTCACCTCCATTTATGGGGGCCCTAGACAATGTTAGCAGCCCAGAAGTAAGCTACTACAGACCTTTGAGTCAAATAATAAGGTTTTTTAACTTTTAAAATTATTATTTTTAAGATGTAATTTTGATAATAATTTATATTATATTTAAATTTATCTTTAAAAAAGATCTCGGACAAATAAAAAAAAAAAAAGAAAGAAATGATTTTTTTTTTTTCATCGGGAAAAGATGTACTTTCTACTCTAACTCTTATTTCCTTCAACCAAACAGATGGGGGACTTACTTCCTATAAACGTCATTCTTCTTAAAAATGCGCAGATGAGCGAAATTTTGAAGGCTCTAAATTTATTTAAAAAGTTAAATGGTTTTTCAGTCTTTTTAGGGCCTCCTATAAGCGTGGGGGAAATGCAAATATTGCAAATCTTCTTTTAAAATAACTGTGATGAATTTAATTAACCAATCATCACATACTAATTATTCCCCAATTAATAATCAAAATTCTCCTTTTAATAATATATTTAACTAAAATTTCTTTCCCTTTTTAAAATATATATCTCCTTATCTCATTTACAGTTTATAAATATCCTTCTTTTAATGTTTACCAAATTTTCAGCTGTTAAGAGAAAAAAAAAAATGTTCTCATCCTAGAGCCATTAACAATGAAATAACATACTTTTCTCTGTTAACAAATAAATAAAAATATATTCCTTGATTATATGTTTTTTTTTCCTCAGCAGTAATCTAAAAACTATAAACAGTTATTGACTCATTCGCTGACATGCAGAGTGCACTCACTGAAACAATAATAAATAAAAAAGAAAAGTATCGAGTTAAACTGATGGCATTGAGCTCACAGTTTATTCATACTAATTGTATTTTATACTCTTACTTCAAAGAATGCCTTTCGACAAATAAATTAAGGGGGAATCAGCCCCCCCCCCCCCCTCGTCACATCTCTATACTTAAACAATAAGCCTCCAAATCTCATCAGGAAAGCGCTTTATCAGAATAAACTGGTTACCAATTTTGAACCAAATCAGATAGAAAAACCCATCTATCTAAATTAAGGGGGGTTAGCCCCTGTTCTTCCCTTTATACTTAAACAATGAACCTCCAAATTTAATCAGGGAAGCGTCTTATCAGAATTAACCAGTATACCAAAATTGAAGCAAATCTGACAATTCTGCATGAAAATCCCATTTATCTAAGTGGAGGGGATAGCCCCCGTACCCCCGTCATTTATGCTTAACGAATGAACTCCCAAAACTAATCAGGGAAGTGCCTTATGAGAATGAACCTAGAGAAAAAATTTGAAGCAAATCGGATATTTCTATCGAGAGTTATCGCTTACGTATGTACGTACACACAATTACATACAGAAACTGCGGGCACATTAGCTCTCAGGCTTTGATAACCTGTGAGCTAAAAAGAAAAGTGTCCAGTTAAACTGATGGCATTGAGCTCACAGGCTATTCACACTAACTGTATATTATGCTCTTATTTCAAAGAATAATGCCCCTCGAAAAATAAACTAAGAGGGGGGGGGGGGAATTGCCCCTCCCCGTTTCCCCTCTTTATACTTAACCAATGACCCTCCAAATGTCATCAGGGAAGCGCCTTATCGAAATAAATCGGTATACCAAATTTGAAGCAAATCGGATAGAAAAACCCATTTATCTAAATGAAGGGGGTATTAGCCCCCTGTTCCCCCCCTTTATATTTAACCAATGAACTTCCAAATCTAATTAGGAAAGCGCCTTATCAAAATAAACTGGTATACCAAATTTGAAGTAGATCGGATAGCAAAACCCATCTATCTAAATTAGGGAGGATATTATCCCCTCGTCCCACCCTCCCCCCCTTTCGACTATAACAATGAACCTTCAAATATAATCAGAGAAACTCGTTATCAAAATTAACTGGTATACCAAAATTTGAAGAAAATCTGATAATTCTGCATGAAAAACCCATTTATCTAAGCTAAGGGAGGGATTAGCCCATGTTTCCCTGTTATACTTAACCAATGAACCCCAAAAACTAATCAGGGAAGCGCCTTAGCAGAATGAACATAGAAAAAAAATTGAAGCAAATCGGATATTTCTATCAAGAGTTATCGCGTTACATACGTACATACATACATACAAAACCGACGAGCACATTATATCTCAGGCTTTGATAGCCTGTGAGCTACAAAGTGCCAAGAGCGTATAACTAGTGGGGGGGAGGGGGGGGACAGAAAATAAAAGAGGACATTAAAAGCTTTCCAACAATATGTTACACGAGATGGTTTGGAAGAAACAATAAATATGCCCCCCGGGGGACAGGTAAGTCTCAAACGATGGGAGGGGTGACCTCAAATGTATCTTTGGTCAAGGTTTCAAAATGTGGATTTATAATAAAATAGAACGAGAATTGGGCATTTTTAAAATAGCTTGCATATTTTGAACGGCCCTGTAAATTAAGTTTGGCGAGGAAGGGGGGGGGGGGGGGCATAAAAGATTAGATGGGACGAACTTGAAAAATACAACATAATAAACTAGTAACCCAAATAACTAGGCTTCTAAACAAAAGTATAACGATTTAAGCTAGTATTGAATTCAGGGGGTGACCCGGGGGAACATTGGAATGTCCCTCCCGAAAGTTTTGAGATTTTATGCTTTTTAATGGACAAATGTGCATCCCCCTTACGGAATTCTAAAATCTCCCCCCCCCCCCCCCCATCCCGACCGGAGCAGTCAAGAAATCAACCCGCCATTCAACACTGAACCTAGAAAGAAAAAAAAAAAAGGCTCTTATACAAAATTTTACAGCAATTCTGCCACTAAAACAGTAAAATTGGAGGAATCTATTCAACCCGAATCGTGGATCATGTGCGATGCGATTTGAATTGAAGTAAATCAAAAAATAACAATTTCACCGGCATCGAATCTGAACTGAATCGATTCACCCGAATCTAAAGAATTGAAGTAAATCAAAAAATAGCGATTCTGCCCGCATCTAAAGATCGACATCGGCATCGAATCTAAACTGAATCGATTCGCCATTTCTGATCTTAATTTACGGGCAGAATCGATGCGTTAATTTTTTCTGGCTTTCTTTTGTCTTTAAAAAAAGAAAGCGTTGGATTCGTGAAAATTTTTGACTTCCGGTTTTCGAAGGATTTATAGTTTTAGAAGATCTTGTCTGGAATACGATTTCACTATTTTTATACATTGTCTGTCTGTTTGTTTGTCTCTGACGAAAAATTTGTGGGCGGTCTATTTCAAGAACTAATGCATGGAATCTGTTGAAACTTTAGATTCAATTAGACTTTCATATAAATTGGTGCTGATTACTTTTTGATGTAAATTTACCGGCAGGTGGCACTGCTATGCTGCATTTTTCCCGATTTTCGCAATAGCTGTATCTCAAGAATTAATGCACGGATTTTCATCAAACTTCACATTCAGTTAAACGTTGGCATAAATTGTTGCATATTAGATTTCGGTGTAAATCACCCAACAGGGGGCGTTGTTATGCAGATTTTATCCGCAGTGTTGATTTCAGACAATTTTCTCCGGGAGGGATTTCTGCGGATCCAGAGATTGACAGTTCAGAGGGGAAGGGGATTGGACTTTTGTACATTAAGCATAAAATCTCAAACTTTTCTGGGGGGACATTTGAATGTTGCACGGAGGGGAGGCATGTCCCTTGGGCTACCCCCGGAATTCAACACGTTTTTCTGGATTTAAACGATTTTAGGGATCATATCTCAAGAACTAATGAACGGAATTTCATCAAACTTAATATTCTGTCATAAGTTGTTCATGATTAGGTTTTCGTGTAAATGATATAACAGGTTGTGCTGCCATGCTGCTTTTTTTTAGCAGTGTTGAATTCAGACATTTTTTTCCGGGAGGGATTTCTGTGGTTCTGGAGAGGGACATTCTAGAGTTTCGGGGGGGGGGAATTGGACTTTTGTCCATTAAGCATAAAATCTCAAATCTTCATGAGGGACATTTCAATGTTCCGGGAAGGGGGGTTGTCCACCCGTACCAGCCCCTGAATTTAACACTGTTTTTCAGAATTTACACGATATTAGCGATAATATCTCAAGAAGTAATGACCGGAATTTCGTCAAACTTAATATTATGTGTCATTGACATAAGTTGTTCCTGAGTTTTTTGTATTAATCATGTAACAGGCTGCGCTGCTATACTGTTTTTTTTTTTTGCATGATATTCGTGATAGCCATATCTCAAAACTAATGAACAGAATTTAATCAAACTTCATATTCTGTTACACTTTCAGATAAATAGATCCTTATTAGGCTTGGGTGTATACTGCCCAACAGCTGTCGCTTTCATGCTCTTTGAATTGGGATTTTCCATTGCGGACATCTAGGCTAATACCAGACGAACGTCTTTTTGCACGCTTTTTTTTCACTCTTACACCGTCCCTACACATGCTAGCGAAGGTGTAGGGATGAAGTAAGAGTGAAAAAAGCATGCAAAAAGACGTTCATCTGACATTAGCCTAAGAGGGTGTGGGCCAAAATTCAATGATTTGTTAGGAAAATGCAATGCTTATATTTTCTTTTAAAATGCACATACTTCAACGAACCTATCCTTTTTGAATCCTCATGACGCACATAGGTTATCATTTAAATTTGACACTGTGATAGCGAATTTTGAAGTTTTAACATTTATGAGGCAGATGAAAGTTTTGGGATTGGCACATCCAACTACTTTATCTTCAATTTTTGAAGGAAAATGAAAATTATATTACCTTATTTTGTCTTAGAGACATCGATTAAAAAATTCATAGTATCGATTAAATCGATAAAAAAAATCGAAATCGCCCATCACTACTGCACGGATAAGATAATTCATCGCCTGCATACCCAAAAATGTCTGAAATTGATGAGCGATGATTCTACTTTGCCTATTCACATCCAGAAATGTAGCAGCGCACAATTGCAGATTGTGATGTTGTACTGTGCTGTAATGTCTGTAAAGATTTAATTTCCAATGCATTCAAAATTTTAGAATAACGCTTTCAGGGCCAGAAGAATTCTGTTCCTAAACTGATGAAATAATTGACTGACACCAGAATATTCAAACAAATTTCTCAGAAAACAAAAACCCGCTAATTTGCACTTTCCTTACAAAAGCAAAATTTTATTAAAATATTCTTGGTGCCATTTGTCAGTTTTGAATTAAAATTAGGTGGCTAGACCGTCTAGCCACCGCAGGGTTAAATCTATGTTGTCGTATTGAAGAAGCTTGCAATAGACGTTCCATGCTGAGAAATGTGCAAGCAGAATTACTCTCACAAATACAAACGTATATCATGAGCAACGACGAACTTTTCGAAATACTGAATATTAACTTTTTATCACTGTGAGACAGTTTGTCTTTTTTGTGTGTGTGTGTGTGTGGTGTTATCAAAATGTATTGAGATAAGTACGTATTTATAGCATAAATTGTGCATATTTCTTCATACTTCTGACTATTCCATTCAAACATTTACACAAAATGGAGTGTATCGATTTCGGACATTTTTGGGTAAACAGGCGAAGATTTATCTTGTCCATGTAAACCAAATGTCGTATTCTACTAATTAATCGATGCTCTAAAATTTTCTAACTGGAAATTTTGCTTTATCTCTTTTCGTTTTCGATTTGCAGTGGCTATCTTCCAAATTTCGCCACTAGGGGGTGCTGCTGTCATTTTCATTAAGTCGGGCGTAGTCGCTGTACTATACCATTACCTCACTTGCATAGCTGTAGCTCTCTCTGTTCACAAATATTTTCAGGTTAAAAGGACTTTCCTTTGCACGCTATATACTAGAAAAGTATAAATGGATAGAGGAAACCAGGGTACAGTGGACCTAAGTACACAGTGGACCACCCCTTATATTTTACTTATTTTTAAAATTTTAAAGCTTTTCTTTTATGGTAATTGATAAATAAGAGCACTGGATTGATTACTTATATCCTTCAGAACACATCGTTAGCTCAGAATGAACCCTTTTATCCTGACTGGTTGTTTTGAGCTCCTAAAAGTAAAATTTTTCATCATCATACTTTTCTTTATTGAGTAATTAAAGGTTATGGATAAATAAGATAAAACAACTTTTTTGAAAAGGTAAAACACTGGTCTTTATTCAATTTAAAAGCTTATATGCTTAAAAGATCAGTATGTATTGAATTTTAACATGGGGCACAGTGGACCCGGCCACTGCTGGGGTACAGTGGTCCACAATGAATACTGCTCCTGTAATGAAGAATTTGCAAAATATTTAATAATTACTTACTCTCTATAAAGAAATATTATTTTAAAATAGTTATTTAACTATAAAATAAAGTAAACAAAGAAAAATGACAATTTTTTTTAACCCTATAATGCATAGATTAGCCATTTGGCACACTTTAAATTTCATTTTATTATGTTGTTCAGATTATAATATAGCCATCTGACATTTTAGTTTTCTCCTAAATTATGGATAACAGTTCACATGTGATTTTTAAAATAAGTTTTCTTGTTCAATATAGCAGTTTTTTTTTTTTTTTTTTTGGGGGGGGGGGGGGGGGTGGGAAGGAGAGAAATGAAAATCATGCATTGTAGAGTTAACATATTAAGAAATATTTTGTTTCGTATTTACTGCCTTTGAAAAATATAACTGTAGCCTAATAAGTAATAGATGACCTCACTGGATTTGTTATTTATAACTTCAGAGCACATGGTTAGCTCATAATAAACTATTTTATCCTGACTATTTTAAGCTTCTAATAAATTTTTTATCATCATATTTGTCTTAATGTTTGCTGATTCTTTTGTACTTAATTAATAACTTGTTTGCCATCACTCCTGTATCTTATATTTTCAAACTATAATAAATTTTTTGATAATTCTTTAGTTTTATATGTTTTTTCTTTCAAAATGCTACTTGCAAATTTGTATTATATTATTTTGGAGGTAAAGGGGAAAAAAAAAGAATTAGATTAATTATAAATAGATTTATATTGTATTTTAGACAATAACTAATAGCGGACCACTGTGCCCCAGTGTACCCCACTTCTGGGGTACACTGGTCCACTTCCCGAGTGTATGTAAAAAATTTTTTTTTGAAAAATGTATTGGAAATTATGTTCTGTGAAAATTATGAGGCATGTAGAAAGGTTTAAAGAATATTTAAAAATATTTTCAGATATATTGGTTTCTCCATTAAAGACAAAAAAAAAATGTTAACTGCAAAAGTGGGCCACTGTACCCTGGTCTCCCCTATACCATGAAAGTTCAAAGATATATGGAACCAAAATAATAGTAAATATAGCTATTCTGTATATTTGTTTTTCCATATAGGTGTTTAGTTAACCTTTAAAGACATAGTAGGTATATTGAGAGAGCCACTCAATGGAAACTAGTCGTGAATCCCATAGTATTTATGTAATTAATTCTTATTAAATTAGTCTGTTTTTAACAATTTGACGTTTATTGCTTTTATACTGCTACTGGGCATTGCATTACATAAATATATCCTTAAAATTTGTTATCTAGGCTTTAAAAGCCGATGGAGCATAGAGTACGCCGCCCCTGTCATTATGTATGTCCAAACCGTCCATGTCTTTAAGGATTAATATCTTGGCTAATTACCGATGATTTTTTCCGAAATTCATGATCAACAATGCTTATATACTTCTGCTACGATAGGTACCTCCAGCTCTGCTCAACACTTTTGCTGAAGCCTGTAAATTGAAATTTGAGTGTAATGGAAAAATGCGATTTTCTCAAAAACTATGTGGCCTAGGGTAATCACTATAATTTTCCTGCATGGTTTAAATTAATGTCTACTACATCTAATTTTTTCATAATTTTAGTTTCAATAGATTTGGAATTAGATAGGGGGGGGGGGGGACATATTTTTGCACTACATTTTCCACCATAACTTTGAAAATATAATACCTAAAATTAAATTAAATATATTTTTTGATTTCAGCGTTACGAAAGCTTTCACACGATATACAAAGAAAAGATTTTTTTTTTTTTAAGTAACTTAATTAGCCCCTCTATATATTTATGAATATTTATTAATCTGTAAATATGTGGGTCAATAATCTTTATTACTTCCCCCAATTTGAACTTTACATGTTGCATAGTTTACGAGTAAAAGGGCTGTGACAGACAGACACAGGACTGATCTTATAATGGTTCCGTTTTTACTTTTTAAGTACAGAACCCTAAAAAAGTAAACATAAACAATATGACTTCAACAGTTACAGTTGCAGGTATTATGCGAAAACTACTGTTTGTTGCGCCATATTTTTTATCTCAGATAAGAATATAATTTACACCATAATGATAAAACGACAACATTTTATGTCATGTTTATCCAGATTTAATAAACAAAAAAGCTTGATTGATTAAAAAGCATCTTGGAAAAAAGATTGTGACTGCCATTAATATTAGCGCTATCTTGATTGTAAATAAATTCACATTTTCTTTGTAAAAAAGCTTGAGTTTGGTCATATTAACCAGAAATAATATTAAAATGCATATGTAATATAGACAAAATAAAAATTTAAACGGGGAAACAAATGCAAGAAAAATAAACAATTCAGTTACAGTTTACACTTGGGATTATTGTGCAGGACTTACAATATGGCAAATTTTTGCTATAGATACGCGAATTTACATCAAAATCAAAAGTAATTTTATTTAGTAATTAATCAGCTGTAATAGTAAGAGCATGAGTAACAAAAAAATTAATAAAAAAAAAATACTACAATCGCCGCTGATTTGAGCATCATTTTGAATTTTGTTCCGGCAACTTAACTGTAAGTTTCACTGTTTACATAATGGAAAAGTACGTGGATTTTAGGGTCGCGGATTTAAGAGAGTCTACTATACTACTTACAGTTTTAAGACAAAGACTGATGTGAAGGGACCTGTTTTAAGATGAAAAAAATGTAATCATTAAGTCATTTAATACGAGTAGATCCATATTTTTCCTAGACAGATCTCTATCTTTGTAATATAAAATTACATTTGCTTTCCATTTATAGAATGATCTATTGATGACAAAATGTAGCTATGTACTGCAGTGCTAAGTCTCTGCATAATTAAAGGAGCTCTAAACAGAGTTTAAAAAGTCAGTAAAGAAAGATCTAATTATTTATAAGCATTTTCCTCATGTCTCATAATTAGTGAGCAAGATATTTTTATCTAAATATTAATTATGTAATAAATGATTTCTTAAAAAGGATTTTAACATGTTATGTAAATGCTTAACCCACAAGCTACTTAAAACTGGCAGGCAAAAAAATTAAAAAGGGTGTCCCAAAATGAGCTGACATTTTAATTAACATATGTAAACAGTCTTCACAAATTTTCTTCATTTTTAAAGTGAATTTTACAATTTTCACACATTGTTCAAACCTCTTAAGTACAGTTTCCCTTTTTCTTTGGGGGGAATATCAAGCCCCCCCCCCCAGGCCCTCTCCCTGAATTCAATATTGACACAAGTTCTTAATGATTTTTATAATATTTAGTATACCAGTATGTAGCTTTTTTTACATAAAATTAGCTTTAAATTAATAGTAGCAAAAAATGTAATGTTGCCACAAAAGGCCGGGGAGGGGTTATCACTTGAGTGTGACAACCTGTGACATAGGGAGAATTAAGGATGGAAAAATACAAAATTTGTTTGCTGTAATTTGTGGATCACTTCTTACTGACAAAATACTGAAAAATGTGAGAGAGATAATTGAAAATCATGGTTATTATTTGCGATTAAAAAGGCCTCTACAGAGAGTGTTGGTTGTGTCAGAAAATCAACTTTTTAACTAATACGTAATAAAATGCTATTTAAATTATCACTTATTATAAAGTTTTTTGAAAGATGTAGAAATTTTATTTTGGATAATTTTTATCTTGTTATGTAAATGACTCGCCAAAAGTCACATAAAAGATTATTAAATTATGCAAAAAGTAGTCATTATGAACAAGTCAGAAATACATGTAATGCTGTGGTTATTGAGAATGTTCGCTGGCAGCAACAAGCTTGAAATTTTGCTCACCACATAGTGTTATTCAAACACTAGAATTAAAATAACTGGCTGAATCCTACAATAAGCAAGACACTTGGCGACGTTCAGGGGCGTAGCTACAGATATTTTTTCAGGGGGGAGAATTCAAAAATTTCCCAACTTGAAACAAATTGCTCTATTTTCCAACTGAAATTATATGTGCAATGTGTGTTTAGTGATAATGATATTCATACGTAAAAAAATTTCTTTCCAAGTAAAAATACTGAAAATTAAAACATAACAATTATAATTATTAGTCATTTAATGAAAGATTTTGTCTTCTATTGTGTATGAGTCATAATTGTACTTCATATTAAAATAGCCTCATGATCATGATATTTGGAGATTTTTGAGAAAGGAACAAAATTTTGGAGGAAATAGATTACAGAACTGTTGATGGACAACAGTAAAGAAATTGAGCTGTGGTAGATGTATGATATTTTCGTAGCACAGAGAAACACAATGAGTTTGGCTGTTTTTTGTATTTCTTTAGATAATATAACTAGTTTACTGTCACAAAACTCGGAAAGGTAGTCAGCAAAACAATAAAAAATTCTTATTTTTTTTACTTACTATTGTATTAATAAAAAAAAAGTGTTTCAAAGATCTGGAATTTCCCAACTCGAAGCTCAAATTTCCCAAGTTCCCATATATTGGAGGGGGAGGCTCCCCCTTCGTTTAACCCCCATCGCAACGCCTCTGGCGATGTTGAATTTGGTGTGGCAATAAGTGAGTTCTTGTTGTTCAGTTTGTTTCTTACATTCTTTCCACTCTTACAATGGTTTGATCTGGAATTTGGATTGGTTTATCCAGGAATTAGATCCAAGTGGTCAGATTGGTTGGGTTTCTTCAAATGAGTTTGTCATGCAAGTTTTGTGTTGTCTTTTTATTTATGTGTTTTGTGAAGTGAGTTAAAGTGATGATTTGATGTGATTATTGTGAGAATGTGAAAGTTGTGAAAATTTTTCGTTGAAGCTTTTTTTGTTGTTGTTATTTTGAGTTTTGTCTTTGTAAATGAATGCTATTTTTGTAATTTGTTTAGGATTATTTTGTGAATAAGCATATTTAGGTATAAGTTTAAATTCTGTCCTCTGAAGTGAGCAGTTCTGTTCTAAGGGTCTTTTCTGTAAATTTTTAAGAAGGTTAAAAGAGGAATGCCGTCATTGACCACACACACATTGGGTGGAGCTCGCAATGTTTCCTACAAGCACTACGGTATTTGATATTGGCTTTTCGTTAATGCCTGTGGGGAAAATCGAGAGGCTGGTTAGTTATAATCCATTGTGAATGTGATGTTGCATGACGTCAGAAATTCTTGTCGTCAATTACAAATCATAAAAAAAACTAGTTGGATGTGCCAATCCCAAAACTTTCTTCTATCTCGTATATTATAATATTTCAAAATGTAGTTACAAACGTCAATATTTCATTTTTATTAGTTCAATACTATATCAACTTTGACTTTCATCTTAACTTTCTGCTTTAGTCAATTAATCAGAGTAAAAACAAGTTAATCTCGATCATGATATTTATTAAAATCAATAGCTTTTCATTATTCTGTTGTATATATCAGCTGTTCGCAAATCGTCGGGTTATCAGGATGGGAAGCTCTAGTTAATTCACGAGCCGCCAGTGTATAACGGAAAGAAGTACTAAAAATCAAGAAAATTACACAAAATCGCTATTATAGTGTCTCCTTTCGGCAGAATATTTCCAAATTCAGGGAAGACCTTCTTGCCATGGCCAAAAACTTTTTAAAAAAAATTTGTTCAATTCTATGCATAACTTCGTACACTTTTCGATTGTACAATATTCAAAATTGCACAAAAATCGCTGTTACAGCGCCCCCTTTCAGCAGAATATTTCCAAATTCAGGGAGGACCTTCTTGCCATGGCCAAAAACATACACAAAAAGTTAGGTTCAATTCTATGCATAACTTCATGCACTTTTCGATGGTACAATATTGAAAACGGCACAAAAATCACTATTACAGCACCCCCTTCTGGTGGAATTTTTCCAAATTCAGGGAGGACATTCTTGCCATGGCCAAAAACATACACAAAAAATTTGGTTCAATTCTATGCATAACTTCATACACTTTTCGATGGTACAATATTCAAAATCGCCCAAAAATCGCTATTACAGTACCCCCTTCCAGCAGATTTTTTCCAAATGAAAGAAGGACCTGCTTGCCTCAGCCAAAAACTTTTTAAAAAAATTTGGTTCAATTCTATGCATAACTTCATACACTTTTTGATGGTACAATGGCGACAGGCAGACGGACACAGGGACAGACAGACATTTGCTATAAACATGTTTTTGGGGATCTCTGACCCCTAAAACGTGTAAATCTGTTGAAAAATATTTCGATTACAATACTTTCTTCTATTGAAGATAGAAGAAAGTAAAAAAATGAAAAATAAAGGTAAGTAAATTTTTATTGATTTTATTTGATAAGTATTTATTTTGTGCATTACACAAATTGGTGCTCAGCAAGTTTTGTATAGCCAGTGATATTTTTTTTTCAGTTAATAAGCACACTGAATAGTAGCACATAGAATTAGTAGTACATAGCAGAAAAAATTGTTCAAGATTTCGAAACATTTGTAGCGCAATATTTGTAAAAATCGAAAAATCCAGAGTGAAAAATTTGTAAAAATTGAAAAATTCGGAGCAAAATGAATGTAAAAATCAAAAAATCCAGAGCAAAATATTTGTAAAAATTGAAAAATTCAAAACAAAATATTTGTAAAAACCGAAAAATAGACCGAAACTATTTGTAAAAATCTAGAGGAAAAAAAAGCTAAAAATTTGTATAAATAAAAAAATCCGGAGGTAAAAAATGCTAAAAATTTATAAATTGCTTCATGTGTATAGTGTGGAATGTTCACTTTATAAAAGAAATTCTCGTTGGAACTGCGTAAGTAGAACAGGGCCCTCGCTAGGGGGGGGGGGGAGGCTCCTCCCTAAAACTTTTGCGAAGGTTGTTACACTTGGCAAATTTACAAACTTATTTGGCAAATTTGTTTTTAAAACTTTAATACAAACTATAATACATTTTCTATTTCTGATAGATTTGGCAAAAGTTACAAATCTAATTGGGAATACTATTAAACTTTTTACAAATAAGAACTATATTACACTTTTTAATTGTGGTAACTTGGCAAAATTATAAAACTAGTTGGCAAATACTAAAATTTGACTTGGCAATTTAAGGTCCTCTCTCCCCCTGAAGAAAAAGTCTTAGCGATGACGCTGAAGTAGAAAAGCATGTTCTGTTACTGGGGGAGAATTTCAAGGTTGCCGAATTCCCGGCTGTCATGTATGGGTGCTTGATGCATGTCAAAAACATCGCCAAAATCAGGTGTCTCGCTTGTTCTACTAGGATTGTGCCAAATAATTTTCAGAGGGTGACAGCTCTGAGTAAATGATTTTTAAAAAATGCTGTTGGTAACACTTGTGTTTGACAAAAAGAAAAGTCCAAATTGAATTATAATTTGCAAGTCAATGCCATTTATCACTATCCTGCATTTTATTACCCAAGAAAATAATATTTTATTTCAATATTATCAATTAAACATTAATATTTCAGAAATTAAACAAATTTCTAAAATGTATTAAATTTTTCAAGTTAAAAAAAATTTCGACACAGATGTCATATATGCACCACGTTGGCGCAGTTTTTTTTCTGATGCCAATTTGGCAAAACCTCGTTTTCAAATACCAGTTACATATATATTTTTAAAAAAAAGAATAACAATAAAAAAAATGTTTAATTAAGAACTATACAACAAAACAATTTATATAGTTTTAAAAAAGAAAATAAAAGTAAATAAACAACAGCATCCAGGTTATCATGTCAAGCAAAATAATGACACTTTGGCGCTAGTTAAGTACACCGGTGTGTATATGACATTGGCGTCAGAAAAAAAATCGCACCAACGTGATGGTGCGTATATGACATCTGTGCCAAAATGTCAATATTTTGTTTGAATTTTCTTAATGAATATAAACAATTTCAGAACTCTATAGAAAAATAAAAGCACACAATATGGTATTGATTTCAATTTTTCAATAAATAATTATAAAAATTGAGGTAAGAAAAGGTACATGAAATTCAATACATTGTCTTTATTAAGAATGATTTAAAGAAAGAAAGAAATTTTGCATATGAAAATGCACATTAAGAAATATATATATAGGGTAGATGTGCCAGTAATGGACACCCTTCCAGTAATGGATACCTCTTGATGTTTTTAGTTCATAAAAAAAATACCTAATAAATATTTAGCTTAATTATTTTTTTTTATAATACCCCCTTGCATGTTTTATAAAACTGGGTTATTGTTGACACTTTTAATCAAACTAATCAGGAAGCAGAAAATAATGTTTCAAAGTTTCGCTGTTTTTCTGTGAAAATCTTTCTTGCAAAATTTGAATGTTTTTGTTTGAGTAGCAATAGAAAACTTAGAATTTTATATACCAATGGCCATTTACAAAACTACATTTATTTTTAAGTTTTTAAGAGGGGTTGTCCATTACTGGGATGGTTAATTAGTCATTTTCCAGTAAAGAACACTCCATGTAGACATTGCTCAAAATGCAATTTCAGTAATGTTTATAATGCATAAAATACTTTGGCTTAGCTGCAAACCTAATCAAATTTTTAAATTATACTTACCAAATTGTAATAACACAAAAACTTTTATAAATAGCTGCTTTTATGTTATTTTATGCAATTAATAAAATTTCATTTTTTTTTTTTTTTTTTTTTTTTTTTTTTTATGTATACCTTGCATATTTTATAATCTGACAATCAAACCAGCCAGGAAGCAGAAAATATTATTTAAGAGCACAGTCAAAGAGGGGCTCATAGGGCTTAATCCCTCTCTGTTTAAATAAAAACCGTTAAGTTACAGAAGCTATTAAAAATTTATTTTCTGTCTTAAATGTTTCCTTATTCACCTCTGACCCCAAAAAAAAAAAATACTATTAATGAATTATAGGTAATATTCGTGAAACTAGTAAATCTGCAGTTATCATTTCTTTAATTCATATTTGTAATATTAATTATTATAAATGATATATCAAGTAGTCTCTGGAAGATTAATTGTTAAAAATAGTGAGACAAAACTAAACATTAATATTCCACAACTTTTTTTTTATTACCTTTTAAATCCCCCCCCCCTCCCCCACTGTTTCAATAATTTGATAGCTGTAATTTCCTGATATTTAGTCATTTTTAAAAACACTATCCACCTAAAATAATTAAAACATTGATCTTAAAATTACAATAATTGATGCAAACAATAAATGATTATCACAAATATTTTATTAATTACAGGTATCATCATTGCTAAATTTATTTGAAAATAACTATTTTGTTTCTTTAGTATGTATTCATTAAATTTTGGTTCTAAATACAATCATAAAAACAATTATAGGTACTTTTCGGTTAGCCGGGCGCCAGTGTTATATATACATACAGTACAGGACCTCGAATCCGGAAGACCCAAAATCCGGAATGAATAAAGAAATCTGAAATTCCGCGATGAGATGGAATAAATAATTCCAGAAAACACCCATAGATGGCGCTATGCGCATACGTAACATAGAGAAACTCCAACTTGTAAGAGAAATGTCATGAGCGCAAGTGCGCATGCTCTGTGGAAGAAAAGTGTCCCTTGGAAGAAAAAATCATGCAAAGCTCATTTTCCACACTTGGCGCATTCTCGCGCTTTGGTTACTTTTATTACTATTATTATTATTTTAATGCGCGTTCTTGCGAAATGGAACAGGGTAAAAAAAATTATTTTCCTCATATTTTAGAACGAATCAAAATATTGCAAATTGTGGGTTTATTTCTGTTTTTGTGCATATTATAATAAAAGTTGCTCTAAGGGAAATTTCTCTATTCATAAACACATTTAATATTGATTTTAAATTGATTATTTAGAATCTAACAATAGATATTTATTTATTGACTTTCTCATTAGACTTTTTATAAAAATATGGTAAATCAAATCACTCAACTCATCGAATTGAATAACTGAAATTACACATTTCAGTACTATTTTACAATACATTTTTAAAGGAATAAAAAACTATCCATGCTCTTATGCAAATTTTTAATCAATAAAATTTTTCTAGCATTTCTTCACTTGCGGGAAGGGGGGGGGGGGGCATATGGTTTATCGTTAATTTTCTAAACCTTTTGAATTTAACAACCATCTATGTTAACTTTTGTGTGTCTGTGAATCTATTTGGGCCGAAAAATACAAAATATAAATGTTAACCCCAAGCATTTTTTAAAACAATTATTTTTTACATTTTTATATATAGCATATATTTTAAAAGCACTCAAAAATTTAATATCTCCATCCCTATAATTTGTATTAAACAAACATATATTAAAAGAAATAGGATCACTAAGTGATCTTACAAAAACAGAATTCATAATTGCATTAATAATCAGTAACATTTTTTAATATTCCTCGAACTTCGGGATTTTGATAACGAAATTTTAGCGTTTATTTTTAAAACTTTATAAATTTAGCATCCTTCAACTAAAATGGATATTTTTATGAATATTCAAATTTAGAACATATCTCCTATATATTGTCCGAAATATAAAAAAACTATGAACATATGCCATTTACCAATGTATTAAAGGTGGTCTCTTTTTTTTTTTTTGTATTGTGCTTTCCCAAAAATGCCGATCCCTTTCGCCAAACAATGGCACTGCGTTTTCCATTTTCCTAAAAATTTGACACACCTTCAATTACAATAAATTAGTCGACTATGACGAACTTTTCATGACTGTAGTGTCCTACAAATTGACAGAATGTGCAATTCTTATTGCCATTTTAGGAGAAGACTTTTCTATTTATCGAAAAACGGGAAAAGCTATTCGATTTCTCACAACTGGAAAAGAATATTTGCAAATTCGTATACATTTGCGGATAAAAATAACCTCGTGAATATGGTAGAAAGTAATTAGTTTGAATTTGAAAACAACCTTCAAAATTCCAATTTTCAAAAAAAAGAGGAAAAAAGAAAAAAAAAATTGTAAAATACTTTAAAAAAAAAAAAAATACTTGTATTCTATTTATATTGGTTGTATTCATCCTTAATTTACTTAAGGACTTAATTTACTTCAAATCCAAAAGGGCAACTTTCTGACATAAGTTTTAATTTATTTTTGTTCGAAAATACATGAAACTAGTTGGTGTTGTTGTTCAGAAACTATGTAATTAAGTTGTTTTTTTCCATTTTTTTGCAAACGCAATAGATCTTTCAGAAAATAATGTCAAAGTGGGTGTTTTGAACCGAATTTCCGCGCGAAAGTAGAAAGAGCACTCAAAAAGGTCGAAAAAAGTGTTTGTCACGTGATCGAAATTGCTTATAACTCAATAGGTAATTGATTGATCAAAAAATGGAAAAAACAGCCCGATTCCAAATAGCTTCCATGCCCAGGCTTTGCAATTTTATACCTTTCCATTAAGAAATGAATTTGTAAATGTGTCAAAACGTTTTGCGCTTGTTGAGCAGAGCAGTTAAGAACAGCCTTAAGGCGATTCTCCAAAGAAGAATTCCATCATTGAACAACGCGAAACTTTCTGAATCATTTTTAAACATAAAAGCACGATTCTTCATGTACGATTATTAAAAGGATTTTCAATGTAACAGTTTTTTTTTTTTTTCTTATAAGCGAATTACATCTTGAATTATAAAATTATGGCTGTCTCAGAAGGCAACGTTTCTCTTTTCTGCGGTGTCGCATCCGGAAATTCAGTCCAATGGTTTAATATGCCTTGCACTTAGATGAAATGTATTCATATATTTATGCATTTTAATATTATTTTACAATATATTAAAAAAAATTATTTCTATATTTTCAGGAGTTTCTTAGTGTTAATTTTTAAAACTATGGGAATTTAAACGGCCATAAATGTTTATATTTTTTCTTGGGGGGGGGGGGAGGGGGGATTTTGTGGTTAAGGCTTAGAACTTAGCTCATACATATATTTGCATATACATATTGCTCATAAATATATACTTCAACCGACATTACATAAAAAACTTAATTTATTTCTTACACTCCTGAAATGCATAGGAATCAAAATGAAAAAAAAAAAAAAAAAAAAATGTATAATCCCCCCTCTAAAATGTACATTGGTTATCTCCATACACAATTTATTTTAAGAATGCCTAGGAAATTAATAAATAATTATATAAATAAACATATTTCACGAAGTCACACATTCAGGATCTCATGGTGTGCCTTAAAATGCATGAAATTTGCAGGTAGTCATGCATGAAATTTTATATTCCTGTTCTTTAGAATCGAATATCGTTTTTAGTTTTCCTATAAATATATTACATTTTTAATTATAATCGATCGCTCCACAATGATGACTGATAACACAGATTTATTTGTCGAATGGAGAGAGCAACTTCGTTTAAAATTTTTTAACTCCCTTTTTTTTTCTCTATTTGGTATTGTGCAGTAAGATAAGAAGAACAAAAAATGATCTTCTAAATTAACACTTCAGAAAATTTCCACCTTTAATCTCCTTTGACATCCCTCCCCTATCATATATATATATATATATATATATGAAAAATACATACATACCCATTCTCCCAAAATTGTTTTGAATTTATATGCGTATTTGATGTATGAAGCATTATTCTTAATTTAATAAAAATGAATACTATATTATGTTACTTCTAGTGATTAGATATTTTTATGTTATTAAAATTACGACATAAACATATTTTAAATTCATAAACATATTTTAAATTGTAATTTCATTCGATGTTATTGCATTAAAATATATGTTTGTTTTTAATTATTAAAATATAGCCCTTGGGTGATATTAAATACAAAAACTTAGTTTTCTTAAGAAGAACCGATTTAAAAAATTACAATATTTTATTAACTGATAATAAAGTATCAAAAATAAATATATAAATAAATTTAGTTTTATTGACAAGAATCGATTAAAAAAAATCAGAGTAACTGGTAACAAATCAATAAAGAAACAAAATTTTAAAAGTCGAAGCCAAGAGGATCGAACCCGCTACCTTTAACTTACCAGACATGTACTTTAACCATTACCCCAAATCATCTATGTGAAGTTTACGAAACGACTCTATTACTACCGAGATAAGTTCATAGGAGGATTTCGCGCTTGGCGATTTTTCATTCTTCGCCAACACCTATTTTCATTACTGTTGACAGAAAATAGAAAAAAAAATACTTGTGATTCGATTACACTGAAACAAAGCAAGGATATATATACATTTCAGTCATAGAAATAAAAATAATCCAAATTATATATATATATCTTAAAATATAACCAGAAAAAGAAAGAATAATGCTGGTGCTGACAGAATGAAAACGAAACTTAAGGAAGGAAAAAAATATTTGTTCAAGAAAATTGCGAAATTCTTAGACAAAATTGTGCTTATATCCATAATATAAACATTTCTGAGCCTGAAAATTGGTGTTAAAAATCTAAACAAGCGTCAAAATATTATGAATTACATAAATTTAAAAACTCTCTATTTTCGTCCTGTGTAATATCTATGAAAGCGCTGCAGTCGATCGCCCGCGGCGGTTGAAAACAGCTTTGGACCAATCAGAATTTATTGCCATCATGTCGTTTCTCTTATCCATTGGAGTTTCTCTAACGTAACACAGTTCCCAACTAAGCAAGACTAAACAACTGCACTCAACTTAATAAGTTTGTTGCAATGTTTTTATATTATAGTTTTAATCTAAATACTATTTGCTGACAGAGTTAGAAAAGTTAGTGTGTGCACACATTTTAAATTTATTTTATAAAGAAACCTTGTTCTTCATTTAATAGAAAATACAAAAAGAACAAATAAATTACCAGAAGGAAGATTTTAAAAGATGCATAGAATATATTTACAATATTTATATGTAAAGATGTTTTGCTATCTCCTCCCACCCTTCTCTCCTTCAAATGTTCAACAAATTTCATTTTTCGAAAAAATTCTGTTTGTAAGCACCGTACGAAAAATATTTTTTCTTTAACTCAAAGGGAAAAAAAATATCTATGCATGGTTTCTTTCTGCATGACAAAACATACTATCCATCCAAAGCTGATGATCTCATTCTGATAACGTTGACTTCCCACTTCACAGAGTTAAATAAAAAAGTTGAATAAACAAAACAAAACCGCAGATAGATATCTCGTTTTTCTTTGCAGTTATTCTATAGTGGCCTTTTTTTAAGAGGTACATTATATTTTAACAAAAATTTGTTACACAGGCTAATTTACTATTATTGCAGCTTGCTGAAAATTTGAAAGAAATTAGTCAATTAGCAACGGAGAAAATTATTTTTTTAATAGAGGAAAAAAACTGGTTTTGCTTTTTTTTTCTGTTTGCTTGCAAGTCAATAATTTCTTTCTTGTGCAATCAAACAATGCGAACTTAATAACACATTTACGAAGTCCTTTTTATACGAAAAGAATAGAGTTTGAATAGATTTCCTCTTGTTTTTGTTTATTTTTAAACTTTCTTAGAACATTTTATTTTAAAAATTTAAATATTTCTCTCTTTATTTTCACTGAGTCTAATACTGCAATTCGCGATATAGATTCCTAGACCTTGCTATGCTCTCACGAACAACAACGTATTTTCATTTTCTAAAAGATGTTTTAATGTTGCTAATAGTGTGCAGGATTTAAAAAAAAATTCTTTTTTTGTAATTTGTTTTCGTCTGTTTACTTAAACTAAACCCTACACGGTAATTGATATAGATTCCTAGGCATAACTCGGCTCTTGTGAACGACGATGCATTTTCTAAAAGATGTTTTAATATTCCTAAGAATATGATGTATTAAAAAAAAAAAATTCTTATCCTTATTTTCAATTATTTTTTGTAATTTGCATTTTTGACTGTTTATTTACTCTAAGCCAAACATGGCAATTCCCGATATAGACTGCTTCGCAGCATGTAAAATTTTGCCATGGGCATCTACTGTATCTGTTTATTTATTGTTTTGGTTAAGGACCTGAAATCCGGAAAATTCCGAAATCCGGAACGATCGCGGTCCCGGCCAGTCTGGATTTGAGGTCCCATACTGTATATGTATACATATAATGTATATATATACATATATACTAGAGATGCAACGAATATTCGGCCGAAGCCGAATATTCGGCCCATTCGGCCTGTCTGCCGAATATTCGGCTTCGGCCGAATATCAAGTCCATTATTCGGCCTTGGCCGAATAATACACTGTAATAAATGTTTTTATATTTACACAGTATAACTTTTTAATTTGACAATTTATATTCATCATATATAATGAAAATTTTATCTGAAATTAACTAACACTTTTTTTTTTCCATTAACTTTCATACTCCGAATGGGTTTTATCTACCCATTTTTATATAAGAGGCTAATTTAGGAATCATGTTAAAAAAAAAAAATTATGCTGTATCAGTAAGTACAAAAAGTATCTGTAATAAGCTAACATAATCTGTTAAATTTAAAATTAATCTATTTAAAATTGTTTTAATACAGCTGTAACAAGCTTTTTTATCATAATGTGAAATTTAACATTTAACCCTTGTTACAAAAACCTTGAAAAAAAATATTTCCTTCAATAATATTTTGAATTATACCTATAAAGAACATAAATATATGATTGTTTAGATATAGATGTATTATATGTATAAGATATTTAAGTCGTATATGTTACAATAGTTAAGGTTTTTTTTTTTTTTTTAGTAAAATACGCTTAAAAGTGAAATATAATTTAAGTGATTTTTTTTAAGCCTGTTACTATTTCTTATTAAATAATGAAAGAAATGTAAATACTAAATTCTTTTAATTAGTATGTATTTATGTTTTAGATATTTTTTTCAAGAATAGCATTGTAATGCCTTAAAAAACAGTTAAAATGTTTTCAATAAACGTAGAATGTGATGCAGAAATAATAATAATCAGCATTCTCAGATGACAGTCTTTCTTTTTTTTTTTTTTTTTCGTAAATGTTACCTGCTTCTGAAAATAACCTCTCACTATATACGGTACTTAAAGGTGCAGAAAGGTACTTTTTGGCTAATTGTGAAACGTTTAGAAAGTCTTCCGAATTTTTCGCCCACCACCCCAAAGGACGCTGTTGTCTTTCTAGTAGTGGCTGGGAAAGAAAATTACTAGTTTCTTTTACTCTTCACATTGAGGCACAGGCTTCACTGCTGACAGCAAATAATAATAATAATAAAAATAAATAAAAATTTTGTTAATTGTGAGCTTAATAAAGTCTACAGTGATTTCTTTCCACCATTTTAGAGGATATTCCTTTCACCCTTTCTATCAGTGGTTTTTCTTAAGATATTAAGATTTCTTATTTTTTATTTTATTTCATCTGAAAGCTGAAACTTATGTTTCCTAGTACTTTTAAAATTTTGTCATTATTTTAAAATGTAACAACACATATAATATCTATTAAAATGTAACTAGACAGTACCTGATGAGGAACTTTTGCTAAGAATTTTTCTTTTTTTTTTTTGGGGGGGGGGGGGGGGTCTGAATTATATTATTGAGGCAATTTTTAGGCTGAACATGGCCGAATATTTTTTTCAGAGTAAAATAATGCTTTAAAAAATTAAAAATTTGTATATAAATAACTTTTAAAAAGAAAACAATACATTTTAAATGTGAAATATACAAGAATTGTGCATATAGTGCATACCATATTTTGTTTTTAGGCAAAAATAAGTTCATTATTCGGCGGCCGAATAGGCCGAATATTCGGCTGCAACTTGGCCGAATATTCGGTATTCGGTTATTCGGCCAAACCACTATTCGTTGCATCACTAATATATACAGGGCTTAATTTGCACCGGAGCTCAGCTCCGGTACTTCTCTGTTTTTAGTAAATATTTAAATATTGGTCGGAATTCAACGGAGCTCATAAATACAGGGCTCCAGAGCCTAGTGCATTTGTACTCCCGAGAAACTGAAGCCTAAATTACCTTTTCCTTTCCTTCCCATATCCATGTTTTTACATTCATCAAAACACTTGTATGTGATGTAATGTGTCGCATACGTAGGAGATGGGCTCAATTTTTATATCAATCTTTGGGCTTAGGCGGGCTCAAGCTCAATCTATTTCATATTCAAAATTTTATTTATTTGTGTGTAGAAAAAAAAAAAAACTTTTCCCCCCTTAAAAGTTACGTATTCCATTTCAAAATATTTTAATGCTATTTTGATCAGAACGAAGGTGAAACAGAAATCATGCTAGTGATATTTACAGATTTATGTCTAGCATTGATGGTTGCAACGTGTTAATATGGCGCCACTCAAGAAAGCGAAGGTTGAATTTGCTTTCAGTTCGATTTTCTTTTGTGACAATAGGATATTTTTTAATTGGATCGTTTATTTTTTTTTCATTTCTAACCTGAAAAAAATATTTTCTTTTGTTTTTATTCAGCAAGCATCAGTTTTAAGTTTTGTTTGTTTGAGGTTTTTAGTCTTCTACTGTGTGCAAGTATGAAATTAACGTTAGAGATTTTTCTATTTATTTTTCACGCTACGGTTTTAGTATTGCAGAATATTAGGGCTCCGGTACTTTTTTTGTTAGAAATTAAGCACTGCATATATATCAACATATATGTATACATATGTATATATACATGTATATAGACGTATACATGTATACATAATACTGGCACCCGGCTAACCAAAAAGTATCCAATTATATTTATTACTTTTTATAGGGTGTTCATTATAGGCTTCTGGGTGTTTTGATATATTTCTGCTATTTAAAATTAAATTTCGATTCATATTGGGAAATGAGACTATAAGAATGGTTAAATATTGTTGATAGATTAATATAATATTGAAAAAACTGGAATATGAGGCCACCCGGGGTAAAATGGGTATAAAAAACAGCTTTTTTAATTTTAAAGTTTCATAGCAGAAACATTATGAAATATAATCATGTTTTTGTTCAATATTTTTTACATTATGTATCTTAGGTCTAAATTAAACATAATTTTTGTTTCCTTTTTGTTTTAATTTTTGTGTAAAAGACTATATCTATTTTACCCCGGTGGATACCCATTTTACCCCGTGGTTCGGGGTAAAATCGATATATGCTGGTTAAAGTTTAATTACATTATAAATAATGTGTAAACCATTTAAAAGTTTTGTACCTTCATCCTCTGAGTCACATATATATAAAGTGGGGCAAGGAGAGGGCAAAAACCCGCCACTTTCAGTTTGTTTACATTTTTTTCTTGACAAATAAAAACACTGTTATGAAAGTAATAGAAATAAGATGTAAGTACCAATAAATCCTATCCTACACTCCTCCCACCCCAAACTGCTCCCAACTTTCACTACATCAATTTACATCCATGCTCTGAATCATGTTTCTAACAGTGTTTCATTTTAAAACTTTTATTTTAATTTAATAAAGTTCAAAATCAGTTAGATATCAGCATGAGTATCTGTAAGAAAAAATCAGAAATTAAGTTAACGGAAAAGGCTGAATCCATATCAACTCAGGCAGGGGTGGTTACCTTCATAGTCTCAGAAGTTTTTGAATTGAACATATGTTAAAATTTAAGAAAAAGTAAGATACTTGTATATTTTCATTTTGCCCAAAAAAATTCCTGGCCCGAGATACAGGCCACCAAAGATGACATCCCCGGCATCCTTTCTCATTCACGATTTTCGATAAAAATTTTAAAGTGCTCTATCTCTAGAATGGTGCAAGATATTTTGTTGCGGTTTATTTTATTTTAAAGATAATATTCTTCTGTTTAAAATGATATACCCAATTTTGAAAAATGTATTCAACTTTTCTTGTAGTAACCTTTTGAGAAAAAAAAATTTTTTTCAAAAAAAATTTTTTTTTCGAAAATGCCAATCCTAAAAATTTAGATTTTTTTTTGCTGTTGATCAATACCATTGGGAACTATCTTCACTGTAAAGGAGAACTTCCACTTTTGAGTTTAACAAATTTTAGAAACATTTAAAAAATTCAGAGAATTTTACAGAAACTGTATATATACAGTTCCAGTAAAAGTCACTGAATTTTTGCTTATTTGTAAGGATAAGCCTACTATATATCCTAAACAAGTTAGAAATTGCAATATCAAATGTGGCAAATGAGGTGCGTGCATACTATAACTAGTTTTATAAATATTCAGATCTTGGTGCAATAAGTTACACTCTTGGGCAAAAAGGGCATGAATACAAAATTTATTATGATTCTACATATTAAATTCAGTAATACGGAAGTAATATGAATCCATCTTAAAAGGACTTAATTGCCATGGCAACCTAGAATCATTGCCTATCATGGTATATCATTGAATCAATTATGTATTATAGGATTTTTAAATAGAATGAAGAAAACTTTTATTAATGTCTTTTATGTTTTAATTTGATTTTCATAGCATTTGAAGTGATACATACTTTATTTTCAATACCGAACATAGTAAAACAATCTCAATAACATATATCAATTACACAGCAATACAAATTATATTAATACAAGTTAGAGTTCAGACAGATGGGCAGACAAATTGAATCCATAAAGACTTTCAACTATGTTGGAAATTGTTAAAAATAGATAAATAGGTCGGAATATGTATCACTTCAAATGCTATGAAAATCAAATTAAAACATAAAAGACATTAATAAAAGTTTTCTTCATTCTATTTGAAAATCCTATAATACATAATTGATTCAATGATATACCATGATAGGCAATGATTCTAGGTTGCCATGGCGATTAAGTCCTTTTAAGATGGATTCATATTACTTCTGTATTACTGAATTTAATGTATGGTATTATAGTAAATTTTGTATTCATGCCTTTTTGCCCAAGAGTGTAACACTTATTGCACCAAGATCTGAATATTTATAAAACTAGTTAATACTATGCATGCACCTCATTTGCCACATTTGATATTGCAATTTCTAACTTGTTTAGGATATATAGTAGGCTTATCCTTACAAATATGATACAAATAAGCAAAAATTCAGTGACTTTTACTGGAACTGTATGTATACAGTTCCTGTAAAATTCTCTGAATTTTTTAAATGTTTCTAAAATTTGTTAAACTCAAAAGTGGAAGTTCTCCTTTACAGTGAAGATAGTTCCCAATGGTATTGATCAACAGCAAAAAAATCAAAATTTTTAGGATTGGCATTTTCGAAAAAAAAAATTTTTTTGAAAAAAAAATTTTTTTTTCAAAAGGTTGCCACAAGAAAAGTTGAATACATTTTTCAAAATTGGGTATATCATTTTAAACAGAAGAATATTATCTTTAAAATAAAAAAAAACGCAACAAAATATCTTGCACCGCTCTAGAGATAGAGCACTTTAAAATTTTTATCGAAAATGGCGAATTGGAAATGGTGCCCGGGATGCCATCTTTGGCAGCCTGTATCTCGGGCCAGGAATTTTTTTGGGCAAAACCAAAATATACAAGTATCTTATTTTTTATTGAATTTTAACATATGTTCAATTCAAAAACTTCTGAGACTATGAAGGTAAGATTTTTTCTTTGGCTGCCTGAATTGATATGGATCATACCAAAAATATTTTTAATCAAAAGCAATTTATAAAGTTAACTAGCTACAACTGAATGAAAATTTATGTACAAAATGTATACTGGCAACGAATGGTGCAGCTTGGTTGAGATAGACTTCCTGACAATTTGGGATGCCTGCACATCAGCAATGTCGTCTTTCTCAGGGAAGTCATAAAATAATCTGGCAGATGACTTTGTTACAAACTTCACAGTGTATTCATCTTCATCAGGGATATATCAATAATAAGGCCTGTGAATTCTTGATCAGACTTCTTTACACTGAATTTCACAAGGACCCAGTCACCAATCATTGGATTCACTGCAGCGAGAACCTCTGGTTTAACTTCCATGGGTTGTTTCGACTCTTTTTACTGTTTGTCCTCTTTTAATCCACCCAATTTAATAATTTAGTATAGTTAGCACACGTGTTTTAATTTAATTTATGGCCGAAAATACGGTACTTTGATTTAACATGATTTTTGAGAAATTGTCTGTTAACAGCGATTTTTAATATTTATATTCCAATGTGTAGTGCGGATAACTGATGATCGCTACTAATTTATAGCCTAATTTCATATAACAAAGAATAATTTCAGTTTTAAACATAGGATCAATAAAAATTTGCTCTCAAAGGTCTTTCAATTTTGATCAATATTCATACATTCATATATTGACCTCAACTCGCACAAAAAAGATGGCCTATACCCATTTTACCCCATGTGATAAAATATGGTATAAAGTTTTTGTGAGTAAATAAATTACTCATTTTTTGAGTTTTCTATTAGAAAAATCCTTCTTCTTTAAAATCCAAACAGTTTATTTTTAAAATTCTTCCTGTATATTTTTTTGGAAAGAAGTTTATCACCCCCTAAAAACACTTTGTTCTATCTTCTGAAAAACAAAATGGCTGCCAAGCCCAGTTTTTATATTTCTAGTTTGTTTTTACCAAATTTAAATATTGCCAGATATGTGAGCATTTCATTCATACTTTAAATTTTTCAAAAAAATTTGATTGGTAAAATAATATATAAAATATACCTATTTTACCCAGGCTACCCATTTTACCCCGGGTCCCCCTAATGATTATAACTATTAATAAAAAAAGAATTTTAAAAGAATTTCTTTAAGGGTGTCCATTACTGGCACATCTATCCTAGTATACTATATATATTTTTAACTTATTCTACATCGACTTATATTAAAATAAAAACCTTTTTGTTTTCTTATTGCATTATGTTTGCTAATCTGATTTAAATTTGATATACTATTAAAATTTCATTGATAAATAAATTTGATTTTAAATACACTGTGAAACCTTGTAATCATCACTGGATAAAATTAAATGTCATATCTTTGAAAAGAATTTTAAAAAAACATCTCTAATTTTTTTTTATTTATTTATTTACTTTTGATACTTTTATGTGTGTGTGTGTGGGGGGGGGGGGGGGGGGGAGAGAGAGAGAGAGAAATGAAAAGAATTTCAATCACAATTATAAATGACAGTATTTTGCTATTTTGCAGTATTTTAAAATGTTATGATTACAGTCACACACACATAAAAAGGGATCAATCGAAAATCACAGTAACAGGCTGTTTATAGGAAAAATAATTGCATAAAACAATGATAAATCATATTATAACATAGCAATATTTTTTATTATATCATCTGAGTTATACCTGTAAGAACAAAAATTCATATTTTTTTTAAGATTTAAAGTGGTGATAGTTTTTCTCTTTTCATCTCCAGATTATTGTATTTTAAATTTTAGAAGTCGCCTAGAAGAAATTATAAAATAAATGACTGACATTTAGAATGGCTATGGTATGTTTCATGTACAAATGATGTCACCATATGCTTAATCAAAGAATATCGAAATATGATATTCAAGGATATATATTCATTTTTTAACAATAACATCACTTCATATGAAGAAATTATTTAAAAATATGCAAATCGCAAAAAATAAATTATCAAAATTGAAATTTAATGTTTTTGTTTTTCCTATAAAATATTTTTCATACTCTCAGACAAAAAATATAAAATATTATTAAAAATTACAATTAAAAGTTATCGCTAAAAATTATTTTTATTTTAGTATTAGTCATTTCACAATAGATTCATTAATTAAGTATGCTAGAATAAAAATCACTTTCTTAATTAGAATATTTGCTAAATAAGTACAAGTACATAATTAAAAATATTCCCGTGTAAATGTAAAAGTCAACTATAATCAAATTATTAAAAAGACATGAAAAAAGAATCCGTGATGTAATCTGTCTTATGAATCACCTGTTACATTTGAGCGGGCAATGAACCATATGGACTACCACAGCTGTCTTCCATGCTTGCAGGTGAATTATTAAAGCCAAGATCTCTAAAAAAAAAAAATAACAAAAAATACATATATAAATATAAAATATGGCCGTGTCTATTGCGCCGTATGATACGGCTCAATAACTGAAGATATTAAAGAACCGTCATGTGCAGTAATGAAAAATAGGGAACTGCGCATAAGAGCCGTAAGACGGCTAAGTTGGAAGTCAGAGTGAGGGGTTACCTTTGTTGGCGATAACTCGATTGCAATTTAGCAGATAGTTGTAGTGATAAAGAATGCATTTTAGGTATATTTGTTTGTGTCAACCTTGGTTTGTGTTTATTTTGAAATGGATGACAATGTTTAGCTTCGCTGAGTTGTAGTTTAATTTAATTGTTTAATTTATAGTAATTAAGTTAGTATTTAGGAAACATATATTATTTATTAGCATTGACAATTTAAAGTTATTCAAAATATTTGTTTTGACAAAACCAGAAAAAAATATTAAATTGACCAAAAAAGTTTAAAAATTCTTGAAACCAAGCTTAATTTAATTATCATATTTTAATGTAATTAGAAATATTCAGTACTTTTTTTTCTAGATAAAACATATACTAATAACGGTGAAAAAATGTAATCATCATTTTGTCTTATTTAATCTGAATTGAAAAATAAAATGAGATTAGACAAATCAATAAAATTAATGTTTTGCTGTAAAATGTTTAATTATATAAAATCAACTTGCATCTATGTAATATTTGGCTGAAGTGTTTCCATTTCTTAAAAGAAATAATTTCCAGATGTTTTCACTAAATAATCTTTAAGTAGGTGCATATGTTCAAATTCTTTTTTGTTTCTTTTTCCTTATTTTTAAGTAAACGAAAACATGCTGTTTACAAAAGTATCTAAATGAAATACATTAATGTGAAAAAATAAATTATAGTATTTATCATGTATCAAAAATTTAAATACCAGTAGTAATTAATGCCAGTGATTTATATTTTAATTCATTCATAATTGATTTTTTTAAAATGAAATTGTTTTTACCAGATCAATGGCTAAAAAACAATTTAGGTTTAATTCTGATTTTATTTTTATTAGAAATAAGGGTACTAATAATTTAGCTGGGTGTAGATGATAATTCACCAAATATTGTTTCCGTCATCATTATTCATAGTGCATCCGCTTAATTTAAAATATAATCGCATTTTACTCATATTAGTTAACTTTCGTTTAAAATTCATGCATTTAATTTATTTCATTTAAAAAAGATGAAATAATACCATTAACCAAAATATTTTATTTCAACATCAAAATATTGTTTCTAATTTACACCCACAGTACCACAGTATATAAAAGCTGCTATTGAAAAGGGCATAAAATTTTATTGGCGACATTTCCTTTTCAATATTTGCTCCCAGTTAACAAAAAAACACTGAAATATATATTTTTTTTTTTCACTTTGGTTCTGGCTTAAAGCTAAGATAAAACACAATGAAAAATTTACTTTATTGATTAAGAAATTAACTTTTTAGAAAAACACTAGTAAGAACCCAATTCTCAATTCCATTATCTAATTTGTCTTTGAATCATGCATATTACTTCTAGTAAAAACAAGTGTGCAAAACAATTATTATTTTTTTTAATGTTTTTATTCTCTAAAAATAGAAGCTACAGCTTTCAGTTTTAGTTGTTATGTTTTAACTTAAAATCTTATTAAATTTTTATAACCAAAACCTATTGGCATGATGAATTTGTTGTCTTCTATTGTGTAACTTAAAATAATAATAAATAATGTAGAAAAAGAAGAAACTTGAAAAAAATTATTGTTAACTGCCATTATGTGAGATGATTTTCCTTTACCTTAAAATTTTCTTTTTTAAAAACAGGACAGATCTAATCAGAACTTTTAGTCAGTTTTTCAAGACCACTTTTTTTATTTCACTGAACAGCTTTTGTTTATATAGATCTTGGGTTTTTTTACTTCAAAATCAGATTAAAATATTAAGTCTCTTAAAAAAATATTGAATCTTTGTGCTCCAGTCAGAAAGCATTATTATTCTTCTCTAATTAATGTATATATACAGGAACTTAAATATAAAACACCGAAAATAGGATTGTTTATAATTGCAGTAAAAGCTTGTAAGATAAAATCACAATGCAGTATAGAAAAGGATGTTTTACAAAGTACATTTCCTTTTACTTTTTTTTTACTTAATGCAGGATTTAGTTGTATAGGATCTGTTTTCTTGTGTTTTAATGTACTTAACTAGACATACTTAAGTACAAGAATTTGTTTATTTACTTTTCAGTACAGAAATAGAACTTGAATTATCTTAACTAAAATCACCCTTTTATCAATTTCAGGAGATAAAAAGTTGCATTTTCAAGAGAAAAAAAAGAAATTGAACTGCAAGTTTTATACATTTGTTCATAAATCAGAGTTAGAAGAAACCCAGCCCGCTGGCCCACTAGTCTAAAACCCAGGTTTTTTCGGGCTTTATTGAGTTTTTTTGGAGAACACTTTAAACTTCTAATTTTCATATACATAATACCTAAATTCTCCATTTATCAGTGAAATGTGGGCATAATTTTGCATTAATTGAGTATGAATTAGCAAAAAATGTGTAAAAAGAAAAAAAATTTAAATTATTTAAAAAGTACATCTGTATCTCATGGGACAAGTTTGCTGCACTAAGCATATATTAAGTGAACCACAACTGGATTTCTTTATGTAATTCTTACCTTAAGTTAAATATGCTAAATTTATATAGTTTCTTTCATTTTCTTCAAATCAGAAATCAGTTAAAAGCTTTTTTTTTTTTTTTTTTTTTTTTTTTTTTTAAATTAAGAAATAGGATTTGTAATAATATATTTGAAAATTTTTTCAAAATTTGCTACAATATATATTGCAATAGTATTAAAAGTTGGATTAAATTGTCATGGAAGTCAGTGTCAGTGATATTTGCAAATTTAGATTGCAAATAGCGATACACTTATTACTAGCTTTGCTGCTTTATCAACTTCAAAATGATTACATAACTTGCTCCAAACTAGAGATGCAACGAATATTCGGCCTGTCTGCCGAATATTCGGCCGGGCCGAATATCAAGTCCATTATTCGGCCTTGGCCGAATAATACTGTAATAAATGTTTTTATATTTACACAGTGTAACTTTTTAATTTGACAATTTATATTCATCATGTATAATGAAAATTTTATTTGAAATTAACTAACACTTTTTTTCCCATTAACTTTCATACCCCGAATGGGTTTTATCTACCCATTTTTATATAAGAGACTAATTTAGGAATCATGTTAAAAAAATTTTATGCTGTATCAGCAAGTACAAAAAGTATCTGTAATAAGCTAAAATAATCTGTTAAATTTAAAATTAATCTATTCAAAATTATTTTAATACAGCTGTACAAACAAATTCAAATTTTTTTTATCATAATGGGAAGTTTAACATTTATCCCTTGTTACATAAAAAAATATTTCTTTCAATAATATTTTGAATTATACCTATAAAGAACATAAATATATGATTGATTAGATATAGATTTATTATATGTATAAGATATTTAAGTTGTATATGTTGCAATACTTAAGAGTTTTTTTTTTTAAGCAAAATACGCTTAAAAGTTAAATACAATTTAAGTGATTTTTTTAAGTGTGTTACTATTTCTTATAAAATAATGAAAGAAAAGTAAGTACTAAATTCTTTTAATTAGTATGTATTTAAGTTTTACATATTTTTTTCAAGAATAGCATTGTACTGTTTATATTTGCCTTAAAAAACTGTTAAAAAGTTTTCAATAAACATAGATTGTGATGCAGAAATAATAATAATTCAGCATTCTCAGGTGATAGTCTATTTCTTTTCTTTTCTTTTTTTTTTTTTTTTGTAAATGCTACCTGCTTCTGAAAATAATCTCTCACTATAAATGGTACTTCCTGGAGCAGAAAGGTACCTTTTGGCTAATTGTGAAAGGTTTGGAAAGTCTTCTGAATTTTTCGCCCACCACTCCAAATGACACTGTTGTCTTTCTGGTAGTGGCTGGGAAAGAAAATCGCTAATTTCTTTTACTTCTTCACATTGAAAGGAACTTTCTATAGAACTTCACTCTGCGATTGGCTTGCAATTTCATTAAAGCATGCCCACAAAGAATTTTGAACTTGTGGAGATGGAATGGTTATGTTGGAAATATTTTGTTCACATTCTGTTACTGGTTTCATACTAGCCTTTCTTAGTCTTACTAAAGCAGTTAATTTGGACTTTACTCTTACATCCTTTGCTTCATCTTTGTTGAAAAAGAACACTTTAAATCTGGGGTCCAAAACTGTAGCGATGGAATAGAGTGTTCATTGTCTTGAATCGATGCAAAAGGTTTCTCCAAATTTTGTAGAAGAGTGTCTTTCATGGTGCCTACACCAAAAAAAATCTCCAGATTTAAATAAATATGATTTTAATGCTGTAACTATTGGGATGACTTCAGAAATTAATAATCTCGATGAGGCAATTTGTTTTGTTATTTCTTCAAATGGTTGTAATAGATTGAGCAATTTTTCTAAAATAGTCCCCTGGTTTGCTGTCAGATTATTTATTTCTCCAAATTTAGTTGCATATAGAGAAAGTGCATTTTTTTGTTCCTCTCCAACATATAATAGGTGCTATTCCAGCGCGTTGCCACACTTTGAACTAATTTCTTCTTAGGAATTTTTAACTCATTAATTTGTATATCAGTTAATCTTGAACATGTTAATGGCGAATGATTAAAATGTGTAAACGATTTTTTTACCTACAACAATTAAGTCATTTATTGATCTTTAGTATGTTAGAGCATCAGATACTGTTAAATGCAATGAATGTAATTTGCTTTTCCTTACAGATGTTTCCTTCCTCAGAATCTGAAAACATTCACTAGACACTTCTTAATAGTGTTTTCTTTGCTATGACAGCAAAGAAAAAAAAATGATAAAAATTTTTTTGTTAATTGTGAGCTTTATAAAGTCTACAATGATCTCTTTCGACCATTTTAGAGAATATTCCTTTCATCCTTTCTATCAGTGGTTTTTCTTGAAATATTAAGATTTCTTATTTTTACTTTCTTCTATCTTTACAAGAAGAAAGTATTGGATTTGTGAAAAATTTCGACTTCCGATTTTCGACATAATTATACGTTTTAGAATGCCCAGAACACGATTTGATGGTTTTTAGAAAATGTCTGTCTGTGAATCTGTCTGTCACTCTGTCTGTGAGTCTGTATGTGACAAACATTTTGTGGGTGCTCTATCTCAGGAACTAATGCACGGAATTTCACAAAATTTTATATTTAGTTAGACCTTCATATAAACTAGACCTGATTAGTTTTTGGTGAAAATCGCCCAACAGGTGGCGCTGCTATGCGGCATTTTCACGATTTCTGCAATAGCTATATCTCAAGAACTACTGCACGGATTTTCCTCAAACTTCAGATTTAGTTAGTCCTTGACATGAATTGACGTATAAATTAGTGCTGTTTATTTTTTTGGTGTAAATCGCTCAACAGGTGGCGCTGCTATGCTGTATTTTTTGCGATTTCCGCAATAGCTTTATCTCAAGAACTAATGCTTGGATTTTCAACAAACTTCAGATTCAGGTATACCTTGATATCATTTAGTGCTGCTTATTTTTGGTGTAAATCGCTCAACAGGTGGCGTTGCTATGCTACATTTTTCAGAATTTCCGCTATAGCTCTATCTCGAGAACTAATGCACGAATTTTCATCCAACTTCAAATTCAGATATACTTTGATATGAAATTGTGCTAAATCGTTGTTATTTCTTGTACTATTTAAATGATTTAATAGACGTGATTTATATAGAAGAAAGTTTTGTGATGGCCACAACATACTAGTTTATTTTATTCCATCTGAAAGCTGAAACTTATGTTTCCTAGTACTTTTAAAATTTTGTCATTATTTTGAAATATAACAACACACATAATATCTATTAAAATGTAACTAGACAATACCTGATGAGGAACTTCTTTTTTTGGCTGAATTATATTATTGATGCAAGTTTTAGGCCGAACACAGCCGAATATTTTTTCAGAGTAAAATAATGCTTTCAAAAATTAAAAATTTGTATATAAATATTTTTTTAAAAGAAAACAATACATTTTAATTGTGAAATATACAAGAATTGTGCATATAGTGCATACTATATTTTGTTTTTAGGCAAAAATAAGTTCATTATTCGGCTGTAACTTGGCCGAATATTCGGTTATTCGGCCAAACCACTATTCGTTGCATCACTACTGGGTCATTCCACGTGAAATCAACCAATTTAAAGAAAAAGTGTTGCACCATAGTCACAGATTTTTTTTAAATTTTTATCATAGACAGACACAGTAATGAAACCCTCAAACCTGAAATTTAAAAATAATTTTCGCAATATTGGCTGAGATACAGCCATTTGAAAATTGGTCATTTTTACCAAATGGCGGCCATCTTGGAATCTTATCAATGTCTGTAAATGGCCATAACTTGACAACTAATAGCTCGAATTCTATGTTTCTGATACCAATTTGAAGCTATTTGTACAAAGAATGCATATCTCACATCAAAATAATAGTAAATTTTCATTTCTTTACTTTTTATTATGTGCAAACTGAAAATATCACCCCAAAAAAGGGCTGACTATAATGGCCCATAAAAAAAATGAATCATCATGAATTTTTCTGAAACTTGGTAGAAACATTGCTCCATTTGTGTGCTTTAAATTAAAAAAAAAAATGGAGAGGTAAAATTTGTTGTTTTAAAATAAATTGTTTTTACATATAGGTTGTCTTAACCAAATAATGATCATTTTAGAATCTGTAAGTATTCCTAATTTCAGAAATAATAGTTAAAATAAAATTTTCTAACATCTGAATTAATGTGATGTGTGTATATTATATAATTAAATAAAGAAATATCAATTTGCAGCTATTTATACTAAATATGCATATATTGTATTAAAATACTAGTAAATTTTCATCTTACTATAATGGATTACATAAAAAAAAAAAAGCCACATAATATTTTTCCTTGAAATGTTGGAGAAATACTAGCTGTAAATTACAGTTGAATTTATTCAATTGTGTAATTTAAATAAAATAAAATAAAAAATATATAAATGAGTTAATTGAGTTCACATTTGATGACTTTAGCTCACATTAAGTTCAAATAACAAAAATCTAGATACAGTGAGACAAAAAAAAATTAATATAATACAAATCCAGGGCAAAACATGTGATGAGAAATAAGCCTAAGTTTAAACTTACACATGGAAAATCTAGACAAAATAAGAACAAAATATTTACTTGCATGCATATAATTTTATAATATAATACCTAGTTTTTTTCTTCAGATTTAAACTACCAAGGTTTTCAATCAGTTTTATAAGTAAGTTCAGTTATACTAAATATACTGAAATAAAAATTACATAAACTGACATATTTACATCTGAACATTTAATGCATTCTGAATGATTTAAAGATATATATATATATACAGTAGAAGTTTTCTACTGTAAAGGATTACACACTAATATTAAACTTTATAAGTAGAAAATCTGTAAAGTGAGGAGTAAAAATTTGCCCATATAAATTTAATTTTTTAAGTGGGAAAAGGTCTTAAATAGGTTCTACATATAGGGGAGAGTGAGGAGGAATGGGACACTTTTTACAAAAGTGAGAAAATCATTTTTGTTTGACACAAAAATAAAAATTTCGATTTTTAGAATACAAAATGGAACACTTTCTAATGTCCTTGAACAATATAAAAACATAATTTTCAGAAACAATTTTATAATTAAAGAAATTGTAAATTTCAAAATGTGTCCCATACACCCTTCCCCCCCCCCCACACACACACATTAACAGGGAGGTATGGGACAACTATAAAACAATGTATTATAAGAAGCAAATAGTCTAGTGTCAGGTATATTTACAATATAACAAAGATTGTAGGTTGATAATGTCTGTGCTACAATATCAAATTCCAGTGTCTTCATCACTGGAAGGATAATTCAGGATTATTAATCAGAAATGATATTAAGAAATCATCTATTCAATTTATTTATAGTTTGAAGTAAATGAATATATTTTCAATGTTATAATTAATATACTAACCTTTAAAAATATTTGCATATTAGCAATTTACGCTCATCTTATTAAAAAGTATAGTCCCATTCCCCCCTTTGCTGGCATGTCCCATTCCTCTCTCTACCTTCTTTTATATTAAACTTCTTGTATAAACAGAAATGCTGCTTTTAGGCATAGTTTAAATTATGGATAATATACAGTATAACGTTCCATAAAAAGGGAAATTATTACACCTATGCATAAACAAATCATTTGTATACAGAAAGCATAAAAAGTATTATATGAAGCAAATTTACTTTTGATTCTTGAAATAATCTTTTTCTTTATACAATTGCAAGCTTACGTAGATCAGCTACTTTTTTCAACTGAAGATTGGGCTACCATTGCTTTATCTAATCTGTGATTGATCAAATATTTAGAATGATACCTAAAGAGAAAAACCTACTGTCCCATTTGACCCCATTCTCCCCTATATGTAAAGTAAATCCTCATTTATATGTATTGTATTTATCTGTTTTTTATTAATTAATTATACATTATATTCCTTAAATTATTTTCTTATCTTTTTCAGTGTAAAATTTTTTTAATTGTTTACATTTTTGTTGGGGTGGCGGAGGGGATTCCTACGAAATTAGTACAAATGAGGTTTTCAATATACTTTTACATTAATTCAGATGTTAGAAAATTTTATTTTAACCTTTATTTCTTAAATTAGGAATACTTATAAATTCTAAAATGATTATTATTTGGTTAATGACACCCTATGCGTAAAAAAGCATTAATTTTAAAACAACAAATTTTACCTCTCCATTTTTTTTTAAAATTTGAAGCACACAGATGGAGCAATGTTTCTACCAAGTTTTAGAAAAATTCATAATGATTCATTTTTTTATGGGCCATTATAGTCAGCCCTTTTTTTGGGTGATATTTTAAGTTTACACATAATAAAAAGTAAAGAAATGAAAATTTACTATTGTTTTGATGTGAAATATGCATTCTTTGTACAAATAGCTTCAAATTGGTACCAGAAACGTAGAATTTGAGCCATTAATTGTCAAGTTATGGCCATTTATAGACATTGATAAGATTCCAAGATGGCCGTCATTTGGTAAAAATGACCAATTTTCAAATGGCTACATCTCAGCCAATATTGCAAAAATTATTTTTAAATTTCAGATTTGTGGGTTTCACTACTATGTCTGTCTATGATAAAAATTTTTAAAAAATCTGTGACTATGGTGCAACACCCATTGGTTGCATTCATGTGGCCATGTGACCCTACTCCAAACCAGACCAAATGTAGAAAAGTATTGTTCGATTGAAGCAAAGGTAAGTGGTACTGAATGTGAAGAAAAGAAAAATTGACAAAATTCGGGAGGAAACTTATCTGTTTCACTCTTTTTTGCCATAATCTTAACCATTTTTGTATTGAAAACTCCTATATAACACTTTCATTGAAAATTGAAGCAGGATAATAAATGGGATGATTAATCTTAAAAGCTATAACAATGCAAACAATCAGGATGAGGTTCAAGTGCCATCTTTTTGCATGCATTAAGATTTAAATCATTTGGATACATTTTAGATTACAGGCATGGAAATCTTTTTTCTTTTTTTGGTCAGTTTATCTCTGCTTAGAAATTCTTTTAAATCTTGTTCTTTTGAAATATATTTAAATTGGCATTTATCTTTGCATTCTCATACCTCAGATTAAATAATGATACAGCTGTGAAAGCACAAGAAAATTTGAAAAAACCCACAATAGATTTTTTCGACGACCGGAAAAACCCGGGTTTTTTCGGGCGGACCACTTGGGCAAACCCTGTCATAAGTATATTTTTGCATTTTTGTTTAAAAGTTCTAATTCCTATTTAAAACATTAAAATTTTTGTTTAATTGCAATTTTCAAAGTTTATACTTCTAAGTCTGTATTTCACCAATTTCAGAACTAGTACAGTACACTCCCTCAAATCCGCAACCCTAAAATATGTAAACAATGAATAATTTCAGTTCAAATGTAGACGCAAAATTACAATTTTTTTTTTTTTTTGTTTTATTTCCTTCCGTATGTATTTTAACATGTAATTCTCTATAATATGACTGAAATAGTGGTTTTTCATAAAGGAAGTATAAATTTATTTGTGAAAAAAATCAAGATATTGCTCATACCACTTGTAATCAAAATCTTTTTACCAAATATATTTATGCATTAATCAAGCTTTTTTGGTTATTAAGACTGGCTAAACCTGAAATAAATCTTCCTCACATTATGACTTTTATGTGAATTAATAGGTTACCTTTATGAGGACAGTTTTATTTAATAATTATAGGAAAATGTATCGCATCTTTATTTTGCATATTTAATTATGCATTATTAATTATTTACTTGACCTTTACTTTTAATAATTTAACCATTTTTAAAATTATCTTATGTTTTATCATTTTAGTTTATTACTTTACTCCGTTATTTTAATGTTTTACTATATTGCAAGCATTCATTATAATTTTGATTGCATTATTTCATTCAAATTACTATTTAAAAATGTCAACCAAGCAATGACCAGAAAACCACACTACTTCTGGTGCCAAGCTGTGTGGATTTGAGGGAGTCTACTGTATACAGTAATATTCAATGTTACCATCTTTTAACTTAAAAGTCTAAGTATTTCTTTACATATTTTTAGATATAGCATGCCCATTTACATAAATCCACATCAGATCATCCAATTTCCAAATGATTCAAAATAAATGCTTAAAATTTTTTATTTACATAATTAAAAGTATAAAAACATCAGACTAAATTGACAATATAAACTACAAGCAAAGACAATTACTAATAATATAATTACAAATACTAAGTAATCTATAAATATCTCAACTTCATGAGTCTTTTTGTTATTCAGTTGTACATTATAATTTGATATGATTGATCGACGTGATACGTTCTTAGACACAGAGTAAGCTTATAAATTAAGAGCCTATTTCAGTCAAATGAAAAGACGCGTTCGCTAATGCTAATCCTATGGAAGAAATTTATAAAGATATCTCGGTCGCATTTAAATATTTTTAAATGACTTTTTTTTTGCATTGGATAACTGAGATCGATCTGTATGCAGGCCGTTGTTTACTTTTTCGATTTCCTTTACAGGTATTTTTTATGAGGACACTTTCATTTTCGGAACCGGTTTCGAAAGTAAAAGCATCCTTATAAAAAAAATCTGCAACCAAAATCGAAAAAGTAAAAAACGGTCTGCATACAGATCGATCTCAGTTATCCAATACAAAAAAAAAAAAAAAAAAAAAAAAAAAAAAAAAAAAAAAAAAAAAATCATTTAAAAATATGGAAATGCAACCGAGATAGCTTTATAAATTTCTACCATAGGATTAGCATTAGCGAACGCGTCTTCTCAGTTGACTGAAGTAGGCTCTTAAATATGATGGTCAATTCATTGGGTATTAATTTGACAAAGAACTGAATAATTATTCAATAACTTTGTAATTAACTTATGTAAAAAAAATGAAACTTTTTAAAAAATATATAAAAAGGGGACTATATTTTTCTGTTATACCAATACCATGCCAAAATGTATTCTAATGAGAAAATTTCATGAAAAAGAGACCAGTATATATGACTTTTTATTTATTTATTTTCCCTATTAAAGCTGCTAGTCACTCAGCTTCTGAATTCCCCTTGGTAATGTTAAGTCTATGGGCGTTTGATGCATTCTTATATTCAAAATATCTCCTCGGGAAATTAATATTTTAAACTTTTTTTTTAGTGCTCTCATCTAAAGGGTGTCTCTTTTTTTGTTAGTTAAAACTAAGAAAAAAAAAGTGACATCCTTTAAGATGAGAACATAGAAAAAAGAAGTTAAAAATATTAATTTCCCGAGGAGATGTTTTGAATATAAGAATGCATCAAATGCCCATAGACTTAACATTACCGAGGGGAATTCAGAAGCTGAGTGACTAGCAGCTTTAATAGGGAAAATAAATAAATAAAAAGTCATATATACTGGTCTCTTTTTCATGAAATTTTCTCATTAGAATACATTTTGGCATGGTATTGGTATAACAGAAAAATATAGTCCCCTTTTTATATATTTTTTAAAAAGTTTCATTTTTTTACATAAGTTAATTACAAAGTTATTGAATAATTATTCAGTTCTTTGTCAAATTAATACCCAATGAATTGACTGGCATATTTAAGAGCCTACTTCAGTCAACTGAGAAGACGCGTTCGCTAATGCTAATCCTATGGTAGAAATTTATAAAGCTATCTCGGTCGCATTTCAATATTTTTAAATGATTTTTTTTTTTTTTTTTTTTTTGCATTGGATAACTGAGATCGATCTGTATGCAGGCCGTTGTTTACTTTTTCGATTTCCTTTACAGGTATTTTTTATGAGGACACTTTCATTTTCGGAACCGGTTTCGAAAGTAAAAGCATCCTTATAAAAAAAATCTGCAACCAAAATCGAAAAAGTAAAAAACGGTCTGCATACAGATCGATCTCAGTTATCCAATAGAAAAAAAAAAAAAAAACATTTAAAAATATTGAAATGCGACCGAGATAGCTTTATAAATTTCTACCATAGGATTAGCATTAGCGAACGCGTCTTCTCAGTTGACTGAAGTAGGCTCTTAAATATGCCAGTCAATTCATTGGGTATTAATTTGACAAAGAACTGAATAATTATTCAATAACTTTGTAATTAACTTATGTAAAAAAAATGAAACTTTTTAAAAAATATATAAAAAGGGGACTATATTTTTCTGTTATACCAATACCATGCCAAAATGTATTCTAATGAGAAAATTTCATGAAAAAGAGACCAGTATATATGACTTTTTATTTATTTATTTTCCCTATTAAAGCTGCTAGTCACTCAGCTTCTGAATTCCCCTCGGTAATGTTAAGTCTATGGGCATTTGATGCATTCTTATATTCAAAACATCTCCTCGGGAAATTAATATTTTTAACTTCTTTTTTCTATGTTCTCATCTTAAAGGATGTCACTTTTTTTTTCTTAGTTTTAACTAACAAAAAAAGAGACACCCTTTAGATGAGAGCACTAAAAAAAAAGTTTAAAATATTAATTTCCCGAGGAGATATTTTGAATATAAGAATGCATCAAACGCCCATAGACTTAACATTACCAAGGGGAATTCAGAAGCTGAGTGACTAGCAGCCTTAAGGAACAATTAGGGGGAGAAGATTTTTTTTAAAAATAAAATTTTAAACTTTGTGTGCTGAAGTGGGAAAGCATAAATTTGGGAGGGATACATGGGAGTGATTTACATGACTGATTATTCATTTAGTATTAGTATAGTATGCAACAAATAGAGCATAAATATAGCAAATAAAGCCTTTGTGAAAGAATATTAAAAGGCAGAAAACCAACATTTAAATATGCACAAATTGAATGCATGCATGCTTCTTTTTGTGTATTATTTGTGCATATTTAAACGTTGGTTTTCTGCCTTTTAGCAAATACAGCAGATTTTTAAGAATAAAGAATTTTATTATACATTTGAATCTTTGTATTCTGGTGGAGAAAAAGCAAGAGGCGTTAACTTCCACCTTCAATCCCCACTTTCGAATATTTCAATTTCAAATATATAAGAATTTAACTCTCATTTACTAGGATAAATGTGATATTTCAATTAGAATATTGAGAAGACTACTTTAACGTTAACTCCCCTGGCCCATTTTTTTTATTTTGAATATCAAAATTTCAATTATGCCAATATTTAGCTCTAATTTGTTCCGTAATATTATAATTTGATCCTTTTCCAAAGTCAAAATTACAATTCACTTAGAAGGCTAAGGATGACCAGAAGTGGCAGGAGGAGGGGCTGAGATTTCGAATATTGAAATTTTAAATACAGAAATATTATTAGATTAATTTTAACACAATTATTCAGTTGATAAATAAATCATATGAGTTGTAAATTTCCAGGTGGCGAAAATTGTCCGGTCGAGGATTTTTCACTCACTTAGAAATTTACAATTCATAGAAATATTATCTCTCAATTTGTTCTCTTTATTATTACAATTCTGGTTCTGGAATCCAGCATTTCAATTAGAACGAGGGGAGGTATATGAAGGGGGTGAGGGGGGGGGAGGGCTTTCAATAATGAGAAACATCCACCACTCTTTTCTAATAGTAATTTTTACCTTCTTTATGGCAAAAATTTTGCATTTAAATAAAGCGACTGTTTTTATTTGGAAGCAATCTTACTTCCTATCTGGGACACCTACACCTGCTGTGATCAAGCTCTCAGCAAATGGACGTATATTAATGTAACATGCTTACAATTAGAAATTTTATTACATTTTCTTAATACTCTTTTGGTGCTCAGTTTATAGATTTTACTTGCATGCACAGTATTTCAGCACGAAAAAAACATTTTTAAAGATCTAGAGCAAAAATATTGTTTTACACAGAGGAAACATTATTTTGAGTTATGTACAGGGTGGCTACTAAATACTGTTACAAATATTCAGAAATTTTATTTTACAAATATAAAAGAGAAAATGATAACTACACTAATATGATGAACATCAGAGATGAAAGTTAACCGAGAAATAATTTTACTCGAATTGACCGCCATCTTTATGGATTACAAAAGATAATCTCTTATGCCATTGTCCGACTGCGGCACGAATCATTTTAAGAGGTAATCGGTACCATTCATGCAACGTGGAAGCTTTGAGAGAGTCCAAACTTCTGTGTTTGTTGCTATTTACGATAGCCTTTAAAATCCCCCAGACGCAACAATCTAAAGTATTTAGGTCCAGTAAAGAAGGTGGCCAATCTTCTTGCATGATAATGTTCGGACAATTGACAGGGAGCCAAGCCTGTGTTGATTTAGCTCATTAGTTAGTTAGTAGTTGATTTAGTTAGGTGCAGAATCTTTCTGAAATATCCAATTCTTTTAGGGATACAACCTGTCAGCATGTGGCAATAAATGTGTGGCCAATATGTCCTGTTTGCAATATCCGCATTGATTTTTATCCCTTTATCGATGAACTTCAAAGGCAATTTTCCATTGTTTGACACTGCAGCCCAAACCATAACAGAATTCTTGTTCTGAAAGCGTTTAACAGTTCGAAAGGTTTCGGGTATATCATTGAGGGTTGCTGAATATACGACATCATTTTTAGCATTATAACACTGTTCAGTGCAAAATAGCTTCCTATCAGAAAATAATATTCTGTCATCACTTTTCCTCTCATGCCGCTTCATCAATTTCTTCCTTCTTTGTAATCTTTTTACTCTTTGTACAGCAGTCAAACCTTGATTTTTTCTTTTGCGATAAGGGCAATAATGTAGATCTTCATTTATAATAACTTATAGTTATAGCATAGTTCTGAGAATCACGTTCTTTTCTGCAGCCATTTTATTTGCAGAACGTTGTGGATTTCTTCACACCGTTTCACGAAATCTTTTGATGCGCTCTATTGTGCGAAATGAGCGTGGACGACCAGACCTAGATCGATCTTTAGATAGCTATTAGTATCCAATAATCGATTTATAGTTCTATATATAAATGTTCCATTAAAACCAAGACATTTTAATTTCTTAAATATTTTACCTGCAGAGAATCTGCGATCAAAGAGCTGTTTAATCATCATTCTTTTGGCTTCCCTCTTTAAAGTAATTTAAAATAATTGCTTTATAACAAAATTCGTCTGCACAAATAGAAGATTCCCAAACGCTAAAATAGAGAAATAAGTTGTTTTAACAAACGATTAAAATTAATTCGTATTTTTTGGAGTGTTACAGTATTTAGTAGCCACCCTGTAGAAAGACTCGTGACTCCTAAAAAGACCCTATTTAGCAACCAAAGACCGCTCAGGGAAGCTGCCTCGTTTGCCCGATGATTGCTCTCATGGGCGTATCCAGGGGGTGGGCTGATGGGGCTACGGCCCCATTCCCCTCCCCCCCCTCACGAAATTTTTGAAAGTTATTTTTGTCTATCATACAGCATAATAGCAATTCTCATTAGTCCCATATTAGTCCACATTGACGTCACGGAAGAGAAAGGGAACTGATTCCTTTCGAAATATTCGAAAATTAAATGAAAAAAGTGTTTTTTTCCTTACTTTTTAAAATAAATTTGTAATTTTTTCTTCTGTCATACAGCGAAATAGCCATTCTCGTTAACCCCATATTAGTTCACATTGACATCACAGCATGCTCAAAGATGGGGAGGGGGCTGATGGAATTACAGCTCCCTCATCTCAAAATAGTCGAAAATGAAATGAAAAAGTGATTATTATTTTTATTTTTTTGTTTGAGATAATCTGCTATCATTCAACAGACTAGCCGCTCTCTTCTCTTTAGTTCCATATTAGTGTACAGTGATACCACATTATAACCAAACATGTGAAAGGGGCTAATGGGGTTACAGCCCCCTCCTTAACCCTTTCCGGCACACTGTGCCTGGGTCGGGATACCTGATTTTAATTCCAAACTTAGGAACGGCGCCAAGAATATTTTAGTAAAATTTTGCTTTTACAATGAACATTAAAATGAACATATTTTTACTTTCTAAAAAAGTTTTAAAATTCCAGTGTCAGTCAATCATTTCATCATTTTACAACAAAAATTGCCTGTGACGGAAAGGGTTAAATTGTCGAAAGTGAAAGGGAAAAGATGCTGATTCTTTTTATTTTTGTTTCAGATAAATTTGTAATTTTTCTCCTATCATTCCACAGACTAGCCACTGTTTTCTTAGTCCAGTCAATAGGGGATTTTACCTAGCAAAATTAATGGTAGTTCTGGAAATCGGCTTACTTTATGTTTTTTGGATCGCTGAATCCGAATTTTTAACTTTCCACCAAAATTTGGTAAAATGCCCCCCAAAAAAGGTTTTTATTAAAAAAATATTTTTTTTTTATTGTTTTACGGAAAAAGTATCTAGAAATTCAGAAAGTAGACAAAATTTGTAACAAATAAGATGTATGACATTATCACGTAGGATAAATGGGGAGAGGGGGGCTCCCTCGGAACATTCCCCGCGCGCTGTTCTCAAAAACCAAATTTTTTTCAAAAAATCAATTTTTGGGGGGATTTGCCAGGTGAAATTTGCGTGGGTAGTTACAAATTCGGATTCAGCGACCCAAAAAACATAAAGTGAGCCGAAATCCAGAACTAGCATTAATTTTGCCAGGTAAAACCCCCTATTGCCTGGACTTGCATAACTTAGTGCACGAGTGTCGCAGTGCGTGTTCAGAGGCAACCCTCCCCCTCCCCGTTCATCCTACGTCATAATGTCATGTATCCTATTTGTTGCAAATTTTGTCTACTTTCTGAATTTCTACATACTTTTCCCCTAAACAGTAAAAAAATTAATTTAAAAACAACTATTTTGGGGGAAGTTAAAAATTTGTATTCAGAAACCCCAAAAAACTGAGAGTAAATCTTATAGGAAAAGTTCGGAAGGGAGACGAGAAGGCGAATGTAAACGATGTGAGTAGTTAAGTGGAATTGTGCAACTTAGTCCACGCAGCACCGCGGCGCATGTTCCGAGGCAGATCCCCCCCTCCCCATTCATCCTACGTCATAATGTCATATATCTTATTTGTTGCAAATTTTGTCTACTTTCTGATTTTCTAGATACTTTTCCCTAAAATAATAAAAAATTGATTTTTTTTTAATAAAAACCTTTTTTGGGAGGCTTTTTACCAAAATTTAGGGGGGAGTTGCCGGGGGAAATTTTGGTGGGAAGTTAAAAATTCGGATTCAGCGACGCAAAAAAAAAATATAGTAAGCTTTTTTCCAGAACTACCATGAATTTTGCTAGGTAGAGTCCCTATACGGTCTCTATTGCCTGGACTATCTCTTTAGTTCCATATTAAAGCACGGTGACACCACATTAAACCCAGCAAAGAAAGAAACAGTGGGCCATCAGGTGGAAAAAAGATGGCAGCCAGCAGTGCCATTACTTAAACCTGTCGAAAAGTGTCCAAGCCGAATGTAGCTGGCCCATCAGTGATGGCCAACAGCAGGCCAGCATTGGTATGCCATCACATTACTTCAATCCGACATTTTTCCTGCAGTGCTAGCACATATCCCACTGCTATTCCTTTGCTGGCCTAGCACTTTTCCTAACAAAAATTTCTTATAGAATTCTATAAAAAAACAAAGTATTACATAATTATGGCTCTTTTTTCTATAAGCTAGTTTCACCAAGAGCTATAGAAATATCTGTAGAAGTGTCTATAATAGAAATGTCTATAGAAATATTTGAACTGCATGTGGCCACCCTCCCAAGTACTGACCGCGCTCGATGCTGCTTGGTTTTTGTGATCGGACATGAACAAGTACTTTCAGCATATGCTATGACTGCTCGTAGTTTTCAAGTTCTCATTACACTATTTGATGTTTGTTTCTGTTGTGATTTACGTTCCCAATCATTAAACCGGTATAGAAGTTATTCTATTGTATAGAAATCCTACGTATACGCTTTTTTTTATTATTGATTCTGAACTGCATAAATTATGAAAACTGAAATCCTTTGCAACCTAGTAAAACCAGATTTAAGGAGAAAAAAAAAGTGCGTTGAAATAAAGAATTTATTTATTTATTCATTTACTTACTTATTTTGTTGGTGGCAGTGGTGCTATATTTTTTACAGTTTCAAAAAAATTTAGTTTCACAGCTTAAATTGTGTTAAGATATTCATTTCAGATTTGTGTTCAAATACTCAATGTCTTCAATATTCGCATCGCCACCTAGCGTAAGGGTTCCCAGCAATAATACTGCAAAAGTTCGTGCACTTCCATGTAGTGGTGGGCCAGCGCATGTGATAAAATGGATGCCCACCAAAATTTTATCTGATGATTTCCAACAGCAAAGTTGACTGAAGCTGTCCAGCAGTGGTCATGTAGTGGTAGACCATCAGCCAGCACTTCTCCATCAATGCCAGCACCTATCTTGCTGCTGGTCAGCAATTTCCTCTTTGCTGGGTATCCAGTGAAAGGAGCTAATAGGATTACAGCTTCCTACCGAAAATGAAATGAAAAAAATGCTGATATTTTTTATTTTTTTGTTTGAAATAAATTTGTAATCCCCCCCCCCCTATCATTCAACAGACTAGCCGCTCTCTTCCTTTTAGTTCCATATTAGTGCACAGTGACACCACATTATACCCAAAGAAGTTGAAAAGGGTAATGGGGATTACAGGGAAGTAAGACCTGCGCCAAAATCGCTTTCCTGCGTCAAGCTGCTACAAAACAGCTATTTTTTTTCCATTTTGCGCCAAAACGTACTTGGCTCCAAAATGTAATTTAGCCCGATTTCGTCGATCAAAGGAACAACAACAACAAAAAATTTCTAGGCCTCTAATTTCGTCAAAAAAGCAAAAAACCGCGGTCAAAATATTTCTAAAAACACGCAATGTTTGTCAAATGGTCGCGGAAAAAAACGTGAATACAATTAATTCAAATTCAAAGGATAAAAAGTAATTTCAAAGAATCGCTAATTTCGTCAAAAAACGAACAAAACGCGGTCAAAAGATCGCGAAAAAACGCGATTTCGTTAAAAGATCGTGAATAAAACGCAAATTTTGTCAAAATATCGTGAAAAACACGAGAATTTCGTTAATAGATCGCCAAAAACACGCGAATTTCGTCAAAGAATCGCGATAAAAACGCGAATTTTGCCAAAGGATCGCTAATTTCGTCAAAAGATCGCGAATTCCGTCAAAGGATCGGGAATAAGCGGGAATTTTGTGAATAGATAGCTAAATTCGCCAAAAAAAGAACAAAACACGGTCGAAAGATTGTGAAAAAACTCTAATTTCCTTAAAAAATCTCGAAAAAATCCACAAATTTCATGAAAAAATCGAGAAAAACACGCGAATTTCGTCAAAAAAAACGTGAATTTTGTCGAAGGATCGCAAAAAAACGTGAATTTTGTCAAAAGAATCGCTAATTTCTTCAAAAAATGAACAAAATGGTTCAAAAGTTTGTAAAAAAACGCGATTATCTTTAAAAGATCGCGAAAAAACCGCAAATTTCATCAAAAGGTCGCAAAAAATTGCAAATTTCATCAAAAGATTTTAAAAAACACACTAATTTTGTCAAAAGATAGCAAAAAAGTCACTGATTTCAACAAGGGATCACGAAAAATATGCGAATTTTTTCAAAAGATCTCGAAAAATACGCGAATTTCGTCAAAAGATCGCAAAAATATGCAAATTTCGTCGGTAGATCGCGAGAAATACGCAAATTTCATCAAATGATCGCAAGAAATACACGTGAATCTCCTCAAAAGATCGCGAAAAACATGCGAATTTTGTCATTGGATAGCGAAAAAAGAACGAATTTTGCCAAAAGATCACGAATTACTTCCAAAAACGGGGTCAAAAGATCGCGAAAGAACGCGATTTTGTTAAAAGATCGTGAATAAATCGCAAATTTTGTCAAAAGATCGCGAGAATTTTGTCATAAGATCGCGAAAAACGCGAGAATTTTGTCATAAGATCGCGAAAAACACGAGAATTTCGTTAACAGATCGCCAAAAACACGCGAATTTCGTCAAAGAATCGCGATAAAAACGCGAATTTTGCCAAAGGATCGCTAATTTCGTCAAAAAACGAACAAAACACGGTCAAAAGATCGTGAAGAAAACGATAATTTTGTTAAAAGATGGCGAAAAAAACGCTAATTTCATCAAAAAGGTCGAAAAACCTCATAAATTTCGTCAAAAGATCGCAAATAACACGCGAATTCCGTCAAAGGATCGGGGAATAAGTGGGAATTTTGTCAAAAGATAGCTAAATTCGCCAAAAAAAGAACAAAACACGGTCAAAAGTTTGTGAAAAACTCTAATTTCGTTAAAAGTTCGCGAAAAAATCCACAAATTTCATGAAAAGGTCGAGAAAAACACGCGAATTTCGTCAAAAGATCGTGAATAACACGCAAATTCCGTCAAAGGATCGGGGAATAAGCGGGAATTTTGTCAATAGATAGCTAAATTCGCCAAAAAAAGAACAAAACACGGTCGAAAGATTGTGAAAAAACTCTAATTTCGTTAAAAGTTCGCAAAAAAATCCACAAATTTCATGAAAAGGTCGAGAAAAACACGTGAATTTCGTCAAAAGACCACGAAAAACGCGAATTTTGTCAAAGAATCGCAAAAAAACGTGAATTTTGTCAAAGGATCGCTAATTTCTTCAAAAAATGAACAAAACGGGGTCAAAAGATTGCGAAAAATGCGAATTTCTTTAAAAGATCGCGAAAAAACCGCAAATTTCATCAAAAGGTCGCAAAAAATTGCAAATTTCATCAAAAGATTTAAAAAAACACACTAATTTCGTCAAAAGATAGCAAAAAAGACGCTGATTTCAACAAAAGATCACGAAAAATATGCAAATTTTTTCAAAAAATCGCGAAAAATACGCGAATTTTGTCAAAAAATCGCGAAAAATACACGAATTTCGTCAAAAGATCGCAAAAATATGCAAATTTCGTCGGTATATTGCGAGAAATACGCAAATTTCATCAAATGATCGCAAGAAATACACGTGAATCTCCTCAAAAGATCGCGAAAAACATGTGAATTTTGTCATTGGATAGCGAAAAAAGAACGAATTTTGCCAAAAGATCACGAATTACTTACAAAAACGGGGTCAAAAGATCGCGAAAAAACGCGATTTTGTTAAAAGATCGTGAATAAAACGCAAATTTTGTCAAAAGATCGCGAAAAACGCGAGAATTTTGTCATGAGATCGCGAAAAACACGAGAATTTCGTTAACAGATCGCCAAAAACACGCGAATTTCGTCAAAGAATCGCGATAAAAACGCGAATTTTGCCAAAGGATCGCTAATTTCGTCAAAAACGAACAAAACACGGTCAAAAGATCGTGAAAAAAACGATAATTTTGTTAAAAGATGGCGAAAAAAACGCTAATTTCATCAAAAGGTCGAAAAACCTCATAAATTTCGTCAAAAGATCGTGAATAACACGCAAATTCCGTCAAAGGATCGGGGAATAAGCGGGAATTTTGTCAAAAGATAGCTAAATTCGCCAAAAAAAGAACAACACTGCAAATAAAGGCGTCTAAAATTCAGACACATATGTGACTGAAAAAGTAATTCAGACACTTAAGTGTCTTACTATGATCATGGTATAAAAAAACACGGTCAAAAGATTGTGAAGAAACTCTAATTTCGTTAAAAGATCGCAAAAAATTCACAAATTTCATGAAAAGGTCGAGAAAAACACGCGAATTTCGTCAAAAGATCACGAAAAACGCGAATTTTGTCAAAGGATCGCAAAAAAACGTGAATTTTGTCAAAGGATCGCAAAAAAAACGTGAATTTTGTCAAAGGATCGCTAATTTCTTCAAAAAATGAACAAAACGAGGTCAAAAGATTGCGAAAGAACACGAATTTCTTTAAAAGACCGCGAAAAAAACAGATTAATAGATCACCAAAAACACGCGAATTTCGTCAAAGAATCGCGATAAAAACGCGAATTTTGCCAAAGGATCGCTAATTTCGTCAAAAGATCGCGAATAACACGCGAATTCCGTCAAAGGATCTGGGAATAAGCGGGAATTTTGTCAATAGATAGCTAAATTCGCCAAAAAACGAACAAAACACGGTCAAAATATCGCAAAAACATGTGAATTTCGTCAAAAGAGTGCGAATAACACGCGAATTCCGTCAAAGGGTCGGGGAATAAACGGGAATTTTGTCAAAAGATAGCTAAATTCGCCAAAAAAAGAACAAAACACGGTCAAAAGATTGTGAAAAAACTCCAATTTCCTTAAAAAATCTCGAAAAAATCCACAAATTTCATGAAAAAATCGAGAAAAACACGCGAATTTCGTCAAAAAAACGTGAATTTTGTCGAAGGATCGCAAAAAAACGTGAATTTTGTCAAAAAAATTGCTAATTTCTTCAAAAAATGAACAAAATGGTTCAAAAGTTTGTGAAAAAACGCGAATATCTTTAAAAGATCGCGAAAAAAACGCAAATTTCATCAAAAGGTCGCAAAAAATTGCAAATATCGTCAAAAGATTAAGAAAAAAACACAAATTTCGTCATAAGATAGCGAAAAAGACGCTGATAAGGATCACGAAAAATATGCGAATTTTTTCAAAAGATCGTGAAAAATACGCGAATTTTGTCAAAAGATCGCGAAAAATACACGAATTCCGTCAAAAGATTGCAAAAAATTGTCGGTAGATCGCGAGAAATACGCAAATTTCATCAAATGATCGCAAGAAATACACGTGAATCTCCTCAAAAGATCGCGAAAAACATGCGAATTTTGTCACTGTATAGCTAAAAAAAACGAATTTTGTCAAAAGATCACCAATTACTTCAAAAAACGAACAAAACGGGGGCAAAAGATTGTGAAAAAAACGCTAAATTCGTTAAAAGATCGCGAAAACAGCAAATTTTGTCAAAAGATTTTGAAAAACACGGTAATTTCGTCAAAAGATAGCGAAAAGCACAGTGATTTCAACAAAAGATCGTGAAAAATACGTGAATTTTGTCAAAAGATCGCGAAAAACACGCGAATTTAATTAAAAGATCGCGAGAAATACGTAAATTTCATCAAATGATCGCAAGAAATACACGTGAATCTCCTCAAAAGACCTCGAAAAACATGCAAATTTTGCCATTGGATAGCGAAAAAAAAAAGAATTTTGTCAAAAGATCACCAATTACTTCAAAAAACGAACAAAACGGGGTCAAAAGATTTTTAAAAAACGCTAATTTGGTTAAAAGATGCGAAAACAGCAAATTTTGTCAAAAGATTTTGAAAAACACGGTAATTTCGTCAAAAGATAGCGAAAAGCACAGTGATTTCAACAAAAGATCGCGAAAAACACGCGAATTTCGTTAAAAGATCGCGAGAAATACGCGAATTTAGTCAAAAGGCCGCGACAAATACGCAAATTTCTTATTTATGAGCATTAGAATTTCAATCTGCTCCAAAAACAGCTTTTATTGCTACAAAATTAATTTTTTACTGCTGCAAAATTCGATTTTTGCTGCTACAAAAATAGATTTTACTGCTACAAAATTCGATTTTTGCTGCTCCAAAGCTGCTACAAAATGACTTTAATGCACTTTCACCCCTGGGATTACACTCCCCTCCCAAAATAGTCGAAAATGAAATGAAAAAAAAATTTGCTGATTTTTTTTCTTTTTGTTTGAGATAAATTTGAAACTTTGTTTTTTGCAATATAACGAACTAGCCATTCTGGTTAGTCCCATATCAGCGCGCACAGAGTTGCCAAGTCTCCGGCTTTTTGCATACCACTATTATCTTTGAGAAAATGTTGTTCTTTTAAACAGGAGCCTCGCTAGGGGGGGGGGGGACGGGGGGGAGCCTTCCCCCCCCCCCCAAACATTCGCGAATGTTATTACACTTGGCAAATTTACAAACTTAGTTGGCAAATTTGTTTAAAACTTTAATAAAAACTATAATATACTATATTTCTATTTTTGATAGACTTGGCAAAAATTACAAAACTAATTGGGAATATTATTAAACTTTTAACAAATAAGAACTATATTACATTTTCCAACTGTGGTAAGTTGGCAAAATTATAAAACGAGTTGGCAAATACTGAAATTTACTTGGCAAATTAAGGTTCTCTCCCCCACCAATAAAAAGTCTTAGCGATGGCACTGCTTTTAAATCACCCAGATGTTCCAATTAAATAAAATAACATTTTCTGTATAAAAATACTGGTATCCAAAAACCTCTTGTCAAAAATCTCACATCAAAAACCTCTTGTCAAAAATCATCTGTCAAAAACCTCAAATGCTAACATTCAACTGTAAAATTTCACATTAAATGTCACATACAACATTACACGTAATATTTAAAATTCACTATTACTGTATATCAATAATTAATATATAGTATAAAAGTATTATTGTTTTGTGCAACTTTTTTACAGGATAAAATTTGTATTTAAATTTTTTTGGTAATATTGTGCTTTTCTAAAAAATAGAGATAAGTTCACATGAACTGCACATAATTTCTGTTACTTAAAACTAATTTCTCTATTACTTTAGAGATATTAAAGCATTGCCTAGGATTTTTTTTCTTCTAAGAAAAAGAAAAATTTATGTATATAACAAGATAATGTGCATCAATTTTATTCTAGTTCAGGCAATAACCATTCCATCAAAATTGAAACTGGATAACTAATCTTAAACATTTACAAAATAAGAGAATTTATTTATTTATTTATTTTTTTTTTTTTAAGTTTAAAGTCAAAATCTTAAAACATCCTTTCTTTAAACATATAAAAATATTTTTTCGATTTTAACACTGAATAAAATTGACCCAGTCTTCTAAAAGAAAGTCCACTTAATCGCCATATTGAAAAAGTAAATTAAAGAAGAGATCAAATCATGAAACCATACCATTTTATGGCTTATATTTTGCATCCCAACACTAAGGGGCAAGGGGTACCTGTACTGATTGTGTATGAAGCTGAAGAAGCCCCTCTCCCGTCTTCTTATTTCAGTGCTATAGGGAGGACCCCATAACTTGGTGGAAAGTTGGAAAGGTATCATTTGATTCAATAGCTTTTCGGCTGAGCCTGCTTCGAAACTTGCTCATCCAACAATGCTTTTGTTATCAAGTCCTGCTAGCTCAGCATCAATTAAGAGACAAGACTATTTTCTAATGTTTCATGCACTCTAAACTCGGAAATCATTTTGGTGTAAATAAATGTACTAAACTGGTTATGTCCTACAGCATGCTGCGGGGTAAAACTCATCTGGATTATTAATTGTACAAAAGGATTTTCTTCTGATTGGGAATTCCAAAAAATAAAAATATTTTACTGCACTTAATAATTTTAAATTATTATAATTTTAAATAAAAGATTATATAATTCATAGACATATTTAATGTATACGTATTGTTATTAAAATGTTTCAGTTAGTTACATGTTTTTGACAGTTTTCGACGGTTTAAACCAGTTTATGACAGTTTAAACCAGTTTTTAACGCTTGTCATGCCAAAAACCCAACCCTGGTTTCCTGGTTAAAATTGTGTGTGCTGCTATAATTAATGCATAAAATATCAAGAAGTTAGACCGCTGACGATAGAAACATACTTCCAACTGCGAAAAGTATAAGTACAGACTTTAGATATGGCATTTGTTTTAAATGGTCCAGTATACATATTAAAATACGAAATTTTGTATTTTATATGGTCCCTGCAAGAGTAATACTGGCCTTAGGTTGATATTTCAGGATATATTCTTTTCGGTATTTCAGGACACATTTACCCAGCATACTACTTTTTTTCTGCGACCGTTTGCTGAAATTCGTTATTTTTTCTGCGATCATTTGCGAAATGGACTTTACCCATGTGACGTCAGCCGCGGGTAAGCAGAAGAAAAACACCAATAGGCGTGGAGAACATTTTAACACTGCTCCCCATTCGTCCAATAAACAGTCTTTTTCGGAGGGTTTTCCCCCGCAGAGGAGTGGTTGTTGCCATTCGTGGGTAAAGTCCATTCCCGATTTTTATTCCGCGATCGTTTGCCGAAATTCGCCTTTTTCCCACGAATGTTTGCCAAAATTCGCGATTTTTTCTTTGATCGTTTACCGAAATTTGCAATTTTCTCTTCGATCGTTTGCCGAAATTCGCTTTTCTCCCACGATTGTTTCGGCCCCACCAGTGGCCGAGAGGTTCTGATCTCGAAGCTGGTAGACGGGAGGTGCTGTGTTCGAATCCAGCCGCACCCGCCAGTCTAATCGTTCGGAGTTTTCGTGGTTTTCTTCGAACCTTGGATTTCCATGCGTAAATATGGGTTAGGTTCCCTTAGAAAGCCCCCCCCCACGAAGGGCGCTCCCCCCTCGGGCCTATATCTCTCGAGTAGATAACTGGCCGTCAAAAATCAATCCGATCCAATCCCACGATTGTTTGCCGAAATTCGCGATTTTTCTCCGCAATCGATTGCCGAAATTCGCGATTTTTTTCCGAGATTGTTTGCCGAAATTCATGATTTTTCTCGGCGATCTTTGTCGAAATTGGCGATTTTTATTCCGCGATTGTTTGCCCAAATTCCCTTTTTTTCCCGCTATCGTTTGCCGAAATGGGCAATTTTTTCCGCGATCGTTTGCCGAGATTCGCGTTTTTCCCACGATTGCTTGCTGAAATTCGCGATTTTTTCCGCGATCGATTGCCACAATTCGCGCTTGTTTCTTCGGTCGTTTGCGAAAATTTGCGTTTTTTTTCGTGATCGATTGCCGAAATTCGCGTTTTTTTCTTCGATCGTTTGCCGAAATTCGCGATATTTTTTCGCACTTGTTTGCTGAAATTCGCGATTTATCTCTGCAATCATTTGCTGAAATTCGTGATTATTTTTCCCGTGATCGTTTAAGGAAATTCGCTGTTTGCTTTAACAATCGTTTCTCGAAATTCGTGATTAATTTCTGCACTTGTTCGACGAAATTTGAAAATTTTTTACCCGACTTTTTGACGAAATCGCGATATTTTCTCCGCATCGTTCGACATAATTCGCGATTCATTTTTGCAATTGTTTGACGAAATTCGCAATTTTTTCCGATTGATAAAATTCGCGCCTTTTTTTACGCGATCTCTTGACGAAATTCGCGAGTTTTTCCGAAGTTGTTTGACAAAAGTCACAATTTTTTGCTCGAATAATTGGCCGGAATTGGCGATTTTATTTATATGGATCGTTTGACGAAATTCTGTTTCGCAATGTTTTTTTCGACTCCACTGAACAACCGATTAACGAAATTCGCGATGATTTTCTTTCCTGTCTGACAAATTCACGTTTTTTTTCCCCTGTGACTACATGACGAAATTCATCAATTTTTTATTATCAGATGACAAAATGTTTCACTGTTTTCTGGCTCATATTTTTTTCCCTCCTATGCATTTATTAATTCCAAAATACTGGTTTTGTGGAATTTTGCACAAAACCCCAAATTGAATAAATGATTTGCGGGAATGTATATATATTCGTGGAAAAATCATGACTGTTATTGCTATAGTACAAACTCGCGAAATTTCAGGACAGGTTACCATATTTTAGGAAGTTTTTTTTATTTTTCGGGAATTTTAGGAATTTCAAGACAAGTACGGCCCCTGGGTCCTAAAAGAATGTTGTCCTCCATCTAAAAAGAGCATTTTAAAAAAATCACATTCTTGTACGACTAAAACTTACCAAATTATAATATTTTGAATTTTATGAATTTTCAATGTTTCAATAATTACGTCTTTAGAAAAGAATCCAGATATGAAGGGAATTCCTATTAAGGCGAAACTATTAACACCTAAAATAGATAGTGTTAGGGGATATTGAAGAAAATTTAATCCTATTATGCGTATATCTTGGTAAGAGGATTCGTGAATTATAATTCCTGCACATAGAAATATAGCTGATTTAAATAGGGCATGAATAATTAGATGTAGAAAGGCTAGAATTAGAGATTTTAATGAAATTGCAAATATTATTATAGCAATTTGTCTTAGAGTAGATAAAGCAAGTAGATAAAGACCGTTTACCAGTACTAAATAATACTTCTTTCCGTTTCTAGTGCTAGAAAACACTGAAATTACATAACATTCGTAATTTAGTAAGTTTGGGTTGTAAAAGAATATTTATTTATTTATTTATTTATTTATTTTTTGCTTTGTTCCTCTTAGACAAAAAACTTTTTTCTAAATATAACCTATAAACCCAGGGACTGTATCAAAATTAAATTTAGAATTTTACTAGGTAAAACAAATACTATATCTAAAAATTTATGATTTCTATCATTTTTGTAAATGTAAGTACGTTTCCTCCATCAGGGGTTTATGAGGTAATTGAGGAGACGTGTATTTTGAATATCACCTGGTCTATATCGCTTTGAAGAAGAGGAGGGGGCCCGAGTAGTGATTAATCCACCTACCGCTCCAGGGGTGATTCTGAGTGAAAAAGAAATTCTGAAATTAAAATCAAATTTTATGAAAGGTTGCAGCAGGGGGGGGGGGAGGATCCTTCCCGGCGCTAATTGTTTTTGTTGCAGTTTGGGTTAATTCTGTTTCCATTTCAGGTCGATTTCACGCTGAGTGTAGATTTCAGCAAGTTGAGTTCAGGTTAACCAGACTTTTAAAAAAGTTTCTTCCGTATATCATTTCAGTTTAAAAGCTATGCCTATAATAATAAAAATATAGTTGCTTGTATGTTTGCTGTTTTCTAAAGAGACCGCTGTGTTTCTTCCGCGACCGTTTGATGAAATTCGGGTTTTTATTACGACCCTTTAATGAAATTCACATTTTCCCTCGATTCTTTGACGAAATTCGCTTTTTTTCAGCAGCCTTTTGACGAAATTTGCATATTTTTCGTGGCCCTTTGACGAAATTCACATTCTTTTGCTGTCTTTTGACGAAATTCGCTTTTTTCCGCGGCCCTTTGGCGGAATAAATCCTTTTTTTTTCGCGATCCTTTGCCGAACTTCGCGTTTTACCCACGGCTTTTTGACAAAATTTGCGTTTTTTCTACGGCCCTTTGACGAAATTCGCGTTTTTTTCCGCGGCTCTTTAACAAAATTCGCGTTTTTCTGCGATCCTTTGTCGAAATTTGCGTTTTTTCGGCGGCTTTTTGACAAAATTTGCGGATTTTTTCGGGAACCTTTGTCGAAATTCGCACTTTTTCAGCACCTTTTTGATGAAATTCGCGTTTTTTTCCGCGGCTTTTCGAGAGATTACGTGTTTTTTCGCTTTCATTTGTCGAAATTCGCATTTTTTACGCCTCCTTGATAGAATTCGCGTTTTTATCCATGGTCCCATGATGAAATTCGCGTTTTTATCCATGGTCCCATGATGAAATTCGCGTTTTTCAGCGGTTATTAGACGAAATTCGCGTTTCACCCGAGATCATTTGACGAAATTCACTTTTCCTCCGTGATCATTTGGCGAAATTCGCGTTTTCTCTACAATCATTTGACGAAATTTGACTTCTTTTCGCGATCCTGTGACAAAATTCGCAATTTTTCACAGCCCTTTGACAAAATCCGTGTTTTATCCGCGGCCTTTTGACAAATTCTCATTTTATCCGAGGACCTTTGAAAAAATTCGCATTTTATCCGCGACCCTTTGACACAATTCGTTTTTTTCCGCGATCCTGTAACGAAATAGGAGATTTTTTTCAGCGAATGATTGACGAAATTGATTTTTTTCGCCGACCATTTGTCAAAAATCGCGGTCCAAATTTTTGGGTTGTTGGCTGGTTTTTTTTAAATTATCGGAACCATAAATTTTAGGAAAATTCGGAACAGAATCACCCTCGCCCCCCTTTCCCCTCTGGCTATGGCCTTATTGTCAAAAATTATTTTTGTTTACAACAAAATTCAGTATGTTTCCTAAGATAAATTAAAGTACCCCCCCTCCGAAATAAAATCCTGGATATGCCATTGATTGCTCTGGCCCTGAAAGTGGACAAATTTCATTCCAGACACATAAGTATACTCAATGAACCTAAAACTCAGATTTTTAACAAATTGTTGTTGTTGAAAATGTAAATTTTGTGGAGTATTTTCAACTTTCCAAGTTTGTCCGTGATTTTAAACCCGTCGTAGAAGCAATCTGTATTAAATCTTTTAACCCAATATATATTGCATTACCCTTCTTTTCAATAAAAATTATTCTAAATTCGTATTGCGATTTTTGTATGTTTCACAAACTCTTTAATCACTTTCGGCGAAATTGAGGTTTTTGCTTTTTTTAAATGATTCTGGTATCTAGTCTTTGCCATCCAGATGGAGAAGACTTTTTTCTAATTATATTAATATCCCATTTTTTGCAAATTAAAAAAATAAATTAAAGTTGACACAATTTTTCGGAGAATGCAAAATATACCGAGAGACGGCTGCACAGACCATTACCTCTTCGAGTTGACGGCTGAAATTCCCGGATTAGACAGAACTCGATTAAGAACTAAAAAGGTCTTAAAACACCATCAAAAACTTAAATGCGCTAGGCCTATCGAAAGATCTGAGTCTTTCTTCGTCAGGCACAAAGAACACGTGCTTCTATTATGAAAGCAGTTGCAAGACTGAAATGAGATATAAGGGAAAGGAAACAAGCTGGAGAAACAGCCAATAGGAAAGTAGAAATCAACAGCCAATAGGAAAGCAGAAAACAACAGCCAATCACAGAAGAGTATAATCAAAACAAAAGAACACAGACTTGGAGAGAAATAAAGAAGCAAAAATAAATAAATAAATAAATTACAGTATTAACCCGACTTACGTCACTCCGCATTTACGTCGCCTGGCCAGGAAAAAAATTCCATTATTTAGACGCACTTTGAACTCTTTTGAAAACTTTTGGAAGAAATCTAACATGTCAGATGCAGTCACAGCCACAAGAGGTTCATGAGATTAAGTTCAGGAAAAAACAATCAGAGATGCTTGGAAAAAACTGTGCCCTTTCCCTTCGCAGAGACTAAGAAAACATTTGAAATCGTCGAAAATGGAAGAGAACTCAACTTAGAGATGGACTCTGAAGGTGTTGTTGAACTCATAAATTCAACTGATCCGGAATTAACGGTCGACGAACTTACCGAATTAAAGAAACAAAGTACTGTCGAAGAAATAGATAAAGATTTTGAGCCTTGTGGGGAAAGAGAAAGATTATGGCGGTTACAAAATTAACCAAAGCACTAAACTGAAGCTGGAATGACGGTTCTTGAAAAGATTTATTCAGACGAGCATAATGTAGCAACGACTAGAAAAAGCTTAGAAAACTCCTTCTACTGTTACGAAGAGCTTCAACGAGACAAAAATGAAAAATTGTCGGTTCAAACGTCATTGCAACATTTTTTCACATGCTCAAAGACTCGGACTGGCCAGCTAGAAGAACAATAAACTGTAAGTTAAAAACTTAGTGATTTATTCCAAATTCTTATATTGCAAACTAATTTTTTTGCTAATGTTAAATGTATGTAACACAATCTCTAAATACAATAGAATATGATCATTAGTATTTGGTGATTTTTTATTACTTTTCTTTTTTTGTTCATCTAAATGCACCTCGACTTACGTCGCTAGTCTTGGTACGAATTTCTGACGTAAGTCGCAGCATTACTGTATAATAAAATGGAAACACACACATATATATGGGAACACGTGAGATTTAAAAATAAATAAATAAATAAGATATAAAAATTAGACTAATATTAATTAATACAAAAAATAAATTATATGGTGGTACTGAAAAGTTTTTTCCATGATGAAGAGAGCATTGTTGAATCAGATTTATCATTAACAATAACTTCACGATTAAGATAAATGGCTAAAATTTCAAGTAAGTCCAATTCAGAGATCAAGCTCACTAAAATCGGGTCCATACGGACCCGATTTTATTGGTTGATCGGTATGTTTATGGTTGTGTTTTCTTACACCCAAAGTTATGAAAACATGGAGAATTGGATACAGGAAAACACAATGGTAAACCTACCATTGCAGCAGGCACTAAAATCGGGTTTTTAGGTGTTTTCCACGAAGATATGACTTGGCAGACCAGTTGCATTTTAATATACGAATCGAATTCTGTTTAATCCTGGATTTTCAGCCATCAACCGCGACCAACGACGTTCAAGGCCAGTTCATGACTTTTAAAACGTCACATGGAGTGGATTTTCTTTACAAGGTGATTGGCACGTAACGATGGGCGCTCCGCTTTGTACCAATCATCGTGTAAAGATGATATACTCCGTTTGACATTTTAAACGTCATGAACTGGTCTTTATGTCGTCGGTCACGCATGAACTCGGCGAGTTGATGGTCTGTGCAGCTGCCTGCCGGTCTAAAATCAAAACGAAGTTTCTCTACCTGCCTGCGGTAGTTGTAAGAAGCCGGGGGGGAAATTTTTTTTTTCGAAGTACTCTTTTTATTTTTTACGTATTATTGACGACTGCATATTGGTTTTATTTTCGAATAAGTAATTTTCAAAAGAAAAAAAAGTCACTTCAATTGAGCCTGCTTAGTTTATGACATGATTATAAATGTTCAGAAACATTCATGTTATTAATATTACCTTTTTCTTACCTACTGCATGTAATTTGCATACTTTGAAGTCCACCGAAGTGAGGATTGCTTTGGGACCTATAACTACAATAACTGTCGCCTCGAATGATCCTTTATTTTATACACAGAGATAATTACACATTTTTGACATAACAATTTCGTCAATACACAAGGACGAGGTAGCACAAGGAAATTTACAACAGCAGAGAATTACTTCCAGGAGCTCGACAAAGAGTGTGCAACGGAGCGAGCGGGAGTCGAACCCACAGAACTCCTACGCTCTCAAGCAATTAGCGATGTGGTTCCTTAACCACTCGGCTACGCAGGCCCTCTTGCGTACTTTACTAGTGTATTTTTGCAAAGCACAGTTTTCTGACAACTGTATGCACATTCAATTTAATCTACGTTGCTGCCAGTAGTCTGCCTTTATAAATAAGAACATGCGGCGTAGTGCATGCTATGAATTATAGATATAATATACAGATGAAATAGAAAGTACAACGTAGCAACCGTTCGTTTGGAGTCAGTTTCCAAGCAAAACGTCATGATTGACTTCACACTGAAAGCATCGAGGCTAACGAGAAAGACAGGCTACCGCGGTGGGTCCGATTGTTCATTTTTTACAGACCGCTGGAGTCACGTGATGCTCGAATGCACCAATGAATGTGTGCAAAAAGAGCATCACGTGACTACAGCGGTCTGTAAAAAAAGAAGAATCGGACCTACCGCGGTAGCCTGTCTTTCTCGTTAGCCTCGGAAAGCATCTATTGTTTGAGACGATCTTGGACAAAGGCGAATCGTCAAGCTAATGTTGTTAGTTAGCTTGTCCCACTTGTCCAGTTGAGTATCACCACGCATAAGGAAAGGGCATGTTTACAAACAAACACTTCTCTCAACCAATCTACTACTACATTTTTATCTTAGCGATCATTGCAGGAATCACACTTGGCGACATAGACCAATCATATCATAGACCTGTTAAACCAATCTGTTATTAAAGACCAATCAAATGGACTTTACCCATGTGACGTCAGACGCGGGTAAAAAAACGAAAAACACCAATAGACGTGAAGAACATTTTAACACTGCTCCCCCTTCGTCCGATAAACAATCTTTTTCGGAGGGTTTTTCCCTGCAGAGGCGTGGTTGTTGCCATTCGTGGGTAAATTCCATTCCCGGAGTTCATGTGTATAGTAGGAGTTATAATGAATGAACAGGTTTTTTTTACTGACCAACAGTAATTCGACCAACAGTGACGTCACTGCCCTTTCCTTATAGTTTTGTTATATCGTTTTGCCATAATTTGGACAAAAAGATCTGTCTTATCCTTGCGTATGTCAGAAATCCCATATAGAGGGCCCACCGTGGCTGAGTGGTTAAGGCACCACACCGCTAATCGCTTGAGAGTGTAGGTGGACTGCGAGTTCGACTCCCGCAGGCTGGCCCGTTGAACACTCTTTGTGAAAATCCCGGCTGTAACTCTCTAGTGTTGTAAATTTCCTTGTGGTTATCTCTTCCTTGTATATTGACGATGACTTATAAGCGGGTACCTGATGCCAAACATACAAGTCAGATGTATGTGTTCAATGTAATAAAAATAAATCTCATAGAGGCGTTAGTGGCCGAGTAGTTATGGCACCACGCCGCTAATCGCTTGAGAGCGTAGGAGGTCTATGGGTTCGACCCCCGTTGGCTCCGTTTCACACTCCTCTGGAGCTCCCGGCTGTAATTCTCTGGTGTTGTAAATTTCCTGGTGTATTGACGAAATTGTTACGTTATCTCTGTGTATAAAATAAAAGGATCGTTCGAGGCGATACCCACTGTAGGTATATAGGCCCCAAAGCAACTGGGTCTTCGCAGCCTTCAGTACAGGAAAATTGTCCCTTTAACTAATGCTAAAGTGCCATTAAAAGAATTCTTCATTGTAAATGCCTTTGAAAGTATTAGATATTCAAATTAGGATAAATATTAATTTGTCATGTAACACAGAACACAAATATCACAAGAAATCTGAAATTGTGCAAAAAAATAATCATTCCGAACAAATTAAAAATACATGTTAATGCAATGTGCTTGCATGGGATTATCCTGAAGGGAGAAGTTATATATCTTTCCTTCACCAGATGGTGTATTCGAGAGCTTGAATCGACAATACCCACTTTGATTGATATGTCGTCTCCTTTTAATCTTCATAGCTCCATGACATTTATTAACATACATCCCACCTGTTTGCTTGGCGTCAAGCACCCGCTTATAAGTCATCGTCGACATACAGGGACGAGATAGCGCACACAATGAAATTTACAACACAGAGAAATACAGCCGGGAGCTCCACAAAGAGTATGCAACAGAGCCAGCGGGAAACTCCATGATTGAAAGTCAAAAGAGTTTCAGAAACTTGCTCAAATTAAAAATTTGTTTCCGGGTCGTCCGCTTAAAAACACTTCAAGTGACTTATCTAGTACAATTTGAACGCAGTATAACTAGTTTTGTAGTCATAAAAAGACCAGAGGATATACGCTATAGGCTGTGAATATACGGACTGAGAAACTGAAGGTATACGCCGTAAATCTTCCATTACACCCTTCGATTTAACATATGAGTGGTTTAGACAATTTTGGACAAAAGCTAATTGTCAAACATCTTGGCGAGCCTAGAAAATACCTAGGATTGCTAAAGAAAGGCGCGCCACACACCAGGGAGACATGCAACAAAAAAGCGTGAGGCATGCGACAATTTCACCCTGTTAACAAAGAAAAAACCGATTTGAACAGCAGAATTTGCCTCATGTCTCACAATTATTGTCGCATGTCTCTCTGGTGTGTGGCGCGCCTTATGACAAACGCGTCTGTCTAAGCACAGTTTGAGCACTGCATGTCGCCCCTCTCATATAGAGGCAGTTCCACCTTACATTGCCTCACTCGCATACTAAAATACGCCCAGGCGAGAATAGCGAAGTTTTAAAATAGAGAATGCCTAGGTTTGCCATAGTTTGGATAAGCGCGTCTGTCTAAGCATCGTATGTCGCCAATCTCATATCTATACTCCCAATACTATGAAAGAGGTGCTGGAGCAAAGCAAGATGACAAATAAGTTAAATAAGATACTAAGAATAAAAAAAAAAAATAGATATGAAAATTTGAGTAAAAAGCAAAAAAATATCAAAATTAATTTAGAATTAGGAAGGTTACAAAATGCGACTGTTGTAAATAAACACTAGGCTGCATAACGTCATGAGCTAGCCAATTCTAGATAAAATTTTCTTTAGCAGGGAATTCTGTGTTCAAGTGATCCCAGAAAGGTTTCTTGAAGTTTTTGAGCATCGGACGAAGTTATTATATCGTGCAAGGATAGTAAAAGGACGTTTCAACAAATTTTTGGAGAGTTCGGTGACCAAAAATTCATCCTGAACTAGGACAGGACCGAATTACACTGTTAAAAATCTGCAGTTTTAGCTGCATAGTCACTCCACCGCTTTTATAGAATATCTCCATTCTAACCAATGAGAATGCTCCATATTATAGTCAAGTAATCGTTTTCTATAAAAGCCGTGGAGTGACTATGCAGTCAAAGCTACAGATTTTTAACAGCGTAGTAGAATTTTGAAAGCAAAGAGTGGGATTTAGGGCTACAACTTTATGTGCGCTCCTATGTCCTTTCAATACCAGTACGAGATTTAAATTCATAATCTCCAGTTATTGAGAAAAAATTGGGATTTACTTCCTAAGTCATGGTCAGAATACGGCATAAGTGCGCATTCAGGCCGCTAAAAGCAGCAACATTCGCAATGTCCTAAAATAAAAACGACTAGCTAAAAGGCTAATAGAAGGTCGGGTTTAAAACGATTTCTCCTTCCGTATCTCGTAAATCGTTCTCCTTTTGACATATAACCTGCCACAAGCTAGTAGTTCGTCAACTTATCTTATTCGACTAGGCGAGAGTATCAGTAAGTTATGGAATGCATATTTGTCATAGTTTGGACAAAAAGACCTGCCTAAGAAGATTCTGAGCATGTGTACTATAGCGCCTAGAATATATAGTGTGGAAATTGGCTATCACTGTAATACTACAGCGTCTAGAATACCTAGTGTGGAAATATGCTATCCAAACAACGCTAAAATTTTTTATCCCTTAAATGTGCAACGATACTGCTAAAATCCCAAGTGTCGATCGCAGCGACATTTGTGGGATTTTTGCATTACATTGTATAGACTAGCAATATCTTGCAGTTGTAGAAAATATCCTGCATATGTCGCTGCGATCTGCATATTTCAGCAGCATCGTTGCACATTTAAGGGATACAATATTTTAGCACTTTTTAAGTATTACAGGGATAGCCAATTTCCACACTATATATTCTAGATGCTATAGTAATACTTAAAAAAGTACTAAAATATTGTATCCCTTAAATGTGCAACGATGCTGCTGAAATATACAGATCGCAGCGACATCTGCAGAATATTTTCTACAACTGCAAGATATTGCAAGTCTATACAATGTAATACGAAAACCACGCAGATGTCGCTGCGATCGACATTTGGGATTTTAGCAGTATGGTCGCATATTTAAGGGATACAAATTTTTAGAGTTGTTTGGATAGCATATTTCCACACTAGGTATTCTAGACGCTGTAATGTGTACTTTGCGTAGGTATGTCGCCGCTCACATGAAGATATCCTATAAAAGATAGAATAGACTTCTTAGAATTAGACGATGCTTTGTGGATCTGGCTACTTGTTTTCAATATGAACGTTTTTCACAATCACAGCTAAGTCTCCGTAAAATAAGATGTTCTGCTCTCAAAATTGGCAGAGATGAGGTGTTGCCTTGAAACCCAATCACACTCGTCGGTCTGGGACCACCGTGGCTGAGTGGTCAAGGCATCACACCGCTAATCGCTTGCGAGTGTAGGTGGGTGCGAGTTCGAATAACCCTGGCTCCGTTGCACTCTCTTTGTGGAGTTCCCGGCTGTATTTCTCTGTGTTGTAAATTTCGTTGTGTGTACTATCTCGTCCCTGTATATATTGACGATGACTTATAAGCGGACGCTTGACGCCAAGCACACAGGTGAGGTGTATGTTAATAAAATGTCAAATGTCAAAATGTCATCGGTCTAACCGCTCAGTTTTCCGTGGCTTTCTTCGAACCTTGTGTAAATACGGGTTATGTTCCCTTAAATAGTTCTCCACGAAAGACACTTCTGCCTCGGGCCTATATCCCTCGTGTAGGTAATTCATTATCGGCCATCATAAACAATACCAACACCTAGAAAATAGTGGCGATATACGTACAAGGTGGTTATTGAAGCTAAATGGTTTGTCCAAACTATGTTAAACAATATTCCAGAACTTGGCAAAACTCCTCGGAACGTGGAACGAGTTCGACAAGCCAATAAACATTAACTTAACAATATTCGTACGCGCACTAAGCTATTGGTGATTAGTTTTTGTCCAAAATCGTCTTGATTAATAAAATTTTATTTCCCTTAGTTACCATCATGTTATAGAAATCTCCTAACCACAGTTGGCCGAAATGTGCGATTGGTGAAGATCTATATGAGATATGTCTATATGAGAATGGGGACATATGCGCAAGACACATGTTCAAAAGTTTTTGTCCAAACTATAACAAACTTATACCCCAGAATGGCAATATTCATTTGGATAAGTTCGATTAGACGAGTAAGAATAGTTAATCTATTAGTTTGGTGAAAATGGTCTCTAAGATGTTTGGCTATTAATTTTTCGTCCAGTCATTTCAATCAATCAAATTTTATATCCCATATGTCGCACACTAATATAGAAGCACCTTAGGCTCATTGGACATTACTCATGAATAGCAAGAACCACTTGGTCATCAGGAAGCAGAATTCAAATGCTCTTCACCCCTATTGGTGTTTATTTCTATACATTCTCAGCAGACGCGGATCCACGGGGGGGGGGGCGATCGGGGCGACCGCCCCCCCCCCCAAAAAAAAAGATATAAATACACCGATTCCTGCAAATTTCGACAAATGGTCGCTGAAAAAATCATTTTCGTCAATCGTTCGCAAGTCAAAAAATCGCAAAACAAACGCGAATTTTGATAAAGGATCGCGCAAAAAAACGCCCATTTCGTCAAAGGACCGTGAAAAAAACGCCAATTTCGTCAAAGAAAAGCAGAAAAAACGCCAATTTCGTCAAAAAATCACGCATTTTGTCAAAGGACCACGAAAAAAAATGCAAATTTTGTCAAAGGATCGCAGAAAAAAACGCGAATTTCGTCAAAGGATCGCAGAAAAAAACGTGAATTTCGCCAAACAATTGTGGAAAAAAACGCTAATTTCGTGAAAGAATCGCTTAAAAAACACAAATTTCGTCAACGGATCTCTGAAAAAATGCGAATTTCGCCATAGAATCGTTGAAAAAACGCGAATTTCGTCAGAGGGACGCGAAAAAACCCACAATTAGTACCGGGAGGTGATTCCCCGAGGCGCGCATCCACGGGGGGGGGGGGGTCAATCGGGGCAAAGAAGGGAAGAACAAATTTACCAAGTTGGTTTTTAAGAAATTAACACACCATACGCAGTTTAGATTTTAACTGACTAGGATTAGGACATAATCCTTTTTTATTCATTCATCAAATACCCCTTGATTTCTAATGTGGGTGGCAATAACAGTATATTTTTTACACATTAGTGGCTTTCTTCAGTAAACACTAAGATGAACTATTGTTTTAACACAATCAAACTGATTGGTAAAGTTATCATACGAACTGAATATTTTCAACTGAGCGAAAAAATGCCCAGGCCGGGAATCGAACCCAGATCCTTGGCTTACAAGGCCAATGCTTTTCCGTTTAAGCTAACTGGGCCGACAACCAGCCAGCATATTTCGCTCAGATAACAATAAGGTTAATACCAATAAGGTTATCTGAGCGAAATATGCTGGTTGGTTGTCGGCCCAGTTAGCTTAAACGGAAAAGCATTGGCCTTGTAAGCCAAGGATCTGGGTTCGATTCCCGGCCTGGGCATTTTTTCGCTCAGTTGGAAATATTCAGTTCGTATGAAACACTAAGATGCTTGAATTTTTCAAAGAACCTTTCTTTTTCTTGTTTCTTTCTTTCTTTCTTTGGAAATTGCTATGAATCCCATTCTTTTCTCTAACAGTAAAGCATTCCTCAAAAATATCGTTATACAGAAATTAGAATTGCAGCTTCTTTGAAAGAACGAAAAATTTTCAACACTTTAAAAGGATCCGCAGAACGTTGTCAATTTCTGTTGTAGGGATTCAACAGAAGGTACACGAAGTGGCATCGTCCCCAACCTCAACCCATAGTGCAAAAAATTTTGGCGCCATATGCCTTTTGACAGGACATAATCCTTTTTTATTCACTGATTGCCGAGACGTCAGTGAGGTTTACCATTGACACCCGAAAAGTGTTTGGGTTTCGTTTGCTTGTCTGTCTGTTCCGCGAAAATTGCCGTTAAAAGCGTTGAATTTATATCTTCAGGGGCGACCGACCTGATCGATTCCCCCTCCCCCCCTGGGTGCGCGCCTAGGGGAATTTCCTCCTGGTGCTAAATGTGCGTTTTTTCCGCGGCCCTTTGATGAAATTCGCCTATTTTTTCGCGATTCTTTGACGAAATTCACATTTTTTCCAAGATCTGTTGACGAAATTCAGACTTTTTGCGTGATTCTTTCGTGAAATTAGCGTTTTTTCCGCAATGGTTTGGCAAAATTCGCGATTTTTTCTGCGATCCTTTGACGAAATTCTCGTTTTTACTTCGATCCTTTGACGAAATTTGCGTTTTTTTCGTGATCCTTTGACGAAATTGACGTTTTCTGCGATCCGTTGATTTGCGAACGATTGACGAAATTGATTTTTCTCGGCGACCATTTGTCGAAATTCGCGATAATTCGCGGTGGATTTATATTTTTTCATCCCAGAGAGGGGGGCGATCGGGGCGATTTCCCCCCTTCCTTGGATCCGAGCCTGTGAAGAGAGACACACCACTTAGATGACACATTTTGACTTTCAAGGATGTTAAGGCTCTTTCAGATTTCTGAAGGGGAGCTTTTTTCAAGAGATTATGCTCTTTCAGAAATCTGATATTCAAAAATGGATCTGATGGTTATGTTTTTCAGCTTTCGATAATTAGTTCTTATGTATTTTTTAGTGCTGAATCAAAAAATGACCATCATTTTTTACCATAGCTTCACGTCAGGATTTTTCCTAAATCGCAAATTTTTAAATTTTTAAAAAGTCGAACTATTGGGAAAATCTGCAACTATAAAATAGGCGTAACTTTTTTTCATAAGAATTTATTCCTTTTTTTACTTATACTATGCATTTTTACAGTTGAACATGTAAAATATTGTGTATTTAAAATCCTTATAATTTTATTCCATGCGTGGAAGTTTCTTTGAACCGCTCATGCTTCGTGCTTTTCCTTTTATCTTCTTTATGGGGTTCATCTCGGTATTCTCTTTTATTTTGGCGGTTGATAAGGCTGGTAAATTTGTCGCAGATGTATTTAAAACATTTACCTTCTTTGTTAAAGCTTTGACAAATTGCTTTGAGAGATTTTCGCTATTTTTTTTTACTTTTGAACTTTGAAATTTACGATTTGCGAAAATCGTGACGTGATAGTTAAAAATGAAGGTCATTTTCGGATTCAGTGCTAAAAAATACATCAAAATCAATTATCAAAAGTTAAAAAACGCAATCAGCGCAGGCTTGTGTTATTAACGTTGTTAAAACTTCACTATAACTAAAATAACAAATAAAAAGATTAATAATTACCACAGTACAAGAATAAAAAGGAAAAAGAATAAGACATTCAAAAAATAAATTTTTCGCCCTAATAAGTAACAATAACCCATATTTTGAGGAGAGGGCGGGATTATATAATAAGAGTGTTGGATAACCGAATGTTTCGGTTAATCGGACGTCGGATAATCAAGAGTCTGTAATATTTTCGAATCGCATTAATTATTTCATCTTCATTTAATAATTAACTGCAAGGAAGGATTTGAGCAACAGAAATTATGACTACGTTGATTATATGTCACTCGGTATCGCCCTCCCCCAAAAACTATTCTCTGGATTCGCCCCTGATTCTCAGCTAACGTGACATGATAAAATCAATTGTCTAATCACAGATGTCCAGGCAAGTACTGCAACGTTCTAGAATTTGTCATATTTTTAACAAAAACTTCCAGTCTGAAAGCTCTGTGGGTATGTGGCCACTACTTATTCAATAAGGCACTCTACTAGCGAGAACATCAAATATATTGAATATGGATAACAATAAAATTTGTACCAAAAAGAGCACTCTCTTGTTCCTAACCACTCTTGCTAAATTACACCAACTGACTCCCTCTCTCTCTCTCTCTGACAAAGTTATAAAATATTTTTATCCCTACCTACAATCCTCCCCAAACATTTCAATTAAAGTAGCTTGATGAAGACTGGAGAAAATTGTAATATTCTGAAGCAAATTAGAGGTATTTATTGGCATTTTTGAAATTTCGATATTTAAAAGTTGGGGAGGAGAGGGTATTAAATTAGACCTCACACTTTTATTTTTACAACGATAAATATGTAAAATGTTAGTCCAACTTGGACTTCAGGGGGTGGGAAGCCTAGAAAAGAAGATAGGCCCATTCTGAGTCTACAGAAAAATTGAGCCTTGAAGATACCTAGGCCAACCATAACCATTACATACCACTGCAACCATTATCACTCCGATTTTAATCCAACACAGATGCAGATATAAATACCTGGTGTCCTGAAAAGGACTGACTGATTTTAAAATTCAATAACTTGCAAACGGTGGCAGATATTTAAAAAATTCTTGCAGGAGGGTTATGCATAAGGTCAAAAGTTCCTTTTACAGTGATTTTCGATTTTAGTTCAAATTACAAACAATAGATGGCGCTGTAAGCAATAGGCGCTAAATACAGACTCGATTTTTTGGCCTTTCTCTTCTTCCATGCGGAAAAAGGAAATTAAAATGTATTGAGCGGGTCCGAAAGTACCAAAAATCGAGCCTGAATTTAGCGCCTATTGCCCACAGCGCCATCTGTTGTTTGTAATTCAAACAAAAACCGAAAATCACTGTAAAAAACTTTTGACCTTATGCATAACCCTCCTGCAAGAATTTTTTTAATATCTGTCACCATTTGCAAGTTATTGAATTTTAAAATCAGTCAGTCATTTTTAGGACACCCAGTATATACTCCTTAATGGATAAGCTGCCACCACCGGTATAGGTGCTGGACAAGAAGTAAGGAGGCTGGGAATCAGTCCTTCGAATACTTCAAATAATATTAAATGGAATTTTTTTTTTACAAAATACTTAAATATTTACATTAAAACACAATATTTTCATTTATAGGCCCAGATACAGCAGATCCTGCCCTAAGTTAAATAACACTTTGGGCTATTATCTATGCACTAGATTAGGGATGCACAACCTATGGCCCGCGAATTTCGTCAATTTATAACTGGAAAAAATGCAATTTTTGTCCATAAATCGCAAGAAAAAATCGTGAATTTTGTCACTTTGCCGAAAAAAACTGAAAATTTCGTCAGCCATTTAAGAATCGCGAATTTTGTCGATCAGGCGCGGAAAAATCGCAATTTCGTTGATAAGGGACGGAAAAATAGCGAATTTTGTCACTAGGGCACGAAAAAAAAATCGCAAATTTCACCGATCGGCCACGGAAAAATGACTAGTTTTGTCTATCGGGCACGAAAAAATCGCAAATTCTGTTAATCAGGCTCGGAAAAATCGCAATTTTCGTTGATCGGGCACGGAAAAATCGCCAATTTTGTAGATGATACGCGGAAAAATTGAAAGTTTTATTGATCGGCTGCGGAAAAATCATAAGTTTACCCAGTCGTGAGAAAAAACCCCACGAATTTCGTCAATTTGCAGCAGGAAAAAATGACAAATTTTGTCATGTCAGTTAAGAATCGCGAATTTTGTCGATTAGGAGAGGAATAACCTCAAATTTCATTGATCGTCTTCGAAAAAATCGCGTGTTCGTCTGTTTATCGGGAAACAAAATCGAGAATTTCGTCAATTTGCCGCGGGAAAAAGTTACAAATTTCGTCAGAGCCAGTTAAGAATCGCGAATTTTACTGATCGGCTTCAGAAAAATCGCAAATTTAATCGATCCACCCCGGAAAAATCGCAAATTCTCGATCGGGCACGGAAAAATAGCGAGTTTTGTCTATCGAGCTTAGAAAAATCGAGAATTTCGTTAATTTGTCCCGGGAAAAATTACAAATTTCGTCAGAGCCAGTTAAGAATCGTGAATTTTGCTGATCTAGCGCGTAAAAATCTCGAACTTCGTTGGTCGGGTTACAAAAAATCGCGAATTTTGTCGATCAGGGGCGTAAAAATCGCAAATTTCGTTGATAGGGGCACAGAAAAATTACGAATTTAGTCGATGATACGCGGAAAAATTGAAAATTTCGTTGATCGGCAGCGGAAAAAACGCGAGTTTCGTCAGATTATCGGGAGAAAAATGCGAATTTTGTCGATTTGCTGCGAGAAAAAACAGCAAATTTCATAAGAGTCAGCTAAGAATCGCGAATTTCGTTTATCCGGCGCGGAAAAATCCGGAATTTTGTCGATCAGGGGCTGAAAAGTAGCAAATTTCGTCGAACAAACACAGAAAAATTTGCGAGTTTTGTCAATCGGGCTCCGAAAGATTGCGAATTTTGTTGGTCGGCTACGAAAAGATCGCGAGTTTTGTCTATCAGGCGCGGAAAAATAGCGAATTTCGTCAATCAGACGCGAAAAAACGAATTTTGTCGATCGGTTTCGGAAAAATTGCGAATTTTGTCGATCAGACATGTAAAAATCAGTTTTTTGATCGGTCGCGGAAAAATCGCGAATTTCATTGATCTGCCTGAATTCTCATCACATGTACTTCTCAAGGAAACACTCTGTGCAAACAGCATAAGCCACTACCTTCAACCTCCACTTCAGACTTTCAACATAAAAAACTGATTATCTTCTGCTCCCAACGTGATCTACTGGCTTGCTTGCCTACCAACAGGTCATCATAAGAAATTATCTTTTGTTCACAACTTTCCCTTTCATTGTCAAATTCCTGGGTATTGTACTATCTTTGTTCTATTGGGAAACATTAGCCCCTCTTTTGGAATAATATCCTTTTATACACTTCACTCATCTTAATATCATAGAAAAGAGAATGTGTACATAACTCAAGTACGTAGATAATGATACTCAGATAAACACAATACATAAAGGAAATAAAATTAATTAAGCAGTAACTTGCATTAAGCATACTACTCATTAACATTAGACCTGACAACCGCTATGCTGGTGGTTCCAGAGAAACAGGAAAGGTCCATGCTTCAATTTCACCCCTAATTTAAGAGAATGGAGTTATGCCACAGAATATTTATTATAATCTACTTTAGTGCGACATCATTTGTCATATAGGGCACATTTTTTGAGTTAGACTGTTGGGCATGCCACACAACAAGGAGACATGCAGCACAAAGCATGACCTGTTTCCTATTTATTTCCATCCGGCTATCAAATGAGAAACAGGTTTGAATTTCAATGTCTACCCGGAAGGATATATAGCAGTGTTGAATTCAGGGGGTGGCCCGGAAGGACATCCCCCCCTCCCCCGGAGCAATGAGATGTCCCCTTGGAAGATTTGAGATTTTGTATTTTCAATGTTCAAAAAGTGCAATTATTTCCCCCGGAAGTCTATAATGCCCCCCCCCCCCGCAGCCACAGAAATCCCTCCCGGAGAAAAGTGTCCAAATTCAACACTGATACTAAACTGAACTCATGTACATAGTAATACATAATATTACTTCGAGGAGATGAGAAGTAAAACCGTATAATGCCTCAGAATCTGTCAGGTCCTTAGTGGTTGATCTTTTAACCAGAGTGATTGAGATTTAATATAAGGGTCTTTTGGAAGCCTATTGTCTAGATGAGCAAAGCTTGTGTCTATGTTGTGGACCCTTATAGCAGCAGGATACACAACACTAGGTGCATTTGGAACAACCCAGCACATAAACAACTCTAAAACAAAACCCAGGGAGGCCCAAGATTGGCAAGATTTTGGAACATTTATGTACAGTCGTGGAAAAAAAGTAAACACCCACTACTAACTCTGCAACCAATTATAATAGAAAAAAGTTACTGGTACCAATGGATTGGAAATAAAGTCTACTTTTAAATGATGTATATAACATTTGCTTAGGGGCCATCTACAAATCAAAACCAGACCAAACTTAGTTTTTTTCAATGGCAACACCCAAGTTTGACAATATATTTTAAATCTTTGGATCAAACTATGCCTAGAAAGAAAATTTCAAGTCACTTGGATGGTAAGTTTTAGAATTATAAATATTGAAAATTTACAGCTTGTAATGTTAAATTACATTTTCATATTTTTATTAATATCTCCTGAAATTATAATCCTAGTGTGATAATTTTGAGCGTGGATATAATACTAAAAAATCCAAACATTAATACATTGAATTTGCAATTTAAAAATATGAATTATGAAATTAATATTCGAAAAAAATATGAATTACAACCTGCATTTTTTTTTTTATAGATTTATATTTATTATGTCCTGCATGCAAATTCTCAATTTCAAATTTTTCTTTCAAGTAGTTTTCGAATTATTATTAAAAAACGTCAAAAGTATAGTTTAAGGGCCATCTATGATGTGCAGAGAAGCATAATTTGAAAAAATATATTTTACTCATTTTATTGAAATATTTGTGCTGGCAATAGTCGAAACATATTAAGCGAGTGAAATGGTCATATTGGCAAGAAATAACACAACAGAAGTGACATAGCCATTCTGTAGCATTTCAACAATCAAGTATACTGATATAGCCCCTAAAATAGGCTAATTTTAAAAGCATTAATTTCTCGGAAACTAATCGTACGGATTTCATGAAAATTTGGATTTGGACATTGCTATTGAAATATGCAGATGACCTCTAAGCAAATTTTATATACATAATTTAAAAATAGACTTTATGCTTGATACCTGTAACTTTCTTCTACGATAATTTGTTGCAGAATTATCAGATGGGTGTTTACTTATAAACTTGTACCATCTTTATTTAAAATAAAGAACTGAAAGAGTGTTATTATTTTTTTATTAGATTAAGAAGACTTTGAACTCCTGTTTAAGATAATTTACAAACACAAAAACATATAAAGGAAATCAAAACTTAAAATTGTCTTTCACAGGGGATGCAAGGAAAATCTTAGTTCCCTATTGTTAATAATTTTAAATCATTCAAGAATAAATGTTTTTCCTTTTTTTCAAAATCATGAGAGAAAAAGAAAACCTGTTTAGTTAAATTTGATAATTCAGGGAGGAACAATTGGCCTGCCTTGCAGGTACCCATGACCCATATAATTTCAATAGGCTTCTCAAGGAAATCTCTATTCTCCCTACTTCATCCTTTCATTGTCATGGGAAACTATGGAAAATGTTAAACAATGTGAGTCTGGATATTTACATTAAACGTGCTTATAAAAAGTGTGTGTCCATGTGGCCTAAGTCAGTCTGTGGTTCTTTATCTCAGAACCTTGTGAATTCAACAAACTTTATTTAAAGAACAATAAAAAGCATAAAAATACAAATACAAACGACATCACATAAAAAGTGATGGGGATTAAAACACAATAACATTAAAAAATGCAATTTATCTGGCTAAACAGTGGGTATGACTATCTTTGACGACTCCCTGAACCCTGGAGAATTTGTCTCATGCATTCAAAATAGATGTCCAGTGAAAACAAGATAGTTTAGCTGACTATTATTCGTCTGATCACTTTAGCATATTTGTAAGCACATATTCAACTTATCACTATCATTTGAAGGGTTCCAGGATCCAAGAGAGCCGACAACAATCGATTTGACCTTACAGTGCAATTGTTCACACTCAACTCCTTGGCAAGATCTTCATACTTAGCGAGTTCCGGACTGATAAAAGCTCAACATTTATTGCACGCTTGCAGTGACCCGGAGCTGAACAATTTTTCATGCTCCAGCTCTGCTCCTAGATGAAACACTGTGGCTCCGGCTCCGGCTCGGCTCCGACTTTGCGCTTTTGAGTTGCAGATTTTAATTTACACATTTAATTTTTTGCTCACAAATTCTTTCTTCCTTTACCTTCATTAAAGATCTGACAAAATGCATTTTTCTTCTCATCAAACTTGAAACGTTTGTTCAGAAAATATGACATCTTTTAGCTTTTGCTTTTAAAATAGAAAGTTTGGTGGAATTTTAAGCACAAAAATCTTAAATTTCTTCTACACTTTTCAAACAACCAAAATTGTACAACTACACATGTAGACAACAAACGGCCATATTTTTCAAATAGTGTTGTCACCTAGCTCAAGTAGAAAGTAGAAGTAAAGTAGTGTTACCATGTTTTGAGAAGTTTTCAATCTCTAATTAAAAAAAAAAAAAACCCTCAAAAGGATATAATTCAAATACTGAATAATGATGTAAGTAAAATATTTTAAGCCTGGAAATTTAAAAGACTGAAAAAAAAAAAGATTTAAAAGAATATTAAAAACTAAAGGAGCCCTGGAGCAGGGGAAAATTAAGAGCTCCAGCTCCAGGGAAAACACAGCTCCGGAGCTCTCCGGCTCCAGCTCTCTGCATGCTTGTAAAATAAAAATAATAATGTTCTTATAATTTAGCCTACTCTTTCGACATGTTCATGAAAGATGTCTAAACAAATTTTTAAAATCTCTGCTTCACTAGCACACATTTATTCAGTCCTAATTCAATTTCTAGTAAGTTGTATGGAGAGATTCATATTATCAAGCATTAGGGCTACGCTTTTTCCTAATTTTTATCAACTTTTTTAAGTTGACACAGAATTTCTATGTATATCTTTAAATCCTGTTTATAAATGTTGCCTTGCGATTAAATGAAAGCAGAACAGCGAATTCACACCTTCTTACAAAAATATAATGAGTCATTGGCCTGAGGTCAGGGTTGCTGGCTTTTAGCCAGGCCAAAAAAAGCCGGTCGGCTTTTTTTGGTTTTAACCACTTAAAAAAAGCCAGTTTTTATTTTTTAAAGTTGGTTTACAGTAAATTTGTTTTAAATTTGGATCAATTAATTTTTAATACGCTTATAAATATTTTCTACTAAAAAAAATAATAGATTTCTATTAAATTTTATCAAATAAATAAGTCTTTATAACTTCTAGAAGACAACTGTGAACGCATTATGTCTGAAAAAATATATATATAAACATTGAAAAGGATATAAGTTAGGCTCCGAACTGGTGTTTTGAAATTCCGTATTATATAGCTCCACATATACTACACATTTTAAAGATTATATTTAATTAAAACTGTTCTTAACTGCTCTGCTCAACAAGCGCAAAATGTTTTGACACATTTACAAATTCATTTTTTAAAGGAAAGATGTAAAATTCGAAAGCCTGACCATGGAAGCGATTTGGAATCGAACCTGTGTTTTCCATTTTTTGATCCATCAATTACCTATTGAGTTATAAAGAGATTTTGATCACGTGACAAACATGTTTTTTCACCCTTTTCTGAGTGGTTTCTTCTTTTGTGCAGAAATTCGGTTCAAAATGCTCAATTTGACACTATTTTCTGAAAAATCTATAGCGTTTGCAAAAAACCCCAGAAAAAACAGTGCAATTACATAGTTTCTGAACAACAACATCTGCTAGTTTCATGCATTTCTGGACAAAAATAAATTAAAACTTATGTCAGAAAGTTGCCCTTTTGGATTTAATAGCCTTAATGACAAAATGTAACACATCAAAATGGAAACGAGGAATTAGAAAAGATGTTTTATTTGAGGAGAGTGGTACATAAGTGTATAAAAAATAGAGCATTTAAACAAGAAAAAAAAATTTCTCAAAATAAAATTTTGAAAAGCTTGTTGCTATGCATATTCATGCATATGCTATTCATAATGTTTTTAATAGTGAGAAATGGTGGTGTTTTTATTAATATGACTATGTATAATTTTAAATGTTTGCTAGAAATAAAATAAGACTTGTATATTAATAGCTCTTAAAATTAAGTAATAAAACATATAACTAAGTAACCATTGTCCTCCTTAATTTTATAAAGCAGTAAAAATGAAAAAATTGGCAGTTGGTATGGACCTTTTAAAACTTAGCTGATATATTTGCAATTCTGAATAAAATCACTGGCAAAATCATCTAAGTTTTATTCCAGTATTAATGTCCTCATTATTGAGAAATTGGGTTACTTATTAAACTGCAAATCAATTAAATGTCATTAAAACTAATTAAAAACACTTTAAAATGTGTAGTTTATAATTACAATGCTTTATTGTATAAAGGCCAATTATGGCCAAAAAAAGCCGGTTAAAACCAATAAAAGCCACCAGCCTGGCTTTTTTAAATTTTAGCCGGCTTTTTTGCAACCCTGCCTGAGGTAGCAGCAAAGAACAAAAGACAAGTTTAATGCAATAATATTTAAATAATAAATAAATTTATGTATGGTGAATTGTAATTACAAAAATAATGTGAAAATATAAAAAGTGAAAAAACATTTTTATGTATTGATTATGTACTCTTTTTTATGACTCTTTTTTAATAAAAAATACATCCTCTCTAAAAGCTTAATTATTTTAAAGTTTTCTTTCTGTTTTAATATTCACATGTAACCATATTTTTCAGCTGAGAGATATTTGGTAATATTATTTATGCTTTTTTAATAATTGGCAACAATAAGTGAAAAAAAGTTTTTTTCAAAATATGAAATAAATCTATTGCAATAGTGAAATTTTTAATAATAATAATAATAATAAAAACAGATAAATAATAATAAACTAGAGAACAGGAATTCTGCTTTTTCAGAATTTAGTGTCGCCCCTGGCATTTCCATTACTTCATTTTCTTCTGATGGACTGATGGCTTCTATTATTATGAAACAGCCATTATAAATGAAGCATTAGGTGAAGATGAAAGAGCAGCCGTAAGAAGATAGAACTCAGATTTTCTGGTCAGAATGGGGGAAAAAAATGGCCATAATTTTTTTGGCCATTCCCCCCCCCCCCCCCCCCCCTCACCATTCTGACCAGAAAATCAGAGTTCTAACTTTTTAAGGCTGCTCCTTCACCTTCATCTAACACTGCATTTATAATAAATGTTTCATAATAGAAGCCACCAGTCCATCAGAAGAAAATAACTCGGTTAAGCGGGACTCTACTGCAGTACAAAACATATTTCAATTTTAAGGCTTAAAGCACACATTTTATTTTATGTAAAATGACGTCATTTGCATCCGCTTAAGAATTCCACATTTACGATCTACTCTTAAACATGTACAGTAAAGCACGCATAGCACATTACTATCATGAAATAGTGCACAAATGCAGCAAAAAGATTCCGTCATTCAAGAAAATCGAAAAAAAAAAATGTCTATCTAATGATTCATAGATACTTAAAATTAAATATAGTTTATAATAGCTCCATTGTTTTAACAGAAATCATTCGTTTATATTTTTTTCAAAATAGCACGTATTTTAATTGCATTTTCTTTCGGTTGTTATGAGAAAATGGCAACAAAAATATATAATTACTATTTTAGAACTATTTTTCCTTTACTTTCTACAGAAATGGAGTACTTCCATTGCCAATATTAAGCAAATGGCTCTAAAAACTACAAAAAAAAATTAATATTTCAAAAATAAATAGAGAAAATGCATTTAAAAGATATTTTTTTTTCAATATGATGGTATAAAAATTGAAAATGTGCAATGCTTAGAAGTTAAAAAATTTTCTATAGATTATTTAATCATACTGCTTTGTTTTACGGCTGTCTTCTGTAAGGTAACGTTATTTTTTGGAATACACAAAATAAGCAGGGAGAAAGAAATAGCATACCGTACCGGGGGCTAAAAAAAGATTGCACACTGCACACTACAAAATAGTCAAACATGTGCCTGCAAGAGATTGTTAAATTGTTATGCATAGTTTTTGATCCTATAAAACTTTAACCGAACAATTTTGTGCAACTTTAATTTTAAATAGCGCTTAAAATAATTCTTTGATTTGAAAACTGTCTACTACTGAAGCATGTTTATCAACATTTCTCTATAAAAGTACCAGTTTTCATATTTTGAAAAGTCAAAAGGTCACAGTAGAACAAATTGCGACAGCAGTTACTTTTTTAGAATTGAGATTGAATCGAAATTAGCTCTTCTATCCAACAATACATGAATCTACTTAACTATAGGTACATATGAAATACAAGACTTACCAAACCATGTTATATCACAATACAATTTTTCAATTTGATCTCCCAGTAGCAAAATATCTGTGCCAATTTGCCAGTCAACAGTGGTGAACCATGCTTACTATTATAAAAAATCAAAATATATAAAATTCGAAAAAATTACATTCTCAAAAAAAAATCTAGAGACAAAATTTTATGTATTTTTAAGTTGTTAGATAAGATTATTCAGAAAGGTCTAAAATAATCTGCAGCAGGGATGTAGTGGAGGGTATACGGGGGTATACGCCGTATACCCTCTGGATTTTTTTAAGGAACACCGTATACCCTCTGTTTCTCAAGAAAGCTGTAGTATATACACTCCAGGGTATACGCTCTGCCTTGAGCGTATACCCTCTGCTTAGAGAGTATACCCTCTGTTTTTTTTTATGACTACACCACTGATCTGCAGCGCCTACTGCCATGCTGCACTGTACTGCTACTGGCTCTAATCCTATTAGTGATTGCTTTTACATCTATAAAGGTTAAGGGGATGAGGGACCTTAAAAAACCTTAAAAATCAATTCTTTATTTTTTGAAATTTTGACTTTAAATATTATTCAAGGGTACATTATATGCATTATGACAAGCATTTATCAAAAAAAAAATTTTTTTTTTAATTATTTTTGAGAAAAAAAATGGAGTTTTACGTGTCGTCTTAGAAATCTTCGAAATGCCCCATGCGCATTCCAAATCAATGAAAATCCCCAATAATTTTTATAAAAGTTTGGTTTATATATATAAATAAAACTGTGCATCGAATTTTATATATTTGAATATAAAGGTTAAAAAAAAAAAAAAAATTAAAAATTTCAAAAATTTTGATTTTTTTTTTTTTTTTTTTTTTACCTTTATATTCAAATATATAAAATTCGATGCACAGTTTTAATTATATATATAAACCAAACGTTTATAAAAAATATTGGTGATTTTTATTGATATGGAATGCGCAGGGGGCATTTCGAAGATTTCTACGACGACACGTAAAATGCCATTTTTTTCTCAGAAATAAATTTTTTTTAAATTTTTTTTGTGATAAATGCATGCCGTAATGCATATAATGTACCCTTTAGTAATATTTAAAGTTAAATTTGCAAAAAAAATGAAAAAAATAAAAAATTCTGAAATTTTGAAATTTTTTTTTTTAACCTTTATACTCAAATATATAAAATTCGATGCACAGATTTTTTTATATATATAAACCAAACTTTTATAAAAAATATTGGGGATTTTCATTGATATGGAACGTGCATGGGGCATTTCGGAGATGTCTAAAACAACGCGTAAAATTCCCCTTTTTTCTCAAAAATGACTTAATTTTTTTTTTTCCTTTTTGTAATAATTGCATGCCATAATGCATATAATGTACCTTTGAGTAATATTTAAGGTGAAATTTACAAAAAATAAAAAAATTATTTTTAAGGTCCCTCGTCCCCTTAAGAAACATGTATTATAACAAGGAAATCTCTGAAAATAAAGCTTGTGTCACCAGAATTCTGTACCCTTTAAGGATAAATATTTTAATTATTGTAAACATTATTTATAAACAGGACAATAAAAAATTAACTTATTGAAGTATTGAATGAAATGCTAGGGTGGGGGCTTTTGCAGGAAACATTGGACTTTTTTTAATAGAGAAAAGCAATATAAAAACCAGCAATAGCCAATATTACTTAATAAACAATATCATTAAATAAAATTATACCTTTAGGTAATGCTGAAGTAGAATGTTGAATTAGAATAAAGCAGCCATTCCAAACTCTGTAGTAAATTATACCTTTTTCATTTCCACAGCCAACATCTATAAAATTAGGTGTAATTGAGAAAGTATTGTCAATGATATTTGACATTTTTGCATTTGACGACTATTAAATATTTTACAACCTTTATGTATCTTGAATAACAAAATTTCATTTTATGCCTTTCTGTTAATTTCTTTATTATTTCCTGGTTATTTTACTTTTAATATTTTAATTAAAAGAAAATTTTTATCATTATATTTTACTACTTCTTACTGATGTTTTGCCCATCGTAAAATGTGTATACTATACTGAATGTTTTTATGCATATATTAAATTATTAAAGTCATTACAAGCACAGGTTTCATTTCAATGTGGCATTTTCTTCATTAAAATCAACTTGTTATTTCATCATCACTTAAAAATAAATAAATAAATAAATAAGATTTGAGGCTGTCAAAGATTAAAAAATGTTTTATTTCTATTTTTAATTTTGTAAACTGATTATTAATTACAATGGAACTGCCATATAAACAAATTAAAATTTACTGCAAATGCATATGCTTTACAATTGCTATTTATTACATTATAACTAAATATTGATATACATTTTATTTATAAACATGTTTGCATAAAAAAACTTCCAAATGAACAGTTTTTCATGTCCACACAAAATATTTCACATATACTGCTGTGTATGTGTGATATTTTGGTATAAAAGTTGTTTCTTGAATGGGAAGAATCAATATATTTATTTATTATTGTTAAGTTCTGTATTTTTAATTTTCAATTTATTAAAAGTGGACAAAATGATATTTTGTCCGGGACAACCCTTCATCTATCGGAAATAAACATGTGAAAGTAAGGATGAGTACACGAAAACGAAGGTTTAAAAAAAAAGAGTAATAGAAATAAGATAAGTGAACCATATATAACTATTATGAACTTAATAAAGTATATATTTAATAAAAGAGGAAATAAATAGAGGAATTTAATAACATTTAAACAAACCTGTTGAACAGAAAGTAAGTATATTTAATAAAGATAGTAAGAGTTATAACGTGAATGAAATTATTTAATTAAAATAGATATGATTAATAAAAGTAAATAAAAGATATAAAAAATGGAGATACTGCCAGAAAGTGATAAGAACAGGTATGACAATATTACTATCATTTAGTAACCATATCTTACGGCGCAATAGCCGTTGTCAAATATTAATTCATTAAAACTTTGAAAATGGAATTGAACCGGAAAAAAATTCTGCTTTATACAGGATCTTTATCCTGTATCATACTTAGATCCTTCTATGCTTTGACATACCCCATAAAGAACGATTTTAACAATACAGTGCTGAATATAGACATGCAAAAAACGACAGACAAAATCTTCATTTGGCACCCTTTTTGCCTTTTGATCTGGCACCTGGGGCACACACACAGGCATATGAAAGTGGGAAATGGGAAAAAAGGTGGAATTTTTTTTCCATCTATACAATAAGGCCAAACTCGTATAATTTAGACACATTTTAACAGTTATTCATACAATAAAATGAATTATAGCTGTACATATGATTGTTATTTCCTTTTTGTAACTTACAAAGTATTAAAAAAAAAAAAACAATAAATGTATAAATTCATTAAATCAAAACAGAAAATGGGAAACAGTTTGCTGTCAAGTATAAATTCTTCTAAATGTATCTGATGAACTTATGTGTAGTACAGAGATTGAGATTAATTTTTCAAAATAAAAGCATTATTTTGAATGATTTGACTGTTTAAAAACTTACGCAGGCTTTAATTTGCATTTATTCAATTATTTATTATATTTTAATGTTAATTCTGATTTTAGGTGTTATGGTAAATAAGTTATTAACATATTTTTTAGTTTAAATGTGTGTAAGTAAAACTCAGAGAAATATATCATTTAATTTCATACTCAAAATGTGCTTTTTTTCTGAAGTAGAAAAAAAGCACATTTTGAGTAATGAAATTAAATGATATACTTCTGTGAGTTTTATTGCCACACATTTAAATTTAAAAATATGTTAATAACTTATTTACCATACCACTTAAAATCAGAATTAACATTAAAATTTAATAAATAATTGAATAAATGCAAATTAAAGCCTGCGTTACGTGTGTGACACTCTCCATGGAATCGCCCCTTTACTCCAGAAATACATTTGCAAAAATGCATCACTGAAATTACCCAGAAGTGTTATTTAATTTTCCTAGTTTAAGAACTTAATTTACACGACTTTCAGATGCTTATAATAAAAGCTCGTCTTTGATTTGATAGTACAGGAATTCAGAAACAAACTCCAAGGATTTGAGCAGACAAAATGTCTAAAGATTAAGCTTTACAGATCACCCCCCCCCCCCCATATGCTTCTAATATTTTCGCATCAATCCAGAGACTTTCCAAATTTGTTTTTAAAAAGATGGAATTCCTCCTTCAAGAGGAACTCTTTCATGCCTGGGCACATGATCCCCTTAGTTTAGGACCTAAGAGAAATTCATGACATAATCAGCTAAAGACAAGGCATTATATTGATATATTAGTGGTAAAAAAAAAATTTAAAAAAGTTATCGTGACATGTAGGGTAGATGTGCAAGTAATGGACACATCTCAAAGTTTTTGCTTTATAACAAAAAATAACCAATAAAAATTTAGCTTTTTTTATTTTTTTCATAATTTCCATTGCATGTTTTATAATTTGGGTTATTGTTGACACTCTGCATCAAACCAATTAGGAAGCAGAAAATGTTTTGAAGTTCCGCTGCTTTTCAGTGAAAATCTTAATGAACATGCTAACAGCTTCAATTAATAAATTTATATATCTCTTATGGAATGCTTAATTAGTCAATTTCCAGTAATGGACACCCTATGTATACATTGCTAAAAATGCAATTCCAGTAATGTTTATAGTGCATAAAATCTTTTGACTTATCTGAAAACCTAAGTAATCAAATTTAATTTTTAAATTGCTCTTACCAGTATGCAATACGAAATTTTTTTTATAATTAGCTGCTTTAATTAATTTTGTGTGGTTAATAAAATTTTCAATATTTTAATGAAGTTAATTTTTCTTATAACAGGGTTCATACTCTCTTTCCATGATAAAATTCAAGCACCTTTCCAGAAATGAAAATTTGTTACAAAATTCATGTAAATGTAATTTTGTAGTACGGTAATATACCATACTACAAAAGTGTCCAGAGAAAAAAAAAATTATTTTTCATTTTCACATTTGTTTTTAGGCGAATGCGATACATAACATACGGTAGCTAAGGCTTAAATAAGAGATGTTATGAGAAAGTCTTCAAAAAATAAAGAAAATCTTTATGCATTCTACTTTGAAAGTCATTTGTGCTAAACACATTAGACAAAGTAGACACTTGATAATTTTGCATTGTTATGATATTAATCAAGGGTGATTCTGAGTAAAAAAAAAAATTCTGAAATTCACAGCAATTTTCTGAAAAGTTATCGGGGGAGGGGGTACCACTCCCGGTACTAACTATGCGTATTTTCCGCAGCCCTTTAACGAAATAACAAAATTTGTGGTTTTTTTTGACAAAATTTGCGTGTTTTTTTTTTCATAATCTTTTGACGAAATTTGAGGGTTTTTTCGTGATCTTTTGACGAAATTTCAGGGTTTTTTTCTTAATCTTTTGACAAAATTTGTGGTTTTTTCGTGGTTTTTAGTGATTTTTTGATGGAATATACGTTTTTTTCTGGATCTTTTGATGTAGTATACGGTTTTTTCTTGATCTTTTGATGGAAAATGAATTTTCTTTTGTGATCTTTTGACGGAACATGCAGTTTTTTTTTCCGATCTTTTGACGAAATATGCAGTTTTTTGCAGCCCTTTTGACGGAATTTACGTTTTTTCGCGATCTTTTGAGAAAAATTACGAGGTTTATCACGATTTTTTGAGAAAATTTATGGGGTTTTTTGTGATCTTTTGAGAAAATTTAAGGTGTTTTTGAAAATCTTTCGATGAAATTTGTGGGGGTTTTTCGCGATTCTTGGACGAAATTCCCCCACCCCCCACCCCCATGATTCTTGAACGAAATTTGCATTTTTTCTGCAATACCTTGACGAAATTTATATTTTTTTTTCTGCAATTCTTTGATGAATTTTGTGTTTTTCTGCAATTCATTGACAAAATTTGAGTTTTTCCCACAATTCTTTGACAAATTTCGTGATTTTTCTGCAAACAATTGACAAAATTAATTTTTTTTGGTGACCATTTGTCGAAATTCACGATATTTTTTATGCCAGAATTTTCGGATAAATGACCAATTTTTAATGTTTTAGAAATGAATGCCTTCAATTTTTGGAACAGAATCTCAACTAATTACCGTATTTTATGGAAGAAGCGCTGCACTCCTCAAAATTGGTCTGAATAAGCTTAAAAATATCGTAATTGCTGCACCTGTCGTAAACGCCACACCTGAGGGAATGCTGCTTTTGTCAACAGTGTCTCATTGAACTAACTTTAATCAAAGTTTTCTGAACAGTGTAGGGTGCCTCATTTTTAATAACTTATTTTAATAACTTAAATTCTAAAATTTTATTAAATATTTAAATTGGGTTTTAAATGGTTTTACGTAATTTTTAAAAAAAATTAAGGTGATGTCAATTGGTATTAAAACCATCCAGAGCGCGGGACGCAGACCCCTCTCCTTAGGTGCTCCATATTTTTGTTAAGTTGTCGGCGCAACTTAACACGTTTTTTAAGTCGCATCCCCTTTAGTCCTTTTTAGGGTTTCTATTTGAAGCCTTCAAAATCTGAGTGGAAGAGTTGTAAATTTTCTTTGTCTACCTGTATGGTTTGGTCATCGAGGTGAAATTATTTCAAGTCTATGGGTTTGGTATCATCATCGAAAATGTCACAGTTTTCACTATCGGCAAAGTCAGAAAGCAGGGTTGGCACGGTTTAAACCAATTGGTTTTAACCAACTGGTTTTTTTCTCAAAAAAAAAAAAAAAACAATTGTTTTTTTTTTAGAAGAAATCTAATAACAGTTTCTCTTTTTTCTTTATAATTTAAATGTTTCACATTATCGGATGTATAAAACTTCTACTTTTAACACTTTATTTCAGCAATAAGCATTAGATATAGTGGGTCTAGGTGTTGTTTACATGTATAGGATGAAAATCAGTGTGTGTTGACGAACATACCTATTGCTCTAAAGAAAAAATTTTAAAACGTGAATTTTTCGAAGTTAAAATAGATTTAAAACATTCAATATTTACTATAAAACATTTTAATTAAAAAAAAAAAAATGGAGATTATTTAAAGCAATCTGCCATAACACGCATGGTGATTTTGAATATGGAGCCACATAACTGCACATAGCACAATGATCTTTAAGATTTTGGTCGAACTGTAAAAGAAATTTCTCTTGATTGGGAAAATTATCTCCAAGAATTAAAATCAAAATATGAAGTGGAATAAGAAAGTATTCAAAATTGGGTGCTAGTTATAGTATTTTAATAATACCAATATGTTGTGTATGTGTATATATATATATATATATAGATTTTTTTTTTCTTCTGTTATCTGCTGAATCTTATGACCAAAAATGTTGACTCGGAATTGTCACTCAAATTGTCAATTCCAAGAAATATTTGAAATTTATTTTTGACCAACTGTGAAAAAGAATATTATATTCAACAAACTACATCAAATGTTTCTTACTAGTAATCAAAAGATTGTTTACAAAGGTTATCAGGGTATCAGTGTTTCACTGCGTAGAGCAATTTGTTCTATGAACTTAACTGTTTACAGATATTGTTTAAATTAAAATATGAATTTTTTCAATTTTCTACATAAATTGACTGTAATTATTTAATTTAAAATTATTTTCAAATGAAGTTATACTACTTATATATCCAACAATGCCTATTTTTATCAATAAATATGCATGTATATGTAATAAGAAAAGATTTTTAAAAAAAAAACCCGGTTTAAACCAAATAAACCGTTTTTTTTGAAAAAAACCTGTTTTTTTGCCAACCTTGTCAGAAAGTTTCGCGTTGTTGATCAGGGGACTTGAGAAGTCTTAAGGAATTTTTACTTTATCCCAATTTTAAGCGCTCAAAAAAAAAAAAAAAAATCGTAAGTGCCGCACATGATGTAAATGTCGCACTTGACAAAAAATTAACTTTCAAACTTGTAAACACTGCAGCGTTTCTTCCATAAAATATGGTAATACACAATTTTAAATTTTACAAAAACTAAATGAATTTTTTTCTAAACTTGCCTTAATTTGAAAACATCCATTAAATCTTTTTCAAAAAGGTATATTAAACACTCACAAAACAGAAAAATTGCATATTTCAGCATGAACAATTTACTGCATTTTCACAATTTAAGCTCTTTAACTGCATTTTCTACTTTTTTTAAATCAAACTTCAGCCTCTTTTTCTTTTACAATTTATATGGTCCACATTGCCATTTTCTCTATTGTCCATTGGGAGGGGATTTACATTGGAGGAATTTCCATTCTTGCGATCGACAGTAGCAGCAAGTACATGTCTTTTCATTTTCTTTTGTAAAAACTTAATCCTAGAGAGGGAAGGGAGAAAGGAACAAACCGAAGTACAAATGCTCATACTCTGAGCTCCTGAAAGGAAAACGATCTCAGACCAAATATTTTCACCTGATTAATTAACTTTTTATTTTTTTAACATTTGCAACTCTTATTTTATTTTGAACATCTGAATAAAAAAAAATTAAGCACCTATAAAAAAAAAGTAATGAAAATTAAGCACCTTCATTAAAATTTAAACAAATTCAAGCACTTTCAAGGACCTTTTTTCTCTCTTAAAAATTCAAGGACTTTCAAGCACTTTTAAGCACCGTATGAACCCTGTTATAACTCTGCCTTGCATATTTTATAATCTGGCAGTTAGTAAAACGAACCAGGAAACAGAATGTTGCTTAAGGGCAAAGGAAAAAGAGGGGCTCATACGGCTCAATCCCTCTGCATTTAAATAAAAATAATAAAGTTACAGTTGTTAAAAATAAATCTATTATTATTTTCTGTCTTAAATGCTTGCTTATTCATCTCTGACAAAAAAAAAAAATTGTAATATTAAAATATTAATTAAATTTATAGTAGTAATGAAACTGGTAAATATGTAGATCAGTGGCCTCAAACATCAGTTTAGCGGTTTTATTTTGAAATTATTTTATTTAGTACATACAGCATTCAACCCGCAGTATTATTCATTTCATATTTGTATAGTTTCTGGGAGTTCCGTTATAAATAGTGAGAAATATACGAATCTATGCATTAATATTCTAAAACTTTATTTCTGATTTTTTTATTACTCCTCTAAATCCCTGACTGTTTCAATAATTTAATAACTGTAATTCGCTGACATTTAGTAAATTAAACCACCTAAAGTAATTAAAATATTGTTGTGATAATTGATCACAATAATTAATTTAAACAGTGAATAATTTTCACAAATATTTTATTAATTATTGATATTCTAATTGTTAAATTTATTTAAAAATAACTATTTCTGTTTCATTAGTATTCTATCATGAAATTTTGGTTCTAAATAGCCATAAAAACAACTATATTTTTATTTTATTTTTTTGGTGGGGGGGGGGGGGGTCCATTACTGGAATTTTGATGTATTTCTGTTATTTACGATAAAAGTTTGATTAATATTGAGAAATGAGACTATGAGAACGGTTAAGTATTGTTGATAGATTATGATATTGAAAAAACTGGAATATAATAATTATAACTATTAATTAAAAAATAGTTTTTAAAGAAATTCCTTAAGGGTGTCCATCACATCTACCCTATTATAACAAGGGAATCTGAAAATAAAGCTTGTTTTACCAGAATTCTATACACCCTTTAGGCATAAATATTTTAATTATTGTAAATATTTATAACAGGACAAAACAAAAAATTGACTTAATGAAGTATTCAATGAAATGCTAGGGTGGGGATTTTGCAGGAAACATTTCACTTTGGACTTTTTAATAGAGAAAAGCAATATAAAAAGTGACAATAACCGATATTACTTAATAAACGGTATCATTAAATAAAATTATACCTTTAGGTAATGCTGAATTAGAATAAAGCCGCCATTCCAAACTCTGTAGAAAATTATATCTCTTTCATTTCCACAGTCAACATCTATAAAATTAGGTGTACTAATTGAGAAAGTATTGTCAATGATATGATGTGAAGCATCAAACCATACAGCAAAGACAATATTCATTCAATTAATATCCTGGGAGTTGCTATAATACTGATGATGGGGGATGAGGAAAGCAGGAACTGTCACTGAAAAGAAAAAAAATAAAGTTTGAAAGAACACAGATTTAATAAAATACAGTCTAAAAATATAGTTCATGCTTATTTTAAAAGTGATGTTGCGATACAATTATATTTAATCATGCAAACTATTTTCTTATATGTAAAAAACTGCTTTAAAAGTTGTACAAACTTTGCACATTACTAAATAATCAAGGTAGTATAATTAATTTTGTTTAAAAGAAAAAGCAGCATTTATAAATGTCGCATATTCTGTAATGTTTGCCATTTTTTTGTTATACGAAGATCACTTCGATCGATGTACAAGTTTGGAAAAGGCATTTTTTCAACAGTATTTCATATACTACTATTATAAACAATAAATATTTTAAAACTTACTTTATAGAAGTTGCTACAATATCTAAGCTAAGTAGAAACAGAAAAATGAGATGAGATGAAAAACGTTAGCGACGCTTACAAATAACAACAACAATGCTACCCATGGGCATACCTGGAGAAATGAAAAATCGCCAAGCCAAGCTATACCGCCAAGCCGCCAGAGGTTACCATGACGGTTCAATAAAATCATCATTTATGTAGCCGTATCTTACGGCGCAATAGACACTCCCATAAAATATAACCAAAACATTGAAGTGGTAAATCTGGAACGATTTAGTTGGCAAATATGGTAAAAAGAATCACCTAAAAAGAAACCACTGAGTTATTTATTGATTAAGTAGAAGAGAGTCCCCTGCTACACAGACCTTGGAATCCAGTCCGAAGAGATAGAGAAGAAAGTAAATTTTTGCTATGCGGTTTTCCCCCGTTAGGTGGCGATACCGTAGATGGTAGGCTCTATCGATGGTTCTACTACAGCGCCTAGAAGATACAGTGTGGAAAACGGCTACAAAATAGTGCTAAAAAAATGAATCCCATAAATGTACAACGATGCTGAATAACAAGATGTCGATCGTAGCGCCATCGTAGTGATTTAAAAACGATAGTCATTCTAAAAGAGACTCTTTAACCTATTTCACGTCATTCCTTAACTAAATTAGCTTATAACAGACTAAAATACCTTATATTTATAGTTTCCGAAATTTAACATTCTATAATTTTTGAAAACACAGGGTTTATATTGAAAAGAGTTACGAGATGGCGCTCGTATCAGCATATTGCCGCTGAGCATTGTTGGAGATTTATGGGATACAAGTTTTTAGCACTTTTTAAAGCATTATAGGAACGAGTTGGAACCCGTTGTCATAACTTGTAATCTAAGTAATTAATAATAGCCGAAGCTTAGAACACATACGACATTTATTGACATAAACAAACTTAAGAATAATGCAAACGATTACGATTCATTTAAGTATGATACAGTTATGAATACAGTTATCACATCTCCCTTCTTTAGAAAGTTAAGTTCGTATCCATCATTTTGTATCCATTTTAAAGGTCAAGTCTCTTTACAGGTTTGACGACTCTGCCAGATCTTGTGGTGACTGTGACGGGATGGTATTTAGCATCGTGTGCGATAGAACTGGACGATTCAGGTGTGGGGGGAGGTTTGGGTGGTTCGTCTAGGATGGCTCGTTCTGCATTCGGTGGTGGATTTGCATTCAGTGGTGGATCTGCATTCGGTGGTAGACTCCTCTTCCTCTCTATGTTGACTTTGATCTGAGTTGGCTTTAAGTGACTAGTGTTGCGCCTGAATGTGCCAGATGGAGTAATCACGTTGTAGGAACTAGGAGCAGCTTGAGAATCTACCTTAGCAGGAATCCAATTCCTATGTGCTTTTTGCAACATTACGTTTTGGTTTGGCTGGAGTGGGGCACGTTCTGGTGGTTTCGCACGAGCGTCATGATAATACTTTTGCTTTAAACGAGCTTCAGCAAGATGTTCTGTTGTATTTTTTAAGAGCATTGGTTTCAGGAGATCTTCGCTTATAGGAATTGTACTTCTAGTTCTTCTGCTAAACAATCTTTGGACAGGCGAGCCAAGATTACCTCTAGGTGTGTTTCGAAAGTTCAAGAGAGCCATGTGGACATCTTGACTAGATAGTTTGCATTTTTTGAGGAGGTTCTTTGCTGTCTGGACTGCACGTTCAGCTAAACCATTTCCTTTAGGATATAAGGGGCTAGATGTTTGATGGTGAAACATCCACTGTTTAGAAAATGTTTCAAACTCCCAAGATGCGTAATTTTTACAGTTGTCAGTCTCTAGAATTCTTGGTATACCATGTACACTAAACCAATCCTTCAGAATCTCGATGGTGGATTTACTTGTCAAGTCCTTCAGAGGTTTAAAGTCTATATAGCCTGAGTAGCTGTCAGTAATAAGTAGATAGTCTGTACCTTGAAATGTGAAGACATCGGACGCGAGAATTTCCCAGGGCAGCTTTGGAATTTCTTTTGGAATCATAGGTTCGGTTGGTTGAGCTCTCTGAGTTCTTTGACAGGTTTCACAGCTTTCTATCATGGAAATTATGTCTTGCGACATGCCGTGCCAAAACATGGATTCTCGAGCTCTTCGAAGACAACTTGTTAAGCCTAAATGTCCTTTATGAAGATTTTCTAATGCCTTTGCTCTGTATTTCTTGGGGATAATCAAATTAACGCCTCTCAAAATTAAATCATTTTGAACTGAGAGTTCATCCAAAAATGGTAGGTACTTCTTACATAGATCTGGAACTGCATTTTTGTCTTTAGGCCAACCAGTAGATATGAAGTGTTTCAACAATATGAGTTCTGTATCTGTATTTGTGAGATCTTGTAAGATTTTTAAGCCTGCTGCTGTAGTTGGAATTGAAAATAGAATTTGGTAGTTGCTCTCCTGAAGCGAATCTTCATTATTACAATCTCTGCTAAGTAAATCAGCTATATACATTTCTTTCCCTCGTTTGTAACCAACTTTTGGTGCATACTGTTGAACTTCTAGGAATATTTTTCGAAGTCGTGGTGGAATTCGATCTATAGATTTGTTAAAAATAGATTCCAGAGGCTTGTGATCAGTCTCAATGATCACATCATTTCCATAGATATATTGATGAAATTTCTGGCATCCGAATTTCATTGCCAGGGCTTCCTTTTCAATCTGAGGATAAGATTGCTGAGCTTCATTCAAAGCTGTGGATGAGAAAGCTATGGGTCTTCCATCTTGGAGTAACACAGCACCTAATGCGAAAGAACTAGCATCGACTGAAATTGTAGTACTTTTGTTTGGATTGTAGTATTTAAGTGAAGGCGCTTTCTTCAATAATTCCTTTATCTCTGCTAAATTTCTATCTAATTCATTATTCCAATTCCATACTGTGTTTTTCTTCAATAACAACCTCATATTATGTGTCTTTTCCGAAAGATTAGGAATAAACTTATGCAGATACTGAATCATGCCAAGTAATCTTTGTAACTCTTTTTTGCTAGATGGTGCTTTAATTCTGTCTATGGTTTCAACTTTCTCTGGGTCAATCATAATACCATCACTAGTGAGGATATGCCCTAAATATTTTACTTTCTGAACTTCAAATTCACATTTGTCTTTATTAAGTTTTGCTCCTGCATTTCTTAGTGCTTGTAGGACTAATCGAGTGTTTGAACGGAGGGTATTAATGTCAGGCGCATAAATCAAGATGTCATCCATTGAGTTTTCAACTCCTGGTATGCCTTGTAGAATTTTTGCTATTTCACTCTGAAAAATTTCCGGAGCAGATTTAATACCGAATGGAACTCGAAGAAAGGAATATCTTCCCCATGGGGTACTAAATGTTAAGAATGGCTGGGTATGAGGCGAAACTCTTAACTGCCAAAAGCCCTTTTTCAAATCTAATTTCGTGAAATATTTCGATCCGCCTACATTAGCTGTAACTTCTTCTAAAGTTTTTAATGGAAATTGTCTTCGTAAAAGTATTTTATTCAAATCGGATGGATCTATGCAAATTCTTATTTTTCCGTTCTGTTTCACAATAACCATGTGGTTACATATTGGTGTAGCTTCATCTACTTTCTTAATAATCCCATCCTTAACCATTCTATCAAGCTCTTGTTTCACAATTTTTCTTATCTTAAACGGAACTCTTCTAGGTGGTTTGATCTCTTTTTGAGCGCATTCTTCTGAAAATTCAGCTGTGTATTCAAAATTTTTTATACACCCTATTCCTTGAAACAAATCCTGAAATTCTTCCTCCACCGCGTTAACTAGTTCAATTCTCTTAATTAATCCTGCCTCGATACAGGTAATTCGACCTAGGACTGGACTGATTCCTCCATGTGCTATTATTAACTTAAGTTGCACACGCTTATCTTTAATTTTGCATGGAACTAACAATTCCCCTGCTACATCAATAGCATGACCCGAATATGACAGGAGTTTGCGGATATTTGAAGGTTTTATTTTTAACTGTAATTCTTTTGCTAAGCGAAATGGTATAACCTTACACTGGGCACCGGTATCAAGTTTCATAGGAATAGCCTTATTGTTAATTATGACGGTCTCACACCAATCTGATTTATTAGCATTGACGCTTGCGATCAGGAAATTTTCATCTTCCGTAATCGTGTCAACATTTTCAATTTCTTGCACTTTGTACTTTTTCCGGAATTTTGACCTACATTTCTTTGCAAAATGATTTTGTTTTTGACAAACATTACATTTCTTGCCAAATGCTGGGCATTCATTAATTTTATGGGTACTACCACAATTTCTACAATCATTTATCAGTTTAAAAAATTTAGTATTAGAATTAGGCTTATCTATTTGTGAACCAAGCTTATGCGACTGAGTGAATTTTTTCGATATTGCAGAAATTATAGGTTGCGATTTATTATCATCAACAATATTTTTTAATTGCTTTGAAGCATTTTCAGAAGCAAGACAAATTTGTACAGCTTTATCTAAGTTTAAATCAGCATCGCTTAAAAGCTTTTCACGAACATCGTTGTTTTCAATTCCGACAACAATTCTATCACAAATCAACTCTTCTTCCATAACCCCTAGCTTACAGCGAGATGCTTGTATTTTAAGACGAGTTAAATAATCTTTAAAGCACTCACCTGACTTTTGGTGTATTTGGTTGAATTTATACCTCTCAAAAGTATAATTTACCTTCGGGGTGAAGATCCCTGGAATTTGTCTTTGATAACCTGTAAATTTTCTTTTTCATCAGCTCCTAAGGCAAATGTTTTGAAAATTTGTTGTGCATCACGGCCTATACATGACATGAAAGTAGCCACTTGAACTGTTTTACTTTTGGAACTAAGCAAAACTGCATCCGCGTACCATTCAAAGCTTTGGAGCCAATCTTCCCATTGTTCTTGTGTATCCGCAGTAATTTGCAACGGCTTAGGTGGACGTAATCCTCCTTCAGACATTATCGAATGCAAACAGATTCGTATTTGAAATTAAAACAAGTTAAAATAGTAATTCTGACACCATGTCATAACTTGTAATCTAAGTAATTAATAATAGCCGAAGCTTAGAACACATACGACATTTATTGACATAAACAAACTTAAGAATAATGCAAACGATTACGATTCATTTAAGTATGATACAGTTATGAATACAGTTATCACACCCGTCGAAATTCGACAAACTAAAACTAAAATGTTAGAATGGAACTGTCAGATCGAATTTGTAATAAACCTACAAAAATAATTACAATAAAAAATTCATCTAACATTGGTTGTCTCACTCTTAAAACAAATAATATTTTTAACCTAAAATTACTAAAATATTATTTCCACAAACTTCAACTGCTTAAATTATTGAAAAATTAAACTCTATTAGAATACGTAATGAAGATGAGTAATTATGATGAATTTATCGATTGAGACTTTTATGTTTGTTTTTATGGGATGAAAAATCAGTAAAAAGGATTTCGCTTTGTCACACATAAAATTTTCCCCTATGAAATCTAAATTGTACGTTATTTTCAATTCCCATAATTTACATACGCACCACTCAAATTCACAATTTGAGAATGTATTTCTAAACTTAAAGTCACGTTTGTCCGATACAACTTTTTATGCGAACATTCGCACAAACTTTAAGTTCTAATCTCAATACCCGCGAAAAAAAATTCACAAATTTGCCTTTAGTTGTCATAGTATTGGTCAAATATTTAGTTTTATCAAAATAAATGATCGTTTTATTTTAAATATGACATAATTTTTACTCACTGAATCATTTTGCCTAGCGTCTCAAACTCAGTATCAGCGTAATATAAAAATATTGAAATGTAACTGATTTATGAAGAACAATGCGTTTTTTTTTTAATGTCTGACATCATTTTCTGTTCAAAAATTAAAAAAGTTACTTCTATTTGTATTGTGAAAATGGCATCAATAAGGATACAATCAATAAAAATAATAAACCATGACTATTTTCCCTTTACTTTCAATAAAAATGGAATACTTCAGTTGCCACAATTACAAAATTTGTATTAAAAACTACAAAAAAATTAATATCTCAAAAATAAATTGAGATACAGCTTTCAAACAAATTGCATTTAAAAGAGCATTTTTTTCCTTATACGATGGTGTTAAAATTTAAAATGTGCGATGTTTAGAAGTTTAAAATTTTGCCGTAGATATAATTGCAAAACCGAAATTTTAATTCAAATTTCAAAATGTTGCCATTCGCAAAATGACGTATGCGTTACACACAGATATGTTTGTCCTTTATGATATAGATAGCCGTTTTCCACACTGTATCTTCTAGGCGCTGTAGTTCTACAATGCTTTTCAATGGGAAAAGCACTGATTTTTTTTAAAAAATTTAATGGAAAATCTGAATTTTAAGAAAGTCGTACAAGTAGTAATCTGATTAATTACAATTTTCTTCATAAGATACATATTTTTTTAAAGGCACTTGGCGTCTCGATTGCTTCTTAAGACAGAATCAAATTAAAATCAGAGATCATTTTGACAAAAAAAAACCAAAGGCAGGCCATTTAAAAACATTGACCATCGCGGATTATTCTACCGCGAAGAAATAAATGGACTTATGACTTTTAGGAATCAAAAGTATTATTCAATATTTTCTGGAGTAAATTTTAATCTCGCGTATATTTTATAACCTTTGAATAATTTAATAATTCATAACTTTTGATATCTATGCAATTAATAAATGTAGAATTAAAACAAATTTTAATCTTAATTATTTCGGAAAGAAAACTTATGTAAATTATAGGTCATTGTCTCGGAACTAATTTTTGCAAAAGTCGTAAGGTTTGATTTTAATATAATCTTACTTATAGAGGGGGTGGGGTAGAGGTCCGAAATTTTCAGACCCGGGCAAGGCTCGTCCCGAAAGAGAAATAATTAGGCTCGGCCCGGACCGTGCGGGTGGAAAAGCTAAAAGTTCGGCCCGGCCCATTTGTTTTTTCGCAGTTCATGCCCCGGCCCGACCTCTGCAAAAATGAAAAAAAATCAGACCCGACTCAATTTCTATAAAAAATTCTAATTTTTCTTAACATACAATTAAAATTATTTTCTAGAATACTGCACAGGGGCTGAGCTACCGTGGAGCAGTTGGAGCAAACTGCTCCAGGAGCCCGAATCCTAAGGGCGCAAAATTAGAAAGAGCAAAATAAAAACTTGTAAAAATATTTGCATATTTTTTTCACTATTAATCAGATATTATAGATAAATCTTGTTACAATAGGCATATTCCTATGTTATTTCACTTTGTTTTAACCTCACTATTATGTTTTTACTTAATATGTCTTTGTGTGTTACTTTCTACTGTGTTTAACCTCAACTATTTCGATTTAAAACATGTTTTTATATGCAGTTAAAAGAAATTACTTCTATTCGCGAAGTTTTAATTGTAATTCATACCGTACTGTGGCCCCGAGTAACTTCTCCAACACCGTTTCAGCATGCCCGATTTTTTTTTTCTGAAACTTTTCCGTAGACGGAAACTTTCCTTTATTTATAGGGCTGTCATTGGTCACTTTATTGGCAACCACCATTCTCAAACAAACTTCCTGGTACATTTATCTTGAAAATGCATTAGAAATTTATCATGGTGATTACTGTACGGAAATAATGTAAGACAAATAAATCACTGCTGAGAAACCTATTTACGATGTAACAGTCTCACCTATTTAGTTAATTTAAGATTTAAAAAAAGTTTGACAATTGGAAGAAAATCATTGATCATTTTACAAACAAAAAAAACAGCAACAAGAAAACGAAAATTTTGAAGTTTTGTTTTGTTTTGGAGAAACTAAACATGGTCATCAATACAGATTACAAAACTGGACTTAAGCATATTCACATCGGTCCACGGTGACAAAATTTAGATGGGGGGGGGGGGGGGAGGGTAAGCGGCAAATTAAGTTTGTGCGTATTGTTTTTGAGATTTTGAAAATATGGCAAATCTTAAATGCAGAATTGATGTCTTTTCCTTCGAAAAGAGTGAAAAATTTAGTGTTCCCTCGGACCTGATTGTCGCCTATACAAATTTACACCACTTTTTTCTAAAAGTATTTTTCAGTATTAAACCTTATTTAATTGCTGAGTTTTGGGATTAAATAAGGCAAAACATATTTTTCGGAAATACTAATGTGAATTTGCTTAGGCGGTAATCAGGCTCTCTGCTCCCTCTTCTCGCCACATTTCGATATGAATCTGGAATTACTCTACTCAACTTTCCGAACAGTTTATAGAAATACTGAGAGTTCAAAGCAGAATAAAAACTTAGATCCCAATTTTATACAAAGGTGAAACATTTTCACTCGTGATAAAGATCTAGAGTTTTAAAGAAAACATGCACTTTCATTCATAAAGTTTAAACACTTTTTAATGACATAATTTCCCTTTCAAATGTGCTGAAATAAGGATAATAAATTTTTAAAAAAAAGGACTTTACTAAATTAAGTCATATTCTGGTAGGCTCAGACTGTCCCGTCGGGCAACCGACCTGTGGGTGGGTGTGCCCTAAACCAGATAAAGTTGAGACCACCCCCAGGTGAAGCTAATAGTTACAAAATTTGCTACAAGCATTAGATTTGAAAAGTCTTAAATTATTTAATAATTAAAAAAAAAAATACTTTTTTGAAGTATTTTTTTATTAAGGATTTTTGTTTCTCTTTCTAAAGTAGGAGAATTGCAAAATTTTTTTCTTGAAAATTTCTTTGTTTCAGAGGACCATTTAAATCTTAAAAAACATAATGTATATATTCTCAAATTCTGTTCGTTACCAATGGCGGCATGATCTTCTCGAAGAATTTTCAGCCAATTTGAAGGTTCTTTTGCGCTCTTTCGATTATACTCTGTTGCTAAGGTTTACAGAGCATTTTGCATAAGACGAAAATATGTGTTGCACGGAGCTTTAGACAGTTTACTGTATAAAAATCTATTTGCACGTTTCTTAATATTTCTAGCAGCATTAAGACGTTTTATCCTCCAGCTGCAAAAATAGTTTAAAATAGATTTAATTAATCATAACATTCTAATTTAGCACTAAAATTATGAATACTTAGAATCCTACTCTAGTAATTCTCAAGCTAATGTTAAACCAATGTCGGTGTTCTTTAAAAATTCCTCATATACATTTAATTTTTTTTTCCGTAGCATATATGACGTCGATGTCTAAACAGTTATTTTACACGGTTTCGATTTTCTTTTTTTCTGTAAAGACTTTTTCAAGTTCGGATCCAGTTCCGAAATTGAAAGCATTTGCAGAAAGAAAAACTGGAATGTTAATGGATATTGTTGGTTTCTACTAGAAAGGTGGTAAAATTATAAGTTTCTAAAATGTTGTGCTCTCCAAAAATGAAAGGTCTGCGCATTTCACAGTAACTGATTCCGACCATGAGTGCAGTAGCGGCTCTTCAGAGTTTCACAATCACTTTCCTATCAGAAACTAGTATATCAAATTTGATCTATTTTAATAGTAGGATTTTCTACGATTAAACAAGGAGATTTTATTTTCTGAAATTACTGGTAGTAAAAGCAGTAAAGTGATTGTGAACCCCTTATCGAGCAGACACTGTCTGCATGGTGAAATGTTGTTGTATGGATAAGCTCAACGTGAGCAATAAAAATAATTTGATTGAGATATAAGGGAAAACGTTCATCAGTTATCGTTGCAGAATGATTGATAAACAGTTTAGATACCAAACCATGCGGCCACTCGAAACTTCGAAAATTAATGAAAAATTTATAACGTTTCTGCCGACATCATCAAAAACACACCAAATCGTGCTCTGGGAATCTGAAAACGTGAGTAAATTCTAACATACACGCATACCTATTGAGTATTTGAAAAAATTGTGAGAACTGATTCAGAGTATTTGAAAATGTAAAATATACCGTTATTTTCATTTATTTTTATTGTGATTACAATGCTTTCCTATTTCCTTCCTAGCATTGTATGTTTATGGAATGTAAAAACTGGAATCTTGAGTAATATATAAGGATGTCAATCAGGCCGATCGCCACTGCGCTAAAATGTTTTACAAGACGAGAAAACTAAAGATTGAAATGGTCAAATTTCAAGAGTTTTTTTTTTTTTTGTTGTTGTTTCGGCGACACTCTCAATGATGTTATTGTACGATTAGGCCTTTTCCGTCTAACTCATTATTTGTGTTTTGATATCCTTAGTGTTTTACAAACTATTACTACAAATCTATTACTACCATTATTTGAATTTGGCTAGTTTTTCTTTAGCGATTTAGCCAAACTGCTCAGATTAGTCAAAAGCCAGTGAGAATCCCGGTGTCAACATTTATTGGCTAATATATTTATCGGCGTTATTCATTGGCTAATTTTCTAAACCATTAGCTGTAGAATTATAATTCCAATAGTAAAAAAGTTTCAAAGTTATTGTTCATCCTCTTAAAATTAATTTATGTCAAAATAGTTATTTTTTAAAAGTTACGAGGTTTACATTTTTATTCCGTTCCTTGGTTCTATACGTTAAATTTAGAAAATTCTACTCCGTACTTTAACAGGTAAAATAATACATTCTTTTTTGTATAACCAAAACTTACCGAGTTATGTTACTTTGAATTTTGGATTTACTGGCACTAAAACCAGAAAAACGTATTTCATCCATATGTAAAAAGTAAAAAAAGAACTTGACAAGTGTCTACAATCCTTCGAAACCCTTAAAAAGAAACACATATATTAAGAGCGGCAGATTGTACGGGTAATTGTATTGGCCATTGGCGCATTTAAAACAAAAATCCCGCCCTATTCGCAAAACATATCTCGGTACTTAAAGAATAATTTATTTCGTTATTCATTATTTATTTTTAATTATTTGTATTTAACACGGTGTTGAAATACTTTGACTTTCAAATAAAAGTAAAACTTTAAATCGAATTAAGAATAGTACATAAATTTTAAATTTCATAACAAAAAATGCACAGAACTTTTTCGAGTGAGGATAGGGCGCACAAACTTCACTTGCTCCAGGGCGCTGAATATGTAGCTACGCCACTGATACTGCATAAATATTTATGGAAAATTTTAACAGTATATTTTCGATTACTATATGTTTTCAAGCCGGAGCATACAGAATAGCAACATTAATAATCATTTAGACTAACTCTTATGCAAAAATGCATGAATACAAAATTTATTACGATTATATAGATTAAATTCAGTAATACGAAAATAATAGAATTCGATCTTAAATAGAAAGTAATCACCATGGCAACCTAGAATCATTAGATATCATTGGATATCATTGAATTAATTACGTATGATAGGATTTAATAGAATGAAGAAAACTTGTATTTATTTTTACTTTCTTCTATCTTTACAAGAAGAAAGTATTGGTTTCATGAAAATTTTCGAATTCCAGTTTTCGACGGATTTTTATTCTGTGAGTCTGTCTGTCTGTCTGTCCGTCCGTCTGTCTGTATGTGACACAAATTTTGTGGACGCTCTATCTCAAGAACTAATGCACGGAATTTAATAAAAATGTATATTCAGGTAGTCCCTGATATAGATTGGTGCTGAATAGTTTTTGGTGTAAATCGCCCAGCAGGTGGCGCTGATATGTAGCATTTTGCAGGATTTCCGCAAAAGCCCTATCTCAAGAACTAATGCACGGATTTTTATAAAACTTCAGATTACGTTAGTCCTTGACATGAATGGATGCTGTTTACGTTTTGGTGTAAATCGCCCAGCAGGTGGCGCTGCTATGCTGTATTTTTCAGGATTTACACTATTTTCGCAGTAGCTCTATCTCAAGAACTAATGCACACATTTTCATCAAACTTCGGATTTAGTTAGTCCTTCATATGAAATGATGCTGACTACGTGTTGGTGTAAATAGCCCAATAGGTGGCGCTTCTGTGCTGCATTTTGAACTATTTCCTCAATAGTTCTATCTCAAGAACTAATGCACGAATTTTCATCAAACTTTAGATTTAAGTATAACTTGATTAATATTGCTACTGATTATGTGTTGTTGCAAATCGCTCAACAGGTGGCGCTTCTATGCTGCATTTGTCATGATTTGCGCAATACCTCTATCTCAAGGACTAATGCACGAATTTCCCTCAAACTTCATATTCAGTTAGACGTTGACATAAGTTGGTGATAATTAGATTCTGGTGTAAATAACCCAATAGGTGGCGCTGCTATGCTGCATTTTGCTGGATTTACACGATTACAGTGACAGTCATACATTGAGAACTAATGCACGAAATTTCATATTTTTAGAATTCTCATGATGAACACAGATTGCCATTTAATTTGGCACTGAGATAGTGAATTTTGAAGTATTGACATGTATGAGATAGAAGAAAGTTTTGTGATGGCCACAACATACTAGTTAAGTTTTGATTCGATTTTCATAAAATTTGACATGACAAAATTCTGCAACAATTATATGTATTAAATTTCAAACCATTTGGTTGGTTAGTTTTTGCGCTGTTATATGCGGACAGACGACGACTATAGGTGCTGCGTATTTATATAATTACGAACGCACCTAAAAAAGGAGATTTTAAAAAATATTTCTGTGTAATTTATTAAGATATATTTCCAAAATTTTCGTTACCAAAAGTTTATTAATACTACCATTATTTTTACAAACAAATTGCTAGCATGACGAAGCAACTTCAGTCAGGCGAAAAGACCTGCTCGCTAATGTAAATCCTATGGGATAATTTTTTAAGATATCTCGTTTGAATTTCAATACCATTTTTGAATGTTTTCTTTTTTCGCATTGTGTAGCTGAGGTCGACTCTATAAAGGCAGTTTTTTACTTTTCGATTTTGCTTCACACATTTTTTTTTTTTTTTTTTTTTTTATGAGGATGACGAAATCAGTTCTGAAAGTGAAGTTGTCTTAATTAAAAATAACCACAAACAAAATCTAAAAAGTACAAAACAGCCTTTGAAGAGATCGAACTCAGCTGTCCAATGAAAAAAAAAAAATCATTTAAAAATATTCAAATGCAAACGAGCTCTCCTTGGATCAGCATTAACAAAAGGGTGTTTTCGCGTCACTGAAGAAGCCTCTTAAGTCTACTACCGGACGACAGGTAGACCTAGTACATAGAAAAAAAAATGTAAGCCTGATTCCGGCCCGACCCGAGTCTAGTAAAAAAATTGAGCCCTGTTTCAGACACGATGTAACTGCCCTATGCCGATCTCTACGCTGGACATATTTTCTGTTTCGTGCAGCACATTTACACTTATTCTCGCCGCGGTCACGTCCATTCAAAATTGTTCGTATTTTTCCGGCTCAGTTTGATACTTTCAAATTGCTATATCTGGCCGTCGACCTATTTAAACTTTTTATCGGTCCAGCCAAGTCCGTTAAAAACTAGTTGGATGTACCAATCCCAAAACTTTCTTCTATCTGATATATGTCAATACTTCAAAATTCGTTATCACAGTGCCAAAATTAAATGGCAATCTATGCTCATCATGAGGATTTTTAAAAGATGAAATTCCGTGCATTAGTTCTTGAGATATGACTATCACTGAAATCTTATAAATCCAACAACAGCATAGCAGCGCCACCTATAAGGTGATTTACACTAGAACCTAATTATCATCAACTTATGTCAACGTCTAACTGAATATGCAGTTTGGGTAAAATTCGTGTATTAGTTCTTGAGATAGAGCTACTGTGCAAATCATGACAAATGCAGCATAGCAGCATCACCTGTTGAGCGATTTACACCAACACATCATCAGCTGCAATATTAATCAAGGTATACTTGAATCTGAAGTTTGATGAAAATTCGTGCATTAGTTCTTGAGATACAGCTATTGAGGAAATCGTACAAAATGTAGCACAGCAGCGCCACCTATTGGGCAATTTACACCAACACGTAGTCAGCATCATTTCATATCAAGCACTAACTGGATCTGAAGTTTGATGAAAATGTGTGCATTATTTCTTGAGATAGAGCTATTGCGGAAATCCTGCAAAATGCGGCATAGCAGTGCCACCTGTTGAGCGATTTACACCAGAAACTAATCACAACCCATTTATATCAGGGACTACCTGAATATAAATTTTTATTAAATTCCGTGCCTTAGTTCTTGAGATACAGCGCCCACAAAATTTGTGTCACATACAGACAGACAGACATTTTCTAAAAACATGTTTTCGGGATCTTTGACACCTAAAACATGTAAATCCGTTCAAAACCGGAGTTCGAAAATTTTCACACGAATTCAATACTTTCTTCTTGTAAAGAAAGATAGAAGAAAGTAAAAAAACTCTGTCTTTCATATTTTATAATCTGGCAATCATGTTGCAACTCATTTGGGGAAAAGGAATAATCCCTATGGGGATTTCGGTCTCATCGTCCCGTCCCGAGGAAAAAAGTCCTTCCGGCCAGTGCCGGGAGGAAGAGGTAGCTTTCACATTCCTTATTTTAAAAAGGCCAACTTATATTATTCAAACACACGAAGCTCAATTAAGTGGAAACCGAATGTAGGAGATTCAATACTAATTTTTATCAATACTAAATCATTATGAATGAGAATTTCGCGAAATTAGTCAGCTTTATCCAAGCTGCTTTTATTTAAAGTAACTTATATTTGGCTGCCAAATTCGGCGATTTCTTAAAGTGACTGCCATTTTAAGACAACATGGTGGATGAGGCTAACCAGTGAACTCGGTCGAGAGCTTAGTAATTGCTGTGTACATGCTCACTCACATCGGAATCGGTTGATATATACGAGTGCTGTCGCAGGCAAAAAATCAGATTTTTCAAAATGTCACCCACGTTAGAAATTGAAACTGCTATATCTGAGCCATTTTTTTAAGATAAAGACAAACAAAAAATGCTCCTGAATCCTTATATCAAGGTCAAATACTTAAGAAAGAAACCTTTTTCAATTTCTAATTTTTTTGCACCTCACTTTAAATATATATATTTTCTAATTTAATGGCCGCCATTTTGAAACAAGATGGCTGATGAAGCTGGCCAGCGAACTTGGTCGAGATATTGATGTATACTATCCACATGCCTTCTTCCATCGAAATAGGTGAATACGTGTGGTATCGCGAGACAAATACAAGATCGTTTCAAAGTGTTAGCCATGATAGAAATTCAAAGTGCTATAATTCAACCACTTTTTAAGATATAAACAAAACAACAAATTTTCAGAAACAAAAACTGCTCCAGAATCTTTGTATCAAGGCCAAACACATAAAGAAAATCTTTTTCATTTTCCAATTTTTTAATACCTCATTTTAAATTTTAAATTACATTTTTTTTTAAAATGGCAACCCTTTTGAAACAAGATGGCGAATGAAGCTGGCCAACGAACTCGGTCGAAACATTGGTGTGTACTATGTACAGACCAAGTTACATTCAAATCGGTTCATAAATACGCCTGTTATCGCGTGACAAAAATCAGGTCGTTTTAAAATGTCAGCCACAATAGAAATTCAAAATGTTATAACTCAGCCATTTTTTTAGATATAGACGAAACAAAACCTGTTCCGGAATCTTTGTATTAAGGTCAAACACATACGAAAAAGCTCTTTTTCATTTTCCAATTTTTTGGTATCTCATTTTAAATTTAATTTTTTTTTAATTTTTTTAAATGGCCGCCATTTTGAAACAAGATGGCGGATGAAGCTGGCCAACGAACTTGGTTGAGTTATTTGTATGTACTATGTACACACCAAGGTACATCCAAATCGGTTCATAAATACGTCTGTTACCACGTGGCAAAAATCAGGGCGTTTCAAAATGTCAGCCACACTAGAAATTCAAAATGCTATAACTCAGCCATTTTTTAAGGTATAGACGAAACAAAAACTGCTCCCGAATCTTTTTATCGAGGTCAAACACATAAGAAAAAAATATTTTTTCAATTTTCAATTTTTTGGTACCACATTTCAAATTTAATTTTTTCTTAAAATTTTAAATGGCCGCCATTTTTAAACAAAATGGCGGATGAAGCTGGCCAACGAACTCGGTCGAGACATTGGTCTGTACTATGTATAAACAAAGTTACATCCAAATCGGTTCATAAATACGCCTTCTATCGCGTGACAAAATTCAGGACGTTTCAAAATGTCAGCTTCGCTAGAAATTCAAAATGCTATAACTCAGCCATTTTTTAAGATATAGACGAAACAAAAACTGCTACGGAATCTTTGTATAAAGGTCAAATACATAAGAAAAAAATATTTTTCCATTTTCAATTTTTTGGTACCACATTTCAAATTAAAAATTTTTTTTAAATTTTTAAATGGCCGCCATTTTGAAACAAAATGACGGATGAAGCTGGCCAACGAACTCGGTCGAGACATTGGTATGTACTATGTACACACCGAATTACATCCAAATCGGTTCATAAATACGAGAGTTACAGTGTGACATAGGTCAGATATATATATATATATATATATATATATATATAACCATTAATTAAACATAACCTACCACCGTCAATTATTATGAATTAAAGCTGTAAGTATAAAAAAAAAATAATAAAAAATTATTATAAGAATTATTATGGAAGATATATATATATATATATATATATCAATTTTGAACGGAGGGTGGTTTCGGTGTCTGGGGGTCATGATCGATGAAAATATACCAAAATTTTTTGAAATCGCTTTCCTCCGAACGGCTGCAATAGGTAGCTTTTTGTAAAGAAAGCTACCTAAAAAACATTTAGAACGCAGTTAGATCCCAGCATCCGCCTCGCTAGTGGCCGAGAGGTTCTGTGCCCTCGAAGTTAGTAGACGTGAGGCGCTGGGTTTGAACCTAATCGCGCCCATCGGCCTAATCGTTCGGAGTTTTCGTGGCTTTCTTCGAACCTTGGATTTCCATGCGTAAATACGTATTAGGTTCCCTTAGAAAGACACCCCGCGGAAGGCACTCCCCCCTCGAGTAGATAATCGGCAGTCAAAAATCAACCCAGCCCAAAGAGAAGTCCAGATTGTTGTTTCAAATGATTAAAAAAAAAAAAAAAAAAAAAAAAAAACTTGTATATGAATAAGTAAATGTATGCATTCATTTTTCGAAATATAAAATTGATTTTAGATATATGATTGCAGACTATTTTCCTGAATTGTTTTACATTTAGGATTGATTTTTTTTTTCATTTCATGGTTAGGATCAAGATGCAGGTTCAAAAAAATATTTTGTCGATTTCGGGTCTGGTATAACTCGAACCGTGCAGGGTTGTAATTAACAATTCGTGCTTTGGTTCGAATTTAGAAATTAAAAAGAATCGTGGAAAATGTGAAACAGAATACCGACTTACTTGATAATTTAAACTTGATTGTATTGTTAGACTGAACTATTTTAATTAATAACTTAGTTATACTTTGTAGAGGTGTGTACGGGCTGAAGTTTCCAGGTTCGGGCTCGGCCCGACTCGTAGAAAGAAAAGTTCGACTCGGCCTGACCCGTACAAAAAACAGTAATGGCCCGAAAGTGTAAATATTTAAAAATGTATACACTTTTTGCAAAACTTTTCGGCATGGGCCAAATTTTACTGATTTCACTGCAAATAAAGGCGTCTTAAATTCAAACACATATGTGACTGAAAAATTAATTCATACACTTAAGTGTCTGAATATGAAATTTCAGACATCACAGGCGTCTGAAATTAAGACACTTAAGTGTCTTACTATGATCATAGTATAAATACTGCAAACGAAACGTCTGAAATTTAGACACATAAGTGACTTAAAATGGAGTGTTCAATTTTCAGACATTTTAAAGTGTCTAAATTTTTAAGACACGCCTATGTGTCTGAATTTAAGACATCTCAAACGTCTGAATCGCATCCATCTTTGATCCATCACTTATCTGCATGTTCGGCAATAGGCATAGGCAGTCGTTTTTTCACTTTTTTTTTGTAAGCTTTATACGCTGTCAGGACTGAAACTAGCCTTTTTTGCAACCGGGCAAACATGGATTTAGCCCCCTCCCCCCTCTCCTCGGCAAAGTATACTTACAAAGAGAATTTTACTAATTTTCTAATAGCCTATACTTATTTTAAAACTTAGAATATGTAATCATAAAATATGTCATACTGAACTACGTAATCTGCTTTGCCAAATATTGATTCATTAAAATCTTGAAAATGGAATCGAAAAAAATTCCGCTTTATACAGGATTTTTATGCCATATCATATCATCTTTAGATTCTTCTATGCTTTGGCATACCCCAGACAGGATGATTTAAACAATACTGTGCTACATAAATGTGCGAAAAATCGACAAACAAAATCTTCATTTTGCCGCCCGGGGCACATGCTCCCTTCCCCCCCCCCCCCCTTAGTTTCGACCTTGTAACACTGTAAAAAAATATCCGTTTAAAATATAGAAATTGTACTGCCAGTCGAGACGCAAATTTACGTGTTTTAATGTAATTTTTTCTTTTCGTAAATTCCAGGAAAATTTCCATTTTTTTGCATATTTCTGTATTTAGAAGGTTCCGTTTAAAAGTAAAATATAATCTTTCAAAGACAAACCCATATAGGCATGATTTTAAGCATGATTTATTTATTTATATTCAAACTTCAAATTTTTGTTAATCGCTTATAATTCGATATCTAATTTATTCATCAAAAATTGAAGACTAATTCCGATCACATGGTTTCTGAATAGCATCACCTTATCTATATTTCTCAAACGTCACAGGAATCTCTTTGGTTTTGAAAATAATCATTCTAGTGTATCATTAAGATCTAGATGTGGCGCCATCTACATTTAAAGTATTTATTTAATTATCTATTTATCTTATTTATTATGTTTAAGTATTTATTAAACTATTTATTTAATTAAAAAAGTCAAAGTACTTATTTAATTTTTTGGAATTACTTACAATAGCTCTGAAATTTTATACACTAACCTTTTAGCTAAAGATTGAGTGCAGGAGTAATCAGATTTCACCGTGAAAAAATTACTCTGAAAATCAAAAAATTTTACTCTCGATTTCTAATGATGTATGTTATATGCGTAAAACAAGGATTTTTATAACTAAATGTCAATATTTTTGCAGAAAAATTATACACAATATTTAAAACTGAGAAATTTGGCTCAGAATATACAGCACAGGAAGGAATTAATCTGTCCAATTTCAAAAATTTTGCCATATATTCAATCATCAGAGGAAAAAAAAAGAAAGAAAACAGAGCTCTATATCAATACCTTCCCGTTAAAATTATACGCTGTCTTTGGGCAATAAAAAATGCATCTTTTTATTAAAAAATTGTTTTTTTTTCACCCCTGAACGGTACAGGTCCCGAATTAAATGTTTTAACAGTGCATATATAATATATACACTTTTAAAACATTTTAAATATTTTAAGGGTGTATTCGAAAAAATATTTTTCCACCCTCAACAGCTTGAAATTTTCTGAGATATTTTCAGGCTAATTTTTAAAAGTAAAAACATGAAACTTGCTGAGGTTATTTTTGAAGAGATGTATAAGAGGCCATGTGATTTCATTTTTCGCTCAATTATTTAGAATTTAATTTTTAAACAATTGTTTTCTCAGAATAACCGTTTTTTTAATTCCCTGATCTCCCGCCCAGGAAAATTCGATTCAAAACGCCAACTTTAACAACATTTTTTACAATATTTTGTGCATTTATCAAAAAATCGAGAAGCACGGCACATTGTGTAGTTTCTAAGTAAGAAAATTTCTCAGTTTGATGCGATTGAGAGCAAAAATGAATTTAAAAATAGTTTAGATTAGAATAAATCCTTAATATTTGAAAAATAAAGTTTCCTCTCTATAAAAAAATAAAATTTGTATTCTAAAAAATTTTTTTCGCTAGAAGAAAAAATACTTTTTTGCTGGTCTTTAACGCATGAAATTAAACAAACATTCAAAATTCTAGGAGGGAAAATGTGTAAAACGTTAACTGAATCGGAAATATATCTACCACTACCGTTTCATTGTACATCATAATAACAATATTTGAGTTTCTAACTAACGCAATCGTGGCTGAGTGGATAAGGCGACAGTCTGGAAGCTAGCAGGTCCCGGGTTTGAATCCTGTCTAGGGTAAGTTTAATGTTCTGATGTAATGTGAGTTAATAAATCCTATGTAATGTAATGGAGCTTGGTAATCCCCAGTCTGTTAAATATGGCAGTTTGTCCTTCCATAAAAAAACATGATTTTTTTTTTTTTTTTTAAATACAGAAATTTCTAAAAATTAAATTTTTGAACGGAAGAAAATTCCTATTAAAATACGTAAATTGATGTAAATTGTACTGGCGTTTTGATTGGTGGTACAATTTCCATATTATAATAGATTTTTTTAAAAGTGTATAATGCTTATAATTAAAAAAAAAAAAAAAAAAAAAAAAAAAAAAAAAAAAAAAAGAAAAAAAGAAAGAAAGAAAGAGAAAGAAAAGAAAAAGGCTGCTTTTACATAGAATTGAAAGGTGGTCAAAGATGGATGCGATTCAGACGTTTGAAATGTCTTAAATTCAGATGCATACAAGCGTCTTAAAAATTAAGACACTTTAAAATGTCTGAAAATTGAACACTCCGTTTAAGACGCTTATGTGTCTGAATTTCAGACATTTCAGTTTACAGTGTTTTGAACGGAGGCCATGCCGAGACAATGATTGCATACAGGCTGGATCGAGACGGGACTGAAAATATCGGCTCATGAAGACCTAGGAAGAATGAAACCTGTCCCATCTCAGTACGAAAAAAAGCAGTTAGGCCCGACCCGGCCCGGCCCAGTGCCATGAATGAAAATAGGCCCGAGCCCGGCCCGTGCAGACCTCTAAACCTTGGCTGTTTCAAAAAAAGCATGAATTTAAATATATTGTTTTAGAATCAACAAGACTTAAAATAATGAACTTTTACATTCTAAGCTATTTTACAAGTTTCCCTTTAACTTACATTTTTCTTCAGAATTTTTTATTTCAGTTTTAATCTCAGATTTACATTCTGTATCTTATCAGAAGTAAGAGGACCATGCTGTCTGGTTTCGATCAATATATATTCTAAAAAATATATACGTGAGTTGAAGGTGTTTCTTCAATTGCTTTTATAATTATTATTAAAACACGAAAATTTCTGTTTTGATTTGCCCATTTCCCCCTCAAAATACAGAAAATTCATTATTTTAGCGTAAAAACTATCTGAAGTTGCATTTTCGTCAAATAACAGAAGTGTTCCCGTAACTGTGCTGCATGCGACTTTTTTGTATCAGAAACACATTTTTTACGTATGTCTCTTTTCCTCCAAAACACGAAATGTTCAGGAACTGAAGCTCAATTATTTTTAATTCTCCAATCAAAACACGGAATTTTCTTAAAATAATAGAAAAATCTGTTCCAACCACAGGCGCATTCCAGCAACTTGCTGCCTGTGCTTTTTACGTTTGACGAAATGTTTTCTTGAGAATGTACGTAATAATAATTGCGCTTTCTCTTAAACGGCTGAAATGCAAAATAATGAAAAAATAAAATAAAACGTGGTATTTGTAAAGTGAGCATTATTGACATAAAATTACTGTTAATTATTTAGAAAACTCTACTTCGACTAATTAATTTCACACCATTCATTTATGGTTAAAGAATAATTCACCTACATTCAATACGAAGAAAGGAAGCTATTTAATACAGCAACCTGTTAAGATAGAACGTCAAATAATCGGAAGAACTTTCCAATTTAGACAATCTTAGCCTGTTTTAGCCGATATTGCAAAATTTTACCGTTTAAAGCATTATTCCATTATACTGGTTCAGTTTTAACAGGTTTTATTGTTAGTGCTTAAAATGCTCTGATTTTCAAGCGTCTATCCAGCTTTTTTTCTCTCTCTGTCCCGCTTTTTGACCTGACAACACTACACTGTTAAAAATTTTGCAGCATTCTGGCAGGTCATTCGACCGTTTTTTGAAAAAACGGTTTCATAACCATAATTTAACTATATTCTGACCATAAAATGGCCAATAATATGGTCAGAATAGTGTTAAATTACGGTTGTGTAACCGTTTTCGGAAAAAACGGTCAAATGACCTGCCAGAATGCTGCAAATTTTTAACAGTGTACTTACGAGTCAAGCTGGAATTAGCTCAATTTTACAAAAATAAAGTCTAAGTTATTGTTTGACATGAAAATTTATATATTTAAATTTGAATGCGTCGCTTTACGTGTTTATTTTCTGCATAAAAGATAGAATTGATATTAGAGATATGATTGCAGACTATTTTTTCATAACCGTATTAAATTGCAGATCTTTTTTGTGTCCAGGGGCGCCATTTGAGGGGGGCTGGGGGGGGGCGCCCCCCCCCCCCCAAGGAATTTGATATTTCAGAAAATTTATCTGTCATTAGGGATGCACCGAATAGTGATTTTGGCCGAATACCGAATATTCGGCCAACAGGTAAAACTGAATACCGAATATTCGGCCTACAGGTAACCGAATACCGAATATTCGGTCTACAGGTAAACCGAATACCAAATATTTGGGCAGCCGAATACCGACTGTTAGGCTGAATTCAAAGTTTAAAGATATTAAAAAATTAAATTTTAAAACAATTTTTTATAATATTTAACACAGATACTTCCATTTTGATAAACAAGACCTTTTTACAAGTAAACTTTACACACACACACACACAATTTGCGGCACTTCTCACGATATCATACGTCACATAAATCAAAATAACTCTCTTGAAAATATAGTTAACGATATCTCCATTATCGTTAAAGTAACAAAGGAAAATCTAAGTTTGACATGAAGTGAGATGAGATACACTGTATTTTTTATTTTGACTGATTAAGCGGATTGCGATACTGGTTTTTGGGGCAAAAATGGTCTGTCTTGACGTCTATTATCACATCTGAAAGTTTTCCCATTTTCTTTAGAAACACTCTTTTAGCGAAAAAGCAAAAGACAGATTATTTATAAGACATTGTTCAGAAACTTCCATTTGTGCATCATTTATTTCTATAAAGGTCATCATTAATGGTTATTTTTTTTTTAAGTGACACTATCAAACTTGCAAACAAATAATGTAACGGCATTCTGTTTTATTTAAATACTAGTAAATCTGCAGATCAGGAGCCTCAACGTCAGCTCTGCAAGTCATTGTTTTTAGACTCACTTTGGTAATATTCAGTTTCCTACAAACCGCAATTTAAAGTTTTCATATTATGTAATTATTTATAACAATAAAAAATACGAAGTTTTCAGACATTAGAAGCATTAAATTAAAAACGTTATGGAAGGATATTTCAAAATTTTCATGAGAAATGAAAATTTTGATTTGATCATGTTATGTTATGATCAAATCAAAATTCATGAATCAAAATTCATTCATGAATCAAAATTCATGAAATCATAACATGACTTGTTATGATCATGTTATGATCATGTCATTTGATCATGTTAATTCTGGTATATTTTTAAAATAATAAAGTAGATTTCTTCAGGGGGGCGGAGCCCCCCTGAACCCCCGTGGTCTTATTAATTTACATACGTAACTTTTTATTGATTTCGCTAATGGTTAGCGCAAATCTTAGATTTATTTTTACACTTCCGAACCTTATTTTTCAATACTGGTAACACAGAAGATGATTTACATTGACGCAATTATATTAAACGTTTAGGTTTTATGAATGAAAATGTAATTTCCTTTAAAAATAAAATAATTTTCATTCATATTTTCTGAAATGAGGCGGCATTAAGAAGTAACACCCGTCAAAAAACATTTTTTCAGGCCATCTAGTTAATGCTTGGTTTTTAAGAATGAAAATATTTATTTCCCGATACAATGACGTCATTTTCGACAACGATAATTTTTCGGTGCATAATTTTGATATTTACTATATATTTGCTTTTCAAAAGTTGTTTTTTTCTCATTGGAATTTTCGATTAAGAATTAACATTTCTGTTAGCTGTGTGCAGACGATAAACCATGAGATATTAGTAACATTTTTTTTTAATAATAAGAATTAATATCATAACACAAGCCCCTTTTATTTCAACCTCAAAGCGTATTCGTTTTATTTTTGATATATGAGATCAAATTCACCTTCTTTTCGTATTTTCACTTTATTTCTAATATGAAGGCGTATTCATGTCTATTTTTACCCGACTACGGCAAAGCCAAAGGAGGGTTATGATTTTGACAGGCTATGTATGTATGTATGTATGTATGTATGTATGTATGTATGTATGTATGTATGTTCATCTGTTCCCTCGTAACTTCTAAACCACTAATCAGAATTCGACAAATGACATATCATTAGAAGCGTCTTAATTGTCCGCTGGTTATAGGCTATATAGATTTTCACCAAATTCAATGTGGCGCCTTCTAGCGGACAAAATATACAGAGTAAAAAAATAAAGTTAAGCTAGATATGCCGTGTTTGGTATCATTTTAAAGCGCTTCACTTCAAAACCATAGAGGGTTTGTTTATAAGTGCCTTGGATCATAATAAGTTGCTTAAAAATCCACATGACAGTCAATCGTTAGCAGAATTAGATAGATTAAGAAATCTTCCTAGGTCATCTTAATACATGAAACCTTCAATCTACATTACACATTTACACATTACACTAACGACCTCATCCACTAATCGGTCCATTACCCATTTGCTGCCATCGACGGATATGTGCGTCACTACTACCAAATACTGGAAGCGTCATACGTCAAAAAATAAAGTTAAGATAAATATGCCGTGTTTGGTATCGTTCAAAAGCGCTTTACTTGTACATTTTGAATATATCTATATATTACTAGCATTTGCTTGTGACTTTACCTGTATTCATGGGGTACTTTTATACTTTTTCAGCGTAGTTTTTTGTCGTAGTTGGGTTTTAGTTTTTTTACTTTATCTTGTTTATTTCATTTTCCTCTCGCACATAAAAATCTTTCAAATCAAAATTAACTGTTTAGGATAAATTTTTATTCCGGGATTAATTTTCGTGGCAACGGCAAAAAAAAAAAAAAAAAAAAAAAAAAATGATTGTTAAATTTTATAGCAAATGTCGATTTATTCCTTATGAAAATAATGAACTTTTTAATTTAAAAGAAAAATATTTGAGCAAAATAAATAGAACATAGTCTTTCTTTATTTCTGTGGTAAATTCCATCTATATGTAAAGACACAAAGGCATTAATTCGTCCCTTTTGACTTTGATTTAACTTCAAACAATTACAAATACTTTCACATTTACGATATTTTTAGGTCTAGTTCGCTGCTAGGTAACAGTTAAAAGATAATAAAAACAATTAAATATGTGCTTAAAAAGAAAATTTATATTAAAAAAAATATTTTATGTTATTGAAACACATATATAAAATCCCTCCATAAAAGTTATACACCGAATTTAAAAACTCTGACAAATGTATACACAAAATTTCAAACTAATATGAATAATGTATGGTTCTAATTAGGAAATTTCATCATCCTTAATTTAGCATTTAAATCCTTCAATCATATGAGCCATTTCTTTTCAACAAATAAAAATGGAAAAATCGTCTGAATTGCTATAGGAAAGCATTAAGTCGCAAAATAAAAAGTTCTATATATTCCGAACGAATGAACCAAATTTAACCAAAAACTATACAGCTAAATCCGAGTATTTCACCAACATGCATCCTTAATTTTAAGATAATCGGATGCTTTTTACGGCAGTTATCGCGGAACAGACAGACAGACTAACGGAAACCAAAACTTTTCGTGTCTCCACAGTAAGCCTTCACTGACGTTTCGGCAATGATTCAGTTTTCAATTATTCTAAATATCTTTATGAATTGACAGTTAAAAGGTTTAAAGGTTTTTAAAAATATTTTCCAAAAGATATTTTTAAGTATTCGGTTTGGCCGAATATGCTGCATTCCGAATACTTCGATATTTGGCCAAGCCGAATGTTTGGCATAACGAATATTTTGATATTCGGTAGCATGGCCGAATACCGAATAGATACCGAATATTTGATGCATCCCTATATGTCATCACAGGTCAGACTCAATTTTTTTTTTCATAAATTGCTCAAAAGCTAAAGTAACTAGTCAGATTGTGTTACAATAAAAACACATGCAATAAATAAACACTTTATGCATGTAAACTAATAATTATCAAAAATATTTTCTACAGACTTTGCTATTTCAACATTCTCAAGGTGAACCGTTTCTTATTAATGCGTATTTTGGCTAATTTTAAAAAGATATGTGAGAAAAAATTCTATTTGTTGCTTTCCAGCCGTGCGCAAAATAGATCAAATGAAAACTCGTGCCCCTCAGGGCTAGAATTTTCTCTGTGAATTTCCCCTTTAGCCAGAAATTTACAGAGGATTTTTTTTTCTTTTTTTAAGAGGGTTAATTCAAGTTCTTAATTATTTGAATTTTTATTTTGCATAATTAGTGTCACATTATATTTACTGCAGTCATTACAACGCTATCAAATCACTTGCTTTATTAAATCATATTATATACAGTATGTTCTTAATAATCTCCTCTGCCGAAACGAAAAAAAGAAACGTCAATCCGCCTCTATATGTGCCGCGGATCGGATCGTGTCGGTTTTGAGAAAAATCGGGTTGGGCATGGGCAACCCAATGCAGACTCTACCTGAGACCAAATATTTTGCACATTTCTGAATTGTGTGGGATTTAGACCATAGTCTGAAGACATTCGTCTTTTATTAACCCCTTAACTGCCCCGTACGTATATGCGCGTCTTTAGAAAATGCATGTATCTATTAAAGGGATGGCGAACTCTAATTATAGCGAGGCAATTTTCACCACCTGAGCCATTATATATAACAGTATATAACCTGTGCATTTTCTTACTGTTATTTCAGAAAACTAATATACACTTTCTATAATTTCAGAAATATGCGATTTAAGTAAGACACTGGAGATCGCGCAAGATTTCGTCGGCAGTTAAGGGGTTAAGGAAATTTTTTTCTGACAAGAAATTTCTTATCCTTATGGATCACAAATTTTGCAAATTTCTTGACGTGTTGACCATGTTTGTGTGCTGATTATCTCGTGACCGATTGAATTTCACGATTTTTTTCCCCCGACCGTTTGACGAAATTCGCAATTTTTTTCCGTGATCATTTCATGGAATTCAGAAATTTTTTCCGTGACCATTTGTCAAAATTCACGATATTTTTTGTGGACCGATTTACGAAATTAGTTATTTCTATCTGAGATATTTTGACGAAATTCGTGATTATTTTCTATGATCATTTGTTGAAATTCATTTTTTTCCCACAGCCGACTGACAAAATTTGCGATTGCTTTGTGCGATCGTTTGACGAAATTCTTGAATTTTTTGCTCGATTCTTTGACAAAATTCGTGATTTTTATCTGAAACCTTTGATGAAATTCTCGTTTTCTTCCTTGATAGATATTCGAAATTCACAATTTTTTTTGCACGACTGATGGCAAATTTGATTTTTTTTTTTTTTTTTTTTTTCTGTGATTGAATGTTGAAATCTGCGATCCCCCCCCCCCCCCCCCCGCAACCGATTAACAGTAATCGCTGTTTGTTTCTACGATCTTCGCAATATTTTTCCACGGTCCTTTTAGGAAATTATATTGTTTCCGCGACTAATTTGCCAAATTGACTATTTTTTCAAAGTTCAATTGGCAAAATTTGCAACTTTTTCCCGCGGTCGATTGGCGAAATAATTTCGCGTAGTTCCGCAAAAAAAAAAAAAAAAAAAAAAAAAAAGAAAAGAAAATAATACTGCAGTCTTCCACAAATATTGAAAAATATTCCTGGAAGAATCCCATGATTTTGAAAGACGTTAAATGGGCAATATATCCCACTTGTTCACCTCCCCCCTCCAAGTACCTCTTGAAATGGCTCCCCACCCCTGCAGCAAAACCTGCAAAGAAGAAGTCGAAAGGTCAGGAAAAAAGCTCCATTTTAGACAGGTCTTAGCAAGTATAATTATATGTTTTTTTTTTTTTTTTTTTTTTTTTTTTTTTTTTTTTTATGGAAACGTCATATTTTTCCGTTTCCGAAAGAATTCTTTTTTTTTTTTGACAGGTTTCATTTTCACAAGTTTTGCAGTAAATGTAATGTGCCTATGCTCTTCAGAGGTTTACTATAGAAAAGATGTTTTAAAAACCTTAGATATACTTGTAAAATGAAAACTGTCTATAACGGAATACTGTCTTAAACGGAAAACCTCAGTCAGTATCTTCAAATTATACCTGCTAAGATGAAAACCTGCTTAAAACAGAATTTTGAAGCGGTTTTTTTCGGAGGGAAGAGGATACCCCCCCTCAAGAAAATTCTGAAATGGCGCCCCTGTTTGTGTCGAGTCGTGTTCGGGTTGAAATGTTTCGGTTTAGGGTCAATAGAAAAATTGTCGTCGGGTTCAGGTCGGGTTTTGTGTCAACGGAAATTTTTTGATAGATTTCGGATTGACTTTAAGTTGAACGTTTGGGTCGGGTATAACCCAACGCGGGCAGGAATCTATTTCAGATGAAAAACTACGTATTTGAATATGAATGACTCCTTGCATATTTTTTTTTTGTTTTTTTTTTTTACATAAAAGATAACATTAATGTTGGAGGTATGATTACAGAAAATATTTTTTAATAATTACATTATACTTTGGATCATTTTTCTCTGATTCCGAGTTTTAGGTTGGGATTGGAATTAACTATTTCGGGTTCGATCGGGTAGACAGAATATTTTTGGTTGGGTTCGGTTCGGTTGCAGCTTGGTTTTAAATAAAATTTGCAGGGCTTCAAATTTTATTTATTACCCGGACAGGACTCTAGTTAGGTGTAACGTTTAACTGCTAGTTTTCACGATGACACTTTCACTAACAAATTTAAATAATTTTAATTTAAAATAATTTTTGGTCACTTTATGCGTTTTTGATAAGGATTTGTCAACTGATTTTTTTCAATTACCTCCTACATTAAAATACATGGTCAACCCGGCCTGAACATGAACAGCGTTTCGAAAAAAATTGGTTACCCACCTTATCTTATGCGCTACTCTTTGTTTCTAGGCCTTAAAGGCGGTGTGGTCCACAGTGGTTCGACTCATAACCGGAGAACTGCTCCATACTTTGTCGTTCGCACAGTGCTGTGTATATGCCATCAATGCAAAAACCCTTGACGGGTTAAACGTTTCTGACGCAGCACTTTATCTTATGCTCTAAGAATTTTAAATATGGAACTTAAAAATACTGATATCAAATTTTGAGTGACGTTATGCTATTTCTTAAAAAATATATTTGTATTTATTTCATCATTTTATTTTTGTTTTATTTATAATCGCATGTGCAAAAGTTATGTTCAACATGAAAAGCTGCATAAAATTTTATTCGCTGTTGCTTTATCATTTACATCTCTCATAAATTCAAAATATGAGTTTTAAAAGATATGATATAAAATTTAAGTGACGCCTTGATGTGACTTTAAAAGGTTTGTTTTAAAATTCAATTTAAATTATTTTTGACTTGGTTAAAATAATTTTTTACATCTACACAATACTTTTAATTTTCCAATTCACTGTTAAATATATCACTTTCATTGAATCTATACTATGCATTGAAATGTATTTATTTCAATAAATTGATTTATCTTTTGTGTCACGCTATTCAAAATTGTGAGTAAGATTTATGTAAATGGTTTATTTGCGTCATTGTGACCAAACTACATGAAATGTATGAAAAAGGATAGTTTGACGCAAATAAACCATTTACATAAATCTTACTCACAATTTTGAATAGCGTGACACAAAAGATAAATCAATTTATTGAAATAAATACATTTCAATGCATAGTATAGATTCAATGAAAGTGATATATTTAACAGTGAATTGGAAAATTAAAAGTATTGTGTAGATGTAAAAAATTATTTTAACCAAGTCAAAAATAATTTAAATTGAATTTTAAAACAAACCTTTTAAAGTCACATCAAGGCGTCACTTAAATTTTATATCATATCTTTTAAAACTCATATTTTGAATTTATGAGAGATGTAAATGATAAAGCAACAGCGAATAAAATTTTATGCAGCTTTTCATGTTGAACATAACTTTTGCACATGCGATTATAAATAAAACAAAAATAAAATGATGAAATAAATACAAATATATTTTTTAAGAAATAGCATAACGTCACTCAAAATTTGATATCAGTATTTTTAAGTTCCATATTTAAAATTCTTAGAGCATAAGATAAAGTGCTGCGTCAGAAACGTTTAACCCGTCAAGGGTTTTTGCATTGATATCATTACTTTTTTGAGGTTAGTGATAAAATGATTAAAAAAAAAAGATACTTATGGAATTTAATGCAGATTTAATTTTTACTATTTATTACAATTTTCCTTATAGCAGTTTGTATATAAAAACAACTGGGTAAGTATAATCGCAGATCGCACAGAGGGTTTCATTTGATATTCCTTTAAAAACACTTTATCCTTAAATTAATAAATCCAAAATGTTAATTTATAATTATTAAATCCTTACATATATGGTGTTTCATAGATGGATAGTTACATAGATGGATAGACGTTTTTATCAAACATTTCTCTATAATACTACGCAATTGCGTCAAAAGATGGCGACACCAGAAGTCTGATATGCTTATTATGTAAACTGTAATCAAACTTCATTGATATTTATAAATAAAACATTTCAACTAAATTATTTATTATAAAAGAATTATTACATCACAATAGCTTTTATGCAAGGAAAATAATAATTATAATAATAATAATATTATGGATGTCAGTGATTATATATTGATTGACCGTCATAATAATAAAAAATGATATTATAAAAAGAAGAGCTGAAATGAATTGTTTTTTTACGTTTCTGATCGTGTGATTTATATTCAAATAATAATTATTAATGTATATTTTTTGTAAAGTGATTGAAATTAAATATATTTATAAAATTTATGGTAATATTTTTATTGTTGAAAAATTGCCAAGAAATAATCATCATCAAATTGGCGTCATTATAATTGTAATTTTATTTAACTTAATAGCAATTAAAAAAATTACAAAGGAACTGAGAATAATGGTCAACTAGCAGACTTAAAAAAAAAAAAAAAAAAAACACATTCACATGTGAAAACACGTATCAGCGAGTATCGAACTGCCTATCTTATGGTCAGTAAACGATGGCCCTTAGCCACTCAGCCAGTGGGAAGACAAAATTTTTTTCCCCAAAAGTGGTTAAAAAGAAAGCATGTGTATGAATACAGTGTCATCCATTTTTGGTGAAATTTCCGTAGAATGGCGAAGAAATATAGTCCGATTTTTCATGCGCATTATAAAACGAACAAGAGTCTTGATGGAAACAAGTAAATTGTTATTTGGTTCATCTGAAACATATTTATTTGATTTTTAAAAAATCGCCCGTGTCATTTTCGAGAGAAAAAAAAATCGAATTATTTAACGAACGAGAGTTTTCCCAGAAAAAAGAAAAGTGTTATTCACCTCGCCTTAATCACATTTATATTATGTATCAATTTAAAAATAATCGTTAGAACCGTTTTCGAGATTTTCAAATTAGGAACTTCCTCGATATGATACCAACGTTTTCACTTTAAAAATGGCTATTTAGATCTCAAAATATACTGCACGTAGAAATGTAAAAATTTCAGTATACGATTAGACTGCAGATATAAGACTGTTCTAGAAAATTCAGAACAATAAGACATATATCTGCTGAGTTATTAAAAGGCGGCTTTTCGCGTTTTCTTTGATGTCGAGTTAGCTGTATATATGAGTTCCGCCATCTACGAATTCTATGATACGATACGATACGATTTTAACGATACGATACGATACGATTTTAGGCTTAAGGCTGCGTCACTTGGAATACTACCGTCTTCCATGATATATGTGCACGTAAAATCTGTAATATTGAATGACCGCTTATTGGGAGGTTGCTGTATGGAAGAAGAGTATGAAGCAGAGTTTTCCCTTTCGGGTAATGCTCAAAAGTGTGGAAACTTTTTCTTTTGTGGATTCGTTCGCCTATAAAGATTAGGTGAAATGTGAAGTGTTTCAAAAATAACCTTAAGAGCTTTTTTTTTTCACTCTATTTATCTACAATTTTCTTTGACAAGCTTCGAAATGTATGTTTCGAATAAAAATCGTTTGGCCCTCTGCAATTTATCTCTAATTTAAATAGCAATGTGAGTGTTAGAGATCTGCGCGTTTCGGGATATGCCAAATTCGGACGCGAAAAGTTTGTTTTTCACGTGATTAACCAACATATTCTACCTGTTATTTAAAAAAAAAAGAAACAAAGAAATGTTTTATTGTTCATTTGCTCCAAAAAAATTCTGAAGTATAAATACAGTCCCGGTCCGCCTCAAATCTACACAAAAAATGCAAGACCCGGACCAACTTTTCAAAAGCTAAAATTTAACCCGAGCCCGTACCGAGTTTTCAGATAGAATTAAGCCAAGCCCAAGTTTAATGAAAGAAACTTTTACCAAGTTCGGACTTCGGGACAGGCCAGGGCTCGTGGAAACCTCTAATATATATTTTGAATTCGGCCTCCCTGTCGGGGATACTGTGCCCCCCCCCCCCCCCCCCGTCGGGCAAGTTCTGGCGCCGCCCCTGGTTAGAGCACGGACAAGCAGACGGTAGACAGACAAACCGAATCCATATACTTTTCGACTTTGTTGGAAAATGTAAACAAGAAAGAAAAAAAAAACCCTTGTTAACTCGTCTTTGGTGCAAAGTATAGTTGATTGATCCTTATATTATCGCATTTAAAAAACGCGGCCTAGGCACACCTGTTTCGAAATTTTGCCCTTCCCTAGATTTTGTTCTGCGGGCGCTCATATTTCATATTTTTCATTGAATCCAAAATGATATGTAAAAAAAAGACTAAAAAAAAAAACACCTCTCATCTCTCGATTACATAATTAGCAAGTTTTGCCAACGTCATTTGCAGTTTCTAGTGCATGAAAATTCTATGCAGCTTCACTTATTCTAACAGCTGACTTATTTACACACAATCCTACTACGTTAGTCACGTTTGTCCTGCATGCGAAGTCGTGACGCACCATTTGAATCCGTCGTGTGACCGAGAAAAATAAAACCAGTTTACAAAGAAGCACATCATAGGAGAAAATACATACAGAGCAACAACTTCTTACCAGAATCAGGACTATTAAAATTTTAAAAGTAAGGTTCTACGCGATTTTTTTCAAAATGAAGAATTGAAGCAGTTTATTACTGTTTTCGTCTCGGGGGCGCAGACCCCTTGAAACTAACATTTAAGATTCTTTGCCGTTTTTCTCATTTAATATTTTTAGGCGTGTTCGTAATTACATAAATACATAACATCTATAGTGGTCGTCTGGCCCGTCCGTCTATCCGCATATAATAGCGCAAAAACTGCCCAACCGAATGGTTTGAAATTTAATATATATAATCGTTGCAGAATTTTGTCGAGTCATTTCAAATGTTATGAAAATCGAATCAAAACTTAAAAAGATATTAATAAAAGTTTTCTTCATTCTATTAAATCCTATCAATCGTAATTAATTCAATGATATTCCATGATAGGTAATGATTCTAGGTTGACAAGGTGATTACGTCCTATTTAAGATGGAAACCTATTATTTCCGTATTATTGAATTTAATATATATATAATCGTAATAAATTTTGTATTCATGTATTTTTGCATAAGAGTGCAACAGCTATAGCCCCAAGATCTGAATATTTTCAAAACTAGTTATCGTGCGAACACGCCTCATTTGCCACGTTTGACGTACAATTTCCGACTTGTTTGGTGTTGTTATTATCTGTTTTTGTACTCATGATTGTAAAAAGAAAAAAAACACAACTAAAAATTGTCTTCTGCGTGGAATTCAGGGAACAGGGCTCCCTGAAATTCTTAGTTCATTTTCCTGTTGGTATTTAACTATTTAAGTCACTTGAAATGAATACACTTTTACTATATATATCGAAATAATCAGAGGAAATGAAAATTTAGTTAAATTTTAAAATTCAGGGAGGGGTAGTTTCCTCTGATCTTCCTTTCAGGTTCCTATACTGACACAGCAAAAAATATTGTTCGAAAATAGTGGTGTTAATATTTGAGCACTTTTATATGGCACGTATAGTGCTGCTCATCGCAAAGGGGTCGTCAGAACAATACGTCAGGAGTAATGGAAAATATTGCATTCCTTCCGAGGCAGCTACTATAGTTTTTTATGCTTTCTTTTTTTTTCTTCCCGGGGCAACCCTACCCCCTTCCATTTCCATACACTTCACCATTTATTCCACTGCTTGGGTAAATTTTACCCAAGAACTTTTCCTATACTCTATTTTTTCCTTTATTGAAATTTAGTAATAACTTTAAACATAACATGTAGTTTAGAAGAATTTAAATTGGTTAAACCTTTTTTGGACAGGCAAAATTACTTTTAATAAGTAAAACTTATTCAATTCGTGGAGCAATGTATTATCCGTCCACAATAAGTTGGCTAATGAGTAACGCCAAATTAGATAACTTTATCCGTTAATTAAGGTCACAACCACAACTAGAAACTAGCAGAATCCAGTTTTTCTTTAAATAATGCATTTTCTTCATCATTTGTGTGTGTTAGCTTCTTTCTTTTCCTGTAACATCATGAGCTTAACCCTTTATCCTCCCGACGGTACTTTAAAGTACCGTTAAAAAACTTGTTAAAAAAATAATTTAATACATCAATTAGTAGTAATACAGTTTAGAATGAGTTACTTTACTTCTTAACAAGATCTTGTTCCAAAAGCATTACTGATTGCACAAAACAAAAATATTTTTAAAAGGATCATTTCTTTTACATTTGCAGCTTTTCAGCTTTCTTGATGTTGAAAGATTGTGGGGGGAAAGTTTCAGTTAGGAAATACTATTTCTATATTTCTATTGTAAGACCATTAGTGCATTTCCTAATTCTATAAAATACAAAAAATAAATAAATAAATAAATAAATAAAAGATTTGAGTGGAGTTACAAATATTGCACAGAATCACTATAAATTCAGATTTAATTAATTAATTTTAATTCGCAAAATCATTCTCAAATTTATTAAATAATTGTGTAAATCTTCTAATGTAGTTTCAAACATTCACGAAAAATGCTTTAGAAGATGAAATTTTCATGAATTCATAATTTGGGATATAAAGGGTTAATAAAAGATATTATAAAACTGAGGTATTTTGATTTTTAGGCAGATGATTGTGTAAGACGTAAGTTAGAGCTCGCGACCTTGTATTGCAACACCACTTTCGAAAAATACAATCCAAGCATTTCAGCTAAGCGAGTGAATTGAAATTTCTTGGATTTCGTTGATTTTGTAGTTATTTTTATTTTATTTAATCTCAAGGTTTTCCCCTTTATCAGATGGAGTTAATTTTTCAAAAAATCTATAACTAGAAAATAAGTACAGAAGAAGGTCAGTGCTGTAGTCTTGAAAAAAGAGAAAGAAAAAAAAAGGATACACGCGTTAGAGGTCCGAAATTTCCAGGTCCGGGCCCGGCCCGTCCCGATACAAAAATTAAAAGTTCGGCCCAAGCCCAGCCTGGTCCGGCCCGTAGAAAAAAGATACTGGCCCGGCCTGGTAAAAAACTTAAAAGTTCGGTCTGAGCCCGGACCGGCCCGGAAAAAAGTTAAAATCTCGGTCCGTGCCCGGCCCGAGTGAATTTCTGCAAGCATTGACTTTTACGTCGATTTGGTTAAAAATTTGTCTCGTACGAGGAGTTCTGAACAAAAATATTTATCTTAACTTTTTTTTTCATGTTTATAATTTTAGGTAGATTTCGTAAGAAATACTACCTATTGCAATCGTTACCATGGTGCGACTTTTGAAAAATTCCTTCATAACTTTTCATTATAGAACCCCAGGAACCCAAAACCACCCCCACCTAAAAAGTTTATATATATATATATATATATATATATGTATGTATGTATGTATTAAATTTTGTCCGCACGATAAAAGTCGCAATTATGCACGAATCATCTTTAAACTCGCCAACAACTTTGAGATGGCTAATATCTCGGCGGGGATTGAAAATGGGCGAAATCGGCCCAAGAGGGTAGAAATGGGGAGGGTTCAAAATTTTGAATACTATCTTAACATGATTCTGATAAAACCAGCTCTTACACAACAATGGCAGGAAAAAAATAAAAGTTTTTCGTTATAGCTGTTGCCAACAATTAAAAAAAAACAAATAATAAAATTCTCACCACAACAATTACTTTTCTTTTGCAAAATTTTCACGTGTAAAATTAAATAGTTTGACAAATTGAAAACAAATTGAATATTACGTCATAAGTTTCCTAGAGCAAGATTTCAGCATGAAAACTCAAAATAAATAGTTTGACGAATTAAAAAAATATGTATATTGCGTCATATTGGAAATATAATGGACCTCAGCAGGTGAATATGTAACGCCATGTAAGTTTGAAGAAACGTATTAAAACATGATAAAAACCCGACTATGGAAATATTAACATATTTTAACACTTTAAGGTTCTCTGAATTTTTTGTAGCCATTTTTTAAACCTATTCCATATATATGTGTGTGAGTATTCGTGTATATTACAATTTTCACAAAAAGTTTAGCTCCCTACAGCTCGCTCTTTGTGAAGAAACTGGGTTTTATCTCTAATCTTGATTTAAGTTTTGTTGGAGAATTTAGTACTTAACATCGAAATCTACCTCCGCCTGTAGGCCCGAGCCGGCAGGGATTTTTTTATTTTTATAGAAGTGCCGCAGGCTGCGATATTTATTTTTTTAATGAATCTCTATTTCTTGCATGCATAAAGTTTCAGTTATCATTAATATTTTTAATCCATATTCCATGTATTGAAGTGTTAAAAATCGGAAAAATGATATGCACTAAAACCTTCTAAGACGGAATTGCATAGAAAAGAAAAAAAAATGCGTTATAGACAAGTTCCCTTCTTAGCAAGTGTAAATGTATTATATATTCTTTTCTTACGTATTAGTATACTAATTTTGCATCGATCAACACGTTCTTCAGTTTAAAACAGGGTTCCGTCATAGGCAGGTTCTTTTTCACACGTTTTACTATATTTTAATAAGCGTAGAAATCTATTATTCTTTAAAAAGAATAAATTTTAATGTTTAAGTGTAGAATAATGGCGATTTAAAAATGTATGCACTTTTTTTCAAAAAATTTTTCACAAATTTTTGCACCAAAACGTAATCAGCACCAATTCATATCAAGGATAAACTGAATATAATGTTTTATTAAATTATGTGCATTAGTTCTTGAGATAGAGCCCCCAGAAAATTTGTGTCACATACAGAAAGACAGACAGAGTCACAGGCAGACATTTTGTAAAAACATGTTTTTCGGGATCTCTGACCCCTAAATCGTCGGAAGTCGAAAATTTTCACGAACCCAATACTTTCTTCTTGCAAAGATAGCAGAAAGTAGAGGTCTGCACGGTCCGGGCCGTCAAAAAAATTTATCGGCCCTATCGGCCCGATATAAGAATATAAGCGAAGGAGATAAAATACAAGCCATTTTCAATGAATATGATTTTCTCGAGAAGTATAAATTTGCGTCACGAGCCGATGCGAGTTTAACAACATCAATACAGAAATGTAACATGTCCATAGTAGAGATCGGCATCGTACAGTTACAAGATGTCTGATTCCGAGTTTAATTTTTTTTTTTTTCAGCAGACTCGTGTCGGGACGGAACTGGTCTTAATCGATCTCAGGATGCGTAGAACAGTCATTGTGTTTTGTAGTATTAATAGTGATAATGAACTTCTCTTAACAGTATCTTTGGAAATGTACCTTAAGGTGGTTCTTATATTCACTGCTTAACGATCGAAGCTTTCAGACACATTTTCTGACAAAATTTTTAACTATAAAGCCATAAAATTGACAGGCCTGCCTATTGAAGGCATTTGGAAACGAATAGCTTTTTCCATATTTGATAAATTACTTACAGAGATAACAGAGATTCCTGTCACGTGACTGTACGTTTTTCTCTTTTCCTGTGCTATCGCTTCCGGAAATTCGATTCAAAACGCTAACTTTGACAGTATTTTCAGAAAGATATATTGCTTTTATCTATGAAAAAAACGGCATTTACATAGCTTCTGAATAAGAATTCCTGCCAATCTTACGCGTTTCCGAAAAGAAAAGAATTCATAAATGTGTCGAAATGTAGCTCCTTTGGATTTGAGAAAAGCCTTAAAAATGAGAGAAATATTTTCACAAATCTACTTTTTATTATACAGCTTCAAAAGTTATCATGTTTTTAATCTTTTATTCTGAACTACATTAATCTTTTAATGAATCCTTATTTCCATTTTGAAATGTCTGTAGATGCGATGACTAAAACACTGTAAGTAATTCTTAATGTTTACTATTGTGTGTTTTCTGTTTTGCGAACATCATAGTAATGTAAAATATACTGTAAAATGTTCCCATAAATATGTATGTAGTATTCATTAAAAGAATCTTAATTGCAGGTTGAAAAAAAAGGTAGGTTGAATTTTTTTTTTTGTAGAAATTGTGTCGGGCCGGGCCGGGCAGGGTCTGTTTTCACTGATTTTTGTACGGGCCGAGAACTGTAAAAATGCAAACGGGCTGGGCCGGGCTCGGGCCGAACTTCCAATTTTTACACTGGGCCGGGTCGGGCCAAGATAGCTTTCGTTCGGGCCGAGCCGGGCCCGCGCCTGGAAATTCCGGCCCGTGCAGACCTCTAGCAGAAAGTAAAAACGAAACCATTATAAGATCACTCGTGTGTCTATCCGTCTGCAACTGCCGTTTTTCTCGAAAACTATGGAAGGTGAAAAGTTCAAACTTGCTAAAGGCGATTGACCCACATATTTATAGATTATTAGCCATTCGCAAATATTTTTAGGAAAAATTTAGAGGGCTAATTAAGTTACTTGAAAAAAAATATTTTGTATATCATGTGGGATACCATTTGAAAGATCTGGTAACACCGAACTCAAAAATATATTTGTTGTAATTTTAGCTACTGTATTTTCAGATACGAGTTATCGTTGTATTATCGTTCAAAATGTACTGAAAAAATATGCCCCGTCCCCTCTATTTCCGAATCTACTGAAATTAAAATTATGAAAAAAATTAGGGTAGTAAGAGTTGATTTAAACCTTGCAGAAAAACCTCAGAGATCATCCTAGGTCACATAATTTTTTAGAAAATGGCATTTTTTCGTTACATACAAACTTTAATTTGCGGGCGCTCAAGGTACCTATACCGACGAGGGATGTTAATAATGATTTTCTTTAAAAAAAAAAAAAAAAAAAAAAAAAAAAAAACCTGTTGGTAATTAATAATAATTGTGTGCATGCCGTTGAATTGTGTGCATTTAAAAAGAAATATAAGCATCGCATTTTTCAAACAAATCATTGAATTTCGGCACCCACCCTCTTAGCTGCAACAACCAAAAAGCATAAAAGCCCAACCCAAAGGGCATAAAAGCGACACCTGTTAGGCAGTATACACTCAAGCCTAATAAGGATCAATTTATGTGAAAGTGTAACAGAATCTGAAGTTTGGTAAGCAAATAAATAAGTAGAATGCTAAAACTCATCTTTAAAAACTTCAGAAAAATTAAAATTACACATAATGTGCTTTATTACTTAAACGATGATAAAAACATTAAAATATGTTTGCTGGCAACGATATCATCTTAACACAAATATCGTTTCAGCAGGTTAAAATATACTTTTTTAGTGCATAAAATATAACTATATTTATACTGAATTTATTTAGAATTATTATTATTATTAGTATTATTATTATTTATATGGGTTTGTATCTGTATAATAAAAATATATGATTTCATATATATATTCATGTAAGCAAGACATAGTGTTTACGAAGAAGGTACAGACAGATGAAGTTATCTCAAAAAGGGGATCTTTTACCCAGCGCCAGAATGTCTATATTTTAACAATACGTTTGACACTACAGTCAAAATGATATTTACAACAGTCTCATGGATATTTTATGAGGGGTTATAAAATAGACCACTCAGGGTATGGGGTAGGGAGTTCTTCCTTCCCGTACGCCCCTGGTCAAGGGCGGGGCGCGTCCCATCCCATATGGTCCAAGTACGAATCAGACTGTACATGGGGGTGCATGCTGTCCACGGATTGAACGAGGTGCTTCAGGTCCCGCCACCCATTGTGACAACTGTGTCTCTTACGTAAGACAGAAAAAGATATAGCATCACTTCTTCTTAAGCTCTCGTGATGATTAGTTCTCCTTAAGTTTTCGTAATGATCACTTCTTCTTAAGTTTTCGTCATGAGCAGATCGACTCGATTTTCATGGAGTACAGTTCTCCTCGTAGCATAAAAATGTTTATGCCTCTAAGTCCTTAAGGACTGAAGTATGAATTGGAGCGCTGCTTACAGGCAGCTCACATTATACTCCCATATATTTATCTTAATCTGGTTTTCACCGGATTCCATTTACCCGTTCTAGGGTACTTAAATAACGTCGATCTTAGAGGCTTGCTATTGCCCAAAGGATTTTAGTGTGTCGTACATCCTAATGTATTCATTTGTGACTGTTCTAGAGTGATTTCAGCGATATTGATGGAAAGAGGTATGAATTATTATTATATTTGTTCCCTATTTTTATTGTGAATTTTGATGATGAGGGAATATATTGTATCAATTGGTACGCAAGGATTTAAGCATTTAAATAATGAATAATTTTAAATTAAATGAAAATTAATATGATGGGTTTTGTTTTATTATCTAAATCATGTGTGTCGTATGACACAATATTCTTAACTTGTAAATATTTTTGTGTAAATAAAAATACTGTTAATTGTTAATCTTTGGTTTATGTCTTTCATACACCATGAGTCTGTTAATTTAATTTAATATTAGCTTTTGTTTCAGGTTTAATTCGAATACTTAATGTTCATTAGATGTGTGAATTTTATAAATGTAATTTGGTTAATTGCTGGGTCTAAACGCTACTTATTCCACGACAAAGTACACAACGCAATTGGGGATGTTTTGGAGATATGTTCCCTCCCCTGTTTTTGGATAATTATGTATAAATTATCCCATAAGCTAGCCAGGACCGATTTAAACGATCACAAATTTTTATTATAAATTTTTCAATTAACAGGACTTTTTTTCAGGTTGAGTAATTAAGGGGTGGTAGTCTAATTACTCCGGGGTTTTGGGAATTAGATATGGGTTGAGTCTCCTCCTCTCTTCTTATGTTTGTATTATTAGTTTCATTTTTGTACCTGTATCTTCTAAAGAATACTAATTATTTCCCCAAATCTCCCCCCTTACACACATCTGTATGTTGGGTACTTAAAGCTGGTTACCGTTATATGGACCTAGTTCTGCCCAACAATGTTAAACTACATTATCCAATTCCTAGCACTTTCAACTATACTAGGGGGCTCGGCCCCCTACGAGCTACGCTCGCCAACCCCCGTCCAGACACCGCAGACTCTAAATGCACGCTAATTTGATCGGCTTTAAAATGGTTTCGAAAGATTAAATTATAATTTAAAAAACAGTGGCGATCTCCCTATAAACGGCTTTCTATTCATTTCTCTTTGATTGGGGAATTTTAACACCAAATCCGCTGCGGTACTACTTGATTATCCAGTCGACCAATTTCGCCAAATTATATAAATCGCCAAACCACTCGCCAAATTATACAAATTGACATAATTTTTTATTTTAAATAACGAAAGAACAAATAAATTAGTACAACATTAATAAAAATACAAATAAAACGTCGAAATAAAAATAACTTGATGACGTAGACACGTGTAACAACATTTCAAAATAAGCTAATATAAAAGGAATTAAGTAAACAGAGTCTTTGTCTCCTGGTATTTTTTAACAAAGCGAAAAGAAAGTTCTTTTAAATGAGACATTTTAAATTAATCGTTTTTAATCTGACGTAATTTTGACCAAGCTATTTTTTCTCTTTTAAATATTCACGTGAAAATACTTTTGTTAGAAATGAAATATTATTTGCGCTTTCCTAACAAAAATTATTGAAAAGATCCTCTCAAAATAACAAATAAATGTTTAGCGCAATTTCTAAATTTAAACTGTTTTGCAATATTATTTTGTGTTCATTTTATGTAATAACTGTAATGTGACGTAAATATGATGTAATTTCTCCTATTTAAGACTTCTAACGCATGTTAATGAATTTATTATTTTACAATATCCTTTCTCTTTTAAAATTCTCGTGTATACTTCTTATGACGTAATTTTCAATAAGTTCCTGCTTTTTATACGCAATTATTTAATTTTAATTTGAAAGTATCTTTTCTATTTATAATAGTCACGTGTAAATAAATTTTTAATTTGAAGCAAACATTATTGTTTCCGTTGTTTATACAGTTGGCAACAGGTTAAATTAGTACAATTTTCTAAAATCTCTCTATTCTAAAAAAAGTAACTACTGCTGTCACCGCCGCCGCCGCCGGTTTTGAATTTTTTGTGACCGGAGGTCTTTCTTCGTTAATATTAAGAAAAATAATCTCTCTATTCTAAAAAAAAGTAACTACCGTTGTCACCGCCGCCGCCGGTTTTGAATTTTTTGTGACCGGAGGTCTTTCTTCGTTAATATTGAGAAAAATAATGCATACAAAAATATGAAAATCAGTGGTTTTATACAGAAATGTTTGATAAACACGCTGATGCAGACAGTTTTCAAATCGAAAAACTACTGCTGTCACCGCCGCCGCCGCCGGTTTTGAATTTTTTGTGACCGGAGGTCTTTCTTCGTTAATATTAAAAAAAAATAATCTCTCTATTCTAAAAAAAAGTAATTACCGTTGTCACCGCCGCCGCCGGTTTTGAATTTTTTGTGACCGGAGGTCTTTCTTCGTTAATATTGAGAAAAATAATGCATACAAAAATATGAAAATCAGTGGTTTTATACAGAAATGTTTGATAAACACGCTGATGCAGACAGTTTTCAAATCGATGAATTATTTTAAGAGATATTTAATGCTAAAGTTGGACAAAATCGTTCCACTAAAAAAGTTTTATAGCAGCAAAAACTATACATGGCAGTGTAATCATTTTTAGATCATTTTATGCGTTAGAATTTGCCGGAGTGCAGATTGCATTAATTTTTTTATTTTGACTCATTTTTTCAGGTTTTATTTCTATTTTAAATTCAAATTTTCAGCATTTCTAGAGATATTTTTTACAGATTTCAGAAAATTGTACTAATTTAAACTGTTGCCAACTGTATAAAAAGCGCAAGCAATAATGTTTGGTTCAAATTAAAAATTTATTTACACGTGACTATTATAAACAGGAAAAAAACTTTCAAATTAGAATTAAATAATTATGTATAAAAAGCAGGAACTTATTAAAAATTACGTCATAAAAAGTACACACGTGAATTTTAAAAGAGAAAGGATATTGTAAAATAATAAATTCATTAACATGCGTTAGAAGTCTTAGGAGAAATTACGTCATATTTACGTCACATTATAGTTATTACATAAAATGAACACAAAATAATATTGCAAAAAAGTTTAAATTTAGAAATTGCGCTAGACATTTATTTAATATTTTGAGAGGATATTTTCAACTATTTTTGTTAGGAAACCGCAAATAATATTTCATTGCTAACAAAAGTACTTTCACGCGATTATTTAAAAGAGAAAGAATAGCTTGGTAAAAATTACGTCAGATTAAAAACGATTAATTTAAAATGTCTCATTTAAAAGAACTTTCTTTTCGCTTTGTTAAAAAATACCAGGAGACAAAGACTCTGTTTACTTAATTCCTTTTATATTAGCTTATTTTGAAATGTTGTTACACGTGTCTACGTCATCAAGTTATTTTTATTTCGACGTTTTATTTGTATTTTTAATTAATGTTGTACGAATTTATTTGTTCTTTCGTTATTTAAAATAAAAATTATGTCAACTTGTATAATTTGGCGAGTGGTTTGGCGATTTATATAATTTGGCGAAATTGGTCGACGGGATAATCAAGTAGTACCGCAGCGGATTTGGCGTTAAAATTCCCCAATCAAAGAGAAATGAATAGAAATTCGTTTATAGGGAGATTGCCACTGTTTTTTAAATTATAATTCAATCTTTTGAAATCTTTTTAAAGCCGATCAAATTAGCGTGCATTTAGAGCCTGCGGTGTCTGGACGGGGGTTGGCGAGCGTAGCTCGTAGGGGGCCGAGCCCCCTAGTAAGTAAAAAATATCTCTCGAAATGCTGAAAATTTGAATTTAAAATAAAACCTCGAAAAATGAGTCAAATTAAAAAAAAAAATTAATTCTGCACACCGGGAAATTATAACGTATAAAATGATCTAAAAATGATTAAATTCCCATGAATAGTTTTTGCTCCTATAAAACTTTTTTAGTGGAACGATTTTGTCCAACTTTAGCATTAAATATCTCTTAAAATAATTCTCCGATTTGAAAACTGCCTGCATCAGCGTGTTTATCAAACATTTCTGTATAATACTACCGATTTTCATATTTTTATATGCATTATTTTCCTTAATATTAACAAAGAAAGACCCCCGGTCACAAAAAATTCAAAACCGGCGGCGGCGGTGGTTACTTTTTTTTAGAATAGAGAGATACATAGTCATCTTTAGAGACAAAATACAAAAACTTTTGTAGAGTAAAAAAAACTCTAATCCGGCATCCTAAGGTCAGGCATGTTGAATAATCCGGCATGACTTTCGGAAAAAAATGGTATTCCTTGTTTAGATACTCTTGATGTTTATCATAATCTGATGGAACTTCAGAACTAGAAGATCTTTTAGGTTGTTTGCCTTTAGGTTAGGCTGTTTGCCTTGAACCCCATGTCATAACTGAATCGAGAAGAAATAAAAGAGTGGGTTGAAGCAGATTTTGATGAGCCCCGACAGAGGAAATTTTGGCAGATGAGGCCATGATTCAGAGTGTTATCAACCCAATAGCCCCCAAAGACGTTGACTCTGATGAAGATGATGCGGACGAGTCAAACAACATCAGTTGGAATCAATCAAGTAGCTGATGCTTTGATTACATTTATAAAGTTTTCTGAGCTCAGAAGTTCGTTCAACGATGCACTGTAAAAAAGGATTGTCAAATTCACTGCATTTATTGCAGTAGATTGCAACGTAATATTTCCGAATGTAAAAATACCGCAAATATAACTGTAGATTTAACGAGTGTTTCCGATTTCAACATCATTTCATGCGAACAACCAATTAGATCACATCGTTCATTTTACTGACCGGCGTCTGCGCGCGCAAAGACATACAGCAGGTACATTGTTTCGAGGCCCATAGGAGCTGAAAGGGGCACAGCTCTTACAATACACACTGTATATTATTATTTTTTATATTCATTTTCTATCTATACCATAATTTAAAAGAAGGGGAAAAAATGTCAATAAATTGGTCACCGATGTTGGCTAGGTATTATTAAAGATTCGCATGCTTTTTATGGTTCTCGAGAATGTGTGTGGGCGGAATGTGTGGTTGATTGTGGGGCCATCACGGTTCTCGGCGCCCTTGAATACTTGTCATCTTTCTTGTCGGAACTTGTTTGTAATACTTTTTATTTATTGCTAGATACTAATACAAGCTCTTTTCTTATAGCACATGTTTGTTTATTTTTTTTTAATCCTCAAAGTGCATAGCTGTCACCTACTGTGCCTTTTTATACTGCTTTTTTAGGTATTTTACTTTTTATTATAAAAATAGTACAAGCAGGGCCGTAGCAAGGTCTTCTGAGCCCCCCCCCCCCCTCAAACATATTTTTCGGGCCCCCCTCTTGAAATTCTCTAAGATTTTAGAGAAATATCTATATTTAATTTTCCACCCGAGTTCAATTTTATATCAACACCAGCGGAGTTTCGCTAGTCGGATTTTACAAAATGAACTTCAAATGGAACAAATTTGTAGTTGGGCTGCACTGCTGTCGGCAACGTACACCCATAGGGGCAATTAAGAAGGTCCGCTCCAATCTCGAATCATACGAACCTTGAATTATTGTAATTTTTTTATTTCGATCCAGATTAAATTCAAATTTTCAACATTTCGTTCACGTTGCTACAGGAACAGATTTGATATTCTTACAACGTAAATTTAATCTAAGGACTTGCAAAATTTAACTGAGAATTCTTCCTTTTACGAAAAAAAAATGTCAAAAAAATCGCCGAAGAACGCGAAAGAACGCCAAAAATTGCATCAAAAATTTCGAAGTTCACAGAGATCAAATTTCACTTATATTGGGCTAAAAGATTGAAAGATTTTTTTCTTTTTTTTTTTACGAATATTAAAAAAACTACCAGAAAAGCGAAAAAAAGCTAAAAATCACATAAAAATTCTCGAAAATCTTAAAAACAGCAGAGGACAAAATTTGGCAAAAAAGTTTGAAACTGAATTCCTTTTACAAATGTTATAAATCGCTAAGTATTGCTCATAAACAAAATAAATAAATAAAAAATATGGAAGTCGTTTTCGTATTTTCAATTTTCTCTTTAGTATGACAATGCCATCTGCGTGTCCCAGACATATTTTCTTTAAGCAGAAAATATTCACTTATAACAATTTTTTTCCTGCTCGGATTGGTGCCTTTAAAAAAAAAATATATATATATATATGTACAGATTTACTAATTAAAAAAAAAATTACTTTTGGGATGTCGTTTTCATACATTCCGGTTTTCTACAGTTTAAAATTGTCACCCAAGTTGAAATTTAAGAAGAAAAAAAATACCTTCGGATAGAAGGTACCTTTCTGTGATGGGCAACGAAGACTGATTTCCTATATAGATAATAATAAAGACAGTTGTTTGTCTGTCCAGAGTTTTTCTTTGTCTGAACAGATGTTTTTCTGTTCAGGACAAAATTTGACAAGAAGGTTACCTGTATGCCTGAAGTTGCGCACCTCGAAACAGGTTTTTAAATTTTTTGATTCGATTTTTTTTAATTTAATTTTTTACGCTATTTTTTGTATTTTTTCGAGTTTCGTGCTTTTTCCCCCACATTCATAAAAGGAATCTATTTTCATAGGCGTAACCAGCCTTCTGAACGGGGGGGGGGGGGTGCCCAGACTTCTTAATCTGACCCGTCAAGTTTCCGTTTTAGACAGGTTTTCATCTTAGAAGGTATAGTTGTGTGGTATTTCTTTTAAAAAGGGCTCGAACGCGATTTTTGATTGCATGAGGAGGGATGAGAAGGGATTCAAAGCATCAAAACTAGATCTAATGGTAACAAAAAAAAAAAAAAAAAAATGTAATTCTTCTTGCAGCAGTGACATAAGACAGTGACTAAGAGTGGTCACAAGTGTAAAATATTTTGGTACCCTAACTTCTTATAAAGATTAAAAAGGAGCTTTAATCATACTGGAAACTTCTATAATGTACATGGGAACACTGCATGAGATCTAAAATTATCTCAGTCAAGGTCTTGTAGATGAAATTTTGCGGGATGATAAATCTCAGATAATACATGCAACCAGTTCATACGCACGAAAGTTTTTCAGAATGTGACTCCATGACTTCTTAGGGATCACCGGAGGTACCCAAGAAATTTTGGAGGAAAGTCTATACAAATAATTATTTTATTATTATAAATAATTATAATATTCATTAATATCGTAATTTCCTGCCTTATAATCCGTAGATCAAACAATCAAGTTTCGATCCAGAAATTTTATTTCATTATTGAAGTTAAATATTTATTACGATTTAACAAGTTACGTTTCATGGAACAAGATTTCTGGGTTCAAACGTAATTATTTGGTCCGCGGATTATAGACCGGGAATTGCGGTATTTCATGTTTTTACCACAAAATGTGTCGAATATATTAAGTAGGTCATGATACTAAATTTTATCAAGATAAAAATTATACTATCAGGATGCGACTGTAATAATAAAGATAGGTACTTGTCTGTCTATGTATCTGTGTATGCGCGAGCACTGAACTCTGTAAAAACAATGCAGCCCGCACAGGCGTAAGATTTGACAGGACCTGTATGCCTGAAGTCATGCTTATCGAAGAGAATTTCTGGAATTATTCAATTAATGTTTTATGCGAATTTATTCGCATTTTGCGGCATTTTTTTTCAATTTAGTAAAAAAGAATCCGATTTCAATATTTTATCCAGTATAAACTTTATCTTCTTTTCAATAAAATGTTTTCAAGATTCTTACAGCGATTTTTCAATTTTTAACAATTTTTTAATGTTTATTTTTAGAGGTTTTTTTTTTTACATTTCTAAACGGAATCGATCCGGTTTAAATCTTTTACCCAATCAGTTAATTTCGTTTCCTGTAGTTTTTTTTTTTTTTTTTTTTTTTTTTATCTTTTCCGAATTTTTAATGCGATTTTTAGCGGTGGTTTTCGTGCTTTGAAGCGATTTTTTTACTTTTCTTGAAACAGAAAAAACTCTCCGGAAATTTTTGCAATTGCCGTGATTAAATTCGAATTAAGAGAATGTCAAATAAGTTCTTATAAGGAAGCTGAAAATTTAATTTGGCTCGAAATACAAAACACAATAATTCAAGATTCTCTTCTTTCGCGACAGAAGAGGTCGTAGCTTGCTCGGGAGTACGTTGCCGAAGAAAGTCCCCACCTCAATCCTAGAATTGTTTAATTCTACGTTCGTTAAAAATAAATAAATAAACCCAACCAACGAAACTCCACTAGTCATGAACTTTTATTTGAGGGATAGGGTTTGAAATAACGAGCGGGATCGCGCAATTTGCGCACAGAAAAGGAAAGTTCCGCATAATAAAAAATGCTGTGCAGTATTTCCCCCCTCCAAATTCTTTCACAGACCAGTGATTCTTCAGTAAGTATTTTAAAAATTTTTTGAAATCCGCGATTTTTATTTCTTTTATGGAGTTTTTCAAAGTCAATTCGCGAATCGGCCCCGGAAAAATTTGAGAATTTCTTCAAACGATCGTGGAAAAATATCGGGAATTTCGATAAAAGAGTGCAGAAAATAATCGCAAATTTCGTCAAAAGATTGCGCAAAAAATTACGAATTTCGATAAACGATTGACGAAAATTTTTTGCAAATTTCGTCAAAACGTAGCGGGAAAGAGTAGAGAATTTTGTTAATTGGTAACGGAAAGATAGCGAGAATTTTCCCGACCGGCCGCGCAAAACTATCGCGAATTTCGACAAATGACCCCTGTAAAAAAATGAGTTTCGTCAATCGGCCGCAACAGAAAATAAATTTCATCAAACGATTGCGGTAAAAGCGAGAATTTCGTCAAAGGATCGCAGAAAGAAAAAACGAATTTCGTCAAAAGATCGTAGAAAGAGAACGCGAATTTCATTAAAAGATCGTGCTAAAGAAATGCCAATTTCGTCAAAATATCGCGGTAAAAAATGCGAATTTCGTCAAAGGGTCGCGGTAAAAAATACGAATTTTATCAAAGGTTAGTGGTGAAAAGTGCGGATTTCGACAAAAAATCGCGTAGAAAGACGTGAATTTCGTCAAACGATTTTGGGAAAAAATTGTAAATATCATGAAATGATCGCAGAATAAAATCGCGAATTTGGTCAAAATTTACTGCACTGGGCTAAAAGATTGAAACCGGGTTCCTTTTCTTACTTTCAAAAGAACGCCGCGAAACGAGAAGAAACTTTAAAAATCATATAAAAAAATTTCAGAGAAAAAAAATTACTATATTGACTTGAAAGACTGCAACCATATTCCTTGTACAAATATCAAAAAATGGCCACGAAACACGAAATTGAAAACAACCAACCAACCTCTAGGTTAATTTGAATTTTCTGTGCTATTGTTTTTCATTTTCAAAGGAGGCAGTGTCTGTTGTTGAGAATGCCAACTTGGCGATGCTTGCCATTTTCTGTTAGTCGGCATTGTGGCAACCCCCTTTTTATTGTTTTCCGATTTTCTTTTCAGTGTAGATGTAAAGTTTGTTTTGAACCGGTCTGACGGTAATAATGGAACTCTCAAATGAGAGTAATAATAATATTAATATACCTATATATTTGTAAATAAAATGTACATAGTTGTTTTTTAAGAAAGAAGTTTAATTTGAACTGTAGAGTGTGTTTACTTATTCAAGTTACGAATTTTATTTACAATATATTAGAACTAAGTTATGAAGACGTTTTTATTCTTCGATGCATTATGAAATAATTTGAATTTACCGAACCTGCAGTCTCACCGACAACGCAACATTTTTCTGGCGTCAAAGCTCCAGGATGTCTGGATTTCATCATCGATTGAGGTAAGTACCTCAAATTAAATTATATTGAATAAATAGAATTATGAATACATTTATTAACTGAACTGTATCGAATAAATTGAATTCTTTATTTTATGATGGATTGCGAAACTTTGAAAAAAAAAAGAGCTACGATTCGTAGTCAAACTACGAAAATATTTGATAAAATAAGGAATTTATTAGATAATACACAAGAATTAGAGCTTGAGAATAGAAAATCACAGCTGGATCTTTTTAAACAGCAATTGAATGACAAAATGAAAACTTTAAAATCATTAAATTCTGAAATTGAACCACTGGTTCCAAGCAGGCTCGGACTGGCCCGCCGGCCCATCGGCCCGAGGGCCGGTGCGCCCTCGTCAAGGGAAAAATTCGCGCCCTAAGCTGCACCAATATTTTTACCTCATCGAACATTTTGACTTATGTACTAAATTTCGAGAATTCGTTTAGGGAGTAACAATCAGTTCATAGACAAACAGCACTATTTTTTGTTATCACAAAGAAAATAAAGATAGGATCGAAAATCAAAGTCGGCCTGCGATTCAGAGTGAAAACATGCATCCAGGGAAAGCTTTAATAGCCATGGCGCCCTGGGCTAGATTTTTTTTCATCAGTTTTTTGAATGATATATTATAGAAAGCCGGCCTTGCAAAAAAACTTTTTGTGGGGGTTTTATTGCTGCTAAAAAAATATGATCTTTCTTTTCGAGGAATAAAAATTTGATGACACTTCTAGATTACAATCCTGCAAGCTGTGAAATCTTGCAGCCAGCGCGTTTCCATTCACAGAATTTACACCACAAAGTTCGGTTAATACTAATCTTGTCTTTAATTACATACTTTTCATGATAAAATAACTATTAGAAAAACTTGTATGTATTTAAAAAGATTGTTTAATCTAATCACGACAAAATCTGTCATTAAATAAAGACAATATTTAAAAATATGATAGATTTTTTGAATAAAAAAACTATAGTAAAACTCCAATTATCCGAATCAATTGGGACCGGACCCCATTCGGATAATTGGATTTTTTTCCGAAAAAAGGGTCTATTTTAATTAATTACTGTATGCATGTTGAAAATGGGAGAAAAAAATATTTTTAAAGAAAAAGAGCTTTTAAATCCTTCTATATATAAAAAAAAAGTTTTGATTTGGAAATGGACCAATGAAAATCTGCGTAGATCATCCGGGTATACACCTACTAGATCGGCATCCATATTTTTCATGACCGGGGGTCCTTCTCCGTTAATATTAAGAAAACTGTTTTATACAAAAATATGAAAATCGGTAGTATTATAGAGACATGTTTGTTAAACACGCGGATGAAGACAGTTTTTAAATCGAATAATTATTTTAAGAGATATTTAATGTTAAAGATGGTCAAAATCGTTCCATTAAAAAAGTTTTATAGGAATAAAAATTATACATAAGAGTTTAAACAGTTTTAGATCATTTTATACATTGGAAGTTCCAGATGTGCAGACTGCAATTATCTTTTTAATTTGACTCATTTTTTGAGGATTTATTTCCATTTTAAATTCAAATTTTCAGCATTTCGAGAGATATTTTTTACACATTTTAGAAAAGGGCAATTATTTTAAACTGTTGCCAATTTTAAAAACAGCACAAAGATTAATATTTCCTGCAAATAAAAAATGTATTTACACGTGGCTATTATAAGCAGAAAGAAACTTTCAAATTAGAATTAAGTGATTACGTGTTAAAAATCAGGAAAATATTGAAAATTACATCATAAAAACTACAGTTACACGTGAATTTTAAAAGGGAAAGAAAATTTTTAAATACTAAATTCATTATTATGCGCTAAAAGTCACAAATGAAGGAAATTACGTCACATTTAAAAAGGCCAAATAAATAAAAGATGTCAAAACTTTTTAAATTAAAAAATATATTTGCATATTTCATATTTTGAGATAATCTTTTCAACTATTATCGTGAATTCTAAGACAGCGCAAATAATATTTCCTTTCTAACAACAAAAGAATTTTCATGTGAATATTAAAAAGATAAAGGAAACTTTGGTGAAAATTACATCAGATTTAAAACGATACATTTAAAATAACTTTCTCATAGCGTTGTTAAAAATTACCGAGAGACAAAGACTCTGTGTACTTAATTCATTTTACATTAGCTTACTTTCAAATTTTTAACTAATTTTTAACATTTTCCAATAAAGTTGAAAAGTGTTATTGATTTCGGTTCATCTGTTCGCGCTCTAACTCTCGTAAATATACTCGGACCGCACTGAAATTTTTGGTTATTGACGTTTAGCCTAGCACGAACGACGAACCCTATTTCAAATGAAGTTTGTAGCGTGTTTAGTTTTCATTTAAAGGGACAGTCAAAAGTATTCCGTTACGTTACGGCCAATGGGAAAAAATCATTTCAAATGAATTTTAAAGATGTTACACCTTTTCAAACATAATAAAAAATATGCATTTACGAAGTGCACTGAAATATGCAGAATATTCTGTAGCATATGCGGTGCAACGAATAGTTACTATTCATTTACAAGGCTACACAAAAGAATTCCATTACAAATGGTATAGGGGGAAATTCTTTGCGGCGTATTTTAATTATACAAATTCATATATAATAAAATTGATATACGTCGGTGAGGCTTACTTAAGTTATTTCATGCATAATACGAAGTGCATAGCATTTACAGGAACATACAAAACATTTCAGACAAGTATTTTCTATCCGAAGTACTGTATATCAGCGGCGATAGCTGGGAATGCATTTTTAATTATGATATGCGCTTTTAAGTTTCACTATATTTATGCATACTATATGGTGTGTGTAAATATTATAGTTGATATACAGGGTTACGCAAAAGAATTCGTAAAGGTTACTGAGTATAACCGTAAATTGCTGAAAGGTAGGTTTAAAATGTGTTATGTTGAACTGCATGTAGTTTTCTATGAAATATTTGTAGAATATAGATAAAATGATATACAGGGCCACGCAAAGAATTGGTATATGGCTGCCTATAGATGATAAATTCTGGAAATGCGATTTCAGTAGTTTTAAGAGTGATTTAGTTTGAATTAAAGTTTAGCTAAATAGTGGCGTATAATAAAGGTACTAGGTAAACAACAGGGCTGAACAAAAGTATTCAAGTATGTTTCCATCTATTAGTATAAATTGCTGAAAGAGAAATTTCAACCTGTTATGCGTTTTCTTGCTAAACTGAATTTTCTGTTATATAGTATGTATATCAGCCTACAGATCAAATACAGGGCTGTTCGGAAGAATTGGAATAAATATTTGGCTATGGATGGAAACTGCTGAAATCAGTTTTTTAAGTGTTTAGTTAGTTATCTTATTTACCTTATTTCCCTAAATAACGAAGTTTTGTTAAAGCTTTCAGGAAGTGTTGGAAAGTGTTTCATAATCTATGCCGTACGCATGATTTTTCTTTCTTGCTTTTAATCAAAGACGAAAACAGCCATTGTATCTCTTAGCAGCGGCTGATTTCGTCTTAAAAATCTCCAATCAAAGGAAAATGAATGAAAACCCGTTTACAGGGAGACCGTCACTGTTTTTTAAAATTATAATTCAATCTTTTTAAGGCCGATGAAATTAGCATGCTTTTAGAATCTGAAGTGTCTGAACGGGGGTTGGCGAGCGTAGCTCGTAGGGGGCAGCGCCCCCTAGTTAATTAAATGAAAAGGCAACACTTTTACATGTTAAGCGTACTTATAAGTGCTGTACATTAGTACAGTATGTACGTACCGTACTGTAAATGAAAGTCATTGCTTGCTGAACATCTCGGTCAAAGTAAGCTGTTTGACAGTCTTCATCCGTTTTCGGGCAGCCAAGTCGCACATCCGCTTGACCGTGTGAAGTTGCATGTGGTCACACTTGGGCTGACGCTCCATCCTCTTCAACTCAGTTTCAAGGCCGGCAAATGCTTCACTCTGATGGTCTCGTGTCAGCTTCAACTTCGACATTAAGATCATCTTCTTCCTCGACGCTTTCTTCTCTGACACTTTCAATAAGTTCATCATCATTTAGAATCTGAATTCGCAGTACGTTTCCGTCTTAATTATTTTTCTGAATTTCTAAAAGCGATTCGGATAGTCGGAGTCCGGATAATTGGAGTTCTATTGTATATGTTATATGATATCAGTCACCTATTACAGGCAAATCTATGTTCAACTTACTGGAATTTTTAGATATTACATTATTCGTTTTAGAAAAAAAGATATAATAAGCCATTTTCATACTTGGTACTGTGCGAATGTGTTAAACCTTGACACAAGCCATTAAAATTGACTTGTATTCGTTAAAATTTTTGCGCCCTCTGAAAATCCAAGGTCTGCGCCCTTTTGCCTGGCCCAGTCCGACCCTGGTTCCAAGTACTGAATTTGAAAAAGAAATCGAGAAATCGGAATCTTATAATGAGAATATTATTGAATGGAAATATAAAATTTCCAAATTTTTAAATGATAACACAGTTACTCCTGAAACTAAACAAGATTCTTCAGACATTGAAAGTGATAGTAGTAGCAACAATAGTTCTCTACTAAAAAGTCAGAAAATTCTTAATCAAAATTTGATTAAACTTCCTAAACTTAAAATATCTAAATATTATGGTGATTCGTGTTTATGGCTCGAATTTTGGAGTCAGTTTTCGAATGCGATTGACAATAATGAACATTTAACTCCGATTGATAAATTTTCCTACTTAAAGTCACTTTTGGGCGGAAGTGCTGCAAATACTATAGCAGGCTTTTCGCTGACTAAGGAAAATTATGCTCATGCTGTAGAATTATTGAAAAATCGTTTTGGTCGTAATGACCTGGTAATAAATAGTCACATGACTAAACTGCTAAATTTGAAACCAGTACGAAATTCTAGTAACATTAAGGCTTTTAGAGATTTGTATGATGAATGCGAAATTCAAATAAGAAATCTTAATTCTTTAGGTGTTGCCTCAGGTTCATCTGGGCACTTGTTATGTCCGATTCTTCTGAAACTTATTCCATCAGATATTGCACTAGAATTTAATAGAAAACGAATTAAAAACACTGACTGGGATGTTAATGAGCTGATAAATTTCATTAAAGATGAAATTGAATCTCGCGAGACCACTGTCCAATTAAACCATTTTGAAAAAATCCCTGAGAAGCAGGAAAATTATAAGAAAAATTATAAAAAATTCATTCCATCAGCTTCTGCCTTAACCACAAATATTAAAAATAACTGCATATTTTGTAATCAAACTGATCACGATACTGAAAAGTGTAAGTCTTTCACCATTCCGGAAATGCGAGAAAAATTAAAAAGGGAAGGAAGGTGCTTTAAATGCTTCCGTAAATTTCACATCGCGAATTTTTGTAAAATTTCGAATGAAAATTGCAAAGTGTGTGGTAAAACATATCATCATACTATACTTTGTAATTCTAATAAAAAAACAGAAGAATCAAAAAATTCAGGTAGCATTATTTCCTCCGTATATCATTGCAAAGGCAATATAAATAATATCAGTAGAGAAGTAATATTGCAAACAATTCATGTAAAAGTGGAAGCGGGTGAAAATTCAGAAACTGCTCTTTGTTTATTTGACTCTGCTAGTCATCGAACTTTTATTACAGAAAATTTAGTTTCAAAATTAAAACCTGAGGTCATTAGAAAGGAAAAATTAATTGTCTATACTTTCGGTTCGAGAAAATCTGAAGAACGATGTTATGATGTCGTTAAGCTAAAGTTAATTCACTTGACGAATAGAAAACGTAGTATAATAATTGAAGCATTAGTCACACCGCTAATAACTAATTCTTTGATACAAATTCCTCCTCTTCCAATCAAAATTAAGAGAAAACTTTCCAAATTTCGTCTTGACACTTGGGAACATTTGGAAAATAGTGATGTTGATATATTAATAGGAGCTGATTATTTATATCAAATTAATGACAAAACATACCCCATAAATAAATCATTGTTCGTCTGTGAAAATTTATTTGGGCATTCCCTCTGCGGGACAATTGACGTAAATAAAAATAGTGAGAGTAAGCAAGCTGGGGTCTTGTCCACTCAGGTTATGAAACCTATTCAAAATGATTTGAAAACATTGTGGGAGTTAGAAACTTTAGGGATGAACACTGAAGAAAATATTTCTGAATTAGATAAAGAGATAATCGAAAAATTCGAAAACAATTTGCATTTTCTTGAGCACCGATACGAAGCTAAATTGTTATGGAAAGATCCGATACGAAGCTAAATTGTTATGGAAAGATGATAGAAGAGATTTAGGAAGTAATTATAACAATGCTAGAAACCGATTTATTAACTTAAATCGAAAATTGCTTAAAGATAAGGAATTATTGCAGAAATATAAAGAAATTGTGATTGAACAGGAATTAAATAACATAGTGGAAGCATGTTCTAATAAAACTGTAGATAGCGGTTATTTTATGCCCCACCGACCTGTCTTGCGAGATGATAAACCCACAACTAAAGTTAGAATGGTATTTGATGCTTCCTCAAAAGAAAATAGCAAATCATTAAATGATTGTTTGTACGGTGGCCCAAATTTGAACCCCGATTTATTAGAAATTATTATTAATTTCAGAAAATTCAATACTGCGTTTTGTGCAGATATTGAAAAGGCCTTTCTTCAAATTTCTGTAGCTGAAGAAGACCGAGATTACCTTCAATTTCTTTGGTTCGATAATGACGCAAACAACTTTTTCAAAATTTTAAGATTTAGACGTGTACCATTTGGCGTTACATGCTCACCATTTATTTTGGCTGCCACAATTAAACATCATATAAAGAAATATCGAGATCAACATCCAAATGTTGTATATATGTTAGATAATTCCCTCTATGTCGATGATTTAATTTCCGGATCGGATTTAGATAACGAAGCTTATTATTTATCAGTTACAGCTTCTGAAATTCTTAAAGAAGCTGGGATGAATTTGAGGAAATTAAAAACAAATTCTATTAAACTTAGGGAAATGTGGGAATCTGGTAACTTAGGTATAAGTGAGGAAAACACAGGTAGTATCTTAAAAGTGCTTGGACTGATATGGAATACTGAATCTGATATTTTGATGTTAGATGCGCAGCCCTTTGAAGAATATTACATCGATGATCCCACGAAGCGAACAGTTCTTAAAATGTTACTGAAAATTTATGATCCATTAGGATTTGTGAATCCATTTGTAATACGTATTAAAGCCTTGTTGCAAGAAACATGGCAAAGAGGTTTAGAGTGGGACAATAAATTACCTGAAGATTTGAAATGCGAGTGGAACACTTGGTGTTCAGAAGTTGTACATTTACGCACATTTGAAATAACCCGAAAATATTTTCCTAATATGATAAACATTTCTGAAAATTCACAAATTCACATATTCTGTGATGCTAGTCCCAAAGGGTATGGAGCAGTTGCTTATTTGCGTTCCATTTCATTAACTGGCGAAATTCAAACAAGTTTTGTTTGGAGTAAATGTAGAATAGCCCCCCTCAAGAAGTTAACTATTCCACGGCTGGAATTGATCAGTGCAGTAGTTGCCGCTAGAATGTGGAAATATTTAAAACAAAAATTATATATTTCGAATTTAAATATAAAGTTATGGTCGGACTCAGAAATAACTATTTGGTGGATTAGGAGTTCTACTACAAACTGGAAACCCTTTATTTCCAATCGTGTAACCGAAATTCAGTCATTGACAGATCCAAAGGACTGGAATTATTGTCCCGGAAAAGAAAACCCTGCAGATCTGCTTACGCGAGGGGAAAACTTATCGAAGTTAATGGGTAATAATGTATGGTGGTGCGGCCCACCTTGGTTATCACTATCAGAAGATATGTGGCCTTCAAAAAGGGCTATAGAAATGGTTCCCGAAGCTTTTAATGAAATGAAAGCAAAACCAAATTTAACATTATTGTGTAACGAATCAAACTCTATCCCTAAGCCAGTATTTGATATGGCAAAGTTCAGTAGTTTAAATCGCGTGTATAATATTACTGCTTGGATAATGCGTTTTATTCATAATGCCAATTCGAAAAACCCTAAAATTTTAGGACCTTTAACTACCTCAGAAATAGAAATAGCAGAAAAATACTGGATAAAACAAACTCAGGAAACTTCATTTAAAGTTGAAATAGAAGCACTTAAACAAAAAAAACCACTTAATAAAGATTCTTCTTTGTACAACCTTAATCCACAATTCGATGAAAATGACTTACTTGTTTTATCCGGAAGACTTCAGTTTTCTGAAGTTACAGAGCAGGAAAAACATCCGTGGATACTTCCTAATAAATCTTATTTTGTAAAATTACTAATTAAGGATGCTCATGAAAGAATGTACCATTTTGGTGTAGCTGTCACTTTAGCTCACCTTCGTGAAAGGTATTTTATATTAAAGGGAAGAAGATTTGTAAAATCCGTCTTAAGATCGTGTATGATATGTCGAAAACTTAATGCTATTCCTGGAAAGGTGGAAATAGCACCTTTACCGAAAGATAGAATCATCAAAACACCAGTTTTTGAAACCTCTGGTGTCGATTTTGCCGGTCCGATTTATTATAAAACTTCTGAAGGCACTGGGAAGGCTTATATTGTCGTATTCACATGTGCTGTAACCAGAGCGATTCATCTAGAGTTAGTCACCAATCTAAGTACTGAAACCTTTATCTTAGCACTACGAAGATTTTTCTCTAGGAGAGGTTTCTGCAAAATAATGTACAGTGACAATGCCAAGACATTTTCTAAGGCTGATTTGGTGTTAAAAGATGCTTGGGAAAGAATTTCTAAGCAAGAAATTTTTGATTACTTGAGAAAGAATAAAATAATATGGAAGTTTATAATTCCCAGGGCTTCCTGGTGGGGCGGCTTCTGGGAAAGGATGGTCAGATCAGTTAAAACACCTTTAAAAAAGGTTCTAGGAAAAACTTGTCTCCGTTATGAAGAGCTAGAAACAATACTTACAGAAATTGAAGCAGTGATTAATTCACGTCCCTTATGTTATCTCTACGAAGAAAATGCTGAACCATCACCTTTAACGCCATCTCATTTTTTAGTTGGTAAACGATTAATGTCCTTACCTTCTTATGGATTACCAGTCTGTACGCAAGAGAAATCCAATAAGATTTTGTTGACGAGAAAATATAAATATAAGCAACAAATTACTGACCACTTTTGGAAAAGGTGGAGAAACGAATATTTGTTAGAACTTAGATCTGCTTTTCAAGTGAAAAACATAAATTCATCGCCTCAGTTCAAAGTTAACGATATAGTGATAATTCATGATGAAAAGCTCCCAAAACATATGTGGAAGTGTGGTCGTGTTAAAGAACTCATATTTGGTCGTGACTCTAGAATCAGATCATGTGTATTACAGACTGCAAAAGGCGATCTTAAACGACCTGTGCAATTGCTATATAATCTTGAATTGGACTTAGTGGACTAAAAGACACTAAAACTCTTACACTAAAAATAAGAACTATTATCGAACATTTAATTTGTTTTGTTACTCATATTTACCCTTATTATTGTTTAATTTTCATACAATTCATGTGTTTTATTTTCTTTCGTAGATTGCAGCATTCTTATTATTTTTGCTTTTATATCTGTAGCTGTATGTATCTGAAAATTTGTCATGTATGTAAGTATATTCTTATGTTTATTAAATTGTTTAATATAGATGCTGAACTAAGTGTTCAGCCCGGGGCAGGATGTTGAGAATGCCAACTTGGCGATGCTTGCCATTTTCTGTTAGTCGGCATTGTGGCAACCCCCTTTTTATTGTTTTCCGATTTTCTTTTCAGTGTAGATGTAAAGTTTGTTTTGAACCGGTCTGACGGTAATAATGGAACTCTCAAATGAGAGTAATAATAATATTAATATACCTATATATTTGTAAATAAAATGTACATAGTTGTTTTTTAAGAAAGAAGTTTAATTTGAACTGTAGAGTGTGTTTACTTATTCAAGTTACGAATTTTATTTACAATATATTAGAACTAAGTTATGAAGACGTTTTTATTCGTCGATGCATTATGAAATAATTTGAATTTACCGAACCTGCAGTCTCACCGACAACGCAACATCTGTACACTCCCTTATATTTCCACCGGCTAATCGCATTTTAGAATATCGTTTCACATCTGTATAATTTCCTTTCAAATTTTTTTGCTTCTTTCTAGATTTTAAACTACGAAAGCAAAGAGACAAATACTTTCTATCTTCGTCAAGAACTTGCGTTAAGGCTGTTTTCAAATCCAAAAGGGCAACTTTGTGACATAAGTTTTAATTTATTTTTGTTCGGAAATGCATGAATCTAGCTGATGTTATTTTCAGAAACTATGTCATCGAGTGTTTTTTCGTTTTTTTGCAAACGCAATAGATCTTTCAGAAAATAGTGCCAAAGTGGGCGTTTTGAACCGAATTTCCGCGCGAAAGGAGAAAGAGCAATTAAGAAAGGGCAAAAAACGTGCTTGTCACGTGATTCAAATCGCTTCTAACTCAATACGTAATTGATTTATCAAAAAATGGAAAACACAGTTCAATTCCAAATCGCTTCCCTGCTCATGCTTTCCAATTTTATATCTTTCTGTTTAAAAATGAATTTGTAAATGTGTCAGAACGTTTTGCGCTTTTTGAGCAGAGCAGTTGAGTGATTTCTCATGAAATTGCAGAAACATGAAATAGAAAGAACGGCGTTACAAAAAATCTCCCCCAAACAAAAGACGTCAAAGTGGGATTATAAGGTCACCTTTTCGACTTGCTATGACTAATACAGATTCTTGTAAATACTTTAGTTTTAAAAAAGATAAACAACATAATTTTCTTAAAAAAAGAAAAAGAAAAAAAGAACCTGGGTTTCTTTTTTTATCACATTTCAAAACTTAGGCTGTTAGTTGTTAGTTTTCTGAACGAAGCTAATTTGCTAAACTAACTAAACTCTGCTTTCACTTCTTTTTTTCTTTTGTAGATTTCGAATTTTTTAATAATTGTGCTTGAGTCTGCGCAAGCGGGGGAAGGGGGGGGGGGGTGCCCGGGCACCCAGGGCACCCCCCCTGGTTACGCCTATGATTTTCAATCCATCTTTCCATTTTAGCCGAATATAGTAAAGTAGTCTTCTTCGATTTTTAAATATTTCGCAAATTTTTTATGTGATTTTTAACTTTTTTCGCATTCCGACGTGATTTTTTGACATTAGTAAAAGAAACAGGTTTCAGTCTTTTAGCCCGATGTACTAAATTTCGTCCTTTGCGATTTTTGAATTTTTCACGAACTTTTTTTTTTTTAATTTTTTAAGACCCCTGTGATTAGAAGAGATTTTATCTCACATTTGAAGAAATTTTTGTCTTTAGAAAGGATAATTTCTAGAAATTTTGACTTTTGATTCGCGACTTCTTCGAGTTATGAAGGAAAAAAGTCATGCGTAGTTCAGTTTCTAATAGGGAAAAGTACAATGCAGCAAAGTTGGCGGAACACTCCTGTGATTTGATTTGACAAAAATGCATCTTTATATTTAGAGAGGATGTTAGGTAATTTTTATATTAGATTGGTGAGTTTTCTATATTTTCGCGGAAAATTCGCAAATCAAATCAAAGCTTTTTGTGTGTGTGTGTGTGTTTGAACGAAAAAAAAAAGTTACGGAAAAAATCCTTCAATTAACTGATTTTTTTTTTTTTTCTTTGAGAGAGAGAGAGTGTAAAAGAAACCCAGTTTCAATCTTTTATCCCAATATAGTAAATTTTGCCATCTGCGGCACGAATTTTTGACATCCCTAAAAGGAATCAGGTTTCAGTCTTTTAGCTCAATATAGAAAAGATATCCATAGAAATTTCTGAATTTTTTACGAACATTTTATGTGATTTTTAGCGTATTTTTGTCTTTCACGGTGATTTTTTAACATTCCAATTTCAATCTTTTGGCTCGATATAATCAATTTTCTCTCAGCGATTTTTTTAGTTTTTGTCCAATTTTTTATAAGATTTTTACACTTTTTGTTCGCGTTTTGCGGGTTTTTTTTGACATTTTTTTCTGAAACCGAAGAATTATCCAGTAGATTTTGCTGCTGTCATAATTAAGCTGAAGTGGAAAAATAACAAATTTGTTCCTGTAGCAACGTGAGCTGGAAAATTTCACTTTTATCTGGACACTGTCACTTTTATCGAAAAAAAAAAAACAATAATTCAATGATTGTTTGATTCAAGATCGGAGCGGGAATATCCGGAAAGGGTTTATGCTGCAGAAGGCAGTGAAGGCCCACAATGGAGAACTCCAAAAAATAGGTTCTTTTTTTGAAAAAGCAACCAGCGAAGTGGACGAAGCTCTGCTAGTAGATTAAATAAATACCAAATATAATTTATGTATAGTTAACATAAGTAATTTATTGAGACAAGAAAAATGAAATGTTAAAAACGAAACAGGTCGAACATAAGGGGATAGGCGGCATATGCAATGCATATAGATGCCCGCTTATTGGGGTCCTAAACGAGATTAAGAAGCATATATTTTTTGAACATTTGAAAAAAAAAAAAAATGAGGCTTAAAAGTTTTGAATCATGAGTTCCGAATTTTGCTCACTTCTAAGAGCGGCTCCAAAAAGGAAAATTTATAAAGTATTTAGAGCCTGCAAAATTTCTTTCATCTGGGCATCTTTAAAAAGAATGGTAACTATATAAAAAAAGGGCATGTCTGTTTTGGTTAAAAGAAGTAATAGTATTAAGAAAGTTTTTAACCTTATTGGGGCCCCCAAAGAGATTAAAAAGCATATTTTAAAAACATTTGGATAATAAAAATTGGGCTTAAAAGTTTTGAACCTTGAGTTCCAACTTTTCCTCACTTATAGAGGGCCCCAAAAAAGTCAATTAAAAAAGTATTTAGAGCCTGCAAATTTTCTTTCATCTGGTCACCTTTAAAAAGAATCGTGACTGTAGAAAGAAAGCACATTTGGTTGAAGGAAGTAATAGTATTAAGGAAGTTTTGAAACTTATTGGGGCCCCCAACGAGATTAAAAAGCATATTTTTAAAAAATGTGAATAAAAAAATGGGTTTAAAAGTTTTGAATCTTGGGCTGCAACTTTTCCGCACTTTTATAGGGGGCCCTAAAAAAGACAATTCAAAAAGAATTTAGAGCCTGCAAAATTTCTTTCATCTGGGCCCCTTTAAAAAGAATGGTTGCTGTAGAAAGCGCATATCTGTTTTGGTTGAAGGAAGTTAGTATTAAAGAAGTTTTGAACCTTTAGTTTTACCTTTTTCGCCCATTGATGCACCCCAAAAATACTAAAATGCCATTTTATTTTTTAAGTAGAACTTACAGCCTTCAAAAACTTTTATAAAGAATGGTGGATATAGAAGAAAAGCACATATCTGTTTTCTATTTCTAAATCTGATCAAGATCTTTGACAAAAAAAAAAAAAAAAAAAAAAAAATGAATTCCGATAAAACAAAATAAAATGTTATTAAAAATACATAAAAAAATTATTTTAAAAGTTAAAAAAAAAAACATTCGGCTGAAAGGTACAATAGCTCACTACTGGGCCCCTGACTTTGCACCCCTCCCCCCAAATGGGGGTATGGGGGGCGGTCACTACGGCCCTGAGTACAAGTATAGTTTCAAAAGTAGGGTAATCGTTTTTAATTAGATACATATATATGTATATATCTACCATATATATATAAAATTCTAATGAATCGAATTGAAACGAATTTATGTAACGATTCTATGAAACGACTGATTAAACAACTGATTACGTTTCACGGCGATTTCTCCTAAAATATGAAATACTTTGCGATGAAATTAACACCAAAAATTCGTATTGATCCACAGATCTCAAAACTGGTATAAGAATTTTAAAATTAGAATTAGTTTTCGAAATATTAATTTTTTTTCTAATTTTAAATACTTTTTTTCTAATGATGGCAACTCAAATTTTAATCATAACAGATATTTTTTTTCATATTTTAGAAAAGGTTATTTTAAATTAATTTGGCGACGAGTTTGGCCGCCCTTAAATGTTTGCTAAGAAATGCATCATGTTACTTTTATTCAGAATTCAATTTGTATTTCATTATCATTTTATTTAATACAAAACTTTCATTTAAAATCGAAACCTTTAAAATAAATGGCTTTTACTTCATTCTTTTTTTTAAACGAAACGAAAAGAAAAATACTAGAGACAGATGTCATATACGCAACGGGGTACATAATTGGCGCCAAAATGGCGTTATTTTGCCTGACATGGTAACCCGGCTATTGCTGCTTATTTATTAATAAATGTTTATTTGAATTTATTTTCTTTTTATTTACAAAAAATGTTATAAATTGTTTTGTTCTATAGTTGTTAATTAATTAGGTAGATTTCGTAAGAAATACTACCTATTGCAGTCGTTACCATGGTGCGACTTTTGAAAAATTCCTTCATAACTTTTCAATATAGGACCCCAGGAACCCAAAACCACCCCCACATAAAAAGTTTATATATATATATATATATATAAAACAACCATTTTGCTTATATCATTGAATTCTGTGCCCTTGATAACGTAATTCAATGTATAAGCTTTTCAATTTTTGTCGGTGTCCACTTTTTTCTTTTTCTTCCATAATAATTCTTATATTAATTTTTTTTTTTTTTTTTAAATACTTACAGCTTTAATTCATAATAATTGACGGTGGAAGGTTACGTTTAATTAATGGTTATATATATATATATATATATATATATATATATATGTATGTACTAAATTTTGTCCGCACGATAAAAGTCGCAATTATGCACGGATCGTCTTCAAACTCGCCAACAACTTTGAGATGGCTAATATCTCGGCGGGGATTGAAAATGGGCAAAATCGGCCCAAGGGGGAGGGCTCAAAATTTTGAATACCGTCTGTGAGATGAAATCTCACAGTGTTTAAATTATGTTACTGTTTTATTTCTATTGGCCTTATACATCGATGTTCTTTAAGCTTAAATCCATATTTATTTTTGCGCGGGCGATTTCGCTTCACCGCACATCGGCAAGTTCGCTGACGTTCGGCTGCCCCTGGTATGGGATGCTTCTCCTTTGAACTTTGTACGATTGTGATGACGTCATCGGAGCAAGTCTCTCACGGCATATGCATTGAATGGGTGTTTGATCTTTCGGAGGTGTGTCCATTCGCTGTGCAGGGAGCAAATTAAAACAAAGCTTTTTAAATGTTTTCTTTTGGATTTGTTTATTAAGACATTAGCTAATATTTTAAATTCTCTAATAGATTTAAATCTTTTCTTTCAGTAACTTTTGAAGTCCCCGTATTCTTACTATAAATTAAAAATTCCGTTAATTTTAAATCAGAATCTGTTTTGTTGGAGAGCTGTCATGACTTAGTTTTGGTTTTAAAAAGATCGCGGGCTCCGGCTCCGGTCTACCGACGCCGATGAATGTGGAATCCGGTGAAAAGCTTTTGCGTAAACGATGTGTACTATTTTAACAACTCCGGTTAAATTATTTCTTAATAATTTCTTGATTCATGCTGCACTTTAATTTTAAAAGAAATAGCTATCTTCTAGTGGAGTAGATGTTTTTATTGGCAATAATTAATTTATGAACGGTGACCAACGGGAAGCCCTTTCTTCTCTCCTTCAAGATGAAATAAAAGATTAATTGATGCTTACAAGTCTCCTCTTCATTTATTTTACAGACTACACGATCCAAGTAAGAAGTTTCATTTATTTCTATTTTTTTACAATTGCTGACCTCAAAGAACGAAGGGTCTTATTGCAAACATTACACAACGCATGTTAACTAAAAAGAACTTTACTTTTAATTAACATGGATTATAATCATAAATATGGATTATAATATATTACAAATATTTACATCACATTTGGTGCCGCAAAAACGGTGGTTCTGAAGAAAAATTTAGATTGATTTGAAGAAAATTCGTAATATTTTAGAACTTTTGTTCTCAGAATAACTTTTTAAAAATTTTTTGATTTGTTCAATAAAATTCAAGATTTGTTCTTTTAGTGAATTTTAAGAAATATGGAATATTTTATGCAAGAATTTTTGCATAACTACATATGACAATACTTTTTTAGTATTGGAAGTTTCTGTTCTCAAAAAATTTCTTGCATAGATTTTTTCTGCTTTGAAGAATTAAATTTTATAATTCTAGAATAATTTTGTTCTGCTCCATCTTGAAGAATATAATATATTTTGCTAAGTTTGTCAAATTTTTTTAAACAATTATTTAAATTAAGATCAATTTCCTATTGAAGAATAGTCATATTTTTGATGAAGCATAATTATTATTCCATTTAAATAGTTTTATTTGAAAGAATTTCATCTACATATTCTTTTATTTGTAATGAATTATTAGAGAACATAATTTTTTTTTAAAGAATGATTATTTGGTATATATATTTTTTTGAAATGAATTATATATTGTTCTTAGAAAAATTCTAATGAATTTGAAATAATAAAATTGTTCTCAAGAACATATTTCATATTTTAAGAGGCTATGACTTTGGGTTTTTTTAAATTAAAATTTTTATGGCACTATTAAATTGCAACAAATTTGCAAATTCTATATATATTTATAAGAAGCATTATTTTTGAAATTATGATTATTGGTACTGAGAAATTTTATTCTTATGTCATACTTATTATTCTGAAGCTGAAATTCTTCACAGAAGTTGGTAGTTGCAAATATCCTATATAACATTCTTAGAGATTTCTATGCTTCTGTTCTACAAATTTCAAATCAAGATATTTTGTTTAACAATAATTTAAATACAAGAGTTTGTCCATAGATTTATTCTTCTGCCATCTGGACTGTGATGTTCCATTATAATCATACAGTTTGGCTTAGTGCAAAGATAATCTGCAACTTACAAATTGAGAATGTATGCATTTAAGAATATTTTCACATTTATTATACAACTGTTCTCATGTTGTTTCTAAAAGCACTCTCAGCTGACAAAGTTTTACATTTGAAAAATTCTTGTTGCTTCTTTTTTTTTTAGATATATTCTTATGGCAAGTTATAATTTTGAAAATAAGACCTTTCCACTTCATCGTATGTGCAGACTATAACGGTTTTCAACAGACAAGATTCTCATGTTGCTCTCAGAAAAAGAATGAAAGCAGCATTATTTTTTTTTTTTTTACTCTTGAGAAGAAGTAGGCTGGGGCTACTTCATTCCTGTTACAGTTATATTCTTGAAATTATTTTACATCATCTATTTTTTTAAAAAAAATCCTATGTTTTTATACAGTTTTTAAAAATAAGTTCTCATATTGTCAGTATTTCTCTGCAATAATTTTAACTGTGAGTCACTGCTGTTTTGCATATTTAAAGACTGTCTCTCTACATATGCTGCTCTAAGGGTTCTCTTCCAACCTGTTAAAAAAATACTCACCTGCAAAAAACCTTTGCTTCACTTTCAACAGTTTCTTACCTGATGAAGTTGGCCATTCACTGATGTGTTGTATCCATTTGTGCTGACCTCTTCTCTAGTATTTTCCTTGTTTTACGATAGAAGATAAATATATTAATACTGTACTTACCTGCTCAACTCATTGTTTTATAACAATAACTTTTAAATTTATGCTTCATTTTCAACGCTGAAGTGATTATTGAAAGGGGTCATGTCATGTTTGAGTCATTTATCCTTACAATGTCTGATTCGATTCAATATCTTCGATGTTTGTCTTTAAAGCTAAATAAGATTTACGAGTAATCTCAGATGTTTTTTTCAAGTAACAGCTGTCACAAGACCTGATTATGGAAGTGTTGTTGGTTTGCCTTTTCTCTTGTGAGACGTAAATTATCCTTACTAAGTGGATTGGTTGACTTATCTGCTCCTATAAGTCAGTGTTGCTATTTTTGCAAAATATTTTTTTGCTAAATCAAGAAGATTTATGAAATATTATAAAATTAGTTACTTTCAAATACCGCAGTTACAAGAGTTGTATTTTGATTCAGGAATTCTCAAGATCAATTTATTTTCTGTCTAAATTCCCCATATCTCAAAAATTTTATTGTGCCTTTGTTTTCATTTGTGAATATACCCAAAGTCTCTAAATTTTTATGTTGTCATATGCCTCATATTTTTACACAAGTAATTAATTGAATGAATTCAGAAGATTTTATTATTATTAATGAAGAAATTAAAAATTTTTTAAGCATCAAATCAATTCCTATACAAGATTACATGAAAAGAAAAGCACAGTTCTTAGTAACTATTTAACAGCGCCTTTTGATATAGAAGTGTTCCTTAGTGAATCTTCAAAATTACTAAGAAGTTTAAAAGAAAAAGTGCTTATTGATATCATCACCTACCTACTTATGTCTCTTTTTTTCTCAAGATGTGTGTGTGAATACATCATCAATTCTCATCAAATACAACATCATTTTATCATCTTCAGTGCTCTATAATTCATCCTTTTAGTGTGTCCAAAATAGTGATTACTAAAAGTTAATAATTAGCTTCAAAAGAAGTGAAGCACACAGATGTTGTGTTGTCGCCAAAAAAGTTCTCTTCCAATGTTCCTGTAAAATGTCTATTCAACTGTTAAGTTGATGTTGCCTTTTTGTGTATGTCATCTAGAAATGTGCGTTTGTTTCTACATGGTAAACACAATGTTTACACCTTTTCAACGATACACGTACCTGATTTTTTTTGTGTACCAAAACTTTCAGCGTGTTTTTTTGAACACTCTCATAACATTTATTTATTTTTCATGCAAACTTTAAATTGTGTTTATAACACTAAGGAATCAAGGATCTGTAAAGAAGGACATTGCTGTTGTTTTTGCAGTTATGGGATGGTATATTGTGCTATTTAGTGTATATAGTTATTTTTTTTCTTTTTGCAAAAGGTGTCAGGAGCCTTGTTTATGGAGATCCAAGCCACCTGAAATCTTGAGTAAAACATGAATAGTCACAGTGCATATTGTTCTATGATTGTGGATAATAGTATATTTTTTACATATTTCTCTTGATTTTTCTGCATGAAATATTTTATGTAAATGATTTATATTATGGTACACTTAAAAATTTAAATTTCCCATGATAGTGTCAATTTTTTTTAATCTTTCATTGTATATGAAAGCATTTATTTTTTTTTTCCGGGGATCCCCACCCACTCAACCAAATACTTACTTATTCTTAAAACCATGGTTTCTCTGTTTCTTTGTTTGTCTATAAGTTTATGAGTTTATCTTTATACATATTTAAAATTGTATTAAGTGATGTCTCATATTTTAAAGAATAGTATATACTTTGAAAAATTTTTATGAGTAAATAATACAAAAGTATTAGTGTTTGTTGATATATTACTTTTGCAATGCATATTTTCAGGGTCTAAATGGAAAATAGTAAAAGTATATGTGTCAGCAGTAAAACACTTAATTCCTTTCAGACATGTCTCTCTCTCATATATATATATTGTTGCAACTACTTTAACTATCTGTGTTTTACATGTGAGTGGTCATTTAGTGCACGATTTGGCTACTTGTTCATGTGGAATACAGCTGGTTGTTTGAAGTCACATATTTAGTACTAAATTGATGATGAAAATGTTACTAAAGATATTTTTTATGTATGGCCAGTTTGGAGTAATTAAAATAAATGCTCTATTTTAAAAATTATAAGTCCTAGGCGATGATCAACTACTGAAGTTATTTTGATCTTTGTTGCTTGTAAAATGCAACTTTTCTTATATGGCATACCAATTTAATTAAATGTTTGATAATGAGCTCATTTTATATATGCTAATTGTCATTTTATATATGCCAATTCTCATTTTATATATGCCAATTCTCATTTTAGATATGCTAATTTTGATTTTGTTTAGCATTTTTACTTAAGATTTTATATATGCTAATTCTCATTTTCTTTAGCATTTGTACTTAAGTATTATTTTTGAAGATAAGTTTATGACATCATACTGCAATTGCCATAAATGGAAGGATTTGGCATTTTTTATGTATACTGTTTGAATATAATATGTATACTTTGGATGTATTTTCTTTTTCTTCTCACTTCCCTTTTGGTCACCAATAATTTTTATTTGCAGCAGTTTAAACTTTTGGCTTTATTTTAATATTTTAACTTTGATTTTTTTTCTCTGTCTTTGGCATTTAAAATTTTGTCATCCCGTTTCTGTAAAAGGTTTTTACTTCATTTTACCTTTTACATCACTTGCTCTGCCAAAATTTTACTCGGTAAATGGGGGTATTGTGAGATGAAATCTCACAGTGTTTAAATTATGTTACTGTTTTATTTCTATTGGCCTTATACATCGATGTTCTTTAAGCTTAAATCCATATTTATTTTTGCGCGGGCGATTTCGCTTCACCGCACATCGGCAAGTTCGCTGACGTTCGGCTGCCCCTGGTATGGGATGCTTCTCCTTTGAACTTTGTACGATTGTGATGACGTCATCGGAGCAAGTCTCTCACGGCATATGCATTGAATGGGTGTTTGATCTTTCGGAGGTGTGTCCATTCGCTGTGCAGGGAGCAAATTAAAACAAAGCTTTTTAAATGTTTTCTTTTGGATTTGTTTATTAAGACATTAGCTAATATTTTAAATTCTCTAATAGATTTAAATCTTTTCTTTCAGTAACTTTTGAAGTCCCCGTATTCTTACTATAAATTAAAAATTCCGTTAATTTTAAATCAGAATCTGTTTTGTTGGAGAGCTGTCATGACTTAGTTTTGGTTTTAAAAAGATCGCGGGCTCCGGCTCCGGTCTGCCGACGCCGATGAATGTGGAATCCGGTGAAAAGCTTTTGCGTAAACGATGTGTACTATTTTAACAACTCCGGTTAAATTATTTCTTAATAATTTCTTGATTCATGCTGCACTTTAATTTTAAAAGAAATAGCTATCTTCTAGTGGAGTAGATGTTTTTATTGGCAATAATTAATTTATGAACGGTGACCAACGGGAAGCCCTTTCTTCTCTCCTTCAAGATGAAATAAAAGATTAATTGATGCTTACAAGTCTCCTCTTCATTTATTTTACAGACTACACGATCCAAGTAAGAAGTTTCATTTATTTCTATTTTTTTACAATTGCTGACCTCAAAGAACGAAGGGTCTTATTGCAAACATTACACAACGCATGTTAACTAAAAAGAACTTTACTTTTAATTAACGGCCCATAAATATGGATTATAATATATTACAAAAATATTTCCATCACACCGTCTTAACATGATTCTGATAGAACCAGCTCTTATACAATGACAGGAAAAAATAAATATTTTGCGTTATAGTAGTTGCCAACAATTAAAAAGAAAGCAGTAAAATTATCACCACAACAATTACAGTAAATTCTGTCTAAGGCGAACTCTGTGCAAGCCGGAAATCTGTCTACCGCGGAAAATTTTTCAAGTCCCGGCGAACCCATAGAAAATAACATTAATTCTTGCTGCATAAGGCGGAATCTGTCTAACGCGGAAACGGGAAGGATTTTAAGGTCTCACCGAAACCAAAATTTTGCATAAGGCGGAAAAAAGCATAATTTAAAAATGAGAGGCATTTTGTTTATTAAACTTTAAAACGGATAAGTCAAATACTGAATGTCGAGCATGTTAGTTAAATTTCCTAACACTTTGAAAAAGTTAATTCAAAAAGACAGGAACTGTTTAAATTTTAAGGAATTTATGCTTGTGCCATTTTTTTACATACAAAATTATATTTAAAACTTAATATTTCTAGTAGAATGAGCATTTATCAAAATATATATTTTCGAAAGTGCAATATATTATACCTTAAGGATGTACTCAAATTCAAAGTTATAGCGTTCTGTCTCATTCTCAAAGTTTATTGGGGGGGGGGGGGGGGGAGGTTTTTCTTTTGTATGTGTGTGTGTGTGTGTGTAAACTTCCAATTCGCATGTATTACACCAGTACTAAGAATTTGAATAGCGTTTCTCATTTATCTATAAAGACAAAAGATCTTTCCGAATTTCAGTTTTCAACCGATTTTCGAGTCAGGAAAATCAATAAAAAATCATCAAATTCGAGGATTTTTTTTTTTTGGGGGGGGGGGGGGGAGCTTTTTTGCATAAGCCGGAATATTGTCTACCACGGAAAATTTTCTGAGTCCCGATCGATTCCGCCTTAGACAGAGTTTACTGTACTTTTCTATTGCAAGATTTCACGTGAAAAAATAAATTAAATAAACAGTTTCACGAATTGAAAACAAATTGAATATTACGTCATAAGTTTTCTAGAGCAAGATTTCTGCATAAAAACTCAAAACGAAATAAATAGTTTGACGAATTAAAAAAAAAAATAAAAAATATTGCGTCACATTGGAAATATAATGGACTTCAGCAGGCGAATATGTAACGTCATGTGAGTTTGAAGAAACTTATTAAAACATGATAAAAATCCGAGTATAGAAATATTAACATATTTTAACACTTTGAGGTTCTCTGAATTTGCTTTAGCCATTTTTAAACCTATTCCATATACATGCGTGTGTGTATTCGTGTATATTAGAATTTTCACAAAATGTTTAGCTCCCTTAGAGCTCATTCTTAGTGAAGGAACTGGGTTTATCTCTAATCTTGATTTAAGTTTTGTTGGTGAATTTAGTACTTAACTTCGAAATCTACCTCCGCCTGTAGGCCCGAGCCGGCAGGGATTTTTTTTTTTATTTATTTATTTATTGTTATTTCATTTTTAAAATAACAGAAAATAATTTTCTGAGCGAAGCGAAGGCTAATACACAGCGTAATATTACTTTCCGGGTAAAAAACAGCTACGATGGATATATATTAAAACCTTTCGTCAAGCACAACTCAAAAAATATTTGTCGGATTTCGGTTCTGATTGTACCAGAAGGTACCTATGAGTGTAACCTACTGAATGCACCTACTATGAAAAATAAGTTCTGATTCGTTTAAAAATTATAATAAAAAACTGATAAAAAAGCATAATTTATCTACATGCGTCACGGAAATTTAGTGTATGTCCAAGGCTCCACTCGATCTTAAATCTATGCAGCGCGTTAAAACGAAAGATCGAGTTGGGCCGTGGTATGTCATTTTCACCTGCTGGATGCTTTCGTAGAAAACAGAATTACACCACATGGAGTAAAAAAAATATGCACGCACTAATATTAAAGTGCAATAAAACATATTTAAATTTAATCAAACAGGGAAAGAAATCTGGATTTTTTTTTTTCTATTTCAAAGAAAAAAGGCCATATTATATAGATTATTAGCCATAATAACTTAGGGTTTCAGATTTTACGATAATCTACCCAATAGCATTTTTAATCGCCAAAAACAACATTTATATTTTGCGTGTGAAAATTTGAAACAGTTATTTGATGTTTAAATAAACAATTTTGATTTGTGGCATCATTTATTCTTAATTAATTATTTTTTTTTCTTTTTAGTATTTCAAGTGAAATTTTGGTACTTGTTAGTTATCGCCGACCAATTTCGCCAAATTATATAAATCGCAAAACCACACGCCAAATTATACAAATTGACATAATTTTTATTTTAAATAACGAAAGAACAAATAAATTAGTATAACATTAATAAAAATACAAATAAAACGTCGAAATAAAAATCACTTGATGACGTAAAGACGTGTTGTCAAGTGAATGTGACATTTACGATCAACCATTATTGGCATTCAATCTTACAATTTGGCGACAGTAATTTGGTCGACGGGATAACTAACAAGCACCGAAATTTGTACTTTTACAGAATAGGCGTCTTATTGGTAAAGAAAATGGGTTTAGCGAGAGAAGTAAACTTTTCATGCCTATTTTCTGGCAACCTATTCATTGTTTCATGTACCCAAACATTTTTATAAAGATTTAAACAATTTATTTTGTGTACACAAGACATTTACGCACAGATGTCATATACGCACTATGTTGGCGCGATTTTTTTCTGACGCCAATGCCATATACGTACCTACCGGGGTACTTAACTGGCGCCAAAGTGTCATTATTTTGCTTGATATGGTAACCTAGATGTTTTTGTTTATTTACTTTTATTTTCTTTTTTAAAATTATATAAATTGTTTTGTTCTATAGTTATTAATTAAACTTTTTTTATTTATTGTTATTCCTTTTTTAAAAATATATATGTAACTGGTATTCGAAAACGAGGTTTTCGCCAAATTGGAAAAAAAATCGCGCCAACATGGTGCGTATATGACATCTGTGCCAAAAAGGTTTATATTTATTTGTAAAAAATAAGCATAAACGTTCATCGGGTTTGTAATAAATTGTCAGGTTTGTATCTTTTTGTAACAAATTTCACTTTGTGAAGCCAAAACTGCACAAAGGTTTAAAAAAAAAAACGCCAAGGCAAAGTGATGTTGTTAAAGTACAGTGAAATTAGTTAAAAACGTGTATTTTAAATCAAGTGAATGAAAGGTTTATATTTTAAATGAAACGAATGCAAGATGAATAGGAAAAAAATATTGGCACTTTATTACCCGCGCTTGACTAACTTAAAAGTATCAATATTGCAATTGGTAAACATGCTATGCAAAATGAAACAATTATGTTATAACCACTCTTCGCGCAAGAAAATGGCCAATAATTCGTATTCAGATACACAGGCAAGGTTGACGTCAAACAAGAGTAATACTAACAGCAACATTGTTATAACTGTATGGGAGTTATAATAGTTAAGTAATAATGGCTTTAAGCACGCAAGCCACACAAGCAGTTTTTTACATATGTTCCGAGTGAAGCTCGATCATCAAGGTGCTAATTATTCATACAAGCAATGTATTTAAAAAAATGCATCTGCTAACACGTATTAGATAAGGGCACAGATGTCATACACACCCCATATTGGCGCGATTTTTTTCCTACGTCAATTTCGCGAAAACCTCGTTTTTAAATACCAGTTACATGTATAATTTTAAAAAGGGGAATGACAATAAATAATAAAAAGTTTGATTAATAAATATAAAACAAACCATCATTTATATAATTTAAAAAAAAATGTAAATAAACAATTTATTAATAAATAAACAACAACATCCGGGTTACCATATCAAGCAAAATAACGACACTTTGGCGCCAGTTAAGTACCCGGTGCGTATATGACGGCGTCAGAAAAAAATCGCGCCAATATGGGGCCCATATATGACATCTGTGCGAAGCAGTAACGTTTGGGTGTTTGTAGGGTGTCATCTCTGAAACTACCTAGCCGATTAAAAATATAGTGGTGTCAGAAAAAATGTTGGTGACCATCTCTGCTCTAAAACAGACTGTATTTTGTTTCGGTACAACAACTCCCATCAGTGCAGGAACAAAAAAGTTCCAAAATCCGATGTCTGTGATATTGTTTGACTTAGAAATTTGAAAATCGGTGTGGTGGCTACTTTTAAGATGTAAACACTCGTTATGAACTCTTTTTAAAAGGTTGAAAATTTTAAAGTGAGAAGTAAACGTAAAACATTCTACAAAGATTCTAAATCACGATTTATTTGGAATTGTTAGGGAGAGAAATTTTGAAATTTCACGTGGCTATTAGTTTTAATAATAGTTAAGTAATAATGGCTTTAAGCACGCAAGCAGTTTTTTACATAAGTAGAAGGAAAAAGACAGTTCTATGCCAGCAGGCGTCATGCGTTGAGGAGCGAGGAGCAAGGATGAGTGACAGGTGGGCGGAGTCGAGTGATTGACAGGTGGGCGGAGTCGAGTGATTGACAGGTGAGGGGAGATAAGAAAGTGATAGACAGGTGGGCGGAGTTGAGACAGACAGGCGCCAGCGCGTCATGCTATAGTAGAGGGGTTAAAACAAAGAAGCGATAATGAAAAGGGTACTGTAAGAGAGGGGTCAAACAAAGGATAATGAATGAAAGTCTACTGTAAAAGAGGGATTAGAACAAAGGAAAATGTTAATGAGGATGATTAATGAAGGAAAGTCTACTGTTAGAGAGGGATTAGAACAAAGGAAAGATAATGATGAGGTGATTAGAAAAGATCGCATGCAATTAAAAAAATACTTACCACGGAGCAGCGTCGAGACACTTCCTACCTGTATGACATCCACCGGGCTAATGAACGAAGAAGCGTGCAACAACCGGTTTCATCTAGATAAGGAGCTTGCTTCTGATTGGACGAGAGACGAACCTAGGGGGCAGCACCATCGCTTTCACCCGAGGGCATGAACACCAGCGCCCTCTCTTGAGAGGATGATTCACTTACCTGCGATGTCGTCATCCTATTTGAATAGATTAAAAAGGTTAATACATTTTATGAGTTTAACGAAAGAAGTTTTTGTCATTTGTTAATTTTCGAATCATTATTTTTTTATTTAGGCTTTGCAAATAAAGCTTTAATAATTAATTCATTTTTAATTAGTCATTGCTAATAAAACTTTTTGAGAGAATCACCTGACTTGTGTTAGGAGCAGACGGTGGAGGAGGGTTCCACTCTGTCTACTTACCTGAGGGGATGAACCAGAATGTTATGTACCCTTCTCTCATTGGTTAAGAAGATCACATGACTTATGTAAAGAACAGGAGGTGGGCGCCATTGTGTCTGCATTCTTGCATTCCTTCACGCCTTCTGTCAATCAACTGACGCCATCGAGACGGTACATGTTTCGAAAGGGTTACTTCTTGCAGGTGGTGGACGCCATTGTGTCTGCATTCTTGCATTCCATCACGCCTCATGTCAATCAACTGGCGCCATCGTGACGGTGCATGCTTCGATATGTTCGCTTTCACAGGTGAAGGGTGTTACACTCTGTTTAGATATTGCTATAGGATGTCGTCATACTATTTTAAAAGTAGGTGATGAGTTGAGTTTTTTTATTACTGAATGTAATGGAACTTTTATTTTTTAACTGTCTAATCAACGAAAAAAAAACTTTTTTTTCATTATTAAATTGGAAATATTGTTTAAAACTGTAACTATCACTGTTTTTTAACCTTTTTCAGCTACCGTTTTTAATTATTCATTCAGTTTGCTTCGGACTTTCGTTGGGTGTGGACCTGTTACCGTTGTGGATGTTTGAAAATTGTGTTTAACGGAAATATGTATAAAAAACCTATTCAGGAAGATATGACTTCATCAATTAAGTATCAACGTTTGGAAAATCCTGATGAACATTCAGTTTTTCGTTTTAACGAGTCTAATTTTGCTAACAAAGACTTAACCAGTGAAAAACAAAAGATGGATTCTTCAACTCCTATGTTTATTAGTTTTGGTGAAGATACGACATCAATCCCTGATTCCTGCTATGAACCGACTTCTGCACAAGAATATTTGAATTCTTTTCTTCAAACTTTAGAACCTTCGAGAAACTCGACGTTGGAAGATTCTACTCTTCAAAACCCTATCCAAAACATTTTCACAGGTAGCGAGAATCATATGCCTGTGGATAATAATAATAAAAGTGGAAACTCGAGAAATTTGACTGTGTTTCATAAAGAACTTAGTGAAAACATCTATTTAAGTTTAAAGTTGAACAATCGACAATATTTCGTACATATTCGTGAATTTAAACATGATATGTTCACCGACGAAGAAATTGCATCTAAAAATGGTGTTTATATGGATATTCAAAGCTGGTATGAATTTCAATATAAAATAATTGCATTTAATATGAGATATAAAAGCGCATCATTTGTTGCGAATAACATGATTCTCGTGTTGAATCAAAATTCTATGATGCGTATTAAAAGTTTGAAGAATTATTTTCAAATTTACTTGAATGAACATCAACTCGGAAAATTAAAAGAAAATATCTTCAATTTCTGCATTAGAATGGACACCTGCGATGATAGAGTTAAGAGATCGAGTGGAAAAGCAATGTGGATGTTCGTTTAACTTTGTGCTTTTGAATCGCTATCCGAATGGAAGCAGTTACCTTCTTCACCATAAGACTAATGTGAATGCTTTGTATGATTCTTCCCCAATTGTCGAATTGTGTTTTGGAGCAAAGCGAACTCTAGAATTTAAAAAAACCGATTGTGATGAGATTCGCATTGGTATGGATCATGGTTCTCTAATCTGCATGTTTAAGCCTACAAATGAACTGTTTTTTCGTCAACTTTTACCAGAACCTGAGATACAAAAACCTACAATAACTTTAACTTTTCTAAAAATGGTTTCAAAGTCTACTGCTTTCAAGAAACAAAGACTTGATTTTTTCCCTGTTTCATCAGATAATGTGTCTTCACCAATGTCTGAAGAAATGCATACTAAAGAGGGTTCGACTGAACAAACCTCTTCCCAACAAGTGATTCTAGAAAAACCTTCACCTGAAAACCTAGATGATCAATCTTCTTTAACTATGTATCATGAAGACTGGTTTGATAGACATTTCCAAAATTTAGAAGATTGTGATCCACTTCTTGCTGAATTTAATCTATGTCAGAGTACATTTCTTCAAATTCGATTGGAAAATCAAGATTCTCTGCGAATTCATATTAGAAATTTTAAAGAAATGAAGAATGGAGATAAATATCCAACAAAACAAGGTGTTGTAATGACTGCTCCTACATGGGACAATTTTAGTAGGAAATTACCATATTTCAGTTTTTACTCAACTGATGATTCTTTTGTATCAAATAATCAGCTTCTTATGATGTGTCTCAACGAAGATTATTGTTACCTTCAACAACTGTTTAATTAAAAAAATTCAGGTTTTTACTTGAAAAATTCTGGCATTCGTCTAAGTATAGATCAAATTTTGAAACTGACTGAATTAGTTCCTCAAATTACCGAAACGATGATTGATATTCTTTTAACTCGTGTGATACCAAATGCTGTTTTCAAAAAGTTACCTGTTTGTCTAAACCATATGGATTTTGATAGTGCTAAGTCAAATTTCTTATTCTGTTTAGAACAAGAACTTGGGTCTTCGGCATGTAAAATCTTTCAGTGCATCGGTTGTAAATATAGATGCAACTCACAGATTAAGCACGATTGTATGATGATAGACACTAAGGAAAAGTTTTTAATGTATAAAGATTCTGCTTTGATGAATCTAAACACATTCAAACTAGTGGAGAACATTTGTCGAAATTGTACTTGTCAATTTACAAAGACATTTTTCAAATGTTTCGATAGTCAATTCTTTGATGTATATTTTGAAAATATGTTTGAATGAAAAAACCTTGTTTTGTACATTCTACCTAAATAAACATTTTTGTTTTCTGTAAATGAATCTCTCTTTATTTTGTCTTTGAAAAATTTATTTGAAACTAAAACAATTTTTTAATTTTTAATGAAACAATTTATTTGTTAGCAGAGAAAATTTTAGTGAAATCATGTTTTGTTTTAATTAGCAGATTAGGTTATACTTTGAAAAGAAAAAAAAAACTTTGCAAAATAACTTTAAGTGTTTTAATTAGCAGATTAGGATATACTTTGAAAGAAAAACTTTGCAAAATAACTTTAAGTGTTTCAATTAACAGATTAGGTTATACTTTGAAAAATACTTCAAGAAGTCTAACGAAAAAAAATTAAAAGTGATTTGAATATATTTGTTTAATTCATTAAACTTAGAACAAAGTCTCATTATTTGTCTTTTCAACATAAATACTATTAACAAAAAAAACTTAACACTACTTACCACAGAGCATCGTCTTTACACGTCCGTTCCCATCTGCATCCACAGAACAAATGACACATGATTCAGCATAAAACCGGTTATGACGTCACGCCCGAAGTCGACGCGAGCGCCCTCTACCCTCTCATACTTGTCTGTGATTGGTTAAGAGAATCACATGACTTGTGAAAGGAGCAGATGTTAGAGGTGGGCGCCACTCTGTCTGCATTCCTTTCATTCCCCCCGTCCCCTGTCAATCATCTGGCGCCAGTCAGTCGCTGCATGCTTCGACATGCTCGCTTCTTGCAGATGGTGGCGCCACTCTGTCTGCATTCCTGACATTCCACCACGCCTCCTGTCAATCAACTGGCGCCAGGTTGTCTACAGGTATTGCCGTACGATGTCATCATCCTCGTTTGCGATGGGGGAAGGCAGCACAGTCGATGACGTCATACCTACAAGCTCGCTTCTGATTGGTTGATAGCGGTCACGTGATCTCTTATCAGTAACCTTCATCTACGGGTGTAGACCCCGCACACATCATTCGTGTCTTGGATTTCGTAGGTGAAGGTCGTCTGTTTCGTAGCTCCCGTTTACCGGACATTTGGCTTTAAGCTCTGCGGCATCTATCCCTACTATTTTCGGCATCCTGCTGAGTAAAATCGCCGTCGAAATACTTATACGTTTCACCTAGTGCGTTTTAGGTGCTCATAGTATTTTTGATTAATTGTAATACATGTTTATCACCTCCTTTTAAAAACAGTGTCTGCCAATTAGCTAATTTGCTTTGCGACATCATTTTATTGCTAACCAATAGAAACGATTAGAAGATCTTTGAAGAAAATGTCTTTTGAAAAGGAATCCTCTTTTAAAAATGTAAGTATGTTTTCATTATCTTTTTTTATTGTTTCGTTGAATTAAGTATGTTTCTAACCAAACGATGCGAAAGATTCATACCGTTTTCTAAACATTCTTTCAATGATAAAATATTCATTTATTACCACCTGTTTCAAATATTTTAATTGAACTAGGATCGAATAAAAAATTGTGTTTAAAACCCTATTGGAATACACAAGTATTCTTTGAAAAATTATAATTTTAAATGCTCAACGCAAATTTCTGCACTAAAGAAAATATAATGTTGTACTATTTAAACCTTCACTATTTTCTGTAAGAGTTAAAACCTTTCACTATTTCTGTTTCAATCAAACCTTTGAAAAGAAAGTATTAAAATAGACTCATCGTATACGTATTGAGTTTAAAACCTATTTTGAATACACAAGTATTCTTTGAAAATTATAACTTTTAATGTTCAACACATATTTTTACACTAAAGAAAATATAAGGTTGTACTGTTAAAACCTTCACTATTTTCAGTATGGGTTAAAACCTTTCACTATTTCTGTTTCAATCAAACCTTTTAAAAGAAAGTATTAAAAAAGACTCAAAGTACGTATTGAGTTTAAATCCTATTTTGAATATACAAGTATTCTTTGAAAATTATAACTTTTAATGCTAAACACATATATTTTTGCATTAATAGAAAATATAATGTTGAACTGATTAAACCTGTACTATTTTCTATATAGGTTAAACCTTTGAAACTATTCTTTAAAAGAAAGCATTAAAAGAGTTAGTTTAAACTGTTTCATTTATTAAAAGAGTCTGTTAATAATAATGAAGCATGTTATTGTTTAAACATTCTTTTAATAATTAGATAAAATACAATTGTTAATAGATTATTTGGTCAAACACCCTCTAATCTCTATTTCCCTTTTCTTTGCAATAATTTTAAACGTGAAAAGGAATTTGCACCTGTGAGAGGGAGATGGTTAGCTGCATTTCACTAACAACGTTGTCTCCATCTTATCAACGCGATATTTCCCGAATCTGCAAAACGCGATAAACATCTTCGATTTCACCAGTGAAGAAAATTTCTAAAAAGGGTGATGTCGTGATATCTGTTTCACGACTCTAAGCAAGGCAGTGAAACCACTCCGTTGCAACATATATGATGAAATAAAGGTCTAGAACAGTGACGTTATTTTACTGAATTCTTGTTGGTCGAATTTTCGACTAATCATAGAGTCACTATATGATGTCACTTCTTAAACAAACAGTATAAATAAACAATTCTACGGAAAAAAACCTTACTCTGTTACATTTTTAAGTGCTGTTATTTAGGAAAACTGTTACTCATCTGTAATGGATAATTTTCAAAAAGTAAGTTTTTTTAAACACTATATCTATATTTCAGGATATTACTAAATTTCAAATGTTGTTTTACCTATTTTTTCAAGTTATCTTTGCTATTTTTTTATTTTGTATTAAATTAAAGTAAATATATGTTTTTTTCTTTTACAATCAATTATTTATTAGTTTATTAAAGTTGGAAAAATTAACGCATGCTATTTTTTCTTGTTATACGAAAGTAGTTAAAAAAATATATTATATGTTTTCTTTTTCGAAAATGACTAGAGATTATTTTCCGTTTACTGTTAAAGTATTTGTAAGTGTAATACAATTATTGGAAGTAGTTTACAAATTTACGTATGCTATTTTATTGTTATATAAAAGTAGTTAAAAAATATATTGGATGTTTGCGTTTACTAAGAAATGAATAGATGTTATTTTCTGTATGTTATAAATTTAATAACGCGTAAAGATTTTTTTTTTTTTTTTTACACGGAAATTTTATTTTAGTATTCAAAGTTTTTCTTATACAATAATTATTGAAAGTAGTTAAAATGAATTGGATGATTTCTTTTTTACGAAAAAAAAATTATTTTCCGTTCACTGTTAAAGTCTTTGTAAGTGTAGTATAGAAAAAATATTATTGCTTTTTCACTGTTAAATTAATTGTGTAGGCTAGTTAAAAAATTTTAATTGAAAATGTATTTCATGTTTTCTTTTTCGAAAAATGAATAGATGTTATTTTTGTTCACTGTTAGAGTATTTATAAGTGTAATACAATTACTGAAACTAGTTTACAAATTTACGTATGCTATTTTCTTGTTATATAAAAGTAGTTAAAAAATATATCGGATGTTTGCGTTTACTAAGAAATGAATAGATGTTATTTTCTGTATGTTATAAATTTAATAACGCGTAAAGATTTTTTTTTTTACACGGAAATTTTATTTTAGTATTCAAAGTTTTTCTTATACAATAATTATTGAAAGTAGTTAAATGAATTGGATGATTTCTTTTTTACGAAAAAAAAATTATTTTCCGTTCACTGTTAAAGTCTTTGTAAGTGTAGTATAGAAAAAATGTTATTGCTTTTTCACTGTTAAATTAATTGTGTAGGCTAGTTAAAAAATTTTAATTGAAAATGTATTTCATGTTTTCTTTTTCGAAAAATGAATAGATGTTATTTTTGTTCACTGTTAGAGTATTTATAAGTGTAATACAATTACTGAAACTAGTTTACAAATTTACGTATGCTATTTTCTTGTTATATAAAAGTAGTTAAAAAATATATTGGATGTTTGCGTTTACTAAGAAATGAATAGATGTTATTTTCTGTATGTTATAAATTTAATAACGCGTAAAGATTTTTTTTTTTACACGGAAATTTTATTTTAGTATTCAAAGTTTTTCTTATAAAATAATTATTGAAAGTAGTTAAAATGAATTGGATGATTTCTTTTTTACGAAAAAAAATTATTTTCCGTTCACTGTTAAAGTCTTTGTAAGTGTAGTATAGAAAAAATGTTATTGCTTTTTCACTGTTAAATTAATTGTGTAGGCTAGTTAAAAAAATTTTAATTTAAAATGTATTTCATGTTTTCTTTTTCGAAAAATGAATAGATGTTATTTTTGTTCACTGTTAGAGTATTTATAAGTGTAATACAATTACTGAAACTAGTTTACAAATTTACGCATGCTATTTTTCTTGTTATACGAATGTAGTTAAAATATATTGGATGTTTGCGTTTACTAAGAAATCAATAGATGTTATTTTCTGTATTTTTTTTTTTTTTTTTACACGGAAAATTTTATTTTAGTATTCAAAGTTTTTCTTATACAATAATTATTTATTAATGTAATGATGTTAACAAATTTACGCATGCTATTTTCTTGTTATATAAAAGTAGTTAAAAAATATATTGGATGTTTTCGTTTACTTAGAAATGAATAGATGTTATTTTCTGTATGTTATAAATTAAATAACGCGTAAAGATTTTTTTTTTTTTTTTTTTTTTTTTTTTTTTTTTTTTACATGGAAATTTTATTTTAGTATTCAAAGTTTTTCTTATACAATAATTATTTGTCAGTGTAATGAAGTTAACAAATTTACGCATGCTTTTTTTTTTTTTTTTTTTTTTTGTTACGTGAATGTTGTTAAAATATATTGGATGTTTTTTTTGTTTTCGAAGAAATGTTATTTTTTCTTTTCGTTACTAAACTAATTTATAAGTGTAGTCTAAAAAAAAAAAATGTTATTATTTTTTTTTTTTTTACTAAGAAATGAATAGATGTTATTTTTCTTTTCGTTACTAAACTAATTTGTAAGTGTAGTCTAAAAAATGTTATTAATTTTTTCTTTTCTATACTAAACTAATTTGTAAGTGTAGTCTAAAAAATGTTATTTCTTTTTCACTGTTAAATTTATTTTGTAGACTATTCAAAAATTTTAATCGAAAATGCATGTTATTGAAAACATATAGTTTGTGAGATTTTTTCTAAAAAGATTAAACACTTATTAAAAGTATTCGATTACATGTTTAACAGTTTTTAAAACAATACACTAAGAATTATCCTATGTTTGATTGCAAATATTTTTTTCTTTTTTAGTTTGTGGAAGATCTCGGTTTAACAACGAATGTATGGGAGCGCATGACCGCTATTGGTGAATTAACAGATCCAGAACCTTCTCAACAAAGTTCTTCTAGGATGCAAGATCCTAGCAGCGAAGTTGATTCTTCATCAGTAAAGGTAAACTTTAAAAACATTCATTATCTATTTTGGGGGTTGTTTATTTAAATAAATAAGAACTAATGTTAGTTAAACTTTTCAAAAATGATACATTATTCGAAATTAGGTTGTGAAGTATAATACTAGTTTAGGTGCAAAGTGTATAATTAAAAAAAAAAAATCTTTTTTTCTCGTTAAAGTAAATTTGTGATGCGTTTAGTAAAACTTTTAATGTAGACAGATATAGTTTTCTAAGTTCTTTTTTTCGTGAAAGTCTATTACAAGTTGCGTGTTTTTGAAACAGAATTTTTCTGTTTTTAGGATTCTTTATCATGCGAAACCTGCGGTAAAAGCTTTACTGTGAAAAGAAATTTACTCGACATCAGAAGATTTGTGGAAACACGGATTCAAAAACTTTTACTTGCACTCATTGCTCGAAAGTCTTTAGCCGCCAAGAAAATTTAATTAGACATTTGAAAACACACGAGAAGAATCCTGACGAAAATTCATCTACTCCTACTAGTTTAAGCTGCTCTGTTTGCTCTAAAACCTTCACAAGAAGCTATGATTTAAAGAGGCATATGATTTCGCATAACGAAGGAAAGAAATCATTCAAGTGTCCCTTATGCTCTATCGAGTTCACAAGAGCAGATAATCTAACAGTACATTTGAGAGGTCATGAAAGTTTAAATTACCCCTGTACCACCTGTCACGTGAAATTTAATTCAAAATTTAATTTGAATCAACACATGCAATCCCAACACATCAGCCTATCCCACGAAAATAGAAAAAGGAAAGTTAGTACGAAAAATTCATCTTCCAAAAAGCAAAAGACCTATACCGAAGCTTTGAATGTCTTTTCTTCAACATTTTTAACACCTGATGAAGATGAGAAATTTGACGTGGACGTTTTGGTGGAAAAACGTGGAGCAGACCTTCGTCAAATCATTGAAGAAAAACTGGATACACATCGAGGCGTCAAATGGCATATCCTAGCAAAATGTCTGTTCGAAAGGAAGACTCCAGAAGACGAACTTCAAGCTATTTCCACCTACTTTAGAAGTTCGAATTATACTGAATTAACTATTGATACAATAAATGAGCATATTTATGAAGCATTTGAGAAAATTAAAAAATTAATAGATGAATTTGTAAATTTGGGATCAGGTTGGATTTTCCAACGGATCCAACATATAGAAATTAAAATAGCAGATTGTCATCCTCTAGCACCCAGCAGCCATATTAAATCCCCAGAATTTATACAAAAGAAACGTGCCGTTCTCAATATAGAAAATTACAACGATTCTAAATGTTTGGTGTGGTGTTTGATCGCACATCAATTAAAGTTGAATTTTTCAGAACATCCAAAACGATTATCACATTACACACCTTTTGAACATACTATTAAGTTAGGGAAGATACCCTACCCAATCCCTGTGAAAAGCATTCCGAAAGTTGAAAATCTCAATAATTTGCGAATCAACGTATTTGCATTGGATGACCAAGAAGTGTATCTGGGAGCACGGCAGTGCGTCCGCCAAGTTCGCACAAGCCGTAAGCTACCTTTTCCTGAACCATTTCGGCATACTTTTCACCCCCTCATAACGTCGTTTTATGGAGAGATATAGAAATTTTTCTTTTATACATATGTTCGTATGGTCAAACTGAACTAAGGATCCACGATTTCATTTTTCTATATTTAGTAGTTTTCGAAATATTAAATTCCGAAAAAGCGCTTTTTTGTCACTGACTCACTTCGCATCATCAAATAACTAAGGTACTTCTAAAAGTCGTAGAATCATGAAATTTCACAAGTAAGTCGGGTTTGTAGCACAATTAACCAGAAAAATCTGAAAACACAGAATTTCCGCCTCTAAACCCTTCATACAGGGGGTGTTCATTTGGCCGTAAACAGTTCTTACGCATTCAATTGTGCCAATGTTGGTCGCCAAAACTCGATTACAGAGCTTTGAAGGCGGTCACGTGATTTCAAGCAGAATAACATTTTATATATATGCTTTTCCAAAGATGTTTGTTAAATAGAAAAAAATGAATATACCTAAAAATTTAAATCAGTATAGGTTATGATATATTTACGATATTAAAACAATAAAACATTTAACAAAATATAACCGCAATTCGGTACGTTTCCTATATAGTGGCGAAATACAGAAAATTGCCTTGACGAGAAAAGAAATTTGATAATAACGTATTTTCTGGCAACCTATTTACTGTGTCATATACGCAAGCAATTTTTTCCATCTGTATACAATTTATTTAATGTAAGGAACCCGTTTATTTATTTTTATATACCAACATAAATAATCTGTATATAAAAAATAATATTTTATACATGTATAAATGAAATGTTTATATGTATATAAATGCATATAAATAACATAAAAGTTCATCTGGTTTGTTTTCGTAGTTGTTTATATCATTTGGCAACATATCTCAGTTTCTGAAGTCCGAATTGCGCCAAGATTTTAAAAAAATGCCAAGGTCCCTATAGTGGAAAAATATCCTAAGTCCAAAAGTTTAAAAATCTCCTTTTAGTTAAATGAAATGTGTAACTAATAAACTGTCTTTAACGATGTACGACAGATGCGGCGTCCGAAGTCCTCTGCTAATGTTATTATATTGTATTATTAGCCTACTTACTGTTAATTTATTGTTAATTTTAAATCTGTAAAAGAAAGATTACAGTTATAGATAAGATATGTTGGTCGCCAAAACCCGATTACAGAAAATTAGCCTGAGTTCTAAAGGTGTTACATGATTTCAAGCTGAATGAATTTTTATATGCTTTTACAAAAATCTTAATAAGGCAAATCTTTCAGTTTATCTGTCCATCTTTCTATCTTTTACTTCCTTAAAACAAATTTTATTAAAGACCGGGAGGCGTCTGCACTGATCATCACCTCATCGAGTTGACGGCTGAAATTTTAGGATTAGTTAAATATCGATTAGCGTATTGAAATGTAACTGGTCTGCCAAGTCATATCTTTGTGGAAACCACCTACAGACCCGATTTTACCGGTTAATTGGTGGATTTTCCATTGTGTTTTCCTGCACCCATTCCTCCATGTTTCCAAACTTTTGGATTCAGGAAAATACAATAGTAAACCTATCAGTTAACCACTAAAATTAGGTCTTCAGGTGGTTTCTACCAAGATATGACTTAACAGACCAGTTGCATTTAAATATGCTAATCTAGTTTTAACTAATCCTAAAATTTCAGCTGTAAACTCGATGAGGTGATGGTGTGTACAGACGTCTATTATAAATGTCGGTATTCTAATCTCAATAGCACTCTGGTCAGTCTGGCAATTATCCCTACTATTTATGAAACACTATTCCTTTAAGTGCGTTTTAGTGATGTTAATGAACTTGAATGTGTGTGAAACTGAAAGCATCATATGCTTTACTATGCATATGATGCATAGTAAAGCATATGCATCATACATATTATACATATGCATATAATACGTAATACATTTGCATCATACATATTATAGGTATGTGTATAATACATAATACATATGCATCATTATGACGTGAGAATAAACAAAACATTTTTTTGTCGCCAAATTTGAGAATTGACATGATATATTACCAAATTTGGCGAAACTTTGCTAAATGTCGCCAAGCTTGGCGAATATTTGACGCTAGTGGCTATTTTTCAATGAGTTAATTATTAATGCGAGCCATCTATTTTTATTTTTCCGCATATCATCTGAATAGTTAAATGATATAACGTACTAATATTTCCAAAGTGCTAATAGTTTCGTCACTGCCCAAAACATCTGCTATTGTTATTATATTGTACTGTTATTATACTTACTGTGACTATGTTGTTAACCTTTACACCGCTAAAACTTCTGTATTATATAAAGAGAATTTACGGAAACTATTAAAGCATTGAAACTGCCAGTTCTCCTTATGATTATTATAATTCTATAATATGTAACCTGTTAATCAATATGTACGTTAGAATGAATCTTCTATAATCCGGTTCCTCGCATCTTAGTTTTCAGGTTTCGAGTAAAATTAGCTAAAATCTTAAAACCATGGCTCATTGACTAATTCTTCAATACGATCAGATGAGAAGAATGACAGATTTTTAAATGGATCATGGCAGTGAGCCGGTAGACGTTCTATTCTTCCGTAATCGAGTCTATTGAAAAGGTTAACGTGAAACAAAAAGATATTAGCATCAATATGGTTTAATGCAAATACATATATTGTCAAAGGATTTCATAAGAACCATTTCACTTGTACCCAGTCGTATCAGTTAAAATACAACAATTGGCAGTGAGCCTAATTAGAAAAGATTACTTAATAGGATTAAAAATTTCCGCATTAGAGAACGAATCGTAACTGCTAAGGAAGTATGCATAAGTGAGTTAAGAGATATTTGTCACGAAAGATGAAATACATGACAACACAAAATATGTGATGTGCTTCCATGATCGTAAAGAGTTCTTGATTTCTCTATCAAAAGCTTCCGAATTGGCGAAAGAATGGGCAAGTAAATTAAATTATGAATCACAGTAACATGATGCAACGTTTAACATGGAAGTAATACGGTAAATACTGCTTGCTAGAGGCGGCTAGTACTTTAATATAAAAAGAAATAAAGACTATAAATTTGTAAAGCTCAATAAAATAAATTTAGGTATTTTTATGTTAGCGGGCGCAAGTGGCAAATCGCCAAATACTGTTCCCAACTCCATTGTTCATATTGCATTCATTTCATTTAAAGATATATACTTTTCAGTCATCTCATTTTATTTAATAGAACATTTAACATAGAAATAAATAAATAAATAAATAAGAAATAATAACATAAACCAAAATATTTTATTTGAAAATCAAAGCATTGTTTCTAATTTACACAAGTGAAAAATGAAAACTGCTATTGGCGAAAAAGCAAAAGGCTAATGAGAATATTTGCTCCGGGCTAACATAAAAGTACCGAAATTTAAGTTTTTTCATATTAATATAGTTTAGAATAACAAACTTGAAAAAACATACAAAAAGTAGTGATATCCCAACAAAAAGTTTTCGGTAAAAAAAAAAGAAAAAGCGCCAAGTTCTCCTTAATGTTTCGGCCAGAAAAAGTAGTGATATCTGATGTTCGCACAAGTTAAAAGCCAAACATCCCAAATCTTTCATTGAAAATGGCTTCCTGCGACTTGGCCGTTAATGCCTTCGTGAGAGTTTTTCAAATTTTAAAATATGTACAAATGAGCTACATGCCAACTACATTTTTTGATTATTTTAGGCATTTTGTGACACAGAATACAGAAATAAAATACACAGTTGAAAAAAGCATTTAAACAACTTCAGTCTATTTAAATGCTTAGAAGTTAAAAATAACAAAATACCTGTATTCAGGAGATAATATCCCTAATTGCTAAAACATAAATAATATCAACTTTTAACAGTTTCTAAATCGAATACCTCTTAATGTTTGCAAACAAACTATAATAAATGTTCAAACGAAAAAAATCTCTTTCGTCAATACACAAGATTTCAATATTATACAATGAAATATAATGTAACATATTGTGAGATATGAAGTAAGTAAATTTTGTTTTATTTCTTGGGTTTTACGTTAATGACTTTAGCTTTAGACCGTACAAAATGGCAATTAAACCGCAAGTGGACTAAATGATCTGTAATCAAAACTAATGTTTGTTGAAACTGAACGGTAGTTATCAGAAATCTTTTACTTATATTGCCTTTATGTGAATTTGCCTCTTTGCATTCTAATATTACTTTTAATATTTAAATAATTCATAAATGCGTAATTTCTAATCATTAATTTTGAAATGCTGTAGAAGGCATTAACGGCCAAGTCGCAGGAAGCCATTTTCAATGAAAGATTTGGGATGTTTGGCTTTTAACTTGTGCGAACATCAGATATCACTACTTTTTCTGGCCGAAACATTAAGGAGAACTTGGCGCTTTTTTTTTTTTTTTACCGAAAACTTTTTGTTGGGATCCTTTATATGTATCACCCAAAGATGATCCTGATGTCATTAACCTATTAGTCTTAGAAAAGGATGAGCAGTTTCACTACACGCTGATTAGAAGCTTTTCAAGATTATTAGGGAATGTGACAAAACATGATGGAGTTACTTACTATTGTTACCGATGTTTACACCGATTTTGTAGAGAAGATTTACTAACATCTCACACCGAATTTTGCAAGCAGCATACTGCTCAAAGGATCAACTTACCAGAAGATGGCAAACATATTCTATCTTTTACGGGGACTCATCTGCAATATCCAATCCCCTACATTGTGTATGCAGACTTTGAAAGTATTTTAAAACCTTTAACTCCAGCTTCTCAAACTTCACATTGTGAAAAAATTTCAAAACATGAAGCATGTAGCTTTGCTTTTGTTATTATTGATGCTGACGGAAAACCTTTCAAGGACAGATTCACATTGTATCGAGGAGAAAATGCTGCAGAAGAGTTTCTGAAGAAGTTAATAACAGAGACAGAAGACATTCGAGAAGAACTGAAGAGTGTAAAGCCAATGAAACTTTCCCCACAACAAGAAATAGATTTTCAAACGGCTACCCACTGCCATATTTGCAAAAGGGAACTCTTCAAGAAAAGAACGAGAGACCATGATCATGTGACAGGTGCGTACAGAGGGGCTGCTCACAAAGGATGTAATTTAAACTACAAGCAAACTCGAAACATTCCTGTCGTCTTCCACAATTTACGACACTATGATGCCCATCACATTATGATGGCTATTGGAAAATTTAAAGAATATTCGATAGAAGTGATTGCATCCACATTAGAAACCTATATAGGTTTTCGTATGGTGAAAGAGAACTGTCCCATTCATCTAAATTTTATTGACAGTTTGCAACATCTTTCAGCATCACTGGAAAAATTAGCAAGCAACCTGCATAATGATCAATTTAAAATCTTGAATCATTATTTTAAAAATCAGGATATATCCCTGCTCACACGAAAAGGGGTATATCCTTATGATTACGTAACCGATGTCAATAAATTTAATGAAACTGTTCTCCCACCTGCCTCTGCATTCATCAACACATTAACGGATGAACCTATTAGCGAAAGCGATTACCAACATGCACAAAACGTCTGGAAATCCTTCAATCTCCAAACTTTAGGAGATTATCATGGCCTATATTTGAAGACGGATGTCTTATTGCTCGCAGACGCCTTTGAAAGCTATCGCAAACTGTGTCAGCAGTTCTATGATATCGACAGCGCCCATATGTATACGTTACCAAGTCTGGCATGGCAAGCTTGCCTGAAGAGATCGAACATCCACTTGGAACTATCAACGGATATCGACATGCTATTGATGTTTGAAAATGGGATTCGGGGAGGTATCAGCATGATTAGTCAACGCTATGCCAAAGCAAACATCCCCAACACGCCTGCACATAATCCAGATCAAGCTCCCAGTTACATTATGTACTGGGATGCTAATAACTTGTATGGGTGGGCTATGTCTGAGTACCTCCCCCATGGTTCCTTTCAATGGGAAGACCCGAAACAGTTTTCAGCAAGTAGCATATTAGAGTTGGCAGACGATTCCTCTACAGGATATATTTTCGAGGTGGATCTGGAATATCCTAAAGAACTCCACGCCTTGCACAACGAGTATCCTCTCGCACCAGAAAGAATCACTGTCGAAGAAGATATGTTGTCACCCTTCGCGAAGAAGATGTTAGGTAATAAAAAATTCAAGGGCACACCAAAACTAATCCCGAACCTTCAAGATAAGAAAAAATATATCGTTCACTATAGAACATTGAAGTTTTACATCCAATCAGGAATGAAACTAACAGAAATTCATCGTGTAATTCAATTTCAGCAAAGTCCGTGGTTAAGGGAGTATATCGCTTTTAACACCGATAAACGAAAACTGGCGAAATCTGCTTTTGAAAAAGATTTCTTTAAACTCCTGAACAACGCTGTATATGGAAAAACGTTAGAAAACCTTCGAAAGCGTCGAAATGTGGAATTGTGCAATACCGAGAAAAGGGCGAAAAAATTAGTCGCTTCACCTGCTTTTAAAACCTTCAAAATCTTCTCTGAAGATCTTGTTGCGGTGGAGCGCACTAAATTATCGTTATTAATTAATCGTCCTATGTATGTTGGTTTCTGCATTTTGGAGCTTTCGAAGCTTCTAATGTATCAATTCCATTATGGTTTTGTGAAGGAAACATATAAGCATAATGCCAATTTGCTTTTCACCGACACGGATTCCCTATGTTATGAGATCTATACGAAGGATATTATTGCGGATATGGAGAAGAAAAAGGATTTATTCGATTTTTCTGATTATCCGCAGTCGCATCCTTTGTTTTCGACTGATAACAAAAAAGTATTAGGGAAATTCACAGATGAACTTAGCGGTGAATTAGCGTTGGAGTTTGTCGGGTTAAAGGCGAAAATGTACTCCCTGAAATCCGAAACAGAAGAAAAAAAACGAGCGAAGGGTGTCACAACACATATCGTCCGAAAAAAAATGAAACATGAAGATTATGTAAAGTGTCTTCAAGAACTCAAGACCAGCACAGTCACACAAGTTCGAATTGGGCAAGAGAACCACCAGTTGTACACTATGACGCAAAAGTTTAGACAATGAAGAAATTCTTACATACTTTGAAAAATATTTATTCAATTTTCAAATCACTGCTTGAAATTAATGTGCTGTACATATAAACAATATTTATAACAAAGAAAAGTGGAATTGTGCATATTGCAATAAATTAAATGGTAACAAAAATAAACTGCTGTCTCAAAAGTTTAGACACAAATTAAATAAAATCGAAATAAACAATTTTTAAAACCTGGTTCCGCATAAATGCTTATGTATTACGTCATATACACGAGATTGCATGGAAGAAACTAAATCTTGCATAGTTTGTGGATCGATATCGTACCATGCATTCTCAATAGATGTCTTAAGTTCCTTTTCAGAAGAGTATTGTCTAGCGTTGCTATAAACTTTGCGACACATGATGCTCCAAAGGTTTTCTATAGGGTTAAGATCTGGGCTACATGCTGGCCAGTCGAGAACTCTTATATTATGGGAATTAAACCAAGATTTTGGATGTTTTGCAGTGTGAATTGAAGCATTGTCTTGCTGAAATTTCCACTGAGGACCCCCTAGAAGCTCAGTAAATGGCAGTAGGTTTTCTTCTAATGTCTGTGTATAATGCTGTGAAGTTTGACGACCACTGGTGAAGGTCAGAGATACTTGTCCATTATAGCAAAAGGTTGCCCAAACCATCACCGAGCCCCCTCCTTGTCTGCGACTAAAAAAACGTCGAGGTTCCTTCCGCAAGTCATGCCAATACGATAAACAACCATCTGGACCATCCAGATTCCACTTTTTTTCATCGCTCAATATGACTGACTGCCATTTCTCTCCATATGACATATGCTTTCGAGCCCACATAAGTCTTTGTAACTTATGATGTGGTTTCAGAGCTGGTTTCTTCTGCATTTTGCTATAAACGATTGTTCCTTTGTCCAAAATTCGTCTACGAATCGTATCCTTTGATACAGAGAATCCCGATGAGCTTTGAACTCCACGTACGCTCATTTGTTGAGTACTCGCTAGTCTTTGTATCAGGCGATCCTCTCGTACATTTGTCACACGTGGCCTCCCAGACCGACATTTTGCTTTATATTCGGAACCACTCGATAAAACTCGATAAATAGATTTTTTTGACCTATTAATAATAGCAGAAATTTCAGAAACGCTCTTCCCTTCACCTTTCAACTGCCAAATCCTTGAAACCTCATTCACTTGAATTTCTTTAGCTCTCGGCATGTCGACTATGAAGCGCAATCGTTTGCAGAACTTAAGTACTCCAAATTTGTGACATCATCGATTCTAAATTTGCATATGCCAGCGAATATTCAAAGAAATTTAGAATAGTGTCTAAACTTTTGCGACAAGCACATTTGAATTTTTATGAAAAAAATTAGTATTATAGCAAATAAAACGACTGTCTTTTGTACATAGCATTTTAAATCAGTTTTTTAATATATTTACAGGTTTTTGTAATTCTGACGTCATAATTCTACATTTTAAAGCTGAATGACGTCATTGTCTAAACTTTTGCGTCATAGTGTATACAATGCAACAAAACAAGGTTGGTTTGAGCCCATTCGACGATAAACGATATATCCTGGAAGACGGAATCACAAGTCTCGCATATGGGCACTGCGATATCGTCAACATGTAAATAGTTTCTCATCTTATGGACAATGTGCGTGATTTTTCCATTGCCTAAGAAAATTTGTATATATTTTTTCAACTTTTGGACAATGTGCACCGTTTCCATTGCAAAAGAAATTTTTGTATATATATTTTTTTTATCAAGTTTATTGTGTACAGTGAAGATTTACTTTATGATTCAACTTTTGGACAATGTGTACCGTTTCCATTGCAAAAGAAATTTTTGCATATATTTTATCAAGTTTATTATTGTGTACAGTGAAGAATTTTGTATATATTTTATTAAGTTTTATTGTACAGAGAAGATATATTTTATTATTCAACTTATGGACAATGTGCGTGATTTCCATTGCCTAAGAAAATGTGTATTAATGCCTAAGAAAATGTGTATATATTTATCGTTTCATCGAGAATTTGTAAATAGGTTAGAGCGCGGTGGAACACAAAGGAGACTTACGTCCGCGACGTGTGTTCTGGGAAACAAAATGTAAGCTTAGTTCACTCAAATGAATAATTTATTTGTGAAATAAGTTTATGTTTTGGCTAAAAGTCTCCAATGATAATGATTAAACAAAAACATCGTTATCATTTCCCTCATTCGGCTTTTAAAAACATGTTTCGGAAATTAGCAAATGACAAAAACTTCTTTCGTTAAACTCATAAAATGTATTAACCTTTTTTATTCAGTTTAAAATAGGATGATGTCATCACAGATGAGTTTAAAATCCTCTCAAGAGAGGGCGCTCGTGTTCATGCCCTCGGGTGAAAGCGATGGTGCTGCCCCCTAGGTTCGTCTCTCGTCCAATCAGAAGCAAGCTCCTTATCTAGATGAAACCGGTTGTTGCACGCTTCTTCGTTCATTAGCCCGGTGAATGTCATACAGGTAGGACGTGTCTCGACGCTGCTCCGTGGTAAGTATTTTTTTAATTGCATGCGATCTTTTCTAATCACCTCATCATTATCTTTCCTTTGTTCTAATCCCTCTCTAACAGTAGACTTTCCTTCATTAATCATCCTCATTAACATTTTCCTTTGTTCTAATCCCTCTCTTACAGTAGACTTTCATCCATTATCCTTTGTTTAACCCCTCTCTTACAGTACCCTTTTCATTATCGCTTCTTTGTTTTAACCCCTCTACTATAGCATGACGCGCTGGCGCCTGTCTGTCTCAACTCCGCCCACCTGTCTATCACTTTCTTATCTCCCCTCACCTGTCAATCACTCGACTCCGCCCACCTGTCACTCATCCTTGCTCCTCGCTCCTCAACGCATGACGCCTGCTGGCATAGAACTGTCTTTTTCCTTCTACTTACATATGTTTTGAGTGAAGCTCGATTATCAAGGCGCTAATTATTCACACAAGCAATGTATTTTAAAAAATGCATCTGCTAACACGTATTAGATATGGGCACAGATGTCATACACACCCCATATTGGCGCGATTTTTTTCCGACGCCAATTTGGCGAAAACCTCGTTTTTGAATACCAGTTACATATATATTTTCAAAAAAGGGAAATAACAATAAATAAAAAAAAAGTTTGATTAATAAATATAGAACAACACATTTATATAGTTAAAAAAATAAATGTAAATAAACAATTTATTAATAAATAAACAACAACATCCGGGTTACCGTAGCAAGCTAAATAAATACACTTTGGCGTCAGTTAAGTACCCGGTGCGTATATGACATCGGCGTCAGAAAAAAACGCGCCAATATGGGGCGCGTATATGACATCTGTGCGAAGCAGTAACGTTTGGGTGTTTGTGGGGTGTCATCTCTGAAACTACCTAGCCGATTAAGTATATAGTGGTGTCAGAAAAAATGTTGGTGACCATCTCTGGTCCAAAACAGACTGTATTTTATTTCGGTGCAACAACTCCCATCAGTGCAGGAACAAAAAAGTTCCAAAATGCGATGTCTGTGATATTGTTTGGCCTAGAAATTTGAAAATCGGTGTGGTGGCTACTTTTAAGATGTAAACACTCGTTATGAACTCTTTTTAAAGGGTTGAAAATTTTAAAGTGAGAAGTAAACATAAAACATTCTGCAAAGATTCTAAATCACGATTTATTTGGAATTGTTAGGGATAGAAATTTTGAAATTTCACGTGGCTATTAGTTTTAAAATGTAAATGCCGATCAGTTTTTTAAAAACCTGAAAATTAAAAGGGTGTACGATACAAAAGAAAAAAAAGATCTAACCTGCAATTTCTGTGATACTGTTGCAGTTAGAAACTTGAAATTTGGCATGGTAGTAATTTATAAGATGTAAATGTTCGTTTTAGAACGAATTCTAAGAAATTCTATATTTAGAAGACTAAATAAAGCGGACAAAGGCCTAAAGATGATCTAAATAACGAAGTACATGGAATTGTTAGGAATATAAACATGAAAATTGACATGACTGTTACTTTTAAGACATAAATACTCACAACAGAACAATTTCTAAAAATCTGGCTATGTAAAACGGTGCAGGAACAAAAAACTTTCGAAAATTTTCTATCTCTGTGTTACTGCTGAGTCTAAAAACTTAAGGTGAAATGAACAGAAACGTTTTAATTTACCATTTAATTTGAAATTATTAGGTATAGAAACTTTAAACATTTAATAATACTACATACCCTCCCCCCCTCCCCCCCCCCCAAAAAAAAAACATGCAATTTAAATGCAACAAAATGGGTAGATATACACCTATAATTGAATAAATTATGTAAATATTGAATAAATGTCGGTATGAAACAGCGAATAGGTTGTCCGAAAGTACTTGTGAATCTGTTCCTTCTCTAGACTATTCTATATCTTGCCAAGGCACTTAACAGAGGGAAGTGCTGGTTTAAATTTGATATGGATTTTTTTTTCAGATTCACTAATCTAGATATTTTATCATTTGAATTTGTAATCAGTCAATGGCCAATTAAAGATGGTATCTCATTTTCTTTAATTGCAACAAGTTATTATTAAATCTATGTTCCCGGCAATATCGCTCAGACTAATGCCTCTAAGTGAAGTCCTAGTTTAAAAATACATATGTAACAGGTATTTGAAAACGAGGTTTTCGCCAAATTGTCGTAAAAAAAAAAAAATCACGCCAAACCCGGTGCGTATGTGACAATGCAACAAATCATGAGATTTAATTTCCACTTCAAAACAACGTTTTAATGTTATTACTTCTCCCGTCGACCAATTTCGCCAAATTATATAAATAGCCAAATTATACAAATTGACATATTTTTTATTTTAAATAACAAAAGAACAAATAAATTAGTATAACATTAATAAAAATACAAATAAAACGTCGAAATAAAAATCACTTGATGACGTAAAGACGTGTTGTCAAGTGAATGTGACATTTACGATCAACCATTATTGGCATTCAATCTTATAGTTTGGCGATAGATTTTTGGTTGATGGGATAACCAAGTAGTACTGTTTTAATTTACCCCTCAAAAAATAAAAAAATGCTAACTGGCGAGTTACAAAAAATTCATTCACGCTAAGGTGCCAAAATAGTAGAATATTTTAAAATTGGATTGTTTATTTTATTTTATTTTATTATTTGACAATCTAGGCAAAATATGCGAATCTTTTTAGGGACTTATCTTTTGATGAGATTAAATGTAAATGTCATAAAACTAATTATGTGCTAGGGATGAGATATTTCATTTAGAACAACTTTTATGCAATTTTTATTAAACTTTTTTTTTTTTTTTTGGTTTACATTTTCGGTATCGAGCTCGGGCTCGGGCTCTAATGACGAAAAAATGTTTCGGGCCCGGGCTTCGAAAAATGAGCCCGAACTCATCTCTAGTATACACGTGTAAATTCCTTACAGTCAAGTGAATGTTACATTTTCGATCAACCATTATTATCGTTTAATCTTATTGTCTGGCGATTTATTTTTGGTCAATGGGATAACCAAGTAGTACCGTTTTAATTTACCACTCAAAAAATAAAAAAATGCTAACTTACGAGTTAAAAAAAAAAGGGTACTTTTCCGTTTACGGACACCATTGTCGCCAAGCGTAATAGTTGCCGCAAAATGAAAATCATGTGAATTGAAGCATTTGAAAAATAAAAGAAAAAACACTGTCGATAGTAAAGTGAGTCTTTTAAAACTATAACATTTGGAAACTACAGACTTTTATGAACTATTTTACTAAATCACAAATATATACTTAAAATAAATGAACAAATAACTGTTATACAATAAAGTATAGCAAATAATAGCAAATCACAATGTTTTGCATGTTTTACTATAAAAATCCTTTTCGCGATCAGGGTTGAAATAATTGGCGCATTAGTATACATTTTGGCATGGTGTCCGTATAACGGAAAAAATACCAAAAAAAGCTATTGGTGAGATTTGAGCCCGGCTAACATAAAAGTACCAAGAAATCTTTGCGATCATGGCAACTTTTATGTAGTTTTTTCGAAAAAATAACTTTGATTCTTTAATCAAAATGGAAACCTTTCTTATGAAAAGCTAAGGAACTGTTGATGATAGTCACATGACTTAGGCTATTATAATAGAGATTGTTTTCAATTCTAAAAACAGTACAAAGAATAATATTTCTAACGATTACAAATTTACTTACACATGCCTATTAAAAACAGAAAAAAAAAAAAAAACTTTAAAATTACTATTAAATGAGTACGAGTTAAAAGCAGGAAAATATTGAAAATTACGTCTAGAAAATTGTATTTACACATGAATATTAAAATAGAAAGGAAACTTTAAAATAATAAATACATTAATATGTGCTTAACCCTTTCAGGGGCAAGGTACTTCTATTCGTAAAATGTTGAAATCAGTGAATGGCACCGGAATTTACAAGCAAATTTCGAAATACGAAAATGCTTTTGTTCACTTACTTAATAAAAGGGAAATTTTCATTCCAATATTCTGGTGCTAATGTGGCAATTAAGAATTAAAATTAAGTGGTCCAAAAATGAACCACCGCCCTTGAAGGGGTTATAGCAGCAAATTTTAGTAATTGTATTATGTCAATCGTTTTATAACGCTGTTAAAAAATACCGAGAGACAAAGACTCTGTTAACTTAATTCATTTTATTTTAGCTTCTTTTCAAATATTTAACTGATCTTCTTTAAACAAACACGAAAACAACCATTGGATGTCTTAACAGCAACTGATTCTACCTTAAATTTTTGCAATAAAAGGGAATTGAATGGAAACCCGTTTACAGGGAGATCGCTGCAGATTTTTTCAGTATAATTCAGTCTTCTCTAATCTTTTAAAAACCGATCAGATTAGCGTGCTTTTAGATTCTACAGTGTCTGAACGGGGGTTGGCGAGCGTAGCTTGCAGGGGGCAGAGCCCCCTAGTACATAATATAACAATAATAAACTTATATAGCTAATTTATGCTCGTGTTAACATGTTTGTAGTGTGTCAATATTTAAAGAAATGTACGCATATTCATGACTTAAATTTAATAAAAAAAAATATATTTTTAATTTAAAAAAAATCAAAATAATGGAACTTTTAAAACCTTTCTTTAGTGGACCTTTATTTATGTAAGTGGAATACATGATTTTTAATGCAGGAAGCTTTGAAATTTCTTACTTGCTCTCAATTTTTTACCAGCATTAAAATAATTTCTGACAAAATTTCTAACAAACTAAAAATATAAATCGATTTTGATGGAAAGGTACGAGAGATTTAAATCATAATTTTGTTGGATATTTTTTTACTCACAAACAAAAAAATCAACTGCCACCACTTTTAGCTAGAAGCTTCTTATAAACAGATATTCCTGCTTACTTCCATTGTCATGCTTAAACAGAGGCCAGGGATCTCTTAAATCTCGTAATGTAATATAGCGAGAGTAGGGTTCCCTTGAGCATAAACTTCTTCTTGCACAATAGGAGGAGTTTCTGTTGGCACACAGGATTAGAGGTGCCGTTCTTTCAACTCTGCGGCACACTGAATGAGGTGTAACCTAAAATTAGGTGACCTACAGGTAAAATCCGAAATCCTTCAGTATTTTTTATGGAGATTTTACCGCTATAATCACATAATTCTTTTAGTTCTTATACGGAGAATTTGCAGTTAAAATTACAACATTTATTGTGGTAATTTGGGCGGAAATATGGCTGTGAAATTTACTACAATTATAACCGTTGAAATGAAGGAAAATATGCGATAAAATTTACATCGAATTTTACTGCGATTTTTACGTAAAAACTGCTGGCAACATTGCTGCCAGCAGTTTTTGCCTTAAATTCAACGTTTTTTTTTTTTTTTTTTTTTTTTTTACAGTGTGCGGAAATTGTAAAACTCCACATCATATACGAAATGACTTACTAAAGAAAAGAAGAGAAAAGACTACTACAAAACAAACTGATATTCGAGTTTTCTTTAAGATGGCCTTTACGAGTAGGCCAACAGTGCACGTTTTCATTTTATAGTCATGCACATATGTTGCACTTTACATTATTGAGTATTTTTTATACCATTCAAGCTGTTTAAAGAATAAAAAAAAAATTACTGTCATTTTTTGTTTAATTCTACTTTCTACACGTTTTTCCAGACATTCATCCTGTAATACGAAAAAATTCGTAATCCGACATACTTCAAGTCCTGAACGTGCCGGATTAGAGGATGTTTACTGTATTTTAGAAAGTAGCGGGTTTTGATTTAAGTATATAGCCTTCAGTCGTAGTTATCCTTAAATCCACACTTAAATATGTTGAATAATGGATGAATTGACGTAAAATTTACAGAGCAACAGCTGTTAAGTAAAGCTTGTGTGCAATAGAAGGAGATCGACATGGGAATAAATGAAAATTGACGCAAAAACGAGATCTTGAGCCACGAATTATTTTATCTATGTTTGCCTAAGACATAAGAAGCAATACAATCTGAGACAATATGAAAATAAAAACGCACTGTAGAAATTGAAAGTTTTTATATTTCAAACTTTCCGGGTTTCACCCGTCTAGACGGGTGTCGTTTTTTGAGACTTCTGAGAAAAATGTTTTTAAGAAAACATTTCAGAAAAACGCTTTTGAGAAAAATGATAAACGCACTTGATTTCGTTCGATTTATTCTCTGAGAGTTAAATGCCGACCACACTACAAACTCGGTATTTCGTCGTATCATTGTAAAAAATTAAATCCGTAATCTTATTACGGCATAATGCCATGAAGAACTAATCTAAATTAAGGCAGCGCAAACAATACATTAACATTTCATAACACGCAAGCTATGTTTTAAACCAATTTGAGTTAATCTATATCTATACTCATCTATATCTATCTATACTTTCTATTATAAAGAGGAAAAAATTGTTTATTTGTCGGAGATAAGCTCTGGAACTACCGAACCGATTCCAAAAGTAATGGTATCAAAATGAAGGTGTTAGTCCAACTTAGAACATAGGCTATATTTTATGTCGGTGCCACTACCCCAAAGGGGGTGTAGGAGTAAAAAACGTTCTAAAAGTGCGATTTTAGCGTTACTGAAGGGCTTAGAAATATGAAATTTTGAATATTAGTTAATTATAAGATATAAATGATGTCTAAGAACAGTTCATAAACAATTCGAAATTTTAAATGGTTGAAAATGCACAAAAAGTGTTCTAAAAAACGTTCTAAATGGTAGTTTCTACACAATCTCAGGAAATACCAAACCGATTTAAAAAGTATCGGTGTCAAAATGATGGTGACAACGCTTGCTCCAAGATAGGCTAGGTTTTATGTCGGTGCCACTACCCCAAAGGGGATGTAGGAGCAAAAAACGTTCTAAAAATCCGATTTTAGCGTTACTGAAGGGCCTAGAAATATGAAATTTTGAATATTAGTTACTTATAAGATATAAATGATATCTAAGAACAGTTCTTAAACAATTCGAAATTTAAAAGGGGTGAAAATGCACAAAAGGCGTTCTAAAAAACGTTCTAAATGGTAGTTTCTACACAATCTCAGGAAATACCAAACCGATTTAAAAACTATTGATGTCAAAATGATGGTGACAACGCTTATTCCAAGATAGGCTATGTTTTATGTCGGTGTCACTACCCCAAAGGGGGTGCAGGAGCAAAAAACGTTCTAAAAATGCGAATTATGTGTTACTGAAGGGCCTAGAAATATGAAATTTGAAATATTAGCTACTTATTAGATATAAAGGATTTCTAAGAACAGTTCTTAAGGAATTCAAAATTTGAAAGGGGTGAAAATGCGCGAAAATCGTTCTAAAAACGTTCTAAATGGTGGTTTCTACACAATCTCAGGAAATACCAAATCGATTAAAAAAATAATGGTGTCAAAATAAGGGTGTCAAAATGACGGTGACAACCCTTCCTCCAACATAGGCTATGTTTTATGTCGGTGCCACTACCCCAAAGGAGGTGCAGGAGCAAAAAACGTTCTAAAAATCCAATTTTTGCGTTACCGAAGGGCCTAGAAATGTGAAACTTGAAATATTAGCTACTTATTATATATAAAGGATTTGTAAGAACAGTTCTTAAACAATTCGAAATTTAAAAGGAGTGAAAATGCGCGAAAAGCGTTCTAAAAAAACGTTCTAATGGTGGTTTCTACACAATCTCAGGAAATACCAAACCGATCTAAAAAATAATGGCGTCAAAATGATGGTGAAAACCCCTTGCTCCAACATAGGCTATGTTTTATGTCGGTGCCACTACCCCAAAGGGGGTGCAGGAGCAAAAAACGTTCTAAATTGGGGCTTTTGCGTTACGGAAGGGCCTAGAATCGTGAAATTTGGAATGGTAGTTATAAGATATCAATGATCTCTAAGGACATTTCCTAAAAAAATCGAAATTTAAAAGGGGGTCAAAATGCGCAAAAAGCGTTGTAAAAAACTTTCTAAATTGCGATTTCTATGCAATCTCAGGAAGTACTGAACCGATTTCAAATATAATGGTGTAAAAATGATGGTGACAGATCTTGCTCCAAGATAAGCTATATTTTATATCTGTTTCCACTACCCCAGGGGAGATGCAGGAGCAAAATGCGCGAAAAGCGTTCTAAAAACGTTCTAGACATAGGCGTAGCGTGACCAGAAATTTTGGGGGGGCATCAAGGCCGTGAAACTGCGCCCCGAGCGAATTTTCAATTTTGCGCCCCCCCCCCCCAAAAAAAAAAAAATTCTTTGTGATGGGTGTTATAAAATTGATAAAGTGCAGAAACATAAATAAATTCTATTGAATAAATATTTCGCGTTTATTTTGGAACTTTAAGTGGTTTAATTTTAATTTAAAAATTTAGAACAACTAAATAACATAAGGGAAAATTGCACTCATTTCTTAGAGATTTCATGATATTTTGCGACAGGAAAAAAAAATGATCAAGAGAAAAAAAGAAATTCCCCGGAAAATGATCGGCGGCCAAAAAATGAATAAAACCGTGGTTCGCAGCATAAATTTTGCGCCCGGGGCGACCGACCTCTCCTTTAACAACCTCTTTGCAAGGCCCTGGGGAGGCACACTAGAGGTCTGCACGGACCGCAATTTCAAGGCTTGGACCCAGCTCGGCGTAAAAATTAAAACTTCCACCCGAGCCCGGCCCGTTTATATTTTCACAGTTTATGGCCAAGCCCGGCTCGTACAAAAATCAGTAAAAACATGCACGGCCCGTGGAAAAATCAATTAAATCAGGCCCGGTCCGGCCCAACTCAATTTCTCATAAAATTCCAATTTTTCTTAACATACAACTGCAGGGCTGCACTTGCTACTAAAATGCTACTGAAATCGACTATTTTAAGCATCCGGCGGCTATGCCGACTATTTTAGGCCAAAAAGCGACCATTTCAAGAAAACAAGCGACTTTTTTCGGATTTAAGCGACTATTTTTACTGAATATATTCGATCTTTTTTTTCAAAGCGCTTGTAAAGTCATCTTCCCAAACGCACTTTTCAACGGTTGTTTGAGGAGATTCGCAATCATTTCCGCGACGAATTCCAAAATTCGCGATTTTCCCCTTTAATCGATTGACGAAAATACCTTTTTCTTTCTGAGATCTTTTTATACTATCGTTGAAGGAGATTTTGCGATTTTTTCCGCGATTCTTTGCCGAATTTCGCAAATTTTTGTACGACAGATTGACGAAATTTATTTCTTTTTCGCTACCACTTGGACAAATTTGCGACAGATATTTTCCGCGACCGATTGATGGTAGTTACTATTTGTTTCAGAGATCTTTCGACGAAATTACCGATTCTTTTCCAGATCGTTTGTCAAAATTCGTGATTTCCTTTCACGACCGACTTACGAAATTCTTGATTTTTTGCGCGATCATTTGGTTAAATTCTCCATTTTTTTAAGAACCAAATTTGCGTAATTTTGCCTGCGACCATTTGACAAAATTTGCGATTTTTTTTTCTTGTGATCGTTAGATGAAATTCGCAACTTTTTGTCCATTTTTTGACGAAATTTGCGATAATATTTCCGCGACCGACTGACGATAATCGCCATTTGTTTCCGCGACCTTTGTTAAATTTCAAGATATTTTTTACTGTTGTTTGAGGAGATTTGCAATTCTTTCCGTGAAGAATTGCAAAATTCGCGATTTTTTCCCCAATTAGGGGGGCGATTTTACCGATTGGCAAAATTCGCGGCTGTTTGAGAATTGATTTTGCGGAATTCCAGAAGAAAAAAAAATCGTGGCTTTCACGAAAAAGAGAAAAAAATCGCTTACGAATCATACGCCTGTGAAAGAAGTAAATTTAAAGATTCCATCCAAACGAATTTTCTTATTATGCGGGATTTTCCATTTTTGTGTGGGATTTACGATATCCCACACGTTATTTCTAATCCTGCCCCTCAAATAAAACTTTTCTTCCTTCTGTTCAAGAAACTCTTGAATGTGAAAGGCCTGATGGAAAATAGTATCGGGGGTAATCTGCAAGAAGTTTTTACTACTATGTTTCCTGGTGCTGTACATAATTTTTATTGTTGAAGAAACAAGCTTATTTACTTCATAACTGAAACATTAGGGTTTTATTTTCTGGATAACTTGCTTTCTCATTTGAAGAAATTACTCTATTCTTTATTCAGTGATTTGAGTGATTTCAGTGATTGATTGATAAACTGTGAAATAAGATCTGAACATTCATAAAGTCCCTTCAGTTGTTATAGATACATTTTTTCTTCCTTTTTTTTTTAAGTGATGGGTATAGGACTATTTTGGCTTACTATTTTCGAACAAATGCTACTATTTTTTTCGTTGGCGGCTACTAAATCTACTATTTTCAGTGTCATTAGGCAGTGACAGCCCTGCAATTGAGATGCTTTTATGAAATAGAATAAAGTTTTTTTTTTCTAAAAAACTCCGATTTTTTTATAAAATAACAACAAAGTTGGACTTTTGATTTTCGAATTCGAAGACTGACAATTACAAGACGGATCCATTTAGTAATCCGCTTTAAATCAAGCTGCTTCGAATTAGGAAAAATGTTAGGAAAAGAAAGGACGCTACTCGATTCTTAAGCACCTGTCACTTAAACATCTGTAATTTTCAGGCAAATAGGAATAGAAATGAGTTTATGATGTGCCAAAAATAATCACATTTTTGAGTGGGGATTTTTGTTTTTTTCTGAAAACGTATTAATTTACTAAAACAAACAATTCTGTATATTCTTACCTTCTGTTCCATTTTCGTCCTTCTGAAGCCAGACTTGCATGAATTTAAAACCAGCATGCCGTACTCCGTGACATCTATTTTTATTGATTTTTCTATAAAAAAAAAAAAAATCCTCCTTTTTTATCGCGCTTGTTTTTGCGTCGTTCATTCATTTCTGACCAGTTTAAAAAATAATAACATTTAACTACAAGCACATTCCCACAAATGACCAGATTAGACCAAACCAAGTGTGTGTATGAGTGGGGGGCGGTAGGTAAAGACGCTCCTACTATCTCACTTTGCACAAGAGGGAAACACGAGTTCAGAGGTCAAAGACGTTCTTTGCGTGACCATGTTACTCACTGCAATTAAACTACGTGGGTGACTGGACACTATAAAAAATAGTATATAGCTTTGCAGGAAAAAATTTTCTTCTACCGATCAACTTACAACTACTGACCAAATATCAATGATTGGCCAGCACCGTATTGATGGTTGAGAACTAAAGCGTTTTTGTTTTTTGTGGAAGTGAGAGTGGGTGAAATGCTACACACTAAAGAGGTTTAAATTTAATTGCATCTTAAAAAAAAATTAAAAATTGAAAATCACTGCCATTTATCGTTTTTGTAAAAGTCTCAATAAGTCACAATCCTAAAATATGTGAATATAAATTTCACATTAATTTATCTGAAAATCCCATGTATAATACACTATCGCATATTCTTTTGAAACAGTGATTAATAAATATTTTTAATAATTTGCACAATAAGTACTCCCATAGGATTAACATTAGCCTGAGCGTTAAGAGCCTACACTAGTTACGCGAAGAAACTGGAGCACTAATGCTAAACGTATGGGAGCGTTCTTTTTAAATTGTCCCGCTTGCATATTAATAGTTTTAACTTTTTTTCCTTAGAAAAGCTGAAGTTGAATTCTAACCAGGTTAGTGTTTACTTTTTCGATTTTGGTCGCAAATTATTTTTATAAAGTTACTTTCACTTTCAGTGCCGGTTTCGAAACCTAAAAGTATAGCAATGCTAAAGATCAATCTAAACTATTCTAAGAGAAAAAAAAAGAAAAAAAAAAAAAAAAAAAAAAAAAAAAACTTAAAATATTAAAATGCAAGCGAAAAATTTGAAAAGAACACTACAATAGGTTTAACATTAGCTTGCGAGTTTCCTTGTACAGTCGAACCTCGTTAACATGAACCTCAAGGGGAATCAAAATTTTGTTCATGTTAACAGTAATTCATGTTATCAGTATCAAATCTTTGTATTAGTTTTTATAGGGGCCTGTGAAAACAATTCATGTTAAAAGTAATTCACGTTAAGCGTGTTCATGTTAACGAGGTTTGACTGTATTTCATATATATTTATACATTTTTGTATGAAACGACAACCAAAATCTTCATTTGGCGCCCCTTCGCCTTTGTTCTGGCACCTGGGGCACATCCTCTTTCTGCACCCCCCCTAGTTTCGGCCCGGGCTATAATAGTCTTAAAAAAACATTAAAAAAGGGAGTTACTATTCTATCTTGCATATATTTCAACCCTTAGTCTTTAGCCGTTGAGAGTTGCCCGACCTCGCGCCCTTTGAGGCCGGATCTGGATGTAAAAAGAGTAATTTTAGTAAAAGGCATGGGCGACATTTTTCAGTTGTCACCTACCTAGAAGTTTCAAAAGGACGAGAAATGTAATTTGGTAAGGTAAAAGCAGGAGCGGCTGCGGCTTTACTATTCATGGCGCCCTGGGTGCCAAACAAAAAAGGGCGCCATTGCGCACTTTTTTGCTTATCACGGGCAGTCACCCAAGCTCGCCTCGTCTCTCTAAGATTGGATCTAGTTGGTTGCAAAAAACATTGCCCCAAAAGTAATGCAAAAAATAATGCACCAAGAGTAATGAAAAAAATAATTGCATCAAAAGGGACAGAGCGGTAGTTTTCAATTTCCGCCTAGGGTGGCAAAACGCCTAGAAATGACAAAAAGAAGAGAAAAAATCATTTTGAGGGATAAAGGCAAGGGCGACTTTATTAGCCAGGGGGCCCTGTGCGAGATTTTTTACTGTACCACTGCAAATGCTATACTCTTTTTTTCTTTTAAATGGTTTTACTAAAGCATTTAACTTTTTGCACTCATTCCAGGGCCGAAACTAGCTATCTTTTCACTCGGGGCAAACATGGATTTTGGCGCCCCCCTCTTCCTCCGTAAAGTAAGTTTACAAGGAGAAATTTGCGAAAGTTTCAATTAGCGGACTTATTTTAAAATTTTAAATGCGTAACAGTAAAATACGTAACAATAAAATACGTAATATTGAAATATATAACCAGCTTTATCAATTATTTATTTACTAAAACCAGGGAAAAAATCGAATGGAATCGGAAATAATTACGCTTTATACAGGTTTCCGTCTTATCAGGCATAACTGTTGGTATTTTTTCTGTTGGGAACCATGTAGTTTTTTCATTTAAGACAAGATTCCATTGTATACACATTTTATTTTTCCTGATTTTACATGTTGTTGTAGCATTACAAATTATTACAATTGAGGCACTTTAATGTCATAGTGATATTAGTCACATCGTTTAGGAACTAAAAAACCACGATTTACTATAGGCATAAAAATGAATTCCAGTATTGTAAAATATTTTCCTGTACTATCTACACCAGTTTTGTGTAATTATCACTTATACCACTCATCTTATTTATAGATTGATATGTCTAGATACTTTCCTGAACCTAATGCTAATTTCCAAATTTATGTGTGACTCAAAACAACAACAACAAAATTATTAAGTTTTTACTTTTTATTTTGTGAATTTTCGACCGCTTAGTTTTTATTGTCCCAGCCAGTCACCTGACCTCACCATCTCTAAGTTCAGATATGGTGATATGCCTGTAAAAAAGTAATTATATAAAAAAAAAAGAGTGGGATTATTCATTTGCTGTCTTGTATATTGCAGGCGAATCTTTTTATCTATTTGACAATTTTAATGCAGATTACTCAGCTTTTCTTTTTGATTTTTCGGCTAGGAAATATTTTTTACACAAATTTCACACGCACATATGTATATTGCATAAAACGGCAAACCAAATTTTCATCTGGCGCCCCCTTCGCGTGGCGCCCAGGGCACATGCCCCCTCTCCCCCCTTAGTTTCGGCCCTGACTCCTTCTCTCGTTTGTTTTTATTGTCCCGGACAGTCGCTCGACCTCGCCCATAGCAAGGCGGGAAAAAAGAAAGTTCAATGCTGCTCAGGGAGAGAGATTAAAAATAAATAGAACTACCTTCTTGGAATCTGTTTATCAGAAAAGTCAGAGTCAAACAAAATCTTCATTCGGCGACCCCTTCGCCTTTCGTTCTGGCGTCCGGGGCATATGGCCCCTCTGCACTCCCCCTCCCAGGGAAATCGGTTGGCGGTTGGTAATTATCGGTGAGGGTCAGTTTCACACAGAAGATAGGGGTGGAGACTGACCTTGGAAAATGTTATTGATTCTCCTGACACAGGAAGGGATTTAAATGATAGAAGGCGTAAACATGGTACATTTGGAATTGTAGAACAGCTCTTTTTTCTAATTCATTTGCAGTCTTCTGTTATAGATGAATCTTTTTATAAATCTGTAAATTTTAATACCTTTGGTTCAATTTTCTTTTTGGATTTTCCGGCTGTGAGACATTTTTATGCGAATTCGATATATATACATATACATTATACATTTTTGTATGTAAAGATAAAAAAAAAAATCTTCATTTGGCGCCCCCTAAGCTTTCTGTTCTGGCGCCCGGGGTACAGAAGGTTGGGGGGGCACGTGCCCCCCCGACGCTACGCCTATGGTTCTAGATGCCGATTTGTCGGCAATATCTCAGGAAGAATGAATCTGATTTCAAACGTAATGGTAGGAAATTGATGCTGACAGCCTCTGCTCTAACATAGACGCTATTTTATGTCGGTATCACTATCACCAAGACGTTGCAGGAGCAAAAAAGCGTTCTAAATTTCGATTTTTGTGATCGGTAGGGGCTAGCAACTTAAAATTAGGCAAGGTACATATTTAGTAGCTATAAATGATCTTTAAGAACAGTTTCGAAAAAATTGGAAATTTATAAAGGGGTGAAAATGCGCGAAAAGCGTCCTAAAAACGTTCTAAATTGCGATTTCTACTCAATCTAAGGAAATACCAAAGCTATTTCAAAAGTAATGGTTGCAAATCAATGGTGACAGTTCCTGCTATAACATAGGTTATAGTTTATGTTGCTGTCACTACCATCTGAGGGTTGCAAAAGCAAAACATGTTCTAATTTGAATTTTTTGCACAACTGAGAGGTCTAACACTTTGAAGTATGGCATGGTATTTACTTACAAGATGCAACTGCTTGCTAAGAACAGTCGAAAGAAAATTCCAAATTTAAAAAAAATGAAGTGAGTGAAAAGCGTTATAAATTACAGTTTTTAAGCAAACTTATAAATTACCAAACCGATTAAAAAAATAATGATGACAAATTTTGGTGATAGAACCTGCTCAAACATAAGCTATATTTTATGTCTGTTCCACTGCCACTAGAGGGTTGCAGGAGCTAAAAACTTTCTAAATTGCGATTTCTGTGATACTGAAAAGGCTAGAAACTTTAAATATGACATGGTAGTTACTTATAAAATATAAATGCCCTCGAAGGAACGTCGAAAATGAATTCGAATTAAAAAGAGGTGAAGCGAAGGGGAGGTGCAAAAAGCATTCTAAAAAAGTTCTAAATTACGATTCTATGCAATTTCAGGGAACATAAACCGATTATAAAAGTAATAGTTGCGAATCAGTGGTAACAGTCTCTGATCCTACACAGGCTATATTTTATGCCGGTGATTCTACCACCTGGGGTCCACAGACAACAAACGTTCTAAAAAAGGGCTTTAAAAGCTTTTTAAATTACGTTTCTGTGGAATATTAGGAAATAACAAACCTATTTCAAGATTAATGTTGGCAAATTAATGGTGACAGTTCCTGTTTCAACATAGCCCTTTATGTTGAAAGAGGTGGTAGGACTTGGAATTCGACATGATGGTTAATTTTAAGATGTAAGAAGATGGTTTCTAAAAAATTCAAAACTTCAAATGAATACTGAAATGAGCGTATTAATTGAGCATAAAAGTTTCAAAATATTTCCTAAATTATCATTTATTTAGTTTTATTTCATTTTATTAATTTAAGTCTCATTTCTGCCTAATGCAGTGTAATAATGATGTTTAGTCAAACTGTGTTTTAAATAGTAATTTTTGAATTATTCCTAAAAGTAATAAGTACCTTTTAATAAAATAAAATATTACCTTTTAATAAAATAAAAATTTAGTTAGTACCTTTTTATAAAATAAAAATTTAGTTAGTACCTTTTTATAAAAATTAGACATATAAGTATCACTTGGCATATTTCAAATATTACGCGAGCAAAGCCGCGGGGTTTGCTAGTCATCTATACTCCTATTATAAAGAGGAAAAAATTGTTTATTTGTAGGAGGTAAGCTCTGGAACTACCGAACCTATTCCAAAAGTAATGGTATCAAAATGATGGTGTTAGTCCAACTTAGAACATAGGTTATATCTTATGTCGGTGCCACTACCCCAAAGGGGGTGTAGGAGCAAAAAACGTTCCAAAAATGCGATTTTAGCGTTACTGAAGGGCCTAAAAATATGAAACTTTGAATATTAGTTACTTATAAGATATAAATGATGTCTAAGAACAGTTCTTAAACAATTCGAAATTTAAAAGGGGTGAAAATGCGCGAAAAGCGTTCTAAAAAACGTTCTAAATGGTGGTTTCTGCACAATCTCAGGAAATACCGAACCGATTTAAAAAATAATGGCGTCAAAATGACGGTGACAACCCTTGCTCCAACATAGGCTATGTTTTATGTCGGTGCCACTACCCGAAAGGAGGTGCAGGAGCAAAAAACGTTCTAAAAATGCGATTTTTGCGTTACTGAAGGGCCTAGAAATATGAAATTTGAAATATTAGCTACTTATTAGATATAAAGGATTTCTAAGAACAGTTCTTAAACAATTCGAAATTTGAATGGGGTGAAAATGCGCGAAAAGCGTTCTAAAAAACGTTCTAAATGGTGGTTTCTACACAATCTCAGGAAATACCAAACCGATTTAAAAAATAATGGTGTCAAAATAACAGTGACAACCCTTGCTCCAAAATAGGCTATGTTTTATGTCGGTGCCATTACCCGAAATTGGTTGCAGGAGCAAAAAACTTTCTAAAAGTGCGATTTTTGCGTTACTGAAGGGCCTAGAAATATGAAATTTGAAATATTAGATACTTATTAGATATAAAGGATTTCTAAGAACAGTTCTTAAACAATTCGAAATTTAAAAGGGGTGAAAATGCGAAAAAAGCGTTGTAAAAAACGTTCTAAATTGCGATTTCTATGCAATCTCAGGAACTACTGAACCGATTTCAAATATAATGGTGTAAAAATGATGGTGACAGATCTTGCTCCAAGATAGGCTATATTTTATATCTGTTTTCACTACCCCAGAGGAGATGCAGAAGCAAAATGCGCGAAAAGCGTTCTAAAAACGTTCTGAATGCCGATTTGTCAGCAATATCTCAGGAAGAATGAATCTGAATTCAAACGTAATTGAAGGATATTGATGCTGACAGTCTCTGCTGTAACATAGACGCTATTTCATGTCGGTATCACTATCACCAAGACGTTGCAGGAGCACAAAAGCGTTCTAAATTTCGATTTTTGTGATCGGTAGGGGCTAGCAACTTAAAATTAGGCACGGTACATATTTATTAGATATAAATGTTCTTTAAGAACAGTTTCGAAAAAAATTGGAGATTTAAAAATTGGTGAAAATGCGCGAAATGCTTTCTAAAAACGTTGTAAATTGCGATTTCTACGCAATCTCAGGAAATATTAAAGCTGTTTCAAAAGTAATGGTTGCAAATCAATGGTGACAGTCCCTGCTATAACATAGGTTATATTTTATGTTGCTGTCACTACCATCTGAGGGTTGCAAAGTAAAACATGTTCTAATTTGCGTTTTTTGCACAACTGAGGGGTCTAACACTTTGAAGTAGGGCATGGCATTTACTTACAAGATGCAACTGCTTTCTAAGAACAGTCGAAAGAAAATTCCAAATTTAAAAAGATGAAGTGAGCGAAAAGCGTTAGAAATTACAATTTTTAAGCAAACTTATAAAATACCAAACCGATTAAAAAAATAATGATGCCAAACTGTTAGTGATAGAACCTGTTCAAACATAAGCTATATTTTATGCCTGTGCCACTTCCACCAGAGGGTTGCGGGAGCTAAAAACTTTCTAAATTGCGATTTCTGTGATACTGAAAAGGCTAGAAACTGTAAATATGGCATGGTAGTTACTTATAAAATATAAATGCCCTCGAAGGAACGTCGAAATTTAATTCGAATTGAAAAGGGGTGAAGCGAAGTGGAAACGCGAAAAGCATCCTAAAAAAGTCCTAAATTACGATTTCTATGCAATTTCAGAGAATATAAACCGATTATAAAAGTAATAGTTGCGAATCAATAGTAACAGTCTCTGATCCTACAGGCTATATTTTATGCCGATGATTCTACCACCTGGAGTTCACAGGAACAACAAACGTTCTAAAAAAGGTTAAAAGCTTTCTAAATTACGTTTTTGTGGAATATTAGTAAATAACAAACCGATTTCAAAATTAATGTTGGCAAATTAATGATGACAGTTACTATTTCAACATAGCCCTTTATGTTGTGAGAGGTGGTAGGACTTGGAATTTGACATGATAGTTAATTTTAAGATGTAAGAAAATGGTTTCTAAAAATTTCAAAACTTCAAATGAATACTGAAATGAGCGTATTAAGAGCAAAAATGTTTCAAAATATTTTCTAAATTGTCATTTTTAAAGTTTTATTTCGCTTTATTAATTTAAGTCTCATTTCTGCTTAATGCAGTGTAATGAAGATGTTTAGTCAAACTGTGTTTTAAATAGTAATTTTTGAATTATTCCTAAAAGTAATAAGTACCTTTTAATAAAATAAAATATTACCTTTTAATAAAATAAAAATTTAGTTAGTACCTTTTAATAAAAATTAGACATATAAATATCACTTGGCATATTTCAAATATTACGCGAGCAAAGCCGCGGGGTTTGCTAGTCATCATACTCCTATTATAAAGAGGTAAAAATTGTTTATTTGTCGTAGATAAGCTCAGGAACTACCGAACCGATTCCAAATGCAATGGTATCAAAATGATGGTGTTCGCCCAACTTAGAACATAGGCTATATCTTATGTCGGTGCCACTACCCCAAAGGGGGTGCGGGAGCAAAAAACGTTCTAAAAATGCGATTTTTGCGTTACTGAAGGGCCTAGAAATATGAAATTTGGAATATTAGTTACTTATAAGATATAAATGATGTATAAGAACAGTTCTTAAACAATTCGAAATTTAAAAGGGGTGAAAATGCACAAAAAGCGTTCTAAAAAACGTTCTAAATGGTAGTTTCTACATAATCTCAGGAAATACCAAACCGATTTAAAAAATATTGGTGTCAAAATGATGGTGTTAGTCCAACTTAGAACATAGGCTATATTTTATGTCATTGCCACTACCCCAAAGGGGGTGCAGGAGCAAAAAACGTTCTAAAAATGCGATTTTTGCGTTACTGAAGGACCTAGAAATATGAAATTTGGAATATTAGTTACTTATAAGATATAAATGATGTATAAGAACAGTTCTTAAACAATTCGAAATTTAAAAGGGGTGAAAATGCACAAAAAGCGTTCTAAAAAACGTTCTAAATGGTAGTTTCTACATAATCTCAGGAAATACCAAACCAATATAAAAAATATTGGTGTCAAAATGATGGTGTTAGTCCAACTTAGAACATAGGCTATATTTTATGTCATTGCCACTACCCCAAAGGCGGTGCAGGAGCAAAAAACGTTCTAAAAATGCGATTTTTGCGTTACTGAAGGACCTAGAAATATGAAATTTGGAATATTAGTTACTTATAAGATATAAATGGTGTCTAAGAACAGTTCATAAACAATTCGAAATTTAAAAGGGGTGAAAACGCACAAAAAGCGTTCTAAAAAACGTTCTAAATGGTAGTTTCTACATAATCTCAGGAAATACCAAACCGATTTAAAAAATATTGGTGTCAAAATGATAGTGAGAACGTTTGCTCCAAGATAGGCTATGTTTTATGTCGGTGCCACTACCCCAAAGGGGGTGTAGGAGCAAAAAACGTTCTAAAAATGCGATTTATGTGTTACTGATGGGCCTAGAAATATGAAATTTGAAGTATCAGCTAATTATTAGATATAAAGGATTTCTAAGAACAGTTCTTAAACAATTCTAAATTTAAAAGGGGTGAAAATGCGCGAAAAGCGTTCTAAAAAACGTTCTAAATGGTAGTTTCTACACAATCTCAGGAAATACCAAACCGATTTGAAAAATAATGGCGTCAAAATGATGGTGAAAATCCCTGCTCCAACATAGGCTATGTTTTATGTCGGTGCCACTACCATAAAGGGGCTGCAGGAGAAAAACGTTCTAAATTGCTGTTTTTGCGTGACGGAAGGGCCTTGAATCGTGAAATTTAGAATGGTAGTTAGTTGTAAGATATCAATGATCTCTAAGGACATTTCCTAAAAAAAAATCGAAATTTAAAAGGGGGGTCAAAATGCGCAAAAAGCGTTGTAAAAAACGTTCTAAATTGCAATTTCTATGCAATCTCAGGAAATAATGAACCGATTTCAAATATAATGGCGTTAAAAGGATGGTGACAGATCTTGCTCCAAGATAGGCTATATTTTATATATGTTTCCACTAACCCAGAGGAGATGCAGGAGCAAAATGAGCGAAAAGCGTTCTAAATGCCGATTTGTCACCAATATCTCAGGAAGAATCAAACTGATTTCAAAAGTAATGTTAAGAAATTGAGGCTGACAGCCTCTGTTCTAACATAGACGCTATTTTAAGTCGGTATCACTATCACCTAGACGTTGCAGGAGCAAAAAAGCGTTCCAAATTTCGATTTTTGTGATCGGTAGGGGCTAGCAACTTAAAATTAGGCTAGGTACATATGTATTACATATAAATGATCTTTAAGAACAGTTTCGAAAAAATTGGAAATTTAAAAAGGGGTGAAAATGCGCGAAAAGCGTTCTAAAAACATTCTAAATTGCAATTTCTACTCAATCTCAGGAAATTCTAAAGCTGTTTCAAAAGTAATGGTTGCAAATCAATGGTGACAGTCACTGCTATAACATAGATTATATTTTATGTTGCTGTCACTACCATCTGAGGGTTGCAAATGCAAAACATGTTCTAATTTGCGTTGTTTGCATAACTGAAGGGTCTAACACTTTGAAGTATGGCATGGTATTTACTTACAAGATGCAACTGTTTTCTAAGAACTGTCGAAAGAAAATTTCAAATTTAAAAAGATGAAGTGGGCGAAAAGCGTTGTAAATAACATTTTTTATGTAATCTTATCAAATACCAAACCGATTAAAAAAATAATGATGACATATTGTTGGTGATAGAACCTGCTCAATCATAAGCTATATTTTATGTCTGTGCCACTACCACCAGAGTGTTTCAGTAGCTAAAAACTTTCTAAATTGCGATTTCTGTGATACTGAAAAGGCTAGAAACTTTAAATATGGCATGGTAGTTACTTATAAAATATAAATGCCCTCGAAGGACTGTCGAAAATAAATTCGAATTAAAAAGGGGCGAAGTGAAGGGGATGTGCGAAAAGCATTCTAAAAAAGTCCTAAATTACGATTTCTACGCAATTTCAGGGAATATAAACCAAATATAAAAGTAATAGCTGCGAATCAATGGTAGCAATCTCTGATCCTACACAGGCTATATTTTATACCGATGATTCTACCACCTGGGATTCACAGGAACAACAAACGCTCTAAAAAAGGCCTTTAAAAGCTTTCTAAATTACGTTTCTGTGGAATATTAGGAAATAACAAACCAATTTCAAAATTAATGTTGGCAAATTAATGGTGATAGTTCAAAATATTTTCTAAATTATTATTTATTTAGTTTTATTTCGTTTTATTAATTTAAGTCTCATTTCTGCTTTATGCAGTGTAACAATGATGCTTAATCAAATTGTGTTTTAAATAGTAATTGTTTTAATTATTCCTAAAAGTAATAAGTACCTTTTAATAAACTAAAATATTACCTTTTAATAAAATAAAAATTTAGTTAGTACCTTTTAATAAAAATTAGACATATAAATATCACTTGGCATATTTCAAATATTACGCGAGCAAAGCCGCGGGGTTTGCTAGTCATATTATAAAGAGGAAAATATTGTTTATTTGTCGGAGATAAGCTCGGGAACTACCGAACCGATTCCAAAAGTAATGGTATCAAAATGATGGTGTTCGCCCAACTTAGAACATAGGCTATATCTTATGTCGGTGCCACTACCCCAAAGGGGGTGCAGGAGCAAAAAACGTTCTAAAAATGCGATTTTTGCGTTACTGAAGGGCCTAGAAATATGAAATTTGGAATATTAGTTACTTATAAGATATAAATGGTGTCTAAGAACAGTTCTCAAACAATTCGAAATTTAAAAGGGATGAAAATGCACAAAAAGCGTTCTAAAAAACGTTCTAAATGGTAGTTTCTACATAATCTCAGGAAATACCAAACCGATTTTAAAAGTAATGGTATCAAAATGATGGTGTTAGTCCAACTTAGAACATAGGCTATATTTTATGTCGGTGCCACTACCCCAAAGGGGGTGCAGGAGCAAAAAACGCTCCAAAAAAGCGATTTTTGCGTTATTGAAGGACCTAGAAATATGAAATTTGGAATATTAGTTACTTATAAGATATAAATGGTGCAGGGCTCCCAAATGGTCCCCTTTTCCCCCCAAAATTCCCTTTTTGGAAAATGGTCCCCTTTAGTCCCCTTTTATGCATTTTGGTCCCCTTAGTCCCCTTTTTGTGGCTGGAAAAAATTTACTAATTGTAGAAAAATCGCCGCAAAACTCTAAAAATCATAAAAGTTCAAAAATTGCGTTTTACTGTAGCAAGCTAAAACATTGTAACTGGAGTACCTTCATGAATGTCAAAAAATTGCTGCACAATGTGAAAAGATGTTAAGATATGCATTGAAAATCTCATTAAAATCACAAAATATTCAAGTTGGAGGACAAAATTTTAATACATTAAGCTAGAAGTTTGAAACTGAATTTCAAAAAATCACCATAAAATGTTAAAAAAAAAAAAAAAAAAAAATCAAAAAATTTAAAAATTGCTATAGGAATTCAATTTTATTGAAAAGAGGACAAAATTTAATAAGTTCTTCGAAAAGATTGAAACTGGAATCCTTTTACAAATGTCAAAAAATCGCATGGATATTTCAAAAATTGCTGTAATAAGCTTTATTGAAAAGAGGATAAGATTTACTGAATTGGGCTAAAAAATTGAAACTGTATCCCATTTACTAGTGTGAAAAAGTCACTGTATAAAAATCGCTAAAAATTTAGAAAATCAGAGAAGTAAAAATGTACTATAGTAGGGCTACATTGTATCTAGAATTTTTTTACAAATGGGGGGGGGGGGGAGAAATCCTTGCGGGATGTGAATTTTTTTTTTTCTTATTGCTAACAATTTAAACCAGAGGATGTAATCGTGGAAAGACAAAATTTACTACATTAAGGTTAAAAGTTTGAAACCGAATTTCTTTTATAAATGTCAAAAAAATCACTGCAAAATGCCAAAAAACAATGAAATAATTGGGAAAATTTTACTGTATAAATTCCAAATAAACTTTATTGTAAAGAGGACAAAATTTACTACGTTCCGCTAAAAAATTTAAATCAGATTCCTTTTACAAATTTGGAAAAATATGCATAAAACATGTAAAAAGGCTAAAAATTACATTTAAAAAAACTACTAAAAAAAGTTCAAAAATTGGCTTCTATGTGCATAACTTTAGGCATACAGCTACCTTCTTGCCAAGTCTGATAGCTCTATGCACAGGGATCTCGTCAGCACAAAGACACATAAACAAACTTCTATCTTTATTATATTAATTTTTAATACAATTATTCAATTGGTAATTAAATCATATCAGTTGTAAATTTCCAAATGGGGGAAAAAAGTCGAGGCCAGGATTGGAACCAGGGATGTCTTGCCTGGAGCCATCAATGCTCTACCTACTGAGCCATCCCGGGTGAATCTGGAGGAGTAATTCACCCAGCTAACCCTAATGTTGCCATACTATGCATTTTTCCGATGAACATTATAGCTTATTTCAGCTTTTATTGGGTAGTACAAAGGAACTAAATTTTATGTTTGAGATTAATAATTAACAATATCTAATCAATAGTTAATCTAATTTTAATACTCAACAGGAGGTGCTGTTATGCTGTGCTTTTTTAGCTCACAGGCTATCAAAGCCTGAGAGCTAATGTTTCCACCGACTCTGTATGTATGTATGTACGTAACGCGATAATTCTTGATAGAAATATCCGATTTGCTTCAATTTTTTTTCTCTGGGTTCATTCTGATAAGGCGCTTCACTGATAAATTTTGGAGGCCCAATCGTTAAGCATAAAGGTGGAACGGGGGGCTAATTCCCCCCCCCCCCTGTAAGTTAGGTAAATGGGTTTTTCGTGCAGAATTATCAGATTTTCTTCAAATTTTGGTATACCGGTTAATTCTGATTACGAACTTCCCTGATTAGATTTAAAGGTTCATTGTTTAAGTCTAAAGGGGGGCACGGGAGGTCAATACTCCCCCCCCCCTTAATTTAGATAAATGTATTTTTCTATCCGATTGGATTCAAATTTTGTATACAGGTTTATTCTGATAAAGCGCTTCCCTGATGAGATTTGGAGGCTCATTGGTTAAATATAAAGATGTGAAACAGTGGGGAAACTAATCCCCCCCCTAATTTATTTTTTGAGGGCATTATTCTTTGAAATAAGAGTATACTTTATAATTAGTGTGGATAGCCTATGAGCTCAATGCCATCAGTTTAACACTTTTCTTTTTACTTATTCATTGATCACTGTTTCTCCGTATTAAATTCGGAAAAACGCTCTATACTTTGTAATTGCTAGTGTGCTACTCTGTTAACAATTGATTTGATATTTTCTTAGATGCATTAATTTTTAGTATTTATACTTTATTGCAAATCATTTTTTTTTGCTGTTATAAATATTAAGGAAAGACATCTGTGAAATTCTTTGAAGAAAATATTTTTTTTATTGGCTTAAAAAATTCTCTGAACCTTCCTGAATCCATTGGTATGCCCATTTTTTTTTTTTTCTGACTATTAGAAATAATTGTAAAAATTCAAGGTAAGACAAAACTGGGACACTACACCTACTCACACTAAGGGAAAACATGACTGGGACATGAAGCCCACTCTCATTAATTTTACTCTAACATTTTCTACTCATTTATTATATGTAACTAAACTTCATCCAAGTGTTTGTATATTCTTTAATTCATGTGTTTAATAAAACATTGCAAGAATTTCACACAAATTAGAAGTGTCTAAGTTTTGTAGCTTTTCAAAACTTTGTACTTTTCAGCTAAAAACCCTATTAACCCCTAAAGTACTTGAGTGATTTCGATAAAAAAAAAAAAAAAAAAATTATTGGTAGAGTACAAATATAAGATGATATGTGGTAGACAGTTTTAAAGTATTTTAATTAGTTTCAGAAAAAAAACATTCCTGAAAATAGAAAATTTCTGAAAAATTGCGATTGCTCTAAAATAAGAAGTTTTGGTCGCAGAATAAAAACTGTCTGTCATATGTCTTGAGCATTATCTAGTGAATAGGGATTCAGAATTTCATCAAAATCGGTCTGGTAGTTTCTGAGAAAACAGGTCTTAAAACAGATCCATTTCCTCCCTATGATTACACCGATTCTTGTATTCCCTCAAAAACACTTTTTGGCTTTATCATTTTGTAACACAAAGTGCAAGTTTGAAAAATACAAGTTGCAGTTCAACACAAAACAACAGTCTTGAGCATAATCCAGTGAATATGGATTCCAAATTTCATCAAAATCGGTCAGGTAGTTTCCGAGAAAACAGGTCTTAAAGCTCGCACATTTCCCATAGGATCGTACTCAGTATTGTCTCCCCGTAATAAAGCATCAATTTAAATTAAAAACTCCTTTAAGGAGAATTATCAATGTGAGTACTGAATGTTGGAATACTTCCTATCTTCTTGCAGTAGAATATTTAGCTGAGTGTACTTTTTAGTGACCCATCTTTATAAAGATAACCAATTAACATATTTTTGGGGGTAATTTTTAAAAATTTGATTGCATATTTAGGAAAACTCGGTTCAATATTTTTAGACATGGTCCCCCAAAGTCCCCTTTTTTAACATAAATGGTCCCCCAAAGTCCCCTTTTAAAATAAAAATGGTCCCCTTTCCCCCTTTTAGGAGATTAAAATATGTTGGGAGCCCTGATGGTGTCTAAGAACAGTTCTTAAACAATTCGAAATTTAAAAGGAGTAAAAATGCACAAAAAGCGTTCTAAAAAACGTTCTAAATGGTAGTTTCTACATAATCTCAGGAAATACCAAACCGATTTAAAAAATATTGGTGTCAAAATGAAGGGACAACGTTTGCTCCAAGATAGGCTATGTTTTATGTCGGTGCCACTACCCCAAAGGGGGTGTAGGAGAAAAAAAACGTTATAAAAATGCGATTTATGTGTTACTGATGGGCCTAGAAATATGAAATTTGAAGTATTAGCTACTTATTAGATATAAAGGATTTCTAAGAACAGTTCTTAAACAATTCGAAATTAAAAAGGGGTGAAAATGCGCGAAAAGCGTTCTAAAAAACGTTCTAAATGGTAGTTTCTACACAATCTCAGGAAATACCAAACCAATTTAAAAAATAATGGCGTCAAAATGATGGTGAAAATCCTTGCTCCAACATAGGCTATGTTTTATGTCGGTGCTACTACCCCAAAGGGGCTGCAGGAGAAAAACGTTCTAAATTGCGGTTTTTGCGTGACGGAAGGGCCTTGAATCGTAAAAATTTAGAATGGTAGTTAGTTATAAGATATCAATGATCTCTAAGGACATTTCCTAAAAAATCGAAATTTAAAAGGGTGGTCAAAATGCGCAAAAAGCGTTGTAAAAAACGTTCTAAATTGCAATTTTTATGCAATCTCAGGAAATACTGAACCGATTGTAAATATAATGGTGTTAAAATGATGGTGACAGATCTTGCTCCAAGATAGGCTATATTTTATATATGTTTCCACTAACCCAGGGGAGATGCAGGGGCAAAATGAGCGTAAAACGTTCTAAAAACGTTCTAAATGCCGATTCGTCACCAATATCTCAGGAAGAATCAAACTGATTTCAAAAGTAATGTTAAGAAATTGATGCTGACAGCCTCATCTCTAACATAGACGCTATTTTAAGTCGGTATCACTATCACCTAGACGTTGCAGGAGCAAAAAAGCGTTCCAAATTTCGATTTTTGTGATCGGTAGGGGCTAGCAACTTAAAATTAGGCAAGGTACATATGTATTACATATAAATGATCTTTAAGAACAGTTTAGAAAAAATTGGAAATTTAAAAAGTGGTGAAAATGCGCGAAAAGCGTTCTAAAAACGTTCTAAATTGCGATTTCTACTCAATCTCAGGAAATTCCAAAGCTATTTCAAAAGTAATGGTTGCAAATCAATAGTGACAGTCCCTGCTATAACATAGGTTATATTTTATGTTGCTGTCACTACCATCTGAGGGTTGGAAAAGCAAAACATGTTCTAATTTGCGTTTTTTGCGTAACTGAAGGGTCTAACACTTTGAAGTATGGCATGTTATTTACTTACAAGATGCAACTGCTTTCTATGAACTGTCGAAAGAAAATTTCAAATTTAAAAAGATGAAGTGAGCGAAAAGCGTTATAAATTGCAAATTTTTATGTAATCTTTTCAAATACCAAACCGATTAAAAAAATAATGATAACAAATTGTTGGTGATAAAACCTGCTCAAACATAAGCTATATTTTATGTCTGTGCCACTACCACCAGAGGGTTGCAGTAGCTAAAAACTTTCTAAATTACGATTTCTGTGATACTGAAAAGGCTAGAAACTTTAAATATGGCATGGTAGTTACTTATAAAATATAAATGCCCTCGAAGGACTGTCGAAAATAAATTCGAATTGAAAAGGGGTGAAGTGAAGGGGAGGGGCGAAAAGCATTCTAAAAAAGTCCTAAATTACGATTTCTACGCTATTTCAGGAAATATAAACCAAATATAAAAGTAATAGTTGCGAATCAATGGTAACAGTCTCTGATCCTACACAGGCTATATTTTATGCCGACGATTCTACCACCTGGGATTCACGGGAACAACAAACGCTCTAAAAAAGGCCTTTAAAAGCTTTCTAAATTACGTTTCTGTGGAATATTAGGAAATAACAAACCAATTTCAAAATTAATGTAGGCAAATTAATGGTGACAGTTCCTATTTCAACATAGCCCTTTATGTTGAGAGAGGTTGTAGGACTTGGAATTTGACATGATGGTTAATTTTAAGATGTAAGAAGATGGTTTCTAAAAAATTCAAAACTTCAAATGAATACTGAAATGAGCGTATTAATTGAGTATAAAAGTTTCAAAATATTTTCTAAATTACTATTTATTTAGTTTTATTTCGTTTTATTAATTTAAGTCTCATTTCTGCCCTATGCAGTGTAACAATGATGTTTAATCAAACTGTGTTTTAAATAGCAATTTTTTAAAATTATTCCTAAAAGTAATAAGTACCTTTTAATAAAATAAAATATTACCTTTTAATAAAATAAAATATTACCTTTTAATAAAATAAAAATTTAGTTAGTACCTTTTAATAAAAATTAGACATATAAATATCACTTGCCATATTTCAAATATTACGCGAGCAAAGCCGCGGGGTTTGCTAGTTCGTTATAAAGTAAATTCCCGAAATAATATTTCAAACGAAACAAAAAATAAATAAATAAATAAATAAAATAAAATTTTTTATAATACAAAACTCGCAAGCATTTAAAATATCGACATGCCTAAATAAGAATCAATTCGATAATCGTATAGCAAAAAGGAAAACAACAACAACAAATTAAAAAAAAAAAAAACAAAAAAAAAAAAAAACAAGAAAGATAAATCATGCGCCAAGCATAGATTATGAAACACTTTCCAACATTTCCAGAATACTTTCACAAACCTTCGCCCTTTAAAAAAGAGAAAGCGCATAGCACAAAACCTGTTTTGAACCAGAAAACCAGATTTCAACAATTACCGCCCATAGCAGGTAAGGTACACCAATTCTTTTGTACAGCTCTGTATATTATCTATAGACTTGAATATGCGATAGTATATTCAAGATATACTACATAGTATGCGAAAATTTCGTATAGTAAGAATCGTACAGTTGAAAATTCCTCTTCAGCAATTTCTACCAATTAATGAAAACGTACTTGAATTCTTTTATACGGTCCTGTATATTAGCTACAGATTTTCATACAGACCATATTAAGCTGAAATTTAATTCAGGCAAAAACACCCTTAAAACTACTGATATCGCACTTCCAGAAATTATCATCCATAGGCGTCCCTTTATCCAGTTACTTGGATAGCCTTGTATGTTATTTTATATATAATTTACAAACATCTTTTTCTAAATATTGTTGAGCGTGAAAATTTATAAATCGATTTAATAATAATAATAAAAACCCTCCCCTTTACCCTTTAAAATCATTAATCCAATTCACGCTCATTTTCAGTAACCCTCACGAATTCTTTTGTGTAGCACTTGAAAACGCACTTTCAGCAATAATCTCTAATTACACAGTACTTCGAATACAGCATTGTGTCCGAAATCTTTTATGTGTCCCTGTAAATGAATGTTAAATAAGATGCACATCATATTCTACTGCAAGCATCTTGTAATAAACCTCAGTAATGTATATCAATTTCCTTATGTTTGAAATAATGCAACATAATTAAAATACACTGTGAACCGTTTTTCCCCATAGATCATTACATAACCGAAATATTTTGAGTGACCCTGTAAATGAATGTAAATGCTTTGCATCACACATTCTACAAAAATTATGTTTTAATGTATCTCAGAAATTCATATCAATTTCATTATATTTGTAACGGAGAAACATCATTAAAATACGCCGCAAATAAATTTTCTTCACAGACCATAATATAACGGATCCCCTGCACACGTACAGAGTGCTACACATAACTTATTCCATATTAGATATATCATCTAATGCACCTCAATAATGTATATAGATTTCATTATATTTAAAACAGTGTAACATCATTAAAATACACTGCAAAGGATTTTCCCCCATATGCCGTAATGTAATGTAATACTTTTGAGTGCCTCTGTAAAGGAAGTATCAATGCTACACACTCTCTTTTCAATACCGAATATCCCATGGTAACCGTAAATAACGTATATCAATTACATGACAATCCGCGACATAATTCCCTCGAGTTGAGTTGTCTAGACCTAGAGCGTCACTTCTAAAACTAAAACCGCGCTTCACTAGTTTAAGACTCCTATAATCCGAGTACATTTACAAGAGTTAGGCAAACCGAATTGATAAACAATTTTCAATTATGTTGGAATGAGTTAAAAACTATGAAACTTTACTGAAAAATCGAACATTTCCACATGCGGCTTTCTTTTTAGGGTTTCGTTCATCTATTGAAACCCTACTCGTCTCACTCCCCTGTCTGTATCTCTGTCACAGAGCCCGTCCACAGAAATTATATATGTTGGAGACTTGAAATTTTGCATTACTTATAGCTGAACACCTCACATCAAACGACAAATCATAAAATTAAAAAAAAGTCCTATATTTACCCCACTGAGCTCTAAATTGTGTATTTTAAACATTTTTTCTGAGGCCCTAATTAAGTTGGAGAGTTGAAAATTTGCATACTTATAGCTGAATACTTACGACCACACGACAAATCATAAAAATTTCAAAAAGTCTTATACTATTTATCCTTCCAGGCTCAAACTTGTGTATTTTAAGCAATTTTTCTAACCTCCCCCCTTTTCTACCTTTTGCTAACACCCCTCACTGATATATCATTGTACAGCACTTTGACCCCTCTTTCATATTATATAACATAGCCTTGCATATTTTAGTTCCACTTTTTACCGCCAGGAGGCGCCTAACTATCTCGGATGCTATGGGCCCGATCCCCTCAACTGATATATCTACGGATAGGTTGTAAAACGGAGTTTTGTTCAGATAGAGGTTTGTTTAGAATAGATTGGGCCCGCTGGTTGCGAAATGTGGAACTAACAGATTTTGCAAAAGGATAAAGTGTTTTGAAAGGAAACGAAACCCTCTGTGCGATCTGTAATCACACTTATCCACTTTTTTTTTTTTTTTTTTTTTTTTTTTTTTCTAGAAAGTAATTTATGGAAGGCGGAAGTTAATTTAATGATTAAATGCATATTTATATCACAACTAGCTTACCCGGCGTTGCCCGGAATTTTAAGAATGTTTGTTTCGAAAAACCAATTTTAAAAATTTAATATACAACATAGAAAATAAAATTAAATTAAATTTAAAAAATCAAAAAACCCGACTGCGTAAAAAGCGAACTAATCTGGGAGCACGGCAGTGCGTCCGCCAAGTTCGCACAAGCCGTATAAGCTACCTTTTCCTGAACCATTTCGGCATACTTTTCACCCCCTCATAACGTCGTTTTAGGGAGAGATATAGAAATTTTTCTTTCATACACATGTTCGTATGATCAAACTGAACTAAGGTTTCACGATTTCATGTTTCTATATTTAGTAGTTTTCGAAATATTAAATTCCAAAAAAGCGCTTTTTTGTCACTGACTCACTTCGCATCATCAAATAACTAAGGTACTTCTAAAAGTCGTAGAATCATGAAATTTCACAAGTAAGTCGGGTTTGTAGCACAATTAACCAGAAAAATCTTAAAACACAGAATTTCTGCCTCTAAACCCTTCAAACTGGGGGTGTTCATTTGGCCGTAAACAGTTCCTTAACACATTCAATTGTGCCAATGTTGGTCGCCAAAACTCGATTACAGAGTTTTGAAGGGGGTCACGTGATTTCAAGCAGAATAACATTTTATGTATATGCTTTTCCAAAGATGTTTGTTAAATAGAAAAAATGAATATACCTAAAAATTTTAATCAGTATAGGTTATGATATATTTACGATATTAAAAAAATTAAACATTTAACAAAATATAACCGCAATTCGGTACGTTTCCGATAAAGTAGCCTTGGCGAAATACAAAAAATAGCCTTGACGAGAAAAGAAATTTGATAATAACGTATTTTCTGGCAACCTATTTACTGTGTCATATACACAATCAATTTTTTTCATATGTATACAATTTTTTTAATGTAAGGAACCCGTTTATTTATTTTTATATACCAACATAAATAATTTGTATATAAAAAATAATATTTTATACATGCATAAATAAAATGTTTATATGTATATAAATGCGTATATAAATAACATAAAAGTTCATCAGGTTTGTTTTCATAGTTGTTTATATCATTTGGCAACATATCTCAGTTTCTGAAGTCCGAATTGCGCTAAGATTTTTTAAAAATGCCAAGGTCCCTATAGTGGAAAAATATCCTAATTCCATATGAAAGTTTAAAAATCTCATTTTAATTAAATGAAATGTGTAACAAATAAACTGTCTTTAACGATGTGCGGCAGATGCGGCGTCCGAAGTCCGCTGCTAATGTTATTATATTGTATTATTAGCCTACTTACTGTTAATTTATTGTTAATTTTAAATCTGTAAAAGAAAGATTATAGTTATAGATAAGATATGTTGGTCGCCAAAACCCGATTACAGAAAATTAGCTTGAGTTATAAAGGTGTTACATGATTTCAAGCTGAATGAATTTTTATATGCTTTTACAAAAATCTTAATAAGGCAAATCTTTCAGTTTATCTGTCGATCTTTCTATCTTTTTCTTCCTTAAAACAAATTTTATTAAAGACCGGGAGGCGTCTGCACAGATCATCACCTCAACGAGTTGACGGCTGAAATTTTAGGATTAGTTAAATATCGATTAGCGTATTGAAATGTAACTGGTCTGCCAAGTCATATCTTTGTGGAAACCACCTACAGACCCGATTTTACGGGTTAATTGGGGGATTTTCCATTGTGTTTTCCTGCACCCATTCCTCCATGTTTCCAAACTTTTGGATGCAGGAAAATACAATAGTAAACCTATCAGTTAACCACTAAAATTAAGTCTTCAGATGGTTTCTACCAAGATATGACTTAACAGATCAGTTGCATTTAAATATACTAATCTAGTTTTAACTAATCCTAAAATTTCAGCTGTAAACTCGATGAGGTGATGGTGTCTGCAGACGCCTCCCGGTCTATTATAAATGTCGGAATTCTAATCTCAATAGCACTCTGGTAAATCTGGCAATTATCCCTACTATTTATGGAACACTGTTCCTTTAAGTGCGTTTTAGTGATGTTAATGAACTTATGCATATGCATCATACATATTATACATATGCATATAATACGTAATACATTTGCATCATACATATTATAGGTATGTGTATAATACATAATACATATGCATCATTATGACGTCAGAATAAACAAAACATTTTTTGTCGTCAAATTTGAGAATTGACATGATATGTTACCAAATTTGGCGTAACTTTGCTAAATGTCACCAATCTTGGCGAATATTTGACGGTAGTGGCTATTTTTCAATGAGTTAATTATTAATGCGAGCCATCTATTTTTATTTTTCCGCATATCATCTGAATAGTTAAAGGATATAACGTACTAATATTTCCAAAGTGCTAATAGTTTCGCCACTGCCCAAAACCTCTGCTATTGTTATTATATTGTTCTGTTATTATACTTACTGTGACTATGTTCTTAATCTTTACACCGCTAAAACTTCTGTATATATAAAGAGAATTTACGGAAACTATTAAAGCATTGAAACTGCCAGTTCTCCTTATGATTATTATAATTCTATAATATGTAACCTGTTAATCGATATGTACGTTAGAATGGATCTTCTATAATCCGGTTCCTCGCATTTTAGTTTTCAGGTTTCGAATAAAATTAGCTAAAATCTTAAAACCATGGCACATTGACCAGTGGCGTAGCTACATATTCAGCGCCCTGGAGCAAGTAAAGTTTGCGCGCCCTCTTGTCACTCAAAAAAGTTCTGCGTAATTTTGTTTTGAAGTTACATATATACATATATATGTAACTAGCTGATCTACCCGGTGTTGCCCGGGCCCTTTATAATAACGTAAACAAAACTCAAGTTTGTATGATTTTATGTATTCCGAAAGTAGTTCAAATGAACCTGGTCTTAGGGGTGGCCCGCTGGCTGCTATCGGCAGCGTCTAGTGTGTTCCCGACAAACCTCTTTCTGAACAAACTTGTTTCCTAGGTCCCCGCTACCAAAGGCAGTGTATGCCAGGAGTGTTCCGTACACGCCAGAGACAATTGAAAACCAAGTTGAATCAGTCAAACCCCGTAGTAATCGAGCTCATAGAACGCGAGATAAGAATGCGAATCCTGGCGGTGGAACTATAATCTTTAAAACAATCGTAAGCTAAGTTGAATGGACCAATTTCCGTTCTAATAGAGCCCATAACAACCGAGAAAAGAATGCGCCGTTAATGTTCCAAAATGGTGGTAACAGAATTCTAAGATAAACTTTCATAATGCACAAAGTAGCTGAATAGTAATCTAAGTTTAATTATCCACTTACCGTCGAAATCGGGCATATTGAACCCGAGAATAGAATGCACCATTAATGTTAGAAAATGTTGGTAACTGAAGTCTAAGACAAACTTTATAATACAGAAAGTAGCTGAATCGTTATCTAGGTTGAATGGACCAATTCCCGTTGAAATCGAGCCCCCAGAACCCGATGAAAGAATGCGCCCCCAAGCAGTGGAAGGTGCTTCTGGCTCCCACCCCCTATAAATTTAACGAATTACTTTTAACATTAACCCGATATTTAATTTACGGAAGAAATTTCACCCCTCTAAAGTTAACCACTTACCTTTAACAGTAACGCGAATTTTAATTCCCGGCTGCAGTGAATAAACGAAAGTTGATGCCGAAAAAGAAGATTAATATTCGAAAAAGGTGGTAGCTGGAGTATAAGGAAATTTTTAGTCGTTTATAATGTAGCCGGGGGACCCTCGAACTATGCTAAAGAAAATTGCAAGACAATCGGATAATTTTTAAAGAAATTGCACCAAGGACAACTAAAAAGGCGATTAATATTCAAAATTGGTGGTAGCTGAAGTGTGAGTATTTTTTTGTTATTCGTTATTTGTTAATAGTAGTCATGTAGTAGCTGGAGGACGTAAGAAGTTCTTAGGAAAAAAATCCTATTGAATCGGACCATTTTTAAGAGAGCTATAATAGGGAGACAAGGAACTTCCCTGATTAGTTTTGGGGGTTCATTGGTTAAGGATAAAGGGGGAAAAGGGGGTTAGTCCACCCCTTTTAATCCAGATAAATGGGTTTTTCATGCAGAATGATTCGATTTGCTCCGAATTTGCTATACCGGTTTATTATGTTAAGGAACTTCCCTGATTAGTTTTGGGGGTTCATTGGTTAAGGATAAAGGGGGAAAAGAGGGACTAGTCCACCCCCTTAATTCAGATAAATGGGTTTTTCATGCAGAATGATTCGATTTGCTCCGAATTTGGTATACCGGTTTATTATGTTAAGGAACTTCCCTGATTAGTTTTGGGGGTTCGTTGGTTAAGGATAAATGGGGAAAAGGGACGTTAGCCCGCCCCCCTTAATTTATATAAACGGGTTTTTCATGCAGAATTATTCGCTTTGCTCCGAATTTGGTATACTGGTTTATTATGTTAAGGAGCTTCCCTGATTCGTTTTGGGGATTCATTGGTTAAGGATAAAGGGGAGAGGGGGCTAGTCCACCCCCTTAATTTAGATAAATGGTTTTTTTGCAGGATTATTCGATTTGCTCCAAATTTGGTATACCGGTTCATTATGATAAGGAGCTTCCCTGATTAGATTTGGAGGTTCACTGGTTAAGTATAAAGGGGGAAACGGGGGATAATTCCCCTTCACTTATTTTTTTGAGGGGCATTATTCTTTAAAATAAGAGTATGATATGGTATTAGTGTGAATAGCCTGTGAGCTCAATGCCATCAGTTTAGCTGGGCACTTTTCTTTTTTTATTTAATCGAAAATTCATTGACTACTAATATGTGCTATCAGATGGTGGTGGAGTGTGCGTTTGTGTCGGGGGAGTAGGCACAGCCTGATTACGGCCTAAGCAAACTCACATTACTATGTTCGAAAAATATGTTTTGCCTTATTTAATCCTAAAATTTTGCTATTAAATAAGGTTTAATGTGGAAAATTACTGTTAGAAAAAAGTGGTGTAATTTTGCATAGGCTATAATCAGGCCCTAAGGAACACTGAATTTGGTACTTAACTTTTCTCTCTTTTTGAAGCTTATCGATTCTGCATTTGACATTTACAATATTTTCAAAATCTCAAAAACAATACGCACAAAATTTAAGTTGCTGCTTCCTCCTCAATCCCCCCCCCCCTATCCACATCTAAATTTTGTCGCCGTGGGCTGATGTAGAATATGTTTAAATCCAACTCTTTATTATTGTTTTGTAATCTGTATTGATGCATGTTTAGTTTCGACAAAAAAAAAAAAAAAAAATCTTCAAAATTTTTGTTTATTGGTTTTCATTTGTAAAATGGTCAATCATTTTCTTCAACTTGTCAGGCTACTTTTTTTTCCAAATCGTAAAATAATTATCGCAAATTACTACTGTTACATCGTACATATAGGTTTCTCTGCGGTGAATTCTTTGGCTACCATTATTTCCGTATGGTAATCATCATGATAAATGTCTAAAATATTTTTAATACAAATGTACCAGAAAGATTACTGTTTGGAAATAGTAGTAGCTAGTAAAGTGGCCGATAAGAGTCCTGTTAAATAAATTTTGATTACTTTAATATCTGAAAATCTTCAACAGTCGTCTACGGAAAAGTTGCAGAAAAAAAATCAAACATGCTGAAACGATGCTGGAGAAGTTACTTGAGGCTGCAATATGGTATGAATTAAAATTAAAGCTTGATGAATAGAAGTCATTTCTTTCAACTGTGTTTGAAAACATGTTTTAAATCGGAATAGATGAGGTTGAACACAAGGTAAAATATCCTAGAAATACGCTGATTGTAACAAGATTAATCTATAATGTCTGATTAATAATGAAAAAATATGCAAATATATTAACCCCTTGGGGACGAGCGACCACTATTCGTGCCGCTTAAGCTGCTCAGAATCGGGTATTATTCTCACCAGTAAAATTTTATCGTAAATTTTACCTTATTTAATCCGAGCATTTTCCCGATTCAATTAGGCAAAAATTTCTGTTTAAAAAAAACGGTGATTAAAGATTAAAAATTCTGTAAAAGACGCTCGTCCCGAAGGGGTTAAGAAATCTTTATTTCGCTTTTTCTAATTTTGCGCCCTTAGGATTCGTGCGCCTGGAGCAGTTTGCTCCAAGTCCTCCACGGTAGCTACGCCCCTGACATTGACTAATTCTATAGCACGATCAGATGAGAAGAATGATAGATTTTCAAATGGATCATGGCAGTGAGCCGGTAGACGTCCTATTCTTCCGTAATCGAGTCTATTGAAAAGGTTAACGTGAAACAAAAAGATATTAGCATCAATATGGTTTAATGCAAATGCAGATATTGTCAAAGGATTTCATAAGAACCATTTCACTTGCACCCAGTCGTATCAGTTAAAATACAACAATTGACAGTGATCCCAATTAGAAAAGATTACTTAATAGGTTAAAAAAATTCCGCATTAGACAACGAATCGTAACTGCTAAGGAAACATGCATAAGTAAGTTAAGAGATATTTGTCACGAAAGATGAAATACATAACAACACAAAATATATGATGTGCTTCCATGATCGTAAAGAGTTTTTGATTTTCTATCAAAAGCTTCCGACTTTGCGAATGAATGGGCAAGTAAATTAAATTATGAATAACAGTAACATGATGCAACATTTAACATGCAATTAATAGAATCAATACTGCTTGGTAGAGGCGGCTAGTACTTTAATATAAAAAGAAATAAAGTATAAATTTGTAAAGCTCAATAAAATAATATAGGTATTTTTATGTTAGCCGGGCGCAAGTGGGAAATCGCCAATTACTCAACTCCCGCCCAACTCAGTGATCCCAATTAGAAAAGATTACTTAATAGGTTTAAAAATTTCCGCATTAGACAACGAATCGTAACTGCTAAGGAAACATGCATAAGTAAGTTAAGAGATATTTGTCACGAAAGATGAAATACATAACAGCACAAAGTATATGATGTGCTTCCATGATCGTAAAGAGTTTTTGATTTCTCTATCAAAAGCTTTCGACTTGGCGAAAGAATGGGCAAGCAAATTAAATTATGAATAACAGTAACATGATGCAACGTTTAACATGGAATTAATACGGTATATACTGCTTGCTAGAGGCGGCTAGTATTTTAACATAAAAAGAAATAAAGTATAAATTTTTAAAACTCAATAACATAAATTCAGGTATTTTTATGTTAGCCGGGCACAAGTGGCAAATCGCCAAATACTGTTCCCAACTCCCATTGTTCATATTGTATTCATTTCATTTAAAGATATATACTTTTCAGTCATCTCATTTAAAATAGATGCATTTCCCTCATTTTATTTAATAGAATATTTAACATAGAAATAAATAAATAAATAAATAAATAAGAAATAATAACATAAACCAAAATATTTTATTTGAAAATCAAAGCACTGTTTCTAATTTACACATGTGAAAAATGAAAACTGCTATTGGCGAAAAAACAAAAAGCTAATAAGGAGATTTGCTCCCGGCTAACATAAAAGTACCATATAGTTTTTTCATATTAATATAGTTTAGAATAACAAACTTGAAAAAACATACAAAATGTAGTGATATACCAACAAAAAGTTTTCGATAAAAAAAAAAAAATCGCCAAGTTCTCCTTAATGTTTCGGCCAGAAAAAGCAGTGATATCTGAAGTTCGCACAAGTTAAAAGCCAAACATCCCAAATCTTTCATTGAAAATGGCTTCCTGCGACTTGGCCGTTAATGCCTTCGAGAGAGTTTTTCAAATTTTAAAATATGTACAAATGAGTTACATGCCAACTACATTTTTGATTATTTTAGGCATTTTGTGGCACAGAGTAGAGAAATAAAATACACATTTGAAAAAAGCATTTAAACAACTTCAGTCTGTTTAAATGCTTAGAAGTTAAAAATAACAAAATACTTGTATTCAGGAGATACTATCCCTAATTGCTAAAACATAATTAGTATCAGCTTTTAACAGTTTATAAATCGAATACCGCTTAATGTATGTAAACAAACTATAATAAATGTTCAAACGAAAAAAATCTCTTTCGTCAATACACAAGATTTCAATATTATACAATAAAATATAATGTAACATATTGTGAGATTTGAAGTAAGTAAATTTTGTTTTATTTCTTTTGTTTTACGTTAATGACTTTAGCTTTAGACCGTACAAAATGGCAATTAAACCACAAGTGGACTAAATGATCTGTAATCAAATCTAATGTTTGTTGAAACTGAATGGTAGTTATCAGAAATCTTCTACTTATAATGTCTTTATGCGAATTTGCCTCTTTGCATTCTAATATTACTTTTAATATTTAAATAATTCATAAATGCGTAATTTCCAATAATTAATTTTGAAATGCTGTAGAAGGCATTAACGGCCAAGTCGCAGGAAGCCATTTTCAATGAAAGATTTGGGATGTTTGGCTTTTAACTTGTGCGAACTTCAGATATCACTACTTTTTCTGGCCGAAACATTAAGGAGAACTTGGCGCTTTTTTTTTTTATCGAAAACTTTTTGTTGGGATTAATTATTTCTCATCAATGCGAAACTATTTTTTATACTACTTACCTATTTTTTTTTTTTTATTTACTTGTATTGATGACTTTTAAGTTGTGTTAAATTGTTAGTTCCTATCCATAAACACTGTTTTCACGAGGCCTACAGATGTCTATGAAGGTTAGAGTTGCAGTAAAGCTAGGAGATTCTACCTACACAACTTCCAGGTTGTGTAACATTTAAACGGAGCTTTCGACTGTAAAATAGTCAATGAAACATAGTCTTCATTTTGAAAGACCTATCCAATGATATGCCACTCAATAGGGTGCGTAATTTTTTTCATCTCTACCGCCATTTTGAATTTATAAAAACAAAACCTAGCCTAAAACCATCGGATAGTTAAGACGGATCGATAGAGACCCCAGTCATTAAAATCCATTCAACCGTTGAGATGTTTCGAGGGTATAAAGAAATCCACATACCCAGATACACGTGAAACACATATCACTTCTTGGCAGTCGGGTAATAAACAGTCGAACTGTTGTACATATGAATCAAATGAAAACCCAATATAAAAATGTATAAAGTTATATAACAGACGCAAATAATAAAATCTATACTATCAATAAATGAACTTATTTCCATTCATCATTGGAGCAATAATGTTAAAACACGCCAATACTTTCATAATCGAGTTTTTATCATGCTTCCATACATTTTTTTTATATTTGTATGACGTTATATATTCATCACGTCCTTTATATCTCCAATATGACGTAATATTTCATTTTTTTATTTGTTAAACTAGGGGGCTCTGCCCCCTACGAGCTACGCTCGCCAACCCCCGTTCAGGCACACCAAAATCCAAAAAGCACGCTAATTTGATCGGCTTTAAAAATATTGAATTAAAATTTAAAAAAAAAAAAAACAGTAGCGATCTCTCTGTAAACGGGTTTCCATTCATTTTTCTTGGATTGGGGATTTTTAAGACCAAATCTGCTGCTGTTAAGAGATACAATGGTGGTTTTCGTATTTAATTAAAAAAATAGTTAAACATTCGAAAATAAGCTAATGTAAAATGAATTAAGTAAACAGCGTCATTGTCTCCCGGTATTTTTTAACAGCGCTATAAGATAGTTCTTTTAAATAATTCATTTTAAATGTATCGTTTCAAATCTGACGTAATTTACACCAAAGTTTTATTTCTCTTATTACGTGAAAATACTTTTGTTGTTAGAAGGAAATATTATTTGCGCTGTCTTCGAATTCACGATAATAGTTGAAAAGATTATCTCAAAATATCTCGCGCAAATATATTTTTCAATTTAAATTGTTTTGCTATATTTTTTGCCATTTTAAATATGACGTAATTTCCTCAAATTACAAGTTTTAACGCATAATAATGATTTTTTTTATTTTAAGTTTTTGTTTCTCTTTTAAAATTCAAGTGCAAATATGGTTCGTCGCACATGTCATATACATCTAGCCCCATATTGGCGCAAATTTTTTCTGACGCCAATTTCATATACGCAACGGGTACTTAACTGATGCTAAAGTGTTGTTATTTTGCTTGATATCGTAACCCGGATGGGTACAGATGTCATATTCGCCCCATATTGGCGCGATTTTTTTCGGTTTCCAATTTGGCGAAAACATCAACAGCATAAACAACATAATCCGGGTTACCACATCAAGCAAAATAACGACACTTTGGCGCGGAAAAAAATTGCTCCAAAATGCGCGTATATGACATCTGTGCCTATGGTTCTTATGACGTAATTTTCCTGCTTTTAACATGTAATCATTTAATTCTAATTTTAAAGTTTTTTTTTTTCTGTTTGTAATAGTCACGTGTAAATAAATTTTTAATTTGAAGTAAACATTATAGTTTGCGCTATTTATGCAACTGGCAACAGTTTAAATTAATAACATTTTCTAAAATCTGTAAAAAATATCTCTCGTAATGCTGAAAATTTGAATTTAAAATTGAAATAAAACATCAAAAAATGAGTCAAATAAGAAAACTAAATGCAATCTGCACATCGGGAACTTATAACGTATAAAATGATCTAAAAATGATTAAATTCTCATGTATAGTTTTTGCTCCAATAAAGCTTTTTTAATGGAACGATTTTGTCCAACTTTAGCATTAAATATCTCTTAAAATAATTCTTCGATTTGAAAACTGTCTGCATCAGCGTATTTATCAAACATTTCTCTATAATATCACCGATTTTCATATTTTTGTATGCAACAGTTTTTTTAATATTAACGATGAAAGGCCATGCTTAAGCATTCAAATTGGATGTGATCTACCCGGAATATCTACGCAGATGTTCATTGGTCCATTTCCAAATCAAAACTTTTTTTTATATATAGAAGGATTAATTAAATAATTATAATTTTTCACAATGGAAATCATAAAACAGGAAAATTATGACGTAACATTCCCTTTTGTTTTTAATTCGTCAAACTATTTATTTTATTTTCATTTTTTCCCGTGGAAATCTTGCCGTAGAAAAGTTATGATGTAATATTCCCTTTTATTAAATTCGCCAAACCATTTATTTCATTTTTTCACGTGGATATCTTGCAATATTAATTGTTGTGGTAAGAATTTTATTGTGGATTTTTAATTGTCGGCAACAGCTATAACGAAAAATGTTTCAATTTGATTGGAAATTGCTGTTAAATTGGTGGTTTTTTATTAATTAAAAATGAACAATAAGTTATTTCGATTCCGGATTACTTTAGTTGCATCGGCCGTGTTTTAATATACATGTACGTAACATTTCACAATTCTGGCTTCCAAACTGTAGATCTGTATAACATTACAGACAGACAGACAAATTTTCATTTTTATATATTAGATGTTCATACCATAAGAGTCCGAGAAATCAAATATTTTCTTGTGTGTTTCTTTAGTAATTTTTGTCAGTAAAGTGTTTAGAAAGAGAGATTGTAGTAACTTTCTGCATCGTAAAATCTCGACTATAAGCAACCCCCACCGATTTGTAAACAATTTTCAGAAGTTTTTTTACATCCCCAAATATAAGCCCCCCATCCTCCAAATTTTTCTTGCAGAAGAAACTAATTTAACACACCCAATGAAGAGAATTTTCCACCTTTTCGCATTCAGGCTAATATCTACAGGGAAAAAAAAAAAAAAAAAAAAAAAAAAAAAAAAAAAAAAGAGAGGAAAAAAAATATATATATATATTCTACGAACCTCCCCCCCCCCCCACGTCAAATGTCAATTTCCCGTCGCTGCCCACCCTCCTGGCACAAGAAGTGTAACATTTTGAGAATCTTAAAAAATTCTTTTATACTATTTGTTGCTCTCTAACAATAAATAAATAATCACCCATTTAAAATATCCCTCGATCCCTAAAATGTCGTCTCCCCCCCCCCCCCCCACCTTTTGTCACTCGAGCAAGAGAAAAAAATTAAATAAATAAATAAATTTTTAAAGCTCTATTTTAAAAACTTTTTCTGTCCTATTTGTTGTTCCCCAGTAATAATAAGTAAAAAATTAATCATCTAAATTACAAATTTTCTCCTCTCTATCCCTCTCAGCATACAAGTTTAAAAATTTTTTAAACTCTTTATTAAGAAAATATGCTCTAGTTGTTGCTCTCTAATAACAATAAACAAAAAATCAGCCATTTAAACTATCTCTCTATTCCAAAATGTCGTCTCCTCCCCTCCCTCTGTCACCCCAAGAAAAAAAAATAATATTGAATTCTTTATTTTTAAAACTTCTTCTATTCTATTTGTTGTGCCCTATTAACAATAAGTAAATAATCAATCATCCAAATTACAAACCCCCAGTGTCTAATTTATCTTGAAACCTGCACTTTTCATGCAAATCTTCTCCAAATTGAAACAGATGTGAGATTTGTTTATTTGCAGTTGTATGTATGTATGTAATGTACTAAATTTTATCCGCACGATAAAAGTCGCAATTATGCACGCATCGTCTTCAAACTTGCTAAAAACTTTGAGATGGCTAATATCTCGGCGGGGAAAGCAAATGAGCAAAATTGGCCCAAGGGGGTGGAAATGGGGAGGGTTAAAATTTTTGAATACCGCCTTAACATGATTCTGATAAAACCAGCTCTTACACAAAAATGACGGGGAAAATAAATATTTTTCATTATAGCAGTTGCCAACAAAAAAAAAACAATAAAATTCTCACCACAACAATTATTTTTCTATTGCAAGATTTCCACGTGAAAAATGAAATAAATAGTTTGACGAATTGAAAAAAAAAAATGAATAATTACGTCATAAGCTTTTAGCGCAAGATTTCCACGTGAAAACTGAAAATGAAATAAATAGTTTGACGAATTAAAAAAAGTAGAGCATGACTTCAAAAATCCGGCATTCAGAAATCCGACAACTTCAAAAATCCGGCATCAAAACCATCTTTTCCCTTCCCTTTTCTTTTACACTTTCAAGTTATGGGAGAAGAAAAATGGCATTCTTTATGAATTAAAAACTTCAAGATCGAAAATAAAAATGAAAAAAAAAAATATTTGACCCTTTTTTTTACTTTCTTCTATCTTTACAAGAAGAAAGTATTGGTTTCATGAAAATTTTCGAATTCCAGTTTTCGACGGATTTACACGTTTTATAAGTCAGAGATTCCAAAAAACATGTTTTTACAAAATGTCTGTCTGTGAGTCTGTCTGTCTGTGACACAAATTTTGTGGGCGCTCTATCTTAAGAACTAATGGACGAAATTTCACAAAACTTCATATTTAGTTAGACCTTGATATAAACTGGAACTGATTAGTTTTTGGTGAAAATCGCCCAACAGGTGGCGCTGCTATGCGGCATTTTTAACGATTTCTGCAATAGCTGTATCTCAAGAACTACTGCACGGATTTTCACAAAACTTCATATTTAGTTAGACCTTGATATAAACTGGAAGTGATTAGTTTTTGGTGAAAATCGCCCAACAGGTGGCGCTGCTATGCGGCATTTTTAACGATTTCTGCAATAGCTGTATCTCAAGAACTACCGCACGGATTTTCATAAAACTTCAGATTCAGTTAGTCCAGGATATAGTTTGGTGCTGATTACTTTTTTGTGAAAATCGCCCAACAGGTGGCGCTGGTATGCTGCATTGCTCATGATTATCGCAATAGCTCTAACTCAAGAAAAAATGCACGAATTTTCATCAAACTTCAGATTCAGTTAGTCCCTGATATAAATTAGTGCTGCTTAATTTTTGGTGCAAATCGCCCTACAGGTGGCGCTGCTGTGCTGCATTTTTCACGATTTCCACAAGAGGTGTATCTCAAGAACTATTGCACGGATTTTCATCAAACTTCAGATTTAGTTAGTCCTTGACATGAATTGATGTATAAATGTGCTGTTTAATTTTTGGTGTAAATCGCTCAACAGATGGCGCTGCTATGCTGTATTTTTTGCGATTTCCGCAATAGCTTTATCTCAAGAACTAATGCTTGGATTTTCAACAAACTTCAGATTCAGGTATACCTTGATATCGTTTAGTGCTGTTTACTTTTGGTGTAAATCGCTCAACAGGTGGCGCTGCTATGCTACATTTTTTCAGAATCTCCGCTATAGCTCTATCTCAAGAACTAATGCGCGAATTTTCATCCAACTTCAAATTCAGATATACTTTGATATGAATTGGTGCTAAATCGTTGTTATTTCTTGTACTATTTAAATGATTTAATTGACGTGATTTATATAGAAGAAAGTTTTGTGATGGCCACAACATACTAGTTTTTGTTTGTCAGAGGCGTTTATTTTCTGAACAAATTTCCTGGGAGTAGCACTGTTGCTTCGCAACTTTAACAACTTTGGCGAATGCATGGCCAACATTATATGGCCGGAACAAATTATCGGCAACGACGACATCAATGATGAGGAAGAATTTTCAGGCTTTTAAATTTGCCCTGAAAAGACCGCAAATTATGAGCTAATTGAAAACGCAAAATCTGAAAATGCATTAAGTGTCGAAAATAGGGTTATAGATGATTGGCTAAGCATTGATGAAAATGCATCAACAACGAACAATTTAACGGACAGCGAGATCACTGACGCTGTACTAAATAGAACCGCCGATAATGCTAGTAGTAGCTCAGAAGGATAGGGTGAACAACCGGCAGAAGAGTAGGTGTCACTAGAAAAATGCATAAATTTGATTGGAGAATTAATATATGCTTTAGACATTAGGATAAACAAGACTGTATTTCCGAAATAGACATTCTTCATTTGTATTAAAAAAAAAAAAAAAAAAAAAAAAAAAAAAAAAAAAAAAAAAACTTGCTAAAAAACGGCCAAAAATATTTAAGCAAACAAAATTGATATCGATGTTTCCGAAATTACAAAAGAAGAAATAATTTCACGCTTTATTAGATTTTTTTTTTTTCTGTAACATAGAAAATATCAATTAACGTAAGATTTTTATAATTAATTTTCTCTTTTTCTTACTTAATTATCACTTAATAATGAATTAAATTATGGCTAAAGTCACCATTAAGAATATAGAAGTACTTTAGATATTGTTAGTTACTACTTTTGATATTCCTTCAAAAATCCGGCATAGTCTCTGTCCCGACGATGCCGGATTTTTGAAGCTAAACTGTATATACATATATTACGTCGTATTGGAAATATAATGGACGCCAGCAGATAAATATTGAACGTCATGTGAGTTTGAAAAAACGTATAAAAACATGATAAAAACCCGACTGTAGAAATATTAAAATATTTTAACATTTTGAAGTTCACTGAATTTGTTTTCGCCTTTTTTAAGCCTATTCCATATATATGCGTGTGTGTATTCGTGTATATTACAATTTTCACAAAAAGTTTAGGTCCCTAGAGCTCATTCTTAGTGAAGAAAGTGTGTTTATCTCTAATCTTGATTTAGTTTTTGTTGATGAAATTAGTACTTAACTTCGAAATCTACCTCCGCCTGTAGGCTGAGCCGGCAGGGCTATTTTTTTAAACTATAATTTATAAAAAAAAAACTTTACTTTTATAACTTTGGTTTAAAACAAAAAATTGTAAAATTGCATTTTTTATTTTCAGATAAATGTTCGAAATTTCTGATGTTAATTCAACATTAAAGAAACACAATTACTAGCCTCTGAAAGGGTTAAACTTTTTATCGTGCTATGTTCCGTTGCCTTCGGTCTGAAGTCTTCAGGTGTATTACTGAATTTTAGTTATTTTTTTACAAGCGTTTTCTGAAATATTTTAATTGAGCGCCGTTTTAGAACCCTTTAACACTAGCACGGCCGGACGTTTCACTCAAGTGTTATAAAAATAATTTTACACCCAGAATTTTTATTTAAAACTATTTAACTTATTTATTTAACTAATTTCTCCGTGGTAAACATTTAACTTATTTTTTAGAAAGAAATTTCTGGCTCGAAGCGAAATATTTTTATTTGGTACCGGTCAAAAGGGCCGCTTATGGCCGTTCTAGTGTTAATACCTGCCCTACAAATGTGTAGGTAATCCTAAAGAAAAAGAAAAAAACATTTTCCTCTTTTTGTGAGATTTAAAGTCGAGCCTGTACCCACAGAATTGCGTGGATCCCCCCTTAGCATAGCCTGACATCGGATATAGTATTTTAAATATCTTTTTTCAACCAAATACGATTCTATTAATTAGAGGAACACCCCCCCCCCCCCCCAAACTTTTCACTGTACCAAAAATATTCCGGTCTTAAAGGGATAAACGATCGAAGACTACTTCTGTAACGACAGTTTATTTAATTTAGCATAACATTTGTGGCAGATAAACGAAAGATATAATGCATTCCATTCTATGAGAAATAGGCCAAACAAAAAAAACTTCACGACTTATGCGGAATGATTACATACCCGAGTGACGACTTATCTAGATTTTACTGTATTCAGTGTTGAATTCAGACACTTTTCTCCGGGAGGGATTTCTGTGGCTCCGGGGGACATTATAAGAGTTCCGGGAAGAAATTGCACGTTTTGACCATTGAAAACACAAGATCTCAAATCTTCCGGGGAGGTGGGGGAGTGTCCCGTCCGGGACACCCTAAATTCAACACTGACTGTACTCGATTCAGATATTAAGGCTCCTGTCCCCGTCAGGCGAAGCGCTCGCGAACTAATGCTAAACCTATGGGGCTAATATCCCGTTTGCATTTCAACATTTTAAAATCATTTTTTTGCATCGGATAGCTCAGGTGCATCTCTACATCGCCTCCTTTCTTACTTTTTCGATTTTGGTTGCAGATATTTTTTTTATAGAGTTACTTTCACTTTCGAAACCGGTTCCGAAAAGGAAAGTGTCATAATAAAAAATATCTCCAACCAAAATCGAAACAGTAAAAAAGGGGCGATGTAGAGATAGATGCACCTCAGCTATTCAATGCAAAAAAAAAAAAAAAAAAAAAAAAAAAAAAAAAATATTTAAAAATGTCGAAATGCAAACGAGGATTTATTAGCAAATAATCTCCCCATAGGCTTAGCTTTAGCTCGCGAGCGCTCCGCCTGACGGGGACAGGAACCAATGGCGCCCCACACTGAGATTTTTAAAAATTATCTTTCTCATATAAATAAAAAATAATTTTGAAACCGATCGGTTAAATTTGTGAAAACAAACACTATTGGATAAGTAGATTAATGTAAAGCAAAAACACAGTAGAACCTCCATTATCCGAAGTAATTGGGACTGACCTTCTATCGGAAAATCGAAATTTTCGGATAATTGAGAATGCTTCAGTTTTAAGATTAAGGAGAAATACGTGCAATTTCTCTTATTTTCAGGTGCTTAATAAAAATAAAGCAATATTAAAATAGAAACAAAAATAAATTACAGTCGGATCTCGTTATCCCGACACCCGGTTTTCACGTCACTCCGCTTATCATGTCAGTTTTTCAAAGTCCCGATTTTCTGTATATGATTTTAATGTAAATAAACCCCGGATTTTACGTCGTTAAATAATTTTCAACTCCGGATATCTCGACGGTTTATAAAAATTGTCCATCTTTCATAATCCATCTTATAAGCAAGGAAATTAAGTGGTAAGAAATGCCTTAGCCAAACTTTTCACAAAATTGTCAAAAATACACATTGAGATGAATGAGAAATTTTACTTCAATCCTTTATCTGAATAAATAAACCCACAAACTATATGAATGACCCACCTGAGCTCCAGATCCTGATAGACGTATCAGTCTACTCGTGGTCTTTTTGTTTTGGTCAGGCAGCGCTTTCTTGTGGTTACACGGCGTTTTTCATCTGACATAAACCGAAACATTGCATTGCATTGAAACAATCAGAAACTATCTATCATCCATTTTTGAAAGAACGAATATTGATCACATTTCATTATATAATATTGAAAAAGAATTGCAGGAAGCACATCTAGAGATAAGTAAATCTTGATTCATCAATATTTCATGTAGCAATAAAAAAACAAGTCCATAAATCTGATTTTTATTCTTTTCAATTTTGTTTTTGTGTTTAATAATGTTTCATTGTTTAAAACAGCAAGAACAGTTATGAATTTAAAATTATCTTAAATTAATTAAAAATACAACTTTTTATAATGAATTTAAAATTATCTTAAATTAATTAAAAATACAACTTTTTATAAACATATTTTTCTCCAACCCCGGTTACCGCGACACTCCGCTTATGACGACACTTTTTTCTCGTCATTAGACTGTCGGGATAACGAGGTTCGACTGTATTTGAATTTTGAAATTAAGTACCTTTTATGTATATCACAAGGGTTTGAAAAAATGTTTTGTTTGTCGCAGTTTTGATTGTCTTTGCTTTGAAACTCTATCACGGAGTTTTTTAATATTATTAGTTCACCAGCATCACAGTCTTTCTGCTGCTCCAACCATGCCAAACCTTTAGCAAAACATTCAAATGCTTCAGAATTGCTAATTTGTTCGTTTTCTTCGTTGCACTCCGCAACTTACGGCTCAGGTTAAAGTCAAGAAAACCCTAAGAAAGGGGATCGAAAATATTTAAATATTCTGGTAGTTCGGAAATGACAGCATGCACACAAAGAATATGATAGTTAAAAAAAAATAAAATTATGTAGATTTCGGTTAACCGAGAGTTTTGGTTAAAAGAGGTTCTACTATATGTGTGTATCAGCCGATTTCTATTATATAAGAAATTATGTAAGAAAATACTTTCGAAATATGAGAACAGTTAATATATGCAACTTAGGTATAAACTTCAATGCAGGTTTCGAGGTCAAATAAAATACGAATCGTCTGCCTTAGAGCAATAATGTGTAATGACGTAACAATGAAATCAAGGTTAGGGACAGCCGCATGAGGTCACACTTTCAAGTTCAGAAGTCTTTTGATCTGAGATTCATTTTTGTTAGCTCGCTCAAAGAGAAGTACAGGTTTTAATTCCAAAAGTATTCATTTATTTCAAACGTGGACGAATTCGATACAGGGCCATTGCTAAGACTTTTTATTGGGGGGAGGGAGAGAATCCTTAAATTGCCAAGTCATATTTCAGTATTTGCCAAGTCATTGAGAAACAAAAATAAATAGTTTATGACGTTTGCCAATCAGTTTTATAATTTTGCCAAGTTACCACAATTAGAAAATGTAATATAGTTCTTATTTGTAAAAAGTTTAATAATATTCCCAATTACATTTGTAACTTTTGTTAAGTCTATTAGAAATAGAAAGTGTATTATAGTTTTTATTAAAGTTTTAAACACATTTGCCAAGTGTACCAGCATTCGCGAACGCTTGGGGGGGGGGGGGGGGCTCGTTCCCTTAACGAGGGCCCTGATTCGATAGGGCTGAATAAATTACTAATTACATTTTTACTTTCTTTCTGTCGTCTAATGTCTGTCGCCATTGTACCATCAAAAAATGTATGAAGTTATAAATAGAATTGAACCAAATTTTTATTTTAAGTTTTTGGCTATGGCAAGCAGGTCCTCCCTGAATTTGGAAAAAATTCGCCGGTAGGTGGCGCTGTAAAAGCGATTTTGAATATTGTACCATTGAAAAGTGTATGAAGTTATGCATAGAATTGAACCAAAAAATTTTTTTAAGTTCTTGGCTATGACAAGCAGGTCTTTCCTTAATTTGGAAAAAATTCGCCGGTAGGGGCACTGTAATAGCGATTTTTGTACCATTTTGAATATTGTACCATCGAAAAGTGTATGAAGTTATGCATAGAATTGAACCATTTTTTTGTGTTTGTTTTTAGTCATGGCATGAAGGTTCTCCTTTAATTTGGAAAAATTCCGTCGGAAGATCTATTTAATCTACATTTATATATAAAAAAATATATATATGCATAGTCTAAGAATCTATATTTTAGGAAAAGAGCTTGAACAGAGTAATTAATGTCAAATACATGCTGTTATTATTATTTTTAAATTAGTTAAATATTCTTATTAATTACTGATTCCATGATTAACAGCAATGGCATTAAATATAAGTGAAAATTGGGAAATTGAGTTAGTAGCCAGTGGCCGGTAGACTCAGTTTCATTAGTGGCCACTACAATGCTTCAGACTTTTTTGACATCTACATCATGGGCGTACCCAAGGGGGGATCAGCCCCCGAAATTTTCGAAAGTGATATGAAAAAGTGTTGTTTTTTCGTTTTTCTTTTTTGGAAAGAAAAATTAATTTTTTTTCAATCATACAGCGGACTAGTCATTCTTATTAGTCCCATATTAGTCCACATTGACAACAAAGAAGAGAAAGGGGGAAGACGGGGATACAGCCCCCCCCCTCCCGAAATAGTCGAAAAATTAAATGAAAAAGTAATTTTTCCTTCATTTTTAAGATAATTCTGTAATTTTTTCTTCTCTCATATAGCAAAATAGACATTCTCGTTAACACAATAATAGTCCACATTGACATCACAGCATACTCAAAGATGGGGTTGGGGCTGATGGAATTTCAGCCCCCTCCTCTCGAAATGGTCGAAAATGAAATGATAAAATAGTGCTGATTTTTTTCTGCCTGTTTAAGATAAATTTGCATTTTTCCCCCTATCTTTCAACAGACTATGCGCTTCCTTCGCTTTAGTTCCATAGTAGTCCATATTGACACAAAAGAAGAGAAAGGGGGCTGACGAGGTTACAGGCCCCACTCCCCAAGAAAACCAGAAATAGTCAAAAAATTAAATGAAAAAATTGTTTTTTCTTTACTTTTTAAAGATAAATCTGTAATTTTTTCTTCTGTCATACAGCAAAATAGCCATTCTCGTTAACTCCATATTAGTCCACATTGGCATCACAACACACCCAAAGATGGGGAGGGGGCTGTTGGAATTACAGCTCCCCTCCTCTCGAAATAGTAGAAAATGGAATGAAAAAATAGTGCTGATTTTTTTCTGTCTGTCTGAGATAAATTTGCATTTTCTCCCCTATCATTCAACAGACTAGCCATTCCCTTCGCTGTAGTTCCATATTAGTGTACAGTGACACCACGTTATACCCAAAAAGGTAGAAGGGGGCTAATGGGGTTACAGCCCTCTTCTCAAAAAGTCGAACATGAAATGAAAAAGTGTTGCTATTTTTCTTTTTGTTTGAGATAAATTTGTATTTCCCCCCTATCATTCAACAGACTAGCCGCTTTCTTCTCTTTAGTTCCATACTAGTGCACAGTGGCACCACATTATACCCAAAGAGGTGAAAGGGGCTAATGGGGTGTCCCCTTCCTAAATAGTCGAAAATGAAATGAAGAAAAGGCTGATTTTTTTCTTCTTGTTTGAGATAAATTTGTAATTTTTCTTCTGCCATACAGCGAAATAGCCATTCTCGTTAAATCCATATTAGTCCACATTGACATCACAGTATACCGAAAGAAGGGGAGGCGGCTGATGGGCTTACAGCCACCTCCTACCGAAATAATCGGAAAAAAAATGCTTTTTTTCTTTCTGTTTTGAGATAAATTTGCATTTTTTTTCTCCTATCATTCAACAGACTAGCTGCACTCTTCTGTTTAGTTCCATATTACTGCACAGTGACACCACATTATACCCAAAGAAAAAGAAGTAGAAAGGGGGTGATGGGGTTACAGACCTCTCCCAAAATAGTTGAAAATGAAATGAAAAAAGTGCTGATTTTTTTTTCTTTTTGTTTGAGATAAATTTGTAATGCAATTGTTTTCTGCAATACAACGAACTAGGCTTTCTGGCTAGTCTCATATCAGTGCACAGCTACACCACAGTATACCCAATGAGGAGAAGGGAGTTTATGAGGTTATATGGCCCCCTTTCGAAGTAATCAAAAATGAAGAAAAAACTCTTGTTTTTTTCTTCTTTCTTTTGTGATAAAATTTAATTTTTTTTTCTGCGGCGCAGCTAGTCTGGTTGGTCCCATATACTAGTGCACAGTGATGCCCCCGCATACATACAAAGAAGTCGATGGCGACGGGGGTTATGAGGTTACAGCTCCATTCCACCTCCGAAGAGATCGCAGTGAAATGAAAAAAGGGCTGATATTCCTTCTTTTTCAGATAAATTTGTTTTATTTTCTGGCATGTCGCGAATTTGTTTTTCTTATTAATCCAATATTCTCCTCAGTCCTGGGACCAAATTTACTTGAAACCACAAAATAAATTTTCAGATGATTGAAGAATAGCTCCATACCTGTTTTACTGGATAAATGATAACGTATATGGTCAGTTCAAGAGACCTACAAGTAAATTCGACAAATCAAAAAGTAGTTTAATTTAAGGAGTTTTTTAATTTCTCTCACAGTCGACGGGCGCCAAGAGTGTCAATGCGGAAGTATGTTAATGCACAGTAACACTGCATCTAATCATAAGTCGATTTCGGCTAAATCGGAAATCCGGTGCGGAAGAGATGGCTGTTGTGATGTCTGGAGGCGTCTGGATAATTTTCCTTTGATTTCTCTGGCGCCATTTGACACGTGATACGTGAGTGCGCGGGGAGAAGTAGGGGGGACACTGTTTATTCAGAGCGTGGAAGGTAGAAGTGTTGTGTAAGCGGGTATTTTTTATGAGAAACCGAAAGATTGTAATAAAAACGGAAGTATATTGAGTTTTTTGTGAAATAATTTAGCAATATAGTGAAGTGTTGTTTCGGAGTGAAATGTGAAGGTGGTCTGCAGCTATGTGAAAAATATAATTATTTGTATATAGTGTGACGTTCAAATGTTTTGTCTTCCATGTCTTTATGTATTCTTATAAATAAACTATAATTTAGTGTTGTGAAGAAAACTAGTGATAAATTAACCGAAGGATTACACACCTGGGATGGTTGGCGAATTTCGAGCGTATATCACAGCTGTAGAAGTAGCTTATTAACTTTGATTTTTCAGTCGCATCTCTCTGCCAAAAATTTGTGTTTTTTCCACGGTTTTTTGACAAAATTTGAATTTTCGCCGCAGTCATTTGAAGAAATTCGCTTTTTCTGAGGCTTTTTGCCGAAGTTCGCGTTTTTTTTATGCACTCCTTCGTCGAAATTTGCGTTTTTTCCGCGGATCTGTGACGAAATTTGCGTTTTTTTCGCGATCCTGTCGAAATTTGTGTTTTTTCCGCGTTTTTTCGGCGGGTTTTTGATGAAATTCAAGTTTTTTTTCGCGGATTTTTTCCGAAATTCGCGTTTTTTTTACGAAATTCTTCGTCGAAATTTGCTTCTTTCCCGCGGCTTTTTTGACGAAATTCGCGTTTTTATCTCGTTTTTTTGATGAAATTTGCTTTTTTTTCTGCAGCTCTTTGGCAAAAGTACCATTTTTTGCGGCTGTTTGACGAAATTTGCTTTTTTCCGCAGTCTTTTAACGAAATTCACGTTTTTCTGCGGCCCTTCTTTGTGACCCTGCTTTTTCTTTTTTTACGATCCTTTAACGAAATTAGAGTTTTTTCTGCGGCCCTTTGACAAAATTCGCGTTTTTTGCGAGGTCATTTGCCGAAATGCGCGTTTTTTATGCAATCCTTCGTCAAAATTTGCGTCTTTTTCGCGGATTTTTGACGAAATTTGCGTTTTTTTCTCCTTTTTGATGAAATTCGCGTTTTTTTGCGACCCTTTACGAAATTAGCTTTTTTTTCGCAGCCCTTTGACGGAATGCGTGTTTTAAGCGATATTTTTTTCGAATTTCGCGTTTTTACCGCGCCTTTTTGATGAAATTCGTGTTTTTTCTGCTTCCGTTTGACGAAATTTGCATTTTTTTCGAGATCCTTTGTCGAAATTTGCTTTTTTCCGCGGCTTTTTGACGAAATTCGCTTTTTTCCGCAGCCTTTTGACGAAATTCACGCTTTTCTGTGGCCTTTCTTTGTCAGCCTGCTTTTTCTTTTTCTTTTGCGATCCTTTACGAAATTTGCTTTTTTTTCTGTGGTCATTTGCCGAAATTCGCGTTTTTTTAGGCAATCCTTCGTCGAAATTTGTGTTTTTTCCGCGACTTTTTCACGAAATTTGCTTTTTTTCTCGTCTTTTTGATGAAATATTTGCGTTTTTCTGCGGCCTTTTGATAAAATTCACGTTTTTTTCTGTGAGCCTTTGACGAAATTCGTGTTTTCCGGCTTGCCTTTGACGGAATGCGTGTTTTTTTAGCGGTCCTTTGTCGAAATTTACGTTTTTTTCTGCGGCCCTTTGACGAAATTTGCGTTTTTTCTGCGGTCATTTGACGAAATTCGCGCTTTTTCGGTGGCCATTTGACGAAATTCGGGTTTTTTCGCAATCCGTCGAAATTTATGTTTTCCGCAACTTTTTGACGAAATTCGCTATTTTTCCGCAGCTTTTTGACGAAATTCACGCTTTTCTGTGGCCTTTCTTTGTGACCCTGCTTTTCTTTTTTTTGGCGATCCTTTAACGAAATTCGTGTTTTTTCCGCTTCCCTTTGACGGAATGATGTTTTTTTAGCGATCCTTTGTCGAAATTTGCGTTTTTTCTGCGGCCCTTTGACAAAATTCGCGTTTTCTCTGTGTCATTTGCCGAAATTCGCATTTTTAAAGGCAATCCTTCGTCGAAATTTGCGTTTTTTCTGCGGCTTTTTGACGAAATTTACTTTTTTCTAGTCTTTTTGATGAAATTTCCGTTTTCCTGCGGCCTTTTGACGAAATTCACGTTTTTTCTGTGACCCTTTGACGAAATTCGCGTTTTTTCCGCTTCCCTTTGACGGAATGCGTGTTTTTTTAGCGATCTTTTGTCGAAATTTGCATTTTTTCTGCGGCCCTTTGACGAAATTTGCGTTTTTCCGCGGCTTTTTGACAAAATTAGCGTTTTTTTTCTCGTCTTTTTGATGAAATTTGCGCTTTTCTGCGCCCTTTTGATGGAATTCACGTTTTTCCATCCCCCTTTGACGAAATTAGCTTTTTGCGATCCTTTACGAAATTAGCTCTTTTTTTCGCAGCCCTTCGACGGAATGCGTGTTTTTAGCGATCTTTTTTCATAATTCGCGTTTTTTCTGCGGCCTTATGACGAAATTCGGGTTTTTTTCTGTACTCATTTGACGAAATTAGCGTTTCCTCCGCGAGTATTTGACGAAATTTGACTTTTTTTTTCGCAATCCTTTGACAAACTTCGCATTTTATCCGTGGCCCTATGACAAAATTTCGGTTTTTTTCCTTTTCGGATACTTCAAAAAAAAAAAATTGGAGATTTTTTTTCTGCGAACGATTGATGAAATTGATTTTTTTCGGCGACCATGTCAAAAATCGCGATATTTTTTAAGTCCAAATTTTCGGACTGGACCAAATTTTTCAAATTTTCGGAACAAAGTCACCCCTGCCCCCCCCCCCCCCCCCTGGCTACGGTCTTATTGGTAAAAATGATTTCTGTTTATAACACAATTCAACGTGTTTCGTAAGATTTAGAACATTATGGAAATTTAAGTCAGCCTCCCCCCCCGAAATAAAATCCTGGGTACGCCACTGATCTACATAAACTATAATCGTTGTATATATACATATTACTTTCTTCTATCTTCAATAGAAGAAAGTATTGTAATCGAAATTTTTTTCGACTTCCGGTTTTCGACGGATTTATACGTTTTAGGGGTCAGAGATGCCAAAAAAAAACATGTTTATAGAAAATGTCGGCACTGTAATAGCGATTTTTGTACCATTTTGAATATTGTAAATCGAAAAGCGTATGAAGTTATGCATAGAATTAAACCTTTTTTTTTTGTGTTTGTTTTTGGTCATGGCATGCAGGTTCTTCCTGAATTTGGAAAAATTCCGCCGGAGGGGGGCGCTATAATTGCGATGTCTGTACGATTTTCATTATTGTACCATCGAAAAGTGTATGAAGTTATGCATATTATTGAACCAAATTTTTTGTGCATGTTTCTGGCTGTGGCAAGAAAGTCCTCCCTGAATTTGAAAAAAATCTGCCGGAATGGGGCGCTGTAATAGCGATGTTTGTGCCATTTTCATTATTGTACCATCGAAAACTGTATAAAATTATGCAAACAATTGAAACAAATTTTTTGTGCATAATTTGGGATATGGTCCTCCTTGAATTTGGAAATATTGCGCGGTAAAGGGGCTAGCGATTTTTGTATACTTTTCTTGATTTTTCGTAGTTCTATTGTCCATCGGCAGCTCGTGACTGAAGCAGAAATTTAAGAAGAAAATGAAAGTTGGTATAGTATTGTACTAATAATATTAAAGTATTAACATGTGTAACTACTTTTTGAAATATTAAGGTGTATAAGATAGAAGAAAGTTTTGGGATTGGCACATCCAACTAGCTGTATTGCTTTGTATGTCGATTTGTTTAAACAAGTTGGAAATTGCGCGTCAAACGTAGGTGCGTTCGTACTATAACTAGTTTTATAAATATTTTTTGCACCGTATATTGTACTGAATGTATATTTTAGTGCACTTCATAAGTGCATATCAATTTCATTCTGTTCGAAAGGCTGCAACATCATTAAAACGCACTTGAAGTATTTTTTTTTCCCATTGGTCGTAATGTAACGGAAAACTTTTGACTGTCCCTGTAATTGAAACTATACATCCGATTTTCATAAAATTTGAAATGACTCGACAAAATTTTACAGCAATGATATATTTAAAATTTCAGACCATTCGGTTGGGTAGTTTTTCTCTTATATGCGAACGGACGGACAGACAGACAGGCGGACCGAACGACGACTATAGGTGCTATACGTATTTATATAATTACGAACGAACCTAAAGATTGACTTTGATGGGGACAATAATAATAATAAAAAGTCTTAGATTAGCTTTGTATTGCTTTTTATGTTATGTTTAAAATAGTCTCCATTTTAAAAATCGCGGCCTTGGAAGCGGACTACAGGCATATATCTGTTCCAAAACATTCCTCTTCCGTGAATTATTTATTTAAATGCAGGCTTGCCATACTTGACAGGATTTCACCAGGGGCGTAAACCACCCTGGTCACGTAGGGGGGTGTAGACTCATAAATTTCCGACTCCAAGAAGAAAAATTTCCGAGTACTATTGTCAACAAAATGCCGACTAATTAATATATATATATATATATATATATATGTACGCTCATGTCTCCAAAAGTTTAGCATATATGATAAAAACGAAGAAAGGATATCGTAAATATCTTACGAAATTATTAAACTTTATAGATGATAGATGAAAGTCTCAAGATAATTATGACTGAGCGTATCGAGATAGTCAAATAGGTTTCAAAGCGCTGATGTTGATTCCTTTTGAATTATTAATGTATGTTTCTAAAAATTAGTGGTGAAGTAATATGATTAATGTGTGTAGAAAATTGCGGTTTGGAACTCCAAACTGCTTTGTTTGATAGCGATATATCTTGTTTCTAAATGTGCAAAATTTGATGAAACTGGATGATTGAAGAGCTGGGGATGCGATGCCCGTTTTTTTTTTACCAATAAAGGGCTTAATGCATTTTATTTTTTCTGTGTGTGGCATATTTATTCACATAGGCTCCACTCCGGATAGAAATTCAAATTCTGGATTAAGCATAAGGAATCCTGTTACCAGTGTACGATATACGTCTACAACATAAAAAAAAGTCAAAATTTAAGAGATTGAAAATTTTCGAATGAACAAAACTTATATCAATTTCTTAGTACTTCAATAAAAGTTAATCAAATTTTGTACGTTTAGTAACAAGATATATCGCTATGTAACAAAGCAGTTTTTGATTCCAATCCGCATTTTCCTATACATATTAATCATAGACTTTCTCCCCTAATTTTTAGATAAATTTATTAATAATTCGAAAAGAATCGACATCAGCGCTTTAAAATTATTTGACTATCTCAATACGATACGCGAAGTCATAATTATCTTGTGAATTTCATCTATAAAATTTAATAATTTCGTAAGTAATCGGTTAAAATTGTTTCTTTCTGAGTAAAATTGAAATCTGTTTGCTTGGGGAATATTTTAAAGACAAAAATGTGCGAAAAATACGGGATTTCTTAATTTTTTCTAACGACATACTTTAAAGATGGTTAAAAATTTGTTGTCAGACCTTTTTTTTTGAACCAAACAAAATTCAGTAATAATAATAATAATATAAAAAAATCGAATACAATTGAGAAAGGAAAAAGAAAACGAAAGTATTATTTCTGATAGAAGTTAACTCGTATAGATTGTAAAATATCCAGATTATTTCGAGATAAAAATTCATCGGGTGTTTTCAATTTCATCCGGTATCATATAAATTTCTTGAAACACATTTTTAAATCAATCTAAAATTACGTAAAAAAGTAAAAAAAAAAATTAACATCTTTTTTTAATAAAATAAAAAGAAAACACAAAATTAGTAGAAAAAATAAAACCATAATTATTTTCGATGAAAGGTAAAATTCGTGTGGAGTGGAAAATATCCAGATTTTGATAGGATAAAGTACTAAATATTTGCAATTCAGTTTTGAATTTTCATCAGATATCACCTGAATTCCGTGATACAAGTTTCTAACTATTTAGTTAGATAAAAAAAAAAAAATAGAAGTTTCTTCTCTTCAATCAGTATGTCTTAAAATTACCAGACTAAACTAAAAAACTCTCCGACTATAAATAAATACAGCTGGATCTCGATATCTCGAAGTCAAAGGGAACAGAAAAAGTTCGGAATATCAAAGTTTTCAATCAAAATATCAATGTTACAAATAATATTAACATTGCTGGAATATGTATATAAATATTTTGTTTCTTCATATCGAGGTTTTCGAGTTCACAATATTTGACAAGTCAAAGTTTTTCTGACTAGTTTTAATCACAAAAATAAAATGCGTAATATTTCCGACTAAGTACATAAATTTATATAGGTTTTCTTCGTTCTAAATTGTTTTTTCTAATTTTCCTATTAAAAACTACAAGGGAAAAAAAATCCGACTAAGAATAAAATTTCATAGGTTTTCTTCGCTCTAACTTGTTTTTCTTATTTACTAATTAAAAACTACAAAAACATTTCTCCAACTCATAAAATTTTATACGTTAATGCCATTTTTTTTCGACTAAACTTACTTTTTTCCGATTGAACGGGAATTTTTCCGACTGATTTTTTCATTTTTCCAATTTATAAACTTTTATAGGTTAATACCATTTTTTCCGACTAAACGTACTTTTTCCGACTGATTTTTTCGTAGGGGGGGTGTTGCACCCCCCCCCCCCCCAGGATTTACGCCCCTGGATTTCACCTAGTTTTACAAATACGACACAATTTAAAATAAAATCAACATTAAAGTAAAAAATAATTTATGAATTTTAACATTTTTTAGGAGGAGATATATTTATTTATTGAAAGCAGGAGCAATGAATTACGAATGAGGAAGAATGACTCGAGTTATTTTGGTCATCTATGTTCCTTTGAAGGAAAGGTGAGCTACAAGATCGAAAGATGAGTTAAAAGTCGGTTACCAGACAAAGCGAAAATACAGGTCATGTGTAAATTTGTTCACAACACAATTGGGGAAAAAAGGTCATCGCTCTCGTTCAACACCAATTCTCAATTGGAATTAATTTGAAGATCAAGCTTAGCTTCTAACAAGAATTTGCTATGAAATAGAAAACTTTATTGGTACACCGTTTGTAACTCAAAATGTTTCATTACAGAGTCATTCCAGATAATTCCAACAAAATATAATGTTTCTTAATTTTTTTGGCTGCCGCACCAATTTTAGGTGCGTTCATAATTATATAAATACGTAGAACCTATAGTCGTCGTTCAGTACGGCCGATGGGAAAAAATTATAGCAAGTGCATTTTAATGATGTTACAGCCTTCCGAATGGTCTGAAATTTTAAATATATAATTGTTGCAAAATTTTGTCATTTTAAATTTTATGAAAATCGGATGTATAGTTTAATTAAAGGGACAGTCAAAAGTTTTCCGTTACATTAAGCCAATGGGATAAAATTATTTCAAGTGCATTTTAATGATGTTACAGCCTTTCGAACAGAATGAAATTGATATGCACTTATGAAGTGCCCTAAAATATACATTCAGTACAATATGCGGTGCAAAAAATATTTATGAAACTAGTTATAGTACGCCCGCACCTCATTTGCTACATTTGACGAGCAATTTCCAACTTGTTTAGTCTGCCGGAAACCAGCATATAAAAAAACAAAATTCTTAAAAATAAACAGTTTTGATTAAAGGGGGTCGAAGAGTGCGCTTTTGCAAAATTCAAAGGTTTAAAATCAAGGATCGACCGAAACCGAATTTCAGTAATCTTATCGGCCGAAAACGAAAATGTCCAATTTTTTAAAAATTAATCAATGCATACATAAATATACATTATTAATTAATTATACGTGCGGTCCAAGTTGGCTCTCCCTGCCTCAGACCAAAACTTTTTATTTTCATATAAAATAAAATGTAATTCAACGACACAAAATGATTTCCTAATTATATGAATTTCATCTAATTAAAAAACGTTTTAGGTATTTATCTTTTATAATAATTTTCGTAAATGAACATCTGTTATACTAGACCTTTCTCAAAGAGTATTCGAAACACTTCTGCTGTTTCAAAGTAAAAATTTTCTATTACAGTTAAGTCTGCAGCTTTTAATGAGCACGGGAAAAGAGTCTTCAAAGTTTAGTCATATTTGGATTTCTTGCTTTATAATTTGAATTCGCGTGTTGCAGTTAGGGATGATTGATAATTATAAACAGTGAAGTTCATGGCAATAGTGTCTCATTTGCGCCTATAGAGTTCAAAGCAATTTTGAAAATTTCCGAAGGAAGAAACGAAATTTTTGGAACACAGATAGTTTCGGTCCTGCGAATTTTCGCCGAAAACAAAAACGAATTTTCGGCGGATCACTAGTATCTCGCATCACTTTTGAACTAAACCAAACAATTTGTCGACTCCCATTTTTTTGATGGATTTATATGTTTTGGGGTGTCCTGAACACGGCTCGGCTATTTTTTAAAAATTTCTGCCGGTTTATATGAGACTCAAATTTTGTGGCAAACTAATGCGTGAAATTCAATCCAAGTTAAACCTTGACAAAAGTGGCGCTTATGCTTATTAGGTTTGGGTGTATATTGCCCAACAGTTGGCGCTGCTATGCTATGTTTTTCACGATTTCTGCGACAGTTATATCTCAAGAACTAATGCACAGAATTTCACCAAACTGCATATTCTGACAGACTTGACAAATAGATGTCGATTGAATGCTGACCTTGATCACATATCAACGGGAGCTACTTTCCTTCGTTCGGGGTAAGATTCCTAATTGGGTCCACTAGCAATTGATGCGATTTAGCGAATATGGTTTGCAGGACAGTTAAACTTGGATAATTCGAAGTTGAAGGGACCAGAGATAAAGTTCGAAATATCCAAAAATTCGAATTACATATATTCTCTCAAGAAGAGGAGATAAATAAAAAGGATTAACTCCTCGATGAAAGATTAAACACAAACTTTATCTAAGAATACAGTCGGACCTCTATTTAACGAACCTCTATTTTGCGAACTTTTCCTTGGAACCAAGAACATTTTGCGAATTTCTTCGTAAAATAACCTCCAAATAGCGAAGTTCATTCTCTATTTAACGAACTTTTTCTTGTGATAAATTTTTTTTTTCTCCCCATTTCTCAAAATGTTTCTGGACATTTCAAAACTTATTCTTTCTTTAAACACATTTTATGATGTTCAATGGTCTTGAACAGGTTTTACCAGGAGCCTTTTTTGTCAGCAGTGAGAATTTGGTAAGTACGGAGGACGAAGACGATAATCCCTTAGAGTAACTTAAAAAAATGTGGATACAGAGTGAGAAAAAAAGAAGAAATCAACCATGATGTGCTGATTGATGATTGTATTTCACTTAATTCTGAAATTGAGACCTCGGGAACACAATCCGAATTGGATATTTTCGACAGTGTGAAAAATAAAAACAATACAGCAATGAATTGCAATGAAGACGAATATTATGATGATGATGGAAATGATCATTATGCAGGAATTAACAAAACTTCGTATGATAAAATGCTAAAATCATTTGAAACAACCGACGCGGATTATAGTTAGAAGAAAATACGCATGAAGGGAGTTTTGGCGTATTGCAAAGATGCAAGACGTATTATGAGCGAAAACACTTTTTTAAATAAAGAACTCAGGCAAAATTAACAGAGTTTTTCAGAATTTAAATTTAAGGACGCATATGTTAATGTATGGTTTAAAATTATTCGTTATAATAATAATAAATGCAATAATGTAATTAAAATTCGTTAATTTTAATGTAAAACTATTTTACTTTAAACAGAAAATACAGTATATTCCCGGACAATGTTTTGTTTTCCTTGCCGATTTCAAAGATTTAAACACAGAAAAATGAATTTATGATGGATATTGGTGGGTAAAATAAATAAAACAAATCGATATGATTAATTACTTTTAGTAAAAATATTTAGTGTTTATGAATTTAAAATCTGTTTTATGTAGTTTAAAGTATTTTAAAAAGTGAATCTCTATTTAACGAATTTTCCATATAACGAACTTTTTTCCGGGATTTAGCGACTTCGTTAAATAGAGGTTCGACTGTACTATTATTTTTTTCATTAAATCAAACGTTTTTTACTAGCTTAATTATTCAATACTTTTAAGAAAAATGTCATACTTTTGATTGCTTCTTTCAATGCAATGGGTCATAACAAATGATTCCAACCTATCAATTGAGATAAAAATAGAATGTTCTACATTAGACTGACCCTTGAAAAAGAGTCTTGGGCTTCTCTCGTATTTTCTTGTTCTCTTCATCTCCAGATAGTCCGCACTCAGCTCGGTTGTTCTCCGCTAGTTGAGCAATACTGTCCGCATCAGTTGCCTTTCCGCATACAGCAACATTTTGGTCCACGTACAACGTTCACATAGTCCTCATACAAAATTGATAGATCAGATTTTACATCTTCCCAATTATCGACAGCCAGCTCAGAATCAATTTTCTCAAAGTTTTCCACTACAATTACTCCTTCCTTTTCTTTTTTTACAAATCCAGCCTTAACCCGTTCGGGACCATGGGTGCATATATGCGCACACAAAAAGTGCTTAAAACGCCTGAGTTTGATACCAGTAAAAAAGAAAAGTAAAATTGATTTTATTTAATTACGACATTTTTGTGATTTACAAAGTTAATTGCCTGCCTACACATTCGTGTTGTATGTTGAGATTCTTAATGTCAAAACTTCCTTTTGATGATTCTTTGGTCCATCGGCTGAATCACAGATCTTATGTTGGCCAGGGAAAAAAAATTACTTTCACTTTTTTTTATTTTGGGAATGCTGTTGGAAGCCGTGCAATTGTCAATAAAGAGGACAATTACTCGTTTTTGTTTTCCAAATCCATTGCTCGTATTTAAAAGCCATTTCTCAAAAATTTTGGAGGTCGATCCTTCAACCTGCAGTGAAAAAGATTCTCCTGCCGAAAGGTGGGGTCAAAAGTCTTGGGATTTTGATTGGGTGAGAAAATTCCTTGGAAATCTCCATATATTGATATTCCAAACTATCATCTTTTCCTGAGAAAGACCATTAAAACAAACTATTAAAATGTTTTGTACTTTAGCTGAAAAAAGTATCAGGATAATTTTTACCGCAAAATTTTAAGGGCAATCGTACGAAAAAGTCAAATTATCCAAAATAAAATTCGAAATATCGCCGATTTTTTTTACATTATTTTAATGCAGAAATCTAGGGATCAAGCAAAAAATTCAAATTAAACAAGTTCGAATTATCAAAGTTTCACTGTATTATTAACTCAAATCTTTTTACTCATACACTTTTAACAACATTGTGGACAGAATATTTTCTTAGATGCCAACTTTTGCCTGTGAACCAGATTACCAAATATTAGCTCTATGCTTTTGCAATGGACATTATAGCTGTATCTTATTTTCCGTCTTTTATTTGATTGATCACTGTACCTTAGTGTTTATTTTGAAGACATACACTGTGCTTTATATTCATAATCGTTGAAGCAAAAAATTAATACATTAGAATGGCATAGATAGCAGAAAATTTTGTGATGGCTACAGTACGCTATTTTTTTAAAAAATCTGATCACATAAAAATTGTGGATTTCTCTATTAAAAAAGCACTGAAAAATTGATCAAAATGCCAGTTAAAAAAAAAAAAAAAATATATATATATATATATATACTATACGACTAAGTCACCGAACACTTTCGATTTTAGATATTTTACAGAGTATCCGGAGAAATACTTGATGAATTCTTCAGGCACAAAGGACATGTTTAACTGCATACCTTACATCGAAGGTTTGCTTACGAGAGCAAATATGACAAAACTGAATAATTAAAAAACAGTACTTGCGATCATCCTGTAAAATAGAATGCTCAAAATAATTTGTAGCTCTAAACACATGACTATGTAGATTGTAGATCTTGTGTAACATGTGTAAAAAACAGCAAGTATACTGGAATCGTGAAAATTTTCAACTTCCGTTTTTTAAAGGTTTCATTCATATGACAAAAACCCTATTCATCTCATTTCTCTGTCACAGAGTTTGAACATGGAAACTGTATTAAGTTTGAGACTTGAAATTTTGCATACTAACAGCTGAATACCTCGTCGGACGATAAATCATAAATTTTTTTGAAAAAGACTATTATTTTAATTAAATGAAGCCATATCATTTCAGTGTCTTTCTTAAAATATCAAAACAATCTTAATTTCACCATTGATTGCAAAAAATGTACAGCTTAATTGGTAGGACGGAAGTTTGAATTTTCAAAACTTACATTTGTAATTATTTTAGCAGAATTTCTTTTCATAAAATTAAAGTTGGAAAGCATTGTGTCCCCCCCCCCCCCCCCCCCCCCAAATAAAATAAACATTTTAAGGACGGAAGAACATTTCAATTGTTTTTGCTTTGAGATGCCACATTTATGGAAGATTGTTTTTAAAGCATAATCACAATAATAGATGGCTCCCAATAATATCTTGTGATACAAGTTTATCAGTTTCAAAATTCAAATATTTAAAACGCTAAGAGTTTTCTTTCGACAGTCCGTGAGAAGAAACTACTGCATCAAATTACACCAAGCTTTTTTTAAATGAAAGATATTTGGCCACAGATTTGTTATCATCTATTCGTTTGTACAAATGTTTTATTAATTAGCTGTAATTTTAAATTAAAATTCTACATTTGCGCATGCGCAGTACATAAGTACAAGTCTGCCTTTGGAGTGACGTGCGTTCAAGTTCGTCTGCTATTCGACCTTACTGTAAACAAACTTTTCTTTCTTTCACAAAGATGTTATTTGGCTCTTTCAGCATTATTAACAATTAAAAAATGTATTGTGTCTATACTAAGAGCTAGATACAGTTTATTTCGGGGTGTCATATTGTTTTGGTCATATTACACACAGAATATAAACACAGTGATTTGAGGTTAAAAGTTATGGACTCTGTGATCCGTCTTATGAATTGCCAATAGTTAGACACGAAAGAAACTAGCATATTAAGTTGTAGCTACTTCTTTGAAAAAATAAGGTATAAATTATTAAAGCGAAAAACTATTTCTGTGAGATCAGAACTCAAATTCAAGACATTCGTATACGTCAACTGTTTTTCGAACCTCTTCAATTTAGAAGGAAGTAAAACCAGTCCCTGCTAGCGTAGCGGGTTTACGCAGCACTTTAAAGCTCTAAATTTTTGTACAAGACGCAGGTTCGAACCCAAGCATGGCAAAATGAGCAATATATTTTTCGGTAATTCATTTCAATAATGACATATTTTATTAGGAAGAGAAGTTATAGGATTTTTATTTTATTATTATTATTATTTGAATGCTTTATAATTAAATAAAATTTAACACTCAATAATATTTTGAAAAAATAATGATTTTATATTTAAAATATTTTGCATGTAATTATCAATTAAATAAATTGAGCTGATCTAAAATTTTCGTTATATTTTCTGACAGTTATCAAGAATATATATGTGTGTGTGTCAGAAAGAAAAGTTTGTCATTCATTTGCGTAAAAAATAAAATAGAAAAAATATTAGCATAATAGCTATAAAAGAAATTACCTCTATATCCAGGTTTAATATTTAAAAAATGTATAAAATGTAAAATAAAATTCAAGTAATAAAATATATATTATAGATCGTTAACAGCATCAAGTTTTAAATTTAAGTTTTTAGAGAGTGAGACAGATAAAAATAAAATTCATGGCAGCTTTTAATGGCCGTGTAGTTTTAATAAATAAATCAATGAAAATAGATATTGTTAATAAAAAAAATGAGGTCATAAGTAGAAATAAATTTTCTACCGGTGTTTTTAGGTAAATTTCTGATAAAAAGCAAGCATAATTACTTGTAAGTTATAAACTTAAAATTCTTTCACTTCATTGAATAGGTTAGACTGGCAGCACCATCTATCCCCTTAAAGAAATAAGAATCACTTATCCAATATAAAAATTCGTCATTCAATAATTAATTTAAAAGCAACCAATTGAAAATTAATGAATTTTTCTAATGAAACATTCAAGTTATTTACCGTCAATTCTTGACGGCACTAACTAGTTTGTAATTATTTTAGCAGAATTTCTTTTCATAAAATAAAGTTGGAAAGCATTGTGCCCCCCCTCCCCCAAATAAAATAAACATTTTAAGGACGGAAGAACATTTCAATTGTTTTTGTTTTGAGATGCCACATTTATGGAAGATTGTTTTTTAAGCATAATCACAATAATAGATGGCTCCCAATAATATCTTGTGATACAAGTTTATCAGTTTCAAAATTCAATTTTATGTGGAAATAGTTTATTATTTGTAATTCAGAATTTTGAATTTTATTTAAATAATTTTTCTTGAATATTTTTAATTTGATTAAAAAAAATAACTTCCTTTAATCATTTTAAAATTAAATTTATTGGTGCTATCATCTATGTAAGGATTTAATAATAATAAATTAACAATTTAGATTTATTAATTAAAAGATAAAGTATTTTGAAAAGAATATTGAACAAATACCCTTTGTGCGATCACACTTACACCCCTGTTGATGGATTTACACGTTACGGGATGCTCTTAACACAGATATGAATATTTATGGAAAATGCCTGTCAGTGTGTGCAACACAAATTTTGTGGTGATTATTTCAAGAACCAATGCACTGAATTTAACCAAACTTCAGTTATTACTTGACAAATATAGATAAGATGCTGATTAGAGTTTGGGTGTATATGGCTCAACAGGTAGCAGTGCTTTGCTGTTTCCCCCCCCCCCCCTCTGATAGCTAATCTTAAGAACATACATGGAGTTTCATCACATTGCATATTTCCTAGACCATGACATAAATAGATGCTGATTCATCAATCTTTACTTCGATCATTCAACAGGGGCACTGCCATATATGCCTGACGAAAGATTTGTATTGTAACTGGGTCCACAATCAATTTATACAATTTAGAGAACATGGTTTGCAATATTATTAACTTCATTCTAATACCCTTTTATCCTATTGTTGGCACTATCACTAATTTTTATGCCAACTTTTGCACATGAATAAGATTCCTGAATATTATCCAATGCTATTTGCGATGAACATATGCACCAAATTTTGTAAATTAATTTTATGATTAAATATGCAGGTAGAATTTTATGTTTTAATACCCAACAGGGAGTGTTCTTCTGTTCTTTTAATTCATTGATTGATGCAACATCATGTTAATTTCAAAGAAATGAATTATGCTTTCTATTTATAATCATTGATGCTATTATGATAACTCAAAAGGCCGTTCAATATGTACATATTTTACATTAAGCATTTATCAGTTTTAGTATGTTTAAAGTAGTGTAACATCATTAAAATATTATAAATCATCATTAAAATAAGCATTTTGTTACCACTGAGCATAATGTTCCAGAATTTTTTTGAGTGTCCCTGTAAACAAACTACAAATGCTACACATTTCATTTACAATGCTGAATATGCCATGGCAAATCTCAACAACATATCTATTTAACGGCAATTCGATTATATTTACACAAGCTAGAGCACAGACAGACAGATCAATAATCATAATTAAGTTTTAGGCCACATTATTTTAATAATTAATGTGGTGAATAATATTTTAATGTGTTTTGTATTTGTACAATATATTTCTTTGTAAAACATTTTAGGGAAAAAAAAAGACAATAATTGAGAAAGATTCTGATTACTATTAACACTGACTTAAGATAAACTAGGTAAAAATATTTTTCACAGTGAGACATAAGAAGAATGTAGCACACTCGGTTCACACGGGCTTAATGCTTACAGGGTACTGCAGCAGGACAAATGACTTTTTCATTGATAAAATGCTTTGATACTGAAAAGTTTTGCACAGGTTCTCCAGTGAAACTAAAAGTTTGTTTTACCTTTGAAAGCAGCCATCCCTGTACAGGAACAGTGGAGTTATTACCTACTGTTTCTTATATTATGGGAGGCTAGGCAGTTTAGAGCCTGGAGTACCGATTTATACATAATGCTTCTCTCTTATCACACCTCCCTTGCTGAATCTGCTTACTCTTAAATGATGATACTGGTAGTTAACTTCTTTCCAGTTGAAGAAAAATACTGTAGGATGTACAGCAGAAACATCTTGTATACAAATTTTATACAGACAAAATGAAAACTAGTTTACAAAAGTTTTCACATTCAAAATAAAACTAATAAATTAAGGTGCAAAACACTTTGCATTATATGTTTTCAGTTGGAAATAAGAACATAAAAAAGATTACAATTAGATTTTATTGTACAAAATTTTGTTGAAACATTAACACATCACATAGTATACAAGTGGAAAGAAACTGCAATGGTTACTATTCCAGGCACGCTGTATCAAAACAATTAAAAATATTACACATCTTTTAAATCATCAGGCAAAGGCAGTTTTGGATGCTTATTCTCAAAGTGTTGCTTGTGTGTCTTTGGATCTGGCATTTGTGCCTAGGGAAAGGAAAAAAAAAAATTCCTTTTAAAAATTATCTTACAGAGGAATAATACAGTGCGTGAAAAAACCTCAAGGAAGAATTGTAAAAAAATAGATAAATTTAAAATATGATAATTTAATTGTTCATCATAAAGTGGAAATACTAACATAAAAGTCAACAAAATGTATCTGAGCTTTTTATTGTGAAAAAATAAGTATGTAAACAAACATTTTTGTCTGTGTAAAAACCAAGGACACCGCTGTTTTTTCTTCTTTATATAGAAATGTTACATATAATTATGCATTTGCATGTTAAACTCTTCTGTATAATGATTTTTCTGACGTTTTCTATTAAGAGTTTTGTTAACTTTATAATAATGCCAAAAGCAAGTAAACTGATTGAATATGAAAGAGCTGCTGTTGAATTTTTTTCATTGTCAGGAATGAGTTACAGGTCTAATGCAAAAAAGATAGGAAAATCTAAAACTGTCATTAACAATTTTTTTTAAGGTTAAAACACGAATATGGGGAAAAAAAAAATGGAGACAGACAGCCTTGTCACCTAGAGATGAATGGAGAGTTAACATCAACTGGAAGATACTCAATTCTACAAATGACTGAGCGCAAAGTGTGCAAGAAAACTATTTGCAATACAATTAATCGATTTGGGAAACAAAATCTATTTACACAGCAAAATTGTGTAAATCCCCTTTACTGACCAGCCACAACTAGGAATGCACCGAATAGTGATTTTGGCCGAATATTCGGCCTACAGGTGAACCGAATACCGAATATTCGGCTAGCCGAATAGTAACTGCTAGGCCGAATACCGAATATTCGTCCTGCCGAGTAACTATTCGGCCGAATACCGAATATTCGGCTTGTCGGATACTTTTATATTTCAAAGCTTAAAGGCACTAAAATGTTACATTTTAAAACAATTTTACATAATATTTAAAACAGGAACTTTTATTTTAAGATCTTTTGTCAGGTAAACTTCTTTGAGTTATTTAAGAAGAGGATAGTTATAAAACTTTTAATTAAAAAATGTTTAAATTTTATGGCTTCTTCTGAGAATTAAAACAGATGAATAAAATTTTCTTGAATTCTAAAAGAAACATTTTAAAATCAAAGAGAAATTGTGAAAAAATTGGAAGAAAAATTGTACAGGATCATATATTATTTGTTTGTCAGGAAGAGACTAAAGTAAAAGTAAATAAATAATACAATCTATTCAAATTTTATATGGTGGCAACTTAGCAAGAATAACCGTTCTACTCCCTTTGATTAAGCAAGGAAGCTTTTAAATGCATCCTAGATCAGGGTCTGGAGTGGGCAATCATTTTCAGAGATTGTAAACGTTGTTCTGAAATCTTCGCAAAAAACAGATTATTTACTGGATAATGTTCAGCAACTTGCCTTTGTACATAATTATTTCCTCTGAAAATTCTCGTGATTGCTTAATTTTCTTAAATAATACTTAACAAACAGCAAATAAATAATGTAAAAACATTCTCTTTTATTTAAATGTGATTTTGTTTCTAATTATTCTGAATATCTTTATAAATTGACTCTTAAATGTAGAAGTTGTATAAGGTTTTTAAAAATATGTTTAAAAAGTTTTTTTAAAGTATTCGGATCAGCCGAATATTTTGCTATTCGGCCAAATCGAATATTCGGCATACCGAATTGTTTGCTATTCGGCCAAGCTGAATATTCGGTAACATGGCTGAATACCGAATAGATACCAAATATTTGGTGCATCCCTAGCCACAACCCAGTGTTTACAGTTAGCAAGACAAGTGATGACTTGGGACGACAAATGGCTGCAGGTTAATTTTCTCCGATGAAAAGAAATGGAACTTAGATGGTCATGATGGCTGGAAATATTGGAATGATTTAAGGAAAGAAAATAAAATTTTACCTCAAAATGTCAGTTAGGTGGCAGATCCATTATGACATGGGGCTACTTTTTGTTTAATGGCGTGCGGTCACTTGCATTTCTTTCAGAATAAGTTAATTCAAAGGCATATCTAAAAACTCCTTTCTGAACATCTTTCACTTGTTTCAACATTTATGGCAGGAGAAATATGGATTAATCAGCAAGATAATATGCCTATCCACATAAGCTGTGAGACAAAAAAAGCCCACAAAACTCTGGTTCCATATGCAGGCATGAAAGTGGGAAATGGGAAAAAAGGTGGAAATTTTTTTCCATCTATATAATAAGGCCAAACTCGTATAATTTAGACACATTTTAGCAGTTATTCATACAATAAATGAATTATAACTGTACATATGATTGTTATTTTCTTTTTAAAACTTAGAAAGTATTAAAAGAAAAAAAATAAATAACAATAAATGCATACATTCATTAAATCAAAAAGAAAATTGGAAACAGTTTGCTAAAAGTGTGAATCCATCCAAATATATCTGATGAACTTATGTGAAGCACAGAGATTAAATTAAAAAAAAAAAAGTATTATTTTGACTGATTTGACTGTTTAAGACTTTACTTAAAAGAAAAAAGAAAACTCTAAATATATGTGCGTCAAATTGATCTTTACTTCAGAAATAAATTCCCAAAAATGCATCACTGAAATTACCCAGAAGTGACTAATTCATATACCTAATAATAAAATATTCTATTCCAAAAAGAAACTTATGTAAACTTCCTTTCCCTAGTTAAAGAACTTAATTTACATGACTTTCAGATGCTTATAATAAAAGCTCGCCTTTGATTTGATAGTACAGCAATTCAGAAACAAATTACAAGAATTTGAGTAGACAAAATGTGTAATTATTAAATTTTCTAGACCCCCCACCCCTGCATATGCTTCTAATATTTTCTTTGCATTTTTGCATCAATCCAGAGAATGTCCAAATTTGCTTTTAAAAAGGTGGAATTCCTCCTTTAGGAGGAACTCTTTCATGCCTGCATATGAAAAAAAAATTGAAGTTTTGACCACCCAGAAGTCTTGATCTAAACCCTATCAAGAACTTATGGGGAGATCTAGCAAGACAATTTTATAAAGGAAGATATTTTTCTCAGCTTGAAAACTCAGATCTATGATTGAAGATGAATGGTATAAAACTAGTCCTGTACTGTGCCAAAAATTTATAATGTCCATGAAAGTTTGAATATTTGCAGCCATTAACAGGCCTGCCAACTTTTGAAAATGAGAAATCGTAGCATCCAAAATTCAAATGAATCTAGAGGTTGGTTGGTTACTGTTTTTTTACACTGCAAATCGGGTTAACTCTGATTTCGGTTCGGACAGAGTTTAGATTCCTGGAGGTTGGGTTCGGGTTAATCCGATTTTTGAAAAGTTAGTTCTGTATATTCTTTCAGATTAAAAACTATATGTATGTAGTGGCGAAACAATAGCCCAGACCAGATGTTGGGAGAAGTCAAAGTCCAGTTCTCATGAGAAGTTGGTGAGCTCAGCAGAAACTGAAGACTGAGCGCTAGAATCGAGAGGTGCTCTCTCTCTTGGCTAATTTTTCGATAGCGCGTTGCCCGCTATTATTATCTTATTTAACGGGATCTGTGAGCAGACCCGTCATACAATCATTATCTATTAATCTCTAAATGTCGTGTTTTTATATGTCATATATAGCCTAGATGGATATCTGTAATTTTAGTAATAACCTAGAAGTTTTAATTAAACATTTTAACGAGTTTAATAGCATTAGTTCCTGCCTGGATCTGAATTACCGGACAGGACGAATTTTTCTTGAGCTGCAAAGAACGGAATCTGAATCTACAGCCTAGCCATCCGAAGGATTTATTTTAATCTGCTGTGTTGCTTCGAAAGAATCTGGAAAAGAACTTTGGTTCTTCTAAAAAGGAAGGAAAAAAGGTTCGGCACTTCAAAAACCCTGTGTGCAACGAATGCCCGTAGTTTTTTTTATTTTCACGGGTCCAAGGATCGCGTGTGTGAACGACTCAGTGTTTTTTTTTTGTGTGAGTCTTGGTTTTTTCGCGTGTGATTTATTTTATGCAGCCTCGTGATTTATTTTTTGTGGGCTGTTTTTTTTGTTTTTAGTGTGATCGAATCATGTTCTCAGCCTAGTGATTTATTTTTTGTGGGCTGTTCTGCTATTTTCTGGCTCACTGTGCTTTTTTTGTCGTGAGCTTTGGTTCGGTTTTTTTCCCCCTTACGCGTGTGAAAAAAATATATTCATTTACATACAGCGGATGTACTGGTGGTGGTACAAATTCGCACAAGCCATTTTTTATTATTGAGATTTCATATTTTCAAGAAAGGATTTTTTCCGTAAAAGCAAGCAAGTTCCTTTTTATATGTTTGTGTTGCTATAAAGAATTGATATTAAACTGGAAATAAAAATAATGGCGCATTTAGTACGTGCCAAGAAGGTAGACCTTTTAGGGGTGGTGTGGGAATTGGGATTATCTTAACACGAAGAATAATGCTAACCCTTTCAAAATTAGATGCTTTTATTGTAATGAATACGCCTCCCATAAATCAAATCAATGTCCCAGAAGAAAAGAAGGGCCAACTTATTTTAGAGGCAAAGAGACCGAGCACAGGGCTGAGCAAAGTAACTTCAATTATAATAAATCGGTGAACACTACGAATAACAATGCCTGCCCATCGGATAAAATCCTCAAAATTATTGAAATTATGGGGAAAAAGGTCAGCTGTGTGGTAGATTCTGGATCTGATGTAACAATGGTTAATGATAACATCTATATGAGTTTAGGATGCCCTAAATTAAATGAAAACTATGTAAAACTGACAGGAATTAACGGAAAAGGAGTGATCCCGAAGGGTTTTTTTCAATACCGACATTTCAATTGATAATGTTAGTATGAATTGTGATATTTACGTTTTAAATGATTTACAATACAACATGATCCTCGGAAATAATTGTTTAAGTAAATTAAATTTTGAAATATCTGGTAATGGCCTTAAAGTTATGAGTAAGCGAAATAAGGAGAAAAATTATACTGTTAATATGATAACTGCGGTTCTCTTAAAAATTCCGAAGTTAGACACTCCTTCAGATGTTGTAAACATTCCCATGGCCAAATCAGTATTGCAGTCTGATGTTGTAAACATTCCCATGACCATCCCAGGCTTGCGGTCAAATTCCATAGACACTCCCATGATTGAAGAATGTTTAACTGACACTCCTAAGTATGAATCTGTTTACTTAGCAGAAATGGTGAATTCGGTTAATATAAACGAAATTGATCTTACTCACATAACTGACTGTGGTTTAAAAAAAGAATTAACTTAGTTAAGAATTACAGGCCTGAGAAAATAAAAAGTGCCAACTTGAAAGTTAAAATAATACTGAGCGATGAAATACCGATTACGCACCGACCCAGGCGATTAGCATTTGCAGAACAAGCGTTTGTTCATAAACAAATCCAGAAATGGCTTGATAAAGGCATTATACGAGAAAGTTGTTCGAGTTACGCCGCGCCTATTGTTTTAGCCCCCCACCCCCCAAAAAAGGCAATTATAGAGAAAGCTTAACCGAAAGATAATTAGGGATAATTACTCCCTTCCGGTAATAGATGATATTTTAGACGATATCGGGCAAAATAAAGTTTTTAGCACATTAGACTTAAAGAATGGTTTTTTCCGTGTAGAAGTCGATGAGGACAGTAAACAATTTACTTTGTTACAAATAATTCCCAGTTCGAGTATAATGTAATGCCTTTCGGCTTAAGCTCCGCCCCTCAGTTTTTCCAACGCTACATATATGCATTCCTCAGAGAGTTAATAAGAGATAAAACAATTTCCGTGTACTTAGACGATATAATCGTCCCTGCGAAGACTGAAGAAGAGGCGCTTTCTAAACTGAAACACGTGTTTCAGGTAGCATCAGAGTATGGTCTCGAATTCAATTTTTCTAAATGCCAGTTTTTGAAAAGAAGGATCGAATTTTTAGGATACATAGTGGAAAACGGAACAATTCGCCCTTCAGAAACACAAACATTAGCTGTTGAGAAATTCCCTGAGCCACAAAATAAGAAACAACTCCAGAGTTTCCTAGGGTTAACTGGATATTTTAGAAAATATATAGCGAATTATGCTAGAATCGCTAAACCCTTAAGTGATCTCCTGAAAACAGAGAACGAATTTAATTTTGGAGCGAGTCAAAAAGAAGCTTTCCAAACATTGAAAAATAAATTATCTGATAAACTGGTATTGCACATATTTAGACAAGGGGCAGAGACGGAATTGCACACGGATGCTAGCAGCTTAGGCTTTGGGGCAGTCTGTTTACAAAAGGATGACTATGGAAACTTACACCCCGTTCATTTCATGAGTAAGAAAACAACACCCGCCCAAGTCAAATATAGTAGTTACGAGCTTGAAGCGCTTGCTGTTATTGAAGCATTAAAGAAATTCCAGACACACCTGTTAGGGAATAAATTTAAAATAGTAACTGACTGTTCCGCCTTTCAAAAAACATTAGAGAAGAAAGATCTTACGCCGAAAGTAGCAAGGTGGGCATTATTCCTACAAGAATTCGATTATCAAATTGTCCACAGGCCCGGAAGTCAAACGAAACACGTTGATGCGTTGAGTCGTAACACCGTATTAGTCACAACACGTTCGCATGATGAAATTACAACAAAATTAACCAAAGCACAAAACGAAGACGATTACATTAAAACTATCAAAACACTAGTTGAGAAAAATGAAAGTAAAGATTATTTTGTTCGGAAAAATATTGTGTACAAATATGAAGATGGTAGAGAATTAATTATGGTACCCGAAATTATGCAGAAAGA